>CM058231.1:61805756-63165603 GCA_030180135.1 Orychophragmus violaceus
TGAAGATGTTAGACAAGGTTCAAGAGGAACCGCCATCTTCTTCTCTCTACTATCAGATACTGTAGTTCCACCAATCTGAGCTTCTTCTTTTAAATGACCATCAGTTGAGATCATCTTCTTATAACTTCAAATCTGCTCTTATGTGTAGGTGCAGGAGATGTTGGGTGAGGTGAATAACCATAATCTCTCGATCTCAGAGCATAATTAGAACCTTGTCTCTGCTGATTCCCATGCATATGTCCGTAATAATCAGTTCCAGCTATATAATTCATCTCTGCAAACTTTTCAGTTATTGCATCAGCTCAGATTTGCTTCTTCCCTAGTAGAATGCTGTGGATAGAATCGATCTTGTCTCTCATCTCATCTACCTGCCCAACCAATGCATGATACTCTGGTAGGATGGGGTTTCCTTCCCCATCCAGTTTCTGACCTTTTGCGTTGCATATATGACCCTCTTGGTCTCGTAAAATGCCGTCTTCACCGCAAATCAGAATCATCGGTTCCATAGAGCGAAACCTGCTAAATGTTCAAGCTCTCGGTATCACTGGTTTCGCCTTGTGTCGATCGATGCACGGTATGTGTCGATCGATGCAGCGCAATTCCTGTAACACAAAAGAAACAAGAACGTAAGTAAATAAAAATAAAATAAAATAAATAAAATGCTTAGTCTAAATCCTAATACTGAATCTATCGGCGAACTCAAAGAGTCCCCAGCAACGGCGCCAAAAACTTGATAGGTCAAGAATTATCCCTATACTAATTGCAAGTGCACAGTGATGCAGATGTAGTACTTAGGGTATCGAATCCACAAGGACTCCGGTCACACGATAGATTATAAGTAATTTGGATTAAACTAAGCGAAGCAACTTGTAAAGCAGTAAACAAATAGCAAGTAAATAAATCAAGCGAGGTGATTGTAGGCAATCAACGAAGGCGTTAGGTTTCGGGTGTTCTCAGGATATCGGGAAATCAGATAACAGAAAATCAGATTCAATCTATAGCGTTCTTGAACTAGAATCACGAAGGTAAAACTAACCAGTTGTCGCTCCGATAATTATCTATGTCTAACAACCTAGCAGACCAACTTTCGTTGCGAATCCTAGAGTTCTAAACATGCATTAATTCCAAGTTCGTTCGTTCACAATTTCTCTAGACCAAATTCCTTTGCGAATAGATAAATTGCTCACCTAATCAGATCTAGTTAAATAAACCAACTGTCGTTGCGTAAATCAACCTAGAATCAGTAATCTAAATGGCCAGTTCAGATTAAGCATTAAGAACATATTAGATGAAGAACTAGATGATGAATCTAATAAATTAGTTAATCTAACATTCCTTCAAATCCCTAATGAGAATCCCTCACCTAACAAGAGATCTACTCAGACATAGCAATCATAACAGAAAACATAGTCAAAATAGATATCATATAATAATCTGAGAATAAAAACAGGGGTTCGAAATCAAGTCTCTTTCGAGAACAAAACCAGCCCTAAAACTATCTCTGAAAATAAAACTTAGTTCTCCCCGCGTCCTTTAACAAGTGGCGCTAAAACCAAATTATAAAGCTAAATCACGTTTTGGGGCTTCTTTGTAAATATCAGGAACTTCTGGACACAACTGCAATTTCATCATTCTTTATTAAACCGCCGAGTTTGGCCCATCTCGCATATGCAACGATCGACACCAAATGTGTGTCGATCGATGCATTCCTTAAATGTCCACAGAGAACTCTATCTCTCGGCCAAACACTCCAAAAAGCTCCAGAAAGTGCCATAATCACCAAATCTGCTCCAAATGTTCTTGTACCTAATAAATACCTGAAAAGACTCTAAAACATAGTAAAGGACTCGATAAATAAGATATATACCATGGTTAAAAGCCCTAAAATCCATGGTATATCAACTCCCCACACTTAGCCTTTGCTTGTCCTCAAGCAAAACAAAGAACTAAAATGTAGTCAAGAGGTTTGAAAACTTTCAGAAACTCTTTTCATCCTAGAAGTAACAACACTCAGATTCCCCTTAGTAATCCACTGAAAGAATCACCTGCAAGCTATCAAGACCAACATGTACTTCCCCCACACTTAGCAACTGTCCTAAGTAAACTCCACAATCACATTTACGCATTCAAATTCTCCCTACTGACTTCTATAAGAAATTTAAGTGCGGTCTCACCCAAGGATTATCGATCAAAGGGCACATGGACTCTTACCTTGTCAGCTCTAGACCACCACACTATCTTTCTTTGGTCCCTTTCTTCTCTTTTCCCTTCCTTAACAACTGATTTTTCCCCACTGGGTATCATTTTATTTTTTTTATCAGTGTTCTTCCCGTTTTGGGGTGTACTTTGGACAAATTCCATGGATCGCACAGAAGGTAATAGTGTTTGCTACTACTCCCGTGACCACTTCGGAGTTACTAACTCATCCTCAGTTTATTATTATTATTTTTTTTTTTTTACTTTATGAAAGGGGAGAAGGGAACCAAATAGGACAAGTTTACAGGCTGTGTCAGAACTAACAAAGGAATCCGACACAAGGTATACCAAGCCCTTAGGTGAGAAAATTAAGTCAGTATTAAAGTGAAGTCAGTAAAAGGATCCTCTGATACCTGAAGTGATGTGGGTGTTCTCAGTAGGTTGGTCCGTGTTGGGTTTTCTAATAGTCATAGATTGATCTGCAACTTCATCTCAATGGTCACTTAAGTTCCTGCAAGATGTTGTTATCTTCTCAAAAAATCACTGTTTCCTACTTAAACTTGTTTTGACTCAATAAAACAAATTTTTTTTGAAAAACAAGTCCGACTCTAAGAAAACAAAAGCGTGCGTCAGTAGCTCCTCCCCCACACTTAAAACACATTATCCTCAGTAGTGTCAAGCTTAGGGTCAGCGAGAAGATAAATCAAATTGAAACAATCCGAAAAGTTGCAGAACACTTACATGTCGTCGCCCTGCATCGATCGATGCACAATGTGTGTCGATCGATGCAAGGCGAATTCTGCTCGCGGTTATGTGAATAACCAATGTCTGGACCGCAATCGAATCGGTAAACCTTAAATCGCGACTGCATCGACCGATGCACTAGGTGTGTCGATCAATGCAATGCGATTCTGCCTGTTTCTGACGCCTCTGAACACACTTAAACAGAAAAATCAGAAACATCAAATCAAAACGAAAAATGAAAACTAAAACGAACTTAACAGTGGGTTGCCTCCCACTCAGCGCTTGTTTATAGTCAGTAGCTTGACTATTGGAAGAGATTTTACTCATGGTGGTTTCAACAGAGACTTTGAATGTCTCTGTGAATATCTCTTCATCCAAGGAGGTGTATAGGCTGTCAGATCATGAGGTCTCCCAAGGAAAGAGTAAACAGAATCAGGGCGGGAGCAAAGCTTGGGTGGGATACTGCGTTATCCTGCATTCAAAGCAATGCGGTCAGAAGGTTTAATCTTAGGTGATTTATACCTTACCTTTGGTGCAGATCTGATGTCTGGAGATTTCTGCTTATGAGCAGTTACAGGTACTGAAGATGTTAGACCAGGTTCAAGAGGAACCGCCATCTTCTTCTCTCTACTATCAGATATTGTAGTTCCACCAATCTGAGCTTCTTCTTTTAAATGACCATCAGTTGAGATCATCTTCTTATCCACCACTACCATGCACTTGACTACACTCTGCTCATGTTTAGATCTTATAGGAAGTCTTGGGAACGGTATAGGAGGTTTGTAGACCCTTTCCCCAGCAAAAACATCAGATTTGGGCGAAATTGGGTCTGTCCGACTGTCGTGTCGACCGACGCAGAAGTGGTGCCGGTCGACATTGAATTGATGTCAACCTTCAGTATCGACCATGGTCGATTTCTATTCGTCGTAAGAACTCGAAATTGCCGTCAGAACTGCGTGTCGACCGACATAAGGGGGTGTCGATCGACACTGAAAGATTTTATCAAGAGTTCAATGTCAATCTCTGTCGAGTCTGGTCCGTCGAAACTCTCAAACTCAGGGATCTCAATCTCGGATTCTTCTTTATTTTCCACAATTTCCATAGCCTTAACTTCAAGATATGATCCCTGATTCAGCGTATGGTCAACCTGAACTGAGATGTCTTTGACATGAGCATTCTGAGCATTCTTCTCTTTGACAGAACTTGAAATCTGATCCACTTGTGTATCCAGAAGCCTTATACGAGAGTTTAAGGACCCAAACTTCTCATTCAAATCAGTGTACAAGGTATCAATCTTCGAGTTGAAAGACGCAGTGGTTTGTTGTTGTCCCTCGAGACACTGCTCCATCATAACTTCAAATCTGCTCTTATGTGTAGGTGCAGGAGATGTTGGGTGAGGTGAATAACCATAATCTCTCGATCTCAGAGCATAATTAGAACCTTGTCTCTGTTGATTCCCATACATATGTCCGTAATAATCAGTTCCAGCTATATAATTCATCTCTGCAAACTTTTCAGTTATTGCATCAGCTCGGATTTGCTTCTTCCCTAGTAGAATGATGTGGATAGAATCGATCTTGTCTCTCATCTCAGCTACCTGCCGAACCAATGCATGATACTCTGGTAGGATGGGGTTTCCTTCCCCATCCAGTTTCTGACCTTTTGCGTTGCATATATGACCCCCTTGGTCTCGTAAAACGCCGTCTTCACCGCGAATCAGAATCATCGGTTCCATAGAGCGAAACCTGCTAAATGTTCAAGCTCTCGGTATCACTGGTTTCGCCTTGTGTCGATCGATGCACGGTATGTGTCGATCGATGCAGCGCGATTCCTGTAACACAAAAGAAACAAGAACGTAAGTAAATAAAAATAAAATAAAATAAAGAAAATGCTTAGTCTAAATCCTAATACTAAATCTATCGGCGAACTCAAAGAGTCTCCGGCAACGGCGCCAAAAACTTGATAGGTCTAGTTTTATCCCTATACTAACTGCAAGTGCACAGTGATGCAGATGTAGTACTTAGGGTATCGAATCCACAAGGACTCCGGTCACACGATAGATTATAAGTAATTTGGATTAAACTAAGTGAAGAAACTTTTAAAGCAGTAAACAAATAGCAAGTAAATAAATCAAGCGAGGTGGTTGTAGGCAATCAACAAAGGCGTTAGGTTTCGGGTGTTCTCAGTATATCGGAAAATCAGATAACAGAAAATCAGATTCAATCTATAGCGTTCTTGAACTAGAATCATGAAGGTAAAACTAACCAGCTGTCGCTGCGATAATTATCTATGTCTAACAACCTAGCAGACCAACTTTCGTTGTGAATCTTAGAGTTCTAAACATGCATTAATTCCAAGTTCGTTCGTTCACAATTTCTCTAGACCAAATTTCTTTGAAAATAGATAAATTGCTCACCTAATCAGATCTAGTTAAATAAACCAATTGTCGTTGCGTAAATCAACCTAGAATCAGTAATCTAAATGGCCAGTTCAGATTAAGCATTAAGAACATATTAGATGAAGAACTAGATGATGAATCTAATAAATTAGTTAATCTAACATTCCTTCAAATCCCTAATGAGAATCCCTAACCTAACAAGAGATCTACTCAGACATAGCAATCATAACAGAAAACATAGTCAAAATAGATATCATATAATAATTTGAGAATAAAAACAGGGGTTCGAAATCAAGTCTCTTTCGAGAACAAAACCAGCCCCTAAAACTATCTCTGAAAATAAAACTTAGTTCTCTTCGCGTCCTTTAACAAGTGGCTGTAAAACCAAATTATAAAGCTAAATCACGTTTTGGGGGCTTCTTTGTAAATATCAGGAACAACTGAAATTTCATCATTCTTTATTAAACCGCCGAGTTTGGCCCATCTCGCATATGCAACGATCGACACCAAAGGTGTGTCGATCGATGCATTCCTCAAATGTCCACAGAGAACTCTATCTCTCGGCCAAACACTCCAGAAAGTGCCATAATCACCAAATCTGCTCCAAATGTGCTTGTACCTAATAAATACCTGAAAAGACTCTAAAACATAGTAAAGGACTCGATAAATAAGATATATATACCATGGTTAAAAGCCCTAAAATCCATGGTATATCAGTGCCGAGTTCGTGGAGACTGAGGCAGAGCTCGTCAACACGCCATCGGTCTGACCCATGATTCTTACCCCGGCGGTGTTCTGAGTGTTGGAATTGTGTCCAGTAATCTCGGTACTGTCTCTAGAAAGTAAGAGTATGTCAATGATCAGACATAAGTCATATAATACTGGGGGTCATGATGGCTTGCTAGAGTCCGCTCATGATCTATAAGTCTTGGACTTATTGCCTTTATTATATGATCCCATATGGGTCACACGCCTAAGCTAACAGGAAAAAGTGTAGGAACGGTTTACCAGAAGTACGGTAAAAGTGCTAGGCATTTACTGTACTTAGAGAGAATAAAACGGTTTAGCTACTCTGTGTCGATCGATACACAAGGTGTGTCGGTCGACACAGTGTGCGAATGCCGTCTAGTTAATTGGTGTTTGGGCCAAATGGCCCAAACGAAATCAGACAAGTTTTATAAGCTAAAACTCGAGTTTCTGATCTATCAACCCTAACACTCCAGCCGTAAACTCTCTCTCTCTGCGCCGAATTCCTCTAGTGGTCTAGCAGCCGTTTCCTGTGATCGCGTGTGTGAACCTTTGGAGGATTCATCCCTCGGTGTTTCTCTGATCTCAGACATACCATCTATTTCCGCTGCAAACAGGTATAAGGTGAGATCATCATTTGTTTCTATTCTGAGAAGAACCTAGATCGCATGTTTAGGTTGATATGAATCTAAGAATTGAATCAGGATCAACTAAACAATCCTTCAGTGGTATCAGAGCCAATGGTTCTGGTTTTTCTTGTTTAGATTCAATGTTTAGGATTGTTTTCTTGTTTAAAAGTGTTTTGAATCAACTACTGATAAGAGAAACTACTTAAGTAACAAGAATTGGAACCTAAACACACATAAAATTGCAGAAACCAAGCTATATGATTTGGTAGAATGCGATTTCAAGAGGTCTGTATCGACTGCGATCGCATGGATCGATCGATACGATCGCATGGATCGGTCGATACAGCCTATCGGTTAACCCTGTTAACGCGTGAAAGCATCGATCGATGCAGGATCGATGCAGGTTCGATATTGGTGCATCGACCGATGCGGTTGGTGCACATCGATCGACACGGTTAGGGTTTTGACTCGGTTCAGTGCATGCGTGAGAGCATCGATCGATACAGGATCGATGCACGATCGATGCAGGATCGATACTGAGAGCATCGACCGATGTGGTTGATGGATCGATCGACACGGTTGGTTCATCGATCGACATGGTTGGTTTAAGGCTCGGTTTAATCTTGATTAAAATTAATCGTCCTGGTTTAATAAACAGATTTAATAATTTTATTAAGTCTGGTTAAACCGGGACAAGAAATCCAATGTCGAAAGAATTATTGGATTTAGTGCCTAAACCAGGATTTTCTAATTTGATTTGGTTGGACCAAATAAATTGAGAAAATCCGGTTTAGTAAATAACCGGTTGACAATTGTGGTCATCGTAGTAATTAAAATTTGGTTAGACCAATTTTAATGAACCAGACCGGTTATGTCATTTAATTGGACAATCGGGTCATGTCTTGGACATGGACCAATTCTTGGGCCTCGGGCCAAGAAGTTAAAACAATTGGGCCAATTATTTGAGTCTTTCTTCAGAATAATTTAAAATTTATTTTATATAATTATAAAGTCGATTTTAAATTAAAGTTTCCGAAATTTTGAAATTAGAAAGTTTCTTAAATTAGAAGTTTCTGGATTTGCGGGTTTTGGATTTTAAAGAAATTTCTAAAGTTAGAAAGTTTCCGTTAGAAAGTTTCCAATTTTAGAAAGTTTCCAAAATAGTAGGTTTCCAAAAATGAAAGTTTCCCGAAATAGTAATCTTCTATTTTGGGAATGATTTTTAAATAAACCTACGAACCTCAAATAATATCAAGCGTTGGATGTCTTGTCCATTCTATGTCAGCTGTCGAAGCCCATTCAATTGTATTCATGGCCTTACAGTGTGAGGGTGTCTGCTTTTGCGTGGATAAGACGGTTTGTGATTCATAAATGTCATTGGGAGTCCCAGACATTAATGATTACATGACTGTATACTCTGGTTTTCTTGACTGGGCCATCGGGAGTCCCGGGCCTTGAGACATCAGAGTGGATTGGGCCTCGGGCCCAAATTCACAACCAAGAGTTATATCACGGATATAATTAGCCGATATAGGGCTTACCGATATAAGCTAAGGTTTGGTGACGGCCAGTGGCCCACTTTAATCTTAGTTATATGTGGATCTTGGAATCATTATATTCTATTGAGGGTAACTTATGTTATTGAATATAATGCGTGATTAATCATATTAAATTTAAATACGAGATTAATCATATTGAACATTTTAACTAATAACCTTTTTATCTATATATTTCAGATATGACTACTACAAGCACACAAAACACATTCTCGATCCGGTCTGTTCTCGAAAAGGAGAAGCTGACTGGAACGAACTTCCTGACGTGGTCAAGGAACTTGAGGCTAGTCCTCAAGCAGGAGAAGAAGGATTATGTCCTTCGTGATCCTCTCCCCGAGAGGCCTCCTGCCAATGCCGCCAGGACTCTGCATAATGCTTGGGAAAAGCATTCGTCAGATGAAAATGATGCCTATTGCCTGATGTTGGTGACAATGACTCCTGAGCTGCAAAAACAGTTCGAGAGTGTATTGTCACCCATCGAGATCATGGCAAGCCTGAAATCGCTTTTTCAGGAGCAGGCTAGGACTGAGAGGTTTCAAACAGTTAAGAACCTCTTGGACTGCAAGTTGGCTGCGAATGCGGCAGTGAGTCCTCATGTCTTGAAGATGATGGGTTATCTCGATCATCTTCAGAAACTCGACTGCCCAATCAGCCAGGAACTTGCCTGCGACATCATTCTGCAGTCGTTACCTGCAAGCTATGATCAGTTCATTCTGAACTTTAACATGCATGGCTTGAGTAAGACATTGCCTGAGCTTCACGGAATGCTCAAGACTGCGGAGCCCAATTTGAGGAAAACCGCCAAGGACCCCAATGTGCTTATGGTGCAGAAGGGCAAGGGGTTTAAGAAATCCTCTGCTAAGGATAAGGGAAAGGCCAAGGCTGTCCAAGTCGCGGACAAGGACACGCCAAAGCCCAAGCCCAAGTCCAAGGCTGGGCCAACTGACATATGCAGGTTCTGTAAAGAACCAGGGCATTGGAGGAGAGAATGTAAGAAATTCCAGGAAGGTCTAAAGGAATTGAAGAAGAAGACTTTTGAGACTTCTTCAACAGGTATTTTTGTTACAGAAGTTAATACAACTACTTCTGATAATACCTCATGGGTTATGGATACTGGTTGTGGGGCTCATATTTGTACTAATATGCAGGCACTCAGCAACAGTAGAAGGCTGAAGCAAGGACAAGTGGAGCTACGAGTTGGGAATGGAGCAAAAGTTCCAGCGCTAGCTGTAGGCACTTACTTGTTGTCTTTACCTTCGGGATTGATTTTAGAACTCAATAATTGTTATTTTGTACCTGCTATAAGCAGAAATATTATTTCAATTTCTTTGTTGGATTTGGAAGGTTATGATTTTTCAGTTAAGAATAAATTATGTTCCTTCAATCGCAACAATTTGTTCTATGGTTCTGCCCCGCTTATGAATGGGCTTTACATACTCGATCAATCCGCGCCAATTTATAACATTAATACCAAACGGTTCAAACCTAATGAGGAGAACCGAACGTTTCTATGGCATTGTCGTTTAGGGCACATCAGCGAGAAACGCATCAAGAGGCTCCATTCGAATGGACTTCTTGGCTCATTTGACTTTGAGTCATGTGAGAAATGCGAATCCTGCATGATGGGCAAAATGACACGGGCCCCCTTTAATAAACCTAACGAGAGGGCCAGTGACTTATTGGGCCTGATACACACTGATGTGTGTGGCCCAATGTCCGCAAATGCAAGAGGAAACTATCAGTACTTCATTACCTTTACTGATGATTTCAGTAGGTATGGATATGTTTATTTGATGAAACATAAGTCTGAATCTTTTGAGAAGTTCAGAGAATTCCAAAATGAAGTACAGAACCAACTTGGCAAAAGCATTAAGGCTCTTCGGTCCGACCGAGGAGGAGAATACTTAAGCCAAGAATTCAGTGATCATCTGAGAGAGTGTGGGATCGTATCCCAACTCACTCCTCCTGGAACACCTCAATGGAATGGTGTGTCTGAGAGGAGAAATCGAACCTTATTGGATATGGTTCGATCTATGATGAGTCACACAGACCTTCCAATATCCCTTTGGGGATATGCTCTGCTAACAGCAGTGTTCACTCTAAATAGAGCGCCATCGAAAGCAGTAGCAAAGACACCATATGAATTATGGACTGGAGAAGCTCCAGTGCTGTCTTATCTCAGAATTTGGGGTTGTGAAGCTTATGTCAAGAGATTGATCTCAGACAAGCTTACACCAAAATCTGACAAATGCTACTTCATTGGTTATCCACGGGAAACCAAGGCTTATTACTTCTATCTACGTTCCGAGAACAAGATCTTTGTTGCCCGGGATTGTAACTTTCTTGAGAGGGAGTTTCTCTCTAAGAAAGACAGTGGGAGTAAGGTACTGCTTGAAGAAATTCAAGATGAACAGGATACTGCTCAACCTAATGAGGAAGAGCAGCAGGAGGACCTACAAGAAATTGTAGAGCCTGAACCTGTAGTACCTGAAGTTCGAAGATCCGGGAGGATCCGTCACGAACCCGAGAGATATCAAGGATTCCTCGTGACTGACTGTCATGATCTTTTGATCATTGATGGTGATGAACCATCGAACTTCAATCAAGCCATGATGGGCCCAGATTCCTCTAAGTGGCGCAAGGCCACTGATTCCGAAATGGACTCCATGTCGGTCAACCAAGTGTTTTCGTTGGTTGACTTACCCGCTGGTGTAAAAGCCATCGAGTGCAAATGGATCTTCAAGAAGAAGATTGACGTGGATGGAAATGTCCAGATTTATAAAGCCAGGTTGGTGGCAAAAGGTTTCAGACAAGTCCACGGTGTGGATTACGATGAAACCTATTCACCAGTGGCTATGATGAAATCTATTCGGATTCTACTAGCAACTGCAGCTTTTCATGATTATGAAATTTGGCAGATGGACGTGAAAACCGCCTTCCTGAATGGAATTCTGGAAGAGGATGTGTATATGACACAACCTGACGGTTACATAGATCCAAAGAATGCTGGAAAAGTATGCAAGCTTCATAAATCTATTTATGGATTGAAGCAAGCATCGAGGAGCTGGAATCTTCGTTTTGATGAAGCGATCAAGCAATTTGACTTCATCAGAAACGAAGAAGAACAATGCGTGTATAAGAAATCTAGTGGGAGCAAGATTGTATTTCTTATTCTGTATGTCGATGACATACTGCTTCTCGGAAACGACGTTCCAATGCTGAAGTCCGTAAAGGACTGGCTTGGAAGTTGTTTTTCCATGAAAGACATGGGTGAAGCCGCATACGTTCTTGGAATCAGGATCTACCGGGATAGATCTAGAAGGCTGATAGGCTTGTGTCAAGATTCATACATTGACAAAGTCCTACAAAGATTCAGCATGAAGGATTCCAAGAAGGGCTTCACGCCGATGGTACATGGCACAGCGCTAAGCAAGAAGCAGAGATCTACGACGGCTGCTGAGCTTGAGCGCATGAAGAATATTCCTTATGCATCTGCAATAGGATCTGTCATGTATGCCATGATCTGTACTCGTCCTGATGTTGCTTATGCATTGAGCATGACGAGTAGATACCAGTCAAATCCAGGTGAAAACCATTGGATTGCCGTAAAGAATATCTTGAAGTATCTAAGACATACTAAGGATAAGTTCTTAGTGTACGGTGGAAGTGATGTGCTTAAAGTCAGTGGATTCACGGACGCAAGTTTCCAGACAGCCAAGATGATTTCCGGTCACAGTCCGGTTATATCTTTTGTCTGAATGGCGGTGCAATCAGTTGGAGAAGCTCCAAGCAAGACACCGTTGCAGATTCCACCACAGAAGCTGAATATATCGCCGCCTCAGAAGCTGCGAAGGAAGCTGTTTGGATACGGAAGTTCATTATTGAACTAGGTGTGATACCAGATGCGGCTGAGCCTCTGGCACTGTTTTGTGACAACAATGGTGCTATAGCTCAGGCAAAGGAACCAAGATCACACCAGAAATCCAAGCATGTTCTAAGAAGATTTCACTTGATACGTGACATCATTAATAGAAAGGAAGTCAAGATCAGCCGAGTTCAGACAGATGATAACGTCGCTGATCCGTTGACAAAGTCACTCCCAAGGCCTAAGCTCGAGTTTCTGACTGAAGCTGTAGGCATTAGAGACATAGAAATGTAATCTAAATTTGAGTGGGAGTTTGAGGGCTTTTATTTAGTTATTTGATATGTTCTTGTAAAACATTCTTATGTTTAATGAAATTATTATTTCAAGATTATTTTAACTGTGATGAAATAATCGTTCCAAAGTGATATGAACCATTTTATAGGTCATCGAAGTCATTTAGCTTGATCATGAGACCCTATATTTGATAGATGTTTTATATCATCCCGTCCCTAGTCGAAGGTTGTTGAAATTGGAACACCAACAACCGTGTGAGACTGGATTGGTACGTGACTTATGACAAAGTCTCAGTGTGTCATAGATGCGCGGCATCAAAGTCAGTACATAGGTGTATGTTTGGGAACATACGACCGGACAAGACCTGCTTATAAGAACTCTTCAGGATATTTATATCTGTGTCATAAGAGATTCTTACTACGACTATAGAGTATAGTCCTTAGACCTGAGTTCGCATGCATGTGACTGCACATGGACTGATGCACTTTGATCATTGTCTAACGCTATCGTTCTGCGATAGTTATAAGGACCTTGTTTGGGTACATTATGAAATGAATAGTTTACAGTGATGGAACAAGACGGAATTTGTCCCTCCAATATAAATGGAGTGAATATCTCTAGGCCAATCGGAGATTTGAATACTGGAAAATGCATGGCCATGCTCAAACGGACTTTCCCGAGTCGTTTGGATTGTCAGTATCAAATCAGAGTCCGATGAACAAGATTAGGCTTTATAAGGATGACACCTATCTTGCCTTATGACTAATCGAGATATTGTGACAAAAGGATTATGAATACAGAGATTCCAGTACAAGTGGGAGATTGTTGGAATTGTGTCCAGTAATCTCGGTACTGTCTCTAGAAAGTAAGAGTATGTCAATGATCAGACATAAGTCATATAATACTGGGGGTCATGATGGCTTGCTAGAGTCCGCTCATGATCTATAAGTCTTGGACTTATTGCCTTTATTATATGATCCCATATGGGTCACACGCCTAAGCTAACAGGAAAAAGTGTAGGAACGGTTTAGCAGAAGTACGGTAAAAGTGCTAGGCATTTACTGTACTTAGAGAGAATAAAACGGTTTAGCTACTCTGTGTCGATCGATACACAAGGTGTGTCGGTCGACACAGTGTGCGAATGCCGTCTAGTTAATTGGTTTTTGGGCCAAATGGCCCAAACGAAATCAGACAAGTTTTATAAGCTAAAACTCGAGTTTCTGATCTATCAACCCTAACACTCCAGCCGTAAACTCTCTCTCTCTGCGCCGAATTCCTCTAGTGGTCTAGCAGCCGTTTCCTGTGATCGCATGTGTGAACCTTTGGAGGATTCATCCCTCGGTGTTTCTCTGATCTCAGACATACCATCTATTTCCGCTGCAAACAGGTATAAGGTGAGATCATCATTTGTTTCTATTCTGAGAAGAACCTAGATCGCATGTTTAGGTTGATATGAATCTAAGAATTGAATCAGGATCAACTAAACAATCCTTCACTGAGTAACGTCGTCGACCGTTTGAGGGTGGTCAACCGGTGGTGTGGCGCTGGGAGAGCCAGATTGGTCGGGATTCATCTCGATCTTTCGGATCTAAGATCTGATTCTTAAGACAGGAAAAACTATAGATAGTCCCCACAGTCGGCGCCAAATGTGAGATCTGAGATTCACACTAAGAATTTGTATTCGCGGATTTGGACTTGAGGATATAGAAATGGTATAGTTTCCTATGAATCAAAGACTTTGTTGAGATTGATCGTCGAGATAGAACAAACTCAATCGAAAAGAGAGTACAAAGTATGATGATCGAGCTATCTAGTCGAAGTGTTCTAAGTTAGGGTTGGAATGTCCTGAATGAGTCGCCACTCCTTCTTTTAATAGTCTCGACTTTGGTCTTTCTGTTCCGATATTTCGGCCTCTCCTTCGTAACGATCCCCGATATTCTTGCGGATCAGTTGAACTGGCAGAGACCGAGTTGTCCTATCTCCACGTCGTCTCTGTCGAGCTCGAGCTCGATCGCTTCCCACTTCGGCATCGCTTGGGCCTTGTCAAGACGTCATTCATTCGAGCCCAGTAAAAGAATCGGCTCGTCTCTTTGTCTCTGATTTTGGAACGGGCTCATGAATATGTGCCTTTGTCTTATTTGTTAATGGGCCGGATTTCCTAGGGGGAAATCCAGTACCAACATATGGGAAGTCCCTCTTGCACTTGATGTTGGGTGCACTACAATATTGAAACATTTAGATTTGGCCCCATGATGCGGTCATCAGAACCAGACTAGATCAGGCAATCGCTAACTCAACCACTACGCCAGTCACTACGTCAGTCACCACGCTGACTAACTCAACCACTACGTCAGTCAGCGCAACCAGACCCGATGGAGACCTACAATCAGAAAATGAAGCACTACGACCAATCCAGGAGGAACCAATCAACAAAGCCAATTGTTCTGGATTCCCAACTCATAAGAGGACCAAGGAGAATTGGATTCAAACCAAAATGAGTAATGGTTTGAAAGATATTCAACTTCCAAATTAGGAGATGCTACACTTGCCTTATTTGGAAGATCATGAGTTCAAATATTGCCAAACTCGAACTTGGCGACCAGGAGACTTATTACTACTTCTAGAAGCACTCTACAACACCTTCAGAAGCACCATTCCACACAGGATCAGGCGGATCCTATTGGACCATAAACCAACTCAACCGGAGCTATTTATGGAAGCTATGAAGACCAATTGGTTTATCACCTCTCAAACCAAGATTTGGCGACCAGGAGACATTTACCACGAGCCAAAGAAGATAGAAGACGTCCCCAAATCAGCCAGAATGCACAAAATCAATTGGAGGTTCAGCTTGTTCAACTTTTCTTATTCAGACACAAGCACATTCAAGGAGAAGATCATCCAACGGCTCCTTTCCAAGAATGAGAGCAGCGAATTCTATGCCATTAAAGATGTTCCAAAGATCCTCACTTACCCTCTAAAGCCATTCAGATACAAAGAAAGCAACAAGATCAATGATCCTCACCATATTCAGCCTAACGGCTAGTTTTCATTAAGTTTACGATTTCTTTCTTGTTCAAGGTCAATATGACCGTTAGAAATGAGTCCTAAAAAGTCTCATTGTATTCTTCACTTGTAAGTTACCTTTCAATCAATCAATCAAAGTATTATTCAGTTTCTTTCAAAGAGTTTCTTTGTTAAGAGTTTATTCCTTATCTTGAATAAGTGTGTGATTCACCTATTCTCTAGAAAACCTTGGATTAGGATTGCTTGTGTGATTCAAGCAGAACTGATTCAACCACAGATTGAGAGAGTCAATCAGCCCATCGAACAAGTGAGTTTTTCATCTCATCCATTCATTCCATCCATCTCGGTCAAGTAAGAGAGCTTTTAAGCCAGTGCTTTTCCTCCATCAATCCATCGCTCAAGCTTCCGCCTTGGGGCTACATCATCCCATTAACATATTTGGATTTAGTTGATCTTGCCTGCAAGGTGTGTCTGCCTTCTGGTGTGCTTAATATTATGATTGGTGTAGGAACTGTCCACTGCAGAGGAGCTCATCCTGAGCCCCTAGAGAACATGTATTATGTTGAACCTGCTATACTTTCAATGGGACTGCTTCAAAGAAATAGGGGGAGACACAATATTTGATATGGTTCTATGTGTCAAAACATTCTCCACTGAGGAGGTAATTCAGGGAGCAAATGACTCCCAAGATGGATTAGCATGTGCAATGTTATTGGACCATATAGAAAGGTGTGATCGCGTTAGTAATGGGCTACGGATGTGTGGTTTGGGTCAATGTTCATGAATTGTGTGGGTCAACTTCTCTCGGTCATGTTCCATCCAAGCTCCATGGAGTGGAACCAAAAGAGAAGAGAATAGCTTGGAGCCAATCAAAGCATTGCACCTTGAGTGGATCTTTTACCCGGGGGGGGGGGGGGGGGGGGGGTGTATTGATAAGGTATATAAAATATTTGGTTTCAAGTTTATCTTAATGGGCTACGGATGTGTGGTTTTATCATCTTCTACATTTCTCTCTTCTTCTCTTTTACTCTTCTGTTTCTTCTGATCCCTCCTTCCTTTCTTATGTTTCTCATCTCCTTATGTCTTTATCACGATGAGATCATAACCGAGCTTATCTTGAGCTTGACGATTTAATCGATGATGGGTTAAGGGACTGAGGATATTTTTTGCATTCAAGGTTTGGAGTTTGGTTGATTTCGACGGCAGGAGACAACATTTGAACTAGAGGGATTCGTCGATCCATTGCAACAAAGTCTCGAGGATTGAAACTATGACGGTGATGGTGGGTGAGACATTGGGGGTGGATTAAAATTCGGATCATAATTTTGTGTTTAGAACGGGTTTTGGTGTAGGTGGTTTGATGTTTTACTCATAAGTTCATATCTAAAACATCAAAATTTTATCCTATGGAAAAATCAATTCAAGAGAAATTATGTTTTCAAATTTCATTATGTTGGTATATAAACACATTTGATGCTATATAATATTCTCGTGGATACATTGGGTCCATTGTAGATGGTTAACCCTAAAAGTATAGTAAAAGTGTAAAACCCGGTTCACAATAACATCAAAAAAATTTAAACGTGAAATATTTCATATGCTTATGTCTTTTTCAGACAAATTGTGGCTTTGTGTTTCTTGCTTCTGCTCCATTTGTTGATTTCGTGAGTTTCCCTCTCTGCAATGACACGAGCACTTTCCTTTTGAAAGAAATCGAATTCTTAGAGAATCTTAGCAAGCTCTATGGCGTAGTCTTATTTAATGTTTGCAAGGACCTTCTCTTCATACCCAGACTCACTCATCATCTTTTGTAACTTGTTCTTTTGTCTGATGAAACAAGAAATCAAATGTCAGAAAGGGATTTTGTTTTGATTCAATTATGGGTTTAAGGGCTTACGTTTGCAGTTCGTTAATCTTGTTTCTGATCTTTTCTTGTTCAGCTTTTGTGTTAATTCCTCTGTCCACTTTAAGATACACCTTGAGATTTTCGATCACTGTCTCAACTGCAGATCCAGGTGGGGCTCTGTGTGAAGGAATTTCTAGCAGTTCTAATCAGGATTAGCAATCCTAGTCTGAATTCCGAGCCTAGGATCTAAGGTTCATGTAATTGAATCTATGGGATCTCAGATTTACCTGTTGATTTGCAGCGGAAGTTTTAGCAGATAATCGAGATCACGAAGCGCCTCAAATGCTGCGCCTCTACTGGTATCCACACGCACACAAACTGGACCGCAGGGATGCTAGTGCCTTACAGAGATCCAATCTCCAGAGATGTTTCTTTCTATGTTCCGGTGGCTGTGAATTAGGTTAGAAATCAATTTAGGTCGACCATATATCTTATATATGTCGACTTAAACCATCACGGAATTAACCAACGATTAAACCGAATTAATCTGATTAATCCGCGAGTTGCATCGATCGATGCACTACTGCAACGATCACTACAAGAAAAGTCCTCATTGATAGCACTAGACGATAGCGTTTTTTACCAAACTGCTATCGTTGATGACTCTAAATTTTTTCCAACTATATAATAGCATTAGATAGATGCTATGGTATGATTTTAATGAAAATTGGTTTTTGGAGCCACATTTTCATTAAGAGGGAAACAAATTGAGTGTTTTGGAGCCAACACTTAGAAAAAATTAGAAAAAATATTTTTTCCCCTCTTTCTCTTCTCTTTGACAAACAGATTCATCGACTCTGGCTTTCTCTCTTTGACAAACACGATTCATCGACTCTGGCGGTGGATTACTTCTCTCGGAGGTTTCTTCTTCGGCGATTCAGATTCATCGATGGTGGAAACAAAACCCTAATTCAATATTGTTAATGGCGGAGACTACTTCCCTCTAACCTTCACTACGACGGTTAGGGTTTTGTTTCTCCGACGATGGTCCTTCTCTTATTTCCTTCCACATCTCCCATCTCAACCCAGCTGCTCCATACCCAGCCCGAGACTCGATTCTCAGGGTTTCCGATTGTAGCTCAGGTTCAGCAGGCGACTAGAAGGTCGAATCATCCAATCTCCAAAACGACTGCATTTTCTGCAAGATTGTCCGTGGCGAGTCTCCATGTTTAAAGGTCTAAAATTTCTATTTTCTTCCACTTCCTTAGACAGAACAGAACATAACAGAACTAACTAATCTCTTCTTTTTTTGACGCAGTTGTACGAGGATGATACGTGCTTGTGCATTTTGGATACGAGTCCACTTATCCATGGGTAATCAAAATCTCATTCTCTGTTAATTACTGTGATTCTTTATAGCTTCTTGTGACTATGTAGCAAGACTATAAGCCCTCGAATACTTTGGTACAGTTTGGTTAGGAATCTTTGATTAGTGGATTGCATTAGTATTATGTATTGCTTTGGTGTTATTCTTGAATTCTAAAAGCTATGAACTTTTTTATCCGGGCATTCTCAGGCACTCTCTTATCATTCCAAAGCTACATTATCCAACTTTAGAGGAAACTCCTCCCTCAGTAAGTTCCTCTTCCTAGTCTTTATTTTGAATCCTATCAATTGCATAAATTAGGTACTAGTTTCATTTGTTAACTTCCTTGTATTCGGGCATATGCCTTCCTGTTTGAAAGTCTTTATTGTATTGAAAAGTATGTATATATGCATATAAGATTTTGATTATAGTTCTCCTCCAAAGAGCATGCAGGTAGTTGCTGCCATCTCAGAATTGGTCTCTTTCTGAGTTTTTGTAGGTTGTGGTTGGACTCACATTTAGTGTGTGTTTGTTTGTTTCAGGTTTTTGAAAGTATTAAGCAACAAGAAGAGACTAAGCAAACCGAGTTTGCAGCCAAGGCGCAAGAGTATAAAGCTATGCAAGCCCAAGCTGAAACCGTAAGATCTACTAACTTTTGTTCTCATTCAATGGTTTGATATTTGGTTTTTATGCAGACCCCATTTTGGTTTGAGTTTATGACCAATAATGAACTAATATGTAGTATGTGTGGTAGTTCAATATTCCTTCTGGATTTCGCATCTGTAACTTACCACTCCTCACTCCTCATTCTGATCTATGACGTTTAAAGTCAATATGCATGGTATGCACTGTTGTATGTGTCGTGAGCATTTGTGTAGAAAACAAAGTGAAACTGGAATCTCTCACATGTTGGTTGGTTTGCAATGGTTCCTTTGTAAAATATGCTCACATGCTTTGTCTGGAACTTTTTGATTGTTATGTAGTTTTGATTTAGATAAGAAATAAAAGAGCTGATCTAGGACTTATTGTAATTACCAGGTAGATGATACACAATCAGAAGAGAAAACTGACACAGACAAGAATATGGCGATAATGTTTAACATCTTACGGCAAAAGAAGCGCGTGAGGCTTGAGAATTTGGTGCTCAACAGAAGATCATTTGCACAGACTGTAGAAAATTTGTTCGCTCTATCTTTCTTGTCCAAAGACGGACGAGTAGAGATCATTGTTGATAAGAGTGGTTCACATTTTGCCTGTAAGATCGCATTCCATCCTCTTATGCCTTGTTTGAATATTCGATTCTTACATCTTGTTCTCGAATTTGTCTTCAGTGCCGAGAAATGCACCTGCTGCGAACCTGGTAATGTCGGGGGAAGTCATTTATAACCACTTTGTGTTCAGATTAGATTTCAAAGATTGGAAGGTAACTAGGTTCCTCATCTCACTCAGTTATTAGTTATTACTCTCGATTGGTAGATTCTATCCTGAAGATGTCTTATTTTTGTATGTCTAACAGCTGATGTCTGAAACGGTGCCGATGGGCGAAGAGCTAATGCCACACAGAGAAACTGTAATCGCTTCATCTTCTTGTCCCTCTGCATCAGCAGACTTCCCCCGACATTACCAGAAGGAAGAGCTCATGAAGCAAGGCTTGCTGAAGATGTAAACAGGAGAATGCTTGATGATCGTTGAAATGCAGAAAGAGAGAAATGGGTTGCTGCCATAAACACTACATTCAACCATATTTGGTACTTAGTAAATGTAATATTACTTTTAATGTAATACTACAATTATGTAACTTCTAAGGATTTATGAAATATACTTTGAATCAAATATAAAATTTAAAGTTATAATTAATTAATAATGTGTAAAAAATAGGATTCAAAACAATCAAATAATAGCACTAAATCAAACATACATAGCACAGATATGATGCTATAATAAAATAGATTATAGCACATATTATATACGGTGCTATCATACGTGCCACATACCATAGCACACGAAAAACGCTATTGTATGGGGGGGGGGGGTCTATTATAGCTCCGGCTGTAATAGCGTTTATGGAAGCGCTGTTATACATCTATTATAGCGATAATCGTGTGCTATCATTGCCCTTATTTCTTGTAGTGGATCGACACTGCCCCAGAATATTGATATCGAATGCATATCATATATGCATTCACTGGATCATTACATTAATGATCAACCTCGTCTTTAACGCCCAGTTTGCTTAGGTGTGTGACCCTGTAGGATCATATAACACTAGCAATGAGTTCTCAACTCATTGATCATAAGTGGCTTCTAGCAAAGCATTATGACTACCTAGTGTTATGTGATTGTCTCATCTCGACAATACGACTTTCACTTAGAGCAAATACAATAGATTTCAGGACATTCCCAACAATCTCCCACTTGTACTGGAATCATCTATTCCTTTAATCCCTTTGTAGCTATATCTCAATCTAGCATAAGGCAAGAACTGTGTCATCCTTATTAAGCCAGGTCACGTTTATCGAATCCCGATTTGTACTGATTAAACAAACAACTGACAATCACCTCGTTTGAGCGCGGCCACGCATTTCCAGTATCAAATCTTCGATAGGCCCAGAGATATTTAACTCCTGTTATATAGAAGGTACAAATCCCATCTTGTTCCATCCATGTCTCTTTTATATCTCATGATACGCCTAATCAGTGTCTTTATGATCACCAGTTACGGCTGACGTTTGACAAAGTCAAGACGAACCAATCCATATAAGAGAGGACATGATGAACTCAGGTCTAAGGACTACTCTCTTTAGTCGTAATGAGAAACTCTTATGACACTCATATAACATCTTGTAGAGTTCTCATTAACGGGTCAAGTCCGATCATGTGTTCTCTAACACATATCTATGTGATTGACTTTAATACACTTATTAAATGACTCCATGAAACATAGTCATCAGTCACCTCACATACTAGTCTCACGTGGTTGTTAGTGTCCCATTTTAACAACCTCGACTAGGGACCATTTATAATTTATGTCATTTGTTTCTTATAGGGTTTCATGATCAAGTCACATACTTGATAACCTATAAAATGTCATAAATTACTTTGGGACAATTATTTAATAACACAATTAAATAATGCTGAAACAATTTCATTAAAATAACATAACCAAATTATGTTTTACGAACATCAAGTCATAACTAAAAACCAAATATAACTCCCACTGAAAACAAGATCATATCTTAAGAAATCTAATGCCTACAGCAGTTGTATGAAACTCATGCTTAGGCCTTGGGAGTGGCTTGGTCAGTGGATCAGCAACATTCTCATCCGTAGGGACTCTGCTGATCTTCACATCTCCTCTATTCACAATATCACGGATAGGGTGATATATCCTTTCTATGTGTTTGGATTTCTGGTGTGATCTAGGTTCCTTTGCTTGCGCAATGGCTCCATTGTTGTCACAATATAAGGCCACTGGCTCAGAAATGCTAGGAATCACACCAAGTTCAGTGATGAACATCTTGATCCAAACAGCCTCCTTTGCCGCTTCAGAAGCAGCGAGGTACTCAGCTTCAGTTGTGGAATCTGCTACAGTGTCCTGCTTGGAACTCTTCCAGCTGACTGCACCGCCATTCAGGCAGAAGATGTAACCAGATTGCGATCGGAAATCATCTTTTTCTGTCTGGAAACTTGCGTCTGTGTAACCACTTACTACCAGCTCATCACTTCCTCCATACACCAAGAATTTATCCTTAGTATTTCTCAAATACTTCAGAATATTCTTGACTGCTGTCCAGTGACTTTCACCTGGATCCGATTGGTATCTACTCGTCATGCTTAAAGCACAAGCAACATCTGGACGTGTACAGAGCATGGCATACATGATGGATCCCAACGCCGAGGCATAGGGAATCCGACTCATGCGATCTCGCTCAGCAGGTGTTTCAGGACACTGCTTCTTGCTGAGACTTATGCCATAAGACATTGGTATGAAGCCTTTCTTGGAATCTTGCATTCTGAACCTGTGTAAGACTTTATCGATATAAGTGTCTTGACACAGTCCAATTAACTTGTTTAATCTATCTCTATAGATTCTTATTCCAAGAATATACGCGGCTTCTCCCATGTCTTTCATTGAAAAACAACTTCCGAGCCAAGTCTTAACAGACTGTAACAACGGAACGTCATTTCCGAGAAGAAGTATATCATCTACATACAACACGAGAAATGCAACTGCGCTCCCACTAGTCTTCTTGTAAACACATGGTTCTTCTTCGCTTCTGATGAAATCAAACTTTTTGACTGCTTCATCAAAACGAAGATTCCAACTCCGAGATGTTTGCTTCAATCCATAAATGGATCGATGAAGCTTGCACACTTTCCTAGCAGCATTAGGATCGATGAAACCTTCGGGCTGTGTCATGTACACATCCTCTTCCAGAATTCCATTAAGGAAAGCTGTTTTCACGTCCATCTGCCAGATCTCATAATCATAATGAGCAGCTGTTGCTAGGAGAATCCGAATGTATTTAAGCATGGCGACAGGTGAATAGGTTTCTTCATAGTCAATACCATGAATTTGTTTGAAACCTTTTGCCACCAGCCTTGCTTTATATATCTGAATATTTCCATCCACATCAATTTTCTTCTTGAAAATCCATTTACACTCAATGGATCTTGCACCATCGGGTAAATCAACCAAAGTCCATACTTGGTTCTGTGACATGGATCCCGTTTCGGATTCAGCGGCTTTCAGCCACTTTTCGGAGTCAGGGCTCATCATCGCTTCTTCGTAATTCGCGGGCTCGTCACTGTCAATGATCAATAAATCATGACAATTGGTTACGAGAAATCCATATCTCTCGGGTTCGTGACGGATCCTTTCGGATCGGCGAATTTCAGGCTCCACAGGCGCCGTCTCTACAACTCTTTGTAGATCCAACTGTTGCTCTTCCTCTACGGGTTGAGCATTTTCCTGCGGTTCTCGAACTTCTTCGAGTTGTACTTTACTCCCACTGTTTCTCTTGGAAAGAAATTCTCTCTCAAGAAAAACGCAGTTCCGAGCAACAAACACTTTGTTCTCGGATTGGTTGTAAAAGTAGTATGCCTTGGTTTCCTTAGGATAACCAACGAAGTAGCATTTATCAGATTTGGGCTCGAGCTTATCTGTAATTAATCTCTTAACATAAGCTTCACAACCCCAAATCTTCAGGAAAGACACATTCGGAACATTTCCAGTCAACATCTCATGTGGTGTCTTTGCAACTGATTTTGACGGAACCCTATTAAGTGTAAACGCAGACGTTTCTAGAGCGTATCCCCAAAAGGATAATGGAAGAGTTGAGAGACTCATCATTGATCGAACCATATCTAATAAAGTCTGATTCCTCCTCTCAGACACGCCATTCCATTGTGGTGTTCCAGGAGGAGTGAGTTGTGAAACAATTCCACAATCTCTCAAATGATCACTGAATTCTTGGCTTAAGTATTCTCCTCCACGATCTGATCGAAGAGCCTTAATACTTTTGCCAAGTTGATTATGTACTTCATTTTGGAACTCTTTGAACTTTTCAAAAGATTCCGACTTGTGCCTCATTAAATAGACATAGCCATACCTGCTGAAATCATCAATGAAGGTAATGAAGTATCGAAAATTTCCTCTAGCATTTGTGCTCATTGGGCCGCATACATCTGTATGTATAAGGCCCAATAGGTCAATGGCCCTTTCATTTTGTTTGTTGAAAGACGCCTTTGCCATTTTGCCTAGTAAACAAGATTCACATTTCTCACATGATTCATAATCAAATGAGCCCAAAAGCCCATCACAATGGAGCTTCTGAATCCGTTTCTCGTTTATGTGGCCCAAATGACAATGCCATAGAAAAGTCTGATTCGTGTCATTTGATTTGAATCTCTTGGTGTTAATGTTATAGATTGGTGTGCTTTGGTTTAAAACATAAAGCCCATTCTCTAATGGGCTGCTACTATAAAATATATCATTGTAGTCAAAAGAACAACATTTATTCTTTATTGAAAACTGATATCCTTCCACATCCAAAATAGGAATAGAAATAATATTTCTGCTTATCGCAGGTACATAGTAGCAATTATTAAGTTTTAACACCAAACCAGAAGGTAAAGACAAGTTATATGTTCCTACGGCTAATGCAGCAACTCTTGCTCCATTTCCCACGCGCAGGTCCACTTGTCCCTTTTCCAACGTCCTATTGTTGCTTAGGCCCTGCATATTTGTACAAATATGAGCACCACAGCCGGTATCCAATACCCAAGAAGTAGAACCAGAAGTAGTAACATTTACTTATATAACATAAATACCTGAAGATGAAGTCTCGAAAGTCTTCTTCTTCTTCTTCTTCTCTTCCAAGAATTTGTTGCAATTTCTCTTCCAATGCCCAGGCTCTTTACAGTAATGGCACTTATCAGTCTCAGATGGGCCCGGCTTGGGCTTCGGGGCTGGCGCAGGCGTGTCCTGGTTCTCAACCTGGACTGCCTTGCCCTTTCCCTTTCCTTTGCCAAGTTTCTTAAACTTCTTACCCCCTTGTACCATAAGTACATTAGGAGTGCCCTTCTTGATATTAGGCTCAGCTGTCTTGAGCATGCCATGCAGTTCAGACAACGTCTTCGTCAAGTTGTTCATGTTATAGTTCATAACAAACTGATCATAACTTGACGGCAGTGACTGCAGAATGATGTCAGTAGCCAACTCTTGGCTAATGGGACAATCCAGTCTCCCCAGGTTATCAATATAACCCATCATCTTAATGACATGAGGACTGACCGGACTGTCCTTTGGTAGCTTGCATTCAATGAGAGATTTGACCGTCTGGTATCTCTCAGTTCGTGCTTGCTCCTGAAACATGCTTTTCAGGCTAGTAATCATCTCTACTGGCGACTCCACGTTCTCGTATTGCTTCTGCAAGTCCGAGTTCATGGTAGCCAACATGAGACAATTCACATCGACCACATCATTGGAATGCTTATCCCATGCACTCCTTTCTGCATGTGCAGCATTGGCTCTCGGTTTTTCAGGGAGAACAGTTTCCAGGACATAGTCCCTTTTCTCCTGCTTGAGAACAATTCTCAAGTTCCGATACCATTCGAGAAAATTCGATCCATTTAACTTGTCCTTCTCAAGGACGGATCGCAGGGAGAAAGAGTTATTATGAGTGTTAGTCATAGCTGAGAACAAAGAAAGGAAAAGGTTTAGTTATGATATTCAAGAAATGAGAAATCTTAACTTTTAAGAAAACTCGCATTATATTCAAAACAATGTTTCCTCAGATGAATATAATGATCCAAGACCCATACTTCACTAATCTTGAGTGAGCCACTGGCTATCACCCAAATTTAGGTATCTAGGTAAGCAACAACTTTGCTAGTTATATCCAATATAACTCTTGGTTGTGGATCGACATCTCATGTCCAATCCACCTGATGTCTCTGGGCCCAAAACGATTTTGATAGCCCAGTCAAGCAAACCAATCTCTTCAGTCATGTAATTGTTGATGCCTTGCACTGCAAGCCCATTAACACGGTTACTTCCTGCCTTACTCATGTAATTGTTGATACCTTGCACTGCAAGCCTATCGTACAATGAAATGAGTCTTGACAGTTGACAAGATTGGAAAGACATCAAGTATCACTTGATATTTGGTTGAGGAACGGAACCATTTAAAACGTTCAATTTTATTATGTTTTAATTCTTATAATTAATTGATTTGTCTTGCTTCGGTTCTGTTATTTCAGGTTCAATAACCCAATCATCAAACCTGATGTCGACCGATACTACTATAGTGTCGATCGATGCAGGATAACCAAAAGAAATCTGCGATAACCGATCAATCCAATTGATCCGGTTTTGAATACCGGTCAGCGTCTATCGATGCTATGTTAGCAGAGGTCGATGCCAACCTAATCAAACCAATCGCAATTAAACCATTCACAGTGTTCGACCATCTTTAACCAAGCTCGATAACCGGTCCAATCCAATTGAACCGATTCATCAATCTCCAAGGTTTGGGTCGACCGACACAACATTTGTGTCGATCGACACTAGGCGAAAACTGAGTTTATTCGGGTTTTCGCCCTGTGTCGATCGATGCCGGATTGGCAACGATCGACACCATGCGAAAAACCCTATATTTTATTCGGGTTTTCGCCTTGTGTCGATCGATGCCGGATTGGCATCGATCGATGATATACCATGGATTTTAGGGATTTTAACCATGGTATATGTGTTATTTATCGAGTCTTTTACTATGCTTTAGAGTCTTTTCAGGTGTTTATTAGGTACAAGCACATTTGGAGCATATTTGGTGATTTTGGCACTTTCTGAGCTAATTAGAGTATTTGGCCGAGAGATAGAGTTCACTGTTGATATTTCCGAGCTGCAACGATCGTCACACTTATGGCGTCGATCGATGCACCAGCGAGATGGGCCAAACGACGGTTTAATGAAGAATGATGAAATTGCAATTTTGCCCATAAGTTCCTGATATTTACAAAGAAGCCCCAAAACGTGTTTTAGGTTATAAATAGAGTTTTTAAGCCAATGTTTAGGCTATGCTTTGACAAGCTTTTCTTACGTTAAGTTTTACTCAGAGAGAGTTGAGGGGCTGATCCTGATCTCGGAAGAGACTTGATTTTGAACCCCAGTTCTATTTGATTATATGATATTTGGTTTTCTACTTATGATATCTTCTGTCTCGATGAATAAGTCTGAGTAGATCACCTGTTAGGTTGAAGGATTCTCATTAGGTATTTCATAGAATTATAGTTTAATTAATCTGTAGAGATTCATATCTGCTAGTTCTTTATCTAAGTTGTTCTCAATGCTTAATCTGAAGTAGCTAATCAGAATTATGATGTTAGGTTGATTAATTCAGCGGAAGTTGGTTAATCTAACTGGAAAGAACCTAGATAAGCAATTAAACTGTTCGCAAACGGAAGTTTGGTTCAGGTTAATGGTGAACATATCAAACTTGGAATTAAAGCTGGTTTAATCTGTTAGTTCTCGCAAACGAAAGTTTGGTTTGCTGCACTTAGACTTAGAGAATTATCGCAAAGGAATTTGGTTAATTCTATATCAGTGTTTGAGTTCTAGAACAGTTATTGATTAGATCTAGATAGATTGATTGCTTGCGTTCCTGATTTCCTGAGAACTCCTGAAACCTAACGCTTTGCCTTCATGCCTGCAAACTCACTTGATTTACTTTGCTATTTCGTTTACTGTTTTCACATCTGCTTCGCTTAATTTAATCTGAACTACTAATAATCTATTGTGTGACTGAGAGTCCTTGTGAGATTCGATACCTTATATACTACGATTGCATTAACTGTGCACTTGCAGTAGAATAGGGATAAAACTATACACCTATCAAGTTTTTGGCGCCGTTGCCGGGGATTCTCTGAGTTCACCAATAGATTTACTATTAGGATTTAGACTAAGCATTCTTTTTAATTTTCTTGTTTACTCACGTTTTTGATTTTTGGATTCGCAGGGATTCGCACTGCATCGATCGTTGCCACCTTGCATCGATCGACACAAGGCGAGAACAGCGATGCTGAGATCTGAGACGTTCAATAGGTTCCGCGCCATGGAGCCTGTGATATTGATTCGCGGTGAAAACGGCGTTTTACGAGACCAAGAGGGTCACATATGCAACGCAAAAGGTCAGAAAATAGATGGGGAAGGAATCCCCATCTTACCAGATTACCATGTATTGGTTGGGCAAGTAGCTGAGATGCAGAATAAGATAGATGACATCCACGACATCTTACTTAGGGAGAGACAGTTCCGAGCAGAGGCAAAAACTGATAAATTTGCAGAGGTACATTATATGGCTGGAACCGACTCTAATGGACATACATTGGGACATCAGCAGAGACAAGGTTCTAGGCATGCTCAAGGATCAAGAGACCATAATTATACTTCCTATTTGGCACCTCCTACACAAAGGAGCAAACTAGAGATAATGATAGAACAATCAATTGAAAAGCAACAGCAGAACACAGCTTCTTTCAGCTCGAAGCTAGAGAACCTGTACACTAATTTGAACGAGAAATTTGAATCCTTGAACACTCGTATGAAGCAGCTGGACACACAGATGGATCAAGTTTCGAGTTCTACCCCAAGGAAGGATTCTCAAGAAACTCATGCCAGCAACATTCCCATTCAGGATGACACACAGATGGATCATGGATCATGTCTAGCAGTTAAGGCTGTGGAATTTGTGGAAGACAAAGGTGGATTTGATGTTGAATTACCTGAGTTTGAAAGCTTCGATGCACCTGACTCGACAGAGATTGACATGGATCTCTTGACTTGGATAGTTCAGATTGAAGCGGGACCATGCCAAGGAGAGAAATTTGAGTCTGAGATGGCTGGAATGGACCGAGAAGCGGATAAACCCGAGACTGTAGTTGAAACCCGAGCTGAGAAGACAGCATCAATCGTCGCATCACAAGCACCGATCGTTGCACCCCGAAAGGAACCAGTTTCGCTCATATCTCAAGGACCTGCTAAGGAAAGAACCTACAAACCTCCATTACCATTCCCGAAAGCTCCCGTTAAGTCTAAAGATGTGGTTCAGTGCACAGTGGTGGTTGACAAGAAGATGGTGGTTCCACACGAGCCTACTCTAACATCTTCAAGGCCTAAAACTGCTCATAAACAGAAGGCTCCGAACATCAAATCTTTGCCAAAGGTAAAGCATAAATCCTCTAAGTTTAAACCTCCTGACTCCACTGTTTTGAATGCAGGAAAGAGCGTTAAAACACCCAAGTGTCAATCTCACCCTACATTCCTCCAGACGTTCCTTGGACGACATCATGCTGCTAATGCTTACACACCACCGTGGATGATAAGACAGTCACAGAGACACTCAAAGTCTCTGTTGAAACCTCCATGATTGCGACCTCATTTCCAAAAGTCAAGCCAATGACTTAATTCAAGCGCTGAGTGGGAGGCAACCCACTGATAGGTTTAATTATTTTTCCTTTTTATTTTTGGTGTTTTTCTTAGGATTTCACGTTTTTATTTGTTTTTGTTAGTTTTTAGATACAGAACACAAGTCTGGAGATGTGTGACGATCGTTGCTCACATGTGCAACGGTCGTTGCAATTGGTTCAAATCGAAAATTAAGGTACGTTGAGCTAAACCGGAATCAATCTGGTTCAACCAGCATCGGTCGTTGCTTCTATGCAACGATCGTTGCACCCACGACCAAGGTAAGTTACCTTAAACCCTCTTTTCTCTCCTTCTTCTCCATTTCTTTCGGTCGACACACCGAGAACCTCCGCCCAAAAATCATCATTTCTTCATCAAATTTCTTGTTTCCAAGTGCTATCTACTTATTTTTATACTCCCAATCTATTTCTCCAACCCATATCTCACGAAATCAAGGTAATGTTCTTCTATTTTCAGATTTTCGGATTCAACCATTAGGGTTTTAGAAATTGAGAATTTTGGATGGAATTGATGAATGCATGACTAATGGAGTATGATTTAGGGTTTTTTGTAATGGATTGTTGTCGATTATGTGGTTGATAACACGATTTAGAACGATTATGCTAACTATTGATTGCGGCCAGAATCGCTAAGCACCGATCGATGCACTAAAGCAACGGTCGTTGCACTGCGATTCTGGGGAAATGTTCGAGTATTAGAAATCGCCTTGCAACGATCGCTGCCTTAGTGCAACGGTCGTTGCTCGACGATTCAACAGAGAGTTGCCGAGACTGATTTGTTCAAATTTTCTGTTTTGCAGATGGCAACCCAGAATCAACCCCGCAAGAAACGAGCAACAGCCGCAAGCGCCTCACGACAATACATTCCACCACCGGAATGGTTGCACAGGGATTCTGATCCTCCACAGCCGTATCATTTGGTTCATGCGACCATAGGACAACCATGGCCAAGGCCAGAGAAACTTTTGATTCAGTCTGATCACAACTGGAGTGGTTCTATTAAGAGGATGCTCGGTACGGACGATTTCACAGAGAGGCCGCTACACGAGTACTGGGACGAATACGACACGTTGCTGTATAACGGTTGGTGTGGTATGGAGATAGCGCCAACCAAGTTCGCTGATTACTCAACCTGCAAGAGTCTCGGCATAGACACGCAGGTTATGGAGCTGTGCAGAGGCATTGGTCTGGGGACAATGCCGATGCAGCCTTACGATTTATACCCAGAGCTGGTGAGACAGTTGCTTGCCACATGCAGGGTTGTCTACCCGAACCCAGACAGCATGGATGCTCGAGGAGGCACTTTCACTTTCATGTGTCTCGGCGCCAGGTATCGAGTATCCCTTCTCGATATCTGTAGGATTTATGGGTTTAGCATTGAGCAGCCACACACCGACATGACCCTTCCATGGACACCAGCAGAGGCAGTTCAGTTCTGGCAGTACATTGGTGGTGGATGGTATCACTCACGGACTACGCCTGTTATTCAGGTTAGGCATCTGGTTCTCAGGTATGTCTTGCGTATCTTGGGACGCACTCTATTGTGCAAGCATGAGGCCAACAAGATGCGCAAGAACGAGTTGGAGTTTCTATTTAGAGGACTGACAAAGCAGTTCAGGAGTACTGATGTGAGGAACTCGGCTAGAAAAGTCAACCTGGGAGCCATATTTGCTCATCATCTTTGCGAGCTGCAGAAGAAGCCTTATGAAGGCGCGCGCAAGGAGACAGTAGGGAGTCTTCTCACTCCTATTTTCAGACACTGCGGTATCCCTATTAGGGATACAGAGTGCGTTACTGAGCGTGAGTTCTTGGATCTCAGTCACTTGCAGAGTGCTACGTGGCTGAAGGAGGGGCGAGTGTGGGTCTACCACGACCCTGAGGATACACAGTATGGCATCGATCTTCCTGCTGCCAGGTATACTCGGATCAATACCATTGATGCTTTGAGTTTCCACCCTCCCGCTAGCGCTTGACGTGCAGTGCCTACTATGGCTCATCCGCTGGGAGAGCCTTCCACACGAGCTTCGACCTCTGCTGCCCCTACACCTGCTGCTGCACCTGCTCCACAGGACATCGGTTCATATCCAGCCCCGTCTATGCCTGTGCGTGAGATGTCTGAGGGTGATTGGAGAGAGCGTCAGGAAGGTATGTTCAAGACCATTTGGGATTTCCTGCGCGGCTGCACTTGCAGGAGAGAGCCGCCAGTTCATCAGCCCGTACCCGCTTCTCGACACAGACGACGATCCCCGACTCCTCCTCCCACGACTGATACTGATCCCGCAGCTGAGGCAGCCGATGACGATGCACTGTATGGTGGGATAGATGATATTAGCGAGTGAGAGTGATCTCCATGTTCAGACTTTCGGTTCTGTATTCTGACTTTTATCTTTTCTTGCATTTTTGTTTTTGAATTTCCTTATTTTCCTTAGGATTCTATTATGTTTGGATGGTTATGCTTGATTTGGTACATCTTTTGCTTCGGTTTTACTCTGTTTCTAGTGTTTTCAGCTTGCAGGGATCAAAATTGACAAAAACAGACGACTAACCTGCTAACTTGCTGACTGTTCGTGAAAACGCAGTGCGTCGATCGACACACCATTGTGTCGCTCGTCACAATACGAAAGAATCGCACAGCAACGGTCGGTGCACCTAGTGCAACGATCGATGCTTGAGCGACAGAGGTAAACCCGATAGAACTAAAACATCCATTAACAATTTGTTTTCCTTATTTTTACCAATCCTTCGCTTGACACTACTGGGGACAGTGTGTCTTAAGTGTGGGGGAGGTGCTACTGACTTTTGTTTTCTGTTTTCTTAAGAGTCAGTCCGTTTTTCAAAAAAAAAAAAATTTGTTTTATTGAGTCAAAATTGTTTAAGTAAGAAACTATGATTTTCTGAGAAGATTTACAAGACTTGCAGGAACTTAAGTAACCATTGGGATGAAGTTGCAGGATCTATCTCTGACTATTAGAAAATCCCATCACAGATCAACCTACTGGGAACACCCACATCACTTCAGGTATCAGAGGATCCTTTTACTGACTTCAACTTAATACTGACTTAGATTTCTCACCTAAGGGCTTGGTATACTTTGTGTCGGATTCCCTTGTTAGTTCTGACACAGCCTGTCAACCTATCCTATTTAGTTCCCTTCTCCCCTTCTATAAAGTAAAAAAAAAAAAATAATAAACTGAGGATGAGTTAGTAACTCCGAAGTGGTCATGGGAATGGTAGCAAACACTATTTTCTCTCATGTGATCCATGGAATGTGTCCAAAGTACACCCCATAACGGGAAGAACACTGATAAAAACAATAAAATGATACCCAGTGGGGAAAAATCAGTTGTTAAAGAAGGGAAAGAGAAGAAAGGGACTAGAGAAAGATAGTATGGTGGTCTAGAGCTGATAAAGTAAGAATACATGTGCCCTTTGATCGATACTCCTTAGGTGAGACCGCACTTAAATACTTGCAGAAGTCAGTAGGGAGAATTTGAATGCTTGAATGTGATTGTGGAGTTTACCTAGGACAGTTGCTAAGTGTGGGGGAAGTACATGTTGGTCTTGATATTCTGTGATTGATTCTTTCAGTGGTTTACTAAGGGGAATCTGAGTATTGTAGCCTCTAGGATGAAAAGAGTTTCTGAAGAGTTTTCAAACCTCTTGACTACATTTAGTTCTTTGTCTTGCTTGAGGACAAGCAAGAGCTAAGTGTGGGGGAGTTGATATACCATGGATTTTAGGGATTTTAACCATGGTATATGTGTTATTTATCGAGTCTTTTACTATGCTTTAGAGTCTTTTCAGGTGTTTATTAGGTACAAGCACATTTGGAGCATATTTGGTGATTTTGGCACTTTCTGGAGCTAATTAGAGTATTTGGCCGAGAGATAGATTTCACTGTTGATATTTCCGAGCTGCAACGATCGTCACACTTATGGCGTCGATCGATGCACCAGCGAGATGGGCCAAACGACGGTTTAATGAAGAATGATGAAATTGCAATTTTGCCCAGAAGTTCCTGATATTTACAAAGAAGCCCCAAAACGTGTTTTAGGTTATAAATAGAGTTTTTAAGCCAATGTTTAGGCTATGCTTTGACAAGCTTTTCTTACGTTAAGTTTTACTCAGAGAGAGTTGAGGGGCTGATCCTAATCTCGGAAGAGACTTGATTTTGAACCCCAGTTCTATTTGATTATATGATATTTGGTTTTCTACTTATGATATCTTCTGTCTCGATGAATAAGTCTGAGTAGATCACCTGTTAGGTTGAAGGATTCTCATTAGGGATTTCAGAGAATTATAGTTTAATTAATCTGTAGAGATTCATATCTGCTAGTTCTTTATCTAAGTTGTTCTCAATGCTTAATCTGAAGTAGCTAATCAGAATTATGATGTTAGGTTGATTAATTCAGCGGAAGTTGGTTAATCTAACTGGAAAGAACCTAGATAAACAATTAAATTGTTCGCAAACGGAAGTTTGGTTCAGGTTAATTGTGAACATATCAAACTTGGAATTAAAACTGGTTTAATCTGTTAGTTCTCGCAAACGAAAGTTTGGTTTGCTGCACTTAGACTTAGAGAATTATCGCAAAGGAATTTGGTTAATTCTATATCAGTGTTTGAGTTCTAGAACAGTTATTGATTAGATCTAGATAAATTGATTGCTTGCGTTCCTGATTTCCTGAGAACTCCTGAAACCTAACGCTTTGCCTTCTTGCCTGCAAACTCACTTGATTTACTTTGCTATTTCGTTTACTGTTTTCACATCTGCTTCGCTTAATTTAATCTGAACTACTAATAATCTATTGTGTGACTGAGAGTCCTTGTGGGATTCGATACCTTATATACTAAGATTGCATTAACTGTGCACTTGCAGTAGAATAGGGATAAAACTATACACCTATCAATCGACACCATGCGAAAAGACCCTAAAACGTTTTCAAACAGAACCCTAAACTAGGTTTTCATGAAAACGAATTTTAGCAAGTTTGTATCAACCATACACAGATTCAGATTCAACTAATCTAATCAACATGCTACAGATTCAATGGAACCCTAAAGCTCTGATACCACTGAAGGAATTTCTAGCAGTTCTAATCAGGATTAGCAACCCTAGTCTGAATTCCGAGCCTAGGATCTAAGATTCATGTAATTGAATCTATGGGATCTCAGATTTACCTGTTGATTTGCAGCGGAAGTATTAGCAGATAATCGAGATCATGAAGCGCCTCAAATGCTGCGCCTCTACTGGTATCCACACGCACACAAACTGGACCGCAGGGATGCTAGTGCCTTACAGAGATCCAATCTCCAGAGAGGTTTCTTTCTATGTTCTGGTGGCTGTGAATTAGGTTAGAAATCAGTTTAGGTCGACCATATATCTTATATATGTCGACTTAAACTATCACGGAATTAACCAACGATTAAACCGAATTAATCTGATTAATCCGCGAGTTGCATCGATCGATGCACTACTGCAACGATCGACACTGCCCCAGAATATTGATATCGAATGCATATCATATATGCATTCACTAGATCATTACATTAATGATCAACCTCGTCTTTAACGCCCAGTTTGCTTAGGTATGTGACCCTGTAGGATCATATAACACTAGCAATGAGTTCTCAGCTCATTGATCATAAGTGGCTTCTAGCAAAGCATTATGACTACCTAGTGTTATGTGATTGTCTTATCTCGATAATACGACTTTCACTTAGAGCAAGTACAATAGATTTCAGGACATTCCCAACAATGTGTTCTCCCTTTAACAGAACCTATTGCGAAGATCCATTGAAACTCAGAAAAGAAACACGAAAAATCAAGAAACCAAAGATAGACTTTACCTCCAACAAGGATGACATATTTGCAAGGGTTCTGATCTCTAACTGGTGCAATTTTACAATCTCAGATGTTACGTTGTTTTCACACAGAGAAAAAGCAGGTAACTTTTCATTTTACAATCTCACGTTAATAAATGTACACAACGAAAAGAGTAATTATTTTTTATTCGGAAAATGTAGGCTTTAGTTAAATACTCCGACCTTTCATTTTTCTGCTTCTACGGCAACTCTGCCCGGAGTGCCCTCATACACTTCACGCTCCCCAGAACAGTTTCTATTTTGGTCTCCACGTTATCATTTTTCCAATTCTGAGTTTGCGACAAAAGAGTTATAAAACCGAACAATGGTAGACAAGTTAATAAGAAAATCTTACTGACCTCTATAGCAGGGTAGTCACATGTCATGATAGAAGCCTTTCTTTCAGAGTTTTTGGGATCTTCAGTAACAAAAGGCATAAAAGGGTGAAGCAGTCTCAAACCAGTCTCCAGAGATACCCAGAGAGCCTGTTGTGCATGAGCCCTCTCTGAAGCAAACGCCGGGTTGTCACCAGCAAAATAAGGATTGATTGCTTCGATGTACACATCACAGAATTGATACCGCCACCATGCATATACTGTGTTAGCTGCATCCGAGAACTCAAATGCATTCAGTGACTCCACTATCTTTGATATTGCTTTATTTAGTATATAGAGAATCCATTGGCAGATGAATGGCATCGTTTCAGGGCTTAAATCCAGCGGAGGGGAATAATCATCTCCAAGCCTCATCATCGCAAATCTGACAGCGTTCCATAACTTATTACACCATTGACGGTAACCAACCACTTGGAGGATATCCAAGTTTATTTTGTCAAGAGTAGCAAAATATTCTTAGTTTACAAGATCATAAATTGAATGAGCAAATAAAACCGAAGAGCGTCAGCACCACATTCACAAATACCATTTAAAAAACCCTTCACTTGTCATTCTTTGACAACATCCAGCTCTTTTGGATCCAAGTTACCTTCTTCTAATCTCTTATGAAGAACATCAAGAGTAACCCCGTTTATTACTTCAAGTGGATCAATGACATTTCCAAGAGATTTTGACATCTTACGCCTATGTGCATCACGTATCATAAGATTCAAATAAACATATATTTGGCATATAAGAAGACTTGGCATCGAAAAGGATTGCTAAGAAGAGTAAGATCCCTGTTTAAATTTACATGTACCTTACTGAATGGAACTTCACCACCTAGTTTCATTCCCATCATAACCATACGAGCAACAAAAAATAAATAGAATATCATGTCCAGTTTCTAGGACATAAGTCAGATAGAAGGCTTTGAAGTCGTCAGTTTCATCAGGCCATCCCAGAACATATAATGGAAAGGGCCCAGAAGAAAATCACGTATCAAGTACATCATGATCTTGAGCGAGTTCAAACTTCTTCCCAGAAATTTTTTCAACAGCCTCTTTCCGAGCTTCTTCCTCGGTTCTAGCAACAACCCAATGGTCATTTACGCACCGACCTTCTTGCGCTGTTCTTCCTCTAGTGTCGCACACCATGCTGGAATTCGGTGGCCCCACCAAGTCTGTCTTAAAATACACCGATCACATATGTTCTCGAGCCATCTGTTAAGGTCCATTGATATTATTAATAGATGGTATAATCATAGAACCATAAAGAAAATGATAACCTTCTCCATTATGTTGTGTACTGCTTTGGTATAAACTCGAGCTTCTTGTTTTCATCAGTGATAGCAACAGCGAGTGCCTCCTTTGCAATCATGCTGCAATTGACGTACCATTGAGGCTTAATCATAGGCTCAATAACATCACCGGTTCTTTGGCAAAGTCCAAGCCTCATTTCATTGTTTTTGGCATCTCTGTATAAATCCTGGAATATATTTACATTGACGAAACAATTAAGGTAAGATCTGAAAGACACTTACCACGGTGTAACAATCTTCTCAAACGAAGAATCAATCAACTTGATATGATATGTGACATGTAGAATTAATGGATTACCTTCTTCTTCAGAGCTTCAACAACTGCCTCACGGGCTGCAAAGCGTGGCATCCCTGCCAAGTCTGACTCCGCCATTTGTGTTGATTTTTCAATCATCCGTTAATATGTTTATATATTCAATATTGTGACGCTTTACGACCTCACAATCATCGGGCTCATGGGCATGAGTAATCTACAAAAGAAGAACAAAGCAACTTTGATGCAAGAAAATCATCTAATAGAGACAGAAACCTAGCATCCAAATAGGATTATTGTCTCCAGAGACCCTCCATACACGAAACAAATCCCGTATACCCCTCTATTTATTAGACTTTTTATTAACATTTTCTTTTAATCAAAAACAAACGAAATTACCAAAAGATCTTATGATTTTCGTTTAATTACATGGTAAACCAGACGGTCTACCAGAACAAACCGAAATCAGAATTCGGACCTTAAATGAACCAAATGAACCATAAAAAATGTGGTTTACCCGATTTATCCGTGTTGGGTAACCCAGAGAGTCGGGTTAGATCCGGATAATTCAAAAAAAAAACCCCAAAAACCCCCAATTCATCTCTCTTGAAATCGGGTACCTCTTTCCTTTCGATTCCCCCTCTTTCGACTTTCGATTCTCCACTCCCTCTCATCTCTCTCAATCTTAACTTCCCCTATTCTTCCTTCTCCTTCGAATCGATTTCAATCACGCGAACCCTTCCGTAATACATGGCGCCCAAAACTCGTTTAGCCACCAAGAAAATCGAGGATAATCCCGACAATCCTCCTTCTCATCCGGCGACGGAGAGTGTTGTAGCAAGCCCTAAGAAGCCTACGAATGCTCCTCCTCCGGCGACGAAGAGCGGTGTAGCAAGGCTTACAACTACCACGAATGCTCCTCCTCCTCCGGTGAGCGATGTTGTTGGTACCACGACCACGAATCCGGTCGCTAATGTTCCGGGGAACCCTCCTCCTGTCGTTAATGATCTTTCTATGGTCCCTTACGAAGAACCAGAAGTTGATCTCGAGAAACAAAGCGAAGGAGATGAGAGTGAAGTAGAAGAGGATGAAGAAGATGATGACGAGGAGACAGAGAGTTCAGAAGACGAGGTCGATTCACAACACCTGAAACAGAAACCAACCCAGCCGAGAGTCGAGGAGACAATAATCCCTTCAGAATCTACGGAAGAAGACGAGGAGGAATCCGAGAATAGCGGAGCTGCCCAATCGGTAAGTGTAAAAATACGTGTAAAACTAGTGAAACCAAGTATAACCAGGGAAACCGGTAAAACTAAGTATAACCAGGGAAACCGGTAAAACTAAGTATAACTTTTGTAGTAAAACTTGGAAAACTGAGTAAAACTAAGCACAACCGAGTATGACCGTGTAAAACTAACAATGTATTACTGGAATAACTTGGTAAAACTATTTATTTTTGCAGGAATCCGATGATGAAATGACAGCCATGCAACCTTATCTCCGCAACTACCCTGTTGCCGGGTTCGTTATGGACTAAGGGAGCATGCACTTATCATTGTTAGTTATGGACTGAGGGAGCATGCACTTATCTCCGGGTTAGACTGCCGCAACTACCCTGTTGACTTCAAGCGTTTGGGAGGCCTTAAGTTTGTGAGGAAACATTTTGGGAACGCCGTAGTTAGAATTCAAGATGTGAAAGATAAGCTTGAGAAAATGGGATCTTGTCCAGATAGACTGCAGATGATCGTTCTTTACTTCCTTTGCAGCGTCCTCATCGGCCAGACGAAGACTGGAAACGATGCTACTCCGGTGGTAGATTTTTTCTCAGAGCTGTCGATGATCTTGACTTGTGCCGTAGTTTTCCTTGGGGCAGATTCTGTTACGGTCATATGGTCGGTGAGATCTCTCACACAATGGACCATTTTAAAGGGGTTGTCAAGGAGAACAAATCGTGGCCGGTTCCCGGTTTCTGTATCCCTTTGGAGGTATGTACTTTTAAGTTTTTGGTTTGATTAATTGTTCTTGTGCTGATCTCTAACTAATATAGCATATGTGTGCTGTCGTGAAGCTGTTAGCCTTTGAGGCAATTCCTGAGCTAGGGAGAAGTTTCCGCGAGCCGGTTGTAGGGGCAGACCATAACTGTCCAAGGATGTGCAAGTCGCAATTCAAGAGTAACTCAATGAGAGGGTTTCCTCTTTCAAGGATAAATGAAGAACTTGCTTTGGCGAAGTGTCCTCAGGGCATTGAGAACATCCTGCCAACACGAGATGGACATGAAGAAGCTCTTCTTGACCACTTCTATGAACAAAGCGATGTCCATGACCTTGACGATCCTGTTGTTGATAGTTGGATGAAGCTAATTTCGGCTGGGAAGAAGGTTTTTTTTCAGGGGATGTACGATGAGGAGAAGGCTTTCCGACATGTAGAGGAGGCAGAAGAGCTAAAAAAACGTGAGGAAAAGAGTCCTGCTGCCATTGATGCACCTGGAACTTCGTATACTTCTAATAGCGAACTTATTGCCATCATGAAAGGGATACAGTCAACTATGGAAGATGGATTTAAGCTGTTGCATGGGAAGTTTGACGAGATGGATAAGAGAGTCAGACCCATTGAATAATACATGGATCATATGAAAGATCTAGAGATCCAGAAGGCAAAGTTAGAGAAGAAGGCAGCAGAGAAGGCTCTTGGTAAACGAATGGTGGGGGATGCATCCAATGCTCTTCAGAAGCGCAACACAAGGTCGAGGAAGGATTAGAACTTGATGGTAAGTTCTATGTTCGTATTTAAGTTGTTTTTGAAACTTTTTTTGGATTTAAGTTGTTTTGGAGTTGTTTTTTATTATACTATGTTGGTAATGTTTGCGGGTAAAACAATGTAAAACTGGTAGAACTATGTAAAACTGGTAGAACTATGTAAAATTGGTAGAAGTAGGTTGTGCATTTAAGCAATAGGATAAACTCTTAAACAAGTCTTAAACATCAGGACAACATTTGGAAACATTCTAATAACATTAAACACTTGTAGCCCATTTTCCTAGTAATTCCTTAAGCATTTCAATCTCTTCACCTCTTTTCTTGAGCGTCAATCCCAACTGCTCAATTCGATATTCATGGCTTTCAATCTTCACGGCCTGGGAGGAAACAATATCCCTTAAGATAGTGGCTTCTTGCACGATGCCCCTAACCAAAAGTTTCCGAATGTGTAGCCCATTATCCTGCACATAAAAAAACTCTCCTTAAACACCGAACAGAACCAACAAATCACCAAATCATCATAGCTTACCCTGAACGCATTACAAACAAAGTGTCTCTTTCCCACGTCAGGTTCAGGATCCACAATGATTCGACCACCGCACGGGCATCTTGTCGGTATGCCATTGTCATCTGCGATGAAGCACATCCTGTCGTACTCCTTTTTCATCTGCTTCATGTCACTGTAGTAAGGATCGGCTTCGAATTTGTCCATGTCCAAGAGAATAGGGTAGAAGTTGAATTGAGAGAGTAGAAAATGAAATGGGAGAGGAAAAGCGAAAGAATTAGGAGGAAAAGTAAATGGGAGAGGTGGAGGGAGAGGACGATACCCGATAAGGAGAGAGAATGAGAGTGAGCAGAAAAAGGAGGAAAAGTATATTCTTGGGGGGCGCCAAAAATATTGGTCAATTCCGGATTTTGCCGCCGAAAAAATTGTTAACTTTGAATTTTCCCGCTAAACAAAATTACACATAGTTTTACAGGAGTTTGTAGTTGTACGGAGTTTTTTAATAGTTTTACTTTGCCTGTTTTCAATATATTCAGTTTTACTGGAACTTTAAATTTGATTTTATAGTTTTACAGATTATTTTACAAAATTGATCTACAAATCTAGTATCTATACGTAATAATATGTAACACTCCTCAACATATGAAAATGCATCCTCCTAACATGTCCATTGGACGAAAAATGTTCTTGAGAGTATATGAACATTGTTGGTGATTTCCAATCTGTGTAAAACTATGTTGATTGATTTTCATTCGACTTATATATAACCCATTGTCTTACACATAAAATGTGATCCTACAAGTTAAAATCTCTTATAGCTATATGTTTATTATTTTCTCTAATGATGTTCATTATACTTACGATAGTCACTTAGTTTTACACAGTTTTACACAGTATCATGATATACCATGGATTTTAGGGTTTTTAACCATGGTATATGTGTTCTTTATCGAGTCTTTTACTATGTTTTAGAGTCTTTTCAGGTGTTTATTAGGTACAAGCACATTTGGAGCATATTTGGTGATTATAGCACTTTCTGGAGCTATTTGGAGTATTTGGCCGAGAGATAGACTTCACTGTCGATATTTCAAAGCTGCATCGATCGACACACTTGTGGCGTCGATCGTTGCATATGCGAGAAGGGCCAAGACGACGGTTTAATGAAGAATGCTGATATTGCAGAAAAGCCCAGATATTTACACAGAAGCCCAAAACGTGTTTTAGACTATATATTAGGGTTTTTAGCCACTTGTTTAGGCTACGCTTTTCTTAAGTCTTATTTTATTTCAGAGAGAGTTAGGGGCTGATCCTGCTCTCGAGAGAGAGAGGATTTTGAACCCCAGATCTTTACTTTGTTTTATGATATTTGGTTTTCTACTTATGATATTTTCTGTCTCGATGAACATGTCTGAGTAGTTTACCTGTTAGGTTGAAGGATTCTCATTAGGGATTTCATGGAACTATAGTTAAATCAATCTGTAGGGATTCATATCTGCTAGTTCTTTGTTTAGGTTGTTCTTAATGCTTAATCTGAAGTAGCTAATCAGAATTATGATGTTGGGCTGATTAATGCAGCGGAAGTTGGTTAATTTAGCTAGAAAGAACCTAGATGAGCAATTAAACTTCTCGCAAACGAAAGTTTGGTTTAGGTTAATTGTGAACATATCAAACTTGGAATTAAAGCTGGTTTAATCTGTTAGTTCTCGCAAACGAAAGTTTGGTTTGCTGCACTTAGACTTAGAGAATTATCGCAAAGGAATTTGGTTAATTCTATATCTGTGTTTGAGTTCTAGAATAGTTTATGATTAGATCTCGATAGATTGATTACTTGCGTTCCTGATTTCCTGAGAACTCCTGAAACCTAACGCTTCGCTTCCTTGCTCACAAACCACTCCTGCTACTGATTACTTTTCTGCGTGCTTTAGTTTCTCATCATATTTACTTTCTCCTAGTTTAATCTTTTATGTTCTTAATCTATCGTTGACCGGAGTCCCTGTGGATTCGATACACTAAGTACTACAACTACATCATTGTGCACTTGCAGTTAGAATAGGGTTAAAACCTGATACCTATCAAGTTTTTGGCGCCGTTGCCGGGGACTCTTTTGAGTCTTCGATAGATTTGAACTTAGGGTTTAGACTAGGTTTTTCGTTTTTATTTTTTTCTACTAATTTTTTTTTCTTTTCTGTTCTTGCGTTTCAGGTACGCCTGTAATCGCACTGCATCGATCGACACGGTTCTGTGTGTCGATCGTCACATCATCGTGCTTGCATCGATCGACGCTTCTCCTGCATCGATCGACACATATCGTAAGAAAGATGTGTGATTTCTTCAGTCCAGGGATTGATAATTCACAGATAGCTGGGTTGAAGAGTAAAGTTGACTATCTGCATAGTCTTCTACTTGGAAAGTATGCACAAGAAGCTATCAACTGCGTTGGAGGGAATGAATTCTACAGTCAGGAATCAGCTTTTCAGGGACCTTTCCAGCAACAGGGCAATGCCTTCTCGAGGAACTATGGTGTTTCTTCTTACCAAGCACCGCCTGCAGTTTCTTGAGAGAGAATAACAGATCACTGTGTCCTTCAAATCAAGGATGGATGCATTACATGAAGATCTGAATGAGAAGTTTGAATACTTGAGCACACATATGAAGAAGCTAGATGTCCGAGTTCAAACAGCTGAAACAATGCAAAGGCATAATGAAGCTAAGAGAGCTGAACGGAAGCTGCACATCAAAGTTGTGACCTTAGGGGATGAGATTGAGTTGCTAGGTGAAGAAGAGAGCATAATCTCGGATTTTCTGGATGAATATTGTCTGCCTGATACAAGCATCGATCGACACCCCCTTAGTGTCGGTCGACACGCCGTTCTGACGGCAATTTCGAGTTCTTTCGAGAAACAGAATCGCCTTGCATCGATCGACACACATCATGCAACGATCGACACTGAACGCAGACATGACCAGAAACCTGCAACAGTACCAGAACGAGTGTATAAGCCCCTTGTGCCATATCCTAAGGTCCCTAAACCTTCCAAACAAGAGCTAGAAGTGGCTAACTGCATGAAAGTGATAGATAAGAAGGTGAATAAAACACCACCAGTTGAAACTTCGCGAGTTCATGCAAAGAAGATGATCTCCACTGATGGTCATCTGAAAGAAGAAGTTCAGATTGGTGGAACTACAGTATCTGATAGTGGAAAGAAGAAGATGGCGGTTCCTCTTGAACCTGTTCTAACATCTTCAGTACTTGCACCTGCTCATAAGCAGAAAGCTCCATACATCAGATATACATCAAAGGTAAGGTACAAATCACCTAAGCTTAAACCTTCTGATCACATTGTTTTGAAAGCAGGAAAACGCAGTAGACCGCCCAAGCTTCGCTCCCGCCCTGATTCTGATTACTCTTTCCTTGGAAAACCTCATGATCTGAAAGCCTATACACCTCTTTGGATGAAGAGATATTCACAGAGACACTCAAAGTCTCTGTTGAAACCGCCTTGAATCAAATCTCTTCCAATAGTCAAGCTAATGACTAAAAACAAGCGCTGAGTGGGAGGCAACCCACTAGTAGGTTCGTTTTTGTTTTTCAATTTTCGTTTTGGTTTTGGTATTTTTAATTTTTCTGTTTAAGTGTGTACAGAGGCGAGAGAAACAGAAGAATCACACTGCATCGATCGACACATATAGTGCATCGGTCGATGCAGTCACGATTTGTGGTTTACCGATTCAATTGCGGTTCAGACACCGGTTATCTCAATAACCGCGAGCATATTCGCCTTGCATCGATCGACACCCTTGTGGCATCGATCGACACAGGGCGACGACAGGTAAGTAATCTGCAACTTTTCGGTTTGTTCTTAAATTTGATTATTATTCTCACCGAGCTCATGCTTTGATTACACTGGGGACAGTGTAGTTTAAGTGTGGGGGGAGGAAGCTACTGACGCACGCTTTTGTTTTCTTAGTTTTTCAAAATTTGTTTTATTGAGTCAAAATTTGTATGAAACTATGATTTTTCGAGGAAAATTTTCGCTTGAACAGGAACTAAGTGACCATTGGACAGACTTGCAGAGCCTCTATGACTATTAGAAAACTCAGACACGGAACAACCTACTGGGAACACCCACATCACTTCAGGTATCAGAGGATCCTTTTACTGACTTCAACCTTAATACTGACTTAGATTTCTCACCTAAGGGCTTGGTATACTTTGTGTCGGATTCCCTTGTTAGTTCTGACACAGCCTGTCAACCTATCCTATTTAGTCCCCTTCTCCCCTTCCATAAAAAAAAAAAAAAGATAATAAACTGAGGATGAGTTAGTAACTCCGAAGTGGTCATGGGAATGGTAGTTACAACTTTCATATCCTATGCATCCATGGAATATGTCCAAAGTACACCCCTTAACGGGAATAACACTGATAAAAATAAAATAAAATGATACCCAATGTGGGAAAAATCAGTTGTTAAGGAAGGGAAAGAGAAGAAAGGGACTAGAGAAAGATAGTATGGTGGTCTAGAGCTGATAAGGTAAGAATCCATGTGCCCTTTGATCGATACTCCTTAGGTGAGACCGCACTTAAATACTTGCAGAAGTCAGTAGGGTGAATTTGAATGCTTGAATGTGATTGTGGGCTTTACTTAGGACAGTTGCTAAGTGTGGGGGAAGTACATTGTGGTCTTGAGTTCCGTAGGAAAGTTTTCAGTGGCTTACTAAGTGAATGTGATTGCGAAAGTTCCTAAGACGAAATGAGTTTCTGTGTTTTCAAACTTTTTTTCTTATGCTTCGGTTCTTTACTTGCTTGAGGACAAGCAAGAGCTAAGTGTGGGGGAGTATATATACCATGGATTTTAGGGTTTTTAACCATGGTATATGTGTTCTTTATCGAGTCTTTTACTATATTTTAGAGTCTTTTCAGGTGTTTATTAGGTACAAGCACATTTGGAGCATATTTGGTGATTATAGCACTTTCTGGAGCTATTTGAAGTATTTGGCCGAGAGATAGACTTCACTGTCGATATTTCAGAGCTGCATCGATCGACACACTTGTGGCGTCGATCGTTGCATATGTGAGATGGGCCAAGACGACGGTTTAATGAAGAATGCTGATATTGCAGAAAAGCCCAGATATTTACACAGAAGCCCAAAAAGTGTTTTAGACTATATATTAGGGTTTTTAGCCACTTGTTTAGGCTACGCTTTTCTTAAGTCTTATTTTATTTCAGAGAGAGTTAGGGGCTGATCCTGCTCTCGAGAGAGAGAGGATTTTGAACCCCAGATCTTTACTTTGTTTTATGATATTTGGTTTTCTACTTATGATATTTTCTGTCTCGATGAACATGTCTGAGTAGTTTACCTGTTAGGTTGAAGGATTCTCATTAGGGATTTCATGGAACTATAGTTAAATCAATCTGTAGGGATTCATATATGCTAGTTCTTTGTTTAGGTTGTTCTTAATGCTTAATCTGAAGTAGCTAATCAGAATTATGATGTTGGGCTGATTAATGCAGCGGAAGTTGGTTAATTTAGCTAGAAAGAACCTAGATGAGCAATTAAACTTCTCGCAAACGAAAGTTTGGTTTAGGTTAATTGTGAACATATCAAACTTGGAATTAAAGCTGGTTTAATCTGTTAGTTATCGCAAACGAAAGTTTGGTTTGCTGCACTTAGACTTAGAGAATTATCGCAAAGGAATTTGGTTAATTATATATCTGTGTTTGAGTTCTAGAATAGTTTATGATTAGATCTCGATAGATTGATTACTTGCGTTCCTGATTTCCTGAGAACTCCTGAAACCTAACGCTTCGCTTCCTTGCTCACAAACCACTCCTGCTACTGATTACTTTTTTGCGTGCTTTAGTTTCTCATCATATTTACTTTCTCCTAGTTTAATCTTTTCTGTTCTTAATCTATCGTTGACCGGAGTCCCTGTGGATTCGATACCCTAAGTACTACAACTACATCACTGTGCACTTGCAGTTAGAATAGGGTTAAAACCTGATACCTATCATATCACCAGAGTATTGACATAGAAAACTCAATGCAGGGGTTCACCAAATAGAAAACACAAAGTTATACAGAGTGAAACAAAAGTACATTACAGAACCAAATATTACACACAAAATCACTCACAATCAGTGTTTGAGTCATCCCCAAATAACAGCCTTGATAGTCTACCCCTTTTATTCTGTGTCCTTCGCCGTCTCCCTCCTTCTCCAGCTGATGGAAATCTATGTATTCTCTTCCGACCCCTCGTTTTCTTGTAATGCGGAGGTAGGATTTTCTTCTCTTTGATGTAATCCGGGACGTTCTGTGCAGAAATATAAGGGACAGCATAGATGGACCTATAATAAGCCAATGCCCACATCTCCGTCAAATAGTATTTCGAAATCAAATCAGCGAGTCTTAATCTGTTAGCACTTGCACGAGCTCTATCGCTCTTTTTGTATATTATGTATGCTGCTAGCGCATGTAGACAAGTGTACATCTGAATATTGAAGAAACCACAGGAGCAAGTTTTCGATTCCAAGTTCACCAAATAAACCTTTCCATCAATATCATCGACTTCGTACTCGAGCTCGAAAGTGTTTACCTCCCTCACAGTTAATGTCTTAGCAATTGCCCAATTTTGATGCACGAAGATCTGGACCAAAGGCACGAGATTGTCTTTAGTATCTCCAGCTACGGCCTCTTTCCTATGCTTGTTAAACCAATCCGAAAACTTGCGAATGATAGTATCAAGCAGTGGCATTAAGGAGTACCTCCTCGCATCAAGAAAAGTCTTGTTCAGACATTCCGCAGAGTTACTCGTGTCCAAGTTGTATCGTTTACCTGGAAAAAAACATCTAACCCATTTTTCCTTGACGGTAGTTTCCTCCACATACTTCGCGGCTGAAGGATATCTCCTCTTAAATGTCTCGTAACGACTGTAGAACTCAGCCGCTGTGTGAGACCAACCTATCTCCTGAAACCTATTATCGACTACTGTTTTGTCTACATTACCAGCACGTGATTTCACGTTTTGGGATAAATGCCATAAACAGTACCCATGGTGAGCTTGTGGAAACACGTTTGCTATTGCATTGATGAGGCTTTGATTTCTATCACTCACAAATACCAATTCGGACGAGTCACCTATAACGCTTTTCAACTTCTCGAAAAACCATGTCCAACTAGGTGTATTCTCACCATCAAGAACACCGAACGCTATGGGATAAATGTGATGATTAGGATCCTGACAAATGGCGAAAACTAGTACACCACCATATCCGGTCTTGAGGAAAGTTGCATCAACAATTATCACTTTCCTCATGCATGCAAACCCTTCAATGCTAGCTCCCAAAGCTATGAATAGATACTTGAATTTGTTTTCCACATCCACTTACACAGCAGTTACCGTTCCAGGATTAACCTGTTCTAACACGTACAGATAACGATACAACATCTTGTAGCTATCTTCCGGGCTACCACGCAAATCACAAACTGCTTGAATTTTCCCTCTTAACGCCGTAGAGTAAGATATGTCTACACCATATTTTCGCCTGACTATATCAATGATGGTTCTAGGCTTTGGAGTTTCGAAGTTCCCAGGATATTCCTCACTCAAATACGATGCAACTAGCTGTGATGAGCCTTTCATACAATCACCGCTTCCAGTTTGATCAACACGGTTGCATGTGTGCATATTCGTGTACGTTCTAATAGAGAACATATCCTAGTTCGGGATCCTTGCTGCTCGTAGACCCCATTTACATCTCTCAATAGAACATTTAACTACTCACCGCATTGTATCAGAATGTTGCGTAACATACTCAAAAGAGTTTTTAAATGCCAAGCTTTCTACAAACTCTATAACCGCCTTCTTATCTCGGAATTCTTGACGCACAGTCAACCCTAAACCGTCTTCCCATGGCGCGACAAACTGACTACTTTCAACAACAGGTGGTACCTCACGATATTCATCACGCCTACCAGACGTATCATCCTCTTTCACCTGCTCTTCCTCTCTCACCTGCTCTTCCTCTCTCACTTGCTCTTCCTCTCTCACTTGTTCTTCCTCTCTCACTTGTTCTTCCTCTCTCACTTGTTCTTCTTGACTTGCTTGACCGTTTTCAACAAACAACGGCACAACATTATCTCCTATTTATCCGTTTTCAACAAAAAATGTCAAGGCATTAGGTCCTACTTCTCCGATTTCATCATGGTCATAGTTTAAACCAGCAGAGCTTTTCCCCGCTCTCGACTGTTGCGTGGGCAGCTCCAGTACAGTCACGACCTCCACACACAAAAGACTTATACGGTTCTCTTTATCAACGGTCATTAGATAACCACAAAGATCTTCATCATCAGAAATACTCATATGTTCCTCACAGCCAACCACCAACGGAATGTAACACAGTTCCAATCTAACCTTATTCTCATCTAACGCATGCTTCTTGTAAAGCCTATGGATTACCATCTCCAAAGTTATCTCCTCTTTAAACACTAGGCTACACATGCGCCCCTGATATTTATAATGGATGCACACACTCTCACTCATACTATCCTGCCAAAACAAAAGCAAAAAACTCAGTACTTATAGTTGTACAAAGTTTGTTATCAGTTTTACAGAAGTTGTCCTCAGTTATACCAGTTTTACTAGTTATACCAGTTTTACGAGTTATCGGTTAAACATACATCGGTTATACTAGTTGTCCCCAGTTCTACAACAACATGAACACAAATTTGAATCGATTTCAAGATCATCCAATTATAACAACAATATACTCAATTCGTAGTCTAAATCAACCAAGAATCAATGGCTAAACAACAATGTAGTAACTCATCAGCTGAATCTACCAAAAAACAATCCAAATCATCCCAAACGGATCCCAAACCCATTCAAATTGAGCTGAATGCAGATCGAGGGGGAGTCACAAACCTCGGTGGGTTGACGGAGCACGACGGAGGCGGCGATTGGCAATCGGAGACGCGACGGCGCCGGCAAAACTAGTTCAGATAAACGGAGGGGATCCCAGAGGGGAAGCGGGGGAAGCCTGGGATTCTATTTTTTTTTTCCAGCAAACCAAATCAAATCCCGATCCAATTCTCTTAAACCCAATTCCAACCCAATCCAATCATAACTAATTTCGGAACCAATTCCCCCATTCCAATTTCTGATTTCTAAACAACCAATTTCATAGTAAACCAAGGGCAAAAGCGTCAAACCACATTTCATTAAAGTGGGAAGGGTATGGGAGATGAGTTGGGGGTAGTGTAGATTTTTTCTAGAGCCATAAGGCTATAAGAGAAGTTGACCCCATCCAAATATATAAGAGCGTGTTGATTATGGGCTTGTCACTTGCTCTCTAATCTTATGGGCCTAGAAGTGTTGAGCCCAATCTCCTTTACGTGATCTGCAAAATTAAAGACTGTTAGTTGTTTTAGACCTAATAACCGAAGCTATATAAAGAGAAGCTGATGTGCTTATTAGGTTAACAAGATTGATACAAAGAGTTACGAGTGCAACAGAAGAAGGTTTTTGCAAGCGTGAACTAAGTATAAAGCTAGAGAGAATAAGAGCTAGAGAACACTTTGGTTCTAGAGCTAAAGATTCTATAGAGTAGCTTTCTTAAGGTGCAGTTTTTGATACATAGATAAGTTGGTAGAAGTAGGAACTTATCTTTGCTCTTGTATCCAAAACCGATATAGTGCATCTTGTGAGATTGTGATCTCACACTTGTGACGTAGCCATTCTGGTGAACACAGGGTAACCAAATTCTTGTGTCGTTTATTTTCTGCATACAAACCGAAATCACATCAACAATCATATAACCCAAGTGCAACAAGTTTAGTTAAAATCTCAACAAGTGGTATCAGAGCTTCCAGGAAGGAGCAGGGGTTATTGTGATCTATCTCAAGCAAAACTTACCTACCGAGTGATCCGCAACTCACGGAAACAATGGAGCCAACTAGAGGAAAATTTGAGATGGATAAATTTGATGGAAAAGGTGACTTTGGTATGTGGAAATACAAGCTTCTAGGACAGCTTGAGATTCAAGGTTTAGCATCAGTATTGGAGGAGTGTGCTACATTGGTTGATGAATCTGCTAAGCTAGAAGATGGAGAGAAACCGAAGATTGATTCTCTCAAGGTTGCTAGAGACACCAGAGTAAAGAACTTGCTTGGTACATGTATAAGTGACATGATTCTTAGGAAGGTGATGCATGAGCCTACAGCTTTGCTAATGTGGAAGGCTCTAGAAAGAGATTATTAGACCAAGTCACTTCCTAACAGGATTTATCTTAAGCAACAGTTTGCTAGTTACAAGATGGATGAAGGCAAAAGTATAGAAGAGAACTTGGACAGTTTTCTTAAGCTTATTGCAGATCTAGCTAGCCTAAACATCAATGTAAGTGATGAGGATCAGGCTATACAGCTTCTTACCAGCTTTCCTCCACCGTATGAGCCTCTAGTACATACTCTCAAGTATGGTACAGGAAAAGAGACCCTAACAGTTCATGAGGTGGTCACTTCTGCATATTCTAAGGAGATTGAGCTGAAGCAAAAGGGACTCTTGAATAAATCTGGATCTAAATCTGAAGGATTATATGTTGAATCAAGGGGAAGAACTAAGGACCGATCTCAGAAGAGTAATGGCAAAGGGAGATCAAAGTCGAGAGACAACAGATCTAAGTCACAGCCAAGGTTCAACAAGAAAAATCAGAGCGAGTGTTTCATATGTGGAGATGAAGGGCATTGGAAAAAGGAATGTCCTGAGAGAAATAAAAACAAAGAATCAGCAAATATTGCAGCAGCACCTATACAGCCTATAGTGTTGAGTGTGAGCAGCCAAGACACAATGAAGAACTGTGTAATGGACTCGGGTTCTTCATTCCACAGTACATCAGACAAGGAAGTCTTGTTTGACTTCAAGGAGTAAAATGGAGGAAGGGTTCTTATGGCAAACACCACTTATGGAAACATCAAAGGAATGGGAAAGATTCGGACTCATAATCCAGACGGTTCTGAAGTGATACTAAAGGATGTTAAATACATGCGTGAAGTAAGCAGGAATCTGATCTCATACGGGATGTTAGAGAGGTCAGGTTGCAGATATGAAGGAAGTAACCTTATGGTTCGATTCTACAAAGGTAAGAAGAAGGTGATATCTGGAAAATATCATGGAGGGCTTTACTATCTACAAGGCAGAGTTGCTAAGAGTGCAGAAATCAAGTCTAAGGATGAAAAAGAAGCAAGTGAAAAGAAGTCTAAGAAAGTGAGCTTCAACAAGAATCTAATTCAAGGACCTACTCCATATGGTTTTGAATTAAAGGATTCATCAACTCAAGGTAAAGACTCTTCTTCAACAGAAAAATCAGAAACTTCAAAAGAGTTTAAGTATGAAGAAGACAATGGAGATTTTGATCCTGAGGCCTATGCTATGGCTACTGCAGAAGAGATGAGCAGAAAATAACCTATAGAGGAGGCTGTGGAAAGCAATCATTGGGTGAATGCTACAGAAAATGGGACACTGGAAAAAGAACCTAAGATGGAATTTCTGGGAAAAGTTTCAGAGATATTAAAGCTGAGAATCTTTGGAGATGGAGTTAAAGAAGCAGTAACACTATCTAAGATTCAGACAGGCCTAAAATCCACTGATGCAGTAACTAAGGCGGTTCTAACTAAGGCAGTTATAACTAAGATAGTACCTGAACAAGATCTTCAGGTATGCTGCAACATCACCTGAGAATGAAAGCAGCTCCAGGTAACTCCATTATTGAAGTCTCAAGCTCGCAGAGACTGAAAAAGAAACATGTTAGTTTCTGGTTATTATTATTAAGCAATAATGGAAGAACTCAAAGATGTGAGGAGTTAAGGAGAGTTACTTGTGAGTATTAAAGGCGAGACGCAGATATCAGTTTCATGGAGTACCTGCAAGGATTCAAGAAGATGTTAGTTCATAACTAAGTGCACATGAGTGAATTAACATGTCGACAAAGTTGAATCAAGGATTGAGGAAGTTTGTGATACCCCGTATCCAAAAATATGGTCAACGGGCAAAAGAAAAGTCAACAGGGGCAAAATTATAATTTTGCCAAACCCAGGGGCAAAATGGTAATTTTGACAAAGTTCAAGACGGAATACGTGACGGGCCAAATGTTCTCTTTTTAAACCATAAAGAACATTTAAAAGACCATAGCTGGAAGAAACGGAGCAGAAACGGGTTTTTCAGCTTGAAGGGTGAAAAACCGAGAAAACCGAGAAAACTTCGGAAATTCATAACCGGAGCTAGGAAACTCCAAATGAGGTGATTCAAGTTGCTAAATTCATCTAAAATCAGGGAGCATCAGTTTATGGAGGTTTGGATATTTATGGGAACCGTCTGTTATTTACTAAAACAATTATCGCGAAACCGAGGAAACCGAGAAGAAATTGAAAAAGGGATTAAGAAGTGGTTTGGGCCGGTTTTGGGCTTGATTTTGTGGATACGAAGAAGCTCCAGAGACAGGTGTCTCACCACCAGGTCGCCAGCCTCACTCCTTGAGGTGTCAATACCTTATGTGAAGCATATGTTTTTGTTCAATGTACCAAAAACACTTCACCAAATTCATTTCACTCTTCCCACTCTCTCTCTAGCCTCACCCACGACCAGATGCTCTCCCTTCTCTCTAGATTCATCCAGAAAACCCAGAAAATTCATATGAATCTTCATAGAACCTCAAGAACATTCAAAGTGTTCTTGAGCGTTCATAAGACCTCCAAACACTAAAAACACCATATCTCTCTCAATATAAATCCTAATCCACTTATGCAAATCCCAGTGGACTCCTCTCTCCCTCCTCTACAAACGCCATCCAGCCAGCCATGACCGCCGTCGCCGGAGCTTGCCAGAAACTGTCCGGAAAGTTGCTGCGGTTGGAGTTTTGGTGTATCTCTCTCATCCTTCATCAGATCTGGACGTTTTGAAGCTGTGGATGCATAGATCTCCTCTTTCCGATCAGTTTGATATGTAGATCACCACCTGAGTCGCCGGAAAAAGGGGTGAACCGGCCGGTCAACGCCGGACCACCGCCGGTCAACGCCGGAGAAGTCGCCGGAATCCTTCTTCCGCCGTCTCTCTCTTCCGCCGGTCCACTGGTGTTGGTTTAGCATTGGTTTGGTTCAAGATTGAAGATGGTTCCGTTTGATTTGAGTCGGTTTAGGTTAACCAGTCAACCCGGTCAACGGTTGACTCAAAACCGGTTTAACCTAACCGGTTCAATTGAAGACGGTTCAGTCGGTTTGGTTTGATTGCATCGGTTCAGTTGGTTCAGAGTGGTCAACCGGTTCACGATTGGTGAAAGTAAAAGTCAACGGTCAAAGTCAAAGTCAAAGGTCAACGGTCAAAGTTAATGGTCAACCGGAGGTCAAAGTCAACGCCGGTCAACGCCATGGTCAACACCGGTCAATGCGTTGACTCCGGCTAGTTTTGTGTTTGCGGTTCGTGTACGGGTGTTCGGGAAGCTTCGGAGTTCGTATTCGTGTATTCGGAGAGGTTCGGGTTTAGTTCGGGGTCTCGGGAATCCGTATCCGCATCCGTGCCATTCGTTCCGTCATATCACTGTGAGTCGGCTCAAACACCGTAGTTGCATATAGAACGTTAAATGGGAAAACCGTAGAGATAGGAATGCATACCCGATCGTATTGAATGGAATTGAATTGTGAATTGATTGATCGAATTAAAGTTAAACCGGCTAGGGTTAAAGAAGCATGTTAGACTTAAACGGATTAAACTTGTTGAGTGCCGTTAGGTTGTTAGTATCGTTGCGTGATGCATTCATATAGTCGTTGCATGTTTAGGGCCGTATACGCATATATATGTAAGTAAAGCACGGTAACTAAATGAATCTATATACGGAAATTAAGACGAGTTAAAATATGGAAGTTAAACCTGAACGAACGTATAGAATATGAATGGTGTCGGGGTTTCCTGAGGTTAAATGAATTAAGTAATGAATGATGAGACGTCGGGAGTTTAGTAAGCTTCTAGCTCTAAACCGACGGATCAAGGAGTTGTTAACAGGTGATTAGGAGAGATTAAGAAATGAGAAGTGTTGTGATCGTTGAACCGTCTACGGGTTAGCAAGCGGCTAACCCAAGGTAGCGGGCGTGAATTGGTTAAAAGACGTTAGAAACCCTAATAGGCCTGTGTGTGTGATTGTGAGTCTACTTCGGTGTTGGGCCGAGTAGACTGTTGATTGCGTGATTGTGTTTGCTGTGTGGTTGTGGTTAACTTTTTGTGCAGGCCTTTAGATCGTCTCGGTGTTGGGCCGAGCGATCCTTGTTGTCACTTAACTCGGTCACGGGACCGGTTAAGTTGTGGTGCTGACTCGGTACGGTGCCGAGTCAGAGCGGTGTTGTGTGTGAGTAGACTTGCGGGATGCGGGGTTGAGTGGATTGTTGTTATTGATTGAGATTGATTGCTAGAGTCCAAGCGAGTCTGCGTGTTTATATTTCTGCACTAGGACTCTAGGGTGCGTTAGATCCCGCAAGTCTAGGTGTTTGATTACGTTCTGGTACTTCCGACCCGATTGGAGCCTCGGGAATTGAGAACCTAGTCAGTCCACGTACCTTTGGTAGTTGTTCTGGCAGGTGTGAACCTATGGAGTGACATCTGTAGGGTGTAGTCTGGAGAATACGGGGTCGCGTCCTAGGGCCGGACTGCATGGAAGCTCGGGTTGCCAGGGGTAACCGGAGTCACCGCGTATCGATGGACAGAGAACGGTGTCCTAGTCGTTGTGTGGACGGCTAGGAGTCGGGGGTTAGTTGCCATATCGGCAACGGTGAAAACCCGTGGAAGTCACCAAGATCGTAGGGGCCCAGCGTGTGTGTTTTGGTGTAGATGGTAGTGTGCGGTAGATAGATCGAGTCTCAATCGGGGACATGTGCCGCAGTGCTCCCGATTTCCTCTAATCGCCTTCTTGTTCTTTTTGGCAATTGATTGTGTGTGGGCTCGACACGACGTGGTATTGCGTGATCGGCTATTGGTTATGTTGATTGTTATTTTGGGGTTTTCGGGCGGGAATCTATAGATGATAGATAGATTAGAAGCCTTAGTGGGGAGCCGATTCACTGGGTGATCTTAGATCGCTCATTAGACTCTTTTGTGTTTTTCAGGTGTAGCAGCGACGGACGCGGGAGGTCCTCGGTGTAGTTTCGGGATTGCTTGTGGCGGGGTTTTGATTCGATGGTTTTGGATGTTTTATTTCGGTTCGGCTTGTCGCCAATTTTGCATTGAGCTTTGATTGTTGTTTTGTTGATTGATGAAATGATTTGTAAAAATGACGATTAAACGTTGTGCTGAACGTTTGATTACTCAGAAATGAATATGCTTTCCTGATATGGTGTTTAGTCCGAACCGACACAACTCACGGAAATGGTACAAGGTGTACAACTTGTGCTATAGAAGTGAGGATAGCGGAGTCAAGGACGGGTTAGTCCGAGCCTTTGTCTCAAACCGATCTGTCTCTGGCTTCGTCCTGTGATGAACTTTTCCTGTTTGACTTGCTCGGGTTCGATCGGTCATGTTCTTGTTTGATTGTTGACCGGTCAGCTCGACGGTCAGCGGAGAATGGGAAAGGGGCGTTACAGAAAGGTGGTATCAGAGCATGGTTCTGCATGGGTTTCGAAGCTGTTCATTTCTGAGTGTTTTCCGTGGTTTTATCGAGTCAAAATTGTGTCTTACCCAAGCATCCATTAGGAAACCGAGCCGCGTTCGTAAATCTGGGGTTGGGATGGGGTAGGAAATTTGTATTATGTGAACTAATGTTTATTGTGTTCTTGATTGCAGTCAGCAGCAGCGTGTCCCTGGACGGATTGTGTGTGGGTGTGTGCATTGGGTGTGACAGATTGCAGCGAGCAGTATGGGTGAGCGTCAGATGACACGGGCAGAGTATCAGGCTCTGGTGTACCAGCATCAGGCAGGTCTGAGGGTAGTACAGCAAGGACAGTCGCAGGGTTCTCGGATATCAGATCGACCACCAGTCGTTCCACGAGTGCATCAGGGAGCGAGAGCAGCCGCTGTAGATTGGAGGCCGTTACCTGATCCATTACCTCCATCTCTACAGGACGACGCAGGTACCGCAGACCCGACCGCAAGAGCGATGGGATATTTAGGATTTACAGATTACAAGTTGCCATCATTACCACCACAGTTTGAGGCGCCTATGGTACCACCAGCGATACAGCCGCCGGTGCTTGAGACATGTGAGGTGTCGTTACCTTTCAGCTTACATGAGTCAGATTTTATTCCGCTTGGTGGGGAGGACTTTCGGTTGGACCCGTTACATGAAGCTCTCGACATGGACATGGAGCCGGTAGACCCGGAGCAACAGGTGCAGTGGGCGCAGTACATGGACGAGCATATGGCGATACTCGAGGATGTCTTGGAGCAGCAGGTTGGGCTGCATCATCAGCCAGGATCGCCACAGAGGTCAGGAGCTCCATCGCCCGATTTCACCGAGTCACTCTCTGCGATGGAGCCATTACCAGGGGATGAGCCGATGTCGATGTCAGGATCGGATGCGCAGCTAGAGTCAGTTACACCGCCGACCGAGCCAGTAGCGCCGCCAGATATGTGGAGTTCAGGGTCATCGAGCAGCCGAGTGTTTTCAGGACCCTTATTCGGGGTCAATTTCTTCTTGTCAGTTGTGTGGGGCGACAGACCATCAGGCTTTAGAGTGCTTCCGTGGGCCACGCCCAGCGCCCGTTCCGGTTTGCGAGATTTGTGGTCACAGGGGTCACGTAGCGCAGATGTGTCCGATAGCAGAGCCGCAGCAGGTCGGACCACCGACCAGAGAGGCACACCCACCACACCCTCCGGGCGCACCAGCTAGTGGTTACCACTGCGAGCCGCGATGCCGTCTGTGTTGGGCATTCCGGTCGTGTTGGGGCTGTTAGGGTTAGAATAGTTAGGCCAGCTAAGTTGGGCACTAACTATGTTGTTGTTGTGTGTATCTAGATCGGCGATTCTCGCATGTTTTTCTAGAGCCATAAGGCTATAAGAGAAGTTGACCCCATCCAAATATATAAGAGCGTGTTGATTATGGGCTTGTCACTTGCTCTCTAATCTTATGGGCCTAGAAGTGCTGAGCCCAATCTCCTTTACGTGATCTGCAAAATTAAAGATGGTTAGTTGTTTTAGACCTAATAACCGAAGCTATATAAAGAGAAGCTGATGTGCTTATTAGGTTAACAAGATTGATACAGAGAGTTACGAGTGCAACAGAAGAAGGTTTTTGCAAGCGTGAACTAAGTATAAAGCTAGAGAGAATAAGAGCTAGAGAACACTTTGGTTCTAGAGCTAAAGATTCTATAGAGTAGCTTTCTTAAGGTGCAGTTTTTGATACATAGATAAGTTGGTAGAAGTAGGAACTTATCTTTGCTCTTGTATCCAAAACCGATATAGTGCATCTTGTGAGATTGTGATCTCAACCTTGTGACGTAGCCATTCCGGTGAACACAGGGTAACCAAATTCTTGTGTCGTTTATTTTCTGCATACAAACCGAAATCACATCAACAATCATATAACCCAAGTACAACAAGTTTAGTTAAAATCTCAACAGAGCGAGCATGTACCTTAACACAACCAGTACCAAAGTTGGATCGATAAGTTTTCTGTCACAAATAATTGGTAACTTGCGTCCATTAAATGGGTGCACAGAAAATTTCACATGAAGATGCTTGTATCTTGCATCATCAGGATGAACAACAATGGCAGTATCCCCAAGCATTCGTTTCCACCTTTGTAGTGGCAACGACAACCTCGCCCAAGCCTCCCTCCAGAGGGTAAGCAAATGAAGTAAGAAGACCAAATTCTTCTGCTTCTCATAGCCAAAAACTTTTAGTAGCGTTTTTTCTTTGATATCGATATGCTCAACCTACAGATATAGACACACTCCGCATAAAAAGATGCCATCTAATAATCATATTCTGATAGTTGGTGACTTGCCTCTTCGTCAGATACGTCTGTTTTCAAAACGCAATCGACAAAGTAACTGAACAAGTAAAAAAGAATATTATTCATGGTATTTTTGCTTTCTTGTTTCCAAGTATTTCTACAAATGTACATAACTGAACATTCCTGTTTAATTGCCACAAAGAACAAAGTCAGACTTAAACATACCTATAGATAAGCCCTTCCTTGTATAACCGTACAAAGTCCTAAGTGACAGGTTTTGATTTTGGTTCGTCCATTGTAAAACACTACAAAATACAAGAAGAAATACATCTGTTAGATAAATAGTCCAGAGACAAGGTAACAATTAAAAGGAACATTTACATATAAGTTCACCTATAAATCCGTACGGAAAAAACAAAATCTGCAACATTAGAACATAACACTACAAGAAAACAGGGATTTAGCGACTGTAATTAGCGACTGCATTTACAGTCGCTAAATTTAGCGACTACTTAGCGACCGAGTTGCGACTAACTGTGCGACTAGTAGGATTTAGTCGCTATTTAGTCGCTAAATTGCGACCCCAAATTATTAATCGCTAAATAGTCGCTAAATTCGACTAAATTCGGCGGGTCGCTAAACGGTTACTTATTTAGTCGCAAAAGTCGGTATATATCACGTTTATATTGTGCCACGCGTGTAGTACCTAATTTTGTAACTATTTTTTTATACAGTCGCTAAAATTTATATATATACAAACTTGTAGTTGGCTTCTCCTCAGCCACACAACAAGAAGATAAACGATTTATAAGATAAAATTGAGAGAAAAACGGAGATTGAGGCAGTTTTTTTAGTCAAAAAAATGTCGGGAGATTATAACTACACTAATGGTCGGGAATGGATGTATAACCGGATCGATGCATCAGCGGGAAATTTCACGGCAGAATTCATGGCGGGGTCGATAATCATTTCATCCCGTTTGCAAATAACCAGCCCTTTGCGCAGAGCAACGCCGGTAAGTTTCACTGTCCTTGTGATACTTGCAAGAATGATAAACCTGTTATGTCGGGGAGATTAATACAAAAGCATTTGTATAAGAATGGATTTATGCCTGATTATTATGTTTGGTATAAACATGGCGAAGAAGTCGATATGGGTTTAGGAACGAGTTATGCTGATACGACTTGGGTTAGTGGGAGTGAAGGAATGGGTAATGTAGTAGAAGATATATATGTGGATATGGTGAATGATGCATTTCGTGATAACGTCAATTTTGATAACTATCATCAATATGGTAGTTATCAGAATGTGGAGGAACATGGTAGTTATCCGAATGCGGATGAACCTGTACATAATCATTCAAAAAAATTCTACGACTTGTTAGAAGGAGCGCAAAATCCATTGTATAGTGGTTGTCGTGAAGGTCAATCGCAGTTATCCTTAGTTGCTCGAGTCATGCAAAGGAAGGCAGAGCATAACATGAGTGAAAGGGCGGTGGATTCGATATGTGAAATGTTTACGGAGTTTCTACCAGAAGGAAATCAGGCAACCGGTTCACATTACGCGACAGAGAAATTGATGCGCAATTTAGGCCTCCCATGTCATTCGTTTGATGTTTGCTTCAACAACTGTATGATATATTGGAAAGATGACGAAAGGTTAGATACATGTCGGTTTTGTAACTCACCTAGATGGAAGCCTAACGAGCAACACCGTAGGACCAATATACCATACAACCGTATGTGGTATATGCCTATTGCTGACAGATTAAAGAGAATGTATCAGAGCGAGAAGACTGCAGCAGCAATGAGATGGCATGCCGAGCACCAGGCCAAAGAGAGAGAAATGTGTCATCCGTCTGATGCGGCAGAGTGGAAATACTTTCAAGATAAGTATCCCCTGTTTGCACAAGAACCCCGCAATGTTTATCTTGGACTATGTACAGATGGGTTCAATCCATTTGGCATGTCTAATAATCATTCACTCTGGCCTGTGATCTTGACTCCATATAATTTACCCCCTCATATGTGCATGAGTACAGAGTACTTATTTCTTACAGTAATGAATTCTGGGCCAAAGCATCCACGAGGTAGTCTCGATATATTCCTCCAGCCTCTTATTGAGGAGTTGAAAGACATGTGGTGTAATGGAGTTGATGCATACGATGTGTCCTTGAATCAAAATTTCAATCTAAAAGCAGTTCTCCTGTGGACGATCAGTGACTTTCCGGCGTATAGCATGTTATCAGGATGGACTACCCATGGCAAATTATTTTGTCCATGGTGCATGGATGATACAAAGTCTTTTTATCTGCCGAATGGAAGAAAGACGTGTTGGTTCGACTGTCACAGAAGATTTCTTCCTCAAGATCATCCCATGAGGAAAAATAAGAAAGACTTTTTGAAGGGAAAGGATGCTAGGAATGAGTATCCTCCTGATTCTTTAACCGGTGAGCAAGTCTATTCCTACCATTTGCGTCGTGTAAATCCACCAAAAACTAAAGATGTTCGTGGAAATGGTCATGAAGATAAGATGCCCGGCTATGGCAAGAAGCATAACTGGCACAAAGAAAGCATATTTTTGGAGTTACCATACTGAAGGGACCTTAATCTTTGACATAATCTCGATTTGATGCATATAGAGAAGAATGTTTTTGACAACATTATAAAAACTCTTATGCGTGTGAAGGGTAAATCCAAAGACAACATCCCATCGAGATTGGATATAGTTAACTTCTGTTCTCGGCCACACTTGCATGTTGATAGTGCTGGTAGAGCTCCATTCCCAGTTTACGCTTTGACAAACGAAGCCAGGAAAAAGTTATTGGAATGTGTGAAGCATGAGGTCAAATTCCCAGATGGTTATGCTTCAGACTTAGCAAGTTGTGCTGATTTGGGTAATGCATAGTTTTCTGGGATGAAGAGTCATGACTGTCATGTCTTTACGCAGCGACTACTTCCATTTATCTTTGCAGAACTCCTAGACAAGAATGTCCACCTTGCCTTAGCAGGTACCAGTTATAGTATTTGGATATATGTAGTTTCGGTTTTGTATTTTGTATTAACCATTTGCTGTTTAAATCTCTTTATATATGTTGTAGGGATCGAAGGATTTTTCCGTGACTTATGCTCAAGAACTTTGCAGAAGAGTCGCGTCCAAATTCTAAAGCAAAACATAGTTATGATTCTTTGCAATCTGGAGAAGATCTTTCCACCATCATTTTTCGACGTGATGGAGCACCTTCCTATACATCTCCGCTACGAATCTGAATTAGGAGGCCCTGTTCAATACCGGTGGATGTATCCTTTTGAAAGGTTTTTCAAAAAGCTGAAAGGGAAAGCGAAGAACAAAAGATATTCAGCTGGATCTATTGTTCAATCATATCTAAATGAAGAGATTGCTTATTTCACAGAGCATTACTTCGCCTCGAATATAGTAACGAATTCAAGGTAAATTTATATCTAGTATTTGGAGACATGTACATGCTATCTATTCTGAAGTATATATATTAACTCTTGTTGTCAGGTTAACAAGATACAACGAAGGCGGAGTCCCCGTATATCATGACAAAGACGTATCTGATATATTTACTCAGGTTGGTCGTCCAAGTGGCGAAATGCATGAAGTATGGCTTTCACCAGAAGATCATCAAATTGCACATGCTTATGTTTTGCGAAATTGCACTTACTTTCGACCATTTGAGAGGTATAACACAACTTAAGTTAATTTATATATTGTATTGGTCTCATTAGTCATATATATATGTTGATCTTAAACAGTATGTTCGAAGACTATATCTCTGGTAAATATCCAGATCTCTCTGAGAATCAACTCTCTGTGAAAAGGGCCGAGGAATATGACACATGGGTGCGAGATTATGTATGTTCGTGAAATATTTCTTATGAACACATTATATATGTATTGTGGTTTTATCTACATATTTGACATTGTGTGTTTATCAATATTCAGGTCATTTACTGGAACGAAACCTATAAATTTCCTCCTTGGGTTCAAGATATTGTGCATCGTCCCGTCAACAAGGCTAAAACTTGGCCTATCTTCTATACAAGAGGATATCTGTTTCATACAAAAAGCCATGGCGAGGGACGAAAGACATGTAACTACGGTGTATGTGTTAAAGGAGAGAATTATAGTGATGCGTCTGATGCAACTGATTTCAACGGGATCTTAACGGACATAATACAACTTCAGTACGAGGGGATTGTTAATTTGAGAATAACACTCTTTAAGTGTAACTGGTATGACCCTGTTCTCGGTAGAGGCACTCGAAGGAGAAATGTTGGCGTCGTAGATGTTCGTGCATCGAGAAAGTACAATAAATACGAACCATTTATTCTAGGTATGTAATATATATCTATCTTTATCTTCGTAACTATTATATGGATATCATAAATACTCTAAGTATAATTTCAATCTTTAATTTACGCAGCCTCTCAAGCGGAGCAAGTTTGTTATATCATGTATCCGTACACGAAGAGACCGAAGCAATTGTGGCTCAATGTTGTCAAAGTCAACCCTAGGTCGAATATTTCGGGGGAATATGTCAACACAGAATTGACTCTTCTACAACAGGAAAATGATTATCCGGTAATGATTACTACGGTCGAAGATCTTGTTCCCGATAATTTCGTGCAGAATGAAAACCCAATCAATCTTGATTACGAAGTAGGAGATGAAGAACCAGAAGACGAATTTATGTGTAATCTATCTTCTTATGATGATGACGACGAAGATGATGAAGCGGAAGACAATGAGGCGGAAGATGACGAGTGATTTGATATGCTTAAGGTCTATCTTTAATGATTTCTTATGTTTAATGTATTTCAGATTTCAAATAATTTCAATTAGACATGTTTGATGATTTCAAATTATTTCAGACTTGATATGTTTATGTTTTCATAAGTGTATCTCTTGTTTTAGTTATAAGATTAATGGTTAATGATTATGATAATTTTATAATGTTTATGATTGACTCTCTTTTGCTAATGTTTAATGTTCAAATTAAATTTTATAAGGTTTCTTAACGTTTAAAATCATAAAATTATAACTTAGATTAGCGACTACATAGCGACTAACTAGTGACTATTTAGGGCTTAGTAGCGACTACATGGCGACTAACTAGTGATTGTTTAGGGCTTCAGAATTTTAGCCCCAAATATATCCGAGCCCGCCAAATTTTTGGTCCAAATACTCGAGCTCGCCAAATTTTTTGATGGCCCACAAGCTGAAACCGCCAACTTTTGGTCCAAATACTCGAGCCCGCCAATTTTTTTAGGCCCAAAAGCTGAAACCGCCAAACTAAGGGGTCGAATCCCATTTTGCAAACCCTAGTTTCATTTCTTCTTCGCCGCAATTGCTTCTTCTCTCTCGTTCTCTCTCTCGTTCTTCCTCCTCCACTCTCTGGTTTTTCCGATCTATCCGTGTCCCTCTCCTCTCTCAATCTTTTTCTGTTCGATCTCTCTCCGTGTGGTCGTTCTTTTTCCGGTTCGATTTCTTCTTATTTCACAAACCCTAATTCGCTCTTACTCGATCCCTCTTTCTCTGTCTTCTCTCAAAATTTCTCTGTCTTCTCTCAAACTTTCCGTTTCATCTCCGATGGCCCCAGCGAAGGGGAGAGGAAGAGGAAGAGGTCGAGGGAAGGGAAGAGGTCGAGGCCGAGCACCTCCAGTCGCCGCCGAGGCTCAGCCTTCCTCTTCCACGCGTAGTCGGCCAGCGAATCTTCCTCCACAGTACACGTTCACCCCGGAGAGCGACGGTTCTCCGACAAGGCGCCCATCTCTCACGCAAACACAGCTGCATGTTCGCGATTATCCACCGCCGAGGGCTCTTTTCGAAAACAACTCGCCTTCTCCGAGACAGGCGTTTCAGGGTGGCTCTTCGAATCCCGAATCTCAGAGAAGATACCCTTCGAGTGTATCTCCGAGGCAAAACACTCAAGGTGATGTCACTTTGCTCTCTGTCTCTGATTGTCTCTGATTGTATTAGCTCCTAAGATTGTTATTAGGTCATGAGTTTGGTCTGATAACTGTGAGATTTGAATGTTTGACGATTTTGTATTGGTATTGTTTTGGTATGTATCTCGGGTTTGAGTGATAAATGGTTTTGTTATGTGTCTCGGGTTTGAGTGATAAATGTGTTAGTTTGCTTATGAGTTTTAGATTTGATAGTTGTCATTTGAGATGTTAGTTTGCTTATGACTTCTAGTCTTTTGTCTCGGGTTTGAGTGATAAATGTGTTAGTTTGCTTATGAGTTTGACATTTGATGGTTGTCATTTGAGATGTTAGTTTGGTATGTATCTCGGGTTTGAGTGATAAATGGTTTTGTTATGTGTCTCGGGTTTGAGTGATAAATGTGTTAGTTTGCTTATGAGTTTTAGATTTGATAGTTGTCATTTGAGATGTTAGTTTGGTATGTATCTCGGGTTTGAGTGATAAATGGTTTTGTTATGTGTCTCGGGTTTGAGTGATAAATGTGTTAGTTTGCTTATGAGTTTTAGATTTGATAGTTGTCATTTGAGATGTTAGTTTGCTTATGACTTCTAGTCTTTTGTCTCGGGTTTGAGTGATAAATGTGTTAGTTTGCTTATGAGTTTGACATTTGATGGTTGTCATTTGAGATGTTAGTTTGGTATGTGTCTCTGGTTTGAGTGATTAATGTTAGTTTGTTTTACATTTGATACTCTGTCATTAATAATTTGCTTATGAGTTTTATGAGTAAAGATCATCACTTATGAGTTGAATATTTGCAGCTACAACTCGTATGTCTCCTCCACAAGCCTCTCCAGCTGGTTCAGTTCAAGTGAATCAACCACCAAGGCTGTCTCCAAATCAGAACTCGGAAGCTCACAGTACTCAACCGCCTGAAGTTCAGCATTTCAACCAAATGGATGAAGATGGTGTTGACGGGGTTGATGACAATGATGTTATTCAACCAAATCTCGATGAAGCCCGCCTTCGCTTGCTCGAGAGGCTGCTAGCTACGCCAGGCCGTGAACAGTGGACGACTGTGCTCTCTCCACTACTCCCTCAGCCGCCAAACACCACATGGTATATCTCTCTCACTCTACAATTTTCTCTATATGTACTTTAAGTCACAATTTTACTTCTGATTTTGCTCTTTCTAAAGGTTTGGTCGTGACAAGTCGTCTTTGGTCCGGAAAATTACTAAAGTTTTCACAAACAAGTTCGATGGAGCATTCTATAGTTGGAGTCATGTTCCTCAGCCGCGAGCAGAGCGATACTTCCTTGATTATGCGGTTAGTAGGGTACTTTAGGCTGACTTTTATTTTGTTTTTAATTTGTTTCTTACTAACATGAATTTGATGTTTCAACTGTAGAAAGAGCACCACTGGGATTTCTTAATAACTGGGACGGTTCAAGCCCATTTTGATGCGATTTGTCAGAGGAGAATGAAGGATATGGTCAGCAAAGCTCACGTGTCAGGTGTGCGACCTGCATGGATCGAAGACAAAATCTGGAAAGTAATGGTGACCTATTGGGAAACTGAAGAAGGTAAACAGAGGAGTGAGACTTCTTTTGCTGCAAAGAATTCTGATCGTGGCGGTCTCGGTCCTCATAAGAGCTTCACTGGGCCGAAGTCTTTTCTGCAAATTCACCAAATAATGGTAATGAACATTCTCAGAGTTCATACATGTCCTTTAATGTTTTTGACTTCTCTGATACTTTCATTTGACTATGTTATCTTGTGTTACAATTGCAGGAAAAGGATCTGAATAGATCCGTAAGCTTCGGTGAAGTCTCTCTGAAGACCCACACAAAACCAGATGGAACTTACATAGATTTAAAGGTGCAAGGGGTCGCAGACAAGTATAAGCAGAAGGTGGAAGCTGCACAGGCTGAGATTGAGGCAGAAACCTCTGATGGAACTTCAAGACCAAGAGTTATGACCACCGATGAGATCAACGAACTCTTTCTGCAGGTAATTATGCTTCTGTGAATTTGTTTTAGTGTATATGAGTATATGAATCTGTTGTTGCTTGATGTGTTAAGATGTTTTAGTGTATACGAGTATATGAATCTGTTGTTTCTTATTGTTCAGATGTGTTATTGATTAAGTTCTTTGCTAACTCTGTGAATATTTTCTGTGTCCTAGTCAACTATTGTAGACGATAGAGGTCATGCTTATGGTATTGGAAGTTTGGGAGAGGCTTACGCCGCCGGAAAGCGCAAGTACCCGGGTAGCTATTCCACTTACAACTCGCTCCAAGATCAGCTCGAAGAAGCTAAGCGCCAACTGGACATACAAGCTGCTGAGCTAGCCAGACAAGCTAATGAGCAGAAGGAGTTGGTCATGGTGCAAAAATATCTTCAGCAAACTGATCCAGCTTACCTAGACTTCTGCAAAACCTAGACTGCTGAACCAACAACTCCTTCTCCTCCTACTCAATAGGAACACTTTGTATTGTATGAACTTGTTCTGTTCTTTTTTGTGTTTCAAGACAATGTTTGTAACATTTAGACTAAAACGTTTGTATATATATCATGTTGTTATAAGGTTTTTGATTCATAATTTGATATTAGAACAATATTAAAACATAAATAGTGGAAAACCAAAACCAATTCGAAATAATTTCATAACCCGGTTTAAAGTGGTTAGTCGCTACTTAGTCGCTAATTGGTGGCGATAAAATTCACAAATAGTCGCTAATTAGTCGCTATATGGTCAAGATACAACTAGTTTCGTCGCTAAAACATCGCTAAATAGTCGCTAGAATAGTCGCTATATTAGTCGCATATTAGTCGCTAAAATTTAGCGACTCAGTAGCGACTAATATTAATAATATATTATTAGTCGCTACTTAGTCGCTAATTAGCAACTAACACATTTAGCGACGAAGGATTAGCGACTAACTACTTTAGTCGCTATTTAGTCGTTAAATTAGATTTAGCGACTAAATAGCGACTATTTACGTAGTCGCTAAAACCCTGTTTTTTTGTAGTGTAAGTCTGCCACAAATATAAAAACATGTAACACTACGATGTTAGTATAGTAATTTTCAGAAACATTCTGACGTGTTACATATATATAAAAATCTATAACAAAATAAATAAATTCATAACAAATGAAAAGAATTTCGTGCAGATTTACTAACAAATCCGCCATACCAATAAATTTGTCACAAAGATTGCAGATTTATTAATACGGGAAGATAACATTTTTGTAAATAAGTTACGTTTTTTCTAATGTGGAAAATACATAATAATGACATTCATGTAATATATTTTTTTCGCTAACAAAGACTAATAAGATCATTTTTATCCAAAATCTCGAACTCAAAAGATTCAAAACTCAAATGCTCATTTAGTAATTTACCTATTTTTAATGCACTAAAGTTTTTCCCTTTAAATATTTATCTTTGTTTGACATTAAAATAGTTTTTTAATTAAGGTCATATTTTTATTTATTAAAGATTTGCAAGCATTTTTTTTAGTTTCTAATATGACGCTACTTTAAATACTTATATATCTATTCATCATTTTTTGTGCAAACATTTTCTTGTGAAAATATTCATCAATTAAATTTAACATTAACTGATGTAAGATAATATGTTTATGAAACGTTTTCATTTATTTATAGAAATCGCTTTTCTTGATTTTTAAAATAAGTCAATTTGGATGAAAAGGAGTCAATTTTGGATTTTTTTTGTTTCTTGTTTAAGAATATATTTACTGAATAATTAAATACGAATATTATTTTAAAATTTAATAATTTAAATATAGTTATATAAATTACTTGTTTCAATTTTTTTGTTTCTGCATATCACACAAATTCAAATTTAGTACATCTTATATATAATTAGAGACCTTACTCTCCATGTGTGGCGCCACGTCAGCATTTTCCTAATAAATTAATTGGGCTTTCGTGAATGATTAATGGGTCGTCCATTAAATCTGTTAATTGCTTCTCTTAAGGCTCTACAAATTGCTACAACTCACTACTTTATCTAAGCCCCAAAACTGCCTTCTCCACACTAACCCTAATGCATTCATGTCTTCTTCGTCTGCACCGATTAGCCGTAGTCAAGCTCACGACGGATCTTTAGGAAAAAAAAACCGTCGCCAATTAAATCCCATCTCGCTCTTCGCCTCCCCCTCTAGACTTAAACCTTTGCTCACTGCCTTATTCAATTTCCCTAACCTCTCGCTTTCCAATTCCTTTTCAGTTTTCCCGATTCACGGCAGTATAAGTTTCACGTACTCTTTCTCTTCCTTTCACGTTTATTCAGTCTCTAGAAAATCTCAAAAACCTGTGTTCTACACACACAAAAAATGCAGGCAACCTATTTCTTAACTCAATCCCAGCCATGAGGTTCTACTTCAACAGCAACATCAAAGCCATCGCATCGCAGAGTTTAAGACAAGGTATGTGGGATACTAAAATTCCAATTCATGTATTGAACAGCGAGTTGTAACAATCTGTTTCAGTGTTATACCAAGTGTTTTTTAAAAAGGCTTAACACCTCCATTGATCATGCTACCCATGTAGTCTTGGTGTTGAACAAACCACCCCTTCCTCGCTAGTGGATACCAGTGAGTCGATAGCGACCTTTGCGCTTACATCTCAAAGCCCACAGAAGAGGTAACTATCGCCTAATTAATTCAACATTTTCTCACCCCACAAAACATATCCAATTGGCTGGACGGGTACAGAGTGGAGCTCAATGTCTCAAATGGAGATACTACGTCGACACGGTGGGGATGCGGAGGATGGTCTCCAGTGACTCTTGCCGTTTATGGCGCTATGTTATCTACGTTACATGAGTGCGACTCCGAACATCGTTCATCACTTGATGAAGTCTTCAATTACTGGGAGCTTCTCCGTTATCTTCTCTACAAGTCGGGATTTCAGAACTGGGAATACAGGTTTTGCGCTAAATTTACTGTATAGTGTGTGCATTAGTGATGATCGGAGTGACTAAGGGGCACGATGTTAGATCGAATGGGTGAGTGAAAGTTCTGACAGCCTTTTGTCTGAAATTGAAATCAGAAATATGAACTTGGGGTGTGGTTAAACGGAGCAGTCCGTCCTTAGCTTTGTCTCTGCTTGGTTTATATATGACCTTATCCTCGATCCAATTAAAACGAGAGCCACTTTCTCATGTATAACGATGAATCGTAACTTAGTTTTCTGTGAAATCATAATCATGAGATTAGTTGCTTTTTGTTTGTTTTGCAGTTCGAAATTTTACCATATCGCTCCTACTTATACATTATTTTCCATGAAAGAGCTGGGCGGCCTGCTTCTTGGTGGTTTGGTAATGGCAAGGTAATCATTGCAGACTTCCTGGGTTATATTCGAATTGGTATGTAAATACATATATCTCTTACCTACCTGTGTATATCATGTGGATAGTAAGTCCCTACCATTTTCCCGCTTGAATATGCATAGCTTCTTTTCTTGTTGACTTATGTTGGTGTTGCTATTTTCTTGGTGACCTGTACATAGGCTTTAGTTAATCACCCATTTTTAATCAGCAACTATTTACCCCTAATAACCAAACCTAATGGCACGCAGGATCCGGACAGTGTTGACGGTGACCTGCTGCATCGTCTGAAAACATGTCAGACAAGCACTACAACTTTCAGATACGGGTAAAACTTTTTAGGAATGAGACATTTCCCACCTTATATGTTAATTATCAACTTAGAAAAAGCTTTTTTTTTTTCAGAAAAACAAACTTCATGGTGTTCTTGGTGCACGCGTATATTCATTCACTATTTTGTAATAGGGGGTGCACCATCTTACTAATATATGTAGCACTGTTATCTCAAAATACATAACAAAATCAACGATTAGCATCAAACCAGTGAACCCCCGCGCGTGCGCGGGGGCTGAAAGCTACCTAGTATCTATAATAAGATGCTACATATGTGATTTAATTTGGACTAACAGTTTTGATTATTTTTAATTTTTTTGGTTATAATTCTGATTACTTTTAATAAACTTTTTGTTATAATTTTGATTATTTTTTAGTCAACTTTTTTTGTTTGTTATAGTAATATTAGTTTTGTTTCCAAACAGAAGTTGAAAACGTTACACTTTGCTCACACTAAAAACAGCATACATATGGTTCTTCCTAAAAACGGCACGCATTTCTACTAGCTGCATCAAAAGGCAACGTTTAATTCACGTCCCAGACTCTCTCTCTCTCTCTCTCTCTCTCTAGTTGTGTTGTCTCCTTCGACTTGTTCTTCTACAAAACTGTGACAAAGAGGAGAGTGTGATAAAAAAAAACGAAGAGAAGCCCAATAAACGTGGCGACTGCTTTGCGGTCCGCAGGTAAATGAGGACGGTAGAGAAAGCCGATCGCGTGTCGGATCGAAAACAGGTCGTAGCGGTGAGCAGGAAGAAATTGAGGCGAGATTTCTACCGAATCTTGAAAAATTGAAAAAATATTGAATGGTCTGTGTCTTTTGCGTGATTCGAAATTGGTTGCCATTTGAAGTCTTGAATTTTGTTTTGGTTCTTGGTGCATCAGTTTTACTACAAAACATCAAATTGTACTGAATCGGCTTGATATGTGCTTTGGTGCTGCCATGGTGGAAAGTGTCGATGCTGACAGCCTTGTTTGTAAGATAGTTAACAATAGAAGAAGAAGAAAAACAGGAGACAAAACTGGAATTTGCAGACTTCCGTGTGGTTTCTCGACTCTGTAATCAGTACGATTTGAGTTTGTATCAAAATCCTTAAAAATATTCCATGAAATTGAAATATCTTCAAGTCTTAAGTTCAACTGACACACACACATATATATATATTCTTATCAAGCTTTTGATAATCAATTAATTCACTTCAAATTCTAATATATAAAAGGAGAAGTTTGGGCTCCTCGGAGTGTCCACATAAGATTAAAAGACAAAAATTGAGTAGACTCTTTCGTCAAATGCATCTTCTTCCATACCTATATTTCGATTGACAAACATCCGTTTCAGTTTTTGGAAGCCAAACAATCCGTATCCCAGCCCCAAACACTTCCAGTAACATAGCCATTAAATCCCCTTAAATATCAGATTAGTGCATAAAGTGATTTCATGGCGAGGGAAGAGGAGATCGGTGCAGAGCGAGGAATAGAAGAATGCTCTCGAGATCTCAGTATCCGACCATTCTCTTTCGCTCGATCTTCTCCTCGAAATACGATTTCGTCAAGGTTCGATTTCTTTGTGTGTTGAAATATCTGTAATCATAAATTCAGAATTCTTTCTTATGCCGACAAATTTTCAGGTTAATGCATGGCTTCGAGATGCTGACAGTACTATGTCTGTCTCGTTTAATATTATCTGTAACGAAGGTTACCAATCTTCTTCTCTATTATGTTGAAAATTGTTCCTAGATTCTAAGATATGGGCACAGACTTGATTTCAGATCCCAAATCATGTAGCCGTAAAGATATGTTTCGGTTCTCTTTGCAGGTCTCTAAAGATTTGGATACCAGTGTGCTGCCATGCCTTCCTTCTTTGGCTCCTTCGTTGTCGCCCGTGAAGAATAACGGCGTGTAAGGGCTATGGTCCGTCGTCAAACCTAGCGTAGCGGCGGAGACATCGTAGCAATCTTCGGATTTTCCGTGCGGACAAGGAGGAGCCATCTGCGATTAGATCAAACCTCACAACGGATATGCTTATATCAACACACAACCATGGCAGTTTTCTCGCATAAGGACTTTTAAACTTTTGTTTTTCTTTGTGATCCTTCTTTCAACCTGAGGTATACACTTACAAGGTATTTCACTTATATATCAGTTTGTGTGCGTGAATTTTCTTCATTGTGTTTCATGAGTACGACTAGCGTCTGTAAGTTTAGATTTTAAGATCCGAAACCATTAGAAAACGATCAACAAGCCTTTTGTTCTCAACTTGGACAATAAGCTTACTGAGTATATAGATTGTGTTTAGATTGTTTCAATGGTTTAGCAGGGACCTGCCCTGGTTTTAGACTAAGAAGGAAGAAACATCAACATCAACAGATAATAGCAAAACGCCGAACCGAGGTCTGTGGATGGCAACATCAAAGCATATTACCTGCTGTGTGAAAATATTATAGATATAAATATAGAGCATAGTAGAATTTGGCGCTTGATGCTTTGGTTATTCAACAAGGATGTCTGACAGAGCAGACAAGTAAGTTTTTAACGACGAGATTGTAAAATGCATTGGTGCATTTCTATGACAGAATCTACTTTTTTCCCCTTACTATATGTAGCTCTCAATAAGGATGAGTTTCTTCAAATGATATGATATGGTGCTGAAATGATTTTCAGCTCTAAAGATAGCACAATCACAGATGAGGATATTGATAGAATTATTGCGAAAGGAGAGTAGGCAACTGCTGAACTTGATGCCAAAATAATGTTCACAGAAGATGCTATACAGTTTAAAATGGATGACAGTAAAGGTATCAACCATATTTTCTTCCATTTCTGTTGTGTTAATAGTGCATAGGATATTTGGATAATCTAAGATAATTCATGTATATCTCTTTGCATAGTTTATGTTTTCATGTTCAATTTGTTCAGACATGATTTTGGAGAAAAGCATATCTGGTCATCTTCGCTGTAATGTTTCTCGGCACCGGCGACTTTCAACCTCAATCACGCTAGGTCCTTAGTTAGTTATCGTCCTAGACAAACTATGATTTGGGCTTTGTTGGTATTGTGTAAAATCTTGCTTTAAATATATGCCTTAGGATTGTTTTCACTAAAGAAGAAGATCAAAGATGTTGTTCTTAATGCCGAGGTGTTAGCACCGGATGCTCTTGAGCTCTAAGAAGAGCAATGGATAAAGAAAGAAGAAACATTGTGTTACTATGACTTATGGGATGATCCAGCCAAATCCGACAAGATTCTTTTCAGACTGGCTGCTTGTGAGAAAGCGGTTAATTCCCTCAAAGACCTCAAATACAAGGTTCTTTTACTTTACTCAAACAAAGCTTCTTCTTCTCCTTTCGTTAGACATTTAGTCTTGACTGTGTTTGTTAATCAGGCTGAAGAAGCTAAGCTAATCACACGGCTGGATGAGATGGATTATGTAGATTACACTCGCTTTGAGCAAGCTTACGATTCATCCCTCGATGTTGGCAGACCATCTTAGGGATCAGAATGACGCTGAAGGTGCATGTATGATTATCAAATCTGGATCTCTAGACACAAAATCTCAGGTCTGTTTCATTAGTCTCAAGACGTTTTCTGTCTTACTTTCTATGTCTTATTATAACATTTTGAGAATTTGCAGATATGGACATAGCTAGCTGTAAGCATGTACATCAAATGGGCAGAAAAGCTAAGCCAAAATGCAAGAGAGGCTGGTAAATGCATCTTCTTGAGCAATAAGAATGGCATATTTTCAGAAAATTTAAAGCTTTAGCTGGTCCTAAAGTTTAAATTGTAGAATATATATGCAGAGTAGAAGCCTATAAATTGGATCTCTTATTTTATTTGGCAGGTTATTTGTATGTGCAAATGAACAACCATTCAAGTATATAGATATTTATATACTAGCATTGTTTTGCTCGCATCCTCTTTGCGCACAAACATTATCAACCCCAAATTTCTAAATATAAAACAAAACCAACTTAATTTAATAACAATAACATTATAAAATATCTATATCATATTAATTATAATTAAAACACATATAAAAATATTATACTTAATCTATATTAAAACATTTTATAATTTATTATAAACATAAAATTAATAGAAACAAAATAAATAAATAAATAATATATGCGTATGTATAAAAAACCAATATATAAATAATTTTAATTAAAAATATTTAGTTGTGTATATAAATTTAAAATTCATATAAATAATATGAAATTTACTATATAAAAGTGTATTATTTACAATAATTGTATTTATTATTATTTAAAAATATTATTATTTATCATTTTATTCAGTTATTTGGGGTTATGCATAAAATCAAATAAAAAATAACTCTTAAAACTAATATAATAAATAACAAAACTGCTAATATAAATTAAAATTTGTTTAATAAAAAGCTAATTTTATTAAGCTTAAATAACTAATCAACTATTTTGAGAATAAATGAGAACTCAAATCACTTTTCAATTAAAGAATCATATTGGCTTGAACATCACTGTTTTATTTTTCTTAACAGCCAATTTGATTAAGTTTAAATTGGCTTAAATCCAAAAAAAAAACAGAATTTGCTAAAGTAAATTTAGTCAGAGAGAACCCCAAAGCACTCCACCGACTTTGAGTTGGACATCCATTTTTCAAACGAAATACTGTAACACAAATATAAAACACTTATAGCAAACAATTAAAGGTTTAAAAATAACAAAAAAGTTTAAAAAACAAAATTAAATCACAAATATATCCGGCTCCATTAATGAAAAAATAGAAGATAATTAAAGGTGATAATTGATAGTGTCAGAGGAGAGGAGAGCAAAAGAGATGCAGAAAAGATACAGAAGGATGAGTCTGAAGGATATGACTAAAACACATCCAAATTTGGATGCTGAAAACCCCAATTTCAAACTATATACAAGGATGAAAGTCTTTTCTTTCTTTCTTGGTTTAAAGATAGATCAAACCTATTTGAGAGTTCATATTAACTCCCCAACAAGGATTTTGCCCGTGTTAATAAATGACTATGTAATTAAGATATTATTTGAGGTCTATAAAAACATAAGAAGCTGTAGATTTCGATACTACTTAGTAGGGCTGGGATTATTATCCGGGATCCGGATCCGATCCGTTATCCGCTCCGAAAAACCGGATATCTGGGGTGCCGGATCCGGATCCGGATAGTAAAATCATGGATCCGCTGGAACCGGATCCGGATCTGGATAATAGAAAATTTCAGAACAGGATATCCGATATCCGTTTATATTATATTATAATATATTTTTTATTATATATGTTATAGTAAATATCTTAAATTTATTTGTATTAACCATAAATTGTGAAAACGTGGAATTATATCTGATTGTTCATATTCTTCCATGTTTTGTCTTTCTTATGGGCTTAAACTTTATTATATTACTGGTTCTTCATGCCAAGATAGATCCTAGATCTTGCGGTTTGTTACAAATGTACATTTGGATGCTGAGATAATAGATATGTACAAATGAGCGCTTACTGCATGTAATCATTTTGGAAGTTAACACAAGTTGCGATTATGTCATTTTCCTTAAACTGATTGTATATTGTTTGTTAAGCTTGGAATTTTTGATGGGCTGAAAAATCCAACCGTAATTTAGTTGTTTTTAAGTCATATAAACACATATGCAATTATTACAGAAGTCGAGTTGTTTGTATTGCTGTTCTTTGAACTAATTGTATAGCTTTTCTTTTTTCAGTCGTAATGCAGAAGATGGACATGGACTTGAAGATACAATCTCTTTTGCTATTTTATCTTATGTTACTTGATCTACTGTTAGTTAAACTATTTCTTTTTATCTCTTTCACAATGATCTTTTGCTACTATATAATCACATATGATCTTTTGCTATTATATTTTTGTGTGAAAATGTAAACTCTAAAAAATTTAGTAAAATTACAGATCGGATCCGGATATCCGTGGATATCCGCGGATATCCGATATTATTAAGGATACCCGAAAACCGGATATCCGGAAGAAACGGATCCGGATCCGGATAGTCATATTGTATATCCGGTAGAACCGGATCCGGATCCAGATATCTCTAAAAAGCCGAATATCCGGATCCGTCCCAGGCCTACTACTTAGTATATATTAAACTATAAAAATATACATATAATTTTACACGAACAAAAAATATATAAAACCATAAATCAGATTTGAGGTTTGACGAATTCAATTCCATATTCATTTCTGCTAATATTTTTGCATCAAATCCAGTGATTCAAGTAAGAACAGTCATATAACTTATGTTTTATCTTCTCTTTTTCTTTAAACTACGAAGATATTAAAGTATTGTGATCGTTTCGTAAGTATGGTAGAAACTCTATAAATAATATTTGATAAACTAATCTTTTTATAAATTAATAACTCTCTAAAGTAATAAAATATTATTGTTCTAATATTATTAATTTATAGAATTCTCACTGTATAACTACAAGTTGTTATTCAAACAATAAAGTAACCTGATAAGGCTTGGTCATTGCATTCCCGCAAGTACGATATTGTACCGCCATAAGTTTTCTTGAACATATGATAAATGTGTCTAAAGTTTCCTAACTTTCCTTTTGTTAATTTGATGCATGCCTGAAGATCTACTACTCATGTGCTTCAAATGGGCAGCATGTTCCAAGTCACCTCGGCTCCCACCTCTCCTTTCTTTTCCATAGACCTTCACCCACCATTCCAATAATAAAAAACAATGGTGTGAAATGAAAGAATAGATTGTTCACAACCAGATATATATTACATATTTTCTTTTAAAAAAGAAACAAATTTGTTTTGACATTCTCCACTCTCTCCAGAATCCAGAAGTATATCTTCTATATTTATAATAAAAATAATATAACTCAAAATAAAATTTATTTACCAAATAGTTCATGGTTTTAAACAAATAACAAAAATTCATGACATTTGAAAAACCAACAATAACAAAAATTATACAAAATGAAGTAAAATTAATAAAAATAAAAAATATAATTACAACAAATTAAAATATAAAGTTCGCGCGTAGCGCGGAATAACCCCTAGTCATTATATATATAAAGGAAGGATTGTCTCTCCAGAGCATGACACCTCAACATTTCAAATCTCTGAGAACTTGACACCTCATTTAGTGATAAATTGTGTGAACCAATTAAAATAAGACAAACAGACACGTCCTTATAAGCTTAATTAATGTTAGAGATATACTTGGTCGATTCTTTTTTTTTTTTTTAATTTAGTGGGCAACCCTCATCGACTTCTTCTCAACCAACCCAAATATTCTTCTGTAAAACCTAATCCGCCTCCTTCTCATATTTCGCTTGCAATCGCTCTGAAAAAACCAGATCGAATCTTCGTAGTTGGCGTCTCGGAGTCTTCCTAAACTCGTCTCCGTCGATCTTCTCTCATACCCTAAACCGCCTCCATCTCCTATGCTGCTTGAAATCGCTCACAACAAACCAGAATCGAAGCTTCTTAGTAGGCGTCTTCGAATCTCTCTCCACTGCATATATTCAGTGAATATTGTTCCTTGAATTTAGATTCACTGCGTATTTCATAAAATACTCTGTTTTAATTTTGTTCTTATAAAGTAGGAATTGTCTCCTTTGTTTTCTGTTCTGTTACAAATCCATAGAGAAAACGCTTTATGGTTGATTAGTTTTGTGCTTCTCTCTTTTGATTATATCATTAACCTTCTTGGTGGCAGGGGATATGACTGACAAGCCAGCTGGTTTTGGGTGATGGTGGATTTCCTCTCCTCTTTAGGGTTGCATTTGGGTGAGATGGACGGGTTTGTGTTTCATCAGTTCCCATCATTGGACATGTTATCTACCGTTACTGAGGAAGAGTTTAGAAAGGCTGATTTTGGATACATGTGCTTCATCACTCTTTCTATAGGAGACATGTACATGAAATGGCCAGAATTTAATAGGGAACCGATCAATAAAAAGTTCAGACTTGCAGAGCCAATGAAAAGACCGTTGATGTCTGCAACCCCGACTATACTCTCTCATCCTCTGCACCCCAATGATTCGTTCCTCATATTTTCATATGATGGTCTTTGGGAACATTTGAGCAATGAAAAAGCAGTTGAGATTGTTCATAACCATCCCCGCGCTGTAATCAATTGAAGCTTCAAAGTTGTGAACTTTTATGTATGTTAGCTGACTTGCATTTGTCTGATCCCTCATTTTATTTGCAGTGAAGAAGACGAGAATAGATATGATGGCGATAAAAGCAAGGTTTGCGTTATTATGTGATCACTTCAGTTTAGTTGTACCCGGAGAGAAGACAATGTTGAAAGGTGAAGAAGCTTGCTTGAGATCTATCCTTATTCGTCTTGTGGCATGTGCTATAGATTCCATATACATTGAGGTAGTATATATAGTAGAATCTGCGTTTTTGTTCATCCGCAAATCTACATTTGCTAGCATGAGATTATATGATGTTTCCAGGTATAACATGGCAGCATTTTGTTATGGTTTGAAAAGAATGGCTTTCTATTACAATTGTTTCATTGACCAGTTTGTAAAATTTGTGCTTGATATAACTTCTCCTATCTTTCTTCTGGAAATGCAGCAAGAGACAACAAGAAGACTCGTATTGTTCCTCGTCACATCCAGCTCGCCGTGAGAAATGATGAGGAGCTAAGCAAGCTTCTTGGTGATGTTACTATTGCCAATGGAGGAGTGATGCCTAATATCCACAATCACCTTCTCCCCAAGAAGTCTGGACCCTCAAAGCCTCAGGAAGATTAGGTCTTTTAAACACAAGATATTGAATACTGTCTCTCTCTGACTCTGTTTGGCTTTAAGATCAAGTAAAGGAATATTAGCTAGGTCACATATTCTCTTTTGTTTCTCTCAATTGCTTTAGGGCTTTGTTTCTTTTAATTGCTTGGGATCTTGTTTTTAGTTTGTGTGAATATATGAAAGTATTTTACTAAAATGAGCACAAGATTATAAGATTATAAGCTTTTGCAATCCAACGAAATCAAAGAATGAATATATGATGTTACTGATATAATGTTACAAAAGGTTGACTTTCCTACGGCCAACAAAAATCAAGAAGAAAAAATGAAAATTGTGTGCTTCTAAAACTAAGGCTGAGAAATTCAGTACAAGCGAAGTCGACGACTCCCTATATTTTTACCTCAAAAGCTCTTTTGTGATTGATCGTTCATCTGATCATCAATTACTAAAACCTGACATCTCTGCAAGTTAATACCATTCCACTACCAACAGAAGAAAAGATCATCAGAAGCTCTCTGCAAAACCGCAGAGGATTTATGTCCTAACAATTAACAAGAACCAAGATTGTATTTTTTTTTTTTGTTTAGTCTGAATCTGAACAACTGATCCATGCGTCTCTCTGTAATAGCTGGAAACACCTTCTGTCTTGAAGTTTCAGAAGAAGCTAAGGCTGTTGAACCTTGTTTTCTTGCCATCTTTACTGGTCTTCCTCGTGCTTCTCTGACTTCTTTGCAAGACTTGTCTACGATTACCAAGAAATCACGCACAAACACAAACAAACGCAACCCTTCATATTTTCCTCCTTTCCTGTGGAAGCTCTGGCTCTCTCTGATAGTGCGCGCAGCTCTCCTTCCTTCAGTTCTAATTATCTCTTGAACAACGAAATGGAGGAGCGTTGTTTTCCCATCATTTCCCTTCACATCTGCTAACTTCAAAAGAGTGTCTAGCTTAAAAGCTTGAGCACCACCCCTAAATGTACCAATGTTCATTCGATTTCCGGTCTTAAGAACAAGCTCTAGGAGCTTCAGGAACAGCCGACTTCCCTTAAGTTCTTTACAAGCAACCTTCCATATACACCAAAGAAGATGCATTTAGATCAGAGAAGCAAGAGGAAGCTTAATATCAATAAGAAGTGGAAAATAGAGAAAGATCCTTGAAAAAGACTAAAGAAACTTATATCGGAACACAATTTTTTGTTAAAGATTACTAAACGTACCTCCAATGTCTTGAACGATTCTTTTACAAAGTCCATTTCTTCATAAAGTGTACACATAAATAAAAGTGTCTCTAGACGCTTGAAAGCGAAAGGGATATCAACTACTGCCTTCAGGAATCGTTCAGCTGATCCCAGCTGAGCTATTTCACCACAGTATAATCTAAGCTTTAGTTCTACGTCTGGTGTTGGTGCCATCTTTAACAGAGTCTGAATGGATTCTACAGGAAGCTCATTTCCTGATTCAACGATGTGTTAAAGAACACGACCTAAGCTTAAAATGTTTGTATTTCACATAGGGAAAATAAAGAAAAAAGTTTACCTTCACGAAGTGCATCACACACAGACACACTTCTTCAGTTGTTGCATTCAAAGCACGCGATAGAATCGCCAGATTTTGTCCTTTCTTTTCTTCAAGAATCTGAACAAACTAAGGTACATCAGCTTGCCCAGAGGATCCCTTCTTGTCGTTTTTATTCTTGTCTGCAGCTGCATATCCAAATAATGACTCTATCATCCCTTCATTGAACCTGGAAAACCAAAAAAAGAACGAAAAAATGATTCAATATAGCTATAGCAATATGCCGAGGTAATAAACTTTAAGAGGAATTAAAAGCTAAAAACTACAAAGCTATGACGTACTGGAAGGATCCTGATCTTATATCATTCCAAACCATTGAATGTTCTGGGTTTGCTTGCACTTTATCCCAGAAAAATAGCTTCATCTTTGTTTTAGGAGCATCATCATCTGATGAATTTGTTGTTTTAGGAGCATAATCATCTTAACATATTTTCTTTTAGATTAGAAAGTGGAGCTATAATTACCGACAAAGTAACCACGAAGCTGAGATTTTACTTGGGAAAAACTTTGGGAGAATTGCTAAAAATGCCCCTTAAATTGGTTTTAAATAAAAGTGTACCCCACAATTTGAATCAAATGTAAAACATGTTTTTCTTCCTAGGTAAATTACTGCGAAGCCCTTATGACCAAACTAAAAAACAGAAACCGCAATTACCATTATAACCTTCGCATGTGTCAGACTAGAAGTCTGATACAGAATAAATTTGTAAATTTAAATTTTAAAATTATAAAAAAATATTTTGTCAAAAAAATTATATACAAAAATTAAATATATACAATTTAATAATATATAAATTAAAATTTGGTAAATTGAGTCAAACTAAACAATATGTAAGGTAAAATAAGTTCTAAACCTCAAATTATGTTTTGTGATGGAACATTTACATACAAGTTACATATAATTTTAGGGTTAGATTCATGGTTTACCAAATTAACATTTAAAATTTAAAATTTGCACATATGTGTTATAATGTTCATATATTTAACAAATTTTATGTTTCCTAGTTGTTTTGTTTAAATATTTTTACTTATAAGTAATAAAAATTAGATTTAGGGTTTACCAGACTTCATGGCGAAGTCTGAATTTTGAGGTTTCTCAGACTTCCAAGAGAAGTCTGAGACGAATTTAAGTTAAAAATTTAAATTTAAAAAGTTATAAAAAATAATTTTGATACATAAATTAAGCATAAGCATTTTTTATGTATATAAATTAAAATTATATAAACTTTGATCAAATTTTAGCATTGAAGATATATTTTATTCAAAACACCATGTAGTTTGGTCTATGTTTCACATATGAAGTTGAATATCATGTTTTTATTTGTAGGGTTAGATTGAAAGTTTGTGAATTTTCATTCATATTGTTACATTTACATATAGTGGTTAGTTTGTGACTATGTTTAACGAGTTTGATGTTTATTATAAGTTTCTATATAAAATGATGGTATTTAAATACTAATTATTAGATTTAGGGTTTCTCAGACTTCTAGATAAATCTGGTTCAAGTATTTAGACTTACATGAAATCTTATTTCAGACTGCATATGAAGTCTGAAATTTGAAAGTTTTTAAAAAATTTCACGCGAAAACTTTTTAAAAAGGCGGGAAATTTTCCCGCTCAAAGAAGCTCCTTCTCAGACTGCATATGAAGTCTGATACAAAATATTTTACAATTTTTAATTATTAAAAATCTGGCGGGAAAATTTCCCTCCAATTTCTCTCCACTTATCTAAACCTAATCTTGTACACATATAACACCAAAAAAAAATCTTCATATTCTTCCCTCTCTTACAACCTCTCTTTCTCTCTCTCTTTTGTAAAACCTCTCTCAAATTTCTCATCCAAAAAGGTTCTCAAGCTTATTGTCTCATATGAGTACTTATGTATGTGATTCATAGTTGATTCTCTTTGAGCTGCGAAATAGACAAGTGAATCTGTTCTTTTTAGTGTTTTCAAAAGTTTTTTAACTGAAATAATTGAGACTTTTGACATAAACTTTTGATTATACAATTTCATTTGTTCAAACAATCCTTTATTATCCATTTTTTGAGACTTATTCGCTAACTAATGCAAGAGCTATGTGTTTTTACTTTTTCAGGTGCTTGGTTTAAGATTGAGCCAGCTGACTCTCCAAGGAGGCTGGAGTTGGGACTTCTTATGATGCTAATGGCTCATAAATTTTGAGTGTAGTACGAGGAACACGAAGTCTGAGAGTCTAATACCAGACTACAACCGAAGTCTGAGAAACCTCTCAGACTTCCAGGTAAGTCTCGTTCAAGTATTTAGACTGCGTATGAAGTCTGAAATTTGCAATTCTTTAAAAAATTTCACCGAAAAATTTTAAAAAGGCGGGAAATTTTCCCGCTCACAGAAGTTCCTTCTCAGACTGCATATGAAGTCTGATACCAAATATTTTACAATTTTTAATTATTAAAAATCTGGTGGGAAAATTTCTCTCCAATTTATCTCCATTTATCTTAACCTAATCTTGTAAACACATATAACAGCAAAAAAAAAAACTTTACATTTCAATCTCTTACAACCTCTCTGATGCAAGATGGAAGCGTGTTTGATGTAGAACAGGGACTGAGGTCGCTCTCTTCTAGATCGTGGGAGATGATGTGGTGAGATGGATCCAACCGTGGGTCTCTAGACTCCTTAGGAAGGACGTTGAGATGATCAAATGGAAAGATGAATGGATGAGATGAACAACTCGCTTGTTCGATGGGCTGATTGACTCTCTCAATCGATGGTGAATCAGTACTGCTTGAGTCACACAAGCAATCCTAATCCTATAATCTTTGGAGACACTTGAATCACACAAAAATGAATCCTAAGACACGAAACTTCAAAGACACTCTTTGAAAAGAAGAAACTGAATTCTTTTGTATAAACTTAGTTGATTGAAAGGTGATTTACAAATGAACAATACAATGAGACTTTATAGGACTTAAACTAACGGTCATATTGACCTTGAACAAGAAATCGCTATTTTAGAGGAAACTAGCCGTTAGGCCGATTTTGGTAAGGATCCATGCTATTGATTGCTCCTTTGTATCTGGATGGTTTTAAGGGATAAGTGAGGATCCTTGGGACAGCTTGATTGACAAACAATTCGTGGCTTTCATTCTTGGAAAGAAGCCGTTGGTGTTTGATCTCTTTCTTCTCCAAAAATGGTAAGTATGACTTCTTGAAGTTATGGAGAATCTTGTGTGGTCTTGTGCAGCTGAGGACGTCTGGACTTGATGGAAAGGACCTCAAAACACTGTAGCTTTGATAGGTAAAGGTTTGGTGCAGAATTGACCTTCCAAATGTGAATGTCTCCATATATGGCAAGTCTGCTGAGCTAGTCGTTGAGTTATCCGCTGAGCTAGTTGTGATGCTACATATGGTTAGCTCCTTTTCAGTATCTTCTTCTTGTGTCATCTTTTGGGGATGACTCTTCTTAGTGGCATGCTGATGATGAGCTGAGCTAGATGTCTGGACCTTGGTCTCCACTTGAGCTAAGATAAGCTCATACGCCTTGTTAGATCTTCTTGACTCCATAATCTCTTCTCCATGTGTTATGATTCCTCCTGGGTCATATGTCTTCTTAGGATTGATTGTTGGATGTATAATCATTCCTATGCCTTTTGTTGGATCAGAACTCATCGTGGCTTTGATTTCTCTTGATCTCCTTGCGCTGCTTGACGTAGTGGTTGAGTCAGTGATTGAGTCAGTCAGCGCCTGGTTTGGTTTGGTTCTGATGACCTCATCATACCCTCCCTCTTCAAGAAGTTTTGACCTCAAAACTTGATAACCTGCACATAGATAAGTCAAGTTAGTCCAGTGAAGTGAATGAGGGTTTAGAAGATTACCTTGGGAATCATTTTGATTCTGATGTAGTGGTTGAACATCCGGTGGTTCTTCTTTGAGTAGATAGGATAACGATACTCCTCTTCTTTGAGCTGGTGTGACGCCTCCTTGGCTTATCTTGCTTCTGCTCTCTTTAAGACCTGAAATATTCTCAATACTTTGGCAAAGAAACAAGTGCATTATGGGCTTCTTATCAAATAAATATCGGTTTGAATCATTTTCTTTAGATTCATCTTCATGTGCTACTGATATCTCATCCTCTTGTAAGCTTAACAAATCCTTTAACACAGCTGTTGAGTCATGAGAAATGAAGTGGATCAAAGAAAGACTTACTATGTTATTTGATGTAGTGTCCTTGCTTTGGTTCGGTGGCTCTTCCTTGATCTCCCATTTGGCCTTATCTTTAGATCTAATCCCTGTCTCAACACTTGACTCAAGAAACAAGTGCATCATACCAGTAGATTGATAGTCAAGAATACTCATTTCAAGTTCAGAAATAACCTCATGTTTGGTTGAAGCATGATATAACTCAAGCCTTTGATTTGCTTGTGGCTCATGTGTGGAAACATGGCTCGGTTTTGGTCTCTCTTTCAAGACTCCTTCTGCCTTTGGCTTCTTGATCTTTATCAGACCTGTACCTAAGTCAACTCTTAAGGGAAAGAGCAAGTGGATTATATCTGAGTTTAGAACTATAGGAACAGATTTATTGAAACTTAAACTCACAGTGATTTCCTTGGTGAATTGGAACATGATATTCTCCTTGTTTGCTTTCACCTCACGCTTGATGTCTTCTTGACTTGTGTGCTCTTCTTCTTGTCTTATTCCTGGATCAAAACTATTTGGCAAAGACAAGTGCATGAGTCTTGAATTGGAAATTAAAATATCAGATTGCACAAAGTTATCATTTGTGTCAGTTACTTCCAATTTCAACTCTGATGTTATATCATTGAGCAACTTCTTAGATGGACAATTTGCAGCAAAATGCCCTCTCCTATGGCACCTATAACATGTTGGTTCTTTGGAATTTACAAGGTTGGAACACTTACCTTGTGTTGGCGTGTCTCGCAACTTGAGTGAGTCATCAAAGCTAGGTTCGGTTGCATTGGTTAAACCTTGTGGCTCTGCTTCTTCTCTGGTTTCTTTGGGAGCAACATATCCATGATCTTCTGCCATTGTTGATCCTGCCTTGCTTGAAGAGTCGCCATAGATTCTTGATAGCAATCAGACTTGGGCTTAGGAGCAGCTTGTGCCCCGGATGCAATCTTCACTTTCTTGGTGGTGGTTTGAAGCTTCTCCACAAATTCCTTTTTCATCCTGGACTTAAGATCTTTCCAATCCAGTACTGGCTTCTTAAGGATGGTTGGTGTGCTCTCCTTTAGCCACCATTCATACGCCTTTTCTGTGAAGGCTGAGACAGCTTGTACTAGCCTCCTTTCTTTGGGAACTTTATTAGCTTGTAACCATTGCTCCATGTTGCTTTCCCATTGCAAGTAGGCTTCAGGGTTACTGCTTCTTCCTGAAAACATTAGGGAACCTCTTGTTCTGGTGGTCGGCTGCCTTGTGCTTGCTTGTTGGGCTGTAGCTTTCCTTGTATCAGTGAGCTGACGTTGAGCTAGTACATGGTATGAAGTAACTCCATGGTTTTTGAATGCGCTCTTGTACCTAGGTGGGTGGTACTCTCCATACATGTCTGCTTCTGAATCTTCAATTTCCTCACTGGGTTCCATGCAGAGCTGATTCCAAGATGAGGTTGTAGCGTGCAGCTCCTTTTGATGTGGCTCAGGATCACAGCCTGAATCACCGTCTGAGTCATACCCATAATCAGAGGCTTCATCTCCTGGCCATGGTGGTGTCTCATACTCTGTCTCCTCATCTGAGCAGAGTAAGCTCTCTTCATCCTCACTCCAATTGTCTCCATATGATTCTTCTTCTTCCATGTTTTTCTTTTGAGTTAGTTCCTGACAATGCACAAAACCAGTGTATTAATATGTTCTTGAGATACTTAAGTATTGAAATATGTTAAGCACGGTTTGATACTTGTAAAATCCTTATTGAAATCAAGAGCTACTGGTTTTCAAGTTAAACTCGGTTTAAAGGAGTTTGGGAAACTTAGAAAACTAGTTTTTAGGAAACTCGGTTTAAATCCCTTCAAAACAGGAAACAAGATTGTTTGACTTCTAAAAATATGGAAAGGAGCCTTTTTGCTTGATTCAAAATTTGAATGGAAATAAAATACAAAAGGAAACAATACTTTTTTTTTTTTTTTTTTTACTTTCGAATTAACACAAAAACTAATATGGAAATAACACTTTTTTTTTTTGGTTTAAGAAATCGAATCAAAACAATGGAAACTCTTTTTTTTTTTTTTGTTAACTTTTTGAAACTAACTAAGATTAGAGAAATAAAAATCAAAAGAAACACAAAACAAACCTTTTTTTTTTTGATTTAAGATGCAAAACAAAACAAAGAATGAAATAGATGAACAAATGCAAAACAAAAGATTTTTATGGGTTTTTCTTTAAAGATGCAAACAAAAATCAGAGAATTGAGAAACTAAATGAAATGAAACCGAAAGGTAAGGATAGAGTACACCTGATTTAGGAACCTTTCGGCTCTGATACCAGATGATGCAAGATGGAAGCGTGTTTGATGTAGAACAGGGACTGAGGTCGCTCTCTTCTAGATCGTGGGAGATGATGTGGTGAGATGGATCCAACCGTGGGTCTCTAGACTCCTTAGGAAGGACGTTGAGATGATCAAATGGAAAGATGAATGGATGAGATGAACAACTCGCTTGTTCGATGGGCTGATTGACTCTCTCAATCGATGGTGAATCAGTACTGCTTGAGTCACACAAGCAATCCTAATCCTATAATCTTTGGAGACACTTGAATCACACAAATGAATCCTAAGACACGAAACTTCAAAGACACTCTTTGAAAAGAAGAAACTGAATTCTTTTGTATAAACTTAGTTGATTGAAAGGTGATTTACAAATGAACAATACAATGAGACTTTATAGGACTTAAACTAACGGTCATATTGACCTTGAACAAGAAATCGCTATTTTAGAGGAAACTAGCCGTTAGGCCGATTTTGGTAAGGATCCATGCTATTGATTGCTCCTTTGTATCTGGATGGTTTTAAGGGATAAGTGAGGATCCTTGGGACAGCTTGATTGACAAACAATTCGTGGCTTTCATTCTTGGAAAGAAGCCGTTGGTGTTTGATCTCTTTCTTCTCCAAAAATGGTAAGTATGACTTCTTGAAGTTATGGAGAATCTTGTGTGGTCTTGTGCAGCTGAGGACGTCTGGACTTGATGGAAAGGACCTCAAAACACTGTAGCTTTGATAGGTAAAGGTTTGGTGCAGAATTGACCTTCCAAATGTGAATGTCTCCATATATGGCAAGTCTGCTGAGCTAGTCGTTGAGTTATCCGCTGAGCTAGTTGTGATGCTACATATGGTTAGCTCCTTTTCAGTATCTTCTTCTTGTGTCATCTTTTGGGGATGACTCTTCTTAGTGGCATGCTGATGATGAGCTGAGCTAGATGTCTGGACCTTGGTCTCCACTTGAGCTAAGATAAGCTCATACGCCTTGTTAGATCTTCTTGACTCCATAATCTCTTCTCCATGTGTTATGATTCCTCCTGGGTCATATGTCTTCTTAGGATTGATTGTTGGATGTATAATCATTCCTATGCCTTGTGTTGGATCAGAACTCATCGTGGCTTTGATTTCTCTTGATCTCCATGCGCTGCTTGACGTAGTGGTTGAGTCAGTGATTGAGTCAGTCAGCGCCTGGTTTGGTTTGGTTCTGATGACCTCATCACTCTCTTTCTCTCTCTTTTGTAAAACCTCTTTCAAATGTCTCAACCAAAAAGGTTCTAAAAGGTATTCTCTTGGAGACTTGTTTGCTAACTAATGCAAGAGCTCTGTGTTCAAGATTTTTCAGGTGCTTGGTTTAAGGTTGAGCCAGCTGACTCTCCAAAGAGGCTGGAGTTGAGACTTCTTATGCTGCTAATGGCTCATAAAATTTCACTGTAGTACGAGGAACACGAAGTCTGAGAGTCTAATATCAGACTACCAGGTAAGTCTGGTTCAAGTATTTAGACTTATCGAAGTCTTATTTCAGACTGCGTATGAAGTCTGATACCATGCAACAACCAATAGAAACTAATACATATTTCAGACTGCGTATAGATGTTGAAGGTGCTTTGGACAAAACAAGAAAGCATAAGAAGAGCAATCTTGAATGTTTATGGTGGGACTGACATTGTACACATGGTGTGTATAGCGATACAAGGAACACAAAGCAATCAAAATTCTAGTATACTATGCTTGTATTGTATTAGATTATTGGATGATCAAACCAAAGAAAAGAAGTTCTCCTTGTATACTATGCTTGTAGAAAAATATAAAGTTGTATAAATTTACTTTTGTCTACTCAGATCAACAAGGAATTTTGCTTATTGAAAGTATACAATATCAGAAAATGGGTCACTTTAACTTAGGAAGAAAACATTACTCTTTAGATTACATACACCAACATATGACAAACTAAAATAACCTTAAGTGGTGCTGAATATGTCGTCAGACATCAACTGCTGTCTGATTCTTATGAGCTAAAAGTTTATAAAATTAACAAGTTCAAATGTCAAGTTCGTTCTCTCATCATCACATTAGCGATCTTATTGAAAAAATCAGCTTGTAAACGCTCGGCATGTGGTTGTGTAGCTCATCCTAATCCCAATTTGCTTCTTCACTGATACTTTGATATGCTTTGGTGCAATCATTTCAATTATATCAAAGCATTCAATAAACAACCAACATATATAATGTGGAGTATGACGTTTACACATAGACATCCGTTCCACAAACTCGATTTTCTTGTATTATTTGTATAAACAAACATGTATAAACCACATTAGAGGTCTTTTGGGAAAAGCCAGACTTCTTTCGAAGTCTTATGCTATTAGCTATATTGCCAATATTATTCAAAAAATGATTTAAAAATAATTACCATATATAAGAATGTAAAACTCATGCAGAAAGAACATATAAAACTAACACATATTTATAAACATTAAAATCAACAAAATTAATCACAAATATAGAATAAAATGCATTTTTAAAGTTTTTAACATTTCAGACGGCTATAGTTGTCTGATAAAAGTGAAACCAGACCTCTATGGCAGTCTGGGAAAAGGGGTATTTTTGCAATTGAAATCGAAATGTCAGACAGCGGATGCAGTCTGAAATCCATCAGACAGCATACACTGTCTGCTTTGGAAATTTTGTCAGACAACTTATGAAGTCTGAGAAAAAGGGTAGTTTTGCAATTGAATTTGAATTGCCAGACTTCTCCGAGAAGTCTGATAATTCCTAGAAGTCTGAGAGGGTAGTTTTGCAATTGATTTTGAAATGTCAGACTTCTCTAAAAAGTCTGATAATTTTCAGACTTCTTATGCTGTCTGACAAGAATTTCAGATGGCGAGGGAAGTCTGATAAAAAACATCGCATTTTCGGTTTTTATCCAGCGTTGACCAAAATTCGATTTTTCAGATGTCTATAGCCGTCTGACAAGAGTTTGAAATTTCAGATGTCTATAGCCGTCTGATGTTATTTTTCCCTATTTTCAGACAGATTTAGAAGTCTGACGATTTTTTCGCTTATTCTGGTCAACATCTGAAAATTTGGGTCAATTGCAGTTTCTACCCCTCCTTTTTGTCAGACATCGGATCCCGTCCGACAAAAAGTCAAAATCGGTCAATTTCTTGCCAGACTACATAAGAAGTCTGACTAAAAAATCAAATTTGAATCAATTGCAAAACTACCCTCTTCTTATTTTGACTTCTTGGTGACGTCAGATAAATTATTTTTTTTTGTTTTCAAAGGAATTTCTCAGACTTCTATGGAAGTCTGTCAATTGAAAGTCAATTGCAAAACTACCCTCTCGTTGACCATAATTTTTCATCAGACTTCGTCGGAAGTCTGAAATCGCGAAACAGATCTGAAAATCGGGGGATCTTGTGAAAAATCACATAAATCTGATTTTGAGCTCGTTTTTACCTTCCCCAAACACTCAAAACTTTTAGTTACACCAATTCCCAACAAACCCAACCATTTTATGCAAGAATGACCAAAATCACAATAGATCCAAATTTTAAAATTTTGTAAAACGTGAATTAAAGAGTTTTTTGGATGAAATTGGAGAGAAAATAGGAGAATAGAAGGTTGTGAACTCTAATATGGAGTTTTGATGGGTCGAAAATGGTTGTGTGAGGCATTAGGAGCTCAAAATTGGTTGTTAATGGTGTTTGGATGAACTGAAGAAGATGACAGTTTCGTAATTAAGTAAGATCTAAAGGGTTTTTTTGGTCTTTTGGTCATATATTAAGTAAGATATGAAGTCTGACGATGGCATTATCGTGAATACACAGATTATTAGGGGGATATATTAGCGAAGGGAAGGAAGGAGAAGGGGAAGGGTAGTTTCAGGGTTGACTTCAATTTCAGGGGCATGACAATTTGTATCTGCGGTAGTCATAATAATCTTTGATGTGTTTCTCGAGGCATTGTCCGAGACAGTACTCATGAATCGTTCTTGAGTCGTGAAGCCTCTGATACTCTTCTTCTTCTCTCTCGATCGTTCTCACGGCTAAGTGGACAAAGCCGTATGAGCCCTTTCCCAGAAATCGAGTCACCGCCCACATATCACTTTCAAGAATATAATTATTTGATTGCTCCTTATCACAACTTCGAATTCAGCAATGATAGAGAGAGAGAGAGAGAGAATCAAGGTTGAAGATGAAGAAAAGGATATTTTCTCATTAATGAAAAGAGTGTATAAGTTACCGTACTTAAGCAGCTAAAGATTAACGTTAATAATAAGCTAACTGACTAATCAGTCTAACAACCAGCTAACCAAGTAAACCAACTATTAAACCACCAAACCGATTGTTAACCAATAGTCAATACACCCCCCTCAAGCCGAAATCTAAGTTGCAGACGATCGATAGAGGCTTGAGACTGACATCCTTGACAAAAGAGAATGGAAAAGAGATGATGCTAACGGTTTTGTCAAGATATCAGCATGTTGGTTTTGGGAGCTGACATGAAGCACTTTCATGAAGCCACTCTTGATATCATCTCTAACCTTATGATAATCTACTTCCACGTGTTTTGTGCGTTCATGGAAGACCGGATTGTGAGCAATATGGAGAGCAGCTTTGTTGTCACCAAACAACTTCGCAAGACCAGTAGTAGTTATGTGTAAATCTCGCAGAAGATGAGCTATCCAAAGAAGATCATAAGTTGCATCAGCCATAGCTCTGTACTCAGCTTCACAACTGCTTCTGCTGACTATTTTCTGCTTCTTTGACTTCCAAGATATCAAGGACCCTCCCAAATAAACACAGAAACCTGAAATGGATTGTCGAGAGTCCAAGCAAGAAGCCCAATCTGCATCAGCAAACACATTAAGACAAATCTTTGTGGAGGCTGAGTAGAACAATCCCTGGCCTGGATTAGATTTGAGATAGCGTACAACTCTGTGTCCTGCAGCTAGATGATCATTCGTGGGCTTAGATAGAAACTGACTAAGCTTGTTGACCGCAAAAGTTATGTTTGGTCTTGTAATGGTCAGGTAAAGCAGCTTGCCAATGAGTTCTCTATAAGGACTCGGATCAACCAAAGGAGTACCTGTATCTGAACCAAGATTAACAGTAAGATCCATAGGCACAGCACACGGTTTAGCAGCTAGCAAACCTGTTTCTTCTAACAAATCTAAGGCGTATTTTCTTTGGAAAACATATATTCCTGAAGATGTCCGTGCTATTTCTAAGCCTAAGAAATACCTCAGTGGTGTTGGGATAGTGTCCTGAAATCACACTTGTACTCACTCCTGATGATAGTTGTGTGTCGAGATCAGACATTCGTATAATACTGGGCGGTTGCAATGTTTTGCTAGAAGCCTCTTGCAATCTTTAAGTTATAGACTTACTACCAGTATTATATGATCCTACAGGGTCACACACCTAAGCAAACTGGAAGCTACGACATGGGAATGATCATTATGGCAATGATCATATTAATGTGTATTGGATCCACATTATAATCGATATAATGGTGTTGTGTCGATCAACACAGCTTGTGTGTCGGTCGACACAGTTCGGGTTTTCGGAAAGGCTTTCCGAATTAAGACTTAATTAAGTCTGGCCCGTTAAACAAGTTTAGGTCGAATAAAACTTGAGAGTTTCGACCTAAACAGATAGCCGTCCACTTTTCTTGACAGAAAGAGTAGAAACACCAGAGAGATTCGATTCCCATTGATCCGGCACTAGCATCCCGTTTCCAGCTTGTGTGCGTGTGTATCTGGTAGAGGCAAGGCACCTGCGTTGCTCCACTGATCTCGTTCACCATTCTCATTCCGCTGCCAGTTCAAAGGTAAGAACGAGGTTGGTTTTATTCAATATATCAAACCCTAGATCCTAGGAGATCCAACAGTGGTATCAGAGCATGTTAGGGTTTAGAATATTGATTCTGATGCAATTAATTCGAAACTTGATGTTGTTGAATTGAATGTTGCCTGTTAAAATTGTGTTTTCATATATTATTCTCGGTTTTGTTCCTGTTGAAAAGACGAAGAATTGTTGAAAACGCACTATGTCGATCGACACAAAGCGTGTGTCGGTCGACACGCCGCGTAATAACGCGTAAAAATTTTAGGGTTTGTCGCAGAGTGTCGATCGACACAAAGCGTGTGTCGGTCGACACAGAGCAAAAACTCGCCTAAAATTTGTCGCACAGTATCAATCGACACAAAACGTGTGTCGGTCGATACAGAGCAAAAACTCGTAAATAATTTAAGGGTTTCGATTTGAGATCGAGTACCCGTATTCCTGCTGTGTCGATCGATACACTGGTTGTGTCGGTCGACACAAGCAATGCGATCAGATAGATCGGTTCGATTGGATTGAACCGGTTATCTCGCTCGGTTAATTTTAATTAACCAATTGGTTCTGGTTTGGTAATGTCGATCGACACACAGTGTGTAACGATCGACATGGACCATTAAACCGAACCGGTTCAATTGGATTGAATCGGTTAAGTAAATTCGATCCGGTTTGACCGGTTATCGAAGACCGGTTAAAGTTGGGTTGTGTCGACCGATGCGGCATTCGCAAATGAGCTGGTTGGACCAAAAATTTGCATATACCAGAATAATTTAATCCTAAAAGTTATAGATGAATCTAAACTTAATAAAACTAAATGTTTTAAAAAATAAATTAATAAATTCTTGTATGTATATTGGATATGCATCAAGATAAAATGGTTCTTTTTCTCAACTAAATATCAAGTGATCTTGATGTCTTGCCCGATCTTGTCTACTGTCAAGACTCGTTTCGTTGTTGGATAGCCTTGGAGTCCTTGGTATCCACAGCTACATGAGTAAGGCATGTGATCATTGATAGACTTGCAGTGCGACTGTCAATGATCACAAGACTGAAAAGATTGGTTTACTTGACTGGGCCATCAGAAGTTCTGGGCCCAGAGATATCAGAGTGGATTAGGCATAGTTTGTCTTATCCGCGACCAAGAGTTGTACTGGGTACAATTAGCAATGACTTGTTTACCTAGATAACTAAAGTTTGGGTGATGGCGAGTCGCCCACTCAAATTTTGGTGAAGTATGGATCTTGGTTCATTGTATTCATCTGAGGAAACATAGTTTTGAATACAATGCGAGTTTTTCTTATTAGATAAGAATTCTCATTTCTTGAGCATTATAACTAAAGTCTACCTCTTTTAATTACAGCTATGTCTGTCTCAAATCACATCAACACTTTCTCACTAAGATCCGTCCTTGAGTAGGATAAGTTAAATGGATCTAATTTCTTGGAATGGTATCGGAACCTGAGAATAGTTCTCAGGCAGGAGAACAAGGAATATGTCCTAGAAAGAGTTCTCCCCGAGAGGCCACGTTCCAATGCCCCACAGACAGAAAAGAATGCTTGGGATAAGCATTCATCTGATGTCAAAGATGTTAATTGTCTAATGCTGGTGACTATGAACTCTGAGCTGCAGAAGCAATATGAGAACGTGATGTCACCCATTGAGATGATTAACAGCCTGAAAGCTTTGTTTCAGGAGCAAGCTCGCACAGAGAGATACCAGACGGTTAAATCTCTCATGGATTGCAAGCTGGCTAAGGACAGTCCAGTAAGTCCTCATGTCCTTAAAATGATGGGTTACATTGATAACCTGGGGAAACTGGACTGTGCCATTAGCCAGGAGCTAGCCACTGACATGATTCTGCAGTCTTTGCCGTCGTGTTTTGATCAATTCATCATGAACTACAACATGCAAAACGTGACTAAGACATTGACTGAGTTGCACGACATGCTGAAGACAGCAGAGCCGAATCTCAAGAAGGCAACTCCCAGTGTACTGATGGTACAAGGGGGTAAAAGGTTTAAGAAACCTAAGAAGGGTAAGGGAAAGGCCCAAGTTGTCCAGACTGAAAGTCAGGACAAGCCCAAGCCGAAACCCAGATCCGGGCCTTCTCCTGAGGATAAGTGCAACTACTGCAAGCAGTTGGGGCATTGGAAGAAAGACTGCAAGAAGTTCATGGAAGATTACAAGAAGCTGAAGAAGACGTATGATGCGTCTGACTCAGGTATTTATGTTATCGAACTTAATGTTATGTCTTCTAGTTCTACTTCGTAGGTATTGGATACCGGCTGCGGTGCTCATATTTGTACTAATGTGCAGGCACTAAGAAACAGTAGGACGCTGAAGAAAGGACAAGTGGAGCTACGGGTCAGGAATGGAGCTAAGGTTGCTGCACTGGCCGTAGGTACCTACGAGTTGTCCTAACCTTCGGGCATGGTTTTAATTTTAAATAATTGCTACTTTGTACCTGCGATTAGCAGAAACATAATTTCAGTTTCCGTTTTGGATTTGGAAGGTTTTGATTTTGCTGTTAAGAATAAAGTTTGTTCTTTTAATCGTGATGGTACGTATTATGGTAGCGCCCCATTAGACGATGGGTTATATGTTTTAAACCAAGAAATGCCTGTCTTTAACATAAATACAAAGCGGTTTAAGTCCAATGACGAAAACCCGACTTTCTTATGGAATTGTCGTTTGGGCCATATCAATGAGAAACACATCCAAAGGCTCCATCGAAATGGGCTTCTGGGCTCATTTGATTTTGAATCATGTGAGAAATGCGAATCTTGTTTGATGGGCAAAATGGCTAGAGCCCCTTTCAACAAACCAAATGAAAGGGCCAGTGATTTATTGGGCCTTGTTCATACTGATGTATGTGGGCCGATGAGTACTGCTGCCAAAGGAAATTACAAGTACTTCATTACCTTCACTGATGACTTCAGTAGGTATGGCTATGTCTATTTGATGAAACACAAGTCAGAATCCTTTGATAGATTCAAAGAATTCAAGAATGAAGTACATAACCAACTTGGCAAAAGTATCAAAATTCTGCGATCGGATCGCGGAGGAGAATATTTGAGTCAAGAGTTCAACGACTATCTGAGCGAGTGTGGAATTGTTTCACAACTCACTCCTCCTGGAACACCTCAATGGAATGGAGTGTCAGAGAGGAGGAATCGAACCTTATTGGATATGGTTCGGTCTATGATGAGTCATTCAAATCTTCCATTATCCTTTTGGGGATACGCTCTAGAAACGTCTGCGTTTACACTAAATCGAGTGCCATCTAAATTAGTGGAAAAGACACCACATGAATTGTGGACTGGGAATGTTCCAAATCTGTCTTTCCTGAAGATTTGGGGTTGTGAGGCTTATGTCAAACGTTTAATCTCTGACAAGCTCGCACCCAAATCAGATAAATGCTACTTCGTTGGTTATCCTAGGGAAACCAAGGCATGCTACTTTTACAACCAATCTGAGAACAAGGTATTTGTTGCTCGGGACTGTTCTTTTCTTGAGAGGGAGTTTCTCTCTAAGAAAAACAGTGGGAGTAAAGTACATCTTGAAGAAATTCGAGATGCACAGGAGACTGCTCAACCTGCTGAGGAAGAGCAGCAGTTGGATCCACAAAGTTATGTGGAACCGGCGCCTGTGGAGCCTGAAGTTCGCAGATCCGGAAGGATCCGTCACGAACCCGAGAGATACTATGGATTTCTCGTGACCAATTCAAATGATCTGATGATCATTGATAGTGACGAACCAGCGACCTTCGCAGAAGCAATGATGGGCCCGGACTCCGAAAAGTTGCTTGGAGCCTCTAAATCCGAAATGGGATCCATGTCAGAAAACCAAGTATGGTCCTTGGTCGATTTACCTAATGGTGTAAAAGCCATTGAGTGTAAATGGATCTTCAAGAAGAAGATTGACGTGGATGGCAATGTACAGATTTACAAAGCGAGGTTGGTGGCTAAAGGTTTCAAGCAAATTCATGGTATTGACTATGATGAAACTTATTCCCCAGTCGCTATGCTTAAATCCATTCGGATTCTTCTAGCGATTGCAGCTCATCATGACTATGATATTTGGTAAATGGATGTCAAAACCGCATTCCTGAATGGTATTATGGAAGAGGATGTGTATATGACACAACCTGAAGGTTTTGTCGATCCTAAGAACGCTGGGAAAGTATGCAAGCTTCATAAATCCATTTATAGATTGAAGCAAGCATCACGGAGTTGGAATCTTCGTTTTGATGAAGCAGTAAAACAATTTGGTTTCATCAAGAACGAACAGGAACCATGTGTTTACAAGAAGACTAGTGGGAGCAAAATTGCGTTTCTTGTACTGTATGTCGATGACATACTCCTCCTCGGTAATGACGTTCCGTTGCTTCAGTTTGTTAAGACTTGGCTCGGAAGTTGTTTTTCCATGAAAGACATGGGAGAAGCTGCGTATATTCTTGGAATCAGAATCTACAGAGATAGAATGAACATGCTGATTGGATTGTGCCAGGACACTTATATTGATAAGGTACTGCACAGATTCAGGATGCACAATTCCAAGAAGGGCTTCATACCGATGTCTCATGGCACTAGTGTCAGCAAGAAGCAGTGTCCGGCGACACATGCTGAGCGAGAACGCATGAATAGGATTCCTTATGCTTCTGCAATAGGATCTATTATGTATGCCATGATCTGCACTCGTCCAGATGTAGCTTACGCATTAAGCATGACTAGTAGATACCAATCTGATCCAGGTGAAGATCACTGGACAGCTGTCAAGAATATTCTCAAGTATTTGAGACATACTAAGGATAAATTCCTGGTGTATGGAGGAAGTGAAGAACTTGTGGTGAATGGATTCACCGATGCGAGTTTTCAGACGGACATAGACGATTTCCGATCACAATCTGGATATGTCTTCTGTCTAAATGGCGGTGCAGTGAGCTGAAAGAGCTCTAAGCAGAATACCGTAGCTGATTCCACGACGGAAGTGTAGGAACTTGGAGCCAATTCTACCAGATTCAGAATTGCTGTCAGGTTCCAGATAGCCTAGGATCTAGGGTCTAGTTAATTGAATCAGGTTTCTGATCTCTGTTTACCTGGAGATTGGCAGCGGAAGATGGTCAGATAAACGAGATCTCTGGAGCGCCTCAGATGCTGCGCCTCTACTTCAGTCCACACGCACACAAGCTGGAATCCGCCGGGATGCTAGTACCGGAATCGGATCTCCTGGGAACTGAGTTTTCTCGAGGTTTCTGTGTTTTTCTCTCTCAGAAAAACTGTTTGGGCGGCGCTCTCTCTTTTTAGGTCGAAATACATAAGATCACTTATATATATGTACCGACCACGACGTAAACCGAAACTTCAGTTTCGGATTCGGCCTTGTGTTGACCGACACACTTAGTGGTGTCGATCGACACACCTCATTAAAACTCATATTCGATGTGTATCCAATACACATCGACCAGACCATATGCCAATGATCAATCCCTTATGAACTATGTCCAACTTGCTTAGGTGTGTGACCCTGTAGGTTCACACGATACTGGAAGTGAGTTACAACTCATTTGTCATAAGTGGTTTCTAGCAAAACATTATGACTACCCAGTATCACATGAATTGTCCGATCTCGACAATACAACTATCTCTAGAGTGAGTACAATGTGATTTCAGGACATAATCCCAACAGGAAGCTGAATACGTTGCTGCTTCAGAAGCGGCAAAGGAAGCTGTTTGGGTCAAGAAGTTCATGACTGAACTTGGTGTGGTTCTTAGTATCTTGGAGCCAGTGGCTTTGTTTTGCGATAACAACGGAGCCATTGCTCAGGCGAAAGAACCAAGGTCACACCAGAAGTCCAAATACGTGGAGAGGAGATATCACCTGATTCGTGATATCGTCAATAGAGGTGATGTGAAGATCAGCCGAGTTCCGACAGACGAGAATGTCGCTGATCCTCTGACCAAGTCACTCCCAAGGCCTAAGCATGAGAGTCATACGACTGCTGTAGGCATTAGAGATCTTAAGATGTAATCTTGATTCTAGTGGGAGTTTTAGTTTTGTTTTAGTTATAATAAGACGCTCTTATAAACATTCTTTTGGAAATGTTTAATGAAATTTGATTTCAGCATTATTTATTGTGATTTAAATAATGGTCCCAAAATAAGTTTATGACATATTATAGGTCATCAAGTTGAGGACTTGATCATGAAACCCTATAAGTTAATAAAATATGTTTTTTTTTTGTCCCTAGTCGAGGTTGTCAAAGTGGGACACTGACAACCGTGAGAGACTAGGTTGTGAGGTGGCTGTTGGCTAAGTTTCATGGAGCCAATGATATGATTATCGCAGTCGGTCACATAGATATATGTTAGTGAACATATGATCGGACATGACCCGCTAATGAGAATTCTACAAGATAGTTATATCTGTGTCATAAGAGGTTCTCATTACGACTATAGAGTATAGTCCTTAGACCTGAGTTCATCATGCTTTCTTGCATATGAATTGGTACACTTTGACCTTGTCTAACGTCGACCCGTAACTGGCGGCTATAACGGCACTGCTCAGGTATATCATGAAGTGTGCGTTGAAATAGGGATGGAACAAGATGGGATTTGTCCCTCCTGAATAACGGGAGATAAATATCTCAGGGCCTATCGAAGATTAAATACTGAGAAAATGTGTGGCCGCACTCAAACGAATTGTAGTTCAGTTGTTTGTAATGTTCAGTATGAGATCAGGAGTTCGATAAACACGATGTTGGCTTAATAAGGATGACACCAATCTTGCCTTATGCCAAATCGAGATATAGAGACAAAAGGATTATAGGAATTGATGATTCCAGTACAAGTGGGAGATTGTTGGGATAGTGTCCTGAAATCACACTTGTACTCACTCCTGATGATAGTTGTGTGTCGAGATCAGACATTCGTATAATACTGGGCGGTTGCAATGTTTTGCTATAAGCCTCTTGCAATCTGTAAGTTATAGACTTACTACCAGTATTATATGATCCTATAGGGTCACACACCTAAGCAAACTGGAAGCTACGACATGGGAATGATCATTATGGCAATGATCATATTAATGTGTATTGGATGCACATTATAATCGATATAATGGTGTTGTGTCGATCGACACAACTTGTGTGTCGGTCGACATAGTTCGGGTTTTCGGAAAGGCTTTCCGAATTAAGACTTAATTAAGTATGGCCCGTTAAACAAGTTTATGTCGAATAAAACTTGAGAGTTTCGACATAAACAGATAGCCGTCCACTTTTCTTGACAGAAAGAGTAGAAACACCAGAGAGATTCGATTCCCATTGATCCGGCACTAGCATCCCGTTTCCAGCTTGTGTGCGTGTGTATCTGGTAGAGGCAAGGCACCTGCGTTTCTCCACTGATCTCGTTCACCATTCTCATTCCGCTGCCAGTTCAAAGGTAAGAACGAGGTTGGTTTTATTCAATATATCAAACCCTAGATCCTAGGAGATCCAACAAGTGGACCCATGTCTTTGATTGTAAGGGATTGATGCAAAACCGCTTTGACATTGTCCACAGCCTTAGAATCATTACTAGCTATGACTATATCGTCAACATAGACTAGAAAGCAACAATAGAGCGACCTTGCACTTTCACAAACAATGTATTCTCTACTTGGGACTGCAGGAACCCATCACCAAGTAAAACAGAAGAGAATGCAGTATACCATTGCCGTGATGCTTGTTTAAGGCCATACAAGGACTTGTGAAGACGATACACATGATTTGGAGGTAAACTAGTACCTGGTGGTGGAGTATATCCCTGTGGCAAGGCCATGTATATTTCTTCATCCAAGGTGCCATGTAAGAATGCATTTGAAACGTCCATTTGAGTAAGGCTCCAGCCTTGTTTGGCTGCAAGACTGAAAACAAGCTTCACCGTAGTAAGCTTTGCAACGGGGGAAAAAGTATCAATATAGTCCACTCCTTCCTGCTGAGTAAACCCCTTTGCTACCAGACGGGCTTTATGCTTATCAGTAGTGCCATCCGGATTATACTTCAGACGATATACCCAACAACAGCCCACAACATTCTTTCCTGGAGGTAATGAAACAACAGAGAATGTTTCCTTTTGTTTCAGAGAATCAAGTTCATCATTCATACCTTTGTTCCATTCAGCTGACCGTATGGCTTGAGCAAAGGACTTAGGTTTTGTGTCAGTACTTATAGAAAGAATGAAGTGTTTGTATGGTAAGGTAAGATGGTCATAAGAAAGAACAGAAGATAAAGGATATGGTGTAGAAATTTCCAAGGAGGGAGAAGAATGAGTAGTCAAATAACAGTGATACTCAGCAAGATAAGAGGGTACCTTAGACGTTCGTTTAGGTCTGGCATTGTTCTGAGAAGTGTTGACAATCGGATCAAGACCAGTGTGTTGTATGATTGGTGTGGTGTTAGAGGACGATACAGATGCATGAGAAGTATCATGAGATGCAAATGGATGCACAGTATCATTATCAGTAGACAAAGATGCTTCAGGGAATGAATTAGAAGATGAAGTTGCATCATTGGGAACAAGAGTATGAGGCGGAAGCAAGGGACACTCATGCATATGATCAGGAATAAACATTGGCAATAACGTTTCAGGAAACATATCAGGAACTTGAGAATGCAAGGATGTGTTTTTGAATGGAAAAATGGTTTCATGAAACACAACATTTCTAGAAACAGAAATAACATTTGTTTCTAAGTCAAGCACTTTGTAGCCTTTAAAACCTTGAGGGTATCCTAAAAACACAGATGCTTTAGCTCTTGGGGAAAACTTATTCCTATACTTTGGATAAGTAGAAAAATAGCAGAGACAACCAAAAAACTCGTAATGATTCATAATCAGGCTCTTTTTCAACTAGTCTCTGAAATGGTGTCTGGTTCCCTAACAATGGTGAAGGTGTTCTATTGATCAGATACACAGCCGTTTGCACACAATCCCCCCCCCCCCCCCCAAAAAAGTAATAGGAACATGAGACTGAAAGTATAATGCTCTAGCTACATTTAACAAATGATGTTGCTTGCGCTCAACAGCAGAGTTCTGCTGAGGAGTATCTACACATGATAAATAATGAATGATACCTTTAGCTTTTAAGAGATCAGGAAAAGCTAATTCATGTGCATTATCAGATCTAATGGCCTTAACAGTTGTTGAATATTGATTTTCTATTAGAGTAAGAAAAGATGGAAAGACTGAAGCAACTGAACTTTTATTCTTTAAAAGATAAATCCATGTAAAACGAGTTGCATCATCAACAAGAGTAAGAAAATATCTAAAACCTTCAATAGTTTCATGAGCAAAAGGCCCCCAGACATCTAGATGCACCAAATCAAATGGTTTTTCTGCTATGTGATTATGAGAAACAAAAGGAAGACGCTTTTGCTTCGCTAAAGGACAAACAGTACAATGAGAAGATGGACTAAGACCTGTTTTTGAAAGCTTATCAGAGAAACTATGCAGCTTGAGGTTGGAAAGATGACCAAGTCACTGATGCCACATATCACCATCCGCAACCAAGGAAGCACACAGTTGAGTATTATTTGCTGAAAGTAAATCTTGAGCAGTAAAGACATATAGATTGTGGAAAATGCTACACTTCCCAATCGTCAAGCCCTGAGTAAGGTCCTGAATGATACAAGAGTCAGGGAAAAAGTGAGCAGAACACATACTATGCTGAACAAGTGAACTAACAGAGATCAGATTAAAGTGAAATGAATCAATATGGAGAACATTATGTAATGTCAATTTGTCAGAAAGATGAATAGTGCCAATGTGTGATATTGCAACTCTAACACCATTGGGTAATGACACTGTCTGATCCTTGACGATCTGTACTTCAGAGAACAATGCTAGATCAGAACAAACGTGTCCAGTAGCACCACTATCGACTATCCAAGCATCACTAAGAATAAGACTTGATAAAGATGTTAAGCAATGGTGATGATATGTGAGAATATGGTTTTCAAAACGAAGATTTGTGGATAGGGGAGTACATGACACATTACCTGATGTCGCATTACAAGCCATATTGACATGTTCTGTAATTGATGAGGATGAAATCTGAGCTGAATTCTCTTGAGACTGGACCTGAGTAGTAAGATGAGCTATGATCTGTTGGACTTGAGCAGGTGTTAAAGATCCAGAAGCACCATTATGCATCTGAGGCATAGCTTCAGCAACTACATTTGCTATAGCATTCTCTTTATAAAAAGTAGACTTCCACTGCTGAGTCTGTGGCTGAGTAGTTTGCTGGGCATAAGACTTGTGATGAGAACTGTTATTAGACTGTCCTTGACCCTTTGCATTAGCTGGATGCCCTGGAGGATAACCGTGCAGTTTGTAGCACTTGTTAACCACATGTCCTGTCATTCCACAGTGAGTACATATGGGACGTGGTCGTTGCTTGTAGCTAGCATAAGCAGCTAAGTGTTGAATGTCAGATTCACTGACTGGACCAGAAGACTGGAAAACAACATTATCAATACCAGTAGTTGGCTTGATTACTCGTCGCCGCTCATCCTGACAGACCATACAGAAAACTTCTTTAATAGACGGCAAAGGTTTCATCATCAACACCTGCCTCTTAGTTGATTCAAAAGACTCATTGAGTCCCATGAGGAATTTCATTATCTTGCTGCGATCTTGCATCTTTTTCCAATTGATTGCAGCTGAACATTCGCATTTGCCACATGTACAAACTGGCATTTCTACAAAATTCATGTAGGTTTCCCACAGTGTAACAAGCTCAGTGTAGTAACTACTAACATCGCGAGCACCTTGAGAGACTAATGCCAATTTATGTTCAATCTCAAAGATTCTAGCTAGATCATCTTGCTTAAACCTATTGATCAAACTATTTCAGACCATTTCTGCAGTTGGCATATACAAGAGACTACCACTGATGTTCTTTGCTACAGAATTCAGAAGCCAAGTACTGACCATATCGTTGCACCTTGACCAAGAACCAGCATTCGCATCATCATCAGAAGGTTTAGGGATTTTACCATTAACAAAACCGAGTTTGTTACGGACATTGAGAGCGAGTAAGACAGAGCACCGCCACTGATGGAAATCGGCACCGCTGGTGAGACGATCGGAGACCAGAGCTAAGCCGGTGTGATCATTACTTTGAAGATAATAGGGATTTTCGTAAAGATCAGACGATTGCGGAGTTCGCGAAGCCATTTGGAACAAGAAATCGAAGATCGAAGATCGAAATCAAAGAGAAAAGAAATGAAGATCGTGGAAAGGATTTCAACCAAGAAACAGAAAATGAAATGCACAAATCGCAGAACAAAATCGAACGCGAGGCACTCATTGAAAACGATCAGAAGGAATGAATCGAAGAGAATAATAAGCTAGTTTGCTCTGATACCATATCACAACTTCGAATTCAGCAACGATCGAGAGAGAGAGAATCAAGGTTGAAGATGAAGAAAAGGATATTTTCTCATTAATGAAAAGAGAGTACAAGTTACAGTACTTAAGCAGCTAAAGATTAACGTTAATAATAAGCTAACTGACTAATCAGTCTAACAACCAGCTAACCAAGTAAACCAACTATTAAACCACCAAACCGATTGTTAACCAATAGTAATTACTCCTGAAAAGGGCTCGTCTTGGCCGATGAATCAGCATCTTCCTCTGTTTTTGGCTTCTTGTAAGCACCGCTCGAGTCATCGTCGTCGTCTACCATCGACCAAATCGACTGCTGCTGTTATTAGAATCAGACAGAGACTTCTTCATCGATATTTCTCACTCTCTATGAATTTTGTTACTGAAACGAAGGATCAGAGAAAAAGACGAACTGTGTAGTTGTGAATGGTGTGATGTGTATATTTATAATATTCCTACTTGGGGTTCAAGTTTCCTTTTAACTTCTCTATTCCTTTTTCAATTAGGTTCGGCAATATCAGAGCAAATCCGGATCTTAGGTTCGGACGGTGCGGTGATAATCCAGCCGTTATATCTGCCACGTGTAATGTTAATTTCTTTATTTCCTTTTTTAAATTAGGTATGGGTGCAAAGCGGTGATTTAATCCGGCTGTTTCCAATTTTTTACTACTAGAACGGTAGATTTGCCACGTGGAATGTCACCTTCTTTTTTCCGTTTTCGTTCATTTTTATTTTATCTTTTTGCCAATTCCTTTTTCGTTCTTTCGATAATAATAATACTAAATTGGTGACTACTAACACGCGTTATTAGAATTTAGAAAGGGCTTCTCTCTCTTCCGTTAGAGTGAGAAGTTTTCTCTCTAGCCCTTCTCGGGTTTTTTTATTTCCTCTTCTTCTCACCTAAAAATCTTTCAGAAAAGGATGATATTTTTCCCGATGTTCCAGCCAGGTTCCGGTTGTCTTATATCGGAGTTAGTCTCGTTTTGTTTCCCGATCTGCGGGTCGCCTTTCTCTTCTGGGTTGGTCCGGAAACTATTCCGGAGTGGTCAGGCTCTTTCCGGCTCTTTCCGGTTCACCGCCTCTGTTTTGAGGCTTAGATCTCGCTTCGCCTCCTTTTCTTCACCGGCGCTTTGGTTTCTATCCTGCTTCCGCTCGTCTTTCCGGTTATCGGATGGAGTCATTTCTTTGTTGGTTTTGCTCGAGGCTAGACCTGCGGTGGAATTTTGCCTTTCTCGGCGCTTTAATGGCATTCCTTTTAGGATTGCCGCCATCGGAGCTTCCATTGTCTCGGGTAAGCTTGTTGTCGCTTCTGAGCGGTTCATGCTTTTGATGCTTAGCTTTCTCGGTGGATCTATGGCGGATTTGAGGTCGCAGATCGGGTTCGGTAGCGATTCTGAAGCTTTTGACGGAGATGCTGGCTTTTCTATTCCCCGCCGGCGGTCGACTTTCCGTTGTGCGGTGTCCTGGTCGGCAACGAAGTTTCTCGTGCTTCTCCTACTGGCTGCCACGTGTTCCTTTGTTTCATCCCCATCCTCCACGTGTTCTGTCCTAGCATTTTCCTCTTATCTCTATGAACATGTAATGGGCTTTATGGGCTCCAAACCTGTACCGAATTTTGCCTAATGGGCTAATACGATCTGTTTAGTTGGCAAAAAAAAAATTGGTGACTACTATTCTATATTATTAATTAGGACACACTGTTCGGGTATTCGAGGTGGATTCGAATCGGATCTATTCTGATACAAATATATTTGGATAAGGAAGTTTCGTATTCATATAGTCCCGATCAAGTTTTGGTTCAGGTTCGGGTCGGATATTTTCGGGTCCGGATTGGTTCGTATCCTAAATTATTATACTTATAAGATACCTGAAATAAATGAATACATTTCGGATTCAGTTTGGTTCCAGATATTTTCGATTTTTTATGGATATTTTTACCTAAAATACCCAGGAAAATATTTAACTGAATCAAATTAAGCAAATAATTTTTCATCTTTGTTTCATCACAGTCTTCACTAGCACCATGCATGAGGTTATCTCTGCTATTTTACGCAATCTGCCTGTAAAAACGTATTAATTAAATATTTATACAACTGACTATATATATAATATATAGTAACGCAAGCCTTATTAAGTCAAAAGAATAATCTTATATTTCAAGTTATCCAACGGTAAAGCTCGTAGACACAAGTGATGAAACTAAATGACTAATCTTAATGGATAATAATGTTAAAGATAAACTTTCTTAGTGGATTAACATCTTTGATTCGGGTCCTCGGATACTTCTTCGTTTCTCGAATAATACCCATATCCACATATATGCTAGCTAAATACCCAATGATGTAAAATGTTTATTTCAATTCGGTTACAGGTTTAAGTATTTTTTCAAATCCAGATTCGGGTATTCGGATCCGGGTTTTTGCCCAAACCTATTAATAATTTTAAAAAATCCAAAAAATAATTTGAGGATCAGAACAAAAGTCACCGGCGACATACATCTAATTTATATAAGAGACAAGTTATGTGAGAGAAAAATTCAGCAATCATCCAATCAGAACAAATGAATATGCCAGCGTGTCAAGCATTTTGGTTACTACTCCAAAAATTTTTTTGATGACTATTCATTCAATTTTTTTTTTCTTTCTCCATCTCTCTCGAGAAAACTTCTCCTCATTTCTCTGCCCAAAAGCTTCACCATCATCGTTCTAGATCTCCTTCTCCGGTTAAGAAATATACCGTCGGTTTCCATATTCACAATCATCTTCATCTAGATTTACATGTGTTTTTGATTTGAATCTAAATCGGTGAGTTTTTTCATAACCCTAATCCCTCTTTTTCGATTGTTTCAGTTTTCAATCCGATGAATAAAGACCTAACATGGTTTGTCGATGATTTCCCAGCTATATTTTCTTTCAGTTACAAAGCTTTCCACAGTTTATTGTGAATTTCCGTTTGAGAGGCGATTCTTATCTGGTCCGATTGAAAGCGGTTTCTATTCTGGTCGATCGAGACGGCGACGAAGAAGATGGAGAAGGAGATACCGAAGCTGAAGACGAGAAGATGGAAACTGGATTTTCCAGACAAGATTTTAATCAAGGATGGACTTGCCTATGAAGGCCCTTCCTTTAGGTAGTTATAATTATAATTTTTTTTTTAACTTTTGGTGTTAGAAGAATCAAAAGTCATGAACCTTGATGGTTAATTTCTGCAGGGTTTTGGATGAAAAGCTAAGGAATGCTTTTCTTAGGTACATCGAGATTAGAGGAAAAGCTGTGATTGAATCCATCAAAACTCCTGGCATATCTTATCCTGTGAGGCAAGCTGCATATCCGCTTTAGACTATCACTATGGATCTGAATTTCTTTTATCTGTTCACGCTTGGTGGGTAACTCTCTGCTTATTTCATCATCAATTCCTTCCTTAGCTTATCTAAATCCTACTCCTGTGAAATTCATGTTCATGTTTCATCACGCTCTTTAGTTTTGCATCCGATATAGCCTTCTTTAGATAAACTTATTTAATTGTTAATAAGGTCATCTTAAGATTTGTATTTGTTGTGTTTCATGATTTTGGTGGCCTTAGAGGTTAAGATGCGACTCTTTATTTGAACATTTAGTAACCTATTGAACTCATAATGTTGATGTTGATTAATATACCACGGATTTGATATTAGCCAATATGAATATACTCTGTAAAATTTCAGCTTATGCACATAACAATAGTTTACTCTGGATCTTTTAAGTCCTCAGGCTACCATTTATCCGTTGCATATAATTTCAAAGCTTAGCATTTAACTTTTTTTTTCAGGTCAGCTTGACACTGAACATATCAGCGGACTGTCAGTCACTAACAGACGAGCCTCATTGTCTCGGTAAGCATCCAAATTAATGAACCGGCTGGTGCATTTAACCAAAACTGCCATAGATGATTCTTATCCTGATTAAACATGCTTGAGCTGCTAAACCAGCTTGGCAAGCTGCTAAAAAATGCCACGTTCTCTGATTCTTAAGGTTAAACACTCAAAGTACTTGATTACTTCTTTCTTTGTAGCTCATAGATGATTCTTAAGGCTTATTATGCATCTTTCTCGAATTGTGTCTTACTTCTGTTATGGTTTTGTGTTTCATTTTCGGAGCAGGAAGATTAAAACATTGTTTATGGATGAGAGTTCTATTCTTGAAAAAGATGGAAACTGGATTCATGACCTTGCTCTCCACAACACATCTATCCATGTTTTTAACTACTACATGACTGAGTATACAAAAATCAGCCCCAAACATGTATATCTACCTACTGAATCAGGTTTGTATTCAATCTTCTACTCTGTTTGTCATCTCACTAATTCACTTTTGATGTTCTGAGATCTTGGTTAAAATATTTTGTATACAAAACGGCATGTTATCTTAATTATTGCATCCAATGGTGGTATCTTTTATTTAGTTTTCCCTACTTTTTCTTATCCAATGGTGTTATCTGAATTCTTGCAGGTTCCATACGAGTTGTCCTTACTTTTGCAGGAGTTTGTATGCATCAAAACAGGAGGAAACTTCTTTAGTATAAGGTTTGTTATCCCACCTTTTATCTTCAGTTCAGATGTAATTAGTTCTTGCTATAAATTTATTGTCTACACAATGTCATGTGATTAAATTAAAATTTATTAATCTAGGATTATGGCTCATAAGAAATAATGTATAAAATTACTTTAGATGCATTAAGATTTACTTTTTACACCATTGCCTATCTAAACTTCCGTATGTTTTTTTTTTGAACTTTTTATTTTCAGATATATATTTTCGCAATTGAAAATCTGTTGTATAATATTTATATTTATTATTTATTATTTATTAATCCAAAATTATAGGAAAGCATGAATTTCGAAACTGTTTTGATACTCCAGATTTTCAACTGCTCCATTATTTTCTATCCACCACCCACGATCCCCACAACTTCTATTCGAGTTTCTTTTTTTAAACTACATTCTCTATAACTATCGACATAGCTCCATAATTTTTTATATTCCAGACACACCAAAAACTATCAACTCTCTCCATTGAAGTTACTTCTCTGGATCATTGTTTCCGGGAAAGGTAATTCAATTCAATTTTTTGTTTGTTTCATCTTTTGATAACTGTTATACAAGTATGTTTCGATTATATGATCATCCTTTTCTCTTTTCAGATGGCATTACCTTTGACGCCAATTTCACAACTTTTCCCTAATGATGAGCCGTGCAAGATCAAAGTTAGGATAGCAAGGCTTTGGGGATTTGAGAAACAAGATAGGCCAGGAGTTTTGATGGGTCTCGAAATGATACTGGTTGATGATAAGGTACGACTGCTTAAATGAAAACATTAGCGCAATTATCTATCTGTTTATTGAAAACTTTTGTTTCTTCCTTTCAAGGATCTAGGATCCAAGCTTCTGTAAGTATGGGATTAATTAAAAAGTATCAGAGAGAACTCAAGGAAGGTGCTTGCGTTGTCATCATGAACTTCAGATTGCTGCCTAATCAAGGAACATTCAGAGGAACAGCACATCCTTACAGGATAAGTTTCCTTTTTACATCAGTTGTCAAACCATCCGATGAAATCCCAATTTTCATCCTTTTGAAGAGATATTATCCGAGTCACATGATCCTACCGTCTTCTTTGGTATGAGACTTCTTTGCTGTTTATCTCATTGATCTATTGTCTTTGTTTCTGATCTGTTTTTATCTATGTCAGATGTCATAGGCGAAATAATTGGAATGAGTGAACTAGAGGATGTTAAGGTTGGAGAAAGGATTGAGAAAACACTACGCCTTCATCTCAAAGACCTTGGCTAAACATGTTTCTGTTATCTTATTTCGTTTCAGTTTTTTTTTTAAATATGAAGTTCTTTAAAACATAGTTACTTCTGCTAACTCAATTTCATCTTCGTATTGCAGAGATAACACTATCCATTGCACTTTATGGTCCAAATTCGCCCTTGAAGCTCACACCTATTTTAAGGCTAGCAATGAAGGTCCGACTGTTCTAATTGGAAGCCTTATGAAGACCCGAAAATACAATGGTCCTAAAAATATGTGCCTATGATTATTATTTTTAAATCTTTTTGTTTTAAGATAAACATTCTAAACCTACCTGTCTAATAACTCTTCTTTCTTTTTTCAGGTCAAAAGACAATTCAAAGCAATCCATTTGCTTCTAAGCTCTTCTTCAGCTCAGATATAGAAGAGATAAAAACATTCAAAGAAGGGTAATAGTTATGTTTCAAATATATCAATCTATATATTAGATGTGATTAGACTTTTGCTAAACTCTTCACTATGCCGTGCAGACTTGGTAGCAGCGACGCTATTGTTCCTCTCACTCAAATGTCTGGATCATTCTTTTCAGGCGAGTCTGGACTTGAATCATTTCCAAGTGGCAACTACCAAACCATCTCCCAGATACTAGGAGAGACCGAGGTATAGTATATTCGTTTTAACTTATACTACTATCTAATATGTTTAATGCTGATTCAAGTTTGATAGGGTGAATGTAAATTTATGACTATCATTTGATCTGTTTCTTAGGACAAGGTTTGCATCACCATTGCCACCATTGAATCTTTGAATTCTAAAGAAGCATGGTGGTACATTGGATGTAACGGGTGTTTCAGAATAGCCACACCATACTTCAATGCAGCAACTGAGGCGATTGAGCGTGACAAGTATTCATGTGGACCCTGTAATAAGGAGATTACAAACACCAGTTTCAGGTCATTCCTCAATTACTTTGTTGGTTCTTCATCTTTCCCAAATAATATTAGGTCATCTATAATTTTAATTATGTTATGTCAGGTACATGGTTAAGCTAAGAGCTGCTGATGAAACAGAATCTGCAGCTTTTCTTCTGTTCGACAGAGTAGCTGCTCTACTCATTCAAAAATCCGCCTATGACCTCCGTCAGGAACAAATCGAGGTGCTTATGATCTTTTTCGTTAGTGTTTATATTTGTTCACATGTTTGTGATTTTTTTCTAATGTAATAATCATGTCTTTAACCGTTTTTGGCCACATTATCTATTTTTCATAGTTTAATCGAGAAGGGGAATATCCTCAAGAACTGCTAGATCTTGAAGGGATGACTGCTATTCTAAAAGTTAAGGTTAAAAGCTCTGACCAGGGATTCAGCAATACGACCTATCAAGTTCTTAAACTCAGTGTTGATCAGTCTGAAATACAGAGGTTCAGACAAGAATTGACTAAGGTATGTTTTTGTGATTAAGAATTTGTTGAAGGCATTGGTTCTAGATGGATGTAGTCTCACTGGGTAAATGTTGTAGGATGGCTCGCCTAACACTTCTACAGCTGCTAACTCACTGTCATCAGTCCCATCAACCCTGCAGGAATTCCAGGTTTCACGAACAGTACTCTGTTTATTCCAATAATTTTTTTGAATATAATAGGGTAAGATGTTATTGAGATGGTTTATGTTTAATTGTTCACAGATCGAAAACACTGCTTCGGAAACAGGTGACCATGAAGTATTGGCTGGACCTTTTACACCTGCTCAGAAGAGGCCATTAGCTGTTGTTGGGGTCGATCCGGCTGCAGAGACCTCATCAACCAAACGAAGTACACCCCAATCCGTCAACAAGCCTAGAGGTGGCTCTAAGGTGTTTGTGAAGAGGGAAAAAATAGTGCTTCATATCTCAAGTTTTAGGTTAAGCTATTTAGCTCATAAGCTCTGTTTCTGTTTCAGTTTGTTTATCTTTAACGTTGGATGTTGTTTTTTTAATGTTTAGGAAGTCTTTCAAATTTTAACTAAACTTATGGTTGTTTAATGTTCCTTTAAGACATTGACTATGTTTATTTTATAATATATATAGTTTGTTTATCTACGTTTTATGTTTTTATTTTGTTTATCTTTAAGATAGTATTCTAAATAATGATTTTATAAAACATGTTATATAAGATGTTTACACAACTTAATCATCTTATATAACCTGTTTTATAATATCATTATTTAGAAACACCACATATATAATTTTTTAAAAACTAATATTTGATGTTTTGCAGCATTTTTATAAAAGTACACCTATAAAAATTGATTTAAATGAAAACTTTTCTTAATTTACTATTACATCGCAGATTTTAATCTTATCAAAGTTTTGCCTAATTTTTTTTTACTATTAAAAATATACATATATGCAAGATTGAATATATTTTTTATTCTACAATTGTTGTTGAAATCTGACTAAAATATTACAAATTTTCTACTGTGATGTTTTCTAAATTGTATGAAATCCTAAATCTGACAAAAATATTACAAGATTTCATAAAATTTTGTATCCCCACCTTGATGTTTTGCAGCATTTTTATAAAAGTACACCTCTAAAAAGAGATTTAGACTGAAAACTTTTCTTAATTTACTATTTTATCGCAGAAGTTAATCATATCAAAGTGTTGCCTAATTTTTTTTAAAACCATACTATTTCTCTACAAGAATGACGATGTGGTAGTATATTTCTTTAACGTTTTTGGATTTAATCCGAACATAATCGTAAAATAGTTATTAATGGCGTCGATTTCAAATGTTTCACATATAATTTTCCTTCGTTGATTATCATTATTTTGGTATATATACGATCACCTAGGATAACGTAAATCCTGGTCATATAAAATCGATATGATCATCATATGATTATTTAACGGAGGACAAACACATTTATATATAAAGTAACTATGTGTTTATATATATAAATTAGATAGCTATATAATTTAAATATAATATTATTTGATCTCCAAATCATTTAAAACCTATTTTCTACTATTTAATTACAATTCTTAATCACATGTTTTTTAATAATATCATAAATTATTTGACAAAGCTGAAAAAATACGATATCTTGATGTGAATGATTGCCCATAAAATAAGTAGTTCAATTTTTTTATTAAAAAAACGTTTAATACAAATTAAAGTAGGAGTTGGGTTGTGGTGAGAAAAAAAAAATGAGTTGCTTTATTAATATCACCTAAAGAGCAGTTACCAGCTTCTTCAAAACAAAATTCAAACCATTGTTCGACTGAGAACAACTACCAAAAAATCTGCATTTCGTTTTCTGTTGGAACTAGACACTCACCTTCTTACTTCAATCACGTACGACCATTACCCACATGAGCGGTTTGAATTATTAGGCTGAAGCTTTCCTGGTCTTTCATGTCTGCAACTGCATTGTCAGCAAAAGTTTCAATCACCAAAACAGTATTCTAATACAGAACCAAACAACCCAATCAACACCTTATTGTTATCTTCTTCTCCCTGCAGGTTCCACACAAACGCAATTACAGTCTGATCCTAACAAGGGAAAAATTGCCATATGATTGGTTAGTTGTTTCTGTTATCATCATTTGTTTCAGTGCCAAATGATTGTTATCTACACTGCATCTTGGTGGTAAAGTGTCGTTGACCCCCAAATAGGTCATTAACTGCGTTACCGTCGGTTCCCCTGCTTACTAAAACACTCCTTTTCATAGACCAAGCTATACAGTCACCGAACAATGTAAGCAACTCCTTTGATTTTTACAGATGAAATCTTAGCTTAGTAATATCATTGTGAGAGATATAAGATTTCATACAATTTTGTACCACTCTACCACTACATTATCATTAATCAAATCTTACTTCTTTCCTTGGAATGCATAAATGTTCTTATGCCATGTGTGTTCGTTGAAGTCCACTCGATCCGTCTGTCCCTGCATAAAAAGGTGTCATGGATATCACATCATCCAAAAAACAAAGACCTCACTCGACAGAAACAAGATCAAGTAAAAGACAAAAATCAATAGGTGATACATTATGGTTCCATCTTCTTTTCTTATTCCTATTCTGTTTTTCATTATAAATGCAAAACGAAAAAGTCATATGTGTATGTTTTTCTGGTGATGCAGAAAACACAGCTGCTAATGTTAGCACTAACGAAAACACGGCCGTATATTCTACAGCACCCGTCTCGACAAGTAGGTTTCCGAGACAACCATTGGCCGATATTACATATGGTGAGCCAGGTTATATTGTATAAGTAGTTCAAATATTTTCAAGTCTAACACTCATTACGAATATAACAATTTGTAGAGCCCTTATCACCGAGACTTCGTCGAATGCAAATGTTTAATGAAAAGAAGAAACAGAAATCTCTCGGATCAAGTACAGAGTTCTTTCATTTTCTTTTGCTTTAAATTATAGTAATACCTATTGTCATTTGACTGTCTCCCGTAAATTATTTGCAATTCTACACAGCTACGTTGCAGTTTAGCGGTTCAAGTCAAAGACCAGTGTTCACCGATCTGAATCTTGGTAGCAGTAGGGGCCAAGGACCAACATTCACCAATGACTCCAGCATTGGTAGCACCTCAACTCATAAATCTGCATTAACAAAAAAAAATTGTTCATTGGTAGCTGCTCGAATAAAAGAGCTCCATTCACCTACGAAAATGTCCGATGTGTAGGTATTTCAGGAGATGCAGAAAACACAGATGTGGATGTTAGCACTAACGAAAACAACATTGTAAATTCTACAACACCCGTCTCGACAAGTGGGTTTCTGAGACAACCATTAGACGATATTACAGACGGTGAGCCAGGTTGATTTTTATAAGTACTTTTAACATTTTCAACTCTAACACTCAATACAAATATAATAATTTGTAGATCCATTATCACCGAGACTCCATCGAATGCATATGTTTAAAGAAAAGAAAAATCAGAAAGCTCTTGGATCCGGTAAATAGCTATGTCCTTTGCTTTTTATTTAGATTTGATTTATCCCTATTGTTATTCGTTTGTCACCCATGTATTATTTGCTATTTTACACAGCTACCTTGAAGATTAGCGGTTCAAGTCAAACATCAGCCTGCACCGTTGATCTGAATCTTGGTAGCAGTAGTGGCCAGCTACCAACTTTCACAAATGATTCCAGCATGTGTACCAGCTTAACTCAAAGATCTGCATTAACCAATAAATTTCACAATGGTAGCAGCTCGAGTAGAAGAGCTACATTCACCAACGAATTCACCATCGGAGTGACTAAGAATCCACAAAACTTCAAGCGCGTATATAAAAAATCTTCCAAACAGAAAAAAACAGTCGGTAAGCTTATTAAACTTCATATTCAGGTGACGTAGGTACACATCTTTACTAAACCTTTTTATTGAACACTTATTATATCTTTCAACACTTTTTTTTTATCAGGTGGTCCATATGCAGCCATTTTTGATGAACCACATTCATGTAGCGTAGGTATAAATCCTACTAAATATGTAGATATTATATTTTTTACGAACTTTTTCATTAATTCAAACATACCGCAGAATATGATGATTTGGGAGATGCAATATACCGCTGCGAGGAGTGTGGCGCTTTAATGTGGTACGATGAGCGAGTAGAGAAAAAAAAGAAGTATGGAGCTCCTAAGTTTTCTTTGTGCTGTATGCAAGGAAAGATCAAGCTAGAACCTCTACAGCCTCTTCCTCAAGCACTAATTGATTTGTTGTTCAAAGGTGACAAAGACAGCAAAATCTTCATAGAATTTTTAAGACATGCCAACTCGATGTTCGCCTTTTCTTCTATGGGAGGTCAAATTGTCAACACTGTGAATGATGGTCGTGGACCTCCGGTTTTCATACTTCATGGGTCAAATTATCACTTCCTTGGCAGTTTACTCCCTGTGGATGGATCTCCCCCAAAGTGTATGCAACTCTATATATATGATACTGAGAATGAAACGGAAAATAGAATTGCAGCATTCAGGTTTCTTATTCCTTCTTACTTTATACATCTATTCAGTATTTTTTTTCTTGGTCCATCTCTTATAATTTCCAACGTTATTGTTTTGCTTAGCCTAAATTTTCTTATTTTTTGTTTTATTGCAGTGCTAAGAAGAAAAATACATCCCAAGAATCAAAGAATTTACCTATTCATATCATTGAAGCGATAAAAGAGATGTTGAACGAGTGTAACCCATACACAAAAATTCTTAGAACGGCCAAGGATCGGTTACAAGAGGCAGACACACCATCGAATGTTAAGTTAAAGTTGATAGCAAGTCGTTCTACCGATCCTAATACCTACAATCTTCATGCGACATCAGAGGTTGCCGCACTGTTAGTTGGAGATTTCGATAGTTGTTACGAGAACAGGGACATTGTTGTTGAGACGAAGAAAAAGGAGTTGACCAAAATTAGCGAACTACATCCGGCATATCTTCCTCTCCAATATCCTCTTTTGTTTCCCCATGGTGAAGATGTTTATCATATCGATCTCGAGTTAAAGAAAACAACAACAACATCAACAAACCCACGGACAAGAGTTAGTAAGAGGGAGTTCTTTGCTTACAGGATTATGGAACGACCTACTGAACCGAGTCATCTCCTATTTTTCAGAAGGTTGTTTCAGCAATTTCTTGTGGATGGGTTAACTATGATCGAATCAGAACGAATATGTTTTATTAAGCTTAACCAGAAAGCTTTACGTGCTGATAAATACGACAACGTGTCGGCACATGCCGAGAAGGGAAAAGATTCTTCTCAGATTGGAAGACGAATTGTACATCCTTCAAGTTTTACAGGGGGTCCTCGGTATATGCATGAAAAATATATGGATGCTATGGCAGTGTGTCGACATTTTGGATATCCGGATTTGTTCATCACGTTTACTTGCAATCCGAAATGGCCAGAGATCACAAGACACTTGACGAATTCGCGACTTAAACCGGAGGACAGGCCTGAATTAGTTGCTAGAATCTTCAAAGCGAAACTAGACAAGCTTACTGCTGAGCTCAGGACCGACAACATATTTGGACCATCAACTGCAGGTATATTTTCTTTTAAATTTCCACACTAATTTAGATTCTCATCTACAAATGCTTATCGTTTTTCTCATTTCAATGGTTATGCAGTGATATACACCGTTGAGTTTCAAAAAAGAGGACTTCCACATGCCCATATCTTGCTTTTTTTACAAAGAGGATCTAAATTTTCAGAAGTTGGTGCGATCGACAAAGTTATATCTGCTGAGATACCATCTCCGTTAGCTAATAAAGAACTTCATGACATAGTCCAAGAGTTCATGATTCATGGGTCATGTGGGTTTGCTAATCCGAGGAGTCCTTGCATGGTAAAAGGCCGATGCAAGAAAAACTTCCCAAAGGATTTTTCTCAGGAAACACACATCAATAAGGAGGGATTCCCTGTTTATAGACGAAGAGAAGATGGTGTGACCATAGAGAAAAATGGAACTCTCATCGATAATCGATTTGTGATTCCTTATAATCCATATCTGATTCAACGGTACCAAGCTCATATAAATGTTGAATGGTGCAACCAAACCAGAGCTGTTAAGTATTTATTTAAATACATTAACAAAGGGAGTGACCGTGTGACAGCTAAATTCATAGTCAACTCATCAACCAGAGAAGCCGGAGGAAATGACTCTGTGGTCGACGAAGTAAAGCGATATGAAGATTGCCGGTAAAACAATCTGAATTTTTTTAAATATATTTATGCATAAGTAAATGCCTCTTATCTCACATACTATCAGATGATAGATAGATCGACACCAATACAGATGGCACTAAACTAAAAATAATGAAAAAGATCGTAAGTAGCATTCACATGGATCAACTGCTTTCTATAAAACCACTTTTAAGCTTCACATGTATATTTAAAAAAAAACCCAGAGAACAACTATGAGTAATACAAATTTTTAGTTACACGTTTTTGAAGAACACTTTCCAAACCAAATTAAAAACAGTGCTTATGTGAAGACATAGTTAATAATCCTAGATATTTTTACTAGAAGTTGTTCCCTTAAACCTATGAATTGCTGTATAGCTAAATGTTTAATACTCCACTAATATTTTTCTTACTATAAGCTTAGGTTGTGTAAGATTTCCATTTTCCAATCTTCTTGCTTCAAATCTTATTGTGTTTCATGCTTTACCAGTTTGTCATCATTATATTGTATATGATGTACGTGCTCGCTTTAAATAAAATAATGTTCTATCACTTTATCCCATTAATAACCTGTAATCATTCTTGGATTACTAAAATAAGAAAGCTTGAGTCATTGAAGCAACAACGTTTGGTATTTTTCATTAGAGCGAATTGTGTCTTCTATCTACTCATAAAATCATTTGGTGAACTTATCTACACATATATGCATTTGGTTATATTGCCGTTTTTTATGTCTTTTACTTTTCACAACTAATAAAAGTCTTTTAATCGCTTATTTGCAGTTATATCTCCACATGCGACTCAACATGGCGGATATTTGGATCTGATATTCATTATAGTAGCATTCCTGTACAGAGGCTTACTTTTCATCTTGAGGGAGAGCATAACATCACTTATCAAGGTGATGACGATGTAGAAGAGGTTCTAGCTAAAGAAGGAAATCAAACGTCAATGTTCTTGGAGTGGATGAATACAAACAAGGTTAGTGCATCAGCAAGGGAATTATTATACATCGATTTCCCATTCCATTTTTCATGGAACAGCACAACCAAAAAATGGAGTGAACGAAAACACAAAGGATATAAAGCTGTTGGAAGAATTCATCACCTCAATCCCTCATTTCGAAACGAATTCTACTTGAGAATGCTCTTAACGAAAGTAAGAGGACCTAGATCTTATAAGGAGATATGTACTTATGAGGGTATCACATATCCCTCTTTTCAAGAAGCGTGTGTTGCTCGAGGTCTTCTTGAGGATGACAAAGAATACATTGAAACAATCCTAGAAGCAAGCAAGTGGGGATCCGGTAATTACATTCGCAGACTGTTTGTTACGCTTCTAAACTCAGGAAGTTTGTCTACACCTGAACATGTTTGGTTAGAGACATGGCATCTATTATCAGATGACATTCTGAATATGCAAAGGAGAATTCGCCAAGAACCATGTAAATAAGTATATATATTCGTATCTGATATTTGTTTCTTTGTTATTTGTCTCACACACTAATCTTCTATATAAATCTCAGTGTTTCAGATGTCGGATGATCAGATAAGAAATCAGACACTGTTGGAAATAGAGATTCTTCTACAGTCCACCGGTAGCACGCTCCGTAATTTCCCAACCATGCCGTTTCCAGACAATGATATTTCGTCGTCTATCAACAGATTGATAAGTGAGGAATTACGCTACGACAGAAAAGAATGTGCACAGAGACATCAAGAAAATCTTCCTAAGCTTACTGATGAACAGAGGAAGATATATGATCGAATAATGGTCGCGGCAGAATCAGATTCAGGTGGTGTTTTTTTCGTCTACGGATTTGGTGGGACCGGTAAAACTTTTCTGTGGCAAACACTGTCAACTTATATTCGTTCGAAAGGAGATATTGTGATCAATGTGGCATCAAGTGGTATGGCATCATTGCTCTTACAAGGAGGTAGACCTGCGCATTCCCGATTTTCCATACCACTCCAGGTCAATGAGACCTCTACATGTTCTTTCACCCCTGACAATGAGCTTGCCGGTTTACTTCTTAAAGCCAAGTTGATCATATGGGACGAGGCTCCAATGTTGCACCGTCATTGCTATGAGTCTTTTGATCGCAGCTTGCGTGATATCACTAAGAATGATATACCTTTTGGTGGTAAAACCATTGTTTTTGGTGGTGATTTTCGCCAGATTCTTCCTGTGATCCCAAAGGGAAGTCGAGCTCAGATTGTAAAAGCTTCTCTACCATCATCTATTTTATGGTCTTCTTGCAAGGTTCTCAGATTAACCAAGAATATGCGGTTAACAGTAGAATCTGATCCATCGGAGAAGGACTCAATCAAGGAGTTTTCAGAGTGGATACTCAAACTTGGCGATGGGAAGCTATCAGAGCCAAACGACGGTGAGGCCGAGATTGAGTTTCCGGAAGACATGTTGCTGAAAGACTCAGCTGACCCTATCACATCTATTGCCGATAGCACATATCCTTCGTTGATTGAAAATATGGAAGATGGGTCGTATTTCAGGGAACGTGCTATATTATGTCCTACGAACGATGTTGTTGATGAAGTCAACAGTCACATCATGGACCTTCTTCCCGGCGATAAAAAGGAATATTTCAGCGTAGATAAGATATGTGTTTCCGATAGCAGCACGGCAAGAGATTCTGATATTTCAACAGATTTTCTTAATGCCTTAAAGTGTTCTGGATTGTCTAACCACAAGATCAGTTTGAAGAAGGGGGTGCCCGTTATGCTTCTAAGGAACATTGATCAGAAATATGGACTTTGCAATGGAACCAGGTTGCAAATAATCCATTTGGGAGATCATGGAGTTGATGCAAAAGTGATAACAGGAGATAATGTTCAGAACAGAGTTTATCTTCCTAAAATGGTTTTTATACCCTCAGATACCAAGTTACCATTTCATTTCCAGCGTCGACAACTCCCTATCATGCCTTGCTTTGGGATGACAATTAACAAGAGTCAAGGACAGAGTTTGTCACATGTGGGAATCTACTTACCGAGACCGGTTTTTTCTCACGGCCAGCTTTACGTTGCAGTTTCAAGGGTGAAAAGCAGAAGGGGTTTAAAAATCCTTATCACTGATGAGTTTGGAAATAGGACAAATTCAACAACAAATGTGGTTTACAAAGAAATTTTCCAGAAAATATGAAGGTGTGTGAAGCTATATCTCTACTTTCGTATTGTTTTTTGTCCAAATGTTATTATTTAGTTACTGATTTTTTTTAGTTTGTATTTTTTCAGGTCCGTTGATGTGCTTAGTTATTATGTGTAGACATGGTAATTTTGGCCACCAATTCTCTGTAAGTACAATAATACGACAACTAAATCAAGTATATATCCATTAAGTTAGCACATGTTTTATAAGTTTCCATACGAATATATAGTACTGACCTCTAACCGATGTGATATCCTTGAGTCACTAAAACTACATCTCCATTTATTTCAGGTGTGTGCACATATTCTTTTGTTGGTGTCTCACATACATTTCGCCATCTTCCCTCAAACCTATGCATCATCACAAGTATGAAATGCAGGTCTCATATTCTCCTAAACATTGTACAGAATATTATCAATTTCTGTTTTTAGAAAAACAGTCATTTAGAGGTACTTGCAAACTCCAAGTATTTATTTCTTGCTATTAAGAGTAAACATCTTTTCGGTTCTATTTTTAACAACTTAACATGACGTATATATAAACATTGTAAAATACCATTCTTCTTTCAAAAGAAATTTAAACACACATGGAGGGTGAGATAGTTTGTACCTATATTTTTCGTTGCTCTTTCACAACAAGCTTGATGAAAGATACTTGGAGGTAACTTTGAACTAATAGTGTCTAAGTGTGTATTGGCCTATGAATCAGTTGTATGCGAAACACTCTGTAACCTGAATGCCCCATCAAGTTTCTTTTTTCGCATTGTTTTAAATATTACAGATAGCCTTCTCTCTACCTTCACAATATTACCAACACCACTCCAACAACATCGCTCCTCCCTCATTCATGAAACAAAGTAATTAAATTCGTTCAACATTTTCTGATAGAAAGATGGGACGACGGCATAATAAAGTGTAAAAGTAGAACCCAATAGTAGCATGAAAATAAATTTGATTCTTGATTAATTTCTTACAAAGTCATGAAAGCCAACCACTGCCATATGCTAAGAACAGCCGGTGTCACATTGAAGCTACATCGATCCATGTTGGCTTTGCATCCGCTACAAGGTTTCAATAAAATTACTCCCCTGCTCGGAATCATCGTATAGTTAAGATGATTTATAGTCATTTGAAGTCTCACCAGTTGTACCCGTTTGAAACCAAAGACTAGCTTCAACATCTTCAACTGCACTTAGAGCTGCATCTTTCCACAAAACCACTTGGCGAGGAACTAAAATGATGCCTGTAAGTATTAACATTAGTTATGGATAATTTTAATAAAGTTCTTGATCTAAAAGTGAAAAGAACAATAGAGGTCTATATATTGTTTTCATAAAATGAAAACAATATTTCGCAAACACCTACGACCTTAATGTTGTTCAAAGTGATCACATACCAGATGACAGCTCATGGAGTGTGAGTGTCACGAGCTGAGATTCGTCGGTAAGAGACATTTGAATTTTCTTTTTCTCTTCTATTTGCAACCGTTTCTTCTCTCCGTATCTGAAAAGGAATGCACCTGATATAACAGCCGTCAGGGGATTCACCGTACTCCATTACCCAATGTCTCCCAAAAAGATTACAGAGTGGTTGTGAAGGATAATAGGATACCCTGTTTTTTGTGCCAATCAAAATGCATCGCAGCAGCAGTGTCTATGAGCTGATGAAAAATTAAATTTCTGGATACACCATAAGCCCATTGCTGCCATTCGTTTGGTACACAGCACCGATCCCTTCTCTCTTTGAAATTTACCTTTAAATTACCCCAGAATAATGAATCTATATCATCGTTTTAAAGTTCTGTTGAAGACTGTCGAGATCAAGTCTTGATGTTAGTATCAAGTCTGGAGCGTTGGTTACTATGAGGCAGAAACCTCAATTTAAAATTTATCCCAAAGAACAGATTGCTGTTAGGATTTTCTTAACAAAATAAAGATTTTTAAATTTTATGAATATGTACTATATCTATTTTCTAAAACATATCTCATACAAGTATTCTTCTACGAACATAATATCTTCACGTTATTTTTATTTTTTGTAAGCTAAAAATTTCGATTTCATTTAAATGATTATCCAGCGATAGTAACTGTTTTATAGAAACTAAAAAACTAGGAGATGCACACATATACAATATCATTATCTAAGTGCTATGAGTGTCAGCTTACTGAGATTGGTTATTACAATACTATATAACCGTATTTATATTTTCTTTACATAACATATCACAAAAAATTGTTATTGAGACTACATTCACCATTAGTTTACATAACATATCACCTAAGTATGCTTATTTGTTAGGCATACAATTTTGTGGAAATACTCACATTTACCATTGGTTTCCTCTTACAAGAACTCTACATAACCGAAAATATCCTTCTTACATTCACCATTTCATCTCATGATCCTCTATGTTTTTTTTCTGGAAATTATCCAGATGTAATTTGCAAATAGATTTGAAGCTTGGCCAACAAGAAATGAAGTTAATAGCAGTTGCGGATTGAGTTAGGGTCATTGTATTGTGATATACTCTTTTTTTTGTACCATAGCTTGATATACTCTTCTTTCTTTGTAGCTTGATATAATCTCCAAATTTTGTTGTCCAGTGGACACTTGGAGATAGGTTAAGATAATAAAGGACAAGGATTGGTTTCTTTGATCAGTGCATAGGGTTTTTATATGTATAGCTCCACATTTATCGGTTCAAGTTGTAGGTGAAGGATTGTTTAGTTGATCCTGATTCAATTCTTAGATTCATATCAACCTAAACATGCGATCTAGGTTCTTCTCAGAATAGAAACAAATGATGATCTCACCTTATACCTGTTTGCAGCGGAAATTGATGGTATGTCTGAGATCAGAGAAACACCGAGGGATGAATCCTCCAAAGGTTCACACACGCGATCACAGGAAACAGCTGCTAGACCACGAGGAGCTCGGCGCAGAGAGAGAGAGAGTTTTCGGCTGAGGGATTAGGGTTAATTGCTCAGAAACTCGAGTTTTACCTTATAAAACTTGTCTGATTCCGTTTGGGCCATTTGGCCCAAACACCAATTAACTAGACGGCATTCGCGCACTGTGTCGACCGATACCCCTTGTGTATCGATCGACACACAGTGCCTAAACCGTTTTATTCTCTCTTAGTACAGTAAATGCCTAGCACTTTTACCGTACTTCTGCTAAACCGTTCCTACACATTTTCCTGTTAGCTTAGGCGTGTGACCCATATGGGATCATATAATAAAGGCAATAAGTCCAAGACTTATAGATCATGAGCGGACTCTAGCAAGCCATCATGACCCCCAGTATTATATGACTTATGTCTGATCATTGACATACTCTTACTTTCTAGAGACAGTACCGAGATTACTGGACATAATTCCAACAATCTCCCACTTGTACTGGAATCTCTGTATTCATAATCCTTTTGTCACAATATCTCGATTAGTCATAAGGCAAGATTGGTGTCATCCTTATAAAGCCTAATCTTGTTCATCGGACTCTGATTTGATACTGACAATCCAAACGACTCGGGACAGTCCGTTTGAGCATGGCCATGCATTTTCCAGTATTCAAATCTCCGATTGGCCTAGAGATATTCACTCCATTTATATTGGAGGGACAAATTCCGTCTTGTTCCATCACTGTAAACTATTCATTTCATAATGTACCCAAACAAGGTCCTTATAACTATCGCAGAATGATAGCGTTAGACAATGATCAAAGTGCATCAGTCCATGTGCAGTCACATGCATGCGAACTCAGGTCTAAGGACTATACTCTATAGTCGTAGTAAGAGTCTCTTATGACACAGATATAAATATCCTGAAGAGTTCTTATAAGCGGATCTTGTCCGGTCGTATGTTCCCAAACATACACCTATGTACTGACTTTGATGCCGCGCATCTATGACACACTGAGACTTTGTCATAAGTCACGTACCAATCCAGTCTCACACGGTTGTTGGTGTTCCAATTTCAACAACCTTCGACTAGGGACGGGATGATATAAACATCTATCAAATATAGGGTCTCATGAACAAGCTAAATGACTTCGATGACTCAAGATCAAGTCATTTACTTCGATGACCTATAAAATGGTTCATATCACTTTGGAACGATTATTTCATCACAGTTTAAAATAATCTTGAAATAATAATTTCATTAAACATAAGAATGTTTTACAAGAACATATCAAATAACTAAATAAAAGCCCTCAAACTCCCACTCAAATTTAGATTACATTTCTATGTCTCTAATGCCTACAGCTTCAGTCAGAAACTCGAGCTTAGGCCTTGGGAGTGGCTTTGTCAACGGATCAGCGACGTTATCATCTGTCTGAACTCGGCTGATCTTGACTTCCTTTCTATTAATGATGTCACGTATCAAGTGAAATCTTCTTAGAACATGCTTGGATTTCTGGTGTGATCTTGGTTCCTTTGCCTGAGCTATAGCACCATTGTTGTCACAAAACAGTGCCAGAGGCTCAGCCGCATCTGGTATCACACCTAGTTCAATAATGAACTTTCGTATCCAAACAGCTTCCTTCGCAGCTTCTGAGGCGGCGATATATTCAGCTTCTGTAGTGGAATCAGCAACGGTGTCTTGCTTGGAGCTTCTCCAACTGATTGCACCGCCATTCAGACAAAAGATATAACCGGACTGTGACCGGAAATCATCTTGGTCTGTCTGGAAACTTGCGTCCGTGAATCGACTGACTTTAAGCACATCACTTCCACCGTACACTAAGAACTTATCCTTAGTATGTCTTAGATACTTCAAGATATTCTTTACGGCAATCCAATGGTTTTCACCTGGATTTGACTGGTATCTACTCGTCATGCTCAATGCATAAGCAACATCAGGACGAGTACAGATCATGGCATACATGACAGATCCTATTGCAGATGCATAAGGAATATTCTTCATGCGCTCAAGCTCAGCAGCCGTCGTAGGGCTCTGCTTCTTGCTTAGCGTTGTGCCATGTACCATTGGCGTGAAGCCCTTCTTGGAATCCTTCATGCTGAATCTTTGTAGGACTTTGTCAATGTATGAATCTTGACACAAGCCTATCAGCCTTCTAGATCTATCCCTGTAGATCCTGATTCCAAGAACGTATGCGGCTTCACCCATGTCTTTCATGGAAAAACAACTTCCAAGCCAGTCCTTTACCGACTTTAGCATTGGAACGTCGTTTCCGAGAAGAAGTATGTCATCGACATACAGAATAAGAAATACAATCTTGCTCCCACTAGATTTCTTATACACGCATTGTTCTTCTTCGTTTCTGATGAAGTCAAATTGCTTGATCGCTTCATCAAAACGAAGATTCCAGCTCCTCGATGCTTGCTTCAATCCATAAATAGATTTATGAAGCTTGCATACTTTTCCAGCATTCTTTGGATCTATGTAACCGTCAGGTTGTGTCATATACACATCCTCTTCCAGAATTCCATTCAGGAAGGCGATTTTCACGTCCATCTGCCAAATTTCATAATCATGAAAAGCTGCAGTTGCTAGTAGAATCCGAATAGATTTCATCATAGCCACTGGTGAATAGGTTTCATCGTAATCCACACCGTGGACTTGTCTGAAACCTTTTGCCACCAACCTGGCTTTATAAATCTGGACTTTTCCATCCACGTCAATCTTCTTCTTGAAGATCCATTTGCACTCGATGGCTTTTACACCAGCGGGTAAGTCAACCAACGAAAACACTTGGTTGACCGACATGGAGTCCATTTCGGAATCAGTGGCCTTGCGCCACTTAGAGGAATCTGGGCCCATCATGGCTTGATTGAAGTTCGATGGTTCATCACCATCAATGATCAAAAGATCATGACAGTCAGTCACGAGGAATCCTTGATATCTCTCGGGTTCGTGACGGATCCTCCCGGATCTTCGAACTTCAGGTACTACAGGTTCAGGCTCTACAATTTCTTGTAGGTCCTCCTGCTGCTCTTCCTCATTAGGTTGAGCAGTATCCTGTTCATCTTGAATTTCTTCAAGCAGTACCTTACTCCCACTGTCTTTCTTAGAGAGAAACTCCCTCTCAAGAAAGTTACAATCCCGGGCAACAAAGATCTTGTTCTCGGAACGTAGATAGAAGTAATAAGCCTTGGTTTCCCGTGGATAACCAATGAAGTAGCATTTGTCAGATTTTGGTGTAAGCTTGTCTGAGATCAATCTCTTGACATAAGCTTCACAACCCCAAATTCTGAGATAAGACAGCACTGGAGCTTCTCCAGTCCATAATTCATATGGTGTCTTTGCTACTGCTTTCGATGGCGCTCTATTTAGAGTGAACACTGCTGTTAGCAGAGCATATCCCCAAAGGGATATTGGAAGGTCTGTGTGACTCATCATAGATCGAACCATATCCAATAAGGTTCGATTTCTCCTCTCAGACACACCATTCCATTGAGGTGTTCCAGGAGGAGTGAGTTGGGATACGATCCCACACTCTCTCAGATGATCACTGAATTCTTGGATTAAGTATTCTCCTCCTCGGTCGGACCGAAGAGCCTTAATGCTTTTGCCAAGTTGGTTCTGTACTTCATTTTGGAATTCTCTGAACTTCTCAAAAGATTCAGACTTATGTTTCATCAAATAAACATATCCATACCTACTGAAATCATCAGTAAAGGTAATGAAGTACTGATAGTTTCCTCTTGCATTTGTGGACATTGGGCCACACACATCAGTGTGTATCAGGCCCAATACGTCACTGGCCCTCTCGTTTGGTTTATTAAAGGGGGCCCGTGTCATTTTGCCCATCATGCAAGATTCGCATTTCTCACATGACTCAAAGTCAAATGAGCCAAGAAGTCCATTCGAATGGAGCCTCTTGATGCGTTTTTCGCTGATGTGCCCTAAACGACAATGCCATAGAAACGTTCGGTTCTCCTCATTAGGTTTGAACCGTTTGGTATTAATGTTATAAATTGGCGCGGATTGATCGAGTATGTAAAGCCCATTCATAAGAGGGGCAGAACCATAGAACAAATTGTTGCGATTGAAGGAACATAATTTATTCTTAACTGAAAAATCATAACCTTCCAAATCCAACAAAGAAATTGAAATAATATTTCTGCTTATAGCAGGTACAAAATAACAATTATTGAGTTCTAAAATCAATCCCGAAGGTAAAGACAACAAGTAAGTGCCTACAGCTAGCGCTGGAACTTTCGCTCCATTCCCAACTCGTAGCTCCACTTGTCCTTGCTTCAGCCTTCTACTGTTGCTGAGTGCCTGCATATTAGTACAAATATGAGCCCCACAACCAGTATCCATAACCCATGAGGTATTATCAGAAGTAGTCGTATTAACTTCTATAACAAAAATACCTGTTGAAGAAGTCTCAAAAGTCTTCTTCTTCAATTCCTTTAGACCTTCCTGGAATTTCTTACATTCTCTCCTCCAATGCCCTGGTTCTTTACAGAACCTGCATATGTCAGTTGGCCCAGCCTTGGACTTGGGCTTGGGCTTTGGCGTGTCCTTGTCCGCGACTTGGACAGCCTTGGCCTTTCCCTTATCCTTAGCAGAGGATTTCTTAAACCCCTTGCCCTTCTGCACCATAAGCACATTGGGGTCCTTGGCGGTTTTCCTCAAATTGGGCTCCGCAGTCTTGAGCATTCCGTGAAGCTCAGGCAATGTCTTACTCAAGCCATGCATGTTAAAGTTCAGAATGAACTGATCATAGCTTGCAGGTAACGACTGCAGAATGATGTCGCAGGCAAGTTCCTGGCTGATTGGGCAGTCGAGTTTTTGAAGATGATCGAGATAACCCATCATCTTCAAGACATGAGGACTCACTGCCGCATTCGCAGCCAACTTGCAGTCCAAGAGGTTCTTAACCGTTTGAAACCTCTCAGTCCTAGCCTGCTCCTGAAAAAGCGATTTCAGGCTTGCCATTATCTCGATGGGTGACAATACACTCTCGAACTGTTTTTGCAGCTCAAGAGTCATTGTCACCAACATCAGGCAATAGGCATCATTTTCATCTGACGAATGCTTTTCCCAAGCATTATGCAGAGTCCTGGCGGCATTGGCAGGAGGCCTCTCGGGGAGAGGATCACGAAGGACATAATCCTTCTTCTCCTGCTTGAGGACTAGCCTCAAGTTCCTTGACCACGTCAGGAAGTTCGTTCCAGTCAGCTTCTCCTTCTCGAGAACAGACCGGATCGAGAATGTGTTTTGTGTGCTTGTAGTAGTCATAGCTGAAATATATAGATAAAAGGTTATTAGTTAAAATGTTCAATATGATTAATCTCGTATTTAAATTTAATATGATTAATCACGCATTATATTCAATAACATAAGTTACCCTCAATAGAATATAATAATTCCAAGATCCACATATAACTAAGATTAAAGTGGGCCACTGGCCGTCACCAAACCTTAGCTTATATCGGTAAGCCCTATATCGGCTAATTATATCCGTGATATAACTCTTGGTTGTGAATCTGGGCCCGAGGCCCAATCCACTCTGATGTCTCAAGGCCCGGGACTCCCGATGGCCCAGTCAAGAAAACCAGACTATACAGTCATGTAATCATTAATGTCTGGGACTCCCAATGACATTTATGAATCACAAACCGTCTTATCCACGCAAAAGCAGACACCCTCACACTGTAAGGCCATGAATACAATTGAATGGGCTTCGACAGCTGACATAGAATGGACAAGACATCCAACGCTTGATATTATTTGAGGTTCGTAGGTTTATTTAAAAAATCATTCCCAAAATAGAAGATTACTATTTCGGGAAACTTTCCATTTTTGGAAACCTACTATTTTGGAAACTTTCTAAAATTGGAAACTTTCTAAAAACGGAAACTTTCTAACTTTAGAAATTTCTTTAAAATCCAAAACCCGCAAATCCAGAAACTTCTAATTTAAGAAACGTTCTAATTTCAAAATTTCGGAAACTTTAATTTAAAATCGACTTTATAATTATATAAAATAAATTTTAAATTATTCTGAAGAAAGACTCAAATAATTGGCCCAATTGTTTTAACTTCTTGGCCCGAGGCCCAAGAATTGGTCCATGTCCAAGACATGACCCAATTGTCCAATTAAATGACATAACCGGTCTGGTTCATTAAAATTGGTCTAACCAAATTTTAATTACTACGATGACCACAATTGTCAACCGGTTATTTACTAAACCGGATTTTCTCAATTTATTTGGTCCAACCAAATCAAATTAGAAAATCCTGGTTTAGGCACTAAATCCAATAATTCTTTCGACATTGGATTTCTTGTCCCGGTTTAACCAGACTTAATAAAATTATTAAATCTGTTTATTAAACCAGGACGAATTAATTTTAATCAAAATTAAACCGAGCCTTAAACCAACCATGTCGATCGATGAACCAACCGTGTCGATCGATCCATCAACCACATCGGTCGATGCTCTCAGTATCGATCCTGCATCGATCGTGCATCGATCCTGTATCGATCGATGCTCTCACGCATGCACTGAACCGAGTCAAAACCCTAACCGTGTCGATCGATGTGCACCAACCGCATCGGTCGATGCACCAATATCGAACCTGCATCGATCCTGCATCGATCGATGCTTTCACGCGTTAACAGGGTTAGCCGATAGACTGTATCGACCGATCCATGCGATCGTATCGATCGATCCATGCGATCGCAGTCGATACAGACCTCTTGAAATCGCATTCTACCAAATCATATAGTTTGGTTTCTGCAATTTTATGTGTGTTTAGATTTCAATTCTTGTTGCTTAAATGGTTTCTCTTATCAGTAGTTGATTCAAAACACTTTTAAACAAGAAAACAATCCTAAACATTGAATCTAAACAAGAAAAACCAGAACCATTGGCTCTGATACCACTGAAGGATTGTTTAGTTGATCCTGATTCAATTCTTAGATTCATATCAACCTAAACATGCGATCTAGGTTCTTCTCAGAATAGAAACAAATGATGATCTCACCTTATACCTGTTTGCAGCGGAAATTGATGGTATGTCTGAGATCAGAGAAACACCGAGGGATGAATCCTCCAAAGGTTCACACATGCGATCACAGGAAACAGCTGCTAGACCACGAGGAGCTCGGCGCAGAGAGAGAGAGAGTTTTCGGCTGAGGGATTAGGGTTAATTGCTCAGAAACTCGAGTTTTACCTTATAAAACTTGTCTGATTCCGTTTGGGCCATTTGGCCCAAACACCAATTAACTAGACGGCATTCGCGCACTGTGTCGACCGATACCCCTTGTGTATCGATCGACACACAGTGCCTAAACCGTTTTATTCTCTCTTAGTACAGTAAATGCCTAGCACTTTTACCGTACTTCTGCTAAACCGTTCCTACACATTTTCCTGTTAGCTTAGGCGTGTGACCCATATGGGATCATATAATAAAGGCAATAAGTCCAAGACTTATAGATCATGAGCGGACTCTAGCAAGCCATCATGACCCCCAGTATTATATGACTTATGTCTGATCATTGACATACTCTTACTTTCTAGAGACAGTACCGAGATTACTGGACATAATTCCAACAGTAGGGGTATAGATCATGTAATCTAGGTTAATCAATTTGACAACCTATACTCAGAGCTTTACCAACGCCCCAAATCATATTTTAATTTAAGAATTTATATAAGAACTTGAGGAACATACAAACAATATAAATAAACGGTAAACAGTAATATATACCTTAGAAAGTTAAGCTATTTATAGACTAAAGTTGTTTTACTCAAAGCTCTAAACCCAAATATGAATTGCTATAGTATTTGACCATAAATATTTAAAACCTAAATTTTAGGAACCAAAAGAACAATTCAATTTATTTTTTGTAGCGACGACGTACTAAAATATTCAATATCAGTTTTGAGTTAGAAGAATCGACTCGGTCTTCCAAACAATGAGCGAGAGATAATATATGTCTGGAAATTGTGTTTATAGCCAAAACATTGATTTTTAAAATATTCAACGATCAATAGAATATTTATTTCTAATTCTAACTATTATTATATTTTCGAACCTATTATTATTATGTATGGATTTTGGTTGTTACGACATTTATTTTAAAGTTTATCGAATCAGTGTTCAATTCTTTTAGTACTTATTTGTGATATAAGAATGTTACATTATATTTAAGCTATAAGTAAAACTTGAAACACATTCATAATATAGACTATATAATGTCTATATTATGAAAATGATACACACAATTGACATTAATGTCTCCTTAGTTCATACATAAGTATATACAAAAATGAAAGTTGCTCCACAAATACATTTGTAGAAGGTCATGTCTGTGGAATCGATTTTCTTTATCTAGGTCCACTAGCTACAAATCTGCGGACCTACCATGTATTAACGTTGGGTATAACCCTATTGCCTCTGTATTTTGAAAAAGACCAAAAATGTTTTCCCCACGCTAATACATGGCAGTCTGCGGAGTTTTGAAGTTGTTCTGGATATGTTAGAGTTTCAAGGAATAAGCTTCTTTCAGATTGATTCGGATAAGTTGAAGGATGGGGAAAGACATGGAGAAGAAGTTAGGTTCATAGAAGAGAGTCTTAAATTAGATTTAACATACTTTGAATGTATCCTTAGCTACATATCTGCAAACCTTCCATGCATCAACGTTGGGAACAACCATCTTTAGTATGTATCTTGGTGACAATGGTTTCCCAACGCTGAAGCATGGAAGTCTCCAGAAATGTGAAAATGTATATGGGTTGGGTAGTTTAGAAGAATACAGGTTCCACTATGGTATTTATAGACACTGTTTCTGAGTTCTCTTAAATTTATTATTAAGTAGACACTTGGAAGTAGTTAAGATAACAAAGGACATGCATTGGTTTCGTATAGAGTGTAGATTGTGCATAGGGTGATTTTAAATAGAGATTTTATATGCATATGGTTTTCGGCTGACTGTTCTTGATAGACTGTGCATTGGGTCTTTAATTGTGTAGGTCGACATTTAGCTGTTCAAGATGCATGGATATAGATAATGTAATGTAGGTTAATCCATTTGAAATAACTTAATTACCTTTTTGTAAAAACGCCCCAAACCCATTTTTATAAAACAATTTATATAAGCATGTGAAGAACATATAAACAATCGAAATAAACTGTAAAATATAAAAATTTCTTGAGAACAAAAAGCTATCTATAGACCAAAGTTGTTGTATTCAAAGCTGTTAAAACAAAATCTGAATTGGTAAAGAATTTGACCATAAATTGTGAAAACCTAAATTTTAGGATCAAAAAAAAAAAAATCTATTTGTTTATTGGTGCAACGAAAAGTGAATTAGTCAATTACTTTTTTTATTCAGAAGAATCGACTAGGTCTTGAAATGTTTATCCCCGAATATTATTTATCTAAAATTGTGTTTCAACATATTAGTTTATAGTTCATTAAGTTTTGTTTTCCTACTATGTAGACATATGTTTCAAACTTTGATCTTCAGATAAGACATTGCATGAAAAATTGTGTATATACCTAAATAACTAATTTTCTAAAAATTCATGTATACCTATGAGATAAAAAATTACTAGACTATAATAAAATGTTTTTTTAAAGTGGATTTTCAGTTCTAATATAATGCATTTATTGTGTATAGACCTAAACCTCTAAAATTCCTACCATTTTATGGATGATAGGAGTATTTTTATTTAATTTTACATTTCTTGCATTTCCAAACTTATATTATAATGATGAATGTAATTTTTTTAAGATCGTATGTATTTAATTTTGGTTTCTCGAACGTGATAAAACTTATTTTAGATAAACTTTATTTATTTAGTAGTTTTTTTTAATTGCACCAAAATTATGACAATGTAACGTATTAATAACGTAAACTCAAAAAACGAAAATACACATATGTACAACAACATACTTTATGGTATTATTTGCAATATAGTGTTATGCAGTTAAAATGTAACCTTATACAACTATTGCAAAAACAAACCCTAAATACAAGTGACAAACTATCATTAAATTAAGCTTTTGGGAAACAACCATCTAACTACAAAAAAAAACAGTAACGAATGTTGACCATGCAATGGGAATCTATATTTATCAATAGATAGTTTTAGAATTATTCATGAATGTGAATTAACATTCATTTGGCCGTACAATTAGGTTGAGAAAAAGTCATAATGTATTTTTTTTTTTATTTACATACCAAAAATAATAAATTCTGAGCTAATAATAAGGATATGCTAAAAATAATCGGGAAAATGCCAAACAAATCCTGAACTATTCAAATCTGGTCAAAAAATACCCCGACTAAGAAGCTTGCCAAAACAAACCAAAACTAATAGTTGACTTCAAAAAAAAATCCAAACTTACTGTTGACTAAAAAAATTAACTGAAGGATTCCAAAACGACGTCGTTTTATTCAACAAGAAAAATAAAAACCAGCACTCAGCTGAGTTCAAACCTGAGACCTATGAGCAAGTGTATGAAACATGTAACCATTGAGCCATTTGATAATACGTTGTTTATGATTACAAACAAATTATCTTAAGTTCTCTTTGTTCCTTATTCATAATAAATCCCAAATTGATTTGTAACTTAAAACCCTACAATAAAATTCATAATATAAAATTTATATATAAAAAACATATTTATTAATATCTTACAATCATATATATTATAAAAATTATGTGATATTTAAAAAAAAATTATTAACAGAATTATTTATATATATATATATCTACTGAATAAAATAAAAACAATAATTTAGATCAATATTAAAAATTAAAAAAATATATATTAATATAATAAAAACTAATTTTATTAAAATAGCCAAGTTCAGTAAAAATTTAAAAACATTTCATATTTTATATTAATCTTAGTAACATATAGTTTTTTTGTCAAAATTCAATAATATATTTTATATTAATTATGAAATGGTTTTAAGTTTAACTGAACTAGGATATTTTTAATAAAATTAGTTTTTATTATATTAATATTATTTTAATTTTTAATATCGATTTAAATTATTGTTTTATTATTTTCAATAGATATATATAATTCTGTTAATAAAAATTTTAAAATATCAAATAATTTCTAGAATATATATGATTATAAGATATTAGTAAATATGTTTGTTATACATAAATTTTATATCATGAATTTTTATTGTAGATTTGTAAGTTACAAATCAATTTTGTATTTATTTTAAATAAGGAACGAAGAAAATTTAAGATAATTTGTTTGTAATCAAAAACAATGTATTATCAAATGGCTCAATGGTTACATGTCTCATACACTTGCTCACAGATCTCATGTTCGAACCCAGCTGAGTGTTGGTTTTTATTTTTTTCGTTGAATAAAACGACGTCGTTTTGAATTGATCGACGTCGTATCTGTCTAACAGACCCATTAACGGTTGGATTAACGGCATTGAATCCTTCAGTTAACTTTTTTAACGGTGTTCCAAATTGGTAAGGTCAATGGTAAGTTCGGGTTTTTTTTGGAAGTCAACTATTAGTTTGGGTTTGTTTTGGCAAGCTTTTTAGCCAGGGTATTTTTTGGCCAGATCTGAATAGTTCAGAATTTGTTTGGCATTTTTCCCAAAAATAATCTAAAGAAAATTTCTTTTTATTTTCCACAAATTTAAATCTTCAAAGATATCTCCGATCATCCATCACTATATATTCAAGAGATAGCAACCCAATGAATATGTTTTCACATAGAATTTCCTCTCTCGATCGTTTACTCAAATGGTAATTCTCATTTCATATTTGTTTCACTTGATGGCTCTATTGAATTTATAATGATTATCTTTCTATCCTTTTTTCAGATCCTTTAGGCTCATTCCCAATATCCAGTTACAAAACCGTTGCCCAAATTTTGGGAGAAAGAGAGGTATATAAACAAGAACTGTAACCTTTTTTTATCTAGTATTTCGGAACCAAAATAACAACATTTATAAACATTATACCTTCTAACTATATTTTTTAATCGTCAGGACATGGTTTGTGTTACGCTTGCAACCATTTTGTATTTCGATTATGAAAATCCATGGTTTTTCGTTGCGTGTACAAACTGTTTCAAGAGAGTCAAGCCTTATGTCAATCCTATAACAAATCAAGTTGTGGAGGACATGTATTCCTGCAAGCATTGCAGGTTAGATGTAACAACTACAAACTTTAGGTAATTCTCCTAATTTATTTATTTATTATTTTTTTAATTCATCGTTCCAATTTTTTATATTTTTTAGTCTATGCTCTTCTTTACTAAGGTACATGATCAAGTTCAGAGGAGCCGATCAAACTGAGACATCATCTTTCATAATGTTTGATAAAGAAGTGTTTAGATTGCTTGGAATATCAGCCAACGACCTACGTCATCAACAGATTGAAGTATTTTATATTGTTTTTACTCATAAACATAATTTTCCCATGCCTAAAAAACATGAAAGTATTTCTAAATTAGTTTTGCTATTTTTGAAATAGTTAAATCGTCGAGATGATTTTCCTCAAGAACTGCTCGATATTGAGGGGAGGGATGTTGTCTTGAAAGTCCAAATTCGTTGTACGAACAATGTCTCCGGTAACTTAATTTTCCAAGTTGTAGAAGTCAGTGTCGATCCATCAAAAATTCAGAAGTTCAAAAACCAGGCAGATAAAGCAGTCCGTTCTTAACTTTATAAGATTTACGTTATCTATCTAAGTTTTCTTTTTACGTTTTGTTGTCTGCCTCAATTTTATTTTACCTGTCTTTAAGTCTATCAACATTTAATATTTCCTAAGCTTAGTAATAAAAGAAGGATAATGCAACATTCAAATACAACTAGAATTTATTTTGTATTTTTACGAGCATAACTATCTTTTTTCCACTCTGTTCCTGCCGATGCTTTCTTACATTCAAAAGGTTCTTTACACATTGGTGCAATTAGTTGCTGAGCTCAAAACTTCACATATATGTTCTTCTCTTTTGTATCCTTTGCATATTCTACACTAGATATATCCAAATGTATTACTTTTCTTTTATTGTCGTGTCATTTAGAAATATTCTTTACGTTGTTGCAAGTAGTACTTATTTGTACTAAAATAATGTTACTTTATATTTTAGCTAAAACAACGCTAAACACATTCTTAGTATAAACTATATAATCTTCAATATTAATGTATTGCTTTGTCCTACATTTTTGTGAGTTGTTTACCCCACTTAATCATCTTATTTGTAATCATCAGTTTTATTTTGTACCAAATGAATGTTATCATCAATGTGTCTTGCCGTTCACGTGACGTTGAACCACAAACAAGTCTTTAAACGTATTACCAACGGTTCCCCTGCTTATTAAAACACTCCATTCTATAGACCATGATATACAGTCTTTGACTAAGTCGAGCAACTCTTTTTTTCGTTTTGCAGAAGAAATATTAACTCATTAATATTCTATATCCACCTTTGTACATCCAGCAGTGCATGCATTGGTTATGTGTTAGAAGTGTAGCAGAACTCATTAAAGAAAGTGGTTGGTTTCGGGTAATATTATGTTATAGAGCTGTATTATAAAGTCATTGGTGAAAAAATATAGAAAACAATAATGACAGCTTTGAGAGCTAACTAGACATTGTTTTTTGTCCTTGCATTAAAATTTCTTACCCCCTAAAAAGCCTGAACACAATTTGACTAATTACACTTAAGATATATTTAGATATGTTTTGTATTAGAAGTAATCATGATTTGAACAAATAATCTTTTGAGCGTACATATAACTTAGGAACAAGTCATTTTCTACTTTTTGTTCTGTATACCCATTCACTAGGTAAGAAAATTTTAAATGCTACTAGATCACTTTTCTATTTATATATTTTTAATTTACTTTATCTATCTAAGTTGTGTTTAAATGTTCGGTTATCTGCATAAGTTTTCATTAATCTATCTTTATGTTTAGCATCATTTTTGATTTTTAATGCTTTGTCATAAAAGAATTATTACTATGATAATACTGATTGTGTTTTCTTTGTTTTTATGAGTTGTTTATCCCACCTAAATTTCTTATATAACCATCTATAAGAAAATAACTATGATAACAATTTGACACTTTCAAATACTAATATTCGATAACATCTGGATTAATTTATTGATATCATCTTATTTACATGTAGTGGTGGTGACCAAAGTATACATGATGATTCAGTCATTCAAACGAGCACGTGTTCATCTTTGATCCATAATTACCATTTGTTGTTGTGGTCTTCACTCCCATAAGGCCATTTTGCAACAACCTCTGAAAACATCTTAATCCCATACACACTGCTTCAGAGGTTATTGTTCAAATCTGATTTAGTCTCTGACTCTACATCTCTCACCACTCCCCTAGACGAAGGAAGAAACGTTTAGATGATTAGCCGAATATGTCAGATTGGGAATCTGATTTCAATGCCCGTGCTCCACAAATACCCATGTAGAAGGTCATGGCTGTGGAATCGATTTTCTTTATTTAGGTTCATTAGCTATAAATCTGCGGACCTGCCGTGTATCAATGTTGGGTATAACCATATCGCCTCTGTATTTGGTTACAGACCAACAACGGTTTCCGAACATTAATACATGGCAGTCTGCCGAGTTGTGAAGCTGTTCCGGATATGTTAGAGTATGCAGGAATTAACTTCTTTCATCTTGATACAGAGAAGTTGAAGGATGGGGAGAGACATGGAGAAGAAGTTAGGTCCATAGGAGAGAGTCTTAAGTTAAATTTAACATACTTTGGTTGTATCCTTAGCTACATATCTGCAGACCTCCCATGCATCAATGTTGGGAACAACCATCTTGAGTCTGTATCTTGGTCACAATGATTTCCCAACACTGAAGCATGGAAGTCTCCAGAAATGTGAAACTGTTTCGGAGGTTGGTAGTTATGGAGAAAACAGGTTCAACTAGGGTATTTATAGAAGCTGAATCTGAGTCCTCTACATTTTATTATCAATGTAGACCCTTGGAAATAGCTTAAGATAACAAAGGACATTCATTGGTTTCAAGAAGCTGTTTCGTATAACAAGGATTGGTCTTACCAACTGCGCTTTGTGTCCTATCTATTTCATAACATGTATCTGCTCTAGGTGTAGGTCCATAGGTCAAGTATTGCATGTAAAGCTATTGGATAGGCTTTAACAATGACTGTATCATAGCTCTCTAATCAAAGTTATGTAGACATAGGTCACACTTTTGGCTCAATGAGGTAAATGTTAAAGCCATGTAATTTATAGATCCATTTATTTATTTCTATTCGATTTATTCATGTTATAAATCCTAATGTTCAATATGAGGTAGATATTTGATTGGTCTTTAAATCTGTGCTTAAGTACAATTTTTATTCGATTGTAAATGTATTACCATTTCTGTCTTGGCTTTTTAGTGTTTCATAATGTGTTAGAATCTTTACATATATTAACATAAATCCCCAGCCTACATATGTTTTTAAAAAACTGTAATGCATCCGTTTGAAGATGCTGAGTCATTCTTACTCTAAGTTTCCTATTAATAGGGGTAGCAGCAAATATACCAAAAAAAAATTAGTTATAATAAATCATAAGATTTTACACCAGAGGAAGTATGATAAACCTATCAATATTCTTTACTTTCAAATTATATGAATTGTCTGAGTCTAAGGAAACGATATAGCTTTAGTTCATGAATAGGTGAGACTATCTTACATAAGAATTATCTTGCTTTTAAACTTTAATAAACATAACAGATATTAGACATAACAAATACATATTACTCAATCCCAACATACATTTTGTGTTGTTTAGAATCTTAATTCTAATTAACTTAAAAAGGGAAAACAAGTTTTCGCAAACAACCAAAAAACTCTTAAGGACATAAAAATGAGTTAGGCAACACTTAAAAAATTTAAATTTGATTATGTTTGCTATCGTTCCTCTGTTTTTATGAGCATATCAATCTATTTTTCCACTCTGTTCTTGCCGATGATTTCTTGCCGATGATTTCTTGCATTCAAAATGTTCTTTACACGTTGTTGCAAGTAGTTGCTGAGCTCATAACTTCACATCTATGTTTTTCTCTTATGTATCATTTTCATACTCCACAATAGATATATCCAAATGTATTGCTTTACTTTTATTATTGTGTAATTCAGAAATGTTCTTTACACGTTGTTGCAAGTAGTACTTATTTGTACTAAAATAATGTTACTTTATATTTTAGCTAAAATAAAACTATAAACACTTTCTTAATATAAACTATATAATCTTCCATTTTAATGTATTGTTTTGTCCTACATTTGAGTGTAAATTGAAAAAAATGTAATAAAATACAATGCCCGTGCAACGCACGGGCCAGAATCTAGTATGAAAATAAATTAGAATAACTAGGTTTCTAACTACTAAAAAGGAACAAGAATGGTGTTAGGGAAGAAGAATCGCAGGCATACACACTCCATATCTGGTGGACTGAGGTCGGAGCTCATCGCTCACCGTCGTCAAGGCTGAGTAGGAGTGTCTAAATCCGGTCAACAAACCCTTCCCGCGTACGGTTCCGAGACCTACTCCCCGTTCTGAGAACGTATCAAATTGCCGCATTTCTCGCGGCCTTAGCTGATAACCACCCTGAGTTTCCGGCCACACAACTCCATTCCTCTGTTTGATTGTCCACCCTTCGCCGACACACAGCTTCGCTTTTGACGACGCGACCCACAAGCTTCAATCTAGAGAGGAGCAGGAAGACTGACGGCGAAGCTGACAGTGCCACCTTGAAAAACCGCCATCCTCATGCAACCACAGTCTCACCACCAGATCTGCCACCGACAAAGGCACAAACCCACCAACCGTGCCAAACAACTACAATTCCAAGCCTTGAACAAACCACCCGGAGATCTACAGCCGCTGATTCTCAACTGTCCTCTAGCTGAGAAAACTCAACCACCGAGATACATCAGCAGCACCTCGAGATGACACGGAGCTTCCGCAACGGTCCCCGCATTGGATCTACACCTCTATGCCTCAGAGAAGAATAGGCCGCCTCCATCTTCGCCGCCGAGGAACCTAATCTGCCTTTAAGCCCATAAACTAAACCATGCGGGAGGCCTTCTCACGGTGAACGGCGAGCGTTGGAGCCGGAGAAAGCCTTCGGATCGAGAGACTTTGACGAAAACTTTAGAGAGAAAACGTTGGAGCTCGTTAAATTCATGCAAGGGTGTTTTACGTTCACAAATCAATCTGTGATGAGAGACTTTGATGAAAATTCTACTTGTGAATTTTACCTACTAGGTGATCGACCTGCACGCATGTGCGGGCATTATTCTATTGTTAATTAATGTAGGCGTATTTCTCGATTAATGTCAAGATAAAATGTGATATAACTTTTTCTATATCAAGATGGTATAAGCTTATTTAAACCAACTTTTCTTGAACCAATAAATGTGCTCCGCGTACACAGAATGTCGTGTCGCTTTAAATCAAGATTGACATGCGTGGGGGTCTCTTCGATAACCATCATTTCTTCTGCTTTAAATATAGTCTATACTATCACCACTCTTCACTCTACTCACTTCTTCCCTTTCCCTCATTTATACCAAAACATCCATTTGTTTTATGGCTTTTATCTTTATTCCTAAATTATACATGCAAAAATTTTCATCGTTTTTCTTGTGTTCGAATTTGTGTCGACCTCCGGAGTCATGCATGATCGAGTTCGTCGATGAACTTATGGTCTTTTTGCTAAGGGATAACTCGTCATTAAATAGATTTGTCCTGATGGTTCCTTCCGTTTGTCACCATTCCCAACTTAAGGGCGACACTCATATCCTTCATTTGGATCGATATGATGCGTCGTTAATTTCAGTAACATGTTGTGGTCCACTATTCCGAGATCGGTTGTTGCGTAAGTTACTCCCTGCTTTTATATTTTTATTTTGGATCTTCGAATATAAAAACCCTGATATATATTTTTTTTTATTTAGAGCAACCGACTGTACCAAATCGGAGTGGACCCGTCCCGGAAGACGTGGAACAAATTGCTCTTTTGTCACGCCGTTTCAGAATTCTTTTTACCCCCATGAAGATCCTCTGACCGGTGTTGATTTCATCATGGTTCCCATCTGTGCAGCTTACTATCAGGGAAAAGTCTTGCGAGGACGACAGACGAAATTTTCTTTCAAGAAAGGCCAGTCGGCGGTGAGATGATTGTTTGAGATCGATTCCTCTGAGTTCCTTATTTTAAGGATAATGTTGGTTTTGGTGTTGATATCATAACAATTTCTATCTCATCGACGTCTGACTGGGAAAAGACTACAAATCGTGTGTCGAGAAAGAGGTTCGGTTTCTGGCAGAAAGAAACCGATATCACAAGTCAAGCTTCGGTTTGGTCGAACTTGTTTGAAGAAATTATTTTATGTTTAGAATATTGATTAGTCCGACTTGTAATATCAATTTTTTGGGATAAATAAAACGCAGGAAAATAGCTAAGCAATTTTTAAACGAAGGATAATAGCTAAGAAAATTTATTTAATCGACTTGTAATATCAATTTTTGCGGATGAATAAAACAGATGACAATAGCTAAGAATATTCTTAAATAAAATCGAACAACAGTTTGGTCCGAACAACAGATGACAATAGCTAAAAATATTCTTAACAAAACCGCTTAACTTACTTACCAATAATTTGAACTATAGAAAAGTATATTATATATGTAGATATATATTTTAGAATACTAAATATTCTTGTTAATAATTGCTATCTTCATTCTTTGAACATGGACATCTTGAGGATCTATAAATATTCTGAACCAGTGAGCTTGTTCACAAATGTACTCGCCTATATACAAATGTCAACATATATAAACCGAGTTATGGAGGCTTCTATAATTTGTTATTTTAAAATATTTGTTATAATAATTCATCGAGTAATTATCTATGCAAGCTAAGAAGCTCAAATTGTATGACACACATTACTGGAAAATCATGGTTGCACTTAGACCAATTGATCGAAAATTCGGTAGCAAAATCACGTGCATATGTATCAGTCAGTTTGCACGATAAAATATCACCTTTGCAATCAAGGTCATGATATATACATTAGAATATAATATCTGCAACATGTCATTAAAATGTTGTATACTCTATTAACATATAAAATAAGCACTTATGTATCTAACCTGCTATCCATCAAATCAAAATGAATATTTTCCAAGAAAAACCTGATAGAAGGTACCATCGTTGCAGAGCAGCAACATTAATAATTCTTCTGAAGACATCTAACCCAAGAAAATTACAAAAATTTATAATTCGGTATGAATTAGTAAAAGAATGATATTTGTAAAAATAAACATTGAAAACAAACTTACCAAGACTTGTATTAATTTGGTGTTCGCCCATGAAAATTTTAGTGAATGGAACAAAATGAAAGAAAAAACTATCAACCCCACCGGCAACCCTCACTAGGGATGATTCTTCAGTAAACAAAATTTTCCGAAGATGAGGTGTTTCGCGAAGATAATTCGTACAAAAACGAACCTTAAACGTTTGAATGAAAACTGTAGTATCTTCAATAATAATTCTCTTTCAAGATGGTTGCCATAATTTCTTAGGAATTATTGTATGAATTTTAGAACCCTGCGAGGAAATTTTATAAGAATAAAGATACGTTACACAAAGCAGCGTCCACTGAGTTCTAAGAGCTGAATATAGATTAGTAACCGAATTTTGAACACTAACCCGTTTGTCTACCAATATGAGATCAATGGTTGGAACGGATGGGGAAATAAACTTGTTCCACCTTCTAAGAATTCGAGCTTTGATTCGCCATTTATCTAAAACACACTGTAAATCATAAATATTAGTTAATTCTCCGTTATTAAAAACATCCAGACCTTTTGAATCCATCATATCATAGTTGTGATTTGCAAATTACAAATTATATATATATATAGATTTTCTATTGATTTAGATCTAAGTTAGTAAGGTAGAATATTAATATATTATGGAATATTTCCTCTTCTCTAAGAAACGATTTTTTCATTGTTATAAATGAATATATAACAAAATATCTGATTTAGGAAAGTCTGTTGAGAAATTTTAGAAATACGTTTTTTAGTAAATATTAATGTATCTAAATGAATATCTAGATCAATAACTATACATATATTCAAGGCGATTTTAATGGGTATAGATGTTTTACATATATTTTTATATTTCTAGAAATTGATTAATACATAAATTTATACGTTACATTATTCGATTACATATAATTATATGTACTATAACAAATGAATATGTGAATGATATCTATACATATATTGTTATACAGTGATCGTTATGTATTATTTTCAAAACAACATTAAGAACATGTAAAATTGACATTTGATTTCTCCAATGGCCTCGATTATGAATAAATTTGCATTACGATATTTTGTTGTATAATTTTGTTTGAGAAAATTTAAAACCAAATAAAATAGTAAAAACACTTAATGATAAAAATTAAATCAAATAGTCGTTACAGCCAATCAAACTATAAATCAACGAAATAACCATCGCAAATTAATCCCTTCTCCAATAATAATCTTAATCATGGTTCTAAGTTCTTAAGAGATGCCACTTGTACCTGCAATTGATCGGGGAAAACAATTAGTCAAAAATTTATACCATGATCAAAAAGATATTATGTAAGGTTGGTACAATTTAAAACTTACATGTAATAGTCCCACTTCTTAATATCTGGAATATCATTGTCGATAAGCAGTTCAGTTATTGCGTCAACAGAGGTGACAAACTTTTTACCTATTGTTTAAGTATATAATTAAATATGATTAGTGGTGAGTTGCAAGTAATTAATACATATAGTACATAATAACAACATAGATTAGGTAAAAGAACATGGGATGCCGTCAATCTTACAGAAACGCATAACGCAACACTGGATAGAATCGGGTCCAAGTTTGATTGCCCTGTACAATTGCTTTGCATGGTTACCAAACAGAACGCATGAAATGATATTGCCACTGCACAAAAAACAATCAAAACATTTGTCTAATCCATACATTCATAAAAGGGTATCTTACATGCTTAGAGATTAATAAATACCTTTCATCAATAAGTTGAAATTTAATCTTAAATGGATTAGGACCGGTTTTATCAATGACTTCCAAATATTCAACTCCTCGGATTAAGTTAATTAAATCGATGTGATATTAAACATTATTTTAATAGAAAATCACATTGTATCAAATATATAATCGTAAAATGATGTGAATAGCTCACCAATTAAGTATGTGTTATCCTTTGATTGAATGTCATCAAATTTTGTGAATTCACAAAATAATATTTTGGTCAAACTATCAGTCGGGGTCATCAAAGTTTCATGTTTGAACACAACTTTAAGTGGATGTTTAGTTGTACGATTAATACACATTTGCGGCTGGAGCAAAAAATTTGTAAGGCAGAATGATGCGATGCTTTTGGTGAACAACATTTCATATTGTTCTTTGGTTGGGTATTCAATCTTAGCTTCCATCTTACAACCCTGAGAAATTAAAATTGAATCGAAAGTTAACACAATGATAAAAATAACATATTCTAATTGTTTGTCTTAACCCTTGTAATATAGTATGTGCCAACAAAGTATTATAACTATTATCAAATACTCTTATAAGGTTGAAATAACTTATGGATTCATATGCCAAAATCAAGAAATAGGTTTGCTTCCCAGCAACGTATGTAATCCATTTATGCACAATAGTGACACAAATAGTGGTGTTAACCTTTTGAAAGGATAATTATCTTAATGGAACGAAATCGAGAAGCAATAGGTTTGGTTTTTTTTGTTTTTTTTTTTTGGGATGATGAAATGCACATTAGGGTATTCTACAATTGTGTATATAAAGGATTATAGAGGACAATAGATTTTTCAGCAAATTTACTGTATAGAAATTACCTAATAAAATTGGAAAGTGACAAAATATTAATATATATATATTACTTATTTTAATTTTTTTATGTGTGAACTTAACAAAAGATCTGTAACAGGTTTGTTATGAATAAATATCGTATCTAATAGTTGTGATCCAGGATATTTAATTTGAATCAGTTTAAATAATCGATTTAATATCTAACTGATTAATACGTTTTCGTTTAATTGAAATGATATAAAATAATGTTATATTTAGGTACATAACTATGAATAATTACCGAAAATTACTCTAATAATGTTACAAATAAACTATGTACATGAGTTCAATTTGTTTTATTTGTCAACATCGTAAATAAGTTAACTTAATTTATAAAATAATATTTCATTTTTTTTTGTTTCGCAAAAACGTTGATACACTTCATTGGAAGTTGCGGCTATTATTGTAGATCATGATCACCTATGCAATTGGGAATCTAAAAAAATCTACTAAATAAATCAAAGAAACATGTTCAAAATGAAGACAAACAATTCGTTGACAAAAAAATAAAAAAAATATTCCTAATGTACTTAAGAACATGTAAATAAATAGCTCTTCTTAACATAGAGGAGGTTTGGGGTACTTGTAGCAAAAAAAATCATACCAAAAATTAAAAAATAAGATTATTGAAAAACATAAACATCTATACATTCAAATTAAGATGTTTTTTATAATACCTCTGGATTAAGTCACGAAATTCTTCAACTTCATACGCTTCAAAGCTTATCTTAGAAACCCGTTGAATAGCCTCCAATCATAATCGAGAAATACTTATAATTATTTGTCATTTTGCATAAACTGGAACAAATTTATAAACAGTTTGAAAATATTTCATACCACCATTATCTTTGACAATGTTAAAGCATTTGAATAAGCAGAACAATATGCCATTCGGACTTTTCGCCCATGTCGTCACCAACCTAACAGCTTGATCGCCATTCACCACACAATCCAATGCATTGTTTCTGCAAACAATATGTACAAATAACCTTTAATGTATTCTAAGAATATTCTACATAAAAATAAATGTAAGTTCTACTTACTCCAAATTGTTTATTGGGAATTTTACTTGAAGACACCTCCAGAAATAAGTTTCCCGATCATTTGTATGAGAAACTGTATTTCGTTCAAAGCCATCAATTCCAAGAACAACACCAATCAAATATATACCTCAAAAAAACACAAAACAAATCAATAATTAATAGTATCCAAGAACAATATTATAACATATTCCATAAAAATATACCGATTGGATAGATGCAAGTTATAGTGCCGTTTGAAACGCCATTTATAGGCTTCAAGTCTAAGTAGTGCTCGCCATTAAGGAATGCAATTCTCCATATTATACTCGAACGGATTCGACATAAAGAGAATAAACTATCTGTCAAGCGCCCTGACATTGGCCTATCAACGATAATAACGTTATCCCATTGAATCCAGTGGCCTTCAGATTCCAAAATCCACTCGAACATTTCATCAAAATCACCCCATAGTTGTCCTTTTATCCTTTGACCATATTTGTTATAAAGTGAATCATACAGAAATTTTAATACATCGTAGGAACAAAGGTTATATAACCTTTGTTAAAATGAAAACATGTACACATACAATTATAAATATTAAAAGAGACATGTTCATCGAACAAAAGTAGTTTGATGATTTTGGCTGTTATGACATCTCAAACATCCAAGACAGTAAGACCTTCAACCTCAAACTCCATTTGGTAGTAGACTTGTTGATCTCTGAAAGTAACTGGTATTGCCTTTGGGACATAGTTTTTTCCAATAAATTTTTGAATAGAGAACAAACATAAGACGGAAAGTAAGTATATATTGGAAATGTTTTGTATCTGCCTAGGGTTTAAAATAAATACTCACCACGATTCCAGGAAGTCACGATTGGGTATATACTTGATTTTACGGTAAATAAGGAAAATTAGATAATAATTTAAAAGTAGATACTGATTTTACGGTAAATAAGGAACGTCTTTTATATATTCTAAACGCACGCTAATTGATATTACAAAAATAATTTTTATAAGATATAAATCATTATTTGTTATTAATTATATGATATGATAAAATGGTGATAACTACAACAGAAAACATAATCATACATTTTGTTGACTTTTTTGTCTAGATAATGTTATGATGAAATTATCAAGAAGGTAATTGGATTAGTCAAAAAATCTTAATGGCGATTTCTGGCTTCAGAAATCTTTAAATTCACGCAAGGGTGTTTTAAGTTCATAAATCAACTGTGATGAGAGACTTTGACAAAAATTCTACTTGCGAATTTTACATTATTATTAATATGTGCTTTAAGAAAATATTAGGTTTGAATCCACCTTACAATTAGTCTGGTCTTACAATTAGTTTAAAATATAAGGTAAGTTTAACCGGTTTTGCAAAATATTTGGTATTTTTACCTCTAGATGAAATTGATGTAAAACAACATGTATCGAGTAATCTATGTTTGTTTTTATTTTTTATAATCAAATTTATTATTATTTTTTATATAAATACAATTATAGATTAATGAAAGTTAAATGGATTAATCCATTCAGCTACTCTGTTTTTTTTCCCACTAGAAGATTATATTGAAAGATAAACAACCATATTACACGGGATTGAAATAAACAACCATAGTAGAGACCCCTATTACCTTATGTGCTTCATTGAAACATGTCCAAAGTAGCACTCCGGATAAAAAAGAAGAGCAGCTGATAAAAATAAAAAATGATACCGAGTGGGGGAAAAATCAACTACTGAACTTAGAAAAGGGAGAGGAAAGGAACCAAAAGTATGACAGTTTGTGTGATCAGGTACTGACTGAGTAAGAGTCTATGTGTCCTCTGATTGATACCCCCTCGGTGAGACCACACCTAATTGTTTATAGAGGTCAGTATGGTGAGTTTGGATGTCTTGATTTGATTGTGGAGTTTACTTGGGACAATTGCTAAGTGAAGTACATTGTGGTCTTGATTTCTGCAGGTTCGTTTTCATGTGGCTTTTTAAGGGGAATGTGAGTGTGGTGCTACGATGACGAAATGAGTTTCTCAGTTTTTCAAACTTCTTTTCTTGTTCTTGGTTTTATGTTTTGCTTGAGGGAAAGCAAAGGCTAAGTGTGGGGGGAGTTGATATATTATGGTTTTTATGGGTTTTAAGCCATGTTATATGTACATAATCGAGTCATTTTAAGTGTCGGTTGAGTCTTTTTGAGTCCTTTACAGGTTTGCACACGTTTGGAGATGTTATGAAGATATTGGAGCTTTTTGGGACATTTTGGAGTTGAAGACCGAGATAATCAAAGTCACCATCGAAACGGGCTGAATGTCACAAATCCAACGCCAAGTTATGAAGAATTTTGAAGAATTACAAGTTGGCCCAGAAGTTTCATTATTTACAAAAGAGATACAAAACGTGTATTAGCCTTTTAATTAGGTTTTTAGAGTTTTTACTTTTCATACTTTGTGTTTTTGAGAGAGATTAGAGCTTGGGGCTGATCTGATATTATGTATTGCTTTTGAGAGAAGATTTCGAACCCCTTTTCTTATTTCTCTTCTTATTTATATGATATCTATTTCATCCATGTCTTTGGTTTCATCTGATATGTCTGAGTAGATCTGTAGTGAAGTTTAGAGATTTTCGTTAGAGATTTCATTGAATGCTAGATTGATTTACATGTTAGGATTCATAACTTGATTAGTTCTTCATCAAAATTATTCTTAAAGCTAGTTCTAGATTGATCGCCTAGAATTAGATCTTAGGTTTCTTAGTTGACACAAAGGTGTAATTTGTAATCTTACAGAACTTAGGGTGAGCAAATTAGATAACTGCAAAGAAATTTGGATTAGATAATTTGTGAACAGATCAAACTTGCGCTTAATGCTAGTTTAATCTTTAGAAATCGCAAAGACATTTGGATTTTTAGGATTTAGACTTAGTAAATTCTCGCAAATAAAGTTGGTTTATTTTATCTTGTGATTTGAGATCTAGAACCCTGCTTAATTTGATTATGAATGATAATTGCTCTGCATTTCTTGACTTCTTGAGAAATTCCCGAAACTTGACACTTTCCCATTCTTGAAAACAAATCGATTTAATTTGTTTCTACTTTGTTTACTTGCATTAGATCATGTTAGCTTGGGCGAGCTAATATCAATAAAGCAAGTCAAGTTTGCAAAAACATAATTTATATATTAGCATTTATGAAAATATGTTCTTACAGCAGCTTATATTATTTGATGGCCAATGCCTATCACCCAAAAAGAAATAGTACATACTTTAGTTCTGAGATGGATTTTAAAAAAGTCAACGAAATCTACTCCGGTCTCCTAATGTTCCGCACACTCTAACTGATCCCGTTTAAGGGTTACCTGAAGGAAAAAAAAATTAAAGAATGATTAATCTAGCATTACTCAGTGAATCCAGGACACTCTATACAACATATTATCTTCCCCACCCAAAAACTCCAAAGATAAAAATGCATGAATGCATCAATCATTGATCAATCAAATTATAGCATGCGGAAAATTAAAATATGATAACATGATACCAACACATCCACACTTCCACACGTCCACACAGGCCTCGCATATCCTGCGCATTCGATCTTTCTTTCTCGTAAACACCAAAGTCATAGCAACAAAGGCACATGAGCCTAGAACATTACCAAAATCCAAGACACGTCCTCCACATCAGCCAGTCATATCTCGGCGGGTACCATCGCACGATAACCCTTTTTATCCCGTTGGATAGAACTCGGCCCTAAGCTTCAGTCTCGTCTCCTCGAGTCTTCCCACCTAGAAGGTCCTTCGCTAGTGTGAGGAGTGGAAAGGAAGTATCAAACTGCCACCACACTCTCCGGTGATGAGGCACCATTCCAAAATGAAGCATGATCAACCTCAACCGGTCATTGCACACACCACAATTTCTAGGATGATCCTCGATCTGATCATGTACTTATCTCATAACCGTTTCCGAGAGGATCTCAATCCATATTCATACTTATCACAACATCAGTCACATGTATGCATGATAATAAAAGTGATCAAAGGATAAACACTCAAGGTGTTTCAATCATTGATCATGGCCTGCAAGTAAACCGTTAGCACATATGCTACCGAGACCTCACTCTTTCGACGATGTTATCGTTCCGACTCAAAATTTGTATTACTTCACGTCATCTAAGGTTCTACATACCTTTTCCGGTTTCTAACAGTGTTTCTTTGGTTTCGAAATGGTTCTAAAACTAAGGTATGGTCTGTATTTATAGGGGTTGGGTTACTTAGGTTGAAGGAAAGCTCGACCAATGGGAAGAAGGAATGTTTCTTTGCTTACAATGATGGAGACTGCATCCAATCAGAATGTGGAACTCACTTCAAAGCAAGTCCGGTGGTGACATGGTCCAATAAGGGCGGAACATTTCTTCTCCTGCATTGGGAATTTAGGTCAATTAGATGTGGACATGAAATCAATAAGATTTTGGTCTAATAGGAGTGTCGCATTTCTCCTCCAGCTTTGATAAGCTCATCCAAACAGAAGATGACATTCAGTTCCATGACGGTAGGAAGAGTTCTGGTCCAATAAGATCAGACCATTTCTCCACCAGCTTGGTTTTTGTATAGGAAAAACCAGTAAATAAAAATTATTCATTTTTCCTTGGATGAGTCTGAATGATTGTGGACAATGAGAGTGAGGCACACAGCCAGACTCAAGTTATTCATAGATTGGCCAAGAAACAAGCTGATTTGTCCTCCCGTAAAACCAGAACTAGCGTAGATATCGTATTGCCGCCTTTCTCGTTTAAATCTTGTACCGATCCACTGATCTTTTCATGACCACCTTATTTCTGTTTGGGTCCAATATAATTTTCCTTCATTTTATACCTCCCCATGTTTATGTCGTAGATCGTGGTCCACTCCTGGATGGGGTATTACAACAACCCTCCAAAGTGCCCTTCCAAAAGTAAGCCCATCACATTTATTCAATTTGGTGAATGTATTTTGTAAGAAAATATGTTCTTACAAACCACTTATATTATTTGATGGCCAAGGCCTATCGCCCAAAAATAAATTGTACATACTTATGTTCCAAGCTAGATTTTACAAAAGCCAATGAAATCTACTCCGGCCTCCTAACATTCCGCAAACTCTAACTGATCCCGTCTAAATGTTACCTAAAATCCAAGACCCTTTATACAACATATTATCTTCCCCACCCAAAAACACCAATGATAAAAATGCATGAATGCATCACCCATTGATCAATAAAAGTATAAGATTCACAAAAATTAAATATGATATCATGATTCCAACACATCCACACTTCCACACGTCCACACAGCCTCGCACGCCCTGCGTATTCGATCTTCCTTTCTTGTGAACACCTAAGTCATAGCCACAAAGGCACATGAGCCTAGAACATCACCAAAAACCAAGACTCGTCCCCCACATAAGCCGGTCATACCTTGGCGGGTATCATCGCACAGTAACACCCTACTATCATGTCGGATAGAACTCGGACCTAGGCTACAATCCAGTCCCTCTGAGTCTTACCACCTAGACGGTCCTTCGCTAGTATGAGTAGTCGAAAGGAAGCATCAAACCACCACCACACACCACACTCTCCGGTTATGAGGTACCATTCCAAAATGGAGCATGGTCAACCTCAACCGGTCATTGCACACACCACAATTTTTGGGACGATCCTCGATTTGATCACGTACTTATCGCATAACCGTTTTTGAGAGGATCTCAATCCATCCACGTATTTATCACAACTTCATCCACATGTATGCATGATAATAAAAGTGATCCAAGGATAAACACTCAAGGTGTTTCATTCCTTGATCACGGCCTGTAAGTAAACAATTAGCACCTATGCTACCGGGAACTCACTCTTTTGGCAATCTTGTCATTCCGGCTCGAACATTGAATTACTTCAAGTTATCTAAGGTTCTCCATACCTTCTATAGTTTCTAAGAGTGTTTATTTGGTTTCAGAATGGTTATAAAACTAAGGCATGGTCTGGTTTTTATAGGGGTTGAGTTAATTAGGTCGAAGGAAAGCTAGGCCAATGGGAAGAAGGCATATTTCTTTGCTTACAATGATGGGGACTGCCTCCAATCAGAAAGTGACACTCACTTCAAAACCTGGCCGGTGGTGATCTTCTCCAGCATTGGGAATTTGGCCAATCAAATACGGACATAAAACCGATCAGATTTTGGTCTAATGGGAGTTTGGCATTTCTATTCCAGATTTGGTAAGCTCAATTAATCAGAATATGACATTCAGATCTATGTCGAGAAGGAAGAGTTTTAGTCCAATAAGATCATGTCATTTCTCCACCAGCTTGGTTTTTGTGTAGGAAAAATCAGCAAATAAAAGTCAGCCATTTTTTTGTATAATGCTGAATGCTTGTGGCCAATGAGAATGAGGAACACTGCCAGGCTCAAGTTAGTCATAGATTGGCCAAGAAATAAGCTGATTTGTCCTCCCGAAAAACTAGAACTAGCGTAGAAATTGTATTGCCCCTTTCCTATTTAACAGCCCGTACCGATCCTCTGATTTTTTCCTGACCACCTTTATTTTGGCTTGGGTCCAATTTAATTTTCCTTCATTTTATACATTTTCCATGTTTCTGTCGTAGATCGTGGTTTACTCTTGGATGGGGTATTACAACAAACCTCCAAAGTGCCCTTCCAAAAGTAAGCGCAGCACAGTTATTCAATTTGGTGAATGCATTCTTTAGGAAGCACAAACGCACTACACCAGAAGTTAGTAATACCATATATGACTGCATTAATAAGAACTTGTCTTCCAGAAAAGAATAGATACTTTGATGTCCAAGAAGTAATCTTGCTTTGTATGTTTTGTAGGAGCGGTTCATAATCAAGAAGCGATTACCGATTAGCAATTTACAATTCATGAGAATATTAATTGAAGTGTTTCAAACAATAAAACAAAACAAAAATTTATTATTTAATCGACATTATATTTTTCCTTCTGTAAAAAATTATATTGTTAAAAAACAATTATAAGCCCATTAATAAATTTGACCACATCACACAATCACATCTAGTACTTCAATTAAATAGATAAAAATTGCAAACACAGTTTTTTTTTCTTTTTGATATTGGGTAACAACTTATAAACAAATCATAAACTCGTAGTTGAACTCATGTGCTAAATTAAAATATTTACGGAGTCAAATATATTTTATCATCATTAAAAAGGAAAGAGAGACTCTCTCCTCTGAGAAATAAAATGAAAATTTCCCAATCTACTTCATGCTCGATTTCTCGCCACCTCCGGCCATCTTCTCGATGATGGCTTCCTAGCCATCGTTGTCTCCCCCGCCCATTTCGCATCCTACTGATCAATCTTGCCAAGCTGACCCTTCTCTCGCCTGTGTACCTTCCTCTTTGACTGCGCCGGGAGAATCTTCCATAGGAATCTCTTCGTCAGAAGACATGTCCTCTGGGCCGACAATGTCATGCTGTTATGCTCCTCTATTAAGCTCCGACTTGCCTTCAAATCAATCGATGTCTTCTAGCGATTTTAAATGAGCAGCAAACCTAATTGCTTTGGTCAAGATCCTAGTTTCAAATACTCCGGTAATTACCTCCCTCGAAGGAAGGCCGAGGGTTAAAATTCCTAATGTTGTTTTCGAAAGAGGATCAAAACTCCACAGTGACCAGATCACTGAGAATGATTTTATGTTTCACATACCGCTTTCATACCTTCGGAAGTGGCTGTTGCAGCATGAGCTATGGCTGGTTAGAGATTCACCTTTCTTTGTGACAGAGTGGACGTCGGAATTTAGTATTCATCCCCCTTCACTGGATAGCGCACTTATATGGCCACAATTAAAGGTATTCCCTTCGACTTGATAACTCCAAAAGAATTAAGCATAATTTGTCGACCGTTGGGTTGAGCTGTGGACACTAAACTATTCACCAGCATCACTTCGGAAGAGACTAAGATCGTCGTAGACCTTACCAAACCGCTAGCTTCAGAGGTCGAAATTGAATGCAAGGATGGTAAGGTTTTGGTCCTAAGTGTAACCTATCCATGATTACCTCCTCTTTGCTCTTTTCGCAATGAAATAGGCCACATATCTGCCGTTTTCCTGTTGCTACTATCCTTGATCCAGCATCCAAGAAGGAGACAGTCCAAACAAAAAAAGCAGGAGTGGCACCTGTAGGTTCTGCTTCGAAAAAGAGAAAGGAAATTCCTCTGGCGAATCTTGTAAATCAGGATGTCAAACATACCAATCCAGAAAACTACAAAAACGGTTTCGCTTGACAACCTTGTTGATGCTTTGGTTATAGCATAAAAATTCCAACAGGTCAGAAAGTTATTGGTAAGTAAAACTTGAGCAGTACACAACCTTCTTCGAGTGACAAAGTGTTCGAAGATGGTCCCTTTGAACTGGTAACTTCCAGATTGGCTCATAAAGCGGTATTTGTTGTCCAGTCTACTGCAACTTATATAGTCAATCCTTTTGCAGTACTTGAAGGATTATTAGTGTTTCCAAGGTTCAATTTCCAAATTGCAACCTAACACAAATCCTTAAACAGATCTAGGTTCTTGGCAAAACGAATCATAAAACAAACCTGATCTTTACCTTTGCAGCGAAAATTGGTGGTAATGGTAAGATCAGATTAGAGCTGATAAGAATCGGCTCCTCCTCAGGTATCCACACTCTTACAAGCAAGGGACGGCTGCTAGACCAAAGAGATGGATGATCAGAGAGAGAGGTTAGAGAGAGAGATGAAAATGCGGCTACTTGGAGAAGAAAAAAATCGCAGGAAACAAAAGAATTACCAGGGTTTCTCAACCCTTGTTGCCTTCTTATTTCACTAATGGGCCCAAGTTTAATTAATCAATTAAACTAATGGTCCATTAGACTTTTGGGCCCAAGACACAAATCAGACAAAGCCCATTTGTTGTCTGCCCATCTCTCTGTACAAATACAGTAAATGCCACTGCATCTTACCGTATTAATTCCATCTTAACTTTCCCGTTAGCTATGGTGTGTGACCCTTTGGGATCATACAATACTGGTAATAAGTCCTAAACTTATAGATCAAGAGCGGACTCTAGCAAGCCATCATGATCACCCAGTATTTATGACTTATGTCTGATCTCGACACTTATCATACTTTCTAGAGATAGTACGGTAGATTTCAGGACATTCCCAACAATCTCCCACTTGTACTGGAATCCTACAAAGGACATTCCCAACAATCTTCCGATTGTACTGGAATCCTACATTCCCTAATCCTTTTGTCTCAATATCTCGATCTGGCATAAGGCAAGATGCGTGTCATCCTTATATAGCCAGACCATGTTTATCGGACCAGATTTGATACTGACAATTCAAACGACTTGGGCAAGTCCGTTTGGGAATGGCCATTCTCTTACCAGCTATCAAATATCCGATTGGCCTAGAGATATTACCTCCGTTAAACGGCAGGGACAAATCCCATCTTGTTCCATCACTATGAACTACACAATTCATAATACACCCAACCAAGGTCCGTATAGCTCCCAGTTACGAAACAGCGTTAGACAATGATCAAAGCGCATTACTCCATGTGCAGCCACATGCATGCGAACTCAGGTCTAAGGACTATACTCTATAGTCGTATATGAGAACTTCTTATGACACAGATATTAATATCTTGCAGAGTTCTCATCTTGCGGGCCATGTCCGGTCATATGCTCCCCTACATATACCTATGTGTCGACTTTGATGCCGCGCATCTATGACCCCTCGAAACTTGGTCATAAGTCTCAACACAATCTAGTTTCAACAGGTTGTTGGTGTTCCAATTTCAACAACCTTCGACTATGGACACTATGATTTATGTCACTTCGTTAAATATGGGGTTTCAGGATCAAGTCTACTCATGTACTTCGATGGCCCATATATAGTGACATGAATCATTTTGGAACGATTATTTTATATCACAGTTAAAATAATCCAGAAATAAAAATTTCATTAACATTTTAAAATGTTTACATGAACCTTTCAAAACAACTAAGTAAAGCCCTTTACAAACTCCCACTGAAATTAAGACTACATCTTAATTTCACTCATCCAACAGCAACAGTCCGCGACTCGTGCTTAGGCATAAGGAGTGGCTTCGTTAATAGATTAGCAACGTTCTCATTCGATGAAACTTGCTTATCTACTTAACACCTCTGTCATTTATCTCACGGAATAGGTTATACCTATCCTCAAGGTGTTTGGACCTCTGATGTGCAGCTAGCCTCATCTATGCTGTGAATCACATCAAGTTCAGTGATGAACTCTTCTATCCAAACAACCTCTTTCGCCGCTTCTCAAGCTGCGAAATGTTCAGCTTAAGTCATGGAGTCATCTACAGTGCCTTGCACCGCCAGATAGACACAAGATATAGCCGGACTGTGACCAGTAAGTATCTTTGTCTATTGGAAACTTGCCTTTCAGACTCTATCGACTTGTAGCACCTCACTTTCTTCGTAAATCAAGAACCTTTCCTTAGTATTCCTCAAATACTTCAGAATATTCTTTACGGCAATCCAGTGGTTCTTTACTGGATATGACTGGTCTTTACTTGTCTTGCTTAACATTAAAGCAACATCAAAACAAGTACATGTCATGGCATACATGATAGATCCAATTGCCGTCGCATATGGAATCCTATCCATGCATTCAAGCTCAGCAGATATCGCAGGACACTGTATCTTGCTTAATGAATTGCCATGTGACATTGGCATAAAACCCTTCTTGGATTGCTGATTACGTGTAGGACTTTGTCAATTTAAAAATCCTGACTTTGTCCTACCAGCTCATTTGGATCTCTATCTTTAGATCCAAAATCCAAGAACTACGTGGCTTTATCCATGTCATTCTTAAAACCAACTCCCAATCCAGTCCTTTACCGACTGCAGCATTGGGACGTTATATTCGAGAATCAGTATGTCATCGACATACACTATGAGAAATGCAATATTGCTCCCACTTATCTTTTAGTAAACGCACAGTTCCACTTCGTTCCTGTTCAAGTCAAAACCTTGACTATTTTAACAGAACGAAGATTCCAACTCTGATATGTTTGCTTCCATCCATGAATGGATCGATGAAGCTAACTTACACATAGTGTAATTTCCGGAGTCCGGGCTCACTTTCGCTTCTTTGAATTTCGCAGGTTCGTCGCTTTCAATGATCATCAGATCATGCGAACTTTCAATGATCATCAGGTTCAACTAATGACGAGAAATCACTCTCGGATTAGTGACTGATTCATTCATATCTGCGAACTTCAGGCTCTACAGGTGTAGATTCTACAGAAATCTGTAAATCCATCCGATGCTCTCCCTCAACAGGTTGAGCAGCCTCCTGTACATCTCGAATTTCTTCGAGTTATACTTTTACTCCCACTGTTCTTCTTGGAAAATTAACTTCCCTTCTTAGAAAACAGAATGGACGTAAAAGTAACAAGCCTTGGTTTCCCTAGGACAACCAGCGAAGTAGCACAACTACAAATACTCAGTAAAGACGAATTTGGATCGATTCCAATCCACATTTACGTGGTGTCTTTCAACTGATATTGGTGGAACTATTTCAGCGTAAACTTAGATATTTCTAGAGCGTTATTCTTAGAGAATATCGTGGAAGATTCGTGTGACTCATCTTTAATCATTTCTAATAAGATCTGATTCATTCTCACAGAAACACCTCTAGGTTTTCAGGAGAAATGAGCTGTGAAACGACTTCACACTCATTCAGATGATCACACAATCAATGACTTAAGTATTCTCACTCGTGATCTAATCCAGAGTCTTAATACTTTTGTCATTCAGATTCTATACTTCATTCTGGAACTCTTTCGACCATGTCAAAGAATTCCGACTTGTGTCTCATCAAATGAACACAGTCACACTCACTGAAGTAATCAGTAGAGACAATGAAGTACAGGAAATTTTTCTCTGGCATTACTGCTCATCGGACCACATACATGAGTATGTCCAATGTCCAATAAGCCTTTGGGCTTTTCTCTAGCTCGGCTAAGATGGGCCCTTTGTGTTTTGGTCCAGTAAGAAGAATTCAAGTCTCATAAGATATCCATTCAAATGAGCCCAAAAGTCCATAACTATGGGGTTTCTGAATCCGACTTACTCTATGTGACCAAAACATTTATGCCAAGAAAAATCAGGTTTAATTCATCAGATTTAAACCAATTCGGTATTTATGTTATATTTAGGCACTCTTTGGTTTAAGATATAAAACCCATTCCTTGAATAGGGTGCTACAATTAACATTTCATTATGATCAAAAGAACAAAACTTGTCTTTATCAAAATGAAAAACATTCAAATTCTTTATAAGAAAATGAAAAAACAACTCTGCTTAAAGCAGGTACATTGTAGCAATTACTTAATTCAAAGCCAAGCCTCAAAGGCATCTACAAGTGAAAACCCTGCGGCTGAGGCAGCATCCCAAGCTCCTTCCAGACTCGCAGTTCCACTTGCCCTTCCTTCAACGTTCTACTGTTGCTCAGGCTCTGCATATTATAACAAATATCAGTGCCACAACCAGTATCCAATACCTATAAGGTATAACTTGAAGTAATAACATGAATACCTGAGGAAGTAGTTTCATACATCAACTTCAACTCCTCATAATCTTCCATGAATTTAATGCAATTTCTCTTTTCCAATGCCCAGTCTCTTTACAGTAGCAGCACTTACCAACGTAAGAGGTATCTGACTCGGGCTCAGAAGACACACGCTTGCCATGATTCAAAATCAGGACAACTTTGTCTTCACCCTTGTCAGCATTAGGTTTAGTAAACCTACCCTTCTCCTCCATGAGGTGATACAGGGTACTCTTCACGTTTGGCTCAACTGTCTTGAGCATATCATGCAGTTCAGTCAACGTCTTCGTTAAGCCTTTCTTGATATAGTTCCTTACGAACTTATCATAGCTTGACGGCAGTGACTGCAGAATGATCTCAGTTGCCAATTCCTGGCTAACTGGATAATCCAGTTTCCTCAGGTTATCAACGTACCCCATCATTTTACTGACATGAGGACTTACTGGATGATCATTTGGTAGCTTGCAGCTAGTGAGAGACTTAACCAACTGGTATCTCTCCACTCTTACCTGCTCCTGAAATTTCAATTTCAGGCTGCTGATCATCTCTATTGGCGACTCCATGTTCTCATATTGCTTCAGCAAATCTGAGTCCATGGTAGCCAATATCAGACCACGCACATCTACCGCATCATTATAATGCTTATTCCAAGCATCATATACTGCATGAGAGGCATTGGACCCGATCCTCACGGGGAGAGCTTTCTCAAGGACATAGTCCTTTCTCTCCTGCCTGAGGACTAGCCTCAGGTTCCGCGACCAAGTCAAGAAATTTGATCCGTTCAGTTTGTCCATCTCAAGGACATACCGGATCGAGAAAGTGTTTTGATTGTTTGTGCTTTTCATAGCTGAAATTTAGAGATAAATAGAGTTTTAGTTATTAAGTTCATAAAAGAGCAATCTTAACAACTTATAAGAAAACTCGCATTGTATTCAAAATTTCTTTGTTTAACCTCATAAGAATACAATGATTCCGAGACCCATGTTTAGCTAAATCCAAAGTGGGCCACTGGCCATCACCCAGAATTAGCTTTACTTGGTAAGCATACACACAACTAGTTATAACCAATAACTCTCGGTTGTGAATTGGGCCCGAGGCCCAATATCACCAGATGTCTCAAGGCCCGGGACTCCCGATGGCCCAGTCAAGGAAACCAATCTCTTACAGCCAAATAATCACTAAAATCTGGGACTCCCAATGAAATTAGTGACTATATACTACTTTACTTACGCGAAAACAGACATCTCACACTGTAAGCCATATCTGTAATCAAATAAGCGTTAAGTAGCTGACAAGATTGGGCAAGACATCCAAGCTTGATATTGTTTTTGAGGATTTTTAAGTTTTATTTCCAAAAATAGAAGATTACTATTTTGGGAAACTTTCTTATTTTAGAAACTTTCTAAATTTAGTAACTTACTAAAAATAGAAATTTCTAATTTAATATTTTATAAATATTTTCGGGTTGGGTCACAAATTATAGGCCCAATTCTTGGCCCAAGACCATAGAATTCCAGCTGGCCCAATAATTTGACATAACCGATCCGGTTTATTAATTCTGGTCCAAGACCAAATTAACTATCAAAACCATCGGTTATTTACTAAACCAGACCAGCTCTAAATTATTTGGTCCAACCAAATCAAACTTAGACCAGCCTTTGGTTTAGGTTAAAATTCAATTTTATGAATTTAAATCCGGTTTAACCAGAAATAAAATTATTTCTGGCAAACCGCGATTTGGGTTAACCGCTTGAACCACCAATTAAATTGGATCGGTTCAGTTAAATCCAAAACCGGGAAGAAACACCTAGTGTTATAGCCAATTTGATTTAACTTGCGGTTTTGGGCTTTAAACACACAATTAACCGCCAATTAAATGGACCGGTTAAAACGGTGTGGTTTTGGGCAACGAACCGCGAAGCTCGGTTTAACCGACTTACTATTCGCGGGACGTAAAATTTTAACGGGCCAAACGATCAGATCCATGATCTAACCTTAGGCCCATTACGCATGATCCGTCCCACGGCCTCACGATCGATTGATCGATCTTGGCAACGCAGCGTCACACGCGATCATTAATTATCGATCGACATATTATTATTCGGCCATCGATAATTAATGAGCCGCAATACTTTGCAACATATTAACAACGAGCGTATTCGATTAAGGTTTCAATTATTAAATGAGGAACATCATGATTCCATCATCAAATCATACAAGCACATGGTCGGCACACGCTCGGCACACGCAACTCTTTAGGGTTTAAGTTATTAAAGAAAAGGAGCCGCGGACGTTCATCATTCAATTATTAACATTGAAATCATTCACTTTCATGATTCAATACAATAACTTAATAACTTAATCGCTTAAAACCACTGAACCTCTTTTGTCTCATTAACAATTCAAAATACGAATCCATTAATGAATCAGACAATAACCGATTCCATTAACAAGCAGCCGATAATGGTTTATTGTTTCTTAATCAATTTTTCTTTCAAAATCAATTCTAAACCATTAAACAATCATATGATCCAATTTCACAAGAAACCTAATGCCTAGGCTCTGATACCACTGAAGGATTATTAGTGTTTCCAAGGTTCAATTTCCAAATTGCAACCTAACACAAATCCTTAAACAGATCTAGGTTCTTGGCAAAACGAATCATAAAACAAACCTGATCTTTACCTTTGCAGCGGAAATTGGTGGTAATGGTAAGATCAGATTAGAGCTGATAAGAATCGGCTCCTCCTCAGGTATCCACACTCTTACAAGCAAGGGACGGCTGCTAGACCAAAGAGATGGATGATCAGAGAGAGAGGTTAGAGAGAGAGATGAAAATGCGGCTACTTGGAGAAGAAAAAAATCGCAGGAAACAAAAGAATTACCAGGGTTTCTCAACCCTTGTTGCCTTCTTATTTCACTAATGGGCCCAAGTTTAATTAATCAATTAAACTAATGGTCCATTAGACTTTTGGGCCCAAGACACAAATCAGACAAAGCCCATTTGTTGTCTGCCCATCTCTCTGTACAAATACAGTAAATGCCACTGCATCTTACCGTATTAATTCCATCTTAACTTTCCCGTTAGCTATGGTGTGTGACCCTTTGGGATCATACAATACTGGTAATAAGTCCTAAACTTATAGATCAAGAGCGGACTCTAGCAAGCCATCATGATCACCCAGTATTTATGACTTATGTCTGATCTCGACACTTATCATACTTTCTAGAGATAGTACGGTAGATTTCAGGACATTCCCAACAGTACTGCAGGGGGTAGACACTGAAATGATGATGGCTATTGTAAGTACCAAGTCTACATATATATCATTGTCTGCTTTGCCAAGGGCAGAGAATAGAATGATGAAAGGAAGTAATTATCATGTGCAAGGTGGCATTCTTCCCATTGAGTGTAAGAATGATCACAAAATCAACTAATTCAATGTCGAATATATTTTTTGGAAAGTGAGAAGCATTAGTGAAATGTTGAAGCATAGCCCACTATATAAATGGCTTGATAAGAGGTCAGTAAATTTTTGGGGGCTTCTAGAAACGCATGTGAATAAAGTAAATAAGCAACTTATTTTGTCTGCTATCGGAAGGGGTTGGTCTCTTTTGGACAACTATCAATTTCGGATTTGGGGAAGATTTAGATCATTTATAAAGATCCTACAAAATTCAAGCTACTTTTCAGAGATTTTCAGTCGATCACCTGCGAATTAACTTTGGAGAATCAGTTAGCTTTCATATATACAGTGGTATATGCAGCAAATGAGGAGGTATTGAGAAGAGATCTTTGTCTTTCTTTAAGAGATACCACTGCAGATTTTGGCCTAAGATCATTGCCGTGGTTGATTAGTGGAGATTTCAATGAAAGGCTACATCCTAATGAAACCTCTAATGCATCGTTCGTGCAGACAAATCGTGGTATGAGAGACTTTTGTGATTGTTTAGCAGACCTCGGGTTATCTGGTTTGCCTTATTTCGGTCCTAGATTCACTTGGACAAATGAAAGACCCACTGACCTTGTGGGGAAAAAACTGGATCGTTGCATTGTAAATGGTGAGTGGCTTCTTCAGTATCCACTCAGCCACTGCTTGTTCGAAGCCCCGAAATTCTTTGACCATACTTCGGGTTTCGTCAAACTACTCGGTGATTCACCAAGGTATGAAACTCGTCTTTTCCGGTTATTAATCTTCTGACAAAGCATCCGAACTTCATTGACACAGTAAAAGATGCTTGGTTAGAAGCTGGAGAAGCTGCGTTACATTAAAGTAATTTGGTTTCAAGCTGAAAAAGCTTAAAAGGCCAATGAAACCTCTTTTTAAAGACAACTACAATGACATAGAAACAAGAGTCATATAAATAAGTGATCGATTGCAATCTTAGCATATCAGAGCATTCAACGATCCGTCTACAGCCAACATCTAGAGTGAAGTTTTGGCTACACTGGTCGGTTGGCTAAAGAGAGTTTCTTCTGGCAAATGTCTCATATTAACTGGATGAGTGAAGTAGATTATAATACACCATTCTACCATTGGGTAACTACTACCAGGAATTCGTGAAATGTCATTAAATAGCTGGTACATGATGATGGTTCCAAAACCACCACCTTACAAGCAGTCCACGAGCTAGCAATTACACATTATGAAGACTTGTTATGCTCGGTATGTGGTTCCTTCTGTTCTGGATTCCCAGATTTTTTGAACTAGCTTATTTTCTATAAATGCCATGTCCAACATTGTGATGTTCTGCAATCGACTTTCTACTCGGTCATGATAGTGGAATGTTTGCAGAGAATGCCTACAAAATAAAACAGCGGGTCCGGATGGTTTCTCAACTGAATTTTTTCATTCTTCTCCGGCAGTCATCGGCTCTGAGTTCACCGCTTCAGTGCAGAACTTTTTCGAGGTTAATTTTATGTCGACATCTCTAAACTCAACCTTAGTTTTGCTTATGCCAAAGATACCATGGGATAATAAGAAATCAGAATTCAGTCCAATTTCTTTCCTCAATACACAATACAAATGCATCACCAAGCTCTTGTCTAATAGGATTCGTAATATCCTCCATGATTTAATACTTTCTAATCAAACGGTATTTTTCAACGACATATTACTGTTGGAGAACGTGCTACTTGCATCAGAGATTATGTTGTGAGAATCCAAGAATCACGCTAAAGATAGACATCGCAAAAGCTTTCGATTTGGAACACTGGGATTTTGTTCTCTTTGTGTTACAGGCGTATCAATTCCCTCTGAAGTTCATAAATTGGGTGAAAGCTTGTATTTTTTCTCCTTCATTCTTGTTGAGTATCAACGGAGTAACCCCGGGCTATTTTAAAGGGAAGATTGGTTTGCGACAAGGAGACTCTTTATCTCCTTTGCTCTTTTTCCTAATGATGAATGTTCTTTCACTTATGCTAAATAGAAGTGCAGAGAGGGATGTTTAGGTTTCCATCTCGGTTGCGAAGAGTTGAGAATAACGCACCTTTACTTCGCAGACGACTTGTTGATCTTCATTGATTGTATTGTGGAGTCAGTTTCAGGGGTTATGAAAGTGCTGGGAGACTTTGAGAAGATGTTTGGCCTTGGAGTTAACTTGGCGGAACTAGTATGTTCTGCTCGTGTAGGTGATGTAGTTCAGCAGCATATCTTCAACAAGTTTAAGCTGAGGAAATCTGAGTTGTATGTTTGTTACCTCCGACTGCCTCTATCATCTAAAAAGCTTTCTCTGAAGGATTGTGATCCCCTTATTAAACAAATATAAAATATATTGAGCTCTTGGACTGTTAGAGTGTTGTCTATGGATGGAAGGATTACTCTGATAACGTCGGTTATTTCAGGGATCATTGGCTTTTGGTCCTCAGCGTTTCTACTACCAAAACAAGTGATGAAAAAGATTAACAGCCTGTGCGGATCTTTCCTATGGCATGGTGTATTGGGTTTTCTTCTTGCGATAGGTCTCTTGAGAGGATGTATGTTTCCCTAAAAAAGAAGGTGGGCTGGACATAAGAAACTTGACGAGCAGGAGTGAAACTTGTTCATTAAATTTAATGTGGATGTTTTTTCGCTCTGGCTCAACATAGATTGCATGGATTAGAGGTAACTACTTATCCTCTTCTTCTTTGTAGGCTCTAAACGAAAAGAATTACGCTTAGGCATAAGGCTCTATTATTCCTTCGTAATGTCGTGGGAATGGTGACTCCGCCTTCTTTTGGTGGGATCTTTGGACTCCATTCGGTAGCTTGTACCACTTCTTAGGCTTCGATGGACCTTCGTTATTAGGAATTCCATTGTTTACAATAGTTTTGGATATTAAAGAAGGTGCAATCTGGTCTTTACCTCCACCGCCATCTGAAAAACAGTTGCTGCTACATGCGTTTATCTCTACCATCGGCGCCTCTTCTAAGAGTGGTTATCCTACTTGGTTGGTTGATGGTAAGCTCTATCCGCTTCATATCAAAACAGATTTGGAACATGGTTAGGATGTCAAAACCAGAGAAATCTTGGACAAAGTTGGTTTGGCACAAAGCATCAATTTCTCGACATGCCTCAACATCTTGGTTGTTCTCACTGAATCGCAACCCAAAAATGGACAGATTGGCGGTGTGGAGACATAGAGAGAACTTGTTTGATGTGCGTTTTGGAAAACGATAGCTGAGACCACTTGTTCTTTGATTGCAGCTTCTCCAGAGAGGTTTGGAGATCAATTTGCAAGCATTTACGAATTTAGCAAAACTATTATGCTTGGAACCAAACTACGAATTGGCTGATCATGCTCCAAAGTAACAAATGTTTGAATATGCTATCTTACAAGGCTGGCAAAGTACTGTGATAACCGAGGTCGTCACGAGGTCGGGATGCGCGTCTTGCTAGAGAGTTAATGTGCTCGGTCCGAAGGAACTAAGTTGTTCTTGAGAGAGAACCGACTAGATTCAGAGATAAGCAAGAGTAAAGTAGTGCACGGGATGAAAGAAGAGAAGATTGTGTTCGGGGTTCTTTGTCGAGAGATCGATTTGCTCGGGACGAGCGTAGTTGGTATTCAGATTCCCGAGCAGGTCGAAAGACGCGCTCGGTTTACAATTCGGGAAATTGACTCTAGAGAGAGAAAGTAGTAAGAAGTGCACAAATCCCAAAAAAGGTTACATTAATGTACAGTGACGACTCCTATTTATAGTAAAATACGGTCGTACTTTCTACAGGCCGTTGACCGCTTGTCGAGTTCGTGCGAGTTGGGCCGTACTTGGTGACGTGATGGGCCGAGCCGTACATTCTTTTGGCTGTTAGCATAGCCGAGCTGTTTTGCTGCTGTTCGGCTTAGCCGAGCTGACTTGCTGCTGTTCAGCTGAGCCGAATCAAGCCGATGATGATGGGCTCGATCTAAGCGCGTTTGATTGGGCTTCTATTGCTCTATTGGGCCGGCCTTTATATCAAGAATCAATCCTGGGCCTTCTAAGTGGGTGGGGTGCTAAACCCATCTATAACAGTAAGCCCCCCCCCAGTTCGTCGATCTTCATCATATTTGGAGTCGGCGGATTTTAAGATGTCTTAGTTGGGTCGGTATTTATTCGGTATAGGTCTGGTCGGCTGGCTTTGTTGTTTTCTTCTTGGGGAGTTCGAGGGTTTCTTGGGAAACGGCGAGATACTGAAGAGCCGTGTTGGTGTAATGATGATACCTATAACCGCCGGAAGCCGAAGAGTTGTATAGGGGTCATCATTGCGCTTGTCTTGGAATCTTCCCACCTTGCTTATATATACATCGCGTTGCTTCTTCTCATTTCATTTCTCTCCTTCTGCAGGTATTTCGCTCTCCCTTCTCTCTAAAATTTCGTTCACTTTCTCTCTCTAGCTTTTGTTGTTGTATTTGTTTTGTAAATCATGAGAATCGACTCCCATTCAGAATCGTCCTCGGATCGGGATCTTTATTCGGTAAGGCTATCCGAGGGTAATTCCGCTCAGTCCAGCTCGTCTACCGCTCGACGGGACTCTTTGTCGGGCTCGGCGCGGACGGAAGTTATAGCTCGGGGTTCTGAAGATACTTGTGCTCGGGTTCAGTCGGTTTCGGGTAGCATTCAGAGTTTTCGGGTTCCGTACCTGATAGATTCGGAGGACGACGGTATTCGGCCTTGGCTACCTGCGTTGGTTCAACCCTTGGGTTCTGCTCCGGTGAAGGCAGAGGCCGTGGCCCTAGTGGATCAGGCGCGGTGTGATAGGATGGTCTCGGATCCGAGCAGGTCCAAAAAGGCTCGGAAGAACACCAAAAGAACGGGCGTGGAGGGCTCGGAAAAGAAGACGCGTCCACCTCGTCCTGTTCTTCCGACGAAATGCTCGGATGAAGATTTGGATTGGTTGAGGGATAACTGCGATCCTGGGGGCGTTGATCGGCTCGAGCTTCGCCTACCCGAGCCACACGAGAGGCCTTGGAATTGTCCGGAAGGATGGATATGCTTGTACGATTTTTGGTTCAAGGATATCCATCTAAGGTTTCCTTTGCCGAGGCTGCTCGTGGCGTATTGTGAAGAGAGGAGGATCGCCATGTCCCAGCTGTGTCCGACTGCTGTACAGAACATGGTCGGCTCTATGATTCTGGCCTCCGAGTGTGGAGTGGAGATGACTCTTCGGTTCTTCGAGGAGATTACAACAATTTCGACGAACCCCACGACCGTCGGGACCCGGTATGTTTGTATGAGGACCCGTTACGGGGAGAAAGTTGTCATCGGGAAGCCGTCGAAAGTCGACGATTGGCAGGACCGCTACTTCTATGTTCGGGTTAATTCGGCCTCGGTTCCTGACCCGGAAAGGCCATACAGAGTTCTTTGGAATCACCTTCATGGTAAACGCTTTGCTTTGCTCGTTCCTCTAAATAAACTAACTTATCCTCGTTTATTTTCTTTTGCAGATCGTCATTCTTTTGACCTCCCGGCACCGGACAGTTTTTTAACAAAACTTCATAGGCTTGTTGCTCGGAGTATTCAACGGTGGCCGGACGTTCACGCCGGTCAGGTCAAGCGAGCTATAGAGTGTTTGGACGAAGGTATTCTTTGTTGCTTTTTTTTTTTTTTTTTTTTTTTTTTTTCCTTCTCCTCTTTTTTTTTTTGCTCGGGCTCCTTTAATATGTACATATATACTTTGCAGGTTGTCATCTTCGCTCGGTTGAGTCCCTAGCCGAGTATAACAACAGACCCCTCGTTGCAATTGTCCCGAAGAAGAGCCGGAAGAAAGAGATGGGCCGAATGGATCTTGAGGTTGTAAATTATGTCGAGGAGAATCTTGCTACTCCGCAAGGAAACCTGGTTGTGGAACAGACTAACCCTTCTGAACCACAGGTAAATCCTGTCTCTCTGGATCCGAACCGACCATTCTCGCCTTGGGTTGGGGAGGTACCCCGTGGAATGATTTTCGTGAACGAATTTCACCGAGATTTGTTTCGTCAGGTGTGCGAGGCGGTTGAGGCAGTCGAGGCTCAGAAGAAGAAAAGGAAGAAGAAGAAAAGGTCGCGGACCGAGGATGCGGCCGCAGCTGAACCGGGAACTCCCCTTGTCCCCGAAGATGGTCGAGAGACCGAAGAGAACGTTGACGTCTTCTCCTTAATCAGGAAGAAGAAAAAGAGGGCCGTTGATCCTGCGGGTCAAGCGCTCGAGCCTTCCGAGCGATCGGCTCTGGTGGTTCTTCCGGGTGCTACGGGTACCCAGGTCGGAGACGTCGAGGGTCCAAATGTTGATGATGCGGCCCTTCTGGAGCGTTCGACCGATGACCCGGGCGCTGGCCATGCTGAGGTTGAAGGTCGGGAAGAAGATGGGGATGCTGATCTTCGGGAGGATCGCCAATCTATTCCAGATCTGGACGAGATCGCCGGACTCACTTTCTTGGGTGGACCGGGCGAGGGGGCGTTTACGGACTATGGCTTCTCCGTTCGGTATGAAGGTGAGATGCCGATGGTCCGTGATGGTGGGGCTTGCGCGGACTTGTTCCGGATGTTTCGGGAAAGTCCTCCGCGTCCATTGCCTCCGGTTGAGCATACGCGCTTCCCTGATCGGAAGAAAGCGGCGGCCAAAGATATGGCTCGGGTGAGATTTACTTTTCCCTATGATTTTTATCTTGTTGATCGTCGTCTTCCTAATCTGTCTTTCGTTTCAGGGGCTTGCTAACTATAACCTTCTGTTCGATGCGTACGAACAGAGGGAGGTCGATCTTGAAAGGGCAATCAGTGGGTTGAAACGGGACCTTACCAAGGCCGGTAAGGTTATTGCCGAGCTAGAGGGGTATCGTGAAGTGTCGCTGCACGCGGTGGCGCTTCGATCGACCCTTGAAGATGAGCAGAAGAAAGTGTTTGCTTTGGAAGAGAGAGTCGATGGGCTTTCGATCGAGAACGACCGGCTAAATACTGAGAACGTTCAGTGTTTGGCTGACTGCTCAAACGCTCGGGCCGAGGCTGATGAGTTGTCAGTTCGGGTCTCCGAGCTGCAGGGTAAGCTTAAATCCGAGCGTGTTCGGCTGAAGTCTTCTCGTACCCTTGAGGTCCTGAAAGAGCGGGAGCGAGTCTCGGAGAAAGCGCAGGCTCGGCTTTCTAAGATCAAGAAGGCCAATGAGGAGAAAGAGCTCGGGCGGAGGACCCAAATTTTGATGAATCAGGCCGCTGCCGTTGCGTCTATGCTGGAGACGCTGGTCAAAGAGGGTTTTGCTATTTCTCCTGAAAGGATAGCTAAGGCTCATTCCGATGCTGCTCGTTTCAAGGAGGCCCTCGTCTCGATTGAATTTACCGACCTGAAGGATGAGGATTATGTTATGACTCCTCCGGGTAGTCCGGGTCGGGCCGCCGGGGACTCTTCGGTGTCTGCCGCGGATCAGCAAGCTTCGGTCGAGAATGAGGATCGGGCTCCCGAGGCTCCTTAAATTTTGTTGTTTCTCTCCTTTTTTCTTTTGTAGTATATCGTTGTAATCGGATTCTCGCCTTTGTGCGTTTTAATGAACTTGTTTTCCTTCTTGTTCCCGCTCTTTTATTTACGTTTTGAGTCGGAATAGATGAAAGAAAGAAATGCTCGGTCCGTGTTAGATAACCGATTTTGGCGAGGAGCGAGCGAGGTGCTCGGCTTATCCCGTAGGACCGACCGGGACAGCTGTGCGAAACTGTGTTCGGCTTATTTTTTTTGTCAGTCGTCCTTGTGCGGGAACTGGGCCCGGCTTTTACTTAGTTGTGGGTTTTGAGACTATGCTCGTTGTACCACGGGTCGGGTGCGAGTAAGTGCTCGGCTTACCCCTAAGGTCTGATCGGGACAGTGTGCGAGAGCTATGCTCGGCTTATTTGCTGTCGATCAGCCTTGTGCGGGAACTTGGCCCGGCTTAAAAATGTGTCGAACATCTGGCCAGGATGTCGATCTGTTCGGTTTGGTTGAAACGAAAAATTTTTAACTTAATAAATTTTTATTATTGATATAGCTGAGCCTCGTGAGAGGTTGCCTACGTACCCCGAAAGGGGATCAAGCCGATCGTAGTTCACTTTACATATTACTCGAGTTCGTGTATAGCGAGCTCGGTTTGTTGTGAGCGAGGGATGCTCGTTTTTTTTTTTTTTTTTTTTTTTTTTTTTTTTTTTTTTTTTTTGAGCGCGATGCTCGGCGAGAGATGCTCTTTTTTTTTTTTTTTTTTTTTTTTTTTTTTTTGAGCGCGATGCTCGGCTTTTCTGTGAGCGAGTTATGCTCGGCTTTAGTAGTAGTACCTCTTGAGTTTATTTGCGTTCCAGGATCGTGGAATGGCTTCTCCCTTCATCGTTACGAGCTCATAGACGCCGGGTTTGACTACCTTCGAGACGATGTATGGACCTTCCCAATTTGCGCCGAGCTTCCCTGCTCGGTGTTCTCGCGTGTTTTCGAACACTTTCCTGAGGACGAGGTCGCCTTCTACAAAACGTCGACCCTTAACCTTCTTGTTGTAGTGTCGGGTGATCTGTTGCTGGTAGTTTTGGAGGCGTAGGAGTGCTCGATCTCGTAATTCTTCTGCGTGGTCGAGGCAATCAATAATCATGTTGTTGTTAAGCTCCTCGTGCTCGGGCGCAACACTCAAGCGTATTGTCGGGACGCACACCTCGGCCGGAGACATTGCCTCCATTCCGTGAGAAAGTGAGAAGGGGGTTTGACCGGTCGATGTCCTTGGTGTGGTTCGATGAGACCAGAGGACGCCGTCGAGCTCGTCGGCCCAGAGGCCTTTCTTGCTCTCCATCCGTTTCTTCAGTCCGTCAATGATCGTCTTGTTTGTTGCCTCGGCCTGCCCGTTCCCTTGCGGGTATCTCGGGGTGGACTTGCTTAGACGGATCTTCCATCTTGCACAGAAACCTTCGAACAAATTGGAGATGAATTGGGACCCGTTATCGGTTACAATCTCGTACGGGACACCGTGGCGACATATTATGTATTTCCAGACGAACTTCTGAACGTCGAGGTTTTTGATTTCCGAGTAGGATTCGGCTTCAACCCATTTGGTGAAATAATCGGTCATTATCAGGATGAATTTCTTTTGATGCGAGGCTGGCAGGGGCCCGACGATGTCCATGGCCCATCTCATGAATGGGTAGGGTGTGGCCGCAGTGGTGAGAAGCTCGGGTGGCTTGTGTATGCTTGGGGCGTGCCTCTGACATTTCTCGCATCGGGCAACATAGCTCTCACAGTCAGCGATCATGGTTGGCCAGAAGTGACCGTGTCGCTTTATCTTTGTGGCCAATGCTCGGCCGCTTGTGTGATTTCCGCCTGCTCCTTCGTGAGTTTGCTCGGTGACCCATTTGATCTCCTGCCCGTTTATGCATCGTAAGAGTGCCTTGGACGTGCTCCAACGAAATAGTTCGTCCTTCATCATTACGTACTGAGCGCAGCGAGCTTTTAAACGGCGAGCTGCCCAACGATCCTCGGGGACCTTCCCCGTTAATATATAGTCCTTGATTTCATCTCTCCAGTCGGTGGTAATAGTATGCTCGGGATCGGTATCCTTAATTACCTCCTTGTTGCTTTTGTGAGCATCGTCCAATCCTCCTTCTTCCTCGGTAATGAGAAGTATGTCTTCATTTGACGCAATGCTTGGTCGGGCTATGCATTCGACTGGAATGATTCGACGAAGGTCGGGGTCTGAAGTCGATGCTAGGGCGGCCAGTGCGTCGGCAGAGGAGTTGTCGCTTCGGGGAATCTTTGTTAGCGTGACTGAGCCGATTCGCGCGGTGATTTCTTGGACGAGCTTTAAGTATGCGTCCATTCGCTCGTTCTTTGCTTCATATTCCCCGTTAAATTGGTTCACAACGAGCTGAGAGTCGGCGAACGCGTCTACTTGCCTCGCCCCTACTACCTCGGCTAGTCGCAATCCTGCGAGCAGTGCTTCGTATTCGGCTTCGTTGTTAGAGGCCGGAAATCCTAGACGGAAGGATTGCTCGATCAGTTCGCCGGTCGGGGAGGTCAGTTTGACTCCAACTCCTGAACCGTTTCTTGATGATGAACCGTCTACGAACAGAGTCCACTTCTCCTTTGGCTCTTGTCCTTCGGCTATGGTGAGCTCGGGTGGTAGTTCGATGATGAAGTCTGCGAGGACCTGGGATTTGGCGCTGGTCCTGGGCTTGTACTCAATATCGTATTCGCTGAGCTCAACTGCCCACTTAGCGATCCTTCCTGATTGGCTCGGGCTGTGCAATATTGTTCGGATCGGTTGATTTGTTAGGACGACCACTGAATGCGACTGAAAATAGGGGCGGAGCTTCCGGGCTGAGACGACGACTGCCAACGCGAGTTTCTCAAGTGTGTTGTAGCGTGTTTCTGCGTCGTCAAATATCTTGCTGGTGTAGAAGATTGGTCGTTGGTCGCCTCGGTCGTCGCGGACGAGCACACTGCTGACTGCCGAGGTTGACACGGAGATGTATAAGTACAACATCTCTCCCTCCTCGGGTTTGGCCAGAATTGGTGGGGTGGAGAGGTAGGTCTTTAGCTGTTGAAACGCGTCCTCGCACTTAGCGTCCCACTCGAATTTCTTGTTGCCACGAAGAAGATTGTAGAAAGGGAGACACTTGTCCGTTGAGCGGGAGATGAATCTATTCAGGGCTGCGACACGTCCGGTTAGTCGTTGGACTTCTCTGGTGTTCCTTGGGGATGGGAGCTCGGTGATCGCCGTTATTTTCTTCGGATTTGCTTCGATGCCTCTCTTTGTGACGATGTAACCAAGGAATTCTCCCGATGTGACTGCAAAAGTACATTTTGCTGGATTCAACTTCATTCCGTACTTGTTCAGGCTCGCGAAACATGTTGCGAGGTGACTGATGTGGTCGTCGGCTAGAGCGGATTTGACGAGCATATCGTCAATATAAACTTCCATTGTGTTGCCGAGCTGGTCGGCGAACATTCGGTTTACGAGGCGCTGGTAAGTTGCTCCTGCATTCTTGAGCCCGAAGGGCATCACCTTGTAACAATATGTCCCTCGGTCAGTGATGAAGGAAGTCTTTTCTCGGTCGTCTGGGTGCATCATAATCTGATTGTACCCGGCGAAGGCGTCCATGAATGATAGTAGCTCGTGGCCGGTGGTCGCTTCTACGAGTCGATCAATGTGCGGAAGCGGGAAGCTATCCTTTGGGCACGCCTTGTTGAGGTCGGTGAAATCTACGCATACTCTCCATTTACCGTTCTTCTTTTTTACTACGACGGGATTTGCCAACCAGTCCGGATATTTAACCTCGGTGATCGATCCTGCCTTTGAAAGTCTTTCTACCTCATCATTGACAGCTTTGGCGCGTTCGGGGCCGAGCTTTCGTCTTTTCTGTTTGACTGGCTTAAAGATCGGATCGACGTGTAGTTCGTGACATGCAATGGTCGGGTCGACTCCAGTCATGTCAGTCGTTGTCCAGGCGAAGGTCGTGGCATTTTCCTTCAGGAATTCTATCAGCTTGTCTCGTAGGTCAGCTCGGAGGTCGGCTCCTATTCCGACGCAGCGTTCGGGATCGCGAATATCGATGTTGATTTGTACTATCGCGTCCTTCTGCGGGCGGTCGGGAGGTGGCAGCTCGATTCGAGGCTCTGCGACTAGGTACGCTTGTGATTTATGGCGCATTTTGTGCTCGATACGGAAGCATGTGCGGGATATCCTCTGGTCTCCTCGTAGCGTATACACGCCGAATGGGGTTGGGAACTTGACACATTGATGAAACGTGGATGGGACTGCCCTCATTTCGTGAATCCAAGGCGTGCCGAGGATGATGTTGTAGATAGCTGGTCGGTCGACGACTACGAACTTGATCAGCTTGGTGATTCTGCCGACGTAGACTGGAAGTTTGATTGTTCCGATTGTGTTGATCGAGTCTCCCGAGAAGCCGGTTAGTGGTCTCGTCGACGGTTTGATACGGTAGTCGCTGAGCTCCATACGTTGCAGTGTTTCTCTAAAAATTAGGTCGACCGAGCTGCCGGTGTCGATCAGAATTTTTCTACCTCGCAGTCGCCGATTCGCATGGCGACGACGAGTGGATCGTTATGCGGTCGGTCCACTCCTTCGGCGTCCTGTTCGGTGAAACTCACTTCCTCGCCGATTCTGAGCTCGTCGGTGGCGTTTCGTCGGTAGTGCTGGGCTGCCGTGGCCCTCCGTTCGTATTCTTTTATCGATCGAACTGAGTCGTTCACCATAGGCAGTCCTCCCATAATCATGTTTATTCGTCTCCTTGGACGTGCTCCGTCTTCCTCTTCTTCGTCGCGAGCTCTTTTATCCATGGCTGCTGCTGCGTTGATTTGTTCGATCTCCTCGTCGAAAGCAATCTGTTTCCTTCGTTCTTCCTGGACGATCCTGAAGCGCTCGGCCTCGTTCTTCGGTTGCATGACCTGGTTGATTAGCTTCGGGTGAGGTTTGTTGCGATCCAGCACTAGTTTCTTCCCGTCTTTTTGGTAATCGGCGAAGAGGAGGGCTTGAAGGTTTCTGCATTCCTCAGTGCTATGACCCGCTCGCTGGTGATATTCGCAGAATAACTTGCTTTTATCGGCTCCTCGGACGAACTTGTTCCATGGCTTGCCTTGATTTTGACCTTGGTATCCTTGGGTGGGTCGTTCCTGCTGACGATTTTGAGAGCGGTCGGGATGACTTTGTCGTTGATCCTGATGGGAACGTTCCTCGTCCTGTCGGTGTCCTTGCAACTGATCGCTGACATAATACGACGATTTCCCTTTTCTCGTGGTTTCTTCTTCCTTGGATTTTTTGTAATCCTGATCGTAGTGCTGCCGAGGTTCGTATTGTTCGGTACTCTTTTCGGTTTTGTCTTTCGAAGTCGAACTCTTGGGCCCAAACTTCTTGGCTAGGGTTTCTTTTTCTTCCTCGAGTTCGACAAAAATCGATGCGCGGTGGAGGGCGTCCTCTAGCGAGCTTGGTCTATTTTTCTTCAGTTCTTCTCGGAAGCTTGATTCGTACCAGAGGCCGTTTCGGAGTGCGGGTAGACCTTCGCTGTCGGTGATCGTGATTTTGGCCAAAACATTTTTGAAGCGGGTGACGTACGATCGGAGGCTTTCCCTCGGTCCTTGGGAGATAGCCCATAGGTCGGCGTTCGATACCTCCTCCTGAATATACATCGAGTAATGTTTGAGAAAGGCGTGCGTTAAGTCGCTGTATCCGTCGATCGAGTTTGGTTCCAAGCGGGAGAACCAATCCAGGGCCGAGCCGGTTAAATGCTCGACGAACAGTTGGCAGTAACCTGCGTCTCGTTCTCCGACACTGAACTTTGTCCTCCCCATTGCAATGCGGAATGCCGTCAAAAACTGCCTTGGGTCGGATTTACCGTCGTAGGTCGTCATCTTGATTTTGACCGCAGAGATAGGATGCTCGAACTGTATATCCATGAGGCGGCGAGTGAACGGGGTGTTCTGAGTTTCTTCCAGTACTCGGTCGATCTCGGGGGCCGAGCTGATTGCTTGATGGACTTTGGACGTCATATTTTTCAACATTAGCTTTATGTCTTCGATTTCAATGTCTCTGTGTGCGTCGGGCGCTGAGCTGCCTGGGATCTCCGTGTTAGGAGGTTGTTCGTCCTCGGTCTGCTGCTGCGCTACCGTTCGGTTTCTCGGATGCGGAGGTGGCGTCTCTTCGAATAATGCTCGGTGAAGATGAGTTCGGGGAACGGATCCTTGTTGACTTGTCATTCGTAGGTCGTTGATTTGCCCCTGGCATACTGCATGTGCCGTGGCGAGCTGATCGAAGCGTGCATTGCTTCCCTGAGAGAGCTCGGCTACCTGAGTCATGAGAGTTTTGAGCAAAGTGGACATGTCCTGCTCGTTTGTCTGTGTTTCTGCGGCTTGTTGTGGTCGTTCGGTGTTTAGAGGTTGCTGCTCGGCGCCGGCCGGCTGAATGATTGGATCTGCAACCTGAGAAACGTGTTGGGGTTGCCCTCTTGCTCGGGAGGCTGTTTCGGAGCTTGTTATGTCTTCGATGTGGACGTAATCCTTGTTCGATGGAGCTCCTGTCATCGCTGAATCTGTCCGTTAGTGAAGAAAAACTTAAGAGTCCCCACAGACGGCGCCAATTGTGATAACCGAGGTCGTCACGAGGTCGGGATGCGCGTCTTGCTAGAGAGTTAACGTGCTCGGTCCGAAGGAACTAAGTTGTTCTTGAGAGAGAACCGACTAGATTCAGAGATAAGCAAGAGTAAAGTAGTGCACGGGATGAAAGAAGAGAAGATTGTGTTCGGGGTTCTTTGTCGAGAGATCGATATGCTCGGGACGAGCGTAGTTGGTATTCAGATTCCCGAGCAGGTCGAAAGACGCGCTCGGTTTACAATTCGGGAAATTGACTCTAGAGAGAGAAAGTAGTAAGAAGTGCACAAATCCCAAAAAAGGTTACATTAATGTACAGTGACGACTCCTATTTATAGTAAAATACGGTCGTACTTTCTACAGGCCGTTGACCGCTTGTCGAGTTCGTGCGAGTTGGGCCGTACTTGGTGACGTGATGGGCCGAGCCGTACATTCTTTTGGCTGTTAGCATAGCCGAGCTGTTTTGCTGCTGTTCGGCTTAGCCGAGCTGACTTGCTGCTGTTCAGCTGAGCCGAATCAAGCCGATGATGATGGGCTCGATCTAAGCGCGTTTGATTGGGCTTCTATTGCTCTATTGGGCCGGCCTTTATATCAAGAATCAATCCTAGGCCTTCTAAGTGGGTGGGGTGCTAAACCCATCTATAACAAGTACCATATGCAATATTTGGAAGGAAAGAAATTATCGTTATCATAATGGCTTAACAAACACTGTGATTCGAGTTGTTGGTCGTATGCTGAATGAGTTAATGATAAAGGCAAAAGCATTGATATTACTCGGTTTTAAACTTGGACCGGAACTTGTTTGTTGCTTGTTGGTTTCCAGTGTAGAAACACTAAAAGTCTGCTGATTTCGCCAATATTAAACAGTTCTTTTTACTCTTCTCATGTTATCAGTTGTCTATTCCTCCACACCTTTTTATTTTCTTTTGGAATATTTAAGTTGCAGATGTAATTTTCTTTTTCAAATTTAAAAAATCCTTTCACAAAAAGTATATTTTATTTGGTAAGAAAATTATTTGTTATATACACTTTTTAATTTTTGAATTTTATTAAACAGATATAAAATACTTTGCAATGTTTTTTTTTTAATCGATAGATACTTTGCAATGTTAACCGGATCGTTGACCATTTTGGTTTGTCAGCATGGTATATGGATCAATACCATCATAATTGAGTTATCCAGCGATTGTATTAAATATATCTCAGTTTACTACAAATGATTTTTCAGGTTAGCACAATTTTGTTTATCTGTATTTTCATTTGGTTATAACATTCGTTTTACCTTCCTCACACATATCAATTAACTAGAGTCGATGTAACAAATACTTTTCATAACTATACTGCTTCTATCATGAAATCACAAATTTAATTAAAATAATAATACCAAATATTTTTTTTAAATTGTATTTACTTTTCATACATACTTAAAATTTAAAAACAAATATAAATATATAATCTTTGTTATATGTGCATGAGCACGGGGAGTAACCTAGTTATTACATATATAATCTTTAGGTCTTTGTACAATTATTTAAGAAAACCGACAACCTCGTAATACACCATTAGCAGCTTCCCTTAGCTTAGGATCCGCGGACGAAAGGAATGCAGTCACACAAGATTTCGAGGTTTTAAATTTCATACAACATGGCCCTCGGAATGTAGGCTGCCCGGATTTTCCGTACATGTGATGATTGACACAATTTCTAACCTCTGGTCGGCATGTTTGTGGCATTGGCATCCTTATGCAAAGGGGTGTACGATAACGACAACCTCGAAGTACACCATTAGCACCTTTTCTTAGCATAGAATCATCGGACGTAAGGAATTTACACACACATCGTACTGCGTTTTTTAATTTGGTACAACACGACCCTCGGTATGGAGGGTCCCCGGCGCCGCCTCCAGCTATATGCTGATTGATGCAGTCTTTAACAGCCACGTTGCATTCTTTTGGCATCTCCGCCAAAGGGGGCCTGGAAATTATCTCAAACTCATCACCCGAGCCGCCACCAGGGGGAGCCATGCCGGGATCAGGATAATAATAAAAATCTGTGTCGCTAGAGCCGCCGCCACCTCTAAAGCCGCGGCCACGGGGGGCTTTGATGAAAGCCGGAAATGATGTGATTATGACAATGAGAATCAATGAAATGATCTTCATGTCTATTGAGGTGGTCAATATGAATTTACTTTTATTTGTAGAAATGATATTTGCTTTATTTATTTTTGGTTTAGGTCTTTAAATAGGAAGTTGTAATCAATGGTTCATACAAAACATGGAAAGTGGGAATCGATTCCTAAAGAAAGGGTGTTTATTCACAAATCAAAAGAATTGAGTCGTTCAATAATAGCTTCGTTCTATTCTATTGTTAGTCCTCTTTTATGTGGAGAATGACTTCTTTGAGGAGGCTGTCACGTGCTCGATATCTAGCTCCTAGGCCTGGGAAAAAAACTCAGGAACTGAAGTACCGGACCGAATCCGAACCGAAAAAGAGGAATCGAATCCGAATCCGAACCAACAAAATATCCGAACGGATCTTAAACTTCTATATCCGAAGAATCGAAACCGAATTCGACCTAAACTGAGAACCGATTGGATATCCGAAACTACAATTATATATACAAAATATTAATTATATTTAGACTTAATATAACAGAATTATCCAAAATTATAAATACAAACCCAAATATATTATTTAGTTTTAGACCAAAATAACTAAAATATCCAAAATAAATAAAATATACGAAATTTATTGTTATATTTGTCTAAATTTAACAATTTTTTGTTCAAATTAACTAATTTTATTTTTGTTTTATAGTTTTGTGGGTACACAAAACCCGAATGGAACCGAAATGAACCCGTACCAAAATTATAAAATACGTGAATGGATCTTATATGTATGGACAAGAAAACCAAAAAATGCGAACGGATACCCGAACGCCCATCTAGCTCCTGAAAACTTTTTGCTTTGGTATTTTGTTGCATAATGAAAAATGTATGCGCCTTGATTCGTTAATTAAGCAACGTGAATGTGAATATTGCCGGAACTTACTTAATGGCAAGAACCAACTGCGTCAATATTTGGTGTCTTGTACCTCTCTCTCTCTGCGTCAATATTTGGTGTCTTGTCTCTCTCTCTCTCTCTCTCTCTCTCTCTCTCTCTCTCTCTCTCTCTCTCTCTCTCTCTCTCTCTCTCTCTCTCTCTCTCTCTCTCTCTCTCTCTCTCTCTCTCTCTCTCTCTCTCTCTCTCTCTCTCTCTCTCTCTCTCTCTCTCTCTCTCTCTCTCTCTCTCTCTCTCTCTCTCTCGAAGTTTTCTGAGCATTTGAGGTTCTTTAGTGGCATCTCATCTCTCTCTCCGCTTTGAAGTTTTCTCAGCATTTGAGGTTCTTTAGTGGCATCTCACCACTTATTTTTTTTAGATTCTCTATGTTTTTTTTGAGGTTCTTAAGTTTCTTAAACTCTTTTCTTTTTACTTTAAAAGCTCTGTGTTTCCTAGCCAAATAATTATTAATTTTTTAAAATAAACAAATTAAAATTGCTCAATGATAGCCTCTTTCTATTTTCCCTTTTTATAAAAAAGCTCAATTTTTTTTTTTTTTTTACATTTGTTAACCCTAGATTTCTCTGTCACCGGTCTTTCACCGACGGTGTGAGTTTTCTAGTGGTTCTTTTGCAAGGTTCGCGCTTCTTCCGTGGATCTGTTCTCTTTTCTGGCTCTCTTGGTGGTCCCATGAACTGCCTAAGCGGTGTCGTGGCGGTGGTTTGGTGATAGAGCTTTAGGCGGTTTCACTGTTTTTGTGAGGAAGAGATCTGGTGTGGTCGTCTCTTTCTCCTCCTCCCCTTTTTCCTAGCGGTGGTCTTTGGCATGCATGTTGCGACGTGGCAGTTTTACGGCACATCTGAAATCGTGGTTTTGGCGCGACAGTGTAGGTTGTCGTAGCGAGTTTGCTCTGGATGGCTCTTCTGTTTGGTTTTGTTGTTTGGGGATGGCGGCTCCGCCTTCGTCAGAGTTTTCCTGGCGCCTTCTTTCTAGACCATATCCCCTTCTACCGTCGCGTTCTTCCCCATGAAGTAGGGGAATCCGTTCTCTTACTCGTCGCCTTCTTGTCTTCTCGCAGCCCTCCTCCTTTGTCTCTCAGGTAAGCGGTGTTGGTGATATTTTTTCCGCGGCGGTGTTAATTCATATTTCTCCGCCCTTTTCTTTCTAGCAGTGTTTGGCGCAGCGTCGTGTCTTTTGTGTATGTGCCTACTCGGCGGAGACATAACAAAAGATGTTTCTATTGCTGAAGGTCTTATGTTTTTCTGGTGGTCAGCGTGGTGGTGGAACTCTCTGGCAGTGGTGATCACTGCGCCTTCTCGTCGACGGCCTCTCCAGTGTTCCATCATTAAGTTAAAATTAGGGTTTCCTTGATTTGGGCCATTCAGCCCATTTAGATTTGTAAGAGTTTGGCACATTAGGTTGGGTTGTTTATGAATTTAGTTTCAGGCCATTAGAAGTTAACTAGTTGAGTTACTACCCCCGCACACGCGCGGGGGTCTTCTTGCATAATTGTCCGTCGTATGTTGCCTCTTCCATGATTTCTTCATGGTTGCAAGCTTCCATAGTTTATGATTTTCTAAGTTAATTCGAGATGGAGGGCTCACCGTAGGCTTTGTCGGTTGTGTATATCCTCACAGCAGATAACTCTTATGTTAGTGTGGTTGTCTATTGATTTTTCGTTCCCTTCCACTTTGGTCATAACTTTTCATGTTTTCTTTTAGGCTGTGTGTGGCCAATGATGAACGTAAAGTGTAATATCTTTGTTTATTTGCAAATAAATTTGTACCGATTAATCATTGCAGACCAGATGAGACCTATGTTTTAACTATTTCCCAATGCATATTCATTCACGCGTCATTGTTTTGTGTTGATATAACAACATTCAAATATTCGTAAATCAAACTTGTTATAGTTAATTTTTATTTTTGTGCTAACTTAGGCGTTGTCCTATGTTTTAACTATTTCCCCAATGCATATTCATTCACGCATCATTGTTTTGTGTTGATAACAACATTCAAATATTTTTAAATCAAACTTGTTAATAGTTAACTTTTATTCTCTGTGCTAACGTAGGTGTTGACCCAATGACTATTTTCCCGTATATTTTTTGGCTTTTTAATATTAACAATGCTGTCATTTGTAATTCCATGTCGACGACGCTTTTTCCGTTTGTCAGCAGGTGGTTATTTTAAAATTGTTATATGATCGCATTTCTAAGCTTATATTCTGTCGAACACGGTGAAAAAGGACCACCATTGGCCGGTCTCCATGATTCTTTATCATCTCTCAATGTAAGAACCTCAACCTCTTTCTCTATTCCTTGTTTGTAACTACAACTTGGAATGCTCAATACTTTGTACTTTTCCTAGGCTTGCACGGGCTCTTATGTTATTTTGTGCTTCTTAATTTTTACGGCGTATGATCATCTAGTCAGTTTTTATTTACCTTAAAACATGCCTCAGCTTTTTTTTCTTGTCATCCATGGTCCCAGAGCTGTTTGTTCCTCACAAGGTCTTAGACTGTTGTTGTTGGGCTTATATTCCCTGCATATATTGCATCTTTCTGGTGGCTTTTTGTGTGGAGGTAGCTCACGTATGGCCTGATTTTGTAGTAACACTACAAAAGTCTCAAGCTTGAATACACACACACAAATATGTAGTTGAATAGAGTGGGCATAGGATATTTCTTTATAATAGTTTTCGATCCTGAAGAGGGTTGAAATCCTACAGACTATCTAATCGAATTTCCACCAAATATGCACCCAATTCTTGGGCTTTTCACATTAGTCACCATATTGTCTATTGAATCCGACATCACCGGAGTACATATCAAGCTCGGATTCTTCGGAATTTCTTGACTTCTAATCTCCGTTTCCATGGAATCTGAAGCCACCTAAGGTCACAAAACAGGATAAAATTCCACAATCCATTAGCCTCAAACTCTAGTTTCAAATTCAACTACTACTCAGAGCTAAACAAAGTTCTGAATATCGATGAAAGAGAATAATAAATAGCGAGATCAATCTCTTACATGAAGTACCAAACTCTTCACCCTAACAACATATCAAAGAGCAAAATTTATTTGGTATGTAAATTCATCATCGTTCTCTAGCAATCTCCCAAACAAAACAGAAACCGAATGAAAATTAAACCAAGGAAATAATCACTAACATAGACATTGCTTGGTTCCATGCTTCGACGGTGCTGTCGATCGGAAAATATTACAGGAACCGGCACACTCTTACCCACCTGATAGACTTTAGATAGTAATTCTCCTGAGGTACGCTGGCCTAATCCATTCGAGATCCTCCTCAAGACGTGAGTCTCAGTTCTATAATCCAAGCTAAAGAGACTGAATGAATGAGCTGAGCTTTTATACTCAAGACTCAGCTCAACAACTCGTATAACAACTCAACGACTTCTACAAACGGTCAAACAACTATTAAACTGCAAAGCCTCTACTTCAACTAGAGTCTTTACTTCTCCTCCTCTGTTGAATGTACACTTGAGCAGACTTATCACCACCGCATTTGGATCTCCTCCCCTGTGATTGAATCATTGCACCAGAGACTTATAATGTTTGTCAGACAAGTAATAATGAAATCTTAAGATGAATTATATGGAGTTTACCGCATAAATAGCAACCTTGCAATTGCGTATGTCCTGCTGATGATACAATGATGAATTGGAGTCCGACCTTTCGAGTCTGTTGCAATTATTTTTGCACCATACTGAAGCAATAATTCCACCATACTGATACATGCAGAAAGACAAGAATGGTGAAGCAAAGAGCAGTCGTTTGAAGTTTCTTCTCTGACCATACTTTCTCTGTCCCCTCTCGACTTAGAATAGCACTCTGGTTTCTCTTGAAAGTCTTCTTCAATGCTCTTGAATTTGGCTTCAAGGGTTTCCACCTTCGCTTCCAGTTGCATCATCTTTGCTAAGGGAAAAGACACGGTGTATGATGCTTGTCCACGTAGTGCATTCACATCTGCTTCAGAGCAGACAATGTGGTTGTAAACTGAGTTGCTAATTCAATTATGTCCACTGTCCGTCAGTCAAAATTCACTCCCCTGATTCCATTTGAAACAACAAAACGATCATTTCTGTCGGTATCGGAAAATTTTCGACGGTTTTCCGAGGGAAAGGTATATCCATCTATTACCGTCGGAAATCAAAAATAACTTGTATATCAAAAATAGAAAAAACCTCAAAATCAGTGAAACCTAAACGGAAAATTGACCCCAAATCCTTAAAATTGATAAGCAAGAAGATGAAAATCTTGGATCCCAACGAAATTTCTTCCCTTTCGCACCAAACAATCAACCTCGAAAACATTCATACAACCATTAGGAAGAGAAACCCAGAGACCCCCGCTTCATAGTTGCATACATTGTGCGTTGCAAGGAGACGCACACGAAAGCAGACGTGAATTTTTTTCGAGATTCTATACATATATGCACACACAAAATCGACTAATTAAACAAATGTCGCAAAGAAGTATGAAGCTTAATAAAAAAAATCCATAAATGTGATCGCACGAATCCCCCAGGAAGATTGAAAGACAGATCGTTCATCTCGGGAAAAAATCGAAAACATCGTCGAGCTGAGACGCGGAAGACGACGACGACCCATTGGTCTTGTGTTCTTCACAGCAAGCCTGAACCGTAGCAAGCGCTTCTCAAAAAGTTTTTATGTAATTTATAAAAACTTTTTATATTTTAAATGTTTATTAAAACATTTAGATTATTTTATTTATTTATGAAAACGTTTGAATAACTTTTAGTTTATTAAAAACGTTTTAATAATTTATATGATTTGTAAATAATTTGTTTATAATTTTATGATTATTAGAAAATTTTATATATTTTTAAGAACATTTTTAGATTTCTTTGTTTTATATAAATGTTTTGTTAATTAATTGCAACCGTTTTCATTTTTTTAATAGTTTATAAATATATTTTCATTAAATTTTAATCAAATTGTTGAAATGTAGGAATGATTACGGAGAATTCGAAGCATTTTTGTCTGGCACCCCGGAAGGTGGCCTTCAGCCAGGTCAGCTTTCTATGTCTGCTCCGCCACAACCGGCACCTCCGCGACGGCCCCGATCGACTCAGTTGAGACCGACGCAGTCAAGATCGTCCCATCCGCAGCAAGATGCTCCGAGCGGGAGCCATTCCGTGTCCAAGATGCCGGACTCGCAGGAAGTTCCGCACTCTATCGCACCGGAGATTGAACTCTTAGTCGACCAGCCGGGACGGGAGATGCTCAAACGACTTCATCCTGATCCGTTTAACAACCCGCACACTTATTGGTAAGTTATATTACTTTAACAAAATCATTTTTATTATATATATGGTTCTAAAATGTTTGTTTAATATTTAATGTTTTTTCATTGACGTGTTAAGGTTCGAGATGACGTCTTCCAAGATCACGAAGAGCATTCTCGCAATGATGTGTAGCATGCTCAATCACCCGTACCCGCAGTACTCAAAGATTCCTAGGTCCCAACAACATAACTGGTTTCGCCAGTTCGCGGTAAGTACTCTATTCATTATCTCAAAAATTTATAATTTATAATATATATCAGTTATTATTAACACAAATCGTTTTTTAGCATGAGTACACATGAGATGGAAACCATACAACGCTTGTGGAAAATGGTTTTCACAAGAAAGCGAGGAGCCACTACTCGCACGTCCTCAACGAGTGGAAGCATAGGTGGGTTCTAGGGGAAGATCCGAAGGGAGTGAACCTGACGCTCTTTGCCGGGTTCATCTGTCATTGGTCCCAGCCTGTTACAGCAGCGGACTCTTCGACGCATTTCCAGAACCACAAGAGTGAGAAAAAAGTATGGGGATAGCGACGCACAACGCGGGAGCGAAGAGCACCGTACAGCGGAAGATTGACTTTGTAAGTTTTATTTTAAAAAATGTTCAATACATTGTTATTTAAAAACTAATAATTGTTTAAAAAATGTGCAGAAACAACGAACGGGACGGGATCCGACGTTTATTGAGATCACTGAAGAGGACAATACGAACAAGCTCACGGGCCAGATCCAGGATCCGATTGCCCGGAGAATCGTTGAGTTGGCAAGGAGGTGGGTGGAGGAGGTCCAGACCCAGCAGTTCGAGGAAGTCGGCTCAATCGAGGAGTTACCGTCAGAAAAGATCAACGAGATCTTTTTGAGGTATGTTTTTGTGTATTTACTTAAAATTTATATATGACTGCGAGGAAACTAATATTTTAAAAAACTTTGCAGGAAACGCAACGCAAGAAAGACCGAGTTTTCGGTCTAGGAAAATTGGGGGAGGGAGCCTCGACTCCGCATTCCCGCTTCCATCCGGAGAACGACTCCTTCACCGAATCCCTGAGAGCGAAGGATGCAGAAATTGAAGCTTTGAAGGAGAATCAAGTGAGGTTTGAAGCTCGGCTGCTTGATGAAAGGGCGCATCTTGAAGCTCATATGCGGGCAGAGAGGGAAGAAAATGTGAGGAAGATGAAGGCGATGCAAGATGAGATTTATAACTACATCAGGACTCTTCCAAGAGGACAATCGAGGACGGGGACAGAGACGGGTACGAGTACGGGGATGGGGACGGGTACGGGGACGAGTACGGGTACGGGTACGGATACGGGAACGGGTACAGGATCCGTAGCGGGAACGGGAGCCGATATGGATCCCGATGTTTTGTAAAAATAATAATTTTTTAATCAAATAATTTTAATAATAAATAAACCAATAATTTAATATTTATATTTCATTTTAAATTTAATATTAAATTAATTATAATATAAATAAAAATCAATAATTTAAAAAAAATATTTAAAATAACTGTCGGAAAACCGTTGGTAAACCGTCGGTTAAATACCGTCGGAAAACCGTCAGTTATAATCTATCGGTAAACCATCGGTTAAAAACCGTCGGTTATATACCGTCGGTTAAATCCCGTCCGTAAACCGTCAGTTAAAAACCATCGGTTAGAAACCGTCAGTTAAAAACCGTCAGTTAGAAACCTTCGGTAAACCGTCGGTTTACAGGTTGTCGGTAAACCGTCGATAATCCGTCAAAATAGTCGTCGTCGGAAAACCAACGGTAATTACCGACGGTTTTCCGACGAAAATATTTTTCCGACGAAATAGAACCGACGGATTCCAACGGACGAAATTCCGTCGGTAAAAGGCTTTTCCGACGGTTTACCGTCGGTAAAAGAAGTTTTTTTGTAGTGCACCGGCAAACACCTATGAAAGTAGTTGCAGAGACTACATTTTTTCACTGTTGATGATCGCTTGTATTAATGATCGCTTTCCAGCGATAGCATGCCAAACAGAGCCTATCTAACTACACCATACCATGTCCGTAAATCTAAGTGAAAATGGAATTCAAAACTTGTTGTTTTAATTAACCCAAAAACATTTTAGGAAAATAAAATTAAAAAGTCAAAAATTCTCTTTGTGGAAAGTAAAGCGAGTGGACGATTCGAGACTAAACTCCTGACAAAGTGAATTCAGAGGTCGGACAAGCGTTGGACTTCCACAGTAGAACACACCTGAAAAACCATACAAATTCAGATTTATATATCTTAAATAATTGCAACGAAATACAAGGCGACAAAATACAATTATCAATAGAAATTACTTAGTTTATTTTAACTTCAGTTCGTCCGTTTTTGAATATTTCTTAATTAACTATGCAAGACGAAGACCTTACTAATTTTCACACAATGTTATTAGTTGAGTAAATAAATACATCATAAAGGTAAACGCATGAAAATTCTAAAAGTTTCATACTCAGAATGAGAATTAGGTTTAGATATTTAATTAATGAACAGGCCACACAAAACATTTTGCAAGCAATATCAAAGAATGTATTAACAAAATAATTAAGAGAACCCATATTTACCTATGCGAGAAGTTTCGTGCTTGCTTGACAATTCAGAAAAAACTTTCCTCCAATTAGGTCTTGCAAAATGCGTTCGTATCTGAATCAGGTGCAAGATCGTATATATATCTTTTTTTAAATACCAATAAATGATAATATAATTATGGTTAGTAAAATAATAATTAAGTGGACAACAAAGAAAAAGAAATGAACCTACTCGGCTCTCAGAAACAATGTCAACACCGTTTTTGGCATGTTGAAGTTTTTGGACCATAGCGATTAGAGCAGATCTTGCATCTCCTGCTTCGTACATACTTGTTAAGTAGTTATGCATTTCTATCACATTCTGCAAATACAATAATTTTAGAATTTTTTTTTTTTTTTTTTGTCTAAGAATCAAGATGTTACTAATATATGGAGTTAGCTACAATGAAAGTTTTGCAAAATTAAGTTTTTCCACCGAAATTTATAAAAATAAATTTGGATATTAGTAGACTATCAGAAAAACATGAATATATTATATAACATTATTCAAAGGACAATTATAAAAATATCAGATTTATGTGGTATCTTGGGGTATTTGTCTAATTAAAGACTAAATGATTATATTTTGAAATGGATATAATAACTTACGGTTTTGTCATACACTGCGATATCATCCATAACTCCTTTGAACCATTCGAAAGAAGCTTGTTCTCTTGTGACCCAATAAAAATATGCTCTTTGTGGAAACTTTCTACCTCCATTTACACTAGATCCTCCTACACTTCCTTCGCACCTTTGCCCCTACATTTGTTTTTTTCAAATTTCAAATTTCAAATTTCAAATCCACATCCCATTACTTTTCTTTATAATCTTCTTTCTTGGTTACCGATTACTTACGGTTTTCGGAATACCAGGTTTGAGATTATTCAACATGTCTTTTAGGATACTTATGAATGGGGTCGCACCAATCCCTAGCCCGATCAACAAAAGGATATCGAACTTCTCATAGTTTTGTGCCGGAGCACCATATGGTCCTTTGATGAAAATTCTTGGAAATCTTGTCGCCAGATGAGATCAAATTTCAATCACCTTATCTAAGAATATCCTCAATGGATCGGTCGATAAAGATTTTTACTTACAGGATTTGCGATTCTTCAATGAGAGGATTTGCACCTCTTGCTCTTGTTTCCATCCTAATAAGATTATTTGGACTCGCTTGGGGAGGCTCGCATGTCTACAAGAAACAAGAATTAACCTTTAATTTTGGTTGTTTAATCGCATGAACTTCAAGCTTGCTTAAATCGGACAAACACAAACTTCGAGACCATGTTCATACACCATGCATATATATGATTTATAAGATCATATGTTAAAAATAGAAATTACCTCTGCAAATCTGTTTCTAAGTTCACTGGTCCAATCTCCCAATGCTCTTATATGAACGCTCAAATATTCATCTCCGGGAGCAGAAGTGATGGAGAATGGATGCCTAAAACACAAAGTTAAAAATATTACAATGATAGAAACATTTTATTTATTTTTGCCAACGATTGGTTAGATTTTCTTTGAGAAAAAAAAATGTTCTTACCATTCGAATTTGGAGATATCAGGGCACTTGACAAACATGTACATGCCACTTTTGTACTTGAACCCTTGAGGTTTTGTCATATAGAGTGCAAGAACATTGCCTGAATATACGATAGCCTAGGCACATAATATTTGCGATATTTCATAATTTTATTATTTAATAATGTTAGAAGAAAACTATAATCAAATTACCTTGATTATGTGGACGCGATGGTTGTGTTCTTGAACTCGCGAGAAAAGCCTTTCACTCGCGTACAACACCATTGGTACGGCCACGTACATCCATGTCTAAAATATTATCAAAAAGAATAACCCAACACACAAAATAGTTAACATTTAGAGCAGGTACACCTACACGGGGTTCTTAAAAACAATTTTATATAACATTTTTTTTTTTACAGATGCCAAAAAAAAAATCAAAAAAAAATACGAGTCATGTAACGACACGTCAGCCGCTACAGTCAAGAAGCCGCTCTTATATAAGAATTTTTGTATACGGTATGTTAGCAATTAAGGTGAACTCCATATTATTTTAATTTTTTTTTTTTTAAGAACCTAAGCTAAAAACCCCCGATGGACAAGCTCTTAGCTAACAAAAAAAAGTATATGCTTAGTTTATATTTCCTAACATACATTGATATATATAAACGTACCGTCTTTTCGTACCACGGCTTCTCGATGATAAGAATGTAACCATGGATGATGAGAAGAGCGTAGGCAACAACGAGCAAATGATGAGCATACCAAAATGAATTAAATCCAGCAAGAACGTTAAACGGCTTAGGCAATTTAACTATGTTCCTTCTGAAATAATGCATCGCGAGCGTGAATGAGATACACATGAAGACGATCATCAGAACTCCCGTAACCGAAACCGGGGTTAGCATTAGACCTAAATAGGTGGGTTGCTTGTGCCCCAAGAGGTGTCCCCCGTACTCAGAGAACAAGTCGTAAGGACAAGCGCTTAGCCTTGGGTAGTTGCATAGCATGTGTAGTGCCGTGTGGAGCAAGGAAGTGACCGCGATCAACACGGCTATAATTTTGTGGAAATTGATGTTATCGTCAAATGGGATCAGGTGGCTCAAGAAAGTTGATCGGAGGAACGTTAGGGTTCTTCGTAAAACGGGGACCAAGACCAAAGCCATGTTGAATTTGAGCATCTCGGCGGTTCCTTTAGCGACGCAAACGCAGCGCCCGGCAATGTTATAAAGAGGGTTCGTTGCGAACTCCTTGTATTTCCAAATGAAGAGGAATGCGTTGACTGCGAGCCACAATGTGACGACCCAAATCTTCTTCCAGTGCTCGTGCATTAGCTCAGCGGTTACTGAAACGTACTTTCTCGTTGGCGTTCTGTAACGTTCAGGGATCATGGCTCGCGTTAGCGTTTGAGATTTCCTCGCGATCTTTTGGGTGTCTGGGTTTGCTACCATCCCTGTTAATAGCACCTCCAGTTGCCACATCTGGTTGATGTAAACTAAACAATTGTCAGAGTGGACAAGCCAATATATACCACAATAGTTTTGCAAAAATATATGATTGATCAAAGCCTAGCTCGATCATAGCGATGAGTCATTAATCTGATCACTAGCTAGATTTTAGGATGAAAATGGCCTTAAGATGTAACCTCAATGTAACCATGGTGATCAGGGTCGAGTTCTTCCATGATCAAAGAAGCATAAGACGCAGCGTTCTTCTTGAGATTCGCGAGCCTGTTAGCAGATGCACTCAAGACTATGACCTCTTTAACCTCTTCTTCTGTTAGCTTTCCATCTCCGTCCTTGTCACACCTAAACCAACCACAACTGTTTATAACCTCATTTGCGAAACCAAAAGCACAACATAGTTGTTATTACATGTCAAAGAAGATCTGGAGGCGACAATCTAAATCTTTCTTGATCATATCTTCCCAAAACATCTTCAGTTGTTCTTTGTCGATCCCATTTTCGGTGTTTATTTGTCTTCTCCGACCCAATGCCTCGTATACTTCTGCCGCAAACTCCAACGTATCTCCCATTCCTTACACATGCAGGCACATTATTATAACACTAAAAAAAGCATTGAAAAATCATTATAGTTTTTACCGATGCAAACGCCAAACTTTTCCTTGGGAAGCTTTCCATCAACGGCGAACTGATTGAACCGGTTCTCGATTGATCTCCACGAATCTCGTTCCCGTCCTGTGACAGTCCGATCAAGGAACCGGAGACTCTGTAGTCCCCTAGCCGCACTAGACGTCGTCCTCTCAACTCTTTGTGGCCCTGTTTTCTTTTCTAGGGCCACAGGTAGCCGGGGGGACCCCAAGTTTCCGCTAGGTGAACCCAGATTACCGCTCTTTCTCCATTTCGACACGCTCATCGATCTGATTATCGATCCCACACCGAGATTCCTCGACACATTTTTCAACATCCCTCCACCGCCACTACTCTCCGAATGGTTGCTATTGTTTGAGTTTTCGGCTTGTTTTACCCTCCTCTCGCCATTTGGATCTACCTCGACGCTGTCTAACATCCATTTGGTGGAATCTTCCTTCCCGACTTTCCTGTTGTTTTTCATATTGGCTTATACCTTTGTATCCTTTTTTTTTTTTAATTACAAACGCACATGAGGATATTCACTTCTACTACTTTTTGTTGTTCTGCCGGTAATCAACCAATCGATCCTTGGAGGTCTTTGTTTTGGGTTCATAAATGATCATGAGAGATCTTGATTTTCTCTTAGTTCGTGTGAGTTCTTACTCTCTCTCTCTCTCTCTCTCTTTTTTTTTTTTGAGTTTTCGTGTAGATGATAATTTTACGAGAGAAGACTAAGAATAGCCTCCTCGTTGCGTGTTGTTTATAGCATTGTGCATAGTCTATTTACTTGGGAAGAGAGACACATGAAAAGTTACTAAACATAGAATACTGGTTTGTGAGGAATTTGAGTTAATTTGGGATTTTTAATTACAATTTATAAAACATAATTTATGAATAACAAAATGTTACATCATTCGCCCATCAATTTGTTATTTAATTGTTCTTTACAAATTCAAGTTAATTCAAATGAAAAAAATGAAATACCAAACACATTTTAAATCCACATAGAAGAATGAGAAAGAAGAAAGGGGTATTTTGACTCATTTTAAATCCAAAAATAAGATTTAAAACAAGTAAAACGTAAAATATAAAAGATAAAACACTTTAAATTTAAATAGTGTTGTCAGAATTAAGTTGAATAACCAAAATCATAAGAACCAAATTTTATTATATAAAGTTGAATGCATTCGAAGTAATCATGATATATAAAATAATTATAATTCACTAAATTTTGATATGTGTTATTATTAATTTAAATCATAACATATGCCGATTTAATAATATAAATAAATATACATTTTATTTTTATTAGTTATGCACTGTTTCTCTGAGAAATTTGAGTTAATTTTGGATTTTAATTATAATTTATAAAATAATTTATGATTAACACAATGTAAAATCTAATTATATAAATTATAATGTCTAATTTTTTTATCCGTTTATTTATTCAGAACCTAAAATATTTTTATATAAATGATGAAAGTGAAAGTTTATCAAGTTTTGACGTGTAAAAAACACATAAACTGTGTCGTTGAAAATCTAAAAACCAAAGTTTTTAAAATAGGGAAATTGCAATATTTCTACATTGAAGTGGTTAAATTAGTGAACCAAAAGGTGGTGCACGTGGACGATACTCTCATGTGAGAAAGACGCATAAACCCCTACGAACACTAACAATAGTCCATGGTCGGCTATAGGCTTCGAACAATGCTTTTGTCAGAAAATCTTTGGTGGAGATATCGGTCTGCAGTTCAAAATAATTGTGTGGAGTGTAGCTTTTTACAAAAATTAATTGAGGAAAATGAAATGTCATCACCTAGATCTATAAATGTTATCTTTCGCAATTCAAACTCATTTCAACAGCCTGTAAATAAATCCTCGGCCATTTGCTTTTTGAACCATTTTGCTTTGCCTCGCTGTAGTGGGTATGGTACTTTCCTACCCTTCATAGTTTTTACGTAGCTAAATCCTTAACATTCACTAACATTTCCTTTTGTAGGTCCTAAACATGTCGAACACCGAGTTACCTCATCGTCTAATTGCCTCCAGAGAAGAACCTTGGGGCGACCGGGTTATCGTATACCAAAAGAATGAGATCATCTGTGTCCTACAATATGCTCTAGAAGAAGAAGAACTTCGTTTTATGAGGGCATCTTCGTTGGGAAAGCTTTTTACTTTACCAGCTCTCCCCGCTTGGTCAGGAAGTTTTGGGCTTTTTCTACTTTCAAGGCAACTTGTAATAACTTTGATAAACGAGATATGTGTTTTATTTGCAGCAACACCAGTCTGTTTCTCACTTCACGAATTTACAATCGCCACTGACTTACCATGTGGAAAGTATCCCCCAAAAGATAAGAAGAAGGGAAAGGGAATGATGGATAGGAGTCGTACTAAATGATACTTCTAGACACAGATGAAGATGTGACAGTGGCAAGGGTTTTATACATGCTGAAGAAGAAGGTTGTCACTGATCCAGAACTCAGGCTCCGATTGGCATGTTTGGCGCTCGTTGATGGGATTCTTGTGCCCACAACTCACTAGCCTAAGTGCAAGATCATTGTAGAACATGCATAACGGGGGAGGATCTAAACGGGTTCCTCTCCTATCCGTGGGAAAGGCTCTCGTTCGATATGATAATGAACTCTGTCAAAGAGAGGGATCTGACAAAGATTGTGACGGCAAATGTCGCCATACATGACTTCTTTCAAACCCTTCAGATGGTTATTATCGACGTCGTTCCTTCCTGCCATTCAGAAAATAATATCAACCGCCCCAGCGCATCCGGGTAGTGGTTCAGATGGAGGCGTTATCCCTATTAAGCGACCAAGAGTTTCTTTTAACGTAAATTTTGCTAGGCAACTCGATGAACAATGTCAGGTACATTAGTATCTCATCCATCGTTTCAACGATAAAAGTATATTTTTCAAACTAGTTCCCTGGATTTGTTAGTCGATAAGTGTGACTAATATGTTTGGTAATTGCAAACACGATTAACTAAGTTGTTTGCTAATTTTGTTAGCGTTTACATCATCTGTCCATACCACATTTCAATATTGTTGATATTATTGACAGGAAGGTTGCTGCTAACAACCCTATGATTATCAACACTGTAATACAATGGTTAACCGATAACATCATTATTGACAAAAAAATCAGTTACATCCACTTGTCCCACGACAGCGAAACCACCTCCTGATGTTCCTACCAACAACAACGGTAACATACCTCAACCGCAAGGTTTTCAGAATAATGGTTCTACCCAGGAGACCATGTCATTTGGTGATATCTTTGCTTATTATGGATGTCCTAATACGAAGGTATATTTTTCGGCTCACATTTTGGTGCATTAATTATGTGTTCCGTAAGACTAACCTTAATTTTTAAGGAATCCTTGGATAAAGACGTTGCTAATCCATGAGGCCACAACGATTCCGCAAAAGTTCCAGAGGACAATGGAATTGAAAATGTAAGTCATTGTGTTCATTGTACGCTATTTCCATTTATCATGTTCTTCTGTTTCCTATTTTTTAACCCTTTCACGTCCTAGACGTCTTTTGAGAAGGACGATAATGAGAATGATGAAGATGGTTCTTGTATTGGCCGATCCGAGGCTGGTGAAGACGATGGCACATCCGGGGCAGAGCATTCCCTTGTCGCAGATGAGAATAATGCAATCAATGACACATAGGCTCCTGATGACATAATTGTTTTAAGTCCACCTCATGTTCCTGAATCCGTACCGAATGGATCTCCTAACGGAGGTCAAGATAAGGGTGATGTCCAAGTAGATAAGGTAAGAATTGTAAATGTACTTTACTTTCACATAATATAGTTACCGTCCAACTAATAAGTTTTGTATAACTGTATTACCTACTAATCCTTATTATTTGTATATTGTACACTACCAACCCTTCCTCGTTACTGTTTATGTAGGATTCAACCACCTCCGACCCACTTGTCCAAACTGATTTTGATCACATTCCTCTCATAACAAGGAAAATCAAAATAACTAGAGTCTCCTCATCTAAGTTGGGGGGAACAATTTCAGTGCGACAAAAGGTTTAAGGCCTCTAATGAAGTCCAATCAAACATTGTTGAGGATTTAACCGATTTTATCCCCGAGTAGGAACTCATTGACCGCATTAAAATTTTAAAAGGGTAACTCAGGTTTTATACACTTTCAACATTAACCTATCCTCCTTCATAAGTGATATATCATGGTTTTTACCGGTTTTATGCCATGATATAAGTGTGTTTTAGAGTCTATTTGTGTCTCTTTAGAGTCTTTTACAAGTTTCATTAGGTACACGGACGTTTGGAGCTAATGTGGTGATTATGGAGCTTATTGGAGCATTTTGGAGATTTGACCCGAGAGCTTGTGCTCACTGTCCAGATTTGAAGACTGCGTCGATCGTTGCACACCTGCAACGGTCGATGCACAACGCGAATGGGCCAGACTCGGCGGTTTAATGAAGTATGCCAATATTGCAGAAAAGCCCAGAAGTTTCAGATATTTACACAGAAGCCCCAAGTCGTGTTTTAGCTATTTAATTAGGATTTTAACTTCTGTTTTACATACGCTATCATAATTAAGAGCAGAGAGTTTTTAGAGCTTTTGGGGGATGATCTGATCCTGTACTACATTCGTTTTGGAGAAGTTTTCGAACCCCTTTATTTATCTAATCTCTTTTATGATTTCTATTTATTCATTGATTATGTTTACATCATCCATATCTGAGTAGGTCCATAGTTAGGTTTAGGGTTTCTCATAGGGATTTCATGACTTGCTAGATATAATTAATTCAGTTAAGGATTCACATCAATAAGATGTTCTTCAATCTAAATTGTGTTTAATGCTAGTTCTAACCTGATCAATTTGAATCTAGATCTTAGGTTGCTAAATACGACACGACAGTGTGGTTTAGAATCTGAACTATTTAGGTTGAGCAATTTAATTACTCGCAAAGGAATTTGGTTTAATTAGATTGTGAACATATCAAACTTGAATTTAAAGCTGGTTTAATCTGTTAGTAATTGCAAAGGAATTTGGATTACTGCACTTAGACTTAGAGAATTCTCGCAAAGGAATTTGGTTAATTCTATATCTGTGTTTTGAGTTCTAGAACTGAGTTTAATTAGATCATGACTGGTTGATTTATCTGCTTGTCTGATTTCCTGAGAACGCCCTAGACTTAGCGCTTTTAGTTTATTGATTTCAAACAACCAACCTGCTATTGATTTACTTTCTTGCTTGCTTTTAGATAATAGATTACAAATTGCTTTTTGCTTTCTCCTAGTTTTAATCTCTTTAAGTTCTTAGTTTTATCGTGCCTAGAGTCCTCGTGGATTTGATCCCTAAGTACTACGACTACATCACTGTGCACTTGCAGTTAGAATAGGGTAAAACTAGACACCTATCAAATTTTTGGCGCCGTTGCCGGGGACTCTTAGAGTCTTCGATAGCTTCGAACTTAGGGTTTTTTCGAGGATTTTTATTTTTATTTTTGTTTACTGATTTTTTCTCTGTTTTCTTTCTGTCGCAGGTACCAATTTCGCATAGCGTCGATCGTTGCACCTTTTGTGTCGATCGACACTAGACGATTCTGAGATTGAATCGATCGTTGCACTGATAGCATCGATCGTTGCTTGACGATTACAAACAGTTTATGCAGACGCGTGAAACTAGAAGTAATCAGAACTTGAACCTCGTTAATATCGGACTTGAAGAACTTGGACGACTAGAGAGGACTAATAGAAGAGAAAGAAGAGCAAGGATGGTACGTGAACGACTGATTCTGATAGCCGATGCTCAAGGTATCCTGAGGGATCCGCAAAACAATCCTTACAATGCTGCTGGGCAGAGGTTTGATGCTGAAGGACGTGTGATCCCTGAAGTTGAGGAACCCGAACCACAGACGCAGGCGCAAGGCCAAGGACAGAACCAAGGTAGACAGATGGTAGTCCATGAGAGGACTTTGGCTGACTACAACAGACCGAATGGGTTTCATACCAACCGGTCAGCTCTAGTACCTCCCGGTTTTGAGAGGAATGATTTTGAGATTAAAACCATCTACTACTCGCTGATGAAGCAGAATGCTTTCCATGGTCATCCGTCGGAGCAGCCTATGGATCACATTGATCAGTTTGAGGACATAATCACTGGCATGAAGTATGATGGAGTGTGCCAAGATTATCTATTTCTCAAGCTCTTTCCATACAGTCTCGCTGGAGACGCTGCTGCATGGCTGAAGCAACTGCCACCTGGGCAGTTTGTTACTTGGGCAGCCCTGAAGAGTGAGTTCCTGTGTCACTTCTACGATGATGCGCGTTCTGATCAGTCCATACAGGACATACTCACCTTTTCCCAAGGTCCTACTGAGCCTCTTAAGACTGCCTGGATGAGATTCAAGAAATACCAACGTGACTGCCCGCACCATGGATTCACTGAGGTAACACTTTTAGGCATCTTCTTTAGAGGCATAGATCTTCCATATCAGACTGCATTGGACAACTGTAGCAATGCCAACTTTAACACTAGGACTCCTGCTCAAGCTAAGCAGTTGATTGATAACTTAGTGAGCAGCAACAGTTGCAAGACTACTGATGAGAGAAGGAAGAAATCTGGTGGGAATGTAGAGAATTTGGAGATTGCTGATATTGGATCTAAACTGGACACAGTTTGTAATCTCCTAGCTGGTAAGAAAGTTGTCCACTTTGCCCAAGATGTTGAGGTAATTCAGACTGAGGAGGACACTCAGGAAGAAGATGTGAATTACATAGGAGGATCTGGATTCCAAGGTAATAAATTTGGTAATCAGCAGGGAAACATGTTCTTCAATGGAGGACAGAAGAGTGCCTTCACAGGCAATCATAACTCCTCTAGCTTTGGACAGACTAGTGATTTTCAGAAACCTTTTGGACAAGGTACTCAGAGAACCTATAGATCATCTTCTTACCAAGCGCCTCCTATAGCTACTGCTCATGAGAGTAAGTTGGAGGCAATGATGGAACAACTGCTGGAAAGTCAGACCAAGATTTCTGTGGACTGCAATAAAAAGTTGGATGCTGTCTATGAGGATCTCAATGGAAAGTTTGAGTCTCTGAACACTCATGTGAAGCAGTTGGATACTCAGGTGAGTCAGATTTCTAGTTCTGTTAAAGGAAAAGAAGTAGCAGACATCCATATTAAGGCCTGGTCAGTGCACATTGATGATGGATCATGCCTAGGTGAAGGATTTGAGCTAAGCACAGCTGAGTTGGTAGAAGAGGTTGAATTTTTGGATTTTGAGGAAAATCTCTCGGGTAGAAACTGTGAAAACAGTGATGCATCGATCGACGCACCACTAGTGTCGGTCGTGAACAGACAGACTCACAGGATTCTGAAGGCATTGATGCAGATTTAGAGCTTGATCGTTTATTCCCTGGAGTGTCTGAGATTACTCAACCGGAGATTTATGCACATTCCATTCGACTATATCCTTCAGTGTCTGAAGTGATTAAGCAAGAGATTGAAGAGCTTGAGAAGCTGGAAGAGATTGGTGAAGAGTTGGAAGAAATTCCATCATCTGATGATCCACCTTATCACCCATGCGTGTAGAGATACTTGAATAAGATGTTGCCTTTAGATGAAGAGCTGAAAGATTGGGTGATTGTGGTCCTTCAGCATATAAGTGATGTGATGTTAACCAAGATCCCAAAGAAGCTGTCTGGCCCTGGTGTCTTTGTGCTAAATTGTTCTATCTTCGAGGATAGTTTTAGGCGTTCTCTGTGTGATCTTGGAGCTGCAGGAAGTCTTATGCCATATTCTGTGGCAGAGAAGCTGGGTATGCTGGATTTTTCGCCTACTAGGACCTCTCTTGTCCTAGCTGATCAGTCTATAAGAGTTCCAGAAGGACTCCTTGAGGACATCCCGGTCAGAGTTGGAAACTACTTAGTTCCAACAGACTTCTTAGTACTGAAGTATGACAGTGATCCTGATGACGCGCTGATACTTGGGAGACCATTTTTGGCTACAGCAGGAGCAATAATAGATGTTAGACACATTCTGATTGATCTCCACCTGGGAGATGAGCCGCTGCATTATGAGATGGATAAGCTGCGCAGACCTTTGATAGATGGGCATACATTCACCATCATGGATGCAGATGATGAGCAGCCGAGTGATACTGTGATTTTGGATCCTGGGGAGCAGTTTACTCCTTCTTTTCTTGGACGCGTTCATACTAATACAGCCTACTCACCACCTTGGATGAGGAGACTTGAACGGGGACAATCAAAGTCTCTGTCAAGATCTCTTGGTGCCTAAAAATCTTGTTCGTCCGGTCAAGCTAATGACCTTAAACAAGCGCTGAGTGGGAGGCAACCCACTGTTTTCGTTTTTGCATTTTAATTTTGGTGTTTTTGTAGGATTTTAAGTTTTGTTTCTGGTTTTGGTGAGTTTTTGTCTGCAGGTCTCGGAGTATTCGCGTTGCGTCGATCGACACACATTGTGTCGATCGTCACAACACTATCGAAATCGCATTGCAGCGATCGTTGCGGTCCTGAGCAACGATCGACCATACACGAAAATCGCATAGCAACGGTCGATGCACCTAGTGCAACGATCGATGCTTGAGCGACAGAGGTAAAATCAGACAGAACTCAACACGTCCATTAACATATTAACTTTTTCTTTCTTTTTACCAACCCTTTGCTTGACACTACTGGGGACAGTGTGTCTTAAGTGTGGGGGAGGTGCTACTGACATCTATCTTTCTGTTTTCTTAGAGTCAGTATGTTTTTCAAAATTTGTTTTATTGAGTCAAAACCAGTTTAAGTAGGAAACAATGATTTTTTGAGAAGATTAATAGCACTTGCAAGAACTTAAGTAACCATCGGGATGAAGTTGCAGGATCTATCTATGACTATTAGAAAACCCCATCACAGATCAACCTACTGAGGACACCCACATCACTTCAGGTATCAGAGGATCCTTTTACTGACTTCAAACTTAATACTGACTTAATTTTCTCACCTAAGGGCTTGGTATACTTTGTGTCGGATTCCCTTGTTAGTTCTGACAAAGCCTGTCAACCTGTCCTATTTGGTTCCCTTCTCCCCTTCCATAAAGTAAAAAAAAAAGATAATAAACTTAGGATGAGTTAGTAACTCCGAAGTGGTCTCTGGGAGTGGTAGCTACAACTATCATATCCTGTGCATCCATGGAATGTGTCCAAAGTACACCCCTTAACGGGAAGAGCACTGATAAAAAATAAATAAAATGATACCCAATGGGGAAAAATCAAAATGCTAAGGAAGGGAAAAGAGAAGAAAGAGACTAGAGAAAGATAGTATGGTGGTCTAGAGCTGATAAGGTAAGAGTCCATGTGCCTTTGATCGATACTCCTTAGGTGAGACCACACTTAAATACTTGCAGAAGTCAGTAGGGAGAATTTGAATGCGTGAATGTGATTGTGGATTTTACTTAGGACAGTTGCTAAGTGTGGGGGAAGTATATATTGGTCTTGATGTCTTGTGATTAATTCTTTCAGTGGTTTACTAAGGGGAATCTGAGTGTTGTTGCTTCTAGGACAAAAAGAGTTTCTGAAAGTTTTCAAACCTCTTCACCATGTTTTAGTTCTCTGTTTTGCTTGAGGGCAAGCAAAGGCTAAGTGTAGGGGAGTTGATATATCATGGTTTTTACCGGTTTTATGCCATGATATAAGTGTGTTTTAGAGTCTATTTGTGTCTCTTTAGAGTCTTTTACAGGTTTTATTAGGTACACGCACGTTTGAAGCTAATGTGGTGATTATGGAGCTTATTAGAGCATTTTGGAGATTTGACCCGAGAGCTTGTGCTCACTGTCCAGATTTGAAGACTGCGTCGATCGTTGCACACCTGCAACGGTCGATGCACAGCGCGAATGGGCAAGACTCGGCGGTTTAATGAAGTATGCCAATATTGCAGAAAAGCCCAGAATTTCCAGATATTTACACAGAAGCCCCAAGTCGTGTTTTAGCTATTTAATTAGGATTTTAACTTCTGTTTTACATACGCTATCATAATTAAGAGCAGAGAGTTTTTAGAGCTTTTGGGGGCTGATCTGATCCTGTACTACATTCGTTTTGGAGAAGTTTTCGAACCCCTTTATTTATCTAATCTCTTTTATGATTTCTATTTATTCATTGATTATGTTTACATCATCCATGTCTGAGTAGTTCCATAGTTAGGTTTAGGGTATCTCATATAGATTTAATGACTTGCTAGATATAATTAATTCAGTTAAGGATTCACATCAATAAGATGTTCTTAATCTAAATTGTGTTTAATGCTAGTTCTAACCTGATCAATTTGAATCTAGATCTTAGGTTGCTAAATACGACACGACAGTGTGGTTTAGAATCTGAACCATTTAGGTTGAGCAATTTAATTACTCGCAAAGAAATTTGGTTTAATTAGATTGTGAACATATCAAACTTGAATTTAAAGCTGGTTTAATCTGTTAGTAATTGCAAAGGAATTTGGATTACTGCACTTAGACTTAGAGAATTCTCGCAAAGGAATTTGGTTAATTCTATATCTGTGTTTTGAGTTCTAGAACTGAGTTTAATTAGATCATGACTGATTGATTTATCTGCTTGTCTGATTTCCTGAGAACGCCCTAGACTTAGCGCTTCTAGTTTATTGATTTCAAACAACCAACCTGCTACTGATTTACTTTCTTGCTTGCTTTTAGGTAATAGATTACAAATTGCTTTTTGCTTTCTCCTAGTTTTAATCTCTTTAATTTCTTAGTTTTATCTGTTGGGATTATGTCCTGAAATCATATTGTACTTACTCTGCATGATAGTTGTATTGTCGAGATCGGACAATCCATGTAATACTAGGTGATCATAATGATTTGCTAGAAACCGCTTATGACTTATGAGTGGTAACTCATTGCTAGTATTATGTGGATCTACAGGGTCACACACCTAAGCAAGCTGGATACACTTTGTATGGGATTGATCATTGGTAAATGGTTTAGTCAATGTGTATTGGATACACATTGAATTCAAGTTTTGAGAAGTGTGTCGATCGACACAGTAGGTGCATCGATCGACACAGGGTCGATTCCGAAACTGATGTTTCGGATTATGACTTAAATTGACCCGGTTTAATTACTGGGGAATTAGGTCGACTTTGAGCCTATATATTCTATAATGAGGCTCGAATTTGGAAAAGGAGTTCTCGACAGAACGATTGCGGCCACCTCTCAAAACATAGAAATTCCAAGGAGATCCGATTCCCGGCACTAGCATCCCGGCGGATTCCAGTTTGTGTGCGTGTGGACTGCAGTAGAGGCGCAGCATCTGAGGCGCTCTAGAGATCTGGTTTATCTGACTATATTCCGCTGCCAGAACAAGGTAAACGCAGATCGGTAAGGATTCAATTACACAAACCCAGATCCTAGGCTTAGAACTTGCGGATTCTGAAAGCTGTTAGAATTGCTCAAGTTCCTTCAGTGGTATCAGAGCCATAGGGTTTAATCCATTGAATTTGTAGCATGGAATTCGATTAATGTAGTATTTGATTGAATTGATGTTAATTAGTTTTCGTTTTGGTAAAATAATCTCGGATTTGTTAATATCGAAAACGAAGAACTGTGTTTTCGCACTGTGTCGATCGACACAATTTTGTATCGGTCGACACACCGCGAAAACGGCAAAAATTATTTTAGGGTTTTCGCATAGCATCGATCGATGCACTGGGTGTGTCGGTCGATGCACCGCGAAAATGCAGAACTTGTGTTTTCGCATAGTGTCGGTCGATGCACCGCGAATTCGCCTATTGAAAATTTGGGTTTCGATTTTGAAATCGCATTGTGTCGATCGACACACTGGGTGCATCGATCGACACAGGCTGTGCGAATGGTTAATCGGTTCAATTGGATTGAACCGGTTATCTCGCATGGTTATGTCGGTTTAATTTGATTAAAATTCCCTGATACCCTACTGTGTCGATCGACACAGGTTAAGTGTCGGTCGACATAGGCCTTGTGATTGGTTGATCGGTCCAATTGGATTGAACTGGTTATAATGCTTGGTTAAGGTAGATCAGATCGGCTTAAATTAGATGAATTGGTTCAATTGGATTGAACTGGTTATCTCAATTAGTATAGACCGATTTGATTGGATAAGATCAATTTGATTGGATAAGTCGGTTCAATTAGATTGGACCGGCTATCGCGATTAGTTGAAACTGATTGAATCGGTTCAATTGGATGGACTGGTTGAGTTAGATTTGACCGGTATCTCAATTGTTCTAAAACCGGTTCATTTGGTCAATTACCGGTTCAATTGGATTGCCCGGTTATCGGTTTTTGTTAAGGTTGGATGCGAACCGTGATCGTTTGGTTATTGAACCAAATGATTGAGAAACCGAACCAAATGACCTAACCCACTCTTATTAGAACAATTAAAACTCAATTGAAATTAAAAGTTAAACGTGTTCTAAACCTATCGAATGTGAAGGATTATGTGTGTTCATGGTGTAATTTTCAGGTTACATCCTAGCACATAATCAACTAGGATCTAGGTGATTTGCAGTTGAATCATAAACAGATCAGATTCATTACCTTATGATTGCAGCGGATTGATCAAAGGAATGAAGAGATCTGCAAGAGCTGATGATAACCGGCTCCTCCTAGGTATCCACACGCTTACAAGCTACTGGATCAGGCTGCTAGACCAAGCTGGAATCAACAGAGAGAGAGAAAGACGGCTCAGGTAAAATCGCAGGGGGTTGTGGAATTACCCTAGGCTGCGCCTCTCATCCCTTATATGGGCCCAAGGAATTATCCTAATGGCCTATTGGGATTTTGGGCCCAAGACACAAATCAGACAAAAGCCTGTATTTTGTCTGGCCCAACTCTCTGTTCATATACAGTAAATGCCTTGCATCTTACCGTATTAATTCCTTGTTAACTTTCCCGTTAGCTATGGTGTGTGACCCTTAGGGATCATACAATACTGGTAATAAGTCCTAAACTTATAGATCATGAGCGGGCTCTAGCAAGTCATCATGATCACCCAGTATTTATGACTTATGTCTGATCTCGACACTTATCATACTTTCTAGAGATAGTACAGTAGATTTCAGGACATTCCCAACAATCTCCCACTTGTACTGGAATCCTACATTCCCTAATCCTTTTGTCTCAATATCTCGATCTGGCATAAGGCAAGATGCGTGTCATTCTTATATAGCCAGACCATGTTCATCGGACCAGATTTGATACTGACAATGCAAACGACTTGGGCAAGTCCGTTTGGGAGTGGCCACTCTCTTACCAGCTATCAAGTCTCCGATTGGCCTAGAGATATTACCTCCGTTAAACGGCAGGGACAAATCCCATCTTGTTCCATCACTATGAACTACACACTTTATAATACACCCAACCAAGGTCCTTATAGCTCCCAGTTACGAAACAGCGTTAGACAATGATCAAAGCGCATCACTCCATGTGCAGCCACATGCATGCGAACTCAGGTCTAAGGACTATACTCTATAGTCGTATATGAGAACCTCTTATGACACAGATATTAATATCTTGTAGAGTTCTCATCAGCGGGCCATGTCCGGTCATATGCTCCCCTACATATACCTATGTGTCGACTTTGATGCCGCGCATCTATGACCCCTCGAAACTTGGTCATAAGTCTCAAGACAATCTAGTCTCAAGTGGTTGTTGGTGTTCCAATTTCAACAACCTTCGACTATGGACACTATGATTTATGTCATTTCGTTAAATATGAGGTTTAAGGATCAAGTCTACTCATGTACTTCGATGGCCCATATATAATGACATGAATCATTTTGGAACGATTATTTATATCACAGTTAAAATAATCCAGAAATCATAAATTTCATAAACATAAAATATTATGTTTACATGAACCTTTCAAAACAACTAAATAAAGCCCTTTACAAACTCCCACTGAAATTAAGACTACATCTTAATTTCACTTATCCTACAGCTACAGTCCGCGACTCGTGCTTAGGCCTAAGGAGTGGCTTCGTTAATAGATTAGCAACGTTCTCATTCGTTGAAACTTGCTGATCTACTTAACACCTCTGTCATTTATCTCACGGAATAAGTTATACCTACCCTCAAGGTGTTTGGACCTCTGATGTGCAGCTAGCCTCATCTATGCTGGGAATCACATCAAGTTCAGTGATGAACTCTTCTTTTCCAAACAACCTCTTTCGCCGCTTCCCAAGCTGCGAAATATTCAGCTTAAGTCATGGAGTCAGCAACAGTGCCTTGCACCGCCAGACAGACACAAGATATAACCGGACTGTGACCGGAAATCATCTTTGTCTGTTGGTAACTTGCCTTTCAGACTCTACTGACTTGTAGCACCTCACTTTCTCCGTAAATCAAGAACTTATCCTAAGTATTTTCCAAATACTTGAGGATATTCATTACGTCTATCCAGTGATTCTTTGCTGGATTTGACTGGTCTTTACTTGTCTTGCTTAACATTAAAGCAACATCAAAACAAGTACGTGTCATGGCATACATGATAGATCCAATTGCCGACGCATATGGAATCTCATCCATGCATTCAAGCTCAGCAGTTATCGTAGGACACTGTTTCTTGCTTAACGTAATGCCATGTGACATTGGCATAAAACCCTTCTTGGAATGCTGAAAACGTGTAGGACTCTTGTCAATATAAGAATCCTGACTTTGTCCTATCAGCTCTTTTGGATCTCTATCTTTAGATCCAAAATCCAAGAACATACGTGGCTTTACCCATGTCAATCATGGAGAAACAACTTCCCAGCCAGTCTTTAATAGACTTCAGCATTGGAACGTTATTTCCGAGAATCAGTATGTCATCGACATACACTATGAGAAATGCAACATTGCTCCCACTTATCTATTAGTAAACGCACAGTTCCATCTCGTTCCTGTTCAAGTCAAAACCTTGACTACTTCAACAGAACGAAGATTCCAACTCCGATATGTTTGCTTCTATCCATGAATGGATCGATGAAGCTAACTTACATACAGTATAATTTTTCGGAGTCCGGGCTCACTTTCGCTTCTGTGAATTTCGCAGGTTCGTCACTTTCAATGATCATCAGATCATGGCAACTAATCACGAGAAATCACTCTCGGATTAGTGACGGATTCATTCAAATCTGCGAACTTCAGGCTCTACAGGTGTAGATTCTACAGAAATCTGTAAATCCATCCGCTGCTCTCCCTCAACAGGTTGAGCAGCCTCCTGTATTTCTCGAATTTCTTCGAGTTATACTTTTACTCCCACTGTTCTTCTTGGAAAGCAACTTTCCTTTTAGAAAACAGAATTCCGAACAACCTAACTTCGTTTTCGGAATGGACGTAAAAAGTAACAAGCCTTGGTTTCCCTAGGACAACCAGCGAAGTAGCTCAACTACAAATACTCAGTAAAGACGAATTTAGATCATTTCCAGTCCACATTTATGTGGTGTCTTTCAACTGATATTGGTGGAATTATTTTAGCGTAAACTTAGATATTTCTAGAGCGTTATTCTTAAAGAATATCATGAAAGATTCGTGTGACTCATCTTTAATCATTTCTAATAAGATCTGATTCTTTCTCACAGAAACACCTCCAGGTTTTCAGGAGAAATGAGCTGTGAAACGACTTCACACTCATTCAGATGATCACACCATCAATGACTTAAGTATTCTCACTCGTGATCTAATCCAGAGTCTCAATACTTCTGTCACTCAGATTCTATACCTCATTCTGGAACTCTTTCGACCATTTCAAAGAATTCCGACTCGTGTCTCATCAAATGAACACAGTCATACTCACTGAAGTAATCAGTAAATATAATGAAGTACAGGAAATTTTCTCTGGCATTACTGCTCATCGGGCCACATACATGAGTATGTTCAATGTCCAATAAGCCTTTGGGCCTTTCTCTAGCTCGGCTAAGATGGGCCCTTTGTCTTTTGGTCCAGTAAGCAGAATTCAAATCTCATAAGATATCCGATCAAATGAGCCCAAAAGTCCATAACTATGGGATTTCTGAATCCGACTTACTCTATGTGACCAAAACATTTACACCAAGAAAAATCAGGTTTAATTCATCAGATTTAAACCAATTCGGTATTTATGTTACATTTAGGCACTCTTTGGTTTAAGATATAAAACCCATTCCTTGAATAGGGTGCTACAATCAATATTTCATTGAGATCAAAAGAACAAAACTTGTCTTTTATCAAAATGAAAAACATTCAAATTCTTACAAGAAAATGAAAGACAACTCTGCTTAAAGCAGGTACATTGTAGCAATTACTTAATACAAAACCAAGCCTCAAAGGCATCTACAAGTGAAAACCCTACGGCTGAGGCAGCATTTATAGCTCCTTCCAGACTCGCAGTTCCACTTGTCCTTCCTTCAACGTTCTACTGTTGCTTAGGCTCTGCATATTATAACAAATATCAGTGCCACAACCAGTATCCAATACCTATAAGGTAGAACTTGAAGTAATAACATGAATACCTGAGGAAGTAGTCTCATACATCAACTTCAACTCCTCATAATCTTCCATGAATTTAATGCAATCTCTCTTCCAATGCCCAGTCTCTTTACAGTAGCAGCACTTACCAACGTAAGATGTATCTGACTCGGGCTCAGAAGACACACGCTTGCCATGATTCAAAATCTGGACAACTTTGTCTTCACCCTTGTCAGCATTAGGTTTAGTAAACCTACCCTTCTCCATTACGAGATTATACAGGGTACTCTTCACGTTTGGCTCAACTGTCTTGAGCATATCATGCAGTTCAGTCAGCGTCTTCGTTAAGCCTTTCTTGATATAGTTCCTTTTGAACTTATCATAGCTTGACGGCAGTGACTGCAGAATGATCTCAGTTGCCAATTCTTGGCTAACTGGATAATCCAGTTTCCTCAGGTTATCAATATAACCTATCATTTTACTGACATGAGGACTCACTGGATGATCATTTGGTAGTTTGCAGCTAGTGAGAGACTTAACCAACTGGTATCTCTCCACTCTTACCTGCTCCTGAAATTTCAATTTCAGGCTGCTGATCATCTCTATTAGCGACTCCATGTTCTCATATTTCTTCAGCAAATCTGAGTCCATGGTAGCCAATATCAGACCACGCACATCTACCGCATCATTATAATGCTTATTCCAAGCATCATATACTGCATGAGAGGCATTGGACCCGATCCTCACGGGGAGAGCTCTCTCAAGGACATAGTCCTTTCTCTCCTGCCTAAGGACTAGCCTTAGGTTCCGCGACCAAGTCAAGAAATTTGATCCGTTCAGTTTGTCCATCTCAAGGACAGACCGGATCGAGAAAGTGTTTTGATTGTTTGTGCTAGTCATAACTGAAATTTAGAGATAAATAGAGTTTTAGTTATTTAGTTCATAAAAGAGTAATCTTAACAACTTATAAGAAAACTCGCATTGCATTCAAAATTTCTTTGTTTAACCTCATAAGAATGCAATGATTCCGAGACCCATGTTCAGCTAAATCCAAAGTGGGCCACTGGCCGTCACCCAGAAGTAGCTTTACTTGGTAAGCATACACACAGCTAGTTATATCCAATAACTCTCGGTTGTAAATTGGGCCCAAGGCCCAATACACCAGATGTCTCAAGGCCCGGGACTCCCGATGGCCCAGTCAAGGAAACCAATCTCTTACAGCCAAATAATCACTAAAGTCTGGGACTCCCAATGAAATTAGTGACTATATACTACTTTACTTACGCAAAAACAGACACCTCACACTGTAAGACATATCTGTAATTGAATAAGCGTTAAGTAGCTGACAAGATTGGGCAAGACATCCAAGCTTGATATTGGTTTTGAGGATTTTAGGTTTTATTTCCAAAAATAGAAGATTGCTATTTTGGGAAACTTACTTATTTTAGAAACTTTCTAAATTTAGAAATATACTAAAAATAGAAATTTCTAATTTAATATTTTATTAAAGTTTTTCGGATGGGTCACAAATTATAGGCCCAATTCTTGGCCCAAGACCACAGAATTCCAATTGGCCCAATAATTTGACATAACCGAGTCGGTTCATTAATTCTGGTCCAAGACCAAATTTACTACTAAATCCAACTGGTTATTCACTAAACCAGACCAGCTCTAAATTATTTGGTCCAACCAAATCAAACTTAGACCAGCCTTCGGTTTAGGTTAAAATTCAATTTTTTTTTGAATTTAAATCCGGTTTAACCAGAAATTAAATAATACCAATTGTATTAAATAATTTCCAGCAAACCGCGATTTGGGTTAACCGCTTAAACCATAATTATCAAAGCTTTGAATTTGACTTTTCAAATCGATAATTGCTTTACGATCATGATATCAACAAAATCGTAACAAATTAGATTGAGATATTAACAATAATGCTCATTGACTTTTGCAATTCGATTCACGAAATCATAAATCAATAATTGATCCATTGCGATCATGACAATCGATTCAATTGACATTAACAAACAACAAGGTCAACAAAATCGATTCCATTATAATCACTAAAGACAAAAACAATCCAAGCGATTCACTTATAATTGAACAATTATATCACCTTATGTTAAGATCGATCGTGACATTCATATAACGACAAAGTCAACATTCGATTAAGAACTTCACTAAAGGACAAGACAAAATCAAAAGCGATTGATCATACAACAAGGTTAACACGTGATTGACTTTCACATAAGACAAAAACATGATTCTACACATTAACAATCAACCTTATACAAATCGATTCTAATGATTATTAAGCAATAGTCAACAAGCTTTTCCAAATCGATTTGACATTCAGATAAAGACAAAAAACCGATTTGACCTTTTCCAACTCAATTATGAACAAAACCGATTCTTATCATTAATAATCAAACAAATCGTTTGTATGATCAACCTAATCGATTCATGACAATCGACTTTAATTAACAAGCGATTTCATATTAGGGTTTTACAAGTTCTAATCAAAATTCTTAAGCCAAATTCTATTCTTAACATTAAAACAACCTAAATATGATCCAAACAGCAAAAACCTAACGACCTAGGCTCTGATACCACTGAAGGATTATGTGTGTTCATGGTGTAATTTTCAGGTTACATCCTAGCACATAATTAACTAGGATCTAGGTGATTTGCAGTTGAATCATAAACAGATCAGATTCATTACCTTATGATTGCAGCGGATTGATCAAAGGAATGAAGAGATCTGCAAGAGCTGATGATAACCGGCTCCTCCTAGGTATCCACACGCTTACAAGCTACTGGATCAGGCTGCTAGACCAAGCTGGAATCAACAGAGAGAGAGAAAGACGGCTCAGGTAAAATCGCAGGGGGTTGTGGAATTACCCTAGGCTGCGCCTCTCATCCCTTATATGGGCCCAAGGAATTATCCTAATGGCCTATTGTGATTTTGGGCCCAAGACACAAATCAGACAAAAGCCTGTATTTTGTCTGGCCCAATTCTCTGTTCATATACAGTAAATGCTTTGCATCTTACCGTATTAATTCCTTGTTAACTTTCCCGTTAGCTATGGTGTGTGACCCTTAGGGATCATACAATACTGGTAATAAGTCCTAAACTTATAGATCATGAGCGGGCTCTAGCAAGTCATCATGATCACCCAGTATTTATGACTTATGTCTGATCTCGACACTTATCATACTTTCTAGAGATAGTACAGTAGATTTCAGGACATTCCCAACAGAATGCACATTGGATGTATATTAGATCAAAGATTAGTATTCAATATGGTCAACTGTCAAGACTCATTTCGTTGTTGTGATACTCTTGCCAAGAGCTTGGTGTCCACAATTACATGAGTGAGGCAGGTAGTTGTGTTGATGGTCTTCCAGTGCTTGACATCAACAATTACATGACCTAAGAGATTGATTTACTAACCTTTTAAAAGTTCTGTTTCCTCAACTAAATATCAAGTGACCTTGATGTCTTGCCCAATCTTGTCTACTGTCAAGACCCATTTCGTTGTTGGATAGTCTTGGAGTCCTTGGTATCCACAATTACATGAGTAAGGCAAGTGATCATTGATAGACTTGCAGTGCAACTGTCAATGATCACAAGACTGAAGAGATTGGTTTACTTGACTGGGCTATCAGAAGTTCTGGGCCCAGAGACATCAGAGTGGATGAGACATGGATTGTCTTATCTGCGACCAAGAGTTGTACTGGGTACAATTAGCAATGATTTACTTACCTAGATGACTAAACTCTGGGTGATGACGAGTCGTCCACTCAGATTTTAGTGATGTATGGGTCTTGGATCATTATATTCATAGAGGAAACATTGTTTGAATATAATGCGAGTTTTTTATTAGATAAGATTTCTCATTTCCTGAGCTTCATAACTAAAATTTTTTTTAATTAAAATTTCAGCCTATGTCTAAAACTACTTTCTCGTTACGATCCGTCCTTGAGAAGGACAAGTTAAATGGATCAAATTTCCTGGATTGGTATCGCAATTTGAGATTAATCCTCAAGCAGGAGAGCAAGGACTATGTCCTTGAGAAAGCTCTTCCAGAAAGGCTTGGGACCAATCGCTCGAATGCAGTATATGATGCTTGGAATAAGCATTATATTGATGTGGTAGATGTGCGTGGTCTGATGTTGGCTACCATGAACTCGGACTTGAAGAGTCAATACGAGAACATGGAATCGCCAATAAAGATGATCACCAGCCTGAAACTGAAGTTTCAGGATCTGGCACGAGTTGAGAGATTCCAGATGGTGAAGTCTCTCACTGGGTGCAAGCTACCAGAGGATGCTCCAGTGAGTCCTCATGTCATTAAAATGATGGGTTACATTGATAACCTGGGGAAACTGGATTGTCCTGTCAGCTTAGAGTTGGCTACTGACATCATTCTGCAGTCACTGCCGTCTAGTTATGATAAGTTTGTCAAAAGCTATATCAAGAATGACTTGACGAAGACGTTGACTGAGCTGCATGGCATGCTCAAAACAGCAGAGCAAGACATCAAAAGGGGTAAAAGATTTGAGAAATCTTGTGTTGACAAGGGTAGAGGCAGGGCCGTCCAGATTTGGAATCAGGATAAGCCTGTGTCATCATATAAGCCCAAGTCCGGCCCATCTGGTGTTAGAAAGTGCTTCTACTGTGATGAGTTAGGGCATTAGAAGAGAGATTGCATAAAATTCTTGGAAGATTCACAAGAGATGAATGAGATGTATGGTACTTCTTCTTCAGGAATAATGTTATTACTTCAAGTTCTACGTATGTATTGGATACTAGTTGTGGTACTGATATTTTGGAAATATGCAGGGCCTAAGCAACAGTAGAACGTTGAAGAAAGGACAAGTGGAACTGCGAGTCTAGTATGGAGCAATGGTTGCTACATGAGCCGTAGAGATTCTCCACTTGTAGGAGCCTTTCAATCTTGGTTTTTGAATTAAGTAATTGCTGCTATGTACCTGCTTTAAGCAGAGATGTCTTTCATTTTCTTGTAAGAATTTGGATGTTTTTCATTCTGATAAAAGACAAGTTTTGCTCTTTTGATCTTAATGAAATATTATATGGTAGCACCCCTTTTGATAATGGGTTTTATATCTTAAACCAATATACGCTTGTACATATAACATAAATACCAAATGGTTTAAGTCTGATGACTTGAACTCGATTTTTCCTTAGCATAGTCGTTTTGACCACATAGAGTGAAGCGGATTCAGAAGTTCCATTGTTATGGGTTTTAGGCTCATTTGATTATAAATCATTTGAGATATGAATTCTGCTTGCTGGGCCAAATGACTAAGGCTTCTTTAGCAGAGCTAAAGAAAAGGGCCCGAGGCTTATTGGGCCTTGCATGTACTGGTATATGTGGCCCGATGAGCATCAATGCCAAAGGAAATCTTTAGTACTTCATTACCTTATTGATGGCATCAATAAGTATGGCTGTGTTCTTTTGAAGAGACACGAGTAGGAATCCTTCGAGGAGTTCCAAAATGAAGTATAGAACCGTTTTGACAGAAGTATTGAGATCTTCGATTAGATCGCGGAGGAAAATACTTGAGTCAAGAATTGGGTGATCATCTAGGTGAGTGTGAAGTCATATCACAGCTCTTTTCTCCTGGAAAACCTAAATGATGTTTCTGAGAAAACGAATCGGACCTTATTAGATATGCTCCGATTAATGATGAGTCACAGGAATCTTCCATTATCCTTTTAAAATACGCTCTAAAATGAATATGTTTACGCCAAATAGTTTTCTATCAGAATCAGTTGAAAGACACCACATTGTATGTGGACTGGGTGAATTTCAAGTATGTTTTTCTGATTAATTGGGATTGCAAGGTTTGTGTAAGGCAGTTGTCAACAAACAAACTTGAACCCAAATCTGATAAGGGCTGATTTGCCGGTTGTCCTAGGGAAACCGAGGCTTATTACTTTTGCACCAATCCGAGAACAAAGTTTTGTTGTTCGGAACTCTGTTTTTCCAAGAAGAACAGTGGGAGTAAAAGTACAGCTCGAAGAAATTCAAGAAACACAGGAGGCTGTTCAACCTGTTGAGGGAGAACAGCGAAAGGATCTACAGAGTTCTGTAGGATCTACACCTGTGGAGCCTGAAGTTCGCTGATCCTAATGGATCCGTCACTAAACCGAGGGTGATTCCTCATGACCGATTGCTGTGGTCTGTTGATCATTGAAAAGTGATGAGCCTGCGAAATTCAAAGAAGCGAAGGTGATTCCCAACTCCAAAAATTAACTAGGAATGTATGTTAGCTTCACCGATCCATTTCTGAATTGAAGCAAACACCTTGGAGTTGGAATCTATGTTTTGTTAAAACGGTCAAAGTTTTTGACTTGATCAGGAACGTATAGAAACCGTGCGTTTACAAGTAAACTAATGGGAGCGTAGTTGCAATTCTCACACCATATGTATATTACGTACTTAATCTCACAAACGACGTTCCGTCGCTTAAGTCTTATCAGGACTTGGGTCGGAAGTCAAATTTAACGATGGACATGGGAGAAGCCGCGAAAGTTCTTGGAATAAGGATCCATTGAAATGGATTGGAAAGGCTAATTGGATCGTGTCAGAATCCTTATGTTGATAAGGTATTGGACAATTCAAAGGTGCTTGATTCCAAGAATGGCTTCACACCAAAGGTCTTATGGCAATAATCTTAGCAAGATGGAGTGTCTTTGACACTGGCTGAGCTAGTATCGATCTTAGCAAGATGAAGTGTCTTGGACACTGGCTGAGCTAGTATCTATGAGTGTGATTCTTTTTGCTTATGCAATAGAATCCATCATGAATGCCATATTTTGCACTCGTCTAGATGCAGCTGACGCATAAAGCATGACGGGAAGATACCAATTTGTTCCGGTAAAAGTCACTGGACAGTTGTAAGGAATATCCCCAAGTGTTTGAGAAATACTAAGGATAGTTCTTGTTCAACTGAGAAAAATGACGAATCTGTTATGAGTAGTTAGACGGACAAAGATGATTCCCGGTTCCCACCTGGTTATGTCTCTTTGTCTGTGGAGCGGCGCTATCTGTTGGAAAGGTCTCCAAACAGTGGACCGTAGAATAGTGCTTATTAAAGAATAGCGGTGTGGTTTGTTGGAATGGTTCCAAGCAAGAACACCGCAGCTTCTCTCACAACCTAAGCATGAGTTTCGTACTGTTGCTGTAGGTACTAGATATCTGAAGACGTGGTCTTGATTCTAGTGGGAGTTATGTTAGTTATGATGTTCAGATATACATGATATGGTCGTGTTTATGAAAAACTGACATCAACATTATTTAATTATTGGATAATTGAATAATGGTCCCAAGTATTTTATGTTCATTTTACAGGTCATCAAGTTAAGGACTTGATCATGAAAAATGGGACACTAACAACCGTGCAAGACTAGCATGTGAGGTGGCTGTTGGACTAAGTTTCATGGAGTCAATGATATGATTATCGCAGTCAATCACATAGATATATGTTGGTGAACATATGATCGGACATGACCCGCAAATGAGAACTCTACAGGATAGTTATATCAGTGTCATAAGAGGTTCTCATTACGACTATATAGTATAGTCCTTATATCTGAGTTCATCATGCTTTCTAGCATGTGAATTGGTACTCTTTGACCTTGTCAAACGTCGTTCCGTAACTGGCGGCTATAAAGGCATTGCTTAGGCGTATCATGAAGTGTGTGTAGAAACAGGGATGGAACAAGATGGAATTTTTCCCTCCTATATAATAGGAGATAAATATCTCAGGGCCCATCGAAGATTTGATACTGAGAAAATGCATGGCCGTGCTCAAACGAGGTGATTGTCAGTCGTTTGTTTTATCAGTATAGATCAGGAGTTCGATGAATATGATATTGGCTACAATAAGGATGACACAGTTTCTTGTCTTATGCCATATCGAGATATAGCGATAAAGGGATTATGGGAATAGATGATTCCAGTACAAGTGGGATATTGTTGGGATTATGTCCTGAAATCATATTGTACTTACTCTGCATGATAGTTGTATTGTCGAGATCGGACAATCCATGTAATACTAGGTGATCATAATGTTTTGCTAGAAACCGCTTAAGACTTATGAGTGGTAACTCATTGCTAGTATTATGTGGACCTACAGGGTCACACACCTAAGAAAGTTGGATACACTTTGTATGGGATTGATCATTGGTAAATGGTCTAGTCAATGTGTATTGGATACACATTGAATTCAAGTTTTGAGAAGTGTGTCGATCGACACACTAGGTGCATCGATCGACACAGGGTCGATTCCGAAACTGATGTTTCGGATTATGACTTAAATTGACCCGGTTTAATTACTGGGGAATTATGTCGACTCTGAGCCTATATATTCTATAATGAGGCTTGAATTTGGAAAAGGAGTTCTCGACAGAACGATTGCGGCCACCTCTCAAAACATAGAAATTCCAAGGAGATCCGATTCCCGGCACTAGCATCCCGGCGGATTCCAGTTTGTGTGCGTGTGGACTGCAGTAGAGGCGCAGCATCTGAGGCGCTCTAGAGATCTCGTTTATCTGACTATATTCCGCTGCCAGAACAAGGTAAACGCAGATCGGTAAGGATTCAATTACACAAACCCAGATCCTAGGCTTAACTTGCGGATTCTGAAAGCTGTTAGAATTGCTCAAGTTCCTTCATTATCGTGCCTAGAGTCCTCGTGGATTCGATCCCTAAGTACTACGACTACATCACTGTGCACTTGCAGTTAGAATAGGGTAAAACTAGACACCTATCAATAAGCTATTCTACAGTTTCTCTTTTATGTTTTAGCACCATCAAGCTAGGGAACTCAATTACACTATCGACCAAAGACCTTCTCGAGCTGCTCGGTCGACCGAAATATATAATTGGGAAGGTAAGTTGGTTGCTAACATTTTACTTACCAATATATGGATTTTCTCTTTAATTACAGGCGATGGTTGGCCTCATTAAGTTCTGTAGGAATTTTTTTGCGGGCAGTTGATAAGGATCCTAATCCTCTTAGGGTTGATGTTTTGGACTCCAAATTCATATCGATGTTATGTCGGTTGTAGGGTTTAGGGTTTAGTTTCATTGTGTCTAGAGTTTAGTGTATATGGTTTAAGGTTTAGGCTTTAGGGGTTAGGGTTTAAAGTTGAGGGTTTGGGGTTTAAAGATTAGGTTTTAGGGTTTAGGATAATGGTTTAGGGTATAGGGGTTTAGGTTTAGGGTTTAGGGTTTTAAGGTTTAGTGTTTTATTTTGAGGGTTTAGGATGTAGGGACTTAAGGTTTAGTGTTTTGGTTTAGGGAGTAGTGTTTTTCTTTTTGGTTTTCGGTTCTGAGAAAATTACAATTAGCTGATATTCTCGTTCTCTACCGGATTTGGAAACTATTACCCACATTTATAGTGGTTAATATTATTAGCAACTATAGTTGCAACTATCCATAATTATATTGGCTAATTATATCTACTAGTAGTCTGGCCTTTCATAATTATATTAGGATAATGGTTTGTGATGTTTAGGGTACGCAATATGATAGTAGAGATCATACTTGTCAGGTGCCTTAGAGAAGATAACAATGACTTGAATGGCGGGATTGATGTAACAAACTCCATAAGTACCACCAACTCTTGGGACAGCCAAGCCTTAATTAAGGACCACAGTCTCTTTAAACGCATGACAAAGAGAGTGGGAGAAGCTCCACACCAGCGGAGAAGCAAACCAACAAAGAGGTGGCATGAGTACACTCATTTTTGCCTAGGTGATGAGAGAAACAGACCAAAAACAAAATCTTTACCGTGTTCATTCCCAAATGAGTTATGGTGATTCTGTAACCGCGAGACTTCAAAACTTTGAAACATTCTTTAGATGTGTCCCAAAGCTCAATGTCTAGCCATTTCTCAGCTCCCATACTCACATGGTGGTTTTCCTATACCTAAAAAACATATATATATATACACATTCACACATATAGACCGAGAAATGAATTCAAGCAATGCAAACAAACGTTTCATACATTTCAGTCGATAACTAATCCATGGTCAGTGCACATGGTAATACATATTCCAGCTAAGAAAGTTTCAAGAAAATGCGGGAATCCCTTCGTTAGAATCACAAACCTAAGAACTAAGAAACAAAAAAATGTGAACCTCCGGGGCACCTTTTGGAGCCGTCACATGAAACAACGTGCACGGACTGAATCCCCAACGCGTCAGCAGAGCGGCACGCAGAAGAGATTTTGCTCAAGCAAGTTTCTTTTACTTCAGGTACACATGGTATCTAGAATTCATAGCATTTAAGTTTTTCTACCTCATCTCCCTCTCTCAGTGTTAAGTAAGGCCAAGAAACACATTATCAGGAGGCATGTCCATAATCCAGAATTCATGAATAGGAAGAGAAGCTTCCCTCAAAACTTGAAATCCTTCTTTTTCTTCCCTTCCTTATCACGCTTCCTTTTCTTCGCATTCTGTTCCACTATACCCACCAAAATATGTTATTCCATCTGCATTCATATCAATCGTATTAAAACAGATATCCCAAAATTAACTAATTACCTCGGCGCTTTTTGTGTAGTTTCTCCTCTTCTCTTCCATCCTCGTACCTACGAAAGCCGAAATGTATAGATTTAACAACACTATTTTCGGTGGTTTTATATCTCATGAATACAATCTTTTGGCCGTAAACTGATATTCACACGAAGTGTCTTTTGCCCTATGCTATGTAGAAGAACAATTTCGATGAATTCGCCCCCTTTTCGATATTCATGTGATGCGAGGAGCCTGAATATATATATGACCACAAAGAGCTTTGATATGTAATGCCTGGATACGGAAGGGGTCCCCGAATTGGAAAATGACGATTAGGAAAATAGATTAGATGCACGATTAGAGAGAGTAAGTACCTTCTCATCGAATAGGAGATTGGTGATTCCCATGAAATCCCCTTTTTTAATGTTCTGTGCATCCCAAAAACAAATGAGCCATCCTACAACTTGTTGCGAGGACCGTCCGAGATAGAGATTGACAAAGGTGGGTACGGAAAGGAAGCAGGAATGAGCCATGACAGGAAATTACTGGGCGAAGGGCTAGTAGACTGTTGATCTGCAGAGAGAAGTAATTGATGAGGGTTGAGGATGTATAGTCGGTTTTTAGAGGGCTATTTATTGAAGAAATTAGAGTCTTAGGTGAAACGCATAGATTAAGAGTCGACACGTTAGCAATGAGAGGGGAAGGAAATAGGAAGATGTTGGTGAGTTGATTGGAATGTATATGGTGAACCGTCATTGCTATGAGGAAGCTGCCTGTTGAGTTACAGAGGGATGAGAAAAGTCAGAGACACGATAGCTCAAGGTTCACGATATGGGCTTGTTTTTAGTGGATTTCGGATTTGTTATAAAGAGATGAAAGGCCTATCCCATTTTAAAAAATATGACACGTGGTTTCCTATATGGAGAGAGACTTCTCTCATCTATACTATGAAAACAGGAAACCGTCCTTGGTACAAAAAGATTGTATTTACGAAAATTGCCTTTGGAATCGTTATGAGTGTATTTTTTTAATAAGGGTAAAACCTGAAATTTTTGGATATTTTGTCACGCGAGCGCGCGGATCCGGGCCGGGTTTTTTTTTGTTTCCGGATTCTTCTTTCTAATCGTGTCCGTCTATTCGCGTGTATTCTAATCCGACCGTCAGTTGAATGTTGCTCAAAAATCATTTTGGCACGCGGATCCTAATCGGGTTTAGCGCGGATCCTAATCGGATACAGCGCGGATCCTGTTTTTAAATCTCCCCCGTTCATTATTAACGTTTTAATCTGGCCGTCCAATCTAGAGGATATTAAATCGATATAGCCCGGAACCCGTTTTCGGATCTAGGCCGTTCATTTTAAGCATTCGAATCTAACCGTCCAAGTTGTAAACATTTATTTCGCATTAAACCATTCGGTATCTTGCATAACAGATTAGGAATCTAAATATATTTATCTTATCGCCCAAGTCGAGCTAATACATTCGAATTCAAAATGTTTCTAAAATCAGTTTCGATAATATATTCGATATCAGTTAATGATATTTAGGATTTAATTTTTCATTCGAATATGCCAATAATATTCTAAACATCTTCTCCGTCCATTCGTAATGTTTCAATCTTTCCCGCCCATTTAAAATTTTTTCTTGGGAATTAAATCTGTCGATATCTTTCGTTAACATATTAGGAATCTAATTATATTAAGCTTATTACGCAAGTCTCGATAGTGCATTCAAATTCAAAATGTTTCTAAATTCAGTTACCATAATATTCGATATCAATCAAAGATATTTAGAATTTAATATTTCATTCGAATATGCCAATGATATTCTACCGAAAATCTTGACCTAAAAAAAACTATATATACGAACATCTATCAGCAAAGTCTTCAGTCTCTCTTAACGCATTTTGTTACTATTTTCCTCTCTACCAGCCGACAAAATGAGTTATAACAAAAATTTCTCATATCTCAAAGATGTGAAACCATTCAAAACCACATGGCGAGTTCAAGTGAAAGTCCTTCACTCTTGGAAGCAGTTTACTGCTTTTAGTGGAGAGTCATTGGAACTCGTGTTGGCTGACAAAACGGTAAGGGAATTTATTATGTTATTGTGTTAAACATTTAACTTTAATGGTTTTGTCATGAATTCTTAATTATTTCATTGTAGGGTGTCAAAATTCATGCTTCATGCAAAAAACAATATTTGGTACGAGTTCAAAAAACATCTACCCATTGGAGAATGGAGGGTTATTGAGAATTTTTCAGTAACACCTGCATCTGGTAAATATAGACCAACCGACCATGTCTACAAAATGTCTTTCTTGAGTAATAAGGGTATTACTCGATCTGAACTCAAGCTTGATGATAGTTTTTTTGTCATTGGCAAGTTTTGAATCCATTTCCAATGGGAGTCTAAAAACACATCATTTGGTTGGTAAGTTTAAGAACTAAACCCCAATGTTTCTATCATTTTAAAACCTCTTTATGGTATTAATTATTTGTTTTACTTTTTTTATTGTTGCGATTAGATGTTATTGGCCAAGTTATGGACGTTGGCGGCATGGATCCTGTTCAAGTAATGGGTAAAGAGAGGAAGAAAATTGAGTTTACTTTGAGAAATACTGAGTAAGTTTCGATGGTTACTGGATTTAGTTTTATGATTACAAAATGAATGTACTAATGCAAATTTTTTATAGTGATCAAAGATTGGCATGTTGTCTTTGGGGGAATTTCGCTGAACAAGTTTTTAGTGCATGTCAAGAAGCCAATGGTAACCCATTGATTTGTTTGATCCGATTTGCAAAAATCAACACATACAAAGGTTTGTAACCATGGACAGTCATTCTTGATTAAACGATTCAAAGAATCAATGCTTCTTGATTAAACGATTCATAAAATCATACTGCTCTATCAATGTTTTACCAATGTCCGATATGACCAATGATTGTCTGACATTTAGGAGAACTTCAAATCACAAATGCATTTGACTCTTCTAAAGTCATTATAAACCCAACTTGTCCGGAAGCTGAAGAATTTTTGACAATGTAAGTTTATGAAGGTTATTTTTCTAATCAATTTAATGTTTTGCTTATATATTGAGGTTTACTAATTCTAATTGTTTAAGGCTACCCGATGATGGCCTTGCTCTCGGTGTGTGTGAACAAGGAGAGGCTTTGGTCAATAGGAAAAAAACAAACCAGAGCAGTGGGCAGAGTTTCCTGAGCTTTGTGTATCAGAAATACATATGGCTACCGAGGTACCCATATAGTAGTTTATTTAGTTGCATTCTATTGGTAATTTACTTATGTTTATATTATGTGTATTGTAATGGTTGAAGGAAGGAAAAGTCAGGGTTAAAGGCACCATATATGCCAATGATACGGATTATGCATGGTATTACTTTAACCATGCAAAATGCAATAAAATGGTCATCAAAATAAAATCAGCCGTCCAAAAAAATTTGTACCATTGTGACGAATGCAAGGACAATATCACATACGTTTCATCCAAGTATGTTCTTTTTAACCAAGCTTTTTCTTGCAAAATGTTTTTATGTTTTGAATCCTATATTTCACTATTTATTCTACGCAGGTTCAAGTTGTATCTTATGGTGAAAGATGAAACAGCAGAGATAAAGTTCACGCTACTTGATTCAGTTGCTAAGAAACTTATTGGGATATCAGCCGATACACTGCTAGATGGATCGTTGGATGAGGTTATTATCCATATTTTCTATGCACTCAACCTCATTTAAACGTTCATATTGAATAAATGTTTTTTATATTACAGATGGAAGATCCAACCATACTGCCTGATCCTATAAAGGATTTGGTCGGAAAAGCTTTTCAATTTGGAGTGTTGGTAAACAAAGACAACGTTTTTTGGGGATCAGAAATCTATAAGGTTGAAAAAACTTGGTCTATCGACGAAGTTCTCAAGATCGAGGAGGGATCAGAGCCTCTTAACCCAATGGATTCAGGTATTTCCAGTGAGCAAGTAAGTTTATCCTATAATCAAGTAATTTGATATATACAAACTATTTATTATGCAAATGCATGATTATAGTGTGACATTGAAAGGATTATTCTATTAAGATCATATTATGTTATTTCGCAGGTTTCGTTGATTGATATTAACAGTCAAGAAAATTCATATGCCTATTTGACTCCATTGTCCAAGCCCAAAACGCTAGGAGATTTGGCTGATATCAACTCAGCTACTAAAGAGAAATGTTTGAAGACTATCAAGATCGAGAAGATCGATGATTAGTCCTTTTACTTAGAACTCTTTTTGGATTGTTCTATTTATTATCGGATCATTTTGGTGTTTTTTTAAACAATTCTTTGGTTTAGTTATGGAGTTTTTTTTTATATACATTTCGTTTATATTTTTACTCATTCTAAATTGCCTTATATCAATATTTATTAGAAATTAGCATAAAATAAAGAATTCATGGTTGTACAAAATCAATTATTTCAATTGGACTAATTTATTAATAAGTTAGTCATGAATTAAAGCCCAAATTAATTATGGCCCATATTTAACCATGAAGTTGACACGATTTATAAGTCAGACAGTCTTCTAGGCGGTTTGTTTAAAAGAAGCGTCTTTAAAGATATAGACAGTCTCTTGAATTTCCTATATTCATTGAAAAAACTCATTTCTCTTCTTCTAAATATCCACAACCGTTTTCAAAAAATTACAAATTTAACAAACGAAATCTATGGAGAGATACAATCTTCTTTCAGAGGTTAACCGATCAACAGAAGATTGGTATTTTAAGGTTAAAATTCTCAAGGCATATGAGTATCACGTTCACGGGCAAGGGTTATACCGTAATTTTGTTATCGCTGATAAAATGGTAAGTGGAAACATAAGCTTTGTTTCCTAAAAATTATAAGCAGTTTATATTAACTTTTGATATCTGTAAGGCATTTTGAATCATTGCTGGTTTAGGGTACAAAGATGGAATTGGTTCTTCCTCCAGAATATTCTTCCGACTATATAGGTTTAGAGGGAGAGGAAGGGAAGTGGATTGACATACGATGTGTCAAGGTTGCTTATGATTGTTCCAGATTTCGGGCAACGAAGTCTGAATACATTCTCTGTATAAGTTCTGGATCTACCATCTGGAGAATAACAGTTGCCATTAATGATAAACATTTCTTTGATTTCTTAACTATCAAAGAAGTCCAAGATTACTCAGCTCTTACTAATGTTTCTGTTGGTATGCATGTCGGATTTTTGGGTGTATAACTTTTTGATTTTATTATTTACTGTTCTAACATATTCATTTATTTTGCAGATGTAATGGGTTCATTTATTTTGCAGATGTAATGGGTTTGCTGTTCAGTTCAGGACCCATGGTTGCAGATGTTGATAACCCTGCAGCATCAAGAAGAATATTTCATATCAAAGACTCATGGCAATATCAATTATTTGGTTAAAGATCAGTAATTTTTCTTTGTATAACATGCAAATAATATTTGATAGTTGTTTTTGCTTACATTTTGAAGGGGTAACAAGTTAAGATGTATAGCTCTAGGTAATCACGCCCATGATTTCACAAAGAGATTAGATGCTTCTAAACGTGATAATCTTATTTGTGTTTTGAGATTCTGGAAGATAAACCGTTTTTGAGGTAATATTCATCGTTTTACATGTATCATTTTTTGTCTTCTAAAACGTGATTATGTTATTTATTTGGTTAGATTTTTACTAAACATTAGTTTTTTCCAGGTGATACTTCAAATGTTGAAGTAGAGACACAAGATGGATTGTCTGATATTCTACTCAACCCTCCTTTCCTGAAGTTGAAGATATGCTGGATGAGTTTGAGCCCCTTGAAGCTTTCCTTGCTAATGAGAAAGATGTCCCTGGCAGATAGTTACCATTTCTTATTTTAGACTGCTGTTTAAAATATGTATTTTTAAAAAAGAGGGTTGTTTTGATGTTTATAATCCAAAGTTATTTACTTTTATTTAAACAAAAAAGTTTCTATCCAATAGATCATCTAATAACAAGACTATCAACAATTCATGTTCAGTTTTGGAAATATAATTAATTAGACATCATGATAAAAACATCTTCGAAATGTTTTAATAGAAAGTATACGAATTTGTAAAATAATTATATACATTTCGTTTATATTTTTACTCATTCTAAATTTTCCTTATATAAATATTTATTAGAAATTAGCATAAATAAAGAATTCATGATTGTACAAAATCAATTATTTCAGTTGGGCTAATTTATTAATAAGTTAGTCATTAATTAAAGCCCAAAATAATTATGGCCCATATTTTGAAGGATCTTTTGGTGTTAATCCTGATTCAATTCATCAGATTAATAGATCCTAAACATGCCAGATCTAGGTTCTCTTGAATAGAAACAATATAGATCTCACCTTTTACCTGTTTATGCAGCGGAAAGAGATAGAACAGGTCAGAGATCAGCAGAACCACCAAGGGATGGATCCTCCAAAGGCTCACACACGCACACCGTCAGAAAAGAGGCTGCTAGACCACGAGGAGAGAGGCGCAGAGAGAGAGGAGGCTCGCGGCTGGGTTAGGGTTAGAGGAGAAAGAGATTTGGCTTTTAGTTTATAAAACCCTTCTCTTTCCCTTTTGGGCTTTTGGGCCCAATTCTCAGTTCTGATTAAATCCCTTGGATTTAATCAGACCCATTAATCTCTCTCTAAGTTCGGTAAATGCCTAGCACTTTTACCGTACTTCTGCTAAGCCGTTCCTACACATTTTCCTGTTAGCTTAGGCGTGTGACCCATATGGGATCATATAATAAAGGCAATAAGTCCAAGACTTATAGATCATGAGCGGACTCTAGCAAGCCATCATGACCCCCAGTATTATATGACTTATGTCTGATCATTGACATACTCTTACTTTCTAGAGACAGTACCGAGATTACTGGACACAATTCCAACAATCTCCCACTTGTACTGGAATCTCTGTATTCATAATCCTTTTGTCTCAATATCTCGATTAGTCATAAGGCAAGATGAGCATGGCCATGCATTTTCCAGTATCCAAATCTCCGATTGGCCTAGAGATATTTACTCCATTTATATTGGAGGGACAAATTCCGTCTTGTTCCATCACTGTAAACTACTCATTTCATAATGTACCCAAACAAGGTCCTTATAACTATCGCAGAACGACAGCGTTAGACAATGATCAAAGTGCATCAGTCCATGTGCGGTCACATGCATGCGAACTCAGGTCTAAGGACTATACTCTATAGTCGTAGTAAGAATCTCTTATGACACAGATATAAATATCCTGAAGAGTTCTTATAATCGGGTCTTGTCCGGTCGTATGTACCCTACATACACCTATGTACTGACTTTGATGCCGTGCATCTATGACACACTGAGACTTTGTCATAAGTCACATACCAATCTAGTCTCACACGGTTGTTGGTGTTCCAATTTCAACAACCTTCGACTAGGGACATGATGATATAAGCCATCTATCAAATATAGGGTCTCATGATCAAGCTAAATGACTTTGATGACTCAAGATCAAGTCACTTACTTCGATGACCTATAAAATGGTTCATATCACTTTGGAACGATTATTTCATCACAGTTAAAATAATCTTGAAATAATAATTTCATTAAACATAAAATGTTTTACACGAACATATCAAATAACTAAATAAAGCCCTCAAACTCCCACTCAAATTTAGATTACATTTCAATGTCTCTAATGCCTACAGCTTCAGTCAGGAACTCGAGCTTAGGCCTTGGGAGTGGCTTTGTCAACGGATCAGCGACGTTATCATCTGTCTGAACTCGGCTGATCTTGACTTCCTTTCTATTAATGATGTCACGTATCAAGTGAAATCTTCTTAGAACATGCTTGGATTTCTGGTGTGATCTTGGTTTCTTTGCCTGAGCTATAGCACCATTGTTGTCACAAAACAGTGCCAGAGGCTCAGCCGCATTTGGTATCACACCTAGTTCAATAATGAACTTTCGTATCCAAACAGCTTCCTTCGCTGCTTCTGAGTCGGCGATATATTCAGCTTCTGTAGTGGAATCAGCAACGGTGTCTTGCTTGGAGCTTCTCCAACTTATTGCACCGCCATTCAGACAAAAGATATAACCGGACTGTGACCGGAAATCATCTTGGTCTGTCTGGAAACTTGCGTCCGTGAATCCACTGACTTTAAGCACATCACTTCCACCGTACACCAAGAACTTATCCTTAGTATGTCTTAGATACTTCAAGATATTCTTTACGGCAATCCAGTGGCTTTCACCTGGATTTGACTGGTATCTACTCGTCATGCTCAATGCATAAGCAACATCAGGACGAGTACAGATCATGGCATACATGACGGATCCTATTGCAGATGCATAAGGAATATTCTTCATGCGCTCAAGCTCAGCAGCCGTCGTAGGGCTCTGCTTCTTGCTTAGCGTTGTGCCATGTACCATTGGCGTGAAGCCCTTCTTGGAATCTTTCATGCTGAATCTTTGTAGGACTTTGTCAATGTATGAATCTTGACACAAGCCTATCAGCCTTCTAGATCTATCCCGGTAGATCCTGATTCCAAGAACGTATGCGGCTTCACCCATGTCTTTCATGGAAAAACAACTTCCAAGCCAGTCCTTTACCGACTTCAGCATTGGAACGTCGTTTCCGAGAAGCAGTATGTCATCGACATACAGAATAAGAAATACTATCTTGCTCCCACTAGTTTTCTTATACACGCATTGTTCTTCTTCGTTTCTGATGAAGTCAAATTGCTTGATCGCTTCATCAAAACGAAGATTCCAGCTCCTCGATGCTTGCTTCAATCCATAAATGGATTTATGAAGTTTGCATACTTTCCCAGCATTCTTTGGATCTATGTAACCGTCAGGTTGTGTCATATACACATCCTCTTCCAGAATACCATTCAGGAAGGCGGTTTTCACGTCCATCTGCCAAATTTCATAGTCATGAAAAGCTGCAGTTGCTAGTAGAATCCGAATAGATTTCATCATAGCCACTGGTGAATAGGTTTCATCGTAATCCACACCGTGAACTTGTCTGAAACCTTTTGCCACCAACCTGGCTTTATAAATCTGGACATTTCCATCCACGTCAATCTTCTTCTTGAAGATCCATTTACACTCGATGGCTTTTACACCAGCGGGTAAGTCAACCAACGAAAACACTTGGTTGACCGACATGGAGTCCATTTCGGAATCAGTGGCCTTACGCCACTTAGAGGAATCTTGGCCCATCATGGCTTGATTGAAGTTCGATGGTTCATCACCATCAATGATCAGAAGATCATGACAGTTAGTCACGAGGAATCCTTGATATCTCTCGGGTTCGTGACGGATCCTCCCGGATCTTCGAACTTCAGGTACTACAGGTTCAGGCTCTACAATTTCTTGTAGGTCCTCCTGCTGCTCTTCCTCATTAGGTTGAGCAGTATCCTGTTCATCTTGAATTTCTTCAAGCAGTACCTTACTCCCACTGTCTTTCTTAGAGAGAAACTCCCTCTCAAGAAAGTTACAATCCCGGGCAACAAAGATCTTGTTCTCGGAACGTAGATAGAAGTAATAAGCCTTGGTTTCCTTAGGATAACCAATGAAGTAGCATTTATCAGACTTTGGTGTAAGCTTGTCTGAGATTAATCTCTTGACATAGGCTTCACAACCCCAAATTCTAAGATAAGACAGCACTGGAGCCACTCCAGTCCATAATTCATATGGTGTCTTTGCTACTGCTTTCGATGGCGCTCTATTTAGAGTGAACACTGCTGTTAGCAGAGCATATCCCCAAAGGGATATTGGAAGGTCTGTGTGACTCATCATAGATCGAACCATATCCAATAAGGTCCGATTTCTCCTCTCAGACACACCATTCCATTGAGGTGTTCCGGGAGGAGTGAGTTGGGATACGATCCCACACTCTCTTAGATGATCACTGAATTCTTGGCTTAAGTATTCTCCTCCTCGGTCGGACCGAAGAGCCTTAATGCTTTTGCCAAGTTGGTTCTGTACTTCATTTTGGAATTCTCTGAACTTCTCAAAAGATTCAGACTTATGTTTCATTAAATAAACATATCCATACCTACTGAAATCATCAGTGAAGGTAATGAAGTACTGATAGTTTCCTCTTGCATTTGTGGACATTGGGCCACACACGTCAGTGTGTATCAGGCCCAATAAGTCACTGGCCCTCTCGTTAGGTTTATTAAAGGGGGCCCGTGTCATTTTGCCCATCATGCAGGATTCGCATTTCTCACATGACTCAAAGTCAAATGAGCCAAGAAGTCCATTCGAATGGAGCCTCTTGATGCGTTTCTCGCTGATGTGCCCTAAACGACAATGCCATAGAAACGTTCGGTTCTCCTCATTAGGTTTGAACCGTTTGGTATTAATGTTATAAATTGGCGCGGATTGATCGAGTATGTAAAGCCCATTCGTAAGAGGGGCACAACCATAGAACAAATTGTTGCGATTGAAGGAACATAATTTATTCTTAACTGAAAAATCATAACCTTCCAAATCCAACAAAGAAATTGAAATAATATTTCTGCTTATAGCAGGTACAAAATAACAATTATTGAGTTCTAAAATCAATCCCGAAGGTAAAGACAACAAGTATGTGCCTACAGCTAGTGCATGAACTTTCGCTCCATTCCCAACTCGTAGCTCCACTTGTCCTTGCTTCAGCCTTCTACTGTTGCTGAGTGCCTGCATATTAGTACAAATATGAGCCCCACAACCAGTATCCATAACCCATGAGGTATTATCAGAAGTAGTTGTATTAACTTCTATAACAAAAATACCTGATGAAGAAGTCTCGAGAGTCTTCTTCTTCAATTCCTTTAGACCTTCTTGGAATTTCTTACATTCTCTCCTCCAATGCCCTGGTTCTTTACAGAACCTGCATATGTCAGTTGGCCCAGCCTTGGACTTGGGCTTGGGCTTTGGCGTGTCCTTGTCCGCGACTTGGACAGCCTTGGCCTTTCCCTTATCCTTAGCAGAGGATTTCTTAAACCCCTTGCCCTTTTGCACCATAAGCACATTGGGGTCCTTGGCGGTTTTCCTCAAGTTGGGCTCTGCAGTCTTGAGCATTCCGTGAAGCTCAGGCAATGTCTTACTCAAGCCATGCATATTAAAGTTCAGAATGAACTGATCATAGCTTGCAGGTAAAGACTGCAGAACGATGTCGCAGGCAAGTTCCTGGCTGATAGGGCAGTCGAGTTTCTGAAGATGATCGAGATAACCCATCATCTTCAAGACATGAGGACTCACTGCCGCATTTGCAGCCAACTTACAGTCTAAGAGGTTCTTAACTGTCTGAAACCTCTCAGTCCTTGCTTGCTCCTGAAAAAGCTATTTCAGGCTTGCCATTATCTCGATGGGTGACAATACACTCTCGAACTGCATTTGCAGCTCAGCAGTCATTGTCGCCAACATCAGGCAATAGACATCATTTTCATCTGACGAATGCTTTTCCCAAGCATTATGCAGAGTCCTGGCGGCATTGGCAGGAGGCCTCTCGGGGAGAGGATCACGAAGGACATAATCCTTCTTCTCCTGCTTGAGGACTAGCCTCAAGTTCCTTGACCACGTCAGGAAGTTCGTTCCAGTCAGCTTCTCCTTCTCGAGAACAGACCGGATTGAGAATGTGTTTTGAGTGCTTGTAGTAGTCATAGCTGAAATATAATATAAAAAGGTTATTAGTTAATATGTTCAATATGATTAATCTCGTATTAAATTTAATATGATTAATCACGCATTATATTCAATAACATAAGTTACCCTCAATAGAATATAATGATTCCAAGATCCACATATAACTAAGATCAAAGTGGGCCACTGGCCATCACCCAACCTTAGCTTATATCGGTAAGCCCTATGTCGGCTAATTATATCCGTGATATAACTCTTGGTTGTGAATCTGGGCCCGAGGCCCAATCCACTCTGATGTCTCAAGGCCCGGGACTCCCGATGGCCCAGTCAAGAAAACCAGACTATACAGTCATGTAATCATTAATGTCTGGGACTCCCAATGACATTTATGAATCACAAACCGTCTTATCCACGCAAAAGTAGACACCCTCACACTGTAAGGCCATGAATACAATTGAATGGGCTTCGACAGCTGACATAGACTGGACAAGACATCCAACGCTTGATATTATTTGAGGTTTGTAGGTTTATTAAAATCTTATCCCAAAATAGAAGATTACTATTTTGGGAAACTTTCCATTTTGGGAAACCTACTAATTTTGGAAACTTTCTAAAATTGGAAACTTTCTAAAACCGGAAACTTTCTAACTTTAGAAATTTCTTAAAATCTAAAACATGCAAATCTAGAAACTTCTATTTTAAGAAACTTTCTAATTTCAAAATTTCGGAAACTTTAATTTAAAATCGATTTATAATTTTATAAAATAAATTTTAAATTAATTCTGAAGAAAAGACTCAAATAATTGGCCCAATTGTTTTAACTTCTTGGCCCGAGGCCCAAGAATTGGTCCATGTCCAAGACATGACCCAATTGACCAATTAAATGACATAACCGGTCTGGTTCATTAAAATTGGTCTAACCAAAATTAATTACTACGATGACCACAATTGTCAACCGGTTATTTACTAAACCGGATTTTCTCAATTTATTTGGTCCAACCAAATCAAATTAGAAAATCCTGGTTTAGGCACAAAATCCAATTTTTCGACTTTGGATTTCTTATCCCGGTTTAACCAGAACTTAATAAAATTATTAAATCTGTTTATTAAACCGTGACGATTAATTTTAATAAAATTTTAAACCGAACCGAACCGAATTGGTCACGAACCGATTACGGTCGTGACCTAGTTTCTCCATCACTCTCGACCAGCCGCACGCGATCCACGATCCATGAAGGATTATGGGTGTTTTTCCAAGGTTCAATTCCCAATTGCAACCTAGCACATAATCTTAACAGATCTAGGTTCTTGCAAAACGAATCATAAAACAAACCTGGACATTACCTTTTGCAGCGGAATGATTGTAATGTCGAGATCAGATTAGAGCTGATGAGAATCGGCTCCTCCTCGAGTATCCACACTCTTACAAGCAAGGGACGGCTGCTAGACCAAAGAGATGGATGAATCAGAGAGAGAGATTGAGAGAGAGAGATCACGCCAATTCCGAAAAGTCGCAGAAGAACTAATTTCCTTTAGGGCTTTCTAACTCTTATATCTCATTAATGGGCCCAAGTCATTAGACTAATGGCTCATTAATCTTTTGGGCCCAAAACACAAATCAGACAAAAAGCATGTATTTTGTCTGGCCCAAAACTCTGATCCAATACAGTAAATGCCATTGCATCTTACCGTATTATTTCCATTTAACTTTCCCGTTAGCTATGGTGTGTGACCCTTCGGGATCATACAATACTGGTAATAAGTCCTAAACTTATAGATCATGAGCGGACTCTAGCAAGCCATCATGATCACCCAGTATTTATGACTTATGTCTGATCTCGACACTTATCATACTTTCTAGAGATAGTACGGTAGATTTCAGGACATTCCCAACAATCTCCCACTTGTACTGGAATCCTACAAAGGACATTCCCAACAATCTTCCGATTGTACTGGAATCCTACATTCCCTAATCCTTTTGTCTTAATATCTCGATCTGGCATAAGGCAAGATGTGTGTCATCCTTATATAGCCAGACCATGTTTATCGGACCAGATTTGATACTGACAATGCAAACGACTTGGGCAAGTCCGTTTGGGAATGGCCATTCTCTTACCAGCTATCAAATCTCCGATTGGCCTAGAGATATAACCTCCGTTAAACGGCAGGGACAAATCCCGTCTTGTTCCATCACTATGAACTACACACTTCATAATACACCCAACCAAGGTCCGTATAGCTCCCAGTTACGAAACAGCGTTAGACAATGATCAAAGCGCATTACTCCATGTGTAGCCACATGCATGCGAACTCAGGTCTAAGGACTATACTCTATAGTCGTATATGAGAACTTCTTATGACACAGATATTAATATCTTGCAGAGTTCTCATCTTGCGGGCCATGTCCGGTCATATGCTCCCCTACATATACCTATGTGTCGACTTTGATTCCGCGCATCTATGACCCCTCGAAACTTGGTCATAAGTCTCAACACAATCTAGCCTCAACAGGTTGTTGGTGTTCCAATTTCAACAACCTTCGACTATGGACACTATGATTTATGTCACTTCGTTAAATATGGGGTTTCAGGATCAAGTCTACTCATGTACTTCGATGGCCCATATATAATGACATGAATCATTTTGGAACGATTATTTATATCACAGTTAAAATAATCCAGAAATCATTAGATTTCATAAACATAAAATATTATGTTTACATGAACCTTTCAAAACAACTAAGTAAAGCCCTTTACAAACTCCCACTGAAATTAAGACTACATCTTAATTTCACTCATCCTACAGCTACAGTCCGCGACTCGTGCTTAGGCATAAGGAGTGGCTTCGTTAATAGATTAGCAACGTTCTCATTCGATGAAACTTGCTTATCTACTTAACACCTCTGTCATTTATCTCACGAAATAGGTTATACCTATCCTCAAGGTGTTTGGACCTCTGATGTGCAGCTAGCCTCATCTATGCTGGCAATCACATCAAGTTCAGTGATGAACTTTTCTATCCAAATAACCTCTTTCGCCGCTTCTCAAGCTGCGAAATGTTCAGCTTAAGTCATGGAGTCAGCAACAGTGCCTTGCATCGCCAGTTAGACACAAGATATAGCCGGACTGTGACCAGGAATTATCTTTGTCTATTGGAAACTTGCCTTTCAGACTCTATCGACTTGTAGCACCTCACTTTCTCCGTAAACCAAGAACTTATCCTTAGTATTCCTCAAATACTTTAGGATATTCTTTACGGCAATCCAGTGATTCTTTGCTGGATTTGACTGGTCTTTACTTGTCTTGCTTAACATTAAAGCAACATCAAAACAAGTACGTGTCATGGCATACATGATAGATCCAATTGCCGACGCATATGGAATCCTATCCATGCATTCAAGCTCAGCAGATATCGTAGGATACTGTTTCTTGCTTAACGTATTGCCATGTGACATTGGCATAAAACCCTTCTTGGATTGCTGATTACGTGTAGGACTTTGTCAATTTAAGAATCCTGACTTTATCCTACCAGCTCTTTTGGATCTTTATCTTTAGATCCAAAATCCAAGAACTACGTGGCTTTACCCATGTCAATCACAAAACCAACTCCCAAGCCAGTCCTTTACCGACTGCAGCATTGGAACGTTATTTTCGAGAATCAGTATGTCATCGACATACACTATGAGAAATGCAATATTGCTCCCACATATCTATTAGTAAACGCACAGTTCCGCTTCGTTCCTGTTCAAGTCAAAACCTTGACTACTTCAACAGAACGAAGATTCCAACTCCGATATGTTTGCTTCCATCCATGAATGGATCAATGAAGCTAACTTACACATAGTGTAATTTTCGGAGTCCGGGCTCACTTTCGCTTCTTTGAATTTCGCAGATTCGTCGCTTTCAATGATCATCAGATCATGCGAACTTTCAATGATCATCAGATTCAACTAATGATGAGAAATCACTCTCGGATTAGTAACTGATTCATTCAGATCTGCGAACTTCAGGCTTTACAGGTGCAGATTCTACAGAAATCTGTAAATCCATCCGTTGCTCTCCCTCAACAGGTTGAGCAGCCTCCTGTACTTCTCGAATTTCTTCGAGTTACGCTTTTACTCCCACTGTTCTTCTTGGAAAGTAACTTCCCCTCCTAGAAAACAGAATGGACGTAAAAAGTAACAAGCCTTAGTTTCCTTAGGACAACCAGCGAAGTAGCACAACTACAAATACTCAGTAAAGACGAATTTGGATCGATTCCAATCCACATTTACGTGGTGTCTTTCTACTGATATTGGTAGAACTATTTCAGCGTAAACTTAGATATTTTTAGAGCGTTATTCTTAGAGAATATCATGGAAGATTCGTGTGACTCATCTTTAATCATTTCTAATAAGATCTGATTCTTACTCACAGAAACACCTCCAGGTTTTTCAGGAGAAATGAGCTGTGAAACGACTTCACACTCATTCAGATGATCACACTATCAATGACTTAAGTATTCTCACTCGTGATCTAATCCAGAGTCTTAATACTTCTGTCACTCAGATTCTATACCTCATTCTGGAACTCTTTCGACCATGTCAAAGAATTCCGACTTGTGTCTCATCAAATGAACACAGTCACACTCACTGAAGTAATCAGTAGAGACAATGAAGTACATGAAATTTTCTCTGGCATTACTGCTCATCGGACCACATACATGAGTATGTTCAATCTCCAATAAGCCTTTGGGCCTTTCTCTAGCTCGGCTAAGATGGGCCCTTTGTCTTTTGGTCTAGTAAGCAGAATTCAAGTCTCATAAGATATCCATTCAAATGAGCCCAAAAGTCCATAACTATGGGGTTTCTGAATCTGACTTACTCTGTGTGACCAAAACATTTATGCCAAGAAAAATCAGGTTTAACTCATCAGATTTAAACCAATTGCGGTATTTATGTTACATTTAGGCACTCTTTGGTTTAAGACATAAAACCCATTCCTTGAATAGGGTGCTACAATTAATATTTCATTAAGATCAAAAGAACAAACTAGTCTTTTATCAAAATGAAAAACATTCAAATTCTTATAAGAAAATGAAAGACAACTCTGCTTAAAGCAGGTACATTGTAGCAATTACTTAATAAAACCAAGCCTCAAAGGCATCTACAAGTGAAAACCCTACGGCTGAGGCAGCATCCCAAGCTCCTTTCAGACACGCAGTTCCACTTGCCCTTCCTTCAACGTTCTACTGTTGCTCAGGCTCTGCATATTATAACAAATATCAGTGCCACAACCAGTATCCAATACCTATAAGGTATAACTTGAAGTAATAACATGAATACCTGAGGAAGTAGTCTCAAACATCGACTTTAATTCCTCATAATCTTCCATGAATTTAATGCAATTTCTCTTCCAATGCCCAATCTCTTTACAGTAGCAGCACTTACCAACGTAAGAGGTATCTGACTCGGGCTCAGAAGACACACGCTTGCCATGATTCAAAATCTGGACAACTTTGTCTTCACTCTTGTCAGCATTAGGTTTAGTAAACCTACCCTTCTCATTCATGAGATTGTACAGGGTACTCTTCACGTTTGGCTCAACTGTCTTGAACATATCACTGAAGGATTATAGGTGTTTTTCCATGGTTCAATTCCCAATTGCAACCTAACACAAATCCTTAAACAGATCTAGGTTCTTGGCAAACGAATCATAAAACAAACCTGATCTTTACCTTTGCAGCGGAAATTGGTGGTAATGGCAAGATCAGATTAGAGCTGATGAGAATCGGCTCCTCCTCGAGTATCCACACTCTTACAAGCAAGGGACGGCTGCTAGACCAAAAGATGTGGAAGATCAGAGAGAGAGATGAAGAGAGAGAGAGAGGTCACGCCAAAAGGAAAAATCGCAGGAAGCATTATTTTCCTTTGGGGCTTTCTGATTCTCTTATATCTCATTAATGGGCCCAAGTCATCAGACTAATGGCTCATTAATCTTTTGGGCCCAAAACACAAATAAGACAAAAGCCTGTATTTGTCTGGCCCAAAACTCTGATCCAATACAATAAATGCCATTGCATCTTACCGTATTAATTCCATTTAACTTTCCCGTTAGCTATGGTGTGTGACCCTTTGGGATCATACAATACTGGTAATAAGTCTTAAACTTATAGATCAAGAGCGGACTCTAGCAAGCCATCATGATCACCCAGTATTTATGACTTATGTCTGATCTCGACACTTATCATACTTTCTAGAGATAGTACGGTAGATTTCAGGACATTCCCAACAATCTCCCACTTGTACTGGAATCCTACAAAGGACATTCCCAACAATCTTCCGATTGTACTGGAATCCTACATTCCCTAATCCTTTTGTCTCAATATCTCGATCTGGCATAAGGCAAGATGCGTGTCATCCTTATATAGCCAGACCATGTTTATCGGACCAGATTTGATACTGACAATTCAAACGACTTGGGCAAGTCCGTTTGGGAATGGCCATTGTCTTACCAGCTATCAAATCTCCGATTGGCCTAGAGATATTACCTCCGTTAAACGGCAGGGACAAATCCCATCTTGTTCCATCACTATGAACTACACACTTCATAATACACCCAACCAAGGTCCGTATAGCTCCCAGTTACGAAACAGCGTTAGACAATGATCAAAGCGCATTACTCCATGTGCAACCACATGCATGCGAACTCAGGTCTAAGGACTATACTCTATAGTCGTATATGAGAACTTCTTATGACACAGATATTAATATCTTGCAGAGTTCTCATTAGCGGGCCATGTCCGGTCATATGCTCCCCTACATATACCTATGTGTCGACTTTGATGCCGCGCATCTATGACCCCTCGAAACTTGGTCATAAGTCTCAACACAATCTAGTCTCAACAGGTTGTTGTTGTTCCAATTTCAACAACCTTCGACTATGGACACTATGATTTATGTCACTTCGTTAAATATGGGGTTTCAGGATCAAGTCTACTCATGTACTTCGATGGCCCATATATAATGACATAAATCATTTTGGAACGATTATTTATATCAGAGTTAAAATAATCCAGAAATCATTAGATTTCATAAACATAAAACATTATGTTTACATGAACCTTTCAAAACAACTAAGTAAAGCCCTTTACAAACTCCCACTGAAATTAAGACTACATCTTAATTTCACTCATCCTACAGCTACAGTCCGCGACTCGTGCTTAGGCATAAGGAGTGGCTTCGTTAATAGATTAGCAACGTTCCCATTCGATGAAACTTGCTTATCTACTTAACACCTCTGTCATTTATCTCACGGAATAGGTTATACCTATCCTCAAGGTGTATGGACCTCTGATGTGCAGCTAGCCTCATCTATGCTGTGAATCACATCAAGTTCAATGATGAACTCATCTATCCAAACATCCTCTTTCGCCGCTTCTCAAGCTGCGAAATGTTCAGCTTAAGTCATGGAGTCAGCTACAGTGCCTTGCACCGCCAGATAGACACAAGATATAGCCGGACTGTGACCAGGAATTATCTTTGTCTATTGGAAATTTGCCTTTCAGACTCTATCGATTTTTAGCACCTCACTTTCTCCGTAAATCAAGAACTTATCCTAAGTATTCCTCAAATACTTCAGAATATTCTTTACGGCAATCCCGTGATTCTTTGCTGGATTTGACTGGTCTTTACTTGTCTTGCTTAACATTAAAGCAACATCAAAACAAGTGCGTGTCATGGCATACATGATAGATCCAATTGCCGTCGCATATGGAATCCTATCCATGCATTCAAGCTCAGCAGATATCGCAGGACACTGTATCTTGCTTAATGAATTGCCATGTGACATTTGCATAAAACCCTTCTTGGATTGCTGATTACATGTAGGACTTTGTCAATTTAAAAATCCTGACTTTGTCCTACCAGCTCTTTTGGATCTCTATCTTTAGATCCAAAATCCAAGAACTACGTGGCTTTACCCATGTCATTCATAAAACCAACCCCCAAACCAGTCCTTTACGGACTGCAGCATTGGGACGTTATATTTGAGAATCAGTATGTCATCGACATATACTATGAGAAATGCAATATTGCTCCCACTTATCTTTTAGTAAACGCACAGTTCCATTTCGTTCATGTACAAGTCAAAACTTTGACTACCTCAACAGAACGATGAATCCAACTCCGATATGTTTGCTTCCATCCATAAATGGATCAATGAAGCTAACTTACATACAGTAATTTTTCGGAGTCCGGGCTCACTTTCGCTTCTTTGAATTTCGCAGATTCGTCGCTTTCAATGATCATCAGATCATGCGAACTTTTCAATGATCATCAGGTTCAACTAATGACGAGAAATCACTCTCGGATTAGTGACTGATTCATTCATATCTGCGAACTTCAGGCTCTACAGGTGTAGATTCTACAGAAATCTGTAAATCCATCCGTTGCTCTCCCTCAACAGGTTGAGCAGCCTCCTGTACTTCTCGAATTTCTTCGAGTTACGCTTTTACTCCCACTGTTCTTCTTGGAAAGTAACTTCCCCTCCTAGAAAACAGAATGGACGTAAAAGTAACAAGCCTTAGTTTCCTTAGGACAACCAGCGAAGTAGCACAACTACAAATACTCAGTAAAGACGAATTTGGATCGATTCCAATCCACATTTACGTGGTGTCTTTCTACTGATATTGGTAGAACTATTTCAGCGTAAACTTAGATATTTTTAGAGCGTTATTCTTAGAGAATATCATGGAAGATTCGTGTGACTCATCTTTAATCATTTCTAATAAGATCTGATTCTTACTCACAGAAACACCTCCAGGTTTTTCAGGAGAAATGAGCTGTGAAACGACTTCACACTCATTCAGATGATCACACTATCAATGACTTAAGTATTCTCACTCGTGATCTAATCCAGAGTCTTAATACTTCTGTCACTCAGATTCTATACCTCATTCTGGAACTCTTTCGACCATGTCAAAGAATTCCGACTTGTGTCTCATCAAATGAACACAGTCACACTCACTGAAGTAATCAGTAGAGACAATGAAGTACAGGAAATTTTCTCTGGCATTACTGCTCATCGGACCACATACATGAGTATGTTCAATCTCCAATAAGCCTTTGGGCCTTTCTCTAGCTCGGCTAAGATGGGCCCTTTGTCTTTTGGTCTAGTAAGCAGAATTCAAGTCTCATAAGATATCCATTCAAATGAGCCCAAAAGTCCATAACTATGGGGTTTCTGAATCTGACTTACTTTGTGTGACCAAAACATTTATGCCAAGAAAAATCAGGTTTAACTCATCAGATTTAAACCAATTGCGGTATTTATGTTACATTTAGGCACTCTTTGGTTTAAGACATAAAACCCATTCCTTGAATAGGGTGCTACAATTAATATTTCATTAAGATCAAAAGAACAAACTAGTCTTTTATCAAAATGAAAAACATTCAAATTCTTATAAGAAAATGAAAGACAACTCTGCTTAAAGCAGGTACATTGTAGCAATTACTTAATAAAACCAAGCCTCAAAGGCATCTACAAGTGAAAACCCTACGGCTGAGGCAGCATCCCAAGCTCCTTTCAGACACGCAGTTCCACTTGCCCTTCCTTCAACGTTCTACTGTTGCTCAGGCTCTGCATATTATAACAAATATCAGTGCCACAACCAGTATCCAATACCTATAAGGTATAACTTGAAGTAATAACATGAATACCTGAGGAAGTAGTCTCAAACATCGACTTTAATTCCTCATAATCTTCCATGAATTTAATGCAATTTCTCTTCCAATGCCCAATCTCTTTACAGTAGCAGCACTTACCAACGTAAGAGGTATCTGACTCGGGCTCAGAAGACACACGCTTGCCATGATTCAAAATCTGGACAACTTTGTCTTCACTCTTGTCAGCATTAGGTTTAGTAAACCTACCCTTCTCATTCATGAGATTGTACAGGGTACTCTTCACGTTTGGCTCAACTGTCTTGAGCATATCATGCAGTTCAGTCAACGTCTTCGTTAAGACTTTCTTGATATAGTTCCTTACGAACTTATCATAGCTTGACGGCAGTGACTGCAAAATGATCTCAGTTGCCAATTCCTGGCTAACTGGATAATCCAGTTTCCTCAGGTTATCAATGTAACCCATCATTTTACTGACATGAGGACTTACTGGATGATCATTTGGTAGCTTGCAGCTAGTGAGAGATTTAACCAACTGGTATCTCTCCACTCTTACCTGCTCCTGAAATTTCAATTTCAGGCTGCTGATCATCTCTATTGGCGACTCCATGTTCTCATATTGCTTCCGCAACTCTGAGTCCATGGTAGCCAATATCAGACCACGCACATCTACCGCATCATTATAATGCTTATTCCAAGCATTATATACTGCATAACTGGCCTTGGATCCGATCCTCTCGGGGAGAGCTTTCTCAAGGACATAGTCCTTTCTCTCATGCCTGAGAACTAGCCTCAGGTTCCGCGACCAAGTCAAGAAATTTGATCCGTTCAGTTTGTCCATCTCAAGGACATACCGGATCGAGAAAGTGTTTTGATTGTTTGTGCTTGTCATAGCTGAAATTTAGAGATAAATAGAGTTTTAGTTATTAAGTTCATAAAAGAGTAATCTTAACAACTTATAAGAAAACTCGCATTGTATTCAAAATTTCTTTGTTTAACCTCATAAGAATACAATGATTCCGAGACCCATGTTTAGCTAAATCCAAAGTGGGCCACTGGCCGTCACCCAGAATTAGCTATACTTGGTAAGCATACACACAGCTAGTTATAACCAATAACTCTCGGTTGTGAATTGGACCCGAGGCCCAAATTCACCAGATGTCTCAAGGCCCGGGACTCCCGATGGCCCAGTCAAGGAAACCAATCTCTTACAGCCAAATAATCACTAAAGTCTGGGACTCCCAATGAAATTAGTGACTATATACTACTTTACTTACGCGAAAACAGACACCTCACACTGTAAGCCATATCTGTAATCAAGTAAGCGTTAAGTAGCTGACAAGACTGGAAAGACATCCAAGCTTGATATTGTTTTTGAGGATTTTTTAAGTTTTATTTCCAAAAAAAGAAGATTACTATTTTGGGAAACTTTCTTATTTTAGAAACTTTCTAAATTTAGTAACTTACTAAAAATAGAAATTTCTAATTTAAATATTTCATTAAATATTTTGGGTTGGGTCACAAATTATAGGCCCAATTCTTTGGCCCAAGACCATAGAATTCCAGCTGGCCCAATAATTTGACATAACCGATCTGGTTTATTAATTCTGGTCCAAGACCAAATTAACTATCAAAACCATCGGTTATTTACTAAACCAGACCAGCTCTAAATTATTTGGTCCAACCAAATCAAACTTAGACCAGCCTTCGGTTTAGGTTAAAATTCAATTTAGAATTTCAATCCGGTTTAACCAGAAATTAAATAATACTAATTGTATTAAATAATTTCCAGCAAACCGTGATTTGGGTTAACCGCTTGAACCATAAAATAATTAAATAATTAAATAATTAAATAATTCAATCGATTCAAACAATTCAAACGGATTTTGTCTTTCACAAAATCGTAACAAGACACGATTTTGACTTTTGCAAATTGAATGATTAAACAATCATTACTTCTTAAACAAAACAAAGCAAAAGCAAAACGAATGACTTATTAATTTGTGTGAAGCTGGAACAGCGATACAAAACAAAACAAATTGGAGCTGGAACATGACCAATTAATTATCACCTTATGTCAAACACGATACCATGATCGAAACTATCACAAAAGACAAAACCAACTTACACAAAGTCAATATCCAACTTGTTTCTATATCAATTATTAATGATCAAAACAACATGCCAATATGACTAAAGGACAAAAACTGATCATTCCATTCACTTATCGATTAAACAATCTCCTTGTCAACATTAAACAAAGTCAACCTTAATTCAATTATTCAATCGCTTATGACAAAACGATCGTGTTCAAATTAATTTATAACAACAAGGAATCGCAACACAAGTTTGCAAGCCCTAATTTAATAATCGTGAACACACGCACTCATGAACAAAAAAATCGTGATCAACAAAGCATCAACTCATTAATAATCAGCGGATACAAGCCGAGACCATAACTAGCGATTAGGGTTTATTAATTTGCTCAAGACATGCGATTTACAAACATGATCACATTCATATGATCCAGATTTACAAGAAACCTAAAACCAGGCTCTGATACCACTGAAGGATTATGGGTGTTTTTCCAAGGTTCAATTCCCAATTGCAACCTAGCACATAATCTTAACAGATCTAGGTTCTTGCAAAACGAATCATAAAACAAACCTGGACATTACCTTTTGCAGCGGAATGATTGTAATGTCGAGATCAGATTAGAGCTGATGAGAATCGGCTCCTCCTCGAGTATCCACACTCTTACAAGCAAGGGACGGCTGCTAGACCAAAGAGATGGATGAATCAGAGAGAGAGATTGAGAGAGAGAGATCACGCCAATTCCGAAAAGTCGCAGAAGAACTAATTTCCTTTAGGGCTTTCTAACTCTTATATCTCATTAATGGGCCCAAGTCATTAGACTAATGGCTCATTAATCTTTTGGGCCCAAAACACAAATCAGACAAAAAGCATGTATTTTGTCTGGCCCAAAACTCTGATCCAATACAGTAAATGCCATTGCATCTTACCGTATTATTTCCATTTAACTTTCCCGTTAGCTATGGTGTGTGACCCTTCGGGATCATACAATACTGGTAATAAGTCCTAAACTTATAGATCATGAGCGGACTCTAGCAAGCCATCATGATCACCCAGTATTTATGACTTATGTCTGATCTCGACACTTATCATACTTTCTAGAGATAGTACGGTAGATTTCAGGACATTCCCAACAATCCATGCGATCCATGATCAGTCGGACGGCCGAGCCTTAAGCTGGACGGGACGGTGATCGGACGAGACGTCCGCGAGCGAGCCACGATCCGGACGGCGTAAAGCCTCACGCGATCGAGCAAGCAGCTGGACAGGGACGGTCGGGACGATGCTCGAGACAGGCGGGACACGATCGCCGTGTGATCCACTCGGCCGATCGATCCATGTCTCGCGATCGGATGATCACGCGACTCGATCCTAAAGCGATCGGTCCGTGCATCATCAAACCGACGCATACCAAATCATATAGTTTGGTCATGCGATTTTCATTAGTTTGTTTAGGTTTCAATTCTTGTTTCTTAAGTGTTTTCTCTTATCAGTAGATTGATTCAAAAACACACTTTAAACAATCCTAAACATGAATCTAAACAAGAAAAACCACAGAACCAATAGCTCTGATACCACTGAAGGATCTTTTGGTGTTAATCCTGATTCAATTCATCAGATTAATAGATCCTAAACATGCCAGATCTAGGTTCTCTTGAATAGAAACAATATAGATCTCACCTTTTACCTGTTTATGCAGCGGAAAGAGATAGAACAGGTCAGAGATCAGCAGAACCACCAAGGGATGGATCCTCCAAAGGCCCACACACGCACACCGTCAGAAAAGAGGCTGATAGACCACGAGGAGAGAGGCGCAGAGAGAGAGGAGGCTCGCGGCTGGGTTAGATTAGAGGAGAAAGAGATTTGGCTTTTAGTTTATAAAACCCTTCTCTTTCCCTTTTGGGCTTTTGGGCCCAATTCTCAGTTCTGATTAAATCCCTTGGATTTAATCAGACCCATTAATCTCTCTCTAAGTTCGGTAAATGCCTAGCACTTTTACCGTACTTCTGCTAAGCCGTTCCTACACATTTTCCTGTTAGCTTAGGCGTGTGACCCATATGGGATCATATAATAAAGGCAATAAGTCCAAGACTTATAGATCATGAGCGGACTCTAGCAAGCCATCATGACCCCCAGTATTATATGACTTATGTCTGATCATTGACATACTCTTACTTTCTAGAGACAGTACCGAGATTATTGGACACAATTCCAACATATTTAACCAAGAAGTTGAAACGATTTATAAGTTTTTTTCAGTCTGAAATTAGCAAAAAACCAGAAAAGTGCAGAGGGGATTGAAATAATTGTTTTCCAATCTTGGCAATGCAGTCTAGAGAGTGGTAGTAAGAGAATCTTGATTTCTCAAAAACTCATCCAACAAGGTAACCCTGAATTTGGAAGTAGTTGCAGTTGTAAAAAAATAGGGTTTGTCTTTTATGCATTTCAGATTTGTAGTGATATAAACGGATGGTAGCGTTTTCTACAAATCATCTGTTCTGCAACTTGGACATGATGCCTAAAAAGAGTTCTCTATTCAAATATAAACGTTTAATTAATATTTTTGTTTTGATCCATGCACGTATTGATTTTGATTTAGACTTGCTTATACAAAATTGCAGACAACGATAAGAAGCATGAAACACCCACGGTTTTTCGTGCCTATGCTTCCACAGAGGTGTACAAGGAGTTTGGTATGTAATCATAGTGTGGCTATGTTATTAAGGCGAGTTTTTCAAACCTGATTTTTCTTCTGGCAGTAATTGTTTCAACTTGTGTTACAGGTTTTACCGGACAAGTTCTTTGATAACTTTATACTTGGAAAAACAAATGTTATTGACGGTGTACTCACATCTGATTTAAGGGCTAAAGATTTTCCTATCAAACTAGATGGTAATAGGATTAGAGATGGTTGGAAACGGTTCTTCAGAGCTCATGCATTAAAAGAGTTAGATGTTCTAATTTTTGAGTATCGTGGAGGTGCTGACTTCCATATGGTACACCAGTTACAATCAAACGGTTGTGAGATCACATACCAAAAAACGACAGAACTATTGGAGACTAGAGAAGGTTTAACGAGTAAGTGTCTTTACCTTGGAGATTTAATTATGATTTCTAATTTTTTGACTAATAATCGAGATGATTTTTATGTCTCATTTTAGCACCTCCGAAGGAGACTGGAGAAGGTATCACGATTAATTATTTTTTCCACTAATTTTTCAAACAATTTCTAATGATGTATAATATTTTGACTAATAATCAAAAAAATTTTTTAAGAAGATACAGCCGTTCCTATGGAGACTGGAGAAGGTAGCACAAGTAAGTTGTTTGATTCCACTTATTTTCAAGACAATATTTGGTGGTTTATAATGTTTTCAGTAATAATGGAGTTGATTTTTGAAGGAGCTGGGGAGAAGTTTGTCACCTTGAACGTCACAACTGACTGCATAAAGCGAAGCATAATGGTCAGTCATTTCTTCGTATTTTGGTGTGTTTTAAGTATTGTTACATGAACCATATTTGTTTGTTTTGTAGTATCTTTCTAAGTCCTTTGTTGATGCAAACGACTTGTGGACTATTGCTGGCAAATCCATTTTGATGTTCAATAATGATGGACATAAATGGACTGTTGAGCTTGTGTTCTACACGGATACGGATAGGAGACGTGTTCGTTTAGCTAGCGGCTTAAGATAATTTCTGAAAGCAAATAATATCAAGGCCAAACAAAGTATCACTCTTCAGCTTTTCTGGCAAAATGCCAATACTCCAGTCTTGATCCTCTCCTCCAATAATGTCTGATGTCGTCTAACTCTTTAAAAATCTATCTTTTGTTTAGTTTTGTCAAAAACTTATGTTGTCCAAAAATGGTTATGCGTTAAATTGCTTTCAAAGTTTGTTATGGGTTGTTTTAGTTAAAGAATATTATCCCGGACAAAGAATAACAAATTAAGAAATTTCCATAAAAAATCTAAATGAATTATACGGAATATAATCTAAATTTGAAACATTAACAAAAAGTGAAAGTTTCGTAATTTACTTTTCTTTATCTTGAGCGTGCAAAATTCATTTAATAAGAAATGTTACATATTAGTCTTGGTTCACTTTTCAGTATTTGTAAGCATGATGTTTACTGATTTGACTTGACAATTACCATATATACTAATCTAATAAATGTTTCTCATTCAATTTGTGTAACAAACAACTAACAATATGCTTGATATTTGGGCTTTGATATCTTTTACATATCTATGAAAAATTGAAAGATACTATATAAGAAAAAAAAAAAAAGAAAGATACTATATAAGAAGAGATATAAATATAGAAATTATATTTGTGATAACTGTTTTCGAAACGAATATCCATGAAGATAGGTACGGGAGAATATTTAATTTGCTTCCAATATCTAATTAAGTTGAGTTGACGACAATGTTAATATTCATTTAACTTAATAAATGTTACACATTGAATTATTCCATCAATCAGAATATTTATTATTAATTTATTTTACTTAAAAAAAAAATTAAATTTCCATGTTCAATTAACACAATACATGAATATCACATTCAATTTACACCTAACATTTAGACCTAATCAAAATTTTGGATTTTATATATATATTGGCATAGTCAACGTTTTTTGGCTTTATCATAAACAAGAAATTTCTTTCGAAATCATAACTTATATTGTTAAACTCTTCAAAAACCAAGATAAATTATTGATGATTTTATAAACTTCTATGATCTGATGGTACTGAACCCTGTCTGAATATTCGAGGAAAGATCATACGGAAGTGGTTCACAAGTCATTGCATGAATGGTTTACAGATCCATGTAATCATATCCGATGAATATGTAAGTTTTCTTTGCCCAAAAATTTAATAATACTTTGCTGTCTTTGATCTATAATCTAAACATGTTATTGAGGATAACTATTTGTTTTCTAAATTATTTTGTTACAGGGTTACAAAATCGAAGCTATCATACCTCAGATGTTTATAGACAAATTCAAGGACAAATTTGAAGAGGGGTCTTGGATGTGTATGAAGAATTTTGAAGTGATCCATATCAACCGAAAGTTTAGAAACACTTATGCTGAAAAGAAGATTTTGCTCGAGGATTCCACCCAAGTTGACAACCACTACAATATCTCTAATGATATGTACTATGAGTTTGTTATATTCAAAAACATCTTGCAAGGCAATGTCGAACATCTCTACACTATTGGTATGTTTGGTTTAATTTTCAAATTATTAGTTTGTTGCATGTTTATACTCTATATTATTAAAATCGTGATATCTATTCAAAATTCTATGTTATTTAGATGTAATAGGTGTGGGTTGGACCTCTCACCAACGCTCAAGATTACAAAATTCATTTTAAGATCAAGGAAAGAGAGTAAGGATTTAATTAACAAAAGTTATGTTTTATTTATCATATTTTTGTGATTGCATGAATTATTTCTAATTTCTATAAATTTTATGAAGCAACACATACATCAACTGTGGTGCAAAGGGTAGGGTTGCTATGAAATTCAATGATCTTTGGAACTCAAGTGAAAATTATAAAAATGTTGTGTGTTTGAGATTTTGGCGCGTTGATTATTCCCCAAGTAAGCAAAATTCCAGTTAATATGTTTTATTTTTGATAATTTATAGAATACTTCTAAGCATAATCTTAATATATCACTAAAACAAATTTGTTTAACTATATATTTAGGAGTACCAATACTTGAAGATTCTGGTGATATCTCGGATGTTATCTTTGATCCAGAAATTGAAGAAACCACTTCCATCAAAGAGTGGTAAATTATTTACGTTAAAATATAAAATTTAGCATCATTTTAACAAAGTACGTAATTATTTATATTTTCTAATTTTTCTTAGGATTTACTATTGGCGAATGCAAGAACTCTTCAAGTGGTTACTATTCCAAATATTGTGTAACTACTTTCTTATTCCATTACTCTTTTGAACTTATTTTTAATTGACATGTAATATTTTGGTGAATGTTTTTTGATACAATTCTCGGTATTTATTAAGGTACTATTTATGCAAATGCTTTTGTGTTTAGTATATATGTAGTTGTTATATTTATTTATCTTAATATACATTGCATGTTTATTTGAAATTTGTTAATCTCAAATAAATAATAATATTAGTAGGTAAATGTCAACTCAGTATTTAAATCATTATATTTATAACGTCAATTAATTAAAAAATTTTTACATAATTAAAAAATGTCATTAGTAATTTTAAATGGTGAATATAGGTATATGTCAACTCAAGATTTAATTAATGTTTTTTTCTAATCCATATATATAAATTATTATTTTCCTATCAATATATGTACGCGAGTAGTAATTTTGAAAACTCATTTTGACTATTGATATATTATTAATATTTGTTTAGTTAAATTAAAATAATTGTATTTATAAGAAACTTCAATTTTTAATTGGGAAAATAGATATTATAGTTTAGATTTGGTATAATGATTTACATATTTTGAATATTATGCATCATAGATAGTTGTTTTTTATAGATTTTGCAGGATATATTAATATGTATATTGTTAAAGATATTTCAGGGTATCAGTTTATTTAGTTGAATACAAATATTTTGATGGTCTTTTCTAAGTTTAAAAAAAATATAACTTAAATTTGGTCAAACAATAACAAACGTAATCCACTTACAAAGGCCCATTATCTGTAAATATGGTCTAACATCATTTAAGGGCCGATTTTTTAAAACAAATCGAACAAATTTTAAGTTGTCTAAAACTCATTCACAAACAAACCAAAAATATAAAACCTTCTATATCTAAGACTTAAAAACACCAAATAAAATAATTAAAATGCATGTATAAATATTAAAACCGATTAACATAAATCAAATATTGTATAAAACTCATTCAAAAACAAATAAAATAATAATTATTTGACTCAACAGAATTACAAAATACCAATCATTTGTTAACTACCATACATCAATACTAAAACTTTGATATTATAATAAGTTTTATAAATCAAACAATTATAAAATATAAATAAAAAGGAAAAAAAAATCCGCACGCTCAGTGCGGATCGGATCCTAGTTATATATAAGATTGCTCCCCTCCTATCCGACATAACTGCTTGTTCAAACATCCCACATAACCACTTTGTTATTACAATTTATTCTCCATCGCTTTACATACAAACCGGTCATTCCTCCTAATATTAACTACTTTAATTTACACCACATTCATGTTACGTGTTAACATAATATTATGTTAGCGCCTAGAACATTTTATCCATCCCAAACCTATATCTCACTTATATATCCTACTGCATATCTTGGCCACCAATCCGACACAATAGTCATTCCACTGTCCGATAATCTCTCGTTTCAAAACTGGGGCCATCTCCACTGCCTCCTTAATTGCCGATGTCTTCTGCAAATCACACCTATCGGTCAACTCCTCTTTTAAACCTCGTAATTTTGCGGCAAGCCGCTGTTGCTCAGCTTCAACAGTTACCATTTCCTCGCTCACAACTTCATTAACCCATTTGAAGAGATGTCTTTCAAATTTCTGCTATTAACATAAACATGGCTCAATACATTTTCAGAAACCATGAAGCAATTTTGACTATTAAATGTACATGACGAGCAACTTCACAATAGTAGAATCGTCGATATGGGTTTTCTTTCGTCTTAAAGACAAAAGTCAGAATTCCCTTCACACACCAGCATTTCTCCGGGATTCCGGTGTCTGACCTTCTTGGATTTGTGATTTCCAAAGAAGACGATTATGTGGTTGTCATGAGTCATGACTGAAGGGGTGGCGTGGCGGCGAAATCGATCTTGAAAAAATGGGAAGAACCCCTCTTATTTGTTGCAGAACTCCTTTTCCCCCACCCTTTTTACTATTATGCATCGTGTATGCGGTCACAGGCGATACAACGTGGTTAATTTTCAACCAATTTTTTTTGGCCATAACTATCAACTGGAATTATAAGTTAATTTAACTACTTCTCTGTAAAGTTTTCAATTTAGTTCACCTCTGACTCCTTTTGGTCAAGAAAAGGAGTTCACTATTGCACGGTTTTATGGTTGTTTGATTGATCGACGGTACACTAGGAGGCATTTTCATTTTATTTTACACTAGGAGAGAATCCGCGCAAATGCGCGGATATTGCTTAAATTTGTAGATATTTAATATATTTTGATATTTATTTTGAGTATTAATATTTTATATGTTTTAGTTTACAAATTTGCATTTTTTTCTTTCTTTTTAATGAGTATAGTGCTTTTTAGGAGAGAATATGCGCTAACATACAATTATTTATTTAATTTGTTTTATAAATAAATGTTTTTAATTATCAAAATTTAAATAAGTTTTTTTATAAAATTTTATTTTCTCCAACCTTTTATCATCCTTTTATTTTTATAAACTATTTAAAATATATATACTTGTTATTTATACATTTTTCAATAATCAAACTCTTAAATGTTTAGTTTTCATTCCTTTTTATTATCATTTTATCTAATTTTGTAACATTTTATATCTATTGTTAATAATAATTATTTCTATATTTTAATATTTTAGTTGTCATTTTATATTTCTTTAATTTGTATATATATTTCATTTATTTTATTTTATTTCTTATGTTCTTATTTTTTTATTGTCATTGTATCTCATTTTTATAATATTTTTTCTAGTCTTAATAATTATTATTTATATTATTTTTTCTATGGTTCTTTACTTTTAAATTTTAATTATTGTAAACTTTTTAATAATATTATCATTGATTTTATTTTATTTCTTATGTTCTTTTATTTTTTATATTTTGTTTTTATTGTCATTGTATCTAATTTTATAATATTTTCTTTCTAGTCTTAATAATTATTATTTTATTATTTATACTATTTTTTTCTATGTTTTCTTTCTTCTAACTTTCAATTATTATAAACTTTTTAATAATGTTATCTTTACTTTTAGTCTTATAATATGATATTTCACTTATATTAAGATTTATTTATTTTTGTTCACTTATTGCATTAAAATTTAGAAGTTGTATTTAAAATTTATAATATTTATATGTTTTTGAGATTCTAATTTAAATTTAAATTTAGATTTATGTTTCAATTTTAACTAATTACATTTAAATTAAATGATTTTACATTAAATAGTATATCTATTTTTAGTTTAGTTGATGATGTGGAAACTTTTAAGTTAAATTGACCAATCAAGGGGGGCTGATGTGTCAGCTTGAGAAAGCCCCCCTTCTCTCATTATATATAGGATTGCAAACCCACAAGCTAAGGTCCTAGCCAAACTTCCACTCCTCGAGTTATCAACGCCTACTTTCCAAAAAAATAAAAAACATCCTTCTTTATCCGATCACGGGTCCTACGATCAACAATTCCAAACAATGATATGTTAGTTCATCGAATTTGACATATCCGCCAAACTAAATTCATACCATATTTGTAAACATTTTATTACCGGCAACGCGGACTTGCAACTGGAGCGGTTGTGACCATGCATGCGGCATCTAGTGCAACGTCTCTCTTTCACTCGCTAACAAGCATTGACGATAATTACATTATCTTGTAATATAAATAACTATTAAATTGTCAACTTATAATATAGATGGCATTCTCATAATTTAAAATCTCCAGCTGAGAAATACCTTTTCTTCTTTCGACATCCAGGAGGTCGACGAACAGTCGGGGGTCCTATCCTCCCCGATCTCGGGTCATTTATTCCGGCAATTAGAGTGTCCATGTCTGAGACATGCATAATCATCCCAGCATAGATTTGGAAATGAAACTCGATGGTGTAGTCCACAACTACTAATGTGTCTACACGGAGACCATCCTTGATCGCAGCAGCTATAGCATGGCAGCATTGAATCCCGAGCACCCGGAATTCATGGCTTGTGAAAGACTGTTCCCACAAATGCACATCGAAAGATACCCCGTCATTATCTTGGACCTCGTAAATACCGTCCCCAATTTTGAATGACAAATATCCCAAATATTTGTTAAAGCTCTTGATCAGCATTTCTTGCACCTTTGGGTTAATCACATCTTCTTCTTCCTGCGCTACCTCCCGACATAAGGCAAACCAAGTCACAAGCGTCTTCCTTATTGATTCAAGTATTGATATCACCGAGAAATCATGTGCCGTTGTGAGGACGTTGTTAAAGGATTTTGAGATATTACCCGTCATAACGTTGTATCACTGCCCAAAAAAATGTGACTGTGTCCAGTGTTCAAATCCAATCTTCTCAAGGTAATCAGCAAATGCTCCATTCGCCGCCCTTATTTCAGCAAAGTACCTATCAAATTCACTTAGAAAAAAGCTCTATCGGCCAGGGAGAGAAGATAACATAAGTCTGGTGTCTTGAAAAATGTTTGAATGTTTCCTTGGAGGTGGAAAATACATTATGTATGGGAAGACATTGGAAACACCTAGTACATATACACAACCATATTTAATAAATTGTTGCATGATATGAATGTTATACTATATACAAAATGCATGTTATCAAACATAAACATTAATTTCTACATCAATCTTCATACAATAACTATGTCCATAACCGTTTATCCACTGATTGTGCATTACCAAATATATGGTATATATTAATGGAGAAGCTTGTACCTTCCTAATTGCGGCGTAAATAGATGAGTGTCAGTCATATACCCAAACAAGATCGGGGTCGTCTGGCAATATTTGTGAAAGCTTGGTCATAAACCATTTCCAAGCATGGTCGTTCTCGTTATTCACGATGCCAACAACTAGTGGAAATATCTTAAAATTCATGTCTTGTGCGCTTGCTGCAACCAAACAACCTCTATATCGGCCGGTGATATGCGTACCATCAATGACAACTACCTTTCTCATGAACTTGTATCCCTTAACACATGCATTGATGAAGTAGAATAGATATTTGAAATGTTCAACCCCACAGTCATCTACCTTTGTCTCTAACTGATATATCATGGTTTTCACCGGTTTTAGACCATGATATAAGTATGTTTTAGAGTCTTTTGGTGTTTCTTTAGAGTCATTTACAGGTGTTATTAGGTATATGCACGTTTGGAGCGGAATTGGAGATTATGACGCATTCTGGAGCATTTTGGAGATTTAACCCGAGAGATAGAGTTCACTGTCCAAAACAGAGGATTGCATCGATCGACACAACATGTGCATCGATCGACACACGAGCGAGATGAGCCTTCCTCGGCGAGTTTAATGAAGATTGTAGAAATTTCACTTTTGCCCAGATGTTTCAGTATTTGCAAGGAAGCCCCAAGACGTGATTAGGCTAATATAATTAGGTTTTTACAAACAGTTTTAGGTAGGCTTTCATACTTTGAGCTGAGAGTTTTTAGAGCTTTTTGGGGCTGATCTGAACCTGTATTGCTTATTTCTTTTGAGAAGATTTCGAACCCCTTTATTTCTTTACTCTCTTTAATGCAATTTATTTATTCATTGATTATGTTTTCATTGATCATGTCTGAGTAGATTCATAGTTAGGTTTAGGGATTCTCGTTAGGGAATTCATGACTTGCTAGATTTGTTTATTCAGTTAAGGATTCATATCATATTTGTTCTTCAACCTGAATTGTGATTAACACTAGTTTCTAACCTGATCACTTAGAATCTAGACTCTAGGTTATTAAATTGACACGAAAGTGTGATTTAGAATCTGAACTATTTAGGTTGAGCAATTGAATTACTCGCAAAGAAATTTGGTTTTATTGAATTGTGAACATATCGAACCTGCACTTAAGGCTAGTTTAACCTGTTAGGAATTACAAAGAAATTTGGATTTCTTCTATTAGACTTAGAGAATTCTCGCAACGAAAGTTGGTTAGTTCTATATCTGTGTTTGAGTTCTAGAACCGAACTTAATTTGATCCTGACTGATTATCTGATCTGCTTGTCTGATTTCCTGAGAACTCCCTAGACTTAGCGCTTTTAGTTGATTTCTTACAAACCACTCCTGCTATCTGATTTACTTTTCCGCTTGCTATTTAGTTTCTCATTAATTTCTCCTAGTTTAACTTGACCGTTCTATAATCTATCGTGACCGAGAGTCTCTGTGGGATTCGATACCTTTTATACTATAATTGCATTACCTGTGCACTTGCAGTAGAATAGGATTAAAACTTAGACCTATCAAGTTTTTGGCGCCGTTGCCGGGGACTCTTTTGAGTCTTCGAAAGATTTGAACTTAGGGTTTAGACTAGGTTTTTCGTTTTTATTTTTTTGTTACTAATATTTCTCTGTTTTTCTCTGTCGCAGGTCTGACTTTCGCTTAGCATCGATCGTTGCATTCATCTGAATCGATCGTTGCAGGGCGAATCTGAGTTGAATCGATCGTTGCATCTTAGCATCGATCGTTGCACTGCGATTACCGACGGTTTATGCATAAGCGTGAGACCAGAAGTGATCCGAACGTGAATCTTGTGAATCTCATACTTGAGGAGCTTGTAGACTAGAGAGAACTAACAGAAAAGGTTAACGAGCAAAGATGGTACAAAATCGCTTGATTCTGAGACCTGATGCTCAAGGTGTTCTGAGAGACGACCAGAAAAACCGATACAATGATGCTGGGCATAGGGTAGATGCTGAAGGGAATGTGATCCCTGAACCCGATCCTGAACTGCCACAAGGCCAAGGACAAGGCCAAGGACAAGGGCAAAGGCAGATGGTTGTTCATGCTGCTGAGAGGACTCTTGCTGACTACAAGATGAGTTCCATGCTAACCGGTCAGCGATTGTACCTCCTGGTTTTGAGAGGAATGACTTCGAGATCAAGACTATCTACAACTCTATTCTGAGGCAGAATTCCTTCCATGGTTTCCCAAATGAGCAGCCAATGGACCATATTGATGAGTTTGAAGATATATTCACTAGGATGAAGTACGATGGGGTGAACTATGACTATTTGTTTCTCAAACTCTTCCCCTATTCTCTCGCTGGAGATGCTGCAGCTTGGCTGAAACAACTTCCACCTGGGAAGTTTACTACTTGGGATGCTGTGAAGAGTGAGTTCTTGAGGCACTTTTATGATGATGCTCGCTCTGATCAGTCGAGACAGGACATTCTCACTTTCTCCCAAGGTCCTACAGAGTCTCTTAAGGCTGCTTGGATGAGGTTTAAGAAGTACCAACGAGACTGTCCTCATCATGGATTCACTGAAGTGACATTGCTGGGCATATTCTTCAGAGGTATTGATCTCCACTACCAGACTGCATTGGACAATTCCAGCGATGGAAATTTCAACACAAGGACTCCTGAGCAAGCTAAGACATTGATAGATAACTTGGTGAGTAGTAATAGCACCAAGACTGCTGATAGGAGAAGGAAAGAGTCTGGTGGGAAGATAGATAATCTGGAGATAGCTGATATTAGGAGCAAGTTGGACACTGTTCATGTTGGTACTGGATTTCCCTCTAGGAAATCCGGCCCATTAACAAATAAAACAAATGCCCATATTTATGAGCCCGTTCCAGAATCAAAGATAAAGAGACGAGCCGATTCATTTATTGGGCCCAAATGAATGACACTTTGACAAGGCCCAAGCAAAGATGACGCGGAGATGGAGCAACTCGGTCTTTGTCGGTTCAACTGATCCACGTAAATCTCGGAGATCGTTATGAAGGCGAGGCCGAAATATCGGAACAAGAAGATCAAAGTCGAGACTATTTAAAGAAGAAGTGGCGATTCATTCAAGACATTCCAACTCTAACTTAGAACACTTCGACTAGATAGCTCGATCTTAAATCTTTGTACTCTTTTTTCGACTGTGTTTGTTCTATCTCGACGATCAATCTCAATAAAGTCTTTGATTCATAGGAAACTATACCATTTCTATATCCTAAAGTCTAAATCCACGAATACAAATTCTTAGTGTGAATCCCATATCTCACATTTGGCGCCGACTGTGGGGACTATCTATAGTTTTCCTGTCTTAAGAATCAGATCCTAGATCCGATAGATCGAGATGAATCCCGACCAATCTGGCTCTCCCAGCGCCACACCACCAGTCGACCACCCTCAAACGGTTGACAACGTTCCTCAGAACACCACCGGGGTAAGAATCATGGGTCAGACCGACAGCGTGTTGACGAGCTCTACCTCAGTCTCCACGACCTCGGCACCAACCGGCCCAGTCGCTCAAACAGTCGCGACGAGCCAGACTCCGACAAATGTTTTGTCAGGAACTAATGATCCGAGCAGAAACTGGGTGTGGATGAGGAATGATTCTATTTCCGCCCCTGCTTCAGGAGGTGGATCTGGAACAACCAGACCTAATTCGCCACTGCCTTCTGCTCCACAGCGACAAGGCCCGGATGATCTCGCTGAGATCCGTTCGATGTTAAGCCTGCTGGTAAACCGAACGAGAAACAACGAGGCAAGTGCACGGGCACAAGAGATTGCGAACCTCTCTCTGGCCGCGCAGCTCGATGAACAGGAAAGGCGCATTAACGCCTGTCTCGAAGAGCTCGCCAGCCAAAACCAGGGGAGTAGGTCAACACATGATCAACGAACCCCCATAAGTCCTCCACCGTGTACACGCTTTGTGATACCCCGTATCCAAAAATATAGTCAACGGGCAGAAGAAAAGTCAACAAGGGCAAAATCGTAATTTTGCCGAACCCAGGGGCAAAATGGTAATTTTGCCAAAATTCGAGACGGAAGACGTGACGGGCCAAATGTTCTATTTCTAAAACATAAAGAACATTTACAAGACCAGAATTCGAAGAAACGGAGCGGAAATGTGTTTTTCGGCTTATCGGGCGGAAACCCGACTAAACCGAGAAAACTTCAGAAAATCATAACGGGAACTAGGAAACTCCAAACGAGATGATTCAAGTTTCTAAATTCATCTAAAATAAAGTAGAATCAGTTTATGGAGGTTTGGAGATTTATGGGAATCGGTTGATATTTTCTAAAACAATTATCGGGAAAACGAGCAAACCGAGGCATCAAAAGGAATGGGGGAATAAGAAGCTTCTAGAAACGTTTTGGTGCAATGTCATTGGCCAGAATTAACCCCCAAGTGACAAGAGTCTTATCCTAACTGGCGCCACATCTTCTTATTGGATTTAAAGCATGAGTTTGATACATTGAATGTGTTTAATCTATTAAAAAAAAGAGACTTGCTCCCTAAGTGTACATGGAACTTGGCTGATTCTTGGGCATGGTGGCGTGTAAGGCTGGGAGTAGAGGAGGAGCCATGTGTCAAGGTGTGGCAGCAGATAGGAGAGGAAATAAACATGTGTCCCAACATGTGTCAAATAAGTGTGGATCTCCTTTTACTATAAAAGGAGGGTAAGGGCTTCCATTCTTCTTCACACCAACAAAGAAAATAGAAAGAGAGAAGAGAAGGAAAGAGGCGTGAGAGGAGGAGAAGAAGAAGAAGAAGAAGAAGAAGAAGAAGAAGAAGCCGGAAGAAGAAGAAGAGAAGAAGAAGAAGAAGAAGGAGGAGGAGGAAAAGAAAAAGGAGAGAGAGAGGCGTGAAGAAGAAGAAGAAGAAGAAGAAAGAGAGAGAGAGAGAGAGGCGTGAAGATGAAGAAGAGAGAGAGAAGGAGGCGTGAAGGAGAGAGAGAGAAGATGAAGATTGGAGAAGAAGAGAGAGAGACATGGAGGAGAACCGGATGAAAGAGAGAAAGACCCGGAGGAGAGAGAAAATGAGGAGAGAGAAGATGGTTAGGTTTAATTTGAGTCGGTTTAGGTTAACCGGTCAACCCGGTCAACGGTTGACTCAAAACCGGTTTAACCTAACCGGTTCAATTGAAGACGGTTCAGTTGGTTCAGAGTGGTCAACCGGTTTAGCTTTGGCAACAGCCAGTGGTCAACGGTCAACCGGAGTCAAAGTCAACGGTCGGTCAACGCTGTGGTCAACACCGGTCAACGCATTGACTCCGGCCGGTTTGTGGTGTTGTGGGTTGTGTTCGGGAAATCTCGGGGTTCGTGTTCGTGTGTTCGGGAGGTTCGGGTTTAGTTCGGGGTCTCGGGAATCCGTATCCGCATCCGTGCCGTTCGTTCCGTCATATCACTGTGAGTCGGCTCAAACACCGTAGCTATACATATAGATCGATAAATGGGAAAACCGTAGAGTTAGGAGTGCATACCCGTATGTGTTGAATTGAATTGTGAATTGATTGATTGAATTAACGTTAAACCGGCTAGGATTAAAGATGCATGCTAGACTTAAACGGATTAAACCTGTTGAGTGCCGTTAGGTTGGTAGTAACATTGCGTGATGCATTCATATAGTCGTTGCATGATTAGGGCCGTATATGCATATATATATAAGTAAAGAACGGTATGAAATGAATCTATATACGGGAATTAAGACGAGCTAAAATACGGAAGTTAAACCTGAACAAACGTATAGAATATGAATGGTATCGGGGTTCCCGAAGTTAAATGAATTAAGTAATGAATAATGAGACGTCAGGGAGTTTAGTAAGCTACTAGATCTAAACCGACGGATCGGAGAGTTGATTAAAAGATGTTTAGGAAAGATTAAGAAATGAGAAATGTTGTGATTGGTGAACCGTCTACGGGTTAGCAAGCGGCTAACCCAAGGTAGCGGGCGTAAATTGGTTAAAAGATGATAGCAACCCTAATAGGCCTGTTGTGTGTTGTTTGTGTGTTGTTTGCGTGGTTGTGTTGTTGTGTGGTTGTGGTTGACCTTTTTGAGCAGGCCTTTAGATCGTCTCGGTGTTGGGCCGAGCGATCCTTGTTGTTACTTAACTCGGTCATGGGACCGGTTAAGTCGTGGTGCTGACTCGGTACGGTGCTGAGTCAGAGCGGTGGTGTGTGTGAGTAGACTTGCGGGATGCGGGGTTGAGTTGATTGTTGTTATTGATTGAAATTGATTGCTAGAGTCCAAGCGAGTCTGCGTGTTTACATTTCTGCACTAGGACTCTAGGGTGCGTTAGATCCCGCAAGTCTAGGTGTTTGATTACGTTCTGGTACTTCCGACCCGATTGGATCCTCGGGTAGTTGCCTAATCGGATCATGGTGATTCCGGTTATGGCGTTAACCTACTGAGTGATGCCGGTAGGTGTGTGGTTCGGAGAATACGGGGTCGCGTCCTAGGGCTGGACTGCATGGAAGCTTGGGTTATCTAGGGGTAGCCTGAGTCACCGCGTATCGATGGACAGAGAACGGTGTCCTAGTCATTGTGTGGACGGCTAGGAGTCGTGGGTTAGTTGCCATATCGGTAACGGTGGAAACCCGTGGAAGTTACCAAGATCGTAGGGGCCCAGCGTTGTGTTTTGGTGTAGTTGGTAGTGCGCGGTAGATAGATCGAGTCTCAATCGGGAACATGTGCCGCAGTGCTCCCGATTTCCTCTAATCGCCTTCTCTTTCTTTTGGCAATTGATTGTGTGTGGGCTCGACACGACGTGGTAGTGCGTGATCGGCTATTTTGTTATGATTGATTGTTATTTTGGGGTTTCGGACGGGAATCTATAGATGATAGATAGATTAGAAGCCTTAGTGGGGAGCCGATTCACTGGATGATCTTAGATCACTCATTAGACTCTTTTGTGTTTTCAGGTTAAGCAGCGACGGACGCGGGAGGTCCTCGGTGTAGCTTCGGGATGGCTTGGGGCGGGCTTTTTGATTCGATGATTTTGGGTGTTTTCTCTCGGTTCGGCTTGACGCCACTTTTGTATTGATTTGCGTGTTGATTATTTATTGATGAAAGCGATTTGTAAAGTGACGACTAAACGTTGTGCTGAACGTTTGATTTACTCAGAAATGAATATGCTTTCCTGATATTGTGTTTAGTCCGAACCGACACAACTCGCTGAAGTGGTGCAAGGTGATCAACTTGTACTATGGAAGTGAGGATAGCGGAGTCAAGGATGGGTTAGTACGAGCCTTTGTCTCAAACCGATCCGTCTCTGGCTTCGTCCTATGGCGAACTTTTCCTGTTCGACTTGCTCGGGTTCGATCGGTCATGTTCTTGTTTGATTGTTGGCCGGTCAGCTCGACGGTCAGCGGAGAATGGGAAAGGGGCGTTACAGAAAGGTGGTATCAGAGCATGGTTCTGCATGGGTTTCGAAGCTGTTCATTTCTGAGTGTTTTCCGTGGTTTTATCGAGTCAAAATTGTGTCTTACCCAAGCATCCATTAGGAAACCGAGCCACGTCTGTAAAATACGGGGTTGGGATGGGGTAGAAAATTTGTATTTTGTGTACTAATTTTTTATTTGTGGCTTTTGATTGCAGTCAGCAGCAGCGTGTCCCTGGACGGATTGTGTGTGGGTGTGTGCATTGGGTGTGAGAGATTGCAGCGAGCAGTATGGGTGAGCGTCGGATGACACGGGCAGAGTATCAGACTCTGGTGGACCAGCATCAGGCAGGTCTGAGAGTAGCACAGCAGGGGCAGTCACATGGTTCACGTATATCAGATCGACCGCCAGTTGTTCCCCGAGTGCATCAGGGAGCGAGAGCAGCCGCTGTGGATTGGAGGCCGTTACCTGATCCATTACCTCCATCTCTACAGGACGACGCATGTACCGCAGACCCGACCGTAGGAGTGATGGGATATTTGGGATTCACAGACTATGGGCTGCCGCCATTGCCATCACAGTTGGAGGCGCCTATGGTACCACCAGGGATACAGCCGCCGATGCATGAGGCACATGATGTGCCATTACCCTTCAGTTTGCATGAGTCAGATTTCATTCCACTTGGTGGGGAGGACTTTCGGTTGGACCCGTTACACGCAGCTTTCGACATGGACATGGAGCCGATAGATCCGGAGCAGCATGTGGAGTGGGCGCAGCACATGGACGAGCAGATGGCGATACTCGAGGACGTCTTGGAGCAGCAGATTGGGCCGCATCATCAGCCAGGATCGCCACAGAGGTCAGGAGCTCCATCACCCGGTTCCACCGAGCCACATTCTGCGATGGAGCCATTACCAGGGGATGAGCCGATGTCGATGTCAGGATCGGATGCGCAGCTGGAGTCAGTTACACCGCCGACCGAGCCAGTAGCGCCGCCAGAAATGTGGAGTTCAGGGTCATCGAGCAGCCGAGTGTTTTCAGGAGCCTTCTTCGGGGTCAGTTTCTTCTTGTCAGTTATGTGGAGCGACAGATCATCGGGCGTCAGAATGTTACCGTGGGCCACGCCCAGCGCCCATTCCGGTTTGTGAGATTTGTGGTCGCAGAGGTCATGTAGCGCAGTTGTGTACGATGGCAGAGCCGCAGCAGGTCGGACCGCCGACCAGAGATGCGCACCCACCACACCCTCCCGGCGCACCTGCCAGTGGTTACCACCGCGAGCCGCGATGCCGTCTGTGTTGGGCATTCTGGTCGTGTTGGGGCTGTTAGGACTAGGATAGTTAGGCCATGTAAGTTGGGCACTAACTATGTTGCTTTTTTGTGTATCTAGATCAGCGATCTTCGCATGTTGTTCTAACATCTCCGGGGTATGACGGTGCAGTTTGGGGATTAGAATATGGATGACGGACGTCTTGTGGTTGTACTTCTGTTTTATCTATGTATGTAAAAACCTCGAAACATGTGTGTGTTGTCGTTTTATGTATCTATGTGATGCAGGATGTTCTACTTATCATTATGGCTTGCGTAGTAATTGTTTGCATGTGTGTGATGGTTTTGGGATGCAAATGAATTACCACGTGAAGTCTAATGATGAGCGGAACTGACGACCGTTCATCATAACCTAAACCCAGACTGACGACATATCCGAAGCGATCTGGTGATTGCTTGGTTGTGTGTGGTAATTGCTTGCTTTTGTGTTTATTGCTTGCGTGTTTTATTTAATGCTTGAGTGGTGCATTGGGTAGTTAGGGTTGTGTTTTGTTTGTGGTGTAGCACTGTGATGTTGGGAATGTCCTGAAATCTACTGTGCTATCTCTAGAAAGTATGATAAGTGTCGAGATCAGACATAAGTCATAAATACTGGGAGGTCATGATGACTTGCTAGAGTCCGCTCTTGATCTATAAGTTAAGTACTTATTACCAGTATTGTATGATCCCTAAGGGTCACACACCATAGCTAACGGGAAAGTTAACAAGGAATTAATACAGTAAGATGCAAGACATTTACTGTATTTGTACAGAGAATTAAGCCAGACAAAATACAGTCTTTTTGTCTGATTTGGGTCTTGGGCCCAAAAGCCTAATAAGCCATTAGTTTAATTACTTGGGCCCATATAAGGAAGAGGAGGCGCCAGTAAGCCCTAGTAGTCTGCGATTTTCAGGTCTGGCCGTCCTCCTCTCTCTCTGTTGTTCCAGCTTGGTCTAGCAGCCTGATCCAGTTGCTTGTAAGCGTGTGGATACCAAGGAGGAGCCGGTAATCATCAGCTCTTGCAGATCTCGATATTCTCTTGATTAATCCGCTGCAATCATAAGGTAATGATCCTGATCTATTTATGATTCAACTGCAAATCACCTAGATCCTAGTTGATTATGTTAGGTTATAATCTGATAATTACACCAATAAACAACATAATCCAACAGTGGTATCAGAGCCTAGGTCGTTAGGTTTTTGCTTTTTGGATCATACTAGGTTGTTTATTAGTTTGATGAATCGATTTTAATGAGTAAAATTGATTGAAACTTTGAAAACCTAGAATCGTTAATGTTATGATGACAATCGCATGTTGACTTTGTTTTTATTAACGATCAACGATCGTCGTCATTGATCTTTGCTTGATAAAGTCAAACCGATCTTAGAATGATCGTTGTTATTGATCGATTAAAAACTATCAAGTTTATCTTAATTGAAAACGATGATGATTTGTCTTCAAGCTAAAGACATAAACGTTTTCAAGGTTTGGAAAACTTATGCATGAAACGAATTGGAAAAAGTCAAAATCGATTGATGATTAAGCATAAAAGACGAAAAACGTTAAAAGACAAAGTCGTTAGTTAAAGCTAAAATAAGTTAGCTTTGATTGAATCGTCTTGTTGATTTTGATTTTATCAAAACCTGCAACAATCGACAAAAGAGAATTTTGTCTTATTATTGTTGATTTTAGCTTTGATAATTGTGGTTCGTTCTTCCCAAACCCGCGACGATGAACCGATCAAACCGATTGTGGTTCATTGTCAACTTTAGCTTAAACCGCAAGTTAGGTCAAAATTGGCTAAAACACAAGGTGTTTCTTCCCGGTTTTGGACTTAACCGAACCGATCCAATTTAATTGGTGGTTCAAGCGGTTAACCCAAATCGCGGTTTGCTGGAAATTATTTAATACAATTGGTATTATTTAATTTCTGGTTAAACCGGATTTAAATTCAAAATTGAATTTTAACCTAAACCGAAGGCTGGTCTAAGTTTGATTTGGTTGGACCAAATAATTTAGAGCTGGTCTGGTTTAGTAAATAACCAGTTGGATTTAGTAGTTAATTTGGTCTTGGACCAGAATTAATGAACCGACTCGGTTATGTCAAATTATTGGGCCAATTGGAATTCTGTGGTCTTGGGCCAAGATTTGGGCCTATAATTTGTGACCCAACCGAAAACTTTAATAAAACATTAAATTAGAAAGTTTCTAATATTAGAAGTTTCTATTTTTAGCATGTTTCTAGATTTAGAAAGTTTATAAAATAAGTAAGTTTCCCAAAATAGTAATCTTCTATTTTTTGGAAAGAAAACCTAAAATCCTCAAAACCAATATCAAGCTTGGATGTCTTGCCCAATCTTGTCAGCTGCTTAACGCTTATTCAATTACAGATATGGCTTACAGTGTGAGGTGTCTGTTTTTGCGTAAGTAAAGTAGTATATAGTCACTAATTTCATTGGGAGTCCCAGACTTTAGTGATTATTTGGCTGTAAGAGATTGGTTTCCTTGACTGGGCCATCGGGAGTCCCGGGCCTTGAGACATCTGGTGTATTGGGCCTTGGGCCCAATTCACAACCGAGAGTTATTGGATATAACTAGCTGTGTGTATGCTTACCAAGTAAAGCTACTTCAGGGTGACGGCCAGTGGCCCACTTTGGATTTAGCTGAACATGGGTCTCGGAATCATTGCATTCTTATGAGGTTAAACAAAGAAATTTTGAATGCAATGCGAGTTTTCTTATAAGTTATTAAGATTACTCTTTTAATGAACTGAATAACTAAAACTCTATTTATCTCTAAATTTCAGTTATGACTAGCACAACAAATCAAAACACTTTCTCGATCCGGTCTGTCCTTGAGATGGACAAACTGAACGGATCAAATTTCTGTACTTGGTACCGGAACTTGAGAAATATTCTCAAGCATGAGAGCAAGGACTATGTCCTTGAAATTACTCTCCCCGAGAAATTGAGATCAAGTGCCACACATGCAGAGTGTGATGCTTGGAACAAGCATTACACTGATGCGGTTGATGTGCGAAATCTTATGTTGACTACCATGAGTTCTGAGTTGAAGCATCAATATGAGAACTTGGAGTCACCCATGGAGATTGTCGCAGGCCTCAAGGCAAAGTACAAGGGACTTACACGAGTTGAGAGATGCCAGACTTTGAGGCGTCTTGTTGAGTGTAACCTCCCTGAGGGAAGTCCAGTTAGTTTTCATGTCAGTAAAATGATTAGTTACTTTGAAAACTTGGAAAGACTAGACCGTCCCACAAGTGCTGAGCAAGCCGTTTACCTCATCTTTCAGTCTTTTCCGCCGAGCTATAAACAGTTCATTACGAACTACAATATGAGCGGGATGTCTAAGACATTGACTGAGCTGCATGAAATGCTTAAAACAGCTGAGCTGAACATGAGAAAGGGTTCCCGAAAGGCACTTAGGGTGCAGAAGGATAAGGGTTTTAAGAAACCCGCAAAGGACAAGGGTAAGATTAAGGCCATGAAGATCTCGGATCAGAATGGGCCCAAGTCTTATTGGAAGCCCAAGTCCGACCCACTTATGACATGTAGCTACTGTAAGGAGAAAGGGCACTTGACAAATGAGCGCAACAAATTCTTGGAAGATTTTGAAAGGTTGAAGATGGATTACAAGCCTTCATCTTCTGGTATTTATGATATTTCATTCATCTCTACATTGAGGCATTCAATACCGAATTCAATGCTGACATTTGTATAAATGTGCGGGTCGTTGATGGTAGATGAAGAATGAAGAAGGAACAAGTGGAAGTTCAAGTCGTGAATGGAGCTGATGTCTCTGCATTCCGAGTGGAATTTTATTTGATTGTTGCCTTCAAATTTGGTTTTCTTTTGGGAATTACTATTTGTGTAACTGCTTTGAGCAGATCTACATTATTCATTTCAGTTATGGATTTGGATATTTATCATTTTGATTAAAACATATTTTGAGTTTTTGAATCTTAATGATTGTTTAATAGTAACATTCCATTAAAGAATTGGTTTTATGAAATTAAACTAAACGAATAAACCAATAACATAAATATCAAATCAACATTCTCTGGCAATATTGTTTGGGCCGCATTGCTGAGAAACAAATTCGGAAACTCCATCCTAAAGGATTTTCTCAGAAGGCCTACTTTAATAGGCTTTTGAGATCAGTTGACTAAAGTCAAGTGATGAGTATGAATTTTGTTTGAATGGGCCAAATGATTGCTCTCACCTTGACGTTTTAAAAATAGGGAAGGGGCTTATTGGGCCTAATTCATTTGAATTATGAAAGCCCAACGAGCATAATTGCTGCAAAGAAAAGTGGTCAGTACTTCATAATCTGGCTGATTCGAATCAGTAGATGATGGTTATGTCATGAAGACATGAACTGGAATTCTTGATGAAATTAAAGAAGTTCCAAAATGAAGTACAAAGGACTAGTTGAAATATGGCTTTTCGAATGGTCGAATAAGCAGATCACTTGAGTCAAGTAAAATGTGATTATCTTTATGAGTGCGAAGTAAATTCGCGACTCAAATCTCCTGGAAACTCCATTGGAATGGTTTTTGTGACTGGAGAGATCAAATATGTAAGACATAGTTTGATTAAAAGATGAATCACAGTAAGATCTTCCAATAATACCCTGAAAATAAACGTTCTAATAGTCTCAGTGAAACAATAAATTAAGTTCCACCAAAATCAGATAAAAGACATCACATTAAATGTGAACTGGCATTGAGCCAACTAGTCTTTTCTGGATGTTTGGGAATTGTGTCATGTAATTGACACTGATAAGATTTCAGCCAATTAAAACACAAGTGCTAATTCATTGGTTGTCCAAGGGAAACCAAGACTCACTACTGTTACAACCATTCTGAAGACAGTATCAGTGTCGCTTGGAATTATGTTTTCTGTAGAGAGATATACTTTCTAAGAAAATAGTGGGAGTAAAGTAGAACTCGAAGAAATTCGAGAGACACAAACATCTGCTCAATCTTTTGAAAGAGCAGAAGTTAGATCTACAAGAAACTGTAGAGTCTGACACTTGTGGAGTCTGTTTTTCGCAAAATCCGAAAGGATTTGTCACAAACCCTTAAGATATGGGTATATCATAAATGAAAGTCATGATCCGTTGATCAATGATTGTGACAAAGATGCGAATAAATGAAGAAGCAGTGTTTTGGGCTCCAACTCTGAAAGTAGTTTTAAGAAACTACCAGGAATGAATGCTGGTTTAACAGATCCATGAATGGTTTTGTGCAATCATCTGGGAGTTGGAATCTTGGTTTTGACGAAGAAATCAAGGATTTGATTTTGTCAGAAACAGTAGGAACTGTAAGTTTTAAGAGACTAGTGGGAGCGTAGTTGCAAGTCTTGTAGTGTACATAGATGACATACAAGATCTCGGAAATAACGCTCTGTTGTTGCAGTCTATATTGACTTGAACATGGAGGTTATTTTAAGAATAAAAGATTTGGAGAAAAGACCTGATAATTCTTGGAGCAATAATCTATAGAGATTATATGTGCTGAGTGGATTGTGTGAAATTACACGAATCCAGAGAGTGCAATTCCAAGAATGGCTTTATACCAAAGTCTTATGGTATGTGTCTCATAAGATGATGTGTCATGGACACATGCTGAGTGAGAACACATGGATGAGAAAGTAAGGTGCTAAAAGTCGGTAGAGTCTGAAAGGCAAGTTTCCAACAGACAAAGATGATTTCTGGTCACAGTCCGGTTATATCTTGTGTCTGTGTGGCGGTGCAAGGCACTGTTGCTGACTCCATGGCTTAAGCTGAACATTTCGCAGCTTGGGAAGCGGCAAAAGAGGTTGTTTGGATAGAAAAATTCATCACGGAACTTGATGTGGCTAGCTGCACATCTGAGATCCAAACACATTAAGGGTAGGTATTACCTATTCCGAGAGATAAATGATAGAGGTGTTAAGTAGATCAGCAAGTTTCAACAAATGAGAACGTTGCTAATCTATTAACAAAGCCACTCCTTAGGCCTAAGCACGAGTCGCGGACTGTAGCTGTAGGATAAGTGAAATTAAGATGTAGTCTTAATTTCAGTGGGAGTTAGTAAAGGGCTTTATTTAGTTATTTTGATTGGTTCATGTAAACATTTTTAAATGTTAATGAAATTTTATTTCTAGATTATTTTTAACTGTGATATAAAATAATCGTTCCAAAATGATTCATGTCATTATATATGGGACATCGAAGTACATGAGTAGACTTGATCCTGAAACCCCATATTTAACGAAATGACTTAAATCATAAAGTCCATAGTCGAAGGTTGTTGAAATTGGAACACCAACAACCATTTGAGACTAGAGTGTGTTGAGACTTATGACCAAGTTTCGAGGGGTCATAGATGCGCGGCATCAAAGTCGACACATAGGTATATGTAGGGGAGCATATGACCGAACATGGCCCGCTGATGAGAACTCTACAAGATATTAATATCTGTGTCATAAGAGGTTCTCATATACGACTATAGAGTATAGTCCTTAGACCTGAGTTCGCATGCATGTGGCTGCACATGGATTGATGCACTTTGATCATTGTCTAACGCTGTTTCGTAACTGGGAGCTATAAGGACCTTGGTTGGGTGTATTATAAAGTGTGTAGTTCATAGTGATGGAACAAGATGGGATTTGTCCCTGCCGTTTAACGGAGGTAATATCTCTAGGCCAATCGGAGACTTGATAGCTGGTAAGAGAGTGGCCACTCCCAAACGGACTTGTCCAAGTCGTTTGCATTGTCAGTATCAAATCTGGTCCGATGAACATGGTCTGGCTATATAAGGATGACACGCATATTGCCTTATGCCAGATCGAGATATTAAGACAAAAGGATTAGGGAATGTAGGATTCCAGTACAAGTGGGAGATTGTTGGGAATGTCCTGAAATCTACTGTGCTATCTCTAGAAAGTATGATAAGTGTCGAGATCAGACATAAGTCATAAATACTGGGAGGTCATGATGACTTGCTAGAGTCCGCTCTTGATCTATAAGTTAAGTACTTATTACCAGTATTGTATGATCCCTAAGGGTCACACACCATAGCTAACGGGAAAGTTAACAAGGAATTAATACAGTAAGATGCAAGACATTTACTGTATTTGTACAGAGAATTGGGCCAGACAAAATACAGTCTTTTTGTCTGATTTGGGTCTTGGGCCCAAAAGCCTAATAAGCCATTAGTTTAATTACTTGGGCCCATATAAGGAAGAGGAGGCGCCAGTAAGCCCTAGCAGTCTGCGATTTTCAGGTCTGGCCGTCCTCCTCTCTCTCTGTTGTTCCAGCTTGGTCTAGCAGCCTGATCCAGTTGCTTGTAAGCGTGTGGATACCAAGGAGGAGCCGGTAATCATCAGCTCTTGCAGATCTCGATATTCTCTTGATTAATCCTCTGCAATCATAAGGTAATGATCCTGATCTGTTTATGATTCAACTGCAAATCACCTAGATCCTAGTTGATTATGTTAGGTTGTAATCTGATAATTACACCAACAAACAACATAATCCAACATGTGAAAGTGCTAGTGTTATGGCATGCTTAGCATGTACGGAGTGTGAGTAGCGTGGTAAGGTATTTGGTTGAGTAGTTTAATTTTATTGCAATCGTTAAGTTGTTAGAAATGAAAGTGTTAGAACCTTTTGTTTAAGGTGTTGAGCTAACTTGAGAATGGTTGTATTCGACTGTCGATTCACGAGAGAGCGGAATTATAGAATATCGTTACTTAATCATGGGTAACCGTTGGGTACATGATTAACTAACTATATCTCTATGAGGAAGTGACATCGAAGGATGGATGGGTTTGAATTCACCGCTCCAGTGAAAGTTGTTGTGTTGAATGTAAGACGGAATGGACAATGCGATACGAATACGAGACCGAACCCGAACCCGAAAGCGAGGTGGAGTGTAAAGAAGCCGTGAGACAAGTTTACCCAGGAAGTGAAACAGTTGGCATGGATCGTCGGTGGAAAATGTGTCAGTACAGGGCAACTGGAAGAGCGAAGCGGTTAGTATGATGAGTTAGAACAAAGAAGTGAAGTAACGTCAGTGATAGTGTGAAAACCAGAGCGAAGCCATCAGTGGGAATGGAATGGAAAGTTAGCAAAGTCGGATTCAGAAATCAAGATGTGTGAGAAGGAAGAGGTCACATCAGAATCGGAGTGGGGTTATCAGTATGAATGGAGTTAAGAGCCGTAATGACGTCAGGTTTGGAATGCAGATTCTTAAAGAGTGTCTCGGGAGACAAACCAGTATCGAGAAGACCTGGAAGTCGAAGCGAAGTGGGGAAGTCAGAATGAGAATCAGACCAAAGTGAATACTTGAGGAAGATCGAGGTTCCAGAAAGGCCAGTTAAAGAGAATAGTGACACTGTGAAGCGGAACCAGAAATCGAGAAAATGAAGCTACAATTAAGTGGTAAGAATAAAGATACCTCGGTGTGTGAGAAAGAAGCAGTAAAGGGTGTAATGAAGCTAACAACGAGTGAGTCTAAAGTTCGAGACAGAGGGAGTCAGTTAAGAGTAAAGCAAAGCAAGATGGACAAGACTAAGAGCCTGGATAAAGAATGGTCGTTGAGGAATCAGTTAGAAGAAAGGAGTTGGAAAGAGTGCATGAATGTCAGAAGTCAGAGATACGCAGCAGTGTTCGAGTAAGATAGCATCGGAGTGGAGTAACGGAGCGACATGCAGGGTTTGGTGCCGATTCAAAGTCTGGTAGTGACGGAGAATTCGGGGACCGGATTCCTGTAAGTGGGGAAGAATGTGATACCCCGTATCCAAAAATATAGTCAACGGGCAGAAGAAAAGTCAAGAAGGGCAAAATCGTAATTTTGCCGAACCCAGGGGCAAAATGGTAATTTTGCCAAAATTCGAGACGGAAGACGTGAAGGGCCAAATGTTCTATTTCTAAAACATAAAGAACATTTACAAGACCAGAATTCGAAGAAACGGAGCGGAAATGTGTTTTTCGGCTTATCGGGCAGAAAACCGACTAAACCGAGAAAACTTCAGAAAATCATAACGGGAGCTAGGAAACTCCAAAAGAGATTATTCAAGTTGCTAAATTCATCTAAAATCAAGGAGAATCAGTTTGTGGAGGTTTGGAGATTTATGGGAATCGTTTGATATTTTCTAAAACAATTATCGGGAAAACGAGCAAACCGAGGCATCGGAAGGAATGGGGAATAAGAAGCTTCTAGAAACGGTTTGGTGCAATGTCATTGGCCAGAATTAACCCCCAAGTGACAAGTTTCTTATCCTAACTGGCGCCAACTCTTCTTATCGGATTCAAAGCATGGGTTTGATACATTGAATGTGTTTAATCTATTAAAAAAAAAAGAGACTTGCTCCCTAAGTGTACATGGAACTTGGCTGATTCTTGGGCATGGTGGCGTGTAAGGCTGGGAGGAGAGGAGGAGCCATGTTTCAAGGTGTGGCAGCAGATAGGAGAGGAAATAAACATGTGTCCCAACATGTGTCAAATAAGTGTGGATCTCCTTTTACTATAAAAAGAGGGTAAGGGCTTCCATTCTTCTTCACACCAACAAAGAAAAGAGAAAGAGAGAAGAGAAGGAAAGAGGCGTGATAGGAGGAGAAGGAGGAGAAGAAGAAGAAGAAGAAGAAGAAGAAGAAGAAGAAGAAGAAGAAGAAGAAGAAGAAGAAGAAGAAGAAGAAGAAGAAGAAGAAGAAGAAGAAGAAGAAGAAGAAAAGAAGAAGAAGAAGCCAGAATAAGAAGAAGAGAAGAAGAAGAAGCCGGAATAAGAAGAAGAGAAGAAGAAGAAGGAGGAGAAGAAGGAGGAGGAGGAAGAAGAAAAAGGAGAGAGAGAGAGAGGCGTGAAGAAGAAGAGAGAGAGAAAGAGAGAGGCGTGAAGATGAAGAAGAGAGAGAGAAGGAGGCGTGAAGGAGAGAGAGAAGATGAAGATTGGAGAAGAAGAGAGAGAGACATGGAGGAGAACCGGATGAAAGAGAGAAAGAATCGGAGGAGAGAAAAAATGAGGAGAGAGAAGATGGTTTGGTTTAATTTGAGTCGGTTTAGGTTAACCGGTTAACCCGGTCAACGATCGACTCAAAACCGGTTTAACCTAACCGGTTCAATTGAAGACGGTTCAGTTGGTTCAGAGTGGTCAACCGGTTTAGCTTGGGCAACGACCAGTGGTCAACGGTCAACCAGAGTCAAAGTCAACGGTCGGTCAATGCTGTGGTCAACACCGGTCAACGCGTTGACTCCGGCCGGTTTGTGGTGTTGCGGGTTGTGTTCGGGAAATCTCGGGGTTCGTGTTCGTGTGTTCGGGAGGTTCGGGTTTAGTTCGGGGTCTCGGGAATCCGTAACCGCATCCGTGCCGTTCGTTCCATCATATCACTGTGAGTCGGCTCAAACACCGTAGCTATGCATATAGATCGATAAATGGGAAAACCGTAGAGTTAGGAGTGCATACCCGTATGTGTTGAATTGAATTGTGAATTAATTGATTGAATTAACGTTAAACCGGCTAGGATTAAAGATGCATGCTAGACTTAAACGGATTAAACCTGTTGAGTGCCGTTAGGTTGGTAGTAACATTGCGGGATGCATTCATATAGTCGTTGCATGATTAGGGCCGTATATGCATATATATATATAAGTAAAGAACGGTATGAAATGAATCTATATACGGGAATTAAGACGAGCTAAAATACGGAAGTTAAACCTGAACAAACATATAGAATATGAATGGTATCGGGGTTCCCGAAGTTAAATGAATTAAGTAATGAATAATGAGACGCCGGGGAGTTTAGTAAGCTACTAGCTCTAAACCGACGGATCGGGGAGTTGATTAAAAGATGTTTAGGAAAGATTAAGAAATGAGAAATGTTGTGATTGGTGAACCGTCTACGGGTTAGCAAGCGGCTAACTCAAGGTAGCGGGCGTAAATTGGTTAAAAGATGATAGCAACCCTAATAGGCCTGTTGTGTGTTGTTTGCGTGGTTGTGTTGTTGTGTGGTTGTGGTTGACCTTTTTGTGCAGGCCTTTAGATCGTCTCGGTGCTGGGCCGAGCGATCCTTGTTGTTACTTAACTCGGTCATGGGACCGGTTAGGTCGTGGTGCTGACTCGGTACGGTGCTGAGTCAGAGCGGTGGTGTGTGTGAGTAGACTTGCGGGATGCGGGGTTGAGTTGATTGTTGTTTTTGATTGAAATTGATCGCTAGAGTCCAAGCGAGTCTGCGTGTTTACATTTCTGCACTAGGACTCTAGGGTGCGTTAGATCCCGCAAGTCTAGGGGTTTGATTACGTTCTGGTACTTCCGACCCGATTGGATCCTCGGGTAGTTGCCTAATCGGATCATGGTGATTCCGGTTATGGCGTTAACCTACTGAGTGACGCCGGTAGGTGTGTGGTTCGGAGAATACGGGGTCGCGTCCTAGGGCCGGACTGCATGGAAGCTTGGGTTATCTAGGGGTAGCCTGAGTCACCGCGTATCGATGGACAGAGAACGGTGTCCTAGTCATTGTGTGGACGGCTAGGAGTCGTGGGTTAGTTGCCCTATCGGTAACGGTGGAAACCCGTGGAAGTTACCAAGATCGTAGGGGCCCAGCGTTGTGTTTTGGTGTAGTTGGTAGTGCGCGGTAGATAGATCGAGTCTCAATCGGGAACATGTGCCGCAGTGCTCCTGATTTCCTCTAATCGCCTTCTCTTTCTTTTGGCAATTGATTGTGTGTGGTCTCGACACGACGTGGTAGTGCGTGATCGGCTATTTTGTTATGATTGATTGTTATTTTGGGGTTTCCGGCGGGAATCTATAGATGATAGATAGATTAGAAGCCTTAGTGGGAGCCGATTCACTGGGTGATCTTAGATCGCTCATTAGACTCTTTTTGTGTTTTCAGGTTAAGTAGCGACGGACGCGGGAGGTCCTCGGTGTAGCTTCGGGATGGCTTGGGGCGGGCTTTTTGATTCGATGATTTTGGGGTTTTTCTCTCGGTTCGGCTTGACGCCACTTTTGTATTGATTTGCGTGTTGATTATTTATTGATGAAAGCGATTTGTAAAGTGACGGTTAAACGTTGTGCTGAACGTTTGATTTACTCAGAAATGAATATGCTTTCCTGATATTGTGTTTAGTCCGAACCGACACAACTCGCTGAAGTGGTGCAAGGTGATCAACTTGTACTATGGAAGTGAGGATAGCGGAGTCAAGGATGGGTTAGTACGAGTCTTTGTCTCAAACCGATCCGTCTCTGGCTTCGTTCTGTGGCGAACTTTTCCTGTTCGACTTGCTCGGGTTCGATCGGTCATGTTCTTGTTTGATTGTTGTCCGGTCAGCTCGACGGTCAGCGGAGAATGGGAAAGGGGCGTTACACGCTTGGACTTCTCCCAGGTAGTAACTCCCCCGGGAGCGTCGGGAAATTTCGCCAATACGTCAGGTAGCGGCTTCCGCCCTATAATGACCCGGGCCACCACCTTTCCCGAATAGTTCAAATATCCGGCCGAGGCAACTAGGAGGCTCTGCTTTCGCCTCAAGCTTGGGACATCCTAACGGATCAAATACGGTACAGTTCCGAACGCCACAGGTCGACCAGACGGGATCGTTTCCAACAATCGATCTTCTCGACCCTGTTTTCCCCGGACAAACGTCCAATCAAGCAGAAGCCCAGTTCGCGCCAACGACAGGCGATGAACACGACATGCTTAGACAGTATATTGTACAAGCTAAGGCTCAATTCGTCAGTCTGAGCTCCAAAGTTCACATGGCAACAAGCGCGGCGCCCGACATCGATCGAGTGATCGAAGAAACGCGACAAACACCGTTCACAGACCGGATCGCCTTTGCACAAATCCGGGAAATAAAGAAAACCAAATTTCCGGAATTCTCTGGGAAATCGGACCCGAAAGCCCATATCAGGGCATTCCGACTAGCAATGGCAAGGGTATACCTTACCGACGAGGAAAGAGAGCCGGCCTTCCGCAGGCTCTTCGCCGAAAACCTATCGGGCTCCGCCTTAGAATGGTTTGCCGGACTGGAAGAAATGCCAATCGACAACTTCACCCAGTTCATGACGGCTTTTCTCAAACAATATTCCATCTTTATTGAAGAAAATACTACTGAGGCAGCTTTATTTAGCGTCTCCCAGAAACCCGACGAGCCACTTCGCTCGTACATCGACCGATTTAAAGAAACAAAAATCCAAAATCGCAAACCCGCAAGACGAAGTAGCTATAGAAGCATTGAGACGCGGACTATGGTTCTCGACCAGATTCCACGAGAAAATAACGGTCCGCGAACCACAAACACTCGATGACGCCTTTCATCGCGCATCGGCCTTCGCTCGCCTCGAGGACGAAACCTCGGCCCTCAGAGAAAAGCATTGAAAAGAAAAGAACCCGTCGGGCTCGCAGAACTCGAACTCAAAAAAGGACTCCCGTAAATCAGGAAACGTCAATGCGGTCGAGAGCCCGAAGAGCTCGAAGAAATTCGAGTTCGACAAGGAAAAATTCTGTGATTTTCACAACAAAAGAGGACACTCGACTGAAGATTGCTATACTCGAGCTAAAGCTGAGGCTCAAAAGCGAGAGTCCGAGAGCAAACAAGAGTCAGAAGTCGAAGAGGAAACTCCATCCGACAAAAAGGAAAGTAAGCAGACCAAAGAGTCGAACACCAAAAGGCCTTCTCAGAATAAACGGGAATGGTCAAAGGAGCCAGAATCTCCCGAAACACTCCCTTAGGGCTCGCGAAAGCGAGTCGAGTTTATTCCCGGCGAGATCAGCTTGAACGGCACCCCGGGAGGTTCGGCGTTATCTCCACCTCCGGCTCCCATCAAGAGCTTACGTTCTCGGATCAATCTCCCTCGCCTCTGCGGGGGGGGGGGGGGGGGAGGGGGTGTACGGGCCATACCCCCTAAACGAGTCAAATTCATCTTCGGCGGCTCCAAGCTAGGCCGAGACTTGGTAAATTCAATCAAGGCTCTCCAAAGAAGAGTCGAAACCGACAAAGGGGGGAAAACCCCAATGTTAGGTCCAGACCACGAAATCACTTTCCATGAGAGTGAGACAAGTAATCTCGACAAACCACACGACGACGCTCTCCTCGTTTGTCTAGTAGTGGGAGATGTCAAACTCTCAAGGATAATGATCAACACAGGGAATTCGGTGGATGTCCTCTTTTATGATGCGTTCAGAAAGATGGATTTCAACGATTCCGAAATCGTCGAAGAAAAGACACCACTAGTAGGGTTCGCTGGCGAAACAACATACTCAATGGGCTCTGTATTCGCCCCAGTAATAGCTGGAGGACTTCGAAGGATGACAGAGTTCGTCATAGTAGACCGGCCAGCTCCCTACAACGCAATTCTAGGTCGACCGTGGATATACGACATGATAGCAGTACCGTCGACCTACCATCAATGCGTAAAATTTCCAACTCCCAAAGGAGTAAAAAGCATTTACGGAAGTCAAAAGATTTCCCGTCATTGCTATATGAACGGGTACAAGCAGATTGAAAAATCCCCCACGTAGCAATTACAGAAAGAAGAGGAGCTCGCCACCATGCAGACCAAAAGGTCGAATGACCCGAGTCAAATAGGACCCCCAAAGGACCTCACGACCCAAGTTTGCATAGACGATGCTCACCCCGAAAGACTTGTTGGCATTGGAATTGACCTGTCAGAACCAGTCAAAAACGAATTGGTCTCTTTCCTTAAACAGAATGTCGACTCCTTTGTCTGGTCTTCAGCAGACATGAAAGGGATCAACATCGACGTAACCAGCCACAAGCTGAATGTCGACCCAACCTACAAACCGGTAAGACAAAAACGTCGGAAACTAGGCCCGGAACGAGCTCGAGCCGTCAACGACGAGGTCGATCGATTATTAAAAATCGGATCGATCAGAGAAGTCAAGTACCCCGACTGGCTCGGGAACCCACTAGTGGTCAAGAAAAAGAACGGGAAGTGGAGAGTCTGTGTAGATTTTACAGATCTCAACAAAGCATGTCCGAAGGACAGCTTCCCACTCCCACACATCGACCGACTGGTCGAAGCTACCGCCGGACACCAGCTGTTATCCTTCATGGATGCTTTCTCGGGGTACAACCAAATACTAATGAACCCCGAGGACCAAGAAAAGACTTCGTTCATAACTGATCGAGGAACGTACTGCTATAAAGTCATGCCCTTCGGATTGAAAAATGCAGGAGCAACCTACCAACGCCTCGTCAACAAGATGTTTTCAGGACTCCTGGGTAAAACCATGGAAGTCTACATCGACGATATGATGGTCAAATCTTCCAAGTACGAAGACCATATCCCACAGCTAAAAGAATGTTTTATCATTCTCAATAAATACGGGATGAAACTCAACCCAACAAAGTGCACCTTCGGGGTCCTCTCGGGAGAATTCCTTGGTTACCTAGTGATCGAAAGAGGGATCGAAGCGAACCCCAAACAGATCACAACATTTATAGAGATGAAATCTCCCAGAACAACGCGAGAAGTCCAGCGCCTGACTGGCAAAATAGCTGCTTTGAACAGCTTCATCTCAAGGTCGACTGATAAATGTCTACCCTTCTATCACCTGCTCAAAGCAAACAAGAAGTTCCTCCGGGATGAAAAATGCGAGGAAGCATTCACCCAACTCAAGTCTTACCTAAGCGAACCACCTATACTGGCGAAACCAGAAGAAGGGGAGCCCATGTACCTCTACCTAGTTGTCTCCACGGCAGCAGTAAGTGGAGTCCTGGTTCGCGAAGAACAAAAGGAGCAACGGCCGGCGTACTACATCAGTAAAACCTTAATCGATGCTGAAACCAGGTACCCCGCCATGGAAAAACTCGCTTTAGCGCTGGTCACATCGGCTCGGAAACTCCGACCATACTTCCAGTCGCACTCAATTATAGTGATGACCTCTCAGCCATTGAGAACCATCCTTCATAGTCCAAGCCAGTATGGTCGACTGGTCAAATGGGCTATCTAACTTAGCGAGTATGACATAGAATATAAAGCTCAGAAGTGCCTAAAAGCGCCAGTGCTGGCAGATTTCATAATCGAGCTTCCCCCGACCATCAAACTCGACCCGACCTCCACCAAGAAATGGAAACTCTACGTCGATGGAGCTTCCTCGAGGCAAGGATCCGGAGTCGGAGTAAAACTGGTCTCCCCCACTGGCGAAGTATTAGAACAGTCATTCAGACTGGGCTTTGCCGCATCAAACGATGAAGCAGAATACGAAGCGTTAATAGCCGAGCTCAGACTAGAAATAGCGATAGGAGCCCGAGAAGTAGACGCCTTCAGTGATTCCCAGTTGGTCACAAGCCAATACCATGGCGATTACGAGGCCAAAGACGAACGCAGGGAAGCATACCTACGGGTAGTCCACACGCTCGCCGAACAGATCGATTTCATTTGACCTAACGCGGATCCCACGAGGGGAAAACACCGTAGCCGATGCCCTTGCCTCTCTAGCGTCGACATCAGATCTTAACCTCAAAAGGATCATACCAGTCGAAGTGATCGAAAAACCAAGCATCGACATACCCTAAAAGCGCTGTCCTTAAAAGAGGACGAACCTGCCATAAAGGACGATGTCGAACACAAGAAACGTCCCAAGGACACCAGTCGCAACATCATCGAGATTGACGATGGTCTCGATCTGAGAAACGCCGTGTACGTCGCGAACGTCCCCGACGGACCAATCCAAACCGCATCCACTAGTCAAGGACCCGAGCCTAGCAATGACGAAGATTGGAGAACTCCGATCATTCGATACATTACAAATGGCAAAGTTCCCGACGACAAATGGGAGGCACGGAAACTCAAGACACAAAGAGCAAGGTACTGCGTCACGAAAGGAGAGCTCTTCAAGAGAAGTCTCTCTGGACCTTACCTCAAATGCCTCGATTAGAAGCAAGCTCTAGCCGTGATCACGCAGGCCCACGACGGATCCTGCGGAAGCCATTCTGGAGGACGAGCCCTGGCTGTGCGAATCAAAAGGCAAGGCTATTTCTGGCCAACAATGGCCACCGAATGCGAATCTTTTTCTAGCAAATGTGACATATGCATAAAGCATGCCCCGATTATCCATCAAGCATCGGAGAAACTCTCCTCTATCTCATCACCATACCCATTCATGCGATGGGGAATGGACATCGTGGGACCTTTAGTCCCATCCGGTAAAAAGAAAGCTACACACCTATTGGTAATGACAGACTACTTCACTAAGTGGATCGAGGCGGAGTCATACCAAAAGATCAAAGACGTCCACGTTAAGGAGTTCGTCTGGCGAAACATCGTTTGCCGACACGGACTACCCCACGAGATCGTCACCGATAACGGTCCCCAGTTCATATCAAACGCCTTCAAGGAGTTCTGCAGAACGTGGAACATAAAGCTGACTTACTCAACGCCACGCTATCCCCAAGGGAATGGGCTGGCGGAAGCGGCTAACAAGGCAATCATGAAAAACCTTAAGAAAAGACTCAATGAGTGCAAAACGAGCTGGAGTGACGAGCTCCCAGCCTTACTCTGGACTCACCGGACTACTCCTCGCAAATCCACCGGCGAAACTCCCTTTTCGCTGGCTTATGGGATCGAGGCGGTAGTACCAGCTGAAATCTTCGTGCCAAGCATCCGCAAAGAAGAATGCCCACGACAAGAGGAACTTAACAACAAGATGATAACGGACGAGCTCGATCTCGTCGACAAAAGGAGGAACCTCGCACTAGCTCAAATCTAGAACTACCAACAAGCTGCGGCTCGCTACTACGATTACAAGATCAAAACTCGAAGGTTTCAAGTAGGCGAGCTCATTTTACGGAAAGTGTTCGACCATAAAAAGGAAGAACACGCTGGAAAGTTAAGAGCAAAGTGGGAAGGTCCTTACCAGGTCACTGATGTTGTGAAGGACGGGGTCTACCGACTCAAATCGGTAGAAACCCAGAAGCCTGAACTACGACCTTGGAACATCATCAACCTCAAAAAGTACTTTCACTAAAAGTACACAAACATAATCGAACTACGAAATGGCTTGATCCCCTTAAAAGGGTACGTAGGCAGCTCGGCTTCGAGCGCAGCCACCCCCTAAACACAAGGCTCTTACCGAGCTCAACAACATCAAACGAAGTCTTACTAGCTTATCTTTGTGAAATCAAAATAAGTCTTTCGATAAATGTCTCTTTCTGTCATAAAAGTTAGAGTCGTTACATTCTGCAAAACTGATATGAAATTATCTCTTCGAAAGCTAAAGTGATATGAAATTATCTCTTCAGAAACAAACGATATTAAGTTATCCTCTCCGAGTGACCTGAAATGGCCTCCCCTAAAATCAAGTGATATGAAATTATCCCTTGGAAATTAATCGGTCCGAAACGACCTCTCGCAAACCTAAAATTCTCCCAACCTTATACAGCTCAGAAGAATTAGGGGGCCACCCTCTCCCTTTAAGCGAAAATGGTGAAGTCAAGGCAACCGATCATACAGAAATATCTCTGCGCACATTCAAAACGGATCTTTGTAAGTCTACCCCGATTTATCATTCCCATTGAACATCAAACTCGTACTGCACATTACGAAAGAGCTCGAACTCGAGTACGAACGACTTCGCGCTAAGGTGCTAAAACAGTAAAGTCTATGCTAAGGCATGAAAGACTCAAAAAGAAATTCATTGAAAAGAGGACACAATGTCCTCGAGTTCGAACAAAAAGCCCACTAAGGGCAACACTAAAATAAAACGTAGCCCCCTCTGGCAAAAAGATGTTCAAAAAAAGAAGAAATCAAAAGCCCCTTCGGGCAACGACAGAACAATCAAAATTACCGCGATAGCGAGGAAGCCTCGTCTCCATCCTCCGCCTGATCACCGGTAGATGCAACCCCAGTCGGGAGATTCGATCCGTACTGATCAGGACATGAAGCAGCCGGCGGCGGAGCATGCGCCAAAATAACCGAGTCGCTCGACACAGTTGGCAAGTTTAACTTGCCAACACTGAAATCGGAGACCGCTGCGGCATTCATCTCTTCCATGGCCGCCCTCTTTTTGTCAGCCAACCTCAGCACTTCCCGAGTCAGGTCAAGCTCGCCGGAAGCAAACTCCACGATGAGTTCGATATTGGCTAGGGTTTCTTGGAGGCGAATCTCAGCGTTGGTCTCGAGCTTTCGCTTTTCGCTTTTCTCCTTGATCGCTTTAAGGATTTCCAAGTACTCCCCGCTCATCTTCTTCCTTGCCTCGTGAGCCGCGACCTTCACGTCGAATTCCCTCCCCACGAGAACCCTCTCCAGGTCGGCTCGATCTTGAGCAGCTCGCGCAGTTGCAACCCGACTCGCTTCTTCAACGGCCAGTGTGCGACCTTCAGCCGCCCGAAGCTTCTTAGAAAAATCTTCCTCATGATTCTCGAGAACCAATAACCGAGCTTCTATTCCCTCGTACCTAGCCAGCTTCCTTTCAAGCTCCCCCTCTCGAGCCAAGGAATCATGCAGCTGCGCGGTCAAAACACCCACCGATCTCTTGGCGGCCTCGAGCTCGCCTACTTGCAACCTCCCGCGAAGCTCGCGCTCGGACTGGGCCACGAGCCCGTTCGTAGCCTCCAGGAACTACATAAGCACATGAATGTTAAGTCTCTCATACAGAAAAACGGCGAAAAAGCGGTACAACTGTTACCTTCCCAGCGGCTGTCGCCATATCGGTGTACATATCACCAAGGACCATGTCCCCGACGGCCGGAAGCCGAACACCCGTAGGCCTAAAGCGCCTTAATAAACTGGCCGCGCTCCCTGGCGCCCCAACATCCACCCCCCACTCTGGCCATTCGGCCTTCTCGAATCATTCGGGCAAGGGCCGCGTGAAGCCGGATCCCTGAACGAAACCGGGTCCGCTTCCCCAACAATCGGAGAGGAAGGAACTTCCCCCGTCTCTGCGGCCGCGTCGAAAGCCTCGGAGCTCGGAAGAATAACTGGAGGAGAAAGAGGAGAATCACACATGGCAAAAAAGATTGCGTTGCTCAGACTCCCGTCCCTCACCCTCTTCGCCAATTCCATAGGGTCCTTCCCGTTTCGGCGACTCCTCGATCTCCGAGATAACTTCTCATGAGACAGAGTGCTAGCGTCCGAACCCTCACCCAAAGGAGGACGACCTGTAGAATTACCAAAAAAGAGAAGGGTTTAGGCCTTTCCAAATAATGGCGAACAAAACATCACGAACAGACAACTTACTTTCTCCTGCCCGCTCGATAATACGAAGCGGGGATCGGACAGCACGAACCGGGGAAGCCCGGGGAGATGCAGGAGGAAGCGGTAAGTCCCGGGAAATCCGAAATCGATCCCGCGGAACCCCCCCCCCCCCCCCCAGATCGATCCTCAGAGCAGCCTGCACGCGCTCCATTGTAAAACAGTCCCAGTTGACGGTACCCCTCCTCAGTCGGGTTATTAAGGCCTCCGTAATAGGGTTGAGGTCAAGCGACTCGGGAAACTCTGTGATACAGACTAAAACTAATCAGGAATCGGACTGACAACAACAAAAAAAGGGAGAGGATCGAGTAGTAAACCGAGAATCTTACCAACATTGGAAGCACACCGTGAAGGGACGACCGAGCAATCGAACTCTCCGACCGAATGATGGGTCATCCTAAAGAAAAAATATCGGTCCTTCCATCCATCCCTCGACGGGAGACCGTCAAGGATCCTCCCGAACCGAGGAGAGAGACGATACGTCCCCGGAAAGCGAGAATCTTGCTTCACCGAGCAAACCCGCATGAGCTCCTCGGGACCAAACTCAATCCCCTCCTCCGCAGCTCTGACTCCGATCCCGATAACGTATCGAACAAAATTTGGCGTCATTTGATGAAACTCCAACTGGAGCTGGGCCAGCACTAAGAAAACAAGGCGGTGAATGGGGAATAAGAGCCCACATCTTTCGAAATAAGTGTAGGAGGCACAGCAGTAGCCTTCTACGACCGTTTCGGGGGACACCGCCGAAGAAGGGATGACGATCTCGACTTCCGGCAGAATCCGGCAAAGCGCCCTCAACTGCTGAATGTGGTTTACGGTTAACAAAGACGGCGGGTGCGGACCGAATGATCCCGCCGCCGCACTCGTACTCGCTCCCGTCGGGTCTCTTAAAGCCATGAGGAAATATGTATCGGAGTAAAGAAAACGGAAAATCTCCGGAAAGAACTTCTCTGACGACAGAGGAAGTATGAAGGAAGACCTTAAGCAAGAAAAAAACAGAATAAAGTGAGAAGGCAAAAGGCTGCCTTCGACGATATGTATAATTATCTATTGCGGGAATTGAGCAAGATATCGTCCGTACAACTTCCAAACTCGTATTAATTACTGAGAAAATCGAGATGGTTCGGACTCCTCATTTTCCCTTCAATCTAACCGTTGATTTAATATCAACGGTTACGAATGCGTAATAATTAGGTCACATCGGCAAATGAACGAGCCTGAAAAGACTCTTCGCGACCCTCGAATCTTAGCCGTTGATGATCGACTAGATCCACGGTAGGAGATGAAATTCTCAAACAAATACTTCGCCACGACTGCTGACGCGCTAAAAAGCGGTTCAGCTCGTCCCACGCGCCCATCCTTGGCCGTTAATTCAAAGCAAGATCTACGGAGAGGGCGAAAGTAATCATTAGGTTTTCGCCACCCGAGACACGCGCGCGTCTTCCCAAGAACGTCAACCGCCCATTAACCTCGACTTGTCAAAATTAATGGGTTGGGGGGCTATTGTTGGTACTATCCGACCCATTAACAAATAAAACAAAGGCTCATATTATGAGCCCGTTCCAGAATCAAAGATAAAGAGACGAGCCGATTCATTTGTTGGGCCCAAACGAATGACACTTTGACAAGGCCCAAGCGATGCCGAAGTGAGAGGCGATCGAGCTCGAGCTCGGCAGGAGACGACGCGGAGATGGAGCAACTCGGTCTTCGTCGGTTCAACTGATCCACGTAAATCTCGGAGATCGTTATGAAGGCGAGGCCGAAATATCGGAACAAGAAGATCAAAGTCGAGACTATTTAAAGAAAAAGTGGCGATTCATTCAAGACATTCCAACCCTAACTTAGAACACTTCGACTAGATAGCTTGATCTTAAATCTTTGTACTCTCTTTTCGACTGTGTTTGTTCTATCTCGACGATCAATCTCAATAAAGTCTTTGATTCATAGGAAACTATACCATTTCTATATCCTAAAGTCCAAATCCACGAATACAAATTCTTAGTGTGAATCCCAGATCTCACAGTTCATAGCTTGTTGACTGGAAAGAAAGCTGTCCATTTTGCTCAGGAAGTTGAAGTGTTCCAAGCTGAAGAAGATCATCAGGAAGAGGATGTGAGCTACACTGGTGGCTCTGGATTTCAAGGGAATGGGTTTGGTAATCATCAAGGTAATAGGTTCTTCAATGGTGGACAGAAGAGTGCTTTCACAAGCAACCAGAACTCTTCTGGATATGGACAGACTGCTGGTTTTCAGAAACCTTTTCAGCAAAGTAATCAGAGGACTTATGGATCATCTTCTTATCAGACGCCTCCTGCTGCTAATGCTCATGAGAGCAAGATGGAAGCAATGATGGAACAGTTGCTGAAAGGACAGAATAAGACTGCTGTGGACTTCAACAAGAAGCTAGATGCTGTGTATGAAGATCTGAATGGGAAGTTTGAATCCTTGAGCACACATGTGAAGGAGCTTGATGCTAAGGTTGCGAGGACTGCTGGATATGTTCAGAGGCCAGACGGATCTCTTCCGGGACGAACTGATGCTAATCCTAAGTATCAGTGCAATGCAGTGACGTTGAGAAGTGGTAAGGAGATGTTTCCTGCCCAGAAAAAGCAGTTGAGTTTAGAGGAAATCGTGGAAATTGAAGAAATGGAAGATGAGATCCGCGGAATTTTCAATGCATCAATCGACGCACCCAAGCAACGGTCGATGCAAGGCGAAAATGGAGATGCTGAACCCAAGCTCGACGCAGAGGTCGTAACAGAGTCACCCAGCAACGATCGATGCAACACTAGCAACGATCGACGCAAGGTGACTGACGAGAGTTCAAACGCAGAAAGCTGAAGAAGTCGAACGAAAGGGTTTATAAGCTTAAGGTCCCTTTTCCTAAGAACCCCAGGAAAGCTAAGAACGATAGGCAGTATGCTAAGTGCCCAGAGATCATTAAAAAGGTGAAGATTGAAGTGCCTTTGATTGACTCTATGCAGACTACTCCTGTGATGAAAAGATGTCTTAAGGACTTACTGGCTGGTAAATGGTCTGATGAGGAGAGTGTAATGATGATCACAGAGGTGTGTAGTGCAGTGATTCAGGGCAGAATTCCTGAGAAGTTGAAAGATCCAGAAAGCTTTGTGTTGGATTGTGGTATTTACAGGGAGAGATTTGAGAGATCTCCATGTGATCTTGGTTCTAGTGTGAACCTCATGCCCTTCTTTGTTTCCAAGAGACTTGGGATGACTGACTTCCTGCCCACTAGGATCTCACTAGTTTTAGCAGATAGAACAATCATAATTCCTGAAGGAGTATTGGAAGTTGTACCTATAATGATCGGCCAATGTGTGATTCCTACTGATTTTGTGGTTCTGCAGTATGGAGAGGAACCAAAGGGTCCACTGATTTTAGGTAGACCTTTCTTGGCTACTGCTGGTGCGATGATTGACTGCCAGAGAGGTAAGATAATTCTGAACGTGGGTGATCTGAAGATGAGCTTTCATATGGACAAACTGGTGAAGAGACCAACCATCGATGGACAAACCTTCTATGTGGACACATTCAGTGATTTGGCTGCAGATTACATTCATAAGACACATGCTGAAGATCCGCTAGAGAGAGCTTTAATGAGCTCTATAATGGAGTTGGAACTTCTCCAAGACGAGCCCGCAATCTGCTATGCGAGGCTATTGGATTTTGCTGAGCAAGTGATGCAGTTGGATGTGTCTGACGCGACGTTGCATCGATCGACACCGCTAGCGCATCGATCGTTGCAGGTCGACAGAGACTGGGCAGAAGAAAAAGCCTCGAAAATTGAGCTAAAACCACTTCCATCCGGGCTAAGGTACGCATTTCTTGGACCTAATTCGACATATCCAGTGATTGTTAATGCTATTTTGAACAACGCAGAGCTCACTTTACTTCTAAGCAAACTGCGCAAGCATCGCAAAGCTCTTGGCTATTCTCTTGATGACATTTCAGGTATCTCTCTGGAGCTGTGCATGCATCGGATACATCTTGAGGACGAGTCTAATACATCAGTTGAGCATCAGAGGAGGCTTAATCCTAATCTTAAGGATGTGGTAAAGAAGGAGATCATGAAGCTCCTAGATGTTGGGATCATCTATCCGATTTCAGACAGCGATTGGGTTAGTCCAGTCCATGTAGTGCCTAAGAAAGGTGGAGTTACAGTAGTGAAGAATGAGAAGAACGAGCTGATTCCTACAAGGACTGTGGATGGACACGGGATGTGCATAGATTACAGGAAGCTCAATGCTGCGACAAGGAAGGATCATTTCCCTTTACCTTTCATTGATCAGATGCTGGAGAGGTTAGCAAATCACCCTTACTATTGCTTCCTAGATGGATATTCAAGCTTCTTCCAGATTCCCATCCATCCAGAGGATCAGGGAAAGACTACCTTTACTTGTCCATATGGCACATTTGCATACCGCAGGATGCCTTTTGGACTTTGTAATGCACCAGCCACCTTCCAGAGATGCATGATGTCCATATTTACTGATATGATTGAGGATTTTATGGAGGTGTTTATGGATGATTTTTCAGTCTACGGGTCATCTTATAATGAGTGCTTGGATAATCTATGCAAAATGCTAACTAGATGTGAGGAGAAGCACTTGGTCCTTAACTGGGGAAAATGTCATTTCATGGTCAGTGATGGCATTGTTATTGGACATAGAGTGTCAGAAGCAGGGATCGAAGTAGACCACGCTAAGATTGAGGTAATGACCAGCCTTCAGGAGTCTGACTCTGTGAAATCTGTGATGAGCTTTCTTGGACATGCTGGTTTCTATAGACGGTTCATCAAGGATTTCAGTAAGATTGCTAGACCACTAACTGCTTTGTTGTGCAAGGATACCAAGTTTGAGTTCACTGCAGATTGTCAGACTGCATTTGAACAGATCAAGCAAGCATTAGTGAGTACTCCTATAGTTCAGCCACCAGATTGGGATCTACTTTTTGAGGTAATGTGCGATGCAAGTGATTATGTTGTGGGAGCTGTTCTGGGGCAGAAGAAAGACAGAAAGCTTCATGATATTTACTATGCAAGCAGGACATTAGATGATGCGCAAAAGAACTATGCCACTACGGAGAAGGAGTTATTGGTTGTTGTCTTTGCATTTGAGAAGTTTCGACCCTATCTTGTTGGTTCTAAAGTGATTGTACACACTGATCATTCAGCTCTGAAGTATCTGATGCAGAAGAAAGATGCTAAGCCAAAATTGTTGAGATGGATTCTGTTGCTTCAGGAGTTTGATATTGAAATAAGGGACAAGAAGGGAGTTGAGAACGGAGTTGCTGACCATCTGTTAAGGATTCTGGTTGAAGAAGACGTCCCCATTAATGATTTCTTGCCTGAGGAGAACGTCAATATGATCAGGACAGTATTCCAGATGGATTTGGACAGGAATTTGTAGAACTGTCGGATTAATCGCATTGCGTCGATCGATGCAACATCTGTGACGATCGATGCATGTGACGAGGACGCAATGATCGATGCTACCCTGTGCGACGATCGTTGCAATGTGGATACGAGCCCAAAACCATTTAAGGTTCGAATCGGACAATACGACTTCGAAGTTGATGCTGTCGCGACGACTATTCGACCCTGGTATGCAGATATAGCTAATTACCTGGCTGCAGAGATTGAACCGGATGAGTTGAAGGGATATGCAAAGAATAAGTTCTTCAGAGAGCTCAGACGATACTATTGGGATGAGCCTTATCTCTACAAACACTGTTCGGATGGTCTTTACAGGAGATGCATGTAGGAATATGTGTGTTCATGGTGTAATTGTCAGGTTACATCCTAGCACATAATCATCTAGGATCTAGGTGATTTGCAGTTGAATCATAAACAGATCAGGATCATTACCTTGTGATTGCAGCGGATTGATCAAAGGAATATCGAGATCTGCAAGAGCTGATGATTACCTTCTCCTCCTAGGTATCCACACGCTTACAAGCTACTGGATCAGGCTGCTAGACCAAAGCTGGAACCAACAGAGAGAGAGGAGGACGGCTGAGGCTCCAAAATCGCAGACCACTGAAGCATTAGGGCTTCCTGCGCCTCCTCCTTCCTTTATATGGGCCCAAGTAATTAAACTAATGGCTCATTAGGCTTTTGGGCCCAAGGTCCAAATCAGACAAAAGACTGTCTTTTGTCGGGCCCAATTCTCTGTACAAATACAGTAAATGCCTTGCATCTTACTGTATTAATTCCATTTAACTTTTCCGTTAGCTATGGTGTGTGACCCTTTGGGATCATACAATACTGGTAATAAGTCCTAAACTTATAGATCATGAGCGGGCTCTAGCAAGTCATCATGATCACCCAGTATTTATGACTTATGTCTGATCTCGACACTTATCATACTTTCTAGAGATAGTACATTAGATTTCAGGACATTCCCAACAATCTCCCACTTGTACTGGAATCCTACATTCCCTAATCCTTTTGTCTCAATATCTCGATCTGGCATAAGGCAAGATGCGTGTCATCCTTATATAGCCAGACCATGTTCATCGGACCAGATTTGATACTGACAATGCAAACGACTTGGGCAAGTCCGTTTGGGAGTGGCCACTCTCTTACCAGCTATCAAGTCTCCGATTGGCCTAGAGATATTACCTCCGTTAAACGGCAGGGACAAATCCCATCTTGTTCCATCACTATGAACTACACACTTCATAATACACCCAACCAAGGTCCTTATAGCTCCCAGTTACGAAACAGCGTTAGACAATGATCAAAGTGCATCAATCCATGTGCAGCCATATGCATGCAAACTCAGGTCTAAGGACTATACTCTATAGTCGTATATGAGAACCTCTTATGACACAGATATTAATATCTTGTAGAGTTCTCATCAGCGGGCCATGTCCGGTCATATGCTCCCCTACATATACCTATGTGTCGACTTTGATGCCGCGCATCTATGACCCCTCGAAACTTGGTCATAAGTCTCAACACAATCTAGTCTCAAGTGGTTGTTGGTGTTCCAATTTCAACAACCTTCGACTATGGACACTATGATTTATGTCATTTCGTTAAATATGGGGTTTCAGGATCAAGTCTACTCATGTACTTCGATGGCCCATATATAATGACATGAATCATTTTGGAACGATTATTTATATCACAGTTAAAATAATCCAGAAATCATAGATTTCATAAACATAAAATATTATGTTCACATGAACCTTTCAAAATGACTAAATAAAGCCCTTTACAAACTCCCACTGAAATTAGGACTACATCTTAATTTCACTTATCCTACAGCAACAGTCCGCGACTCGTGCTTAGGCCTAAGGAGTGGCTTTGTTAATAGATTAGCAACGTTCTCATTCGTTGAAACTTGCTGATCTACTTAACACCTCTGTCATTTATCTCACGGAATAGGTTATACCTACCCTCAAGGTGTTTGGACCTCTGATGTGCAGCTAGTCTCATCTATGCTGGGAATCACATCAAGTTCATTGATGAACTCTTCTTTCCAAACAACCTCTTTCGCCGCTAACCAAGCTGCGAAATGTTCAGCTTAAGTCATGGAGTCAGCAACAGTGCCTTGCACCGCCAGACAGACACAAGATATAACCGGACTGTGACCGGAAATCATCTTTGTCTGTTGGAAACTTGCCTTTCAGACTCTACCGACTTGTAGCACCTCACTTTCTCCGTAAATCAAGAACTTATCCTAAGTATTTTCCAAATACTTGAGGATATTCATTACGTCTATCCAGTGATTCTTTGCTGGATTTGACTGGTCTTTACTTGTCTTGCTTAACTTTAAAGCAACATCAAAACAAGTACGTGTCATGGCATACATGATAGATCCAATTGCCGACGCATATGGAATCTCATCCATGCATTCAAGCTCAGCAGTTATCGTAGGACACTGTTTCTTGCTTAACGTAATGCCATGTGACATTGGCATAAAACCCTTCTTGGAATGCTGAAAACGTGTAGGACTTTGTCAATATAAGAATCCTGACTTTGTCCTATCAGCTCTTTTGGATCTCTATCTTTAGATCCAAAATCCAAGAACTTACGTGGCTTTACCCATATCAATCATAAAACCAACTCCCAAGCCAGTCCTTTACCGACTGCAGCATTGGAACGTTATTTCCGAGAATCAGTATGTCATCGACATACACTATGAGAAATGCAACATCGCTCCCACTTATCTATTAGTAAACGCACAGTTCCACTTCGTTCCTGTTCAAGTCAAAACCTTGACTACTTCAACAGAACGAAGATTCCAACTCCGATATGTTTGCTTCCATCCATGAATGGATCGATGAAGCTAACTTACACACAGTATAATTTTTCGGAGTCCGGGCTCACTTTCGCTTCTATGAATTTCGCAGGTTCGTCACTTTCAATGATCATCAGATCATGGCAATTAATCACGAGAAATCACTCTCGGATTAGTGACGGATTCATTCACATCTGCGAACTTCAGGCTCTACAGGTGTAGATTCTACAGAAATCTGTAAATCCATCCGCTGCTCTCCCTCAACAGGTTGAGCAGCCTCCTGTATTTCTCGAATTTCTTCGAGTTATACTTTTACTCCCACTGTTCTTCTTGGAAAGCAACTTTCCTTTTAGAAAACAGAATTCCGAACAACCTAACTTCGTTTTCGGAATGGACGTAAAAAGTAACAAGCCTTGGTTTCCCTAGGACAACCAGCGAAGTAGCTCAACTACAAATACTCAGTAAAGACGAATTTGGATCATTTCCAGTCCACATTTATGTGGTGTCTTTCAACTGATATTGGTGGAACTATTTCAGCGTAAACTTAGATATTTCTAGAGCGTTATTCTTTAAAGAATATCATGGAAGATTCGTGTGACTCATCTTTAATCATTTCTAATAAGATCTGATTCTTTCTCACAGAAACACCTCCAGGTTTTCAGGAGAAATGAGCTGTGAAACGACTTCACACTCATTCAGATGATCACACCATCAATGACTTAAGTATTCTCACTCGTGATCTAATCCAGAGTCTCAATACTTCTGTCACTCAGATTCTATACCTCATTCTGGAACTCTTTCGACCATTTCAAAGAATTCCGACTCGTGTCTCATCAAATGAACACAGTCATACTCACTGAAGTAATCAGTAAATATAATGAAGTACAGGAAATTTTCTCTGGCATTACTGCTCATCGGGCCACATACATGAGTATGTTCAAGGTCCAATAAGCCTTTGGGCCTTTCTCTAGTTCGGCTAAGATGGGCCCTTTGTCTTTTGGTCCAGTAAGCAGAATTCAAGTCTCATAAGATATCCAATCAAATGAGCCCAAAAGTCCATAACTATGGGATTTCTGAATCCGACTTACTCTATGTGACCAAAATATTTACGCCAAGAAAAATCAGGTTTAATTCATCAGATTTAAACCAATTCGGTATTTATGTTACATTTAGGCACTCTTTGGTTTAAGATATAAAACCCATTCCTTGAATAGGGTGCTACAATTAATATTTCATTAAGATCAAAAGAACAAAACTTGTCTTTTATCAAAATGAAAAACATTCAAATTCTTACAAGAAAATGAAAGACAACTCTGCTTAAAGCAGGTACATTGTAGCAATTACTTAATACAAAACCAAGCCTCAAAGGCATCTACAAGTGAAAACCCTACGGCTGAGGCAGCATCTATAGCTCCTTCTAGACTCGCAGTTCCACTTGTCCTTCCTTCAACGTTCTACTGTTGCTTAGGCTCTGCATATTATAACAAATATCAGTGCCACAACTAGTATCCAATACCTATAAGGTAGAACTTGAAGTAATAACATGAATACCTGAGGAAGTAGTCTCATACATCAACTTCAACTCCTCATAATCTTCCATGAATTTAATGCAATCTCTCTTCCAATGCCCAGTCTCTTTACAGTAGCAGCACTTACCAACGTAAGAGGTATCTGACTCGGGCTCAGAAGACACAGGCTTGCCATGATTCAAAATCTGGACAACTTTGTCTTCACCCTTGTCAGCACTAGGTTTAGAAAACCTACCCTTCTCCATTATGAGATTATACAGGGTACTCTTCACGTTTGGCTCAACTGTCTTGAGCATATCATGCAGTTCAGTCAGCGTCTTCGTTAAGCCTTTCTTGATATAGTTCCTTCTGAACTTATCATAGCTTGACGGCAGTGACTGCAGAATGATCTCAGTTGCCAATTCTTGGCTAACTAGATAATCCAGTTTCCTCAGGTTATCAATGTAACCCATCATTTTACTGACATGAGGACTTACTGGATGATCATTTGGTAGCTTGCAGCTTGTGAGAGACTTAACCAACTGGTATCTCTCCACTCTTACCTGCTCCTGAAATTTCAATTTCAGGCTGCTGATCATCTCTATTGGCGACTCCATGTTCTCATATTGCTTCAGCAAATCTGAGTCCATGGTAGCCAATATCAGACCACGCACATCTACCGCATAATTATAATGCTTATTCCAAGCATCATATACTGCATGAGAGGCATTGGACCCGATCCTCTCGGGGAGAGCTCTTTCAAGGACATAGTCCTTTCTCTCCTGCCTGAGGACTAGCCTCAGGTTCCGCGACCAAGTCAAGAAATTTGATCCGTTCAGTTTGTCCATCTCAAGGACAGACCGGATCGAGAAAGTGTTTTGTTTGTTTGTGCTAGTCATAACTGAAATTTAGAGATAAATAGAGTTTTAGTTATTTAGTTCATAAAAGAGTAATCTTAATAACTTATAAGAAAACTCGCATTGCATTCAAAATTTCTTTGTTTAACCTCATAAGAATGCAATGATTCCGAGACCCATGTTCAACTAAAACCAAAGTGGGCCACTGGCCGTCACCCGGAATTAGCTTTACTTGGTAAGCATACACACAGCTAGTTATAACCATATAACTCTCGGTTGTGGATTGGGCCCAAGGCCCAATTCACCAGATGTCTCAAGGCCCGGGACTCCCGATGGCCCAGTCAAGGAAACCAATCTCTTACAGCCAAATAATCACTAAAGTCTGGGACTCCCAATGAAATTAGTGACTATATACTACTTTACTTACGCAAAAACAGACACCTCACACTGTAAGCCATATCTGTAATTGAATAAGCGTTAAGTAGCTGACAAGATTGGGCAAGACATCCAAGCTTGATATTGGTTTTGAGGATTTTAGGTTTTATTTCCAAAAATAGAAGATTACTATTTTGGGAAACTTACTTATTTTAGAAACTTTCTAAATTTAGAAACATACTAAAAATAGAAATTTCTAATTTAATATTTTATTAAAGTTTTCGGTTGGGTCACAAATTATAGGCCCAATTCTTGGCCCAAGACCACAGAATTCCAATTGGCCCAATAATTTGACATAACCGAGTCGGTTCATTAATTCTGGTCCAAGACCAAATTAACTACTAAATCCAACTGGTTATTTACTAAACCAGACCAGCTCTAAATTATTTGGTCCAACCAAATCAAACTTAGACCAGCCTTCGGTTTAGGTTAAAATTCAATTTTGAATTTAAATCCGGTTTAACCAGGAATTAAATAATACCAATTGTATTAAATAATTTCCAGCAAACCGCGATTTGGGTTAACCGCTTGAACCACCAATTAAATTGGATCGGTTCGGTTAAGTCCAAAATCAGGAAGAAACACCTTGTGTTTTAGCCAATTTTGACCTAACTTGCGGTTTTGGCTAAAGCAGACAATGAACCACAATCGGTTTGATCGGTTCATTGTCGCGGGTTTGGGAAAAACGAACCACAATTATCAAGGCTTTGATCTTATACATAATTCAATAATTTATTATCCCAACATCATGACATAATCGATCGTGAAATACACTTAAAAACAAATCGATTTTGACCTATGATAACGATTGTCAAAAGCGATTGTCTTATGATTACAAAGCAAAGTCAATATTACGATTCATTCAATCATAATTCAATTAACAAATCACTAAAGGACAAAACGACTTTTAACATTAACAAAGCAAATTTCAATCATGTTGAAAAGCAAAGTCACGATCAACAAGGTCAACAAGTCACGATTATCGTGATTATGACTTCACTAAAGACAAAAGGATTTTGTCCTTTTTCTTGATCACTTAGACAATGACGATTCTAACATGATTGTAAAGCAAAGAGATCATGCGATTTCTTAATTATACAAACAAGGTCATGATTCGATTGTGACATTACTTGAAGACAAAAAAACGATTCGATTCTTAACAACATAACACGTTTCTTAACAAGTAAAGTCAACACGTTTCTTAACAAACATAACAAATCAATTCTCTTTATAATCAAACATGCGATCGAAATAACATGTGATTGACATGTTAACAATTCATACAATAAACGATAATTGATCATTCAACAAAATCGATTCATACGATTCTAGGTTTTCAAAGTTTCAATCAATTTTACTCATTAAAATCGATTCATCAAACTAATAAACAACCTAGTATGATCCAAAAAGCAGAAACCTAATGACCTAGGCTCTGATACCACTGTAGGATTATGTGTGTTCATGGTGTAATTGTCAGGTTACATCCTAGCACATAATCATCTAGGATCTAGGTGATTTGCAGTTGAATCATAAACAGATCAGGATCATTACCTTGTGATTACAGCGGATTGATCAAAGGAATATCGAGATCTGCAAGAGCTGATGATTACCTGCTCCTCCTAGGTATCCACACGCTTACAAGCTACTGGATCAGGCTGCTAGACCAAAGCTGGAACCAACAGAGAGAGAGGAGGACGGCTGAGGCTCCAAAATCGCAGACCACTGAAGCATTAGGGCTTCCTGCGCCTCCTCCTTCCTTTATATGGGCCCAAGTAATTAAACTAATGGCTCATTAGGCTTTTGGGCCCAAGGCCCAAATCAGACAAAAGACTGTCTTTTGTCTGGCCCAATTCTCTGTACAAATACAGTAAATGCCTTGCATCTTACTGTATTAATTCCATTTAACTTTCCCGTTAGCTATGGTGTGTGACCCTTTGGGATCATATAATACTGGTAATAAGTCCTAAACTTATAGATCATGAGCGGGCTCTAGCAAGTCATCATGATCACCCAGTATTTATGACTTATGTCTGATCTCGACACTTATCATACTTTCTAGAGATAGTACATTAGATTTCAGGACATTCCCAACAATGCATTGTTGAATCAGAGGTTCCAGATATCCTATTCCACTGTCATGGATCAGATTATGATGGACATTTTGCTACTTTCAAGACTGTGTCTAAGGTTCTGCAAGAAGGTTTCTGGTGGCCTACGATGTTTAGAGACGCTCATTCTTTTATCTCTCAGTGCGATGCCTGTCAGAGGAGAGGGAAAATCAGTAAGAAGCATGAGATGCCTCAGAATTTCATTCTTGAGGTTGAGGTTTTCGATTGCTGGGGCATAGATTTCATGGGTCCTTTTCCCTCATCCTATGGGAATAAGTTCATTTTGGTTGATGTGGACTATGTGTCTAAGTGGGTGGAAGCAATAGCTAGTCCAACCAATGATTCTTCGGTGGTCATTAAGTTGTTTAAGACCATCATATTCCCTTGATTTGGAGTACCTCGGATAGTAATTAGTGATGGAGGATCTCATTTCATTAATAAGGTCTTCGATAAGCTGCTACAGAAGCATGGAGTTCATCACCGAGTTGCTACTCCTTATCACCCTCAGACTAGTGGACAAGTCGAGGTCTCTAACAGACAGATCAAGGAGATTTTAGAGAAGACAGTTGGGAAGACAAGGAAGGATTGGGCAGCAAAGCTGGATGATGCACTATGGGCTTACCGACTGCATTCAAGACACCACTTGGGACTACTCCATTCTATCTGCTGTATGGAAAAACATGTCATCTGCCAGTAGAGCTTGAGCACAAAGCAGCATGGGCTGTGAAGCAGATGAACTTCGATCTTAAGTCTACTGCAGAGAGAAGATTGGTGCAGCTTAATGAGTTGGATGAGATTAGACATTTTTCATATGAGAACTCAAAGATGTACAAGGAGAGGACCAAAGCTTATCATGACAAGAAGATTGTCTCTAGACAATTTGAGCCTAATGATCAGGTACTTTTGTATAACTCTCGTTTGCAATTGTTTCCAGGTAAGCTGAGATCGAGGTGGTCTGGTCCTTTCACAATCAAGGAGGTACGTCCTTATGGAGCTGTCGTTCTAATCATCCAGGAAGGTAAGGAATTTACTGTCAATGGACAGAGGGTTAAACACTATTGGGCTAAGGTCGAGATTCCGAGAGGTCATATTTTGCCTCTGGATAATGCACCTTCTGCCTGATTCAGCTGAAAGGTCAAGCTAATGACCTTAAAAGAGCGCTGAGTGGGAGGCAACCCACTGTTACGTTCGTTTTTGTTTTCATTTTTCGTTTTGATTTGGTGTTTTTGATTTTCTGCTTTCGTGTGTTCAAAGCCGAGAGAAACATGCATAATCGCACTGCATCGATCGACACACATAGTGCATCGGTCGATACAGTTGCGTTTTACGGTTTGCCGACTCAATTGCGGTTCAGAGACCGGTTATCTATATTACCGCGGGCATAATCGCCTTGCATCGATCGACACCATTGTGGCATCGATCGACGCAGGCCGACGACAGGTAAGTTGTCTGACTCTTTTCGGTTTGCTTCATTCCGACTTATTTTCTCGCCAATCCTAAGCTTGACACTACTGGGGACAATGTGTTTCAAGTGTGGGGGAGGTAGCTACTGACGCACGCTTTTGTTTTCTTAGAGTCAGTCCTATTTCCAAAAATTTTGTTTTATCGAGTCAAAACAGTTTAAGTAAGAAACAATGAATTTTTGAGAAGTTAACAACACTTGCAGAAACTTAAGTGACCATTGGGATGAGCTTGCAGATGCATCTATGACTATTAGAAAACCCCAACACAAAACAGCCTACTGAGAACACCCACATCACTTCAGGTATCAGAGGATCCTTTACTGACTTCACCATTAATTTTGACTTAATTTTCTCACCTAAGGGCTTGGTATACCTTGAGTCGGATTCCTCTGTTAGTTCTGACACAGCTTGTAAACCTGTCCGAGTAAGGTTCCCTTCTCCCCTTCTCTAAAGTAAAAAAAAAAAAATAATAATAATAAACTGAGGATGAGCTAGTAGCTCCGAAGTGGTCGCGGGAGTGGTAGCTACCACTATTACCTCCTGTGCATCCATGGAATGTGTCCAAAGTACACCCCATAACGGGAAGAGCACTGATAAAAAAAATAAAATGATACCCAATGGGGAAAAATCAGTTGCTAAGGAAGGGAAAAGAGAAGAAAGGAACCAGAAAAAGATAGTATGGTGGTCTAGAGCTAACAGAGTAAGAATCCATGTGCCCTTTGATTGATAATCCTTAGGTGCGACCGCACATAAATACTTATAGAAGTCCGTAGGGTGAATTTGAATGCTTGAATGTGATTGTGGAGTTTACTCAGGACAGTTTCTAAGTGTGGGGGAAGTATATGTTGGTCTTGATGTCTTGCAGGTGATTCTTTCAGTGGCTTACTAAAGGGAATCTGAGTGTTGTTACTTCTAAGATGAAGAGAGTTTCTGAAAGTTTTCAAACCTCTTCACTACATTTTAGTTCTCTGTTTTGCTTGAGGACAAGCAAAGGCTAAGTGTGGGGGAGTTGATATATCATGGTTTTCACCGGTTTTAGACCATGATATAAGTATGTTTTAGAGTCTTTTGGTGTTTTTTTAGAGTCATTTACAGGTGTTATTAGGTAGATGCACGTTTGGAGCGGAATTGGAGATTATGGCGCATTCTGGAGCATTTTGGAGATTTAACCCGAGAGATAGAGTTCACTGTCCAAAACAGAGGATTGCAATGATCGACACAACATGTGCATCGATCGACACACGAGCGAGATGGGCCTTCCTCGGCGAGTTTAATGAAGATTGTGGAAATTTCACTTTTGCCCAGATGTTTCAGTATTTACAAGGAAGCCCCAAGACGTGATTAGGCTAATATAATTACGTTTTTACAAACAGTTTTAGTTAGGCTTTCGTACTTTGAGCTGAGAGTTTTTAGAGCTTTTTGGGGCTGATCTGAACCTGTATTGCTTCCTGCTTTTTGAGAAGATTTCGAACCCCTTTATTTCTTTACTCTCTATAATGCAATTTATTTATTCATTGATTATGTTTTCATTGATCATGTCTGAGTAGATTCATAGTTAGGTTTAGGGATTCTCGTTAGGGAATTCATGACTTGCTAGATTTGTTTATTCAGTTAAGGATTCATATCATATTTTTTCTTCAACCTGAATTGTGCTTAACACTAGTTTCTAACCTGATCACTTAGAATCTAGACTCTAGGTTGTTAAATTGACACGAAAGTGTGATTTAGAATCTGAACTATTTAGGTTGAGCAATTGAATTACTCGCAAAGAAATTTGGTTTAATTGAATTGTGAACATATCGAACTTGCACTTAAGGCTAGTTTAACCTGTTAGGAATTGCAAAGAAATTTGGATTTCTGCTATTAGACTTAGAGAATTCTCGCAACGAAAGTTGGTTAGTTATATATCCGTGTTTGAGTTCTAGAACCGAACTTAATTTGATCTTGAATGATTATCTGATATGCTTGTCTGATTTCCTGAGAACTCCCTAGACTTAGCGCTTTTAGTTGATTGCTTACAAACCACTCCTGCTATCTGATTTACTTTTCTGCTTGCTATTTAGTTTCTCATTAATTTCTCCTAGTTTAAATTGATCGTTCTATAATCTATCGTGTGACCGAGATTCTCTGTGGGATTCGATACCTTTTATACTATAATTGCATTACCTGTGCACTTGCAGTAGAATAGGATTAAAACTTAGATCTATCACTAACCCAACAATCAAACACGGATTAGCCTCCACGAATAGCTTGAAGTAATGTGGGATCAAAGCATAGCTTCCCATTGTCTTTCCCATGGCATTGTCAATCGCAAATTCCTGAGCCCGCCATGCTTTCCAGTAGCTTACATGTAGATTGTACTCTTGTCGTAGCAGGCGATAGAGTTCACATGCTCGGGGTACCTTGACCTCATCAAGTTACCAATTATTGATGTTGATGCTTACCTGTGGAAGTCGACCCTTGCATTTATGCTACAAGTGTGCGAAGTGATGCCCCCCCCCTCACCTCGTACCGGTCACTGGAGTAAAGCTTTGTAGCATATACTCTCCAAGGACAAGTTGTACCAATGCAAACAATGACAATTATTATTGGTTCTGATCGCGCGTAGATCACTACAAGACAACATAGATATTGTAACTACAACAAAAGTGTCAATTTAATGGCAAATTAGAGTTTTACCACGAAATTGCAACTATATTCTGTAGTGGCAATAGTGCTCGTCGCAAAATTCCGTCGTTGGAAAATAGTGGCAAAAAATGCGACCAATTTGAGACGATAGCTTAAGTCTTTAAAAGGCCACCAACTTTCCACTTCTATATTAGTAGTAATTTGAGTTTGACACTATAATAGGTAGTCCTTAATCAATAGCTCAATTTAGTTGCGTTTTAGTGGCAAAAGTTTGACACTACTTTACAACTATTTAGTAGTGTAATTTGTTGCTGAGTGTTTAATAAATTGCAAATAATGCCACTAAGTTTAGACATTTTAACCTCATTAACTTGTAGTTGTGTTTTAGTTGTTAATTTTTGCCACCAAAGTGAAACTAATTATTTTGATTATGAGTCCAAAAATTGTGGCAAATATGTAACCAATTTATTTATTAATTCTATATATTTTATAATTTACCCATAATTGTTTTTAATGTTTTACTAAATTCTATTTAGCAGTTTTTAGAAGCTCTAATTTTTTCATAAGAAATTTCAAACCAAAAAGATCAAGTTGTTACAAACCAAAATGATCAAAAGGAGTGAGTTGTTACATAAGTAGTTAAGTTATTTTACAAACCAAAAGGATAGGAACGTAAGAAAGGAGTTAAGTAATTACAAACTGATAACCTAATACAAGATCAAGTTGGATTCATGCTTGAGAATTCCTTGGAGCTGAGTGGGGATCTTGATTCATTGTCCTTAGGGCTTGTGCTGTAGCTTGTGCTGCAATGAACTCCTGAAACTCAGGATCCTTCTGACGAATGTATGTTGAGAGGAGTTCAAACATATCATTATTTGATTGTTGGTCAGCAAGAATTTTTGCAATCTCAGCTTCACGGCGATCATTGTCAGCAGCTTGTTCTTCAATCTTTTGTTGTGCAGCTTTCAGTTGTTGTTGAAGTGAAACAAAAGTTGTGGCACCACAAAGCCCATGTGTTCGCCTCCCATTCACAAGAGTCTTTTGAAGACTACCAAGACCAAAATCATGGCCTCTAGCATCTGCAGGAGTACACTGAAAAGAAAAGAGACATAAGAGAAGCACAATAAATATTCAAACAGAAGCAAAATAAAGACATAACAGAAGCACAACTGCAGACATAACAGAATCAGAATGAAGACATTACATAAGCACTAATGAACCAGATATAAACTCAGTTGTGATAGAAAATGTTACCTGGAGGAATATAGCGTTTTCTCATCTAAGCTAAGTTTTGGAGATCCATCTTCAGTATCAGAGAGCTCCATGCCAGCTTCTGACATCCTAGCTAGTAGTTTCTCTTTGTAAACTGCATCAACTTCTTTCGCCCTCTCATCAACAAAGGACCCCTTTATCCGAGTATGTGTCTTGAGGAACACTTTGCCAAATGTAACTGGTCTTCCCATTTCCTCCTCCTGAAACAGAAACATAAGACTAATAAGTTAATCAATAAAGACAAAAATGCAAAACCAAAGACAAGAAATGAAATTTTGAAAAAAAAAAACATGAAACTACTAAGTTTAACTTACCATTTCGTCTTGAATTTGGGAATAAGACTTTTGTCCACTCAAGTGCTGGTGAGGACCAAGACCATTTCGGTCTGAGTTACGAGACTTGGATGTTGTTCTACTCCTCTTTTTGGACCTCTTAGTCTTCCATAACTTGCGCAACTGCTTACACACCGTATCAACAATCCATTTTGGTTGCTTACGCGATCTCCTAACTGTGCTAACGATTCCCTTCAACCGGAGGAGACACACGAGTTCAAACTCAACTCGAACCTGATCCGTTAGATCTGAATCCCAATGGTGGGTTTGCTAGTTGTAATGAAGATGAAAATTAGTATTTAAAATAAATAATACAAACAAATGTGAAACTGAAATGTCGAAGTTGTAAAACTCACCGCAAACTCAATGAAGTATCTGCGTTTTCTGTCCGTCGGCACCTTTGTCCAACCGGTATAGAGACCATCAAACTTGTTCTTCAGAATTCTTGAAATCCTCCGAGTCAAAACACCTTTGTCTTTACCAAACCTGAAAAGTAGTGGACAAAAAGGCTCAGTTCAATTGGTAAACAATAGACAAAACAAACATGATACAAAACAATGGTAATATACACTGCCATTAGAAGCTAACAGTCTCGCACAATCAAGCTATAACAGATACACAAAGACAATACTCAAACACAGACATATACTCAAACACAGACATATTCAGACAAACAAAGAAAATACTCAAATACTCGAACACAAACAATGCAGATTAAAAACATGATTAAGAGCAGACAAGAACGTTACTTAAGACACAAAATCACATGAGAACTCAATACATAGACAATCATACAAAACAAAACAAAACATGATCTAAAAGCAAGCGTTTCTTAAGACACATAACCACTTGAGAACTCAATACACAGAACCACTAAAGAAAAAAACAGACAAGAACAATCACACATTGAACAACATGAACCGACTTGACAATATGACCCTGCTGCATATCTTTTATTCTGCGCCTTGGATTTCAATTTTTTGAAAAACCTTTTAAACGGATACATCCACCTGTATTGCACTGGTCCTCCTAGTTGAGCTTCGTATGGGAGATGTAAAGGTAAGTGTTTGATATACCATGGATTTTAGGGTTTTTAACCATGGTATATGTCTTATTTATCGAGTCTTTTATTATGTTTTGGAGCCTTTTATCTATGTTTTCAGGTCTAGACACGTTTGGAGCGGATTTGGACATTATGGTGCATTCTGGAGCATTTTGGAGATTTAACCCGAGAGATAGAGTTCACTATCGATTTCACTGACCTGTGTCGATTGCCACAACATGTGCATCGATCGACACAAGGTCGACACAGACAATTCTCGGTGGTTAATGAAGAGTTGTGGAATTTGCACTTTGGCCCAGAAGTTTTTCATAATTACATAGAAGTCCCAGCCGTGATTAGATCATTATATTAGGATTTTTAAGCCATTCTTTAGGCTACGCTTTTACTTACGCTTTCATACTTTGAGCATAGAGATTTTAGAGCTTTTGGGGCTGATCTGAACCTGTACTGCTTTCTGCTTTTGGAGAAGATTTCGAACCCCTTTTATTCTTACTCTCTATTTATGCAATCTATTTATTCTATGATTTATGTTTCATTAATCATGTCTGAGTAGATTCATAGTTAGGTTTAGGGATTCTCATAAAGGTTTTCATGACTTGTTAGATTAATTTATCAGTTTAGGATTCATAAGTTAATTGTTCTTCAACCTGAATTGTGCTTAATACTAGTTTCTAACTTGATCACTTAGAATCTAGACTTTAGGTTATTAAATTGACACGAAAGTGTGATTTAGAATCTGAACTATTTTGGTTGAGAAATTTAATTATCCGCAAAGAAATTTGGTTTAATTGAATTGTGAACATATCGAACCTGCACTTAAGGCTAGTTTAATCTTTTAGGAATTGCAAAGAAATTTGGGTTTCTGCTATTAGACTTAGAGAATTCTCGCAACGAAAGTTGGTTAATTCTATATCTGTGTTTGAGTTCTAGAACCGTGCTTAATTTGATCCTGACTAATAGTTAATTTGCTTGTCTGATTTCCTGAGAACTCCCTAGACTTAGCGCTTTTAGTTGATTGCTTACAAACCACTCTTGCTATCTGATTTACTTTTCTGCTTGCTATTTAGTTTCTAATTGATTTCTCCTAGCTTAACTTGATAATTCTACAATCTATCGTAAGGTCTAGAGTCTCTGTGGATTTCGATACCCTATATACTACTGTCACGTCTGTGCACTTGAAGTGTAGATCTAGGGATTAAAACTCTGATCGTATCAATTTTTTGGCGCTGTTGCCGGGGACTCTTTTGAATCTTCGATAGATTTGAACTTAGGGTTCAGACTAGATTTTTTTGTTTTTGTTTTTGGTTACTAATTTTTCTTATCTTTTTGCGCTTCAGGTACGTCTGTAATCGCCCTGCATCGATCGACACGGTTCTGTGTGTCGATCGACATTGTTTTCGCATTGCACCGATCGACACTCTTCTTGCATCGATCGACACAAAGCGAAACCAGTGATACCGAGCACTTGAACATTTATCAGGTTTCTCTCTATGGAACCTATAATTTTGATTCATGGTAAGGACAACATTCTACGAGGCCAAGAGGGTCATATATGTAACGCGAAGGGTCAGAAACTGGATGGGGAAGGAAACCCCATCATACAAGATATTGTCGTGGGCGCGGAACATCCACAAGAGGAAGATGGTCGCGAGAAGACACTTGTTGACTATAACAGACCGGATCTATTCTATGCTAATCGGTCCGCGATTCGACCACCTTCGTTTTCCAGAGCTGAGTTTAGGCTGAAACCAGAGTACTACGCATTGGTTGGGCAGCATCGGTTCCATGGTCTTTCTAGCGAGCATCCTATGGATCATATATACACATTTGAGGAAATGGCTAGCAGTATCAAGGCTGATGGAGTCTCTTCAGATTATCTTTTCTGTAAGCTCTTCCCATTCTCTCTAAAAGGGGAAGCAGCTTACTGGCTGAAATAGCTACCACCAGGATCTTTGACCACTTGGGATGCAGTCGAGAGTGGGTTCCTTAGACACTTTTATGACGATGCTAGATCCGAACAGCTTAGACATGACCTCTTGACATTCGAGAAAGGACCTAAAGAGGCCCTGAAAGCAGCTTGGGCGCGTTTTAAGATGTACCAGAGAGATTGTCCACATCATGGTTTCTCTGAGGTTCAGCTGCTGAGCGCATTTTTCAGAGGTTTGGACTTTTGGTGTCAGAGAGCTATGGATTCAGCAAGCAATGTGAACTTCTATACCAAGACTCCAGGAGAAGCTAAAGAGCTTATTGAGAACTTGATATCTAGCAATAGTGTCAAGAATACTGACAAGGAGAGGCAGAGATCTGGTGTCAAAGAAGATAACTTGCAGATAACTGAGATAAGGGAAAAGATTGATTCTGTCCACAACATCCTACTTAGAAAGAGGCAAATCCGAGCTGATTCAGAAGCTGAAGAGTTTGCAGAGGTGAACTATATAGATGATGCTGATTATCATGGACAGAAACAAGCTTCTAGATATGCCTCGAGGTCGAGAGATGATGTTCATTCATATCACCAAGCTCCTCCCACTAATGAGCAGACAAATATTGAGTCCATGCTTGAGCAGCTACTTCTTGGACAGGATAAGATGACACAAGATCTGAATTGAAAGATGGATTTCATGTATCAGGATCTGAGTGGAAAATTGGAGACTTTAACAAGCAGGGTTGATAATATGGATGCTAGGATAACGCAAGTGGAAGCCAGTATACAAACAGAACATGTTAAGGCAACTTTGGCAGAAGATGGAGCTGAGCAGAATCAAGATACTAAGGCTTTGGAGCTGAAAAATCCGAGACATTCTCGAGATGAAGGTATTGCATCGATCGACACAGATGTTTGTCGGTCGACACAACTTTCGAGTGTCAGCATCGATCGACACCCTTGTGGCATCGATCGACACCATGGGCGTGAGCAGCCAGTCTCTCCAAAGAAGCCAATTGTAGCTGAAGAAAGAGTCTACAAACCGAAGATTCCTTTCCCTAGGAAGTCCAAGCAAGAGATTCAGTTAGATAAGTGGATGAAGATGATGAGAGATAAGCTAACTAAAGCCCAATTGATTGATGTTGTTAAGAACATTCCTATGGTAAGAAGATGTGTTACAAACATAATTTCTAGTAACATGACAGAAGAAGAAGGTGTCTTGATGGTCTCTGAAGTGTGTGATGCTGTTATTCATGGTAGGATTCCTGAGAAGCTAAAGGATCCATGGGGTTTTATGTTAGACTGTTCTAACTACAAAGACAAATTCAAGAGGTCTTTGTGTGATCTTGGCTCAAGTGTGAATCTCATGCCATACTCTGTGGCTGCGAGATTGGGACTGATGGATTTCCAGCCCACTAGGATCGCTCTTGTCCTAGCCGATCGATCAAAGAGATATCCAGAAGGAGTTCTTGAGAACATCCCTCTCAGAGTTGGAAATTACTTTATTCCAACAGACTTTGTGGTGCTGAAGTATGAGATTGAGCCAGATGATCCTATTCTGCTTGGAAGATCATTCTTAGCCACTGCTGGAGCAATAATTGATGTGAGACGGAATTTGATTGCTCTCTACCTGGGAGATCAGCCTTTGGAGTTCAAGATGGATAGCTTGCAGAGATCCACCATTTATGGACAGAGCTTCAGTGTTGAGATAGAACCAGAGACTGAGATTGGAGAAGAGAAGATGGCAGTTCATTCTGAACTTGCTCTAACATCTTCTGATCTTGCAACTGCTCTTAAGCAGAAAGCTCCAAATTTCTTCCATCCTCCAAAGCACAGGTATGATCATTCTAAACTCAAACCTCCTAATCACAAAGCTGTGAATGCAGGAAAACGCAGTATCCCATCCTCGCTTCGCTCCCACCCTGGTTCTCTTCGCCCTTTTCTTGGGAGATCTCATGATCCGAACGCTTATATGCTACCTTGGATGAAGAGACATTCACAGAGATATTCAAAGTCTCTATTGAATCCCCCATAATTCCGATCTCCTATCCATAGTCAAGCTATTGACTTTAAACAAGCGTTGAGTAGGATGCAACCCACTAGTAGGTTCATTTTTCTTTTCATTTTTCGTTTTGATTTGGTGTTTTGATTTTCTACTTTTGTGTGTTCAAAAGCGTGAGAAACAGGCAGAATCGCATTGCATCGATCGACACACATAGTGCATCGGTCGACACAGTTGCGATTTACGGTTTGCCGATTCAATTGCGGTTCAAACACCGGTTATCTACATAACCGCAAGCGTTCACGACATGCATCGATTGACACCACTAGTGGCATCGATCGACGCAGGCCGACGACAGGTAAGTGTTCTGACTCTTTTCGGATTCTCTGATTTCCGATTTCTTTTCTCACCGATCCTAGGCTTGACACCACTGGGGACTGTGTGTTTCAAGTGTGGGGGAGGTAGCTACTAACGCATGCTTTTGTTTTTTTAGAGTCAGTCAAAAAAAAATTTTATCGAGTCAAAACAGTTTAAGTAGGAAACAATGAATTTTTGAGAAGCCAACAACACTTGCAGGAACTTAAGTAACCATTGGATGATTTGCAGATGATCTATGATTATTAGAAAACCCAACACAGACCAGCCTACTGAGGACACCATATCACTTCAGGTATTCAGAGAATCCATTACTTGACTTCACCTTTAACTTGACTTAATTTTCTCTCCTATGGGCTTGGTATACTTCGAGTCGGATTCCTCTGTTGGTTCTGGCACAGCTTGTAAACCTGTCTGATTATGGTTCCCTTCTCTCCTTCCTTGAAAGTAAAAAAAAAAAGAGATAAACTGAGGATAAGCTAGTAGCTTCGAAGTGGTCGTGGGAGTGGTAGAGACCCCTATTACCTCATGTGCATCCATGGAAACATGTCCAAAGTACACCCCAGTAAGGGAAGAGCACTGATAGAAAAAATAAAATGATACATAGTGGGAAAAAATCAGTGCTAAGGAAGGGAAAAGAGAAGAAATGAACCAGAAGCAACAGTTGAGTGGTCAGATGCTAACAGAGTAAGATTCCATGTGTTCTTTGATCGATACCCCATAGGTGAGACCGCACTTAATAGCTTATAGAAGTCAAGATGGTGAATTTGGATGCTCTGAATGTGATTGTGGAGTTTACTCAGGATAGTTGATAAGTGTGGGGGAAGTATATGTTGGTCTTGATGTCTTGCAGGTGAATCTTTCAGTGGCTTACTAAGGGGAATCTGAGTGTTGTTGCTTCTAAGATGAAAAGAGTTTCTGAAAGTTTTCAAACCTCTTCACCATATTCTAGTTCTCTGTTTTGCTTGAGGGCAAGCAAAGGCTAAGTGTAGGGGAGTTGATATACCATGGATTTTAGGGTTTTTAACCATGGTATATGATGTGATCATGGGAAGCTTGGAACCTGAGGACATTGAGCAGCTTGAACCAGAGGAGAATGTAGCTGAGAAGCAGCTTGTAGCTGAGGAGAATGGAGCTAAGGAGCAGCTTGAACCTGAGGAGAATGGAGAGCAAGGATCAGAAGCTTTGCACATACCAATTGGACCAATGACCAGAGCTAAGGCAAAGCAATTCAAGTAAGCCTTCTACACACTTCTACACCACGTCCAGGGCCAACTTGAGTGTGCTAATCCAGCCACTTTGGTTGTGATTCAAGCCACTTAAGTCATCAGTAATGGAGGTGTGTGGACTTGTACTCTTTTTCCCTCCTCTTGGTTTTGTCCCAATGGGTTTTCCAAGAGAGGTTTTTAATGAGGCAAGCCCACATACTATTATCCTTGCCCATTACTGATCCATAAGGCCCATAACTCATTCTAATAAGAGGATTTCGAAATCTGAGTGTTTAATTAGTCTTTGTGCTTTTCCTAGGTGTATTAATTGCTGTTCATGCAGCAATGTTGCGGTTTTCTATTTAAAACACTTTGTAGTCATTTCTAAACTTTATCAAACTTCTTTTTATCAAAACTTTTCGAGATTGTTTGATCTGAATGGTGTGTAATATCCATTCATCTTTGATTCTTCTTTTGGTGTTTCATCTCCTAGAAGATCAGAGTTCGAAAGTCTTGAAGTGATTCCGCAGCTTCAGGAAGTTTCTTTCAATCCACTGCTTCTAATCCCTTTAATCTGTCCATCCCATTTGATTATCACCCATCAAACAACCAGACTCACAAAGTGCAACAAAGGGCAGAGATCTTCTCCATTAAGATCGCATCATGTGGTATCAGAGCCACTTTGTGAAAGGTTGTGTCTTTTCATCTCTCTAATGATCTGAATCTTTTGTTTATGTCTGATTTGTTAGTTCTAGGGTTTGTTCTTGTTAAATTCGAATCTGAACCTGTTAGAACTAAGATTTACTTGCAGATCATTAAGGAATTGTTCTGAATTTCGAAATTGACTCTTGGGTTTCTGATTTGATCAATTAGGGTTTATAGTTTTCTGTTTTCTGCATTTTTCACCATGTTTCAGATTGTTGTTGTTTCTGTAAAAACTGATTTGTTTCCTTGTTTCAAAGAACTCCTTACTTGTTCTGTGATTTCTTTGTGGACAGGAAACATGGTGAACACTGATGATCAAGAAGAACACAGTCGGGTCAGAGAAAATAAAGCCTTGGTTGAAGCAGTCACTGCAAATTTGGCTAAGATGTTGAATGAGAGTCTTGCAGCGTTTAGGGAAGAGCTTCATATCTCTGGAACAGATAAATCAAAGAAGGAACACAGCCAACAACAAGAGAATGATGCAACAGCAAGCTATTATAGCCATTCATCAAATTCAAATCACCGCAGAAGGAGAAGACGTGATCAGGAAGAAAGAACTCCATCCAAAGATCCTTTAGCAGGCTTGAAGATTAAGATTCCTACCTTCCTAGGAACTAATGACCCTGAGGAGTACCTGGAGTGGGAAAAGAAGATTGAACTTGTGTTCAACTGCAGAGAATACACTTCTGAAAGCAAAGTGAAGGTTGCACCAACAGAATTCAAAGAGTATGCTCTGAGTTGGTGGGATCAATTGGTCACTGCTAGAAGACGTGCAGGAGATTATCCAGTGGATTCTTGGACACAAATGAAGACAATTATGAGAAAGAGGTTCGTTCCCAGCCACTACCACAGAGAGCTGCACTTTAAACTGAGAAACTGTACCCAAGGGAGCAGAACTGTAGAAGAGTATTACAAGGAGCTGGAAACCTTGATGCTCAGAGCTGATATTCAAGAGGATACTGAGGCTACAATGTCCAGATTCATGGGAGGCCTCAACAGAGACATCTTGGACAGGCTGGAGACTCAGCATTATGTGGAATTAGAAGAGTTGTTGCACAAGGCAGTCATGTTTGAGAAGCAACTCAAAAGGAAGAGTTCTAGACCAAGTTATGTTTCTGGAAAATCAAACTATCACAAAGAAGAGAAGTCTGGATTCAGCAGAGACTACAAGCCTTTTCCAAAGGTTAAGAGTGAGGAGCATGATCCAAAAGGAAAGGCTAAAGTGACTTCTACAAGGACCAGGGAGATCAGGTGCTTCAAATGCCAAGGTTTTGGACATTACTCCAATGAATGCACCAACAAAAAGATCATGATTATCCGAGACAATGGTGAGGTTGAATCAGAAGAAGAGAAATCAGAATCTGAACCATTGGAAGTAGAACTGGAAATGGCAGCCAAAGGAGAGCTACTGGTCACTAGAAGATCTTTGAATGTGCAAGCCAAGACTGAAGGAAATGAACAAAGAGAGAACCTGTTTCACACTCGGTGCATTGTACAAGAGAAAGTAAGCAGTCTCATTATTGATGGAGGTAGTTGCACCAATGTAGCCAGTGAATCAATGGTTAAGAAGCTTGGGCTACAAGTGATGAAGCGTCCTAAGCCTTACAAACTTCAGTGGCTGAATGATGAAGGAGAACTTGAAGTAGACAGCCAAGTGTTGGTTCCTTTGTCTATTGGAAAATATGAAGATGAGGTTTTGTGTGATGTGCTACCAATGGATGCAAGCCATATACTACTTGGGAGACCATGGCAATCTGATAGGAAAGCAACTCATGATGGCTACACCAATCGCCATTCCTTTGAGTTCAAGGGCAGAAAGACAATATTGGTACCTTTAACTCCTAGTGAAGTTCATCAAGATCAGATTAGCATGAAGAAAAGCAAAGCTCAGTCATCCAAAGCTCAATCAGCCCCTGCCACAAAACAAACAAACAACCTCATGCTTCAGAAACCAAAGGGAAGTTATTCTACAACTTTACTTCTTGTTTTTAAAGGTTGTTATATGAACTTAACTGCCCCAAAGCAGGTTGTGCCTAGCGAGATTGAGTTACTTTTGCAGGAGTTCCAGGATATATTCCCTAAGGAAAATCCAGAAGGTCTACCTCCCATTAGAGGTATTGAGCATCAAATAGACTTCATCCCAGGAGCTTCCTTGCCAAATAGACCTGCATACAGAACCAATCCAGTGGAGACCAAAGAACTAGAGAAGCAAGTCACTGAGCTTATGGAGAAAGGTCATATCCGTGAGAGCATGAGTCCTAGTGTTGTTCCTGTTTTATTGGTGCCAAAGAAAGATGGTAGCTGGAGGATGTGTGTAGATTGCAGAGCCATCAACAACATAACAGTGAAGTATCGCCACCCTATACCTAGATTAGATGATATGTTAGATGAATTGCATGGTTCTAGCATCTTTTCTAAGGTTGATCTTAAGAGTGGATATCATCAGATTAGAATGAAAGAGGGTGATGAATGGAAAACTGTATTTAAAACTAAACAAGGGCTATATGAATGGTTAGTGATGCCATTTGGATTAACTAATGCACCTAGTACATTCATGAGACTGATGAATCATGTTCTTAGATCATTCATTGGGCATTTCGTTGTTGTGTACTTTGATGACATCCTAGTGTATAGTCAGAACTTACAAGAGCATGTTAGGCATCTTAGGTTGGTATTTGAAGTGTTAAGGAAAGAAAGTCTTTATGCCAACTATAAGAAATGTACTTTTGGAACAGATAACCTTGTGTTCTTAGGTTTTGTTGTGAGTACAGATGGAATCAAGGTTGATGAGGAGAAAGTGAAAGCTATTAAAGAATGGCCAAGCCCAAAGACAGTTGGAGAAGTGAGAAGCTTCCATGGCCTAGCTGGTTTCTATAGGAGATTTGTGAAGGATTTTAGCACTCTAGCAGCTCCACTCACTGAGGTTATCAAGAAAAACGTGGGTTTTAAGTGGGAGCAAGCTCAGGAACAAGCATTCCAAACCTTGAAAGAGAAGCTTACTCATTCACCTGTTCTTTCACTTCCTGATTTTTGTAAAACTTTTGAAATCGAATGTGATGCTTCTGGTATTGGTATAGGTGATGTGCTTATGCAGGAAAGGAGACCAATTGCCTACTTCAGTGAGAAGCTAGGAGGAGCAACACTGAACTATCCAACTTATGATAAGGAACTCTATGCATTGGTGAGAGCATTGCAGACATGGCAGCACTACTTATGGCCAAAGGAGTTTGTCATACACACTGATCATGAGTCCCTTAAGCATCTAAAAGGTCAGCAAAAACTCAACAAGAGACACGCCAGGTGGGTTGAATTCATTGAGACATTCCCATACGTGATCAAATACAAGAAAGGTAAGGATAATGTAGTTGCTGATGCATTATCAAGAAGGTATGTCTTGCTGACTTTCTTGAGACTAAGTTACTTGGGTTTGAACATATTAAGTCTCTTTATGCAAATGATTCTGATTTTGGACAGATTTATTCATCTTGTGAGAAATTTGCATTTGAAAAGTACTATAGGCATGATGGGTTTTTGTTCTATGAAAACCGTTTGTGTGTTCCTAATTCTTCTTTGAGAGATTTGTTTGTTAAGGAAGCACATGGTGGAGGATTAATGGGACATTTTGGTGTTGCTAAGACACTTAAGGTGATGCAAGAACACTTCCATTGGCCACACATGAAAAGGGACGTTGAGAAAGCTTGTGAAAGGTGTTCTACTTGCAAACTAGCTAAGTCCAAAGCCCAGCCTCACGGTTTGTATACTCCCTTACCTATTCCTTTGCATCCTTGGAATGATATTTCTATGGATTTTGTTGTTGGATTGCCTAGGACTAAAACAGGGAAGGATTCTATATTTGTTGTGGTAGATAGGTTCTCTAAAATGGCTCATTTCATTCCCTGCCACAAAACTGATGATGCTATGCATGTAGCTAACCTGTTCTTTAAGGATATTGTGAGATTACATGGCATGCCTAAGACTATTGTTTCTGATAGAGATACTAAGTTTCTTAGTTACTTTTGGAAGACACTTTGGTCTAAGCTAGGTACTAAATTGTTGTTCTCTACTACTTGTCATCCACAATCTGATGGGCAAACTGAAGTAGTTAATAGAACATTGTCTACTCTTCTGCGTGCATTGATCAAAAAGAACCTTAAGTCATGGGAAGAATGTTTGCCACATGTTGAATTTGCTTATAATCATGCTAGACATTCTGCATCTAAGTTCTCTCCATTTGAAATTGTTTATGGTTTCAATCCTTTATCACCATTGGATCTAATGCCTTTACCTTTGAGTGAAAGAGCTAGTATGGATGGAAAGAAAAAGGCAGATTACATCAAGCAGATTCATGAGAAAGCTAGGATCAACATTGAGGAGAAGACAAAGCTTTATGCTAAGTATGCCAACAAGGGCAGGAAGGAGATGATCTTCAAGGAAGGAGACATGGTCTGGATACATTTGAGGAAGGAGCGGTTTCCTAATGAGAGAAAGTCCAAGTTGATGCCACGCATTGATGGACCATTCAAGATCATCAAACGGATCAATGACAATGCCTACCAAATTGACTTGCAAGGTAAGTATAATGTGAGTTCAAGCTTCAACGTTTCTGACTTGGTTCCTTTTATTGCAGATGAACCAGATTTGAGGTCAAATCCTTTTCAAGAGGGAGGGGATGATGTGATCATGGGAAGCTTGGAACCTGAGGACATTGAGCAGCTTGAACCAGAGGAGAATGTAGCTGAGAAGCAGCTTGTAGCTGAGGAGAATGGAGCTAAGGAGCAGCTTGAACCTGAGGAGAATGGAGAGCAAGGATCAGAAGCTTTGCACATACCAATTGGACCAATGACCAGAGCTAAGGCAAAGCAATTCAAGCAAGCCTTCTACACACTTCTACACCACGTCCAGGGCCAACTTGAGTGTGCTAATCCAGCCACTTTGGTTGTGATTCAAGCCACTTAAGTCATCAGTAATGGAGGTGTGTGGACTTGTACTCTTTTTCCCTCCTCTTGGTTTTGTCCCAATGGGTTTTCCAAGAGAGGTTTTTAATGAGGCAAGCCCACATACTATTATCCTTGCCCATTACTGATCCATAAGGCCCATAACTCATTCTAATAAGAGGATTTCGAAATCTGAGTGTTTAATTAGTCTTTGTGCTTTTCCTAGGTGTATTAATTGCTGTTCATGCAGCAATGTTGCGGTTTTCTATTTAAAACACTTTGTAGTCATTTCTGAACTTTATCAAACTTTTTTTTATCAAAACTTTTCGAGATTGTTTGATCTGAATGGTGTGTAATATCCATTCATCTTTGATTCTTCTTTTGGTGTTTCATCTCCTAGAAGATCAGAGTTCGAAAGTCTTGAAGTGATTCCGCAGCTTCAGGAAGTTTCTTTCAATCCACTGCTTCTAATCCCTTTAATCTGTCCATCCCATTTGATTATCACCCATCAAACAACCAGACTCACAAAGTGCAACAAAGGGCAGAGATCTTCTCCATTAAGATCGCATCAGTATATGTCTTATTTATCGAGTCTTTTATTATGTTTTGGAGCTTTTTATCTATGTTTTCAGGTCTAGACACGTTTCGAGCGGATTTGGACATTATGGTGCATTCTGGAGCATTTTGGAGATTTAACCCGAGAGATAGAGTTCACTCTCGATTTCACTGACCTGTGTCGATCGATGCACATGTTGACACAGACAATTCTCTGCGGTTAATGAAGAGTTGTGGAATTTGCACTTTGGCCCAGAAGTTTCTCATAATTACAAAGAAGCCCCAGCCGTGATTAGATCATTATATTAGGGTTTTTAAGCCATTGTTTAGGCTACGCTTTTACTTACGCTTTCATACTTTGAGCATAGAGATTTTAGAGCTTTTGGGGCTGATCTGAACCTGTACTGCTTTCTGCTTTTGGAGAAGATTTCGAACCCCTTTTATTCTTACTCTCTATTTATGCATGTCTATTTATTCTATGATTTATGTTTCATTAATTATGTCTGAGTAGATTCATAGTTAGGTTTAGGGATTCTCATAAAGGTTTTCATGACTTGTTAGATTAATTTACCAGTTTAGGATTCATAACTTAATTGTTCTTCAACCTGAATTGTGCTTAATACTAGTTTCTAACTTGATCACTTAGAATCTAGACTTTAGGTTATTAAATTGACACGAAAGTGTGATTTAGAATCTGAACTATTTAGGTTGAGCAATTTAATTATCCGCAAATAAATTTGGTTTAATTGAATTGTGAACATATCGAACCTGCACTTAAGGCTAGTTTAATCTGTTAGGAATTGCAAAGAAATTTGGGTTTCTGCTATTAGACTTAGAGAATTCTCGCAACGAAAGTTGGTTAATTCTATATCTGTGTTTGAGTTCTAGAACCGTGCTTAATTTGATCCTGACTAATAGTTAATTTGCTTGTCTGATTTCCTGAGAACTCCCTAGACTTAGCGCTTTTAGTTGATTGCTTACAAACCACTCTTGCTATCTGATTTACTTTTCTGCTTGCTATTTAGTTTCTAATTGATTTCTCCTAGCTTAACTTGATAATTATACAATCTATCGTAAGGTCTAGAGTCTCTGTGGATTTTGATACCCTATATACTACAGTCACGTCTGTGCACTTGCAGTGTAGATCTAGGGATTAAAACTCTGATCGTATCAGTGTTCCATCACGTCAAAAAATGATGGTGGAAAAAATTTCTCCAAGTTGCATAAGATCATAACAATGTTCTCTTTCAGAGTTTGCACTCGACTCTCATACAAAGTTCGTGAACACAAATCATGAAAAAATATTCCAATTCCTACATTTGTCAGAATACAAGTGGTTATTAATTGAAACAATATAATCATATTTACATGTATATATTGCAAAAAAAATATAAATAATTAAATACCTGATAATGCAAGGTGAATGTTGTGTGGTAATAGTTCTTCAAAGATAAATGGAAGTAGCCACTCCATAAAAACATGGCAATCATGACTCTTCAAGCCTTTAAACTTTCCGCCACTTATATCCACACAACTAGCTAAGTCAGATGAGTAACCATCAGGGATCAGAGAATTTAACATCATTTTGACACTTTCCAATAAACTTTTTCTGGCTTCTGGAATCAGCCGCCATGCAGGAAAAGGAACGTTACCATAATCATCAATATGTAACTCCGGACGATTACAGAAAATTTCGATATCTAATCTTGACTTTATTGTGTCTTTTGATTTTCCCTTCACGTTCATAAGAGTGTGCATGATGTTGTCAAAAAAAAATTTCTCTACATGCATCACATCCAAATTATGTCGGAGATTGAGGTCTTTCCAGTACGGCAACTCCCAAAATATGCTTCTTTTGTACCAATTATGATACTTCCCATATCCATCTCTCTTGACTCCATGACCGTTTCTATCGCAGATAGACGTTTTCGGTGGATTGACTTCATATATTCGTTCGTAGAGAATTTGCTCACCATTGAGAGATTCAGGGGGATACGCATCCAAAGCGTCTTTTCCCTTGAGGAAATTTTTTTATTTTTCCTTAGGGGATGTCCATGAGGAAGAAACCTCTTGTGGCGGTCAAACCAACATTTCTTCCTTCCATTTGGCAGCTGAAACGCCTTCGTATCGTCCATGCAAATTGGACAAGACAATCTACCATGTGTCATCCATCCTGATAGCATTCCATATGCCGGGAAGTCACTTATTGTCCACAAAAGCACTGTTTTTAGAATGAAGCTTTCATTCAAGGAAACATCGTATGCTTGGACTCCAGTAGACCACAATTCTTTTAACTCGTCAATCAACGAACAGAGGAAGACATCTAAGGCAGCTTTTGGATGATTTGGCCCATAATTCAAAATTGTAAGAAACAAGTATTCTGTTTTCATACACATTCCAGGTGGGAGATTATATGGAGTCAATATCACAGGCCATAACGAATAGTTATTAGACATACCAAATGGATTGAACCCATATGTGCATAAACCTAGATAAACGTTACGAGACTCTTGGGCAAACTGAGGATATTGTTGTTGAAATTACTCCACTCTGCCGCATCAGATGGATGACTCATTTCTCCTTCCTCAACCGTGTGCTCTGCATGCCACCTCATCAACGCTGCAATCCTCTCGCTCTGATACATTCTCTTCAGTCTGCCAGCAATGGGTAAATACCACATTCGACTATAAGGTATTATGTTCCTTCGAACTCGTCCCTCGTCAGGCTGATATCTCGGATGATTACAAAATTGACATTCATCCCACATTTTATCTTTTTTCTAGAAGATCATACAATTGTTAATACACACATCAATTGTATCAAATGGGAGACCTAAATTCCGCATCAATTTTTCTGTCTCATAATATGAACCAGTTGTGTTGTTTGCCTCAGGAAAATAGTGTGTGAACAATTCAGCCCACCTATCCACACACTTTTCACTCATATTATGATCCGCCTTAATGTTCATGAATTCAGAAGCTAAAGATAATTGGGAGTGACCTTCACGACAACCATCATATAATGGTATTTTCGCAGCTTCTAACATGTCATAAAAACTACCCCCCTAATCATGGCAATATCCATCTACATGTTGATAACTACTTTCCTGGTGATAGTTATCAAAATTAGCCGGGTCACGAAATGCATCATTCACCATATCTACAAATCTATCTTCAACAACATTACCCACTTCTTCTCGACTCCCACTTATATGATGACTTGTATTATCCATATTAAATTCTTCGCCATGTTTATACCAAACATAATAATCCGGCATAAATCCTCTGCTATACAAATGATCCCAATTTTTTTTTCCGGGAGAGTCTTATTGTTTTTGCAATTACTACAAGGGCAGAAGAACTTACCACGACTGCCCTGTGTTATTGGCTGGTTACTTGCAAATCGCATGAACTGATGAACCCCGACTTTAAACTCTTCCGAAAGATTCCACGTCTCGACATCAATTCGATTATACATCCATGCTCGTGAATTAGGATAGTTGTAATATCCTGCCATTTTTTACTAAAAACGAAATTTCTCTCTCTAATTTTTTTTTGTTCTTGATTTATGTCTGACAAGCTCAGAATGAGTTACGGTTGATTGGTATATATAGAAATATTTGCCACTAATTTACCACCAATTTGCCACTATAATGCGACTAATTTTGTGACTATATATTTTAGTGGCAAAAGTTCGGTATACCTAACAAAAACGTGGGAAACATGGTTTTTAGTTTGTAACGGTAAAATTCAACTAAATTACCACTATTTCTTCACAACTCCAGGTAGTGGCAACCTATTCGCAAATTTTGCCACTAAAGAGTGACTACATATATTGCCACTATTTTGCAACTAAAATTTTGCGATTTCATCTTATAGTGGCAAAATAGTGGTTAAGTTTGCCACCATTTTGCAATTAAAATACTTAGTCGTAAGACAGTCACAATTTAGTCGTAAAAATACGACTAAACTGGCACAACATATATTGGTTGCATTATTGTCACTAAGTTGCGACTATATATTTATAGTAGGTATTTAGTTGTAAATTAGTCACCATTCAGTTGCTCTATTTTGCCATTGTTTTTGCAGTTTCAAATTATAGTGGCAAAAGTGATGTTTTCTTGTAGTGGATGAAGTGAAACTTCATATTAATAGTGTGTATAGAAAGCTTCATTTTGCAGTTATTCTTGTTTTTGAAAAGGCGCCCAACAAAGATTTCATCTCCTTCATATGCAATATCCCGCAAAGCAACTTGCATTAGATCTACAAAATTGTGATCCATGTCAGCAAACTTAGATTATTTCGATAATAGGTTACCAGATAATTTATATACATGTTAACTCGGAGCATAGTTTACAGTCTAATACCTTCATCTATTGGATCGTCGAAGTATGTTGGAGTGTCCCTGTCGTGCATTGCTGACACTATTCTTGTTTCTCTAATGGCGAGTAACACATCTGGCATTATCACCAGGTTTCTATATGATGACCCAATTTGTGTTTTTATAGGTTGTGGTTCATTGGCAAAGGCCTTTCCCTTTCTTTGTATGTTTATCTGGCGACTCGGTCCAACCAACATAATGGATTCTTGCATTGTTGGTACTATTTGTGGAGGGGAGATAATGTGAGTGTTCGTGGAAAAAACAGGACCCGGTTGTGTGGGTGAGACCATATGTCTGCTGCAACCATTCACTTGTGTTGGCATAACGGGTTAAGCACTGTTGCACTTGACCGCATAATATCACCTAAACATGCAGAAGAAGAACTGCATTTTTAGTAGAGTAGGATATATGGCAACCAACTAAAGTTCTGATATTTAGTTGGAACCACCTGGTAATGCGATATGTGGGGTTGTACTGCACCCAATGGTTCCTCCAACTGTCCCATGAGCAGAAGATTCATAGGCTGAAATTCTCCCCATGGAAGAAGGTGAAGATCCAGTTGAGATAGAACGTCATTTTTTTATATTTGCCTCAACTTGATTGTTAACATCATTAACTTCAAAATCTCCTCCAAGCGTAAGATGCAACGTAGGGTCAGCGAGAACAGTAGATGTGGACATTTTACTTGCCGATGTAAATGGGATGGCTAACAACATGTGGTTCAAATATATGCCACATGTAGAATTATTTGACATACCGTTATAAACAGACTCTATTGTACTATTCACCCATAATAACAGAACAACGATATGTATGTACCATTACTGTGATAAACCCCAAATGGTGGAGGCTGTTGGACCTCTAAGTTGCCTTCCTTTCCCAAGCCACCTAATCATAGCAACGTTAGCCGTGTATAAAAAATAAATGTGTACGTCTTACTTTCTCCTTAATAAAACTAAACACTCATGCACCTTGACTTTCACATTTTAAACTACTCTCGGCTTCAAATGCTTCTCCTGAAGAGTTAAACCATAGTTTCCTCGCAGTTCTTTGCATGCTCGACAATTTTCCCGTCGAGACATCTATATTATACAAACACATTCACATATGGTCAACATATTTGGTTGGGTTAATATGTCTACTATACAAGTTTGAAGTCGAGCCCATATTTAGAAATAGTTACCCTCTTCATTTTGCATGTTTGGAGGATCAGTTGTTATCCTATAACTGTAACGAGTTGCTCGTCCAATGCACTTCCATATGGTCTCGCCCCTAGAAAACCTAAACATGACATACATAAAGTCTTAATACGTTAACAATGTTGGTTGTCAGCACTATTAAATGTGTATACTTACCGTCTAACTCATCTTCTGGTGGATGCTGGAATATAGCATTTATCTCATTCACCCGCATAGTAACGGTCCATGGACTCTGTGTCACCCTTCCTTGACCTCTCCGAACACGCACGCGGAGGAAAACTTCTTCGAGATCTGCTTTTACAGCCAAGAACAACGCGATATCTTCATCGTTAACCACCTTAATGGGAAATGTTTTTTCCACTCCAGCCCTAACATCTACTGCGGCCACGGGTACGTAATATCGACGTCATCTTCCTCTCTCAGCTTGAGCTTATTACTTATGGACCGCTCAACCAACTTGAAATTGGCTCTCTCGTTCAAATCTACAGAGTAGTTGAACCCCTCAAGATCCGGCTCATGCTCCCATCCACCTTCCTTACACTTCATCCACTTCCCGCACACAACTCGAACGGCCAATGTCATTATTGACTTGCGGTTAACATACAAACAACGTATTCTGTTAAATGCTAAAGAAGGTATATACCAACTATAAATTAACAACGGTAGCAGCCAAGAAATATGTTGTATTAACTCCTCACGGCTTGTTTGCAGTTATTGATACAAATCTTTGTTGGATTGAAGACAAAAAGAATGTCTACTTTACCTTTTAGCTTTAACTGAACACCCTAAGTCTTCAAGTTTTGGGACCCTACTAGACCTGAGATTTTTGTTTTTTAGAGGAGAATGTTTGCTTTCGATGTGGAGCCTAAACACATATGCTGCTAAATATAATCAGCGTCGATTATTACTGTATTAGTTCCAGTTATTGAAACAATCTTATGGACAAAACTATCGTTCATTTTACTTGGTTTCAGCGCAAAATTTGACCGACAAAAATTTTGGCTATTTAATGTACTAAGACCATGTCCATCCAAGGTTCTTAAGGGTGGGGTTTTTAACTATTCACGTGGGTCCCACGTGAATAGTTAAGAATCCGGTATCTAAAAATCCTTATTTAAGGACCGGTTCTTACACTGTTCATGACACGTGGCGGCTTATCATTCGTCTAATTTTTTTTTCGAATTTTTTTTTTTTTACATTTTTCCCAAAAAAAAAAAAAAAAAATTTTTTAAGAACCCCATAGAGGGTTCATTGATGTATATGCCCTGACACTTGCTGACTTTAAGAAATGTAGGGGTTCTACGGTCAAGAATCTGCCAAAAATTTGTAGAATATTTTATTTTCTAAGATTCGGTGGTAATATTGTTAATTTTTCCAGCTTCTATGTATATTACTCCATTTTTTCTAAATGTAAATAATATTGTTGCGTAAATCACAAAAAAGAGGATCCAAGTCAACCAAATGGTTTTGTGTTGTACCCAAATAGGATCATGTGGTATTATTCTAAATTGACTTGTTTATCCTATATTGGTTTTAAATCGCACTTCTTGAAAACGGCGTCGGATGGTGTGTGGCACTTAAAACCTCTGTTCTAAAACGCGGGCGCCTAGCCGCCTAGGCGCCCGGATAATCGTTACGCGCAGGTCTCCCGTGGCGACTTTGCATAGATCGGGAACATAAGTCGGTCACACGCTTTATCAGCTTAATCGGCGATTTTTTAATATTCCACGGCGCCTAAAACATAAAATCGCTGGGCCACGGCCCAATTTTTCTCCAGTTTTTTTTTTAATTCTTGGCCTACTATGGCCCAAAAAAGTTCAAACCAAGATCTATCCCAAATCTCAGCCGTCTCTAGCCTCTTAAACAATCCGAAAACCTAACTTCAGTTTGTCCCAAATCGAAAACAAAAAAATGGTGAGTCTTCGATCCCTTAGGTCTTGATTAACATCTCCTTCATCGTTTTTGAATTGACAAAGCAACTGAAATCGTGGTTACGTCATTCGCTGCCGTCGTTAAGAGAGGAGATTTGTATAAAAACGAGAAAGAAAATGGAGCAGCTGTTGAGCAAAGAGAAAAATAGAAAATGGAGATGTTCGAGAGCTAATTCTGCTATTTGCCTATTTCTCATTAGTGGGTCCCATTTTTGCAGAATGCAAGCAATACCCACTTTCTCAATACATAAGTTATTTTCACAATAATTTCGATGTGCTCGAAGATTATTAAAATAACATTTGTGATCGAGTCCCTAAAAAACCAGTAAACTTTGTTATGTATACTAATAAATGTGATAATTTAACTATGTGTTCAGTCAATTAGTATTTCAACTGATCTTAAATATATACATAATAATTTTAATTTTGTTATATTACAGATAAATAAATAAAATATTAAATTATTACAAAAAATTCCGCCCCGCGTACTCTCCGAGTTTATCCCGATTTTTCGATAATTCGCTAGGCCCGGATCGACCGCGGGGATAGCGCCTAGCGAGTTTCCGAACAAGGCTTAAAACTAAAGTGAAATCTCTTAAGCTGGATCGTCTTTCTTCCGGGATCGACTCGCTCCGAGTCGACTCGTAAACACTATCGTTCACCCTACAATTTTTTTTTTTTTTTTTTTTTTGCGGTACTCACCGTCTTCTTCGTCCTACTGTGCCCTAATTCTCTGTGGGTTTACCCTTTTTGGTCTTTTCACATTAACCCCAGTAATCTGACGGCTCTGCTCCTGTCCACGTCAGCTTCGTCTTCTTCAACCCTCCAATTCTCTCAACTTGGTCACCGTCTTCTTCTCCACTTTTAGTTTATCGCGTTATTTATACGATTTTCTCTCTAGGGTTTCCTCCAGATTCATCTACCGTTCTCTTCTCCCTATTTTCTCGAGTAAACCAAAGTTTTGCTGACGCAGAGGCATCGTAGCTCCAATTTTGCTCAATTCTTGAGAAAAGTTGAGGTAATTGGATCATAATTCATCGAAACCTTTAATTTCAATTGAATTGGTACTGTAGAGTTTACAATTCGTCTCTTATTTTCGTATTCGATTTCTGAGTTTTTAATGCTTCGTTTGTGTTAGGGTTATCGTTCTCTCTTGATAAGAATCATTACTCTCGATAGAAGAACTGTTTCGTTGAGTGAGATTGGGGTTTTTATGCGGGATGGCGATCGAGAAGAGTAACGTAAAGGTTTCTAGGTTTGATTCAGAGTACTCTCATGGCAGTGGTGAATCTATGTCAAGTTACGAAGGAGAGGAGAGGCTTGACCTGCAGCGTAAAACCTCAGCGGCTAATGTTGATTCTGAAGACGAGGATGATGATTTTGATGAAGATGATTCTGGAGCAGGCTCTGATGATTTTGATCTCCTTGAACTTGCTGAAACTGGTGCTGAGTTCTGTCAGGTTGGGAACGTGACTTGTAGCATTCCTTTTGAGTTGTATGATCTCTCTAATCTTGAAGATATACTCTCTGTTGATGTTTGGAATGAGTGTCTCACTGAGGAAGAACGGCTAAGTCTCTCAAGTTATCTTCCTGACCTTGATCAGTTCACGTTTATGCTTACTTTGAAAGAGCTTTTCGAGGGTCGTAATTTCCACTTTTGCAGTCCGATTGAGAAACTGTTTGAAATGTTGAAAGGTGGGCAGTGCGAGCCGAGGAACGCACTTTATCTGGAGGGGCGTAGTTTGTTTCTAAGGACAAAATATTATCATACTCTGAGGAAGTATCACAATGACATGGTCGTGAATCTTTGTCAGACAAGGGATGCTTGGGCAGGTTGTAAAGGTTACAGTATCGATGAGAAGCTCCGTGTCCTGAATATCGTGAAAAGTCAAAAGACTCTGATGCGCGAGAAAAAGGAATATTTTGAGGAGGATTCATCAGAGAAGGAAGAACTTTTTGATGGGCCTTGGAGCAGGAAGGTAAAAGATAGGAAGTCTGCACAAAACAAAATGGCACGTCATTCTAGTTATGTTGTTGATTCAGGTTTGGAATTTCCTAGCCGGCGGCAGCGTACGGTTGTAGAACAGGATAGATATGGCAAACCAAAGTCGAAACCAAAGACAGCAACACTGAAGTTTCCTTTTGATAATGGGTTAGGTATGAACTCTGCATACAACACCTCTTCTCTCGTTAGGCAGAAGTATGGTTCGAGTTTGGTTCTTGGGTCGGAAGATAATATTGATGATGATGATCAGGATCCACTCTTTGGAACTGGTTCTCGACGAGATCAGGATATTGTTGTTAGAGAAAAATCTGGATTCTTGAGGCCTGGAAAGAAACATAAGTATTCGAGAGAGGGAGAACTGAATTCCGAACATTTCATGGGTCCACCATATTCAGCAAGGCAGCCACACAGCAATTTTGCAAAGTCAAGTAAATATGCAAATCATATTCAACCTCATGCATATGCAGATCAGATGAAGCCTGTAAAAGGTAGTCTGGCAGACCTTCGTGGGGGCTTCAGTCAGCATGAGAATTATCATGGAGATAGCTTTTCTGTTGATCCCAGATATATATCTGATGACTTGAATGGTAAAAGCCAAAAAATGAAGTCTGAGAGGGACTCACCTGATACGAGTTTGAGAACTTATAGGGCTTCTATGCAACAAAAGAATGAAAGGTTCTTAAATTCTGATTTTCGTGAGAACCAAGTGCAGGAAAAGATTAGGGTGAATGTGGTACCAAATGTGAGGTCTGGTATTACCGCATTTAGAGATAGCAGAATGTTCATGAGAAATGATGATACAGAGTCGGATTCATCCGAGGGGTTTGATTATGAGGAGGAAAGAAATCGTTTTATACGGAACAAAGCATCCGTCTCTGTTGGTGGGCTGAAGAATTCCAATTTTCCAATACTCAAGTCTGAGCCATATAGTAAAAAGATCAAATCTGGAAATAGAGACATGCAGGAGAGTGAATTGCTTTATGGACGGGGTGCTTACTTGAAATATTTAGGCACACCTGGAGAGCACATCTGTGCGCAAGGAACAGAGAAGCACTCCTTCAAGTCAAAACAGAAGGGTAAGATGCGGGACAGGAGTCCCTTAAATAATTTTTCCTCCCGAGATTTTCAAGATGGCCCTATTACAAGTTTGAGTGTGTTGAAAGACAAAAACAACATGAGGGAGTTTTTGAGGCCGAACAAGAGTAGCCAGACAAGAGAGCAAATGGCTGATAGACCACAGTTTCAGAGACCATCTGCAAAACCAAATATGTCTGGGAGAAAAAGAGGTTTTGATGAAGATGACGAGTCACCTGAGATTAGAGCAGTGGTTAATGATAATGCCCAGGGTCGACATAGTAGGAGATATCAGGTCTCTGAGGGAGATGGTTATAGTGATGATGAAAATTTAGATGCCAGGTTGTTGGTTTCTTGCGGCACTGTGTCCAAAAGGAGAAAGATTAGAGAGTCTTTGATGGACAAGGAGAGGAGGGAGGATAATGGTGAGCTGCAGATTTATTCTGACATTCAACAGCCGACGGATGATATTATTGCCTCAAAGAGAAAGGGAAAGAAGAAAATGGAGGTTGATGTTGATTTTCTCGATCTGGAAACCTCTGAAACACCAAAAGCAGGAAAGGGTGCAAGTGAAGCCGAGGTGGAAACCAAGCCGCATAAGAAGCCATATGTGTTGATCACACCAACAGTTCACACTGGCTTCTCTTTCTCCATTATGCATCTTCTGACAGCTGTGCGTATGTCAATTACAAGTTCGCGGCCTAAAGATTCAGTAGATGTTAGCAAACCTACGGCAGTGGAGAGTGCAGAACATGAAGCTGGAGAAAATGGTGCTCCCATGCCCAAGGATGCAGAGGATAACAAGTCGCCACAGCTGGGAAGTGGGACCTTGCCATCCCTAACTATCCAGGAGATTGTTAGCAGCGTGAAGTCAAACCCGGGAGATCCTTGTATCCTCGAGACACAAGAGCCGCTTCAGGATTTGATTAGAGGAGTTCTGAAAATCTTCTCCTCTAAAACCTCACCTCTAGGGGCAAAGGGTTGGAAGCCACTTGTAACATTTGAGAAGTCTAAGAAATGTTGGTCTTGGATTGGGCCTGTTCTCAGTCCTTCTGATCAAGAGACTGTTGAAGAGGTAACATCGCCTGAAGCCTGGGGTGTCCCGCATAAGATGCTTGTCAAGTTGGTTGATTCATTTGCAAATTGGCTGAAAAATGGCCAGGAAACTCTTCGGCAGATAGGAAGTCTTCCCGAACCACCGTTGTCACTCATGCAGTGTAACCTTGACGAGAAAGAAAGGTTCAAGGATCTTAGAGCCCAGAAGAGCCTTACCACGATTACCCAGAGTTCGGAAGAAGCAAGAGAGTATTTCCGAAAAGAAGAATTTCTGAGGTACTCAATTCCGGACAGAGCCTTTGTGTACACGGCTGCTGATGGTAGGAAGTCGATTGTTGCTCCTCTGAGAAGAGGTGGAGGGAAGCCAACCTCGAAAGCCCGGGACCATTTCATGTTGAAACGAGAGAGACCGCCGCATGTCACAATTCTGTGTCTTGTGAGAGATGCCGCTGCCAGATTGCCCGGTAGTATTGGGACAAGAGCTGATGTTTGCACCTTAATAAGAGACTCGCAGTATATCGTGGAGGATGTGACCGATGTACAAGTGAATCAAGTCGTGAGTGGGGCCTTGGATCGTTTGCACTATGAGCGCGACCCTTGTGTCCAATTCGGTTCTGATAGGAAGCTGTGGGTGTATCTACACAGAGACAGAGAAGAAGAAGATTTTGAGGATGATGGTACTTCATCCACTAAGAAATGGAAGAGGCCGAAGAAGGAAGCTGCAGAACAAACAGAGGAACAGGAAGCTGTCACTGTAGCGTTGCATGGGGATGAAGAACAAACCGGGAATGAGATGGGTTCAGACCAAAAGAATGTTGATCCCACCGGTTCAGGAACAGCAAACCAACTATGTAATGAGACTGAACAAGCTGCAGAGGAGCAAGATGTTGAGAACACTGCAGAGGGTAATGAGACAAGGATGTGGGAGCCTGATCCTGCCGTTGTTTCAAATGTAGTCGAGGATAACACCTTTTTCTGCCAAGAGAACTCAGTCGTTGATGATTTTGACGATGAAACGTGATTGGTGGCATTCATTAATAGCTGGTATGTTTTAAACGCTTTCTTTCATAGTGATTTTGTTGTAGTCATAATTGTAAGATAAATAGGTTCATTAGCCCTGATGATCCCTTCTTTGTGATATTTTGAGTTTTTCTTAATCATGATTTGGCAATGGTGAATCCCTCTGACAAGACGATATTTTTTTCATCAATTTCTATTTCAGGTGAAAAGTCCAGATGGTAGTTGTTTAACCGAAAGACAAGCTATGGAATTGTATAAAGACATAATTGTTTTGGTCCCAAAAAAGAGTGAAATCACACAGGTTCTCTGTGAGTTGAGACCAGGTTGAAAAGGTCATTCCTTTTGTTCTCGGGCCATCTATCTTTTTTATTCTCGAGAAGAAAAAAAAAGAAGTTAAAGAGTTATTGAATGATTTAACCTCAATATTTAATATATATATATATATAATGTTTCATCAGGTGAACTTTAAAACAGTGATTAACACATAAAGGCACTTTTGAATTTTTTTTTGTCAACAAGAATTCATTCATGGGCCAGTGTAAAATACAAATGGGCCAAGCCCGAAATAAGACAAATATCTGAGTAACCCAATACACGAGCCACGCTGAAGATCGGGACGCCACGCGTCATCCCTAGCGAAGACCGCATGCACCACGCGTTACTCATCAGAAGAACTGCCGAAAAGAAGTGAGCCACCGCGGAGGAGAGCGAAGCCCACCGCTGCAGGACCAATATCTTGAATCAGCGAAAGTACATATGCCGATCAGAACTTCTCGAAGCCACCGTCTGCGAAACCTGCATCAAAGAACTGCCGACACGGAAGAGACACCTGAGAGCCGCCGCAGCCTTGAAGACGCCTGCGCCGTCGAGTCGGAGACCTAACAGGAGCCACCAGGAGCATGTTTTCTAACGCGGTGGCCACGAAGGCGATATTAATTCAAGAGAAACAGAGGAACCGGAGCAGATCGGTGCGAAACCAGGTGACAGAGGCGAGGGGAGAGAGAAGAGAAGCCGATCGAAGGGAAACAAAGCCGGAAAACATCCGGCGAAATCTGACAGAGCGGAAAGGGAAGCCGGCCATAGAAAGAACTCTCTCGACTTATTTGAAGCAAATAAGAATAAGAAAAAGCTAGATCGGGATGAGAGATCCGAAATTATTCAACCCACCGATTCGATCTTAGGAAATTGTACAAAACCACATCGAATCGGATCAAAACCCCAAAAAAAATATGCACAGCCGACCACCGACAAAGCATCGGTGGTCGGAGATAGACGGAAATTACCTGGTTTGTCTTTAGAGAGAAGTTGAGAGAGAGAAAAGAGAAAAGAGACACTTTTGAATTTTAAATTACAGAAAAGAGAGAGAATTTTTTTTTTTAAATTACGGAAATCACCTGGTTCTCTCTGTGACACTTTACAGAAAAAGCACTTTACAAGCGTAAGACACTTTTTTCCACGGTTCATATTTATGAAAACTCAATTTTGCTCCTGCCAACTCATTCAAAATTGTTTTGATTTATGTTTGAGTATGACAAAAAAATTTTAATGATGTGAACTAATATGTATCGTTGGATTTCTCACAAAAATAGATCGTGTATAATGAATGTGAGGCAAGAGAAAAAAATCTTTCAAATTTAATCTTTATCGTCCACCTATTAATAGTATAAAGAATCATGTGGCTTATAAACATCTAAGATTTTTTAAAGTACGAAGTGAAACGTTTTGAAAACGTTTATACATATATTTATAAGAATAATAAGAATATAATAAACATCAACTATAAAAAAGTTCTAATATAATATTTGAAATAAACATAAGTCCAACCATATTAAAAAAAAAAAAAAAAAATTGGAACAACACAAATTTTAGTTAAAAAAATCTATAAATACAAACGAGCATGAATCATTTTAACTTAATTTTTAAACTATCAACATTAATATGAGAAAAAGTACATGGTAAGTGGTAAAGTCGTCTTCGTCTTTGTGTTTTTCTGATAGCTTTTCAGGGTACGAATATGATTTAGGCAAAGCTTTCCAAATTTCTTTTAATAGTGACGTCTTTTTTTATTAAACAAATTATAAATTATCAATTAAACCCCTACATTTTAAACTGTTTACAACTAAAATAGAAAACAAAATTCCAAAAAAAAGAAATGACGTTTCCAAAAATGGATTAGCCGTTTCCGTCGTGTTTCTAAAAATGGATACGCGTTTCCATCATGTTTCCAAATTACAATTTTTAAGAAACATGTTTCCATCTCGTTTCCACGTGTTTCCGTCGTATTTCCGTTCCAAAACGGGAAACGGTCTTTGGCCCGAGTTTCCTTGCAAGTAAACCGTTTACTTGGATATGGTATATATTTTAGAAATTTTTTTTGTAAAAATTATTTTCAATAGTACTAATTTTAGTTATAATTAATATCCTAGCATTGGTTCTATTTTTTACTAGATTAGCATTCATTTTTCTTGTTAGAAGACTAAATTGCCTTACAAAATAATTTAAATAATTTAATATTTATATAAATAAACCATTAAAGTAAAATAAACAATTAATATCAAATTCGTTTTTAAAAACAAATAAATAATATAAATTCGTTCTTCAAAAAAAATTTAATATACAATATATATATATATATAAAATAAATCATTAAGGTAAGAAAATAATAAAAATATATTAATTGTATTGGATAACTTTTGAAATTTCGTTTTCAAAAGTAAGAAACTAATAAAAATAATTTTGAATAAATATTTTAAATACAAAACAAAAATATTATTTTCGGATGGTTAAATTATTTTTTCCAAAAACAAAAATATAAATACAAAATATTTTTTTAAGTATATCATTTAAATAAAAAAATTAACACAAATTATTATTTTTTTCTTTGACTAATTTTATTTTATAAATCTATTTTCAAGAATTAGAAATAAATATAAAATAATGTTTTACTAAACAAATAATTTAAATAAGAAATTGATACAAAAAGTATTTTCTTGTTGGTTATTTTTATTATTTTAATTTTAAAAATAATAATATAATACAAAACTAATAAATAAAGTATTTAAATAAAACATTAATAGAAAATGTTTTTTGTTGGTTACTTTTTATTATTATTTTGATTTCATAAAAAAACTAATACAAAATATAATAAAAAAATCATTTAAATAAGAAATTAATTAAAAATTGGTTATTTGTTTTTTGAATATTATGTTGTCATAAACGGTCCCTAAAAATCAGGAGCAGATCACACGACATTTTTTCGAATTAATTATATTTTCATAAAATCTGTAACACTAATATAAATTTGTAACAGAACAAAAATCAGCAACATTAGAAACAAATTTTTAACATATAGAAAAAAGTATGTAACATAGCAGTGTTATGCCTATGTTAGTAATTATTAAATACAATTCTGTTGCGAATTATTATAAATCTGTAATAAGTATCACAAATCTATAACACTAATTTCCAGATTTATTCAAAAGTAATAAAATAAAGCTGGAAATTTTCAAAAATATTCAACACGTTATTATAAAATTTGTGCCATGTCTGGAAAAAAATCTGCAACATCTTTTATCCTATAAGTCACTAGCAATATACCTCATAACTTCCGCCCTATTTGTTTGACACGTGTCTTTATCCAACGTGTCCTTCTGCCCTTCATTTTCGCAACTCCTTCTCAGAACTAAACGCTTACCTTTTCCATTCTGATATCCTTTTTATTTAATTACTTAATATTAGCTTCCTTTTTTTTCTCGATGATCCAGTATCTTCTCTAATTTTTTTTTATTTTCTGGTTCAAGTCTTCATTAAATCTCCACAACCCTTACCCACGATTTCTTTTCTCCCTCAACCTCCTCCCACAACTTCCATTACCACGATGATATATTGTTTCAACCTATTTTTTCGTTCTATTATCTCACCGAGAGAAGGGTTTCTTCAATTCGATTATGTGTAATATCTCTCACTTTCAATTTCCATCTTTGTTCATAATAGAGATATTATCATCTCTGATTTCTTCTTCTGATCGATTTATTGTACAGGTTGAAGCAACAAGCAACATGCCGATTGAATGTATTCCAATTTCTGAGTTAACACCGGCGAGTGGGGTTTGTAAAATTAAGGTTCGTATCGTTCTTCTATGGGGATTTCCCAAAAAAGTATGTCGATACTATAGAAACAGACATAGTTATAGTTTCAAAGTAGATTAAGAACAATCAAAGGCAGAAGTTTTATGTTACTTTGGTAACAGGAATATAACCCAGAACTTTTTAAAACTGTGCGTAAGTTGTAGGTATAAAGCTTAGTTAAACTGAAAACAGAATTAAAGTTTTTATTTGTCAATTACATTCGTGATCTGAAAGTCCTAACTAATGTTGTCTTTGTCGATGTCTCAGTCCTCTTCTTTGAGTGTTCTACTTCGAGACCTTCATATTTTACACCGTGCTGACGAGCATCATAGTAGAGTTTCTCTTAAGCAAAAGGTAATGTCTAGTCCTCTACTTTGAGTGTTCTAAATTTAGTTTCTGATAACGTTTAGTTTGTCCACTTAGAATTCAAGTGATGTGAAAAGCTTGAATCTTTTTGAGTAAAATGCCAAAGTGCTACTTATTTGAAGGTTGTTGATGCACCTGAGATCTTAACCGTGCTTGGGAAGATCCATTCCTTTCTGAGTTCCTGAACTCCTTGTACGAGTGCCAGTACAAGGCATTTTTCTCAGCATTTGGTGAGTTCAATCCAGTGACCAAATTCACAGCTTACTGGACTGTGTTTACTTAATGCTTTTTGCTTGCTTTGTCTGTGTTAATACTAGCTTCATTATTTGTGTATTTTCATAGTTGGAATGGCAGAGCAGATAAAGTTTGACCGTTACTTGTACCCACATTTCCGGTTCTACATGAGGGAAGTGAGAACGGTGGTGTACTCTCAGTTTTTGGAATCTTACAAGAGCGTGACGGTGGATGCGATGGCAAAGGCATTTGGTGTATCAGTGGATTTCATTGATCAGTAAGCACACCAACGAACCTCAATAACATTTCAACATCTTTTAGTTTACCAGCTCTTTCTTTAGAAACAGTAACATAACGTGATAATAATGTATGTTTTGTTTGACCAAAAAAAAATGTATGTTTTATATCCAGGGAGCTGTCACGCTTCATTTGTTATCGAGCTCTGGAACTTTTCTTATAAGAGGACATGACGAAGTTGTTGAGACGATTGAGAAAAGGATTTCGAGTAGGTTTAGTCGACCAATTGCGTTGAAGCTTATAGAGCTGATTCTTTTTTCTTTAACTTTAAAGTCAGCCTCTTCAAAAATATTTTTGTCAGCTAATTCCCCATGTTCAGATTATTTTTGTTACACTTATCTTCTCAAAATAAATTAATTACTATACTTTAATTTTTCCTAATTAATGTATAAATAATTTATGTTATAAGTTTAAGCCACAAATTTTTTAGCTAATTAATTAGCCCGTGCAAACGCACGGGCCGTAAACCTAGTTAGAACATAAATCTACAACACGTTTAAAATCTATAACACTACAATGCTAGTATAGTAATTTTCAGAAAATTCTAACGTGTTACAGATTTTTTAAAAGTTGCAACAAAGTAAATTAACCCACAACAAACGACAATAACTCCGTGCAGACTTAGTAAAAAATCTATCATTTCAATAAATATGTAATAAAGATTGTCATAAAATCCGTGCGGATTTATTAAGACGGGAAGATGACATTTTTTTTAAATAAGATACGTTTTTGCTGATGTGGAAAATAAACAATAATGACACTTTGTAATTATTTTTTCCTAACAAAGACTAGTAGAGTAATTTTAGACCAAAATTTCGGCCATAAAAGATTCATAACTCATATACTCTTATAGTAATTAACGTATTTTTAGTGTCACCACAATGTTTTTCCTTCTTTTTTTTTTGCTTTTTAGGGTTGTGTGTCTGGAAATAAGAGATAAAAAAAATTGCACTTGTGCGAAAGTAAAAAAGCCAAAAATCTTAGGTGAAAACTGGTTTTCATTATAAGCGACAAAGCAAGTTGGTCATAATTTTTTTTTAGATGTTGTTACAATTGTTCGCATTCACAAACAAGTGTCCATGTAAATGTGTCTACAATAAAGTGACCACATCATTATATCCAATGTTTGATATACATGCAAAATGGAAGATAATTAGATAACAAAATAACACCACAAACAAGCGTTCATTTAAATATTTAAATATAACTGTGTCGACATGTTATAGGGGATTTCGCTGAACTCTGTGAGAACTGAATCAGAGGGGATGTCCACCAAAAACTGTTCATAAAGTGTATTTATTTTTGGTGACAAGCTAATTGGACAACATCCCATAGATAAGCTTTCCTGACGTGGGACATTTAACAACATGCATGTTAAACATTTTGCCAAAGTTAGAATCGCAAATGATTTGAAACTCGGTAAAAACTTGGAGTGTGTGGTGAATGAAGGTGAATAAATCTGGTTTGGAGTAGACATTCAGCTTCTTGCTTGGATATATATCTATTGCAAAGAATTTTTAAGGAATGCGGGGTATTTTGAAGAAAAAAAAAAAAGCAAAACATATATCACAAAGAATTAACCACATAATAGTGTAAAAATAGAACAAATATTCGTAAACAAACATAAAGTTAAAAATATTGAGAAGCATACAATTGTACAAATAATTTGTCCACATATAAATATCCTTTTGAATGCATCCACAAATGCATGCATACTTATGTGTTGATAATATATGGGAGACGTATGTACATAAAAAAAACTGCATAATTTATTTAAATGGCTACCTACAACTGTCCACATATAAGTGGCAACATGTGTGGATGGACTGTCTACACATAACTGTTATATATATTTGTCAACATTAAATGTCAATGTATTAATTTGTCTACATAAGTGTGTTAACGTTAGTAATGTTGGGAATGTCTTGAAATCTATTGTACTTACTCTAAGTGAAAGTTGTATTGTCGAGATGAGACAGTCATATGATACTGGGCAATCATAATGCTTTGCTAGAAGCCACTTATGATCAATGAGTTTAGAACTCATTGCTAGTATTATATGATCCTACAGGGTCACACACCTAAGCAAACTGGATACAAAATATGAGGTTGATCATTAGTGTAATGATCTGGTGAATGTATATTTGATATGCATTCAATAGCAAGTTTCTGAGGCAGTGTCGATCGACACAAAGGTGCATCGATCGACACAGATCGCGGACCAAAATAACGATTTTGGTTTATGACTTAATTAACCACGGTTTGAGTCATGGTTAATCAGGTCATGGTAAAAGTCAATGATATATGGTCGACTTTTACAAGCACCATACCTAATTTACAGCTACCTCAGTGAAACAGAGAAACCTCTAAGAGATCTGATCTCTACGGCACTAGCATCACGGTCCGTTCCAGTTTGTGTGCGTGTGGATACCAGTAGAGGCGCATCACTTGAGGCGCTTGAGAATCTCGAATACCTTATCATCTTTCGCTGCATAACTTTCCAGGTATCTTCGAGATCTGATGTAGATTCAATGATATAAACATGAACCCTAGATCCTAGGCTTGGAATTTATACTTAGGGTTGCTAATTGTGATTAGAACTGCTAGAAATTCTTTCAATGGTATCAGAGGTTTAGGGTTCCATTGAATCTGTAGCATGTTGATTAGATTAGTTGAATCTGGATCGTTGTATATTGGATATATGCATGCTAAATTGATTTTTGATCAAAGTAATCTCGTTTAGTTTTCTGTTCGAAAACGGTTCTAGGGTTTTTCGCATTGTGTCGATCGATGCCAATCCGGTGTCGATCGACACAGAATGATAACCCGAATAAAATTTAGGTTTGCCCTAATTGTGACAATCGACAAAAGAGTTGTGTCGGTCGACACAGACCTCGCGAATAGGTTAATCGGTTCAATTGGATTGGACCGGTTATCGAGCTTGGTCAAAATTGGTTAAACCGCTTAGAACGGTTTATTGCGATTGGTTTGATTTGGTTGGCGTCGACCAACACTAATGTAGTGTCGATCGACACTGACCGGTTATCAAAACCGGATCAATTGGATTGATCGGTTATCGCAAATTGGTTTTGGTAGGATTGCGTCGATCGACACTATAGTAGTGTCGGTCGACACAGGATCCGATGGTTTGGGTTTTTGAACCTGAAATCACAGAACCAAACCAAAATAAATCCAATTCTTAGAATAATTAAAACTTAATAAAATTAGTATTTTTAAACAGTTCCGTTCCTCAACTAAAATATCAAGTAATCCTTGATGTCTTTCCAATCTTGTCAACTGTCAAGACTCTTTTCATTGTGCGATAGACTTGTAGTGCGAGGTGTCCACAATTACATGAGTAAGGCAGGAGGTAATTGTGTTGATGGTTTTGCAGTGCAAGGCATCAACAATTACATGACCTAAGAGATTGGTTTACTTGACTGGGCCATCAAAATCGTTTTGGGCCCAGAGACATCAGGTGGATTGGGCATAAGATGTAAATTCACAACCAAGAGTTATATTGGATATAACTAGCAAAGTTGTTGCTTAGATAGCTGAAATTTGGGCGATGAGCCAAAGCTCACTCAAGTTTTAGTGAAGTATGGGTCTTGGATCATTATATTCATTTGAGGAAACATTGTTTGAATATAATGCGAGTTTTCTTAATAGTTAAGATTTCTCAATTCTTGAACATCATAACTAAACCCTTTTCCTTTCTTTCATCTCAGCTATGACTAACACTCATCAAAACACTTTCTCCCTGCGATCCGTCCTTGAGAAGAACAAGTTAAATGGATCGAACTTTCTCGAATGGTATCGGAACTTGAGAATTGTTCTCAAGCAGGAGAAAAGGGACTATGTCCTAGAGAATGTTCTCCCTGAAAAACTGAGGGCCAATGCCGCACATGCAGAAAGGAGTGCTTGGGATAAGCATTCTAATGATGTGGTCGATGTGAGTTGTCTCATGTTGGCTACCATGAACTCGGACTTGCAGAAGCAATTCGAGAACGTGGAGTCGCCAATGGAGATGATCACTAGCCTGAAAAGTATGTTTCAGGAGCAGGCACGAACTGATAGATACCAAACGGTTAAGTCTCTCATTGAATGCAAACTACCAAAGGACGGTCCAGTTAGTCCTCATGTCATAAAGATGATGGGTTATATTGATAACCTGGGGAAATTGGATTGTCCCATTAGCCAAGAGTTGGCTACTGACATCATCTTGCAGTCACTGCCGTCAAGCTATGATCAATTTGTTATGAACTATAACATGAACAACTTGACGAAGACGTTAACTGAACTGCATGGCATGCTCAAAACAGCTGAGCCTAATATCAAGAAGGGCACTCCAAATGTACTTATGGTACAAGGGGGTAAGAAGTTTAAGAAACTTGGCAAGGACAAGGGAAAGGGCAAGGCCGTCCAGATTGCGAATCAGGATAAGCCTGTGTCTTCTTCCAAACCCAAGCCCGACCCATCTGAGACTGATAAGTGCCATTACTGTAATGAGCTTGGGCATTGGAAGAGAAACTGCAACAAATTCTTGGAAGAGAAAAAGAAGAAGAAGAAGACTTTCGAGACTTCATCTTCAGGTATTTATGTTATAGAAGTAAATGTTACTATTTCTAGTTCTACTTCTTGGGTATTAGATACCGGCTGTGGTGCTCATATTTGTACAAATATGCAGGGCCTAAGCAACAGTAGGACTTTGGAGAAAGGACAAGTGGACCTGCGCGTGGGAAATGGAGCAAGAGTTGCTGCATTAGCTGTGGGAACATTTCATTTGTCCTTACCTATAGGCTTGGTTTTCGAACTCAATAATTGCTACTATGTACCTGCTATAAGCAAAAATATTATTTATATTCCTTGTTTGGATTTGGAAGGATATCAGTTTTCAATTAAGAATAAGTGTTGTTCTTTTGATTACAATGATATATTTTATGGTAGCAGTCCATTAGATAATGGACTTTATGTCTTAAACCAATCTGTGCATGTCTATAATATAAACACAAAACGGTTCAAGTCCAATGACTCGAACCCTACTTTTCTCTGGCACTGTCGTTTGGGCCATATAAATGATAAACGGATTCAGAAGCTCCATAGTGATAGGCTTTTGGGCTCATTTGATTATGAATCATGTGAGAAATGCGAATCTTGTTTATTGGGTAAAATGACTAAGGCCCCTTTCAACAAACAAAATGAAAGGGCCAGTGATTTATTGGGCCTTATACATACGGATGTGTGTGGCCCAATGAGCACAAGTGCCAGAGGAAAATTTTGGTACTTCATTACCTTTACTGATGACTTCAGTAGGTATGGTTATGTCTATCTAATGAGACATAAGTCGGAATCTTTTGAAAAGTTCAAAGAGTTCCAGAATGAAGTACAGAATAACCTTGTCAAAAGTATTAAAGCTCTTCGATCAGATCGTGGAGGCGAATACTTAAGTCAAGAATTCAGTGATCATCTGAGAGATTTTGAAATTGTTTCACAACTCACTCCTCCTGGAACGCCCCAATGGAAGGGAGTGTCCGAGAGGAGAAATCGGACTTTATTAGATATGGTTCGATCAATGATGAGCCACTCTTCTCTTCCATTATCCTTCTGGGGATACGCTCTAGAAACGTCTGCGTTTACACTAAATAGGGTTCCATCAAAATCAGTTGCAAAGACACCACATGAGATGTGGACTGGAAATGTTCCAAGCTTGTCTTTCCTGAAGATTTGGGGTTGTGAAGCTTATGTTAAGCGGTTAATCACTGATAAGCTCGAACCCAAATCTGATCAATGCTACTTCGTTGGTTATCCTAAGGAAACCAAGGCTTACTACTTTTACAACCAATCTGAGAACAAAGTGTTTGTTGCTCGGAACTGCGTCTTTCTTGAAAGAGAGTTTCTTTCCAAGAAGAACAGTGGGAGTAAAGTACAACTCGAAGAAGTTCGAGAACCACAGGAGACCGCTCATCCCATTGTGGAAGAGAATCAGTTGGATCTACAAAGAGTTGTAGAAACCACACATGTGGAGCCTGAAGTTCGCAGATCTGAAAGGGTCCGTCACGAGCCCGAGAGATATGGATTTCTCGTAACTAATTGTCATGATCTATTGATCATTGACAGTGACGAGCCTGCGAATTTTGAAGAAGCGATGATGAGCCCTGACTCCGAAAAGTGGCTGAAAGCCGCTGAATCCGAAATGGGATCCATGTCACAGAACCAAGTGTGGACTTTGGTTGATTTACCCGATGGTGTAAAAGCCATTGAGTGTAAATGGATTTTCAAGAAGAAAATTGATGTGGATGGTAATATTCAGATATACAAAGCTAGGTTGGTGGCAAAAGGTTTCAAGAAAATTCATGGTATTGACTATGAAGAAACCTATTCCCCAGTTGCTATGCTTAAGTCTATTCGGTTTCTCCTAGCAACCGCCGCTCATTATGATTATGAGATCTGGCAGATGGATGTGAAAACAGTTTTCCTTAATGGAATTCTGGAAGAGGATGTGTACATGACACAACCTGAAGATTTCATCGATCCTAATACTGCTAGGAAAGTATGCAAGCTTCATCGATCCATTTATGGATTGAAGCAAGAATCTCGGAGTTGGAATCTTCGTTTTGATGAAGCGGTCAAAAAGTTTGATTTCATCAGGAACGAAGAGGAACCATGTGTTTACAAGAAGACTAGTGGGAGTGCAGTTTCATTTCTTGTATTGTATGTAGATGACATACTTCTTCTCGGAAATGACGTTCCGCTGCTTCAGTCTGTTAAGACTTGGCTCGGAAGTTGTTTTTCAATGAAAGACATGGGAGAAGCCGCATACATTCTTGGAATAAGAATCTATAGAGATAGATTGAACAAGTTAATTGGATTGTGTCAAGATACTTATATCGATAAGCTCTTACACAGGTTCAGTATGCATGATTCCAAGAAGGGCTTCATACCGATGTCTTATGGCATTACTCTTACCAAGAAGCAGTGTCCTTCGACACCTGCTGAGCGAGAGCGCATGGGTCGGATTCCTTATGCTTCTGCTCTAGGATCCATCATGTATGCCATGCTCTGCACTCGTCCAGATGTTGCTTGTGCTTTAAGCATGACGAGTAGATACCAATCTGATCCAGGTGAAAGTCACTGGACAGCTGTCAAGAACATCCTGAAGTATTTGAGAAATACTAAGGATAAATTATTGGTGTACGGAGGAAGTGATGAGCTTGTAGTAAGTGGTTACACAGACGCAAGTTTTCAGATGGACAAAGACGATTTCCGATCACAATCTGGTTACGTCTTTTTCTGAATGGCGATGCAGTTAGTTGGAAGAGTTCCAAGCAGGACACCGTAGCAGATTCCACGACCGAGGCTGAGTACCTCGCCGCTTCTGAAGCGGCAAAGGAGGCTGTTTGGATTAAGAAGTTCATCTCTGAACTTGGTGTGGTTCCTAGTATTTCTGAGCCAGTGGCTTTGTATTGTGACAACAATGGAGCCATTGCGCAGGCAAAGGAACCTAGGTCACACCAGAAGTCCAAACATATAGAGAGGAGGTATCACCTTATCTGTGATATCATTAATAGAGGAGATGTAAAGATCAGCAGAGTCCCGACGGATGAGAATGTTGCTGATCCTCTGACTAAACCTCTCCCAAGGCCTAAGCATGGGAGTCATACTACTGCTATAGGCATTAGATTTCTTAAGATATGATATTGATTTCAGTGGGAGTTGTTTTTGGTTTTTAGTTATGTTATGGTGTTTATGAAAATATATTATGGTTATGTTATTTTAATGAAATTTGTTTCAATATTATTTAATTATGTTATTAAATAATAGTTCCAAAGTAATTTATGAAAATTTATAGGTCATCAAGTATGTGACTTGATCATGAAACCCTATAAGTAATAGATGACATAAATTATGTTGGTTCCTGGTCAAGGTTGTTAAAGTGGGACATTAACACGCGTGAGACTAGTATGTGAGGTGACTGATGACTAAGTTTCATGGAGTCATTTAATAAGAGTATTAAAGTCAATCACATAGATATATGCTATAGAACATAGTATCGGACTTGACCCGTTAATGAGAAATCTACAAGATAGTTATATGAGTGTCATAAGAGGTTCTCATTGCGACTATAGAGTATAGTCCTTAGACCTGAGGTCATCATGATTTCTTACATATGAATTGGTCCGTCTTGACTTTGTCAAACGTCAGCCGTAACAGGTGACTATAAAGACACTGATTGGGTGTATCATGAAGTGTGAAAGGAACATGGATGGAACAAGATGGGATTTGTCCCACCTATATAACAGGAGATAAATATCTCAGGGCCTATCGAAGATTTGATACTGAGAAATGCGTAGCCGCGCTCAAACGAGGTGATTGTCAGTCGTTTGTTTTATCAGTATAAACCGGAGTTTGATAAACATGATCTAGCTTAATAAGGAGGACACTGTTCTTGCCTTATGCCAGATCGAGATATAGAGACGAAGGGATTATAGGAATTGATGATTCCAGTACAAGTGGGAGATTGTTGGGAATGTCCTGAAATCTATTGTACTTACTCTAAGTGAAAGTTGTATTGTCGAGATGAGACAGTCATATGATACTGGGCAATCATCATGCTTTGCTAGAAGCCACTTATGATCAATGAGTTTAGAACTCATTGCTAGTATTATATGATCCTACAGGGTCACACACCTAAGCAAACTGGATACAAAATATGAGGTTGATCATTAGTGTAATGATCTGGTGAATGTATATTTGATATGCATTCAATAGCGAGTTTCTGAGGCAGTGTCGATCGACACAGATCGCGGACCAAAATAACGATTTTGGTTTATGACTTAATTAACCACGATTTGAGTCTTGGTTAATCAGGTCATGGTAAAAGTCAATATATATATGATATATGGTTGACTTTTACAACCACCATACTTAATTTACAGCCATCTCAGTGAAACAGAGAAACCTCTAAGAGATCTGATCTCTACGGCACTAGCATCCCGGTCTGTTCCAGTTTGTGTGCGTGTGGATACCAGTAGAGGCGCAGCACTTGGGGCGCTTGAGAATCTCGAATACCTTATCATCTTCCGCTGCATAACTTTCCAGGTATCTTCGAGATCTGATGTAGATTCAATGATATAAACATGAACCCTAGATCCTAGGCTTGGAATTTATACTTAGGGTTAATTGTGATTAGAACTGCTAGAAATTCCTTCAAGTAACACAAAGTAATCAATGGAAGTGAGAAATTAAGATTAGAAAGTAATTTACATCAATGGATGTCCATAGACTAATGTGCACGAAAACATGCCCATTGTACATTGTACACGAAAACATGTCCACAAACTAGCAATTTACAAATACGATGAAAGCATGAATACAAAGCATGCCCATAGGACAGTGTATACAAAACATGTCCATCCATACAATACATGTGATGATATTTGTAAGCTAGATCTGATTGACAGTCTATACGAAGAAAATATGAACACTAAGCAATTTACATCTATAGGTGTCCACAACTAAGTGTACACGAAAAATATGTCCATCCATACAATATACACAAAAATATCTATTAAATAGCTATACTAATCCAGGTTTTGTCTATACAAAGAGACATGAACAATATAAGGAATTTACATGGATTGGTGTCCAGAAAGCTCTACAAAGAGGTCTGATAATGGAATTTACATGGATTAGCTATTCTAATCTAGGCAGGTCTACAAAGAGGTCTGATAATGGAAATGGAAACTCCGAAAAGAACAACAGGCCTAAGAGCCGTGGGGACAGGTCCACGTCAAGGAAAAGATCAAACAAAGGTAAGAAGGGAGCTTGCTTTATATGCGGTAAGGATGGTCACTGGAAACGTGAGTGCCCTGGCAAAGGACAAAGAAACAACAATGAATCAGCAGCCAACACAGTGTTAGAACTTAAGGAGCCAGCGGTTCTCACTGCCAGTGCTGGTTTGTATCTTTCACTTCCCATTCCAACGCAATCGTGGACCGATCTCAGTATGGACTTTGTCCTCGGCCTTTCTCGAGCTCAGCACGGATTCGATTCGATTTTCGCTGTCGTTGACAGGTTTTCCAAAAATGGCGTATTTTTTCCCTGAAAAAGACAACATATGCTTCTCAAGTGGCTATGCTCTTTTTCCGCAACATTTATATGCTTCATGGATACATATGTCGATTGTCTCGGATCGAGACACACGCTTTCTTAGCCATTTTTGGGGATCACTTTGGCGTTTGATGCAAACTAATCTTGACATGACTTCAGCTTACCATCCTCAGACCAAAGGTCAAACGAAGGTGGCGAATATATCGTTGGGTTATATTTTACGGCGTCTCATTGGTGATAACCTTAAGTCTTGGGATCAGATTCTTTGTCAGGCAAAGTTTGCTCATAATAATGCGCTGAATAGGAGCACCAGGTTTAGTCCTTTCACATTTTCTATGGTGTCTCCCCTCGCAGTCCTTTGAATCTCAGTATTGCACCGGACAGGACGCGTATGCACGGTCGAGCTTGTGATTTTGTTGAAGAATTTATTGATTTACACTTGCAAGTTCATGCGAACTTGAAGCGTACTACAGCCAAGTATAAGAGTGATGTTGATGCATGTCGTTGGGACGAGCAGTTCAATGTTGGAGATAATGTTTGGGTTGTACTCACAAAGGATTGTTTCCCTCCGCATACTTACAATAAGCTCAAGGCTCGTCAGATTGCTCCTCTCCAAGTTTCGTAGAAGATCAACACTAATGCGTATAGATCGTGTCTTCCTCCAACTATGCATACGGCCGATGTTTTCAATGTCAAACATCTCACTTCGTTTGTCGATTCTTCCATTGATGAAAATTAGGGGACATGTTTTTTTACCTGGGGGACCTGATGTAGCGGCTATTCAACTAAGTTGTGTTTTGGTGTTACTAAAACATCATCGATTTAGCTTAGTATTGACTTTGGTTTTTCGTATGATTTTATTTTCTTAATTATTTTCAGTTTAAATATATCTTTGGAGCTTGTGTTTATCTCCAACTGATATTAGGATATTCAGTGTTATCTCCTTAGGGTTATAAAATGAGTGTCGAGATCATTATGTAGAAGTCGATTTTTGATTAATAAAAAGAGAATTGCTTCTCAACTTTAAAGTATTTCGCTTCTCCTTCTTCTTCTTATTGAATTCGCGAGAAACAAAAGCAACAAGATCATTCATAATCCATTGATATTCGATTAATCTTGTCTTACCTATATATTAATTAGCCAAAAAAAACTTTGATACTATACTAAACTCAAGAAATTACTCTGAAAATTATGTGTGTTACTGATTTTGTTGATAAAAATATATATATGTCAACAACAAAAAGTACATACATACATGTTCTAGTCTAAGGTAAACCTTTTTAGAAAAAGTAATAGATAAACATTAATAAGTTAAAATTCTACATTTTCCATATTTTTGTATCTTCTAAATATTCTTGTCCTCTTGGACTCCAATAATATGAAAATTGAATATTTTAAAAATAAAATAAAGTTTGTTTATCCGACAAGTATAATGTGGGGAAAAAAATTCAACTTACTCTTAGTTATTGTTTAAAAAAATTTAAACCTAAAATTTGGTTTTACTCTCAATAATCAATTACTATGGAATCCTCCTATAGATGTTTTTCAAAGCTTGTGTGGAAAGTTAGCAAATTTATTAATCAAAATTTTGGGCAAGTGTCTTCCTTTTTTAGACTTGTAAGGTTTAAAATGAATATTTAATATATAAAAAGACAATTATCAACCAAATTTTAGATATAAAATAAAATGTCACATTAAAATGTCAAATGGCTTACCCGCACACATCAATATATCTTTCAGTCAGACAGTTTGATTGAACAACCTTGTAGTTGTTTGTGATCAAATATCAAATAATTAAACAAGTAGCATAAGAAAAGCCTACAGTACAAGCTAATTAAGAAGATCACACAATGCATAATAGTATGATAAAGGTAGTGATGCTTAGAACTCTATGGTGGAGGAAAGTAAGGAGATAATGCGATGCTTAGAACTCTATGGTGCTGCTTCCGGACAAATGCTAAACCTTCATAAATCTTCAATTATCTTTGGTTCAAAGATAGATGAAGATACTAAAATAGCAGTCAAACGCATCCTTGGAATTGAGAAAGAAGGAGGCGATGGCTCTTATTTAGGCCTTCCGGAATGTTTTAAAAGATCCAAAAAGACCTACTGAACTTCATCCGAGAAAATCTAAGTGGGAGATTGAATGGATGGTTCTGAAAGTCACTGTCACATGCGGGTAAAGAAGTCCTAATTAAGTCAGTATGCTTAGCAATGCCCATCTATGCTATGTCCGTCTTCAAGCTTCCAAAGGATCTATGCGATAAGCTGACAAGTGCAATGGTGGAGTTTTGGTGGAGTAGCGGCACCAACAGGAAAAATCTACCGTGGATAGCATGGAAGAAGTTATGCAAAAGGAAAGAGGAAGGTGATTTGGGATTTCACGACATAAGCAGGTTTAATCAAGCTCTACTCGGGAAACATACATGGAGAGTTTGGAGCAACCTGGATTCTCTTATGTCTAGAATTCTTAAGGCAATATATTTTTGAAATGGATCCTTTCTTTATTGTGGTACTGGAACCCGACTCTCATACGCGTGGAGAAGCATTCTTCACGGCAGAGAAGTTCTGAAACAGGGGCTGTTGAGAGGAATAGGTGATGGAGCGGATACTAACGTCTAGTCTAACAACTGGATTATAGACCTTATTCCCAGAACTCCCATGTACCGTGAGAAAATATGTCTTCTTGAATATCCACTATCTGTTGCTAGAGAAGTATAGGAAAAATCGAGGATTAAAGCTCCCACAACAGGTTTCTCGGTAAACTCTGTCTTCTTGAATATCCACTATATGTTGGACTGTATGGGGAAGAACATGCAGAGCACAACGAATACAAAGGAAACACCGTGGATACTATGGCACATCTGGAAATCAAGGAATGCCTTAGTTTTTGAAAACACGAAACTGAGCCCATATGAAGTGAAGGACAAAGCTATTGAGAATATTGGGATTTGGTACAAAGTTAACTATGTAGATCTGAACACACTACCAGTTTCCTCTAACTTGCAGACGTCTCGGAAGTGGAAAAAACCTTCATATGGAATGGTCAAGTGCAATATAGGAGCATCTTGGTCCCAGACAAATTTAAATGGCGGAGCTTCTTGGATCTTACGCAACCACGGCGGTGAACCGATTTTTCACAGCCGTAGATCCTAGTTCCCAGTCCGATCACAGCAGGAATGTGAACTCCTAACCTTTCTATGGGCGGTGGAGAGCATGAAAAGCCTCCGAATCGACAAGGTCATCTTTGAATCTAACCTCTCCGAGGCAAGGAAGACTATGTTATCACCTCAGAATTACCCTTGTGAGGTGTTAAACATGCTCCCTACCTTTACCAACTTCACTTGCAAGCATGTTATGGAGGATCGGAACAAAGTGGCCAATGCAATTGCAGAGAGCGTGTTTAGAGGTCGTCGTTACCAATCTTACACCACTTGAGGTGGACCAAGATGGCTCGGGCATACAATTGCTGAGGAAGCGACTTTGCTAGATGAGATCAGAGGCTAATACAGCTATGGACTTTCAACTGTCCCGAGTCCATCCATTTTTCCTAAACGTGACCGTGTTGGGGCTCCATGTTTATCTTTTCCCTGGTTTTTGCTCTTTGTCCTATCGAGATGCCTAATGTTTTCCTCTGTTTCATGCATTTTTTCTCTGTTTTCTTTGAACCTTAACGGTTGTCTTTGTCGTTTTATTTGTTGTTACCGTTGACATTTTCGGCCAAAGCATTAATACAAACATCGTTAATGGGAGAAGCGGTTTTTATAACTGCGGTGCGTATTTTGTGGACCCTACCTAAAGTTCATCACAACACATTTTGAGGATAACGGGCGTTATTTAAAAAAAAATCCACTTGCAAATTTCCAAGTAACTGAAATAGGCTAATTATGAAATAACGCACTATAAAACCTCACCCACTATAATAACCAGCGGTTTATGAAAAAAAATACGCAATAGACTCTCTTTTTTGACAACTCACAAGACTTTTTATATAAATTAACACATATATTTATGGCAACTCATGCACTATACTTGTTACAAATAATGATCTTATTCATCTGGTTAAACTGATGGAAATACAAAGCAATTTGCATGTTATTTTACTGAATATGAACCTTTTAATAAAATAAAATATGGAAAAATTTTTTGTCAATGAACCACTATTTTTAATAATAAAAATTATAAAACGGAAAAATATGAGTTAAAGATCCATTTGAAAACTCAGTTATTATGTCAGATCGGGTTCAAATCAATTTTACAGGGGCCCAAGTTGATTCGAGTTTAGCAATGGCATACTTGTAAAAACTTGATTTTTTACTGGGTACTATTCAGCTTAGATATTTTTGGGTACTATTCGGTATTCGATAGTCGGTTAGTTTGGTATTACCAAAAAAAAATTAAATCGAATCTTGCCGATTTATAACAAATCAAACCGAATTTATATCAAACCAAATCAAACATGTTGAACCAAACCAAATCAAATCAATTTTTTTGGTTTTCAGTTAGATTTAATTATAAATTCATTTTAATTTGGTAGATTAAAACATCGGTTATCAATTCGGTAGTCGGTTAATTTAGTTTTACCAAAAATAAAAAAATTGAATCAAATCTTGCCGATTTATACCAAACGAAAGCGAATTTATATAAAAAAGATTATAAACCGAACTATCCAAAGTAACCGAATTTAACAAAAAATATAAAATTACTGAACTAAACCAAATCGATATGAAATAACGAATTTATCCAAATTAATTTAATTAGGTGGAATTAATCAAAATTCTTTCTAAAATCTGCACTTATCCCGCAAATTATTTTCCACCAATCAATAAATATTCCGCATCGCTTATTATATATAAACCGCATTTGTCCCGCAAACCGCATGTACCGCAGTTGGACCGTACCGCACTCTAAAACCGCTTTTCCCGCACAACTAAAACTGCGGTCACCATTCGGACCCAAAATCGTATATTGATCTGTACCATCAAAATTCCCTCGAGATCTGACACTAACAAAAGCTTTTAAATTTTGTTGAATACCACACCGATAATGTTTTGCACTTATAGTTTATTATGTCCTTTCATACAATATCTAAACTAAAGTTATAAAAATATTATCAATTTTAGCTAGATATAGCTGAAACTTACAAAGTTCCATACAAAGGTTGCATTAGATCTAGGAAACGGGTACCATGGATCGAAACAGTCATATCTGAGCAATGGCAGACCCATCAATCATTTTAACCGGATTCAATATATAAAATAAATGAATCAAAAACGAGGGTCAATATATCAAATAAATAAAGGGAAAATGCCAAACAATTACCGAACTTTGTAAGTTTTACCCAAAAAACACGAACTTTCGGACCGACCAAAAAAACAATGAACTTTATTTGACTTTCCAATTAAATCTCAAAGTTCTCGTTGATTTGCCAAAATAACACGCCATTAGAAAAACGTAACAAAACAATTACATGCTGTTTGTTTTGGCCGTTAAGTAAAACGACGTCGTTTTAAGCTGAGATGAAACGATGTCGTTTTACATGTTTTTGAAAATAAAAACATGTCCATCCTTAGATTTGAACTCGCAAACTCTAGGACAAAATTGGGTCTCTTATCACTCGGCTAGTGGCACTTTCAACGTAATGTCTAACATACTGTCTTTTATAGAGTATTGAATAAATATCCAAAAAATCTTTAAAAACTTTAAAATTTCAAAACATTACAAAATAATTCAAGAAAATTTCTAAAAAATACAAACAAATTTTTATTTCTGGATTAAAAAACAATTGTTTTTTTTTTAATTCGAAAATTCGAAAAAATCGAAAAGTGCTCAAATTTAAAATTAATTGTACCCACATAAAAATGTATAAAAGCTTAATCATACAACTTTGAGTACAACTAATTTTCATTTTTAGCATTTTATTTGCATTTATATATTTTTATTATTTTCTAATTTTTACCTTAAAAAGGTTTATTTGTAATTTTTTAGAATTTTTCTTGATTTTTGTTATAATTTTGTGGAATTTAAAAAAAAAATTGGATATTTAGTTCATACTCTATAAAGAAAGTATGTTAGACATTACATTGAAAGTTCCATTAGCCCAGTTGTGAGAGACTCTTTTTCGTCCCAGAGTCCGCGAATTCGAATCTAGGGATGGACATGTTTTTATTTTCAAAAACATGTAAAACGACGTCGTTTCATCTCAGCTTAAAACGACGTTGTTTTACTTAACGGCCAAAACAAACAGCGTGTAACTGTTTTGTTACGTTTTTCTAACGACGTGTCATTTTTGGCAAGTCAACGAGAACTTTAAGATTTAAATGGAAAGTCAAATAAAGTTCAATGTTTTTTTGATCGATCCGAAAGTTCGTGTTTTTGGCAAAATTAACAAAGTTCATGAATTGTTTGGCATTTTTCTCAATAAATAAATCAAAAAGTTGAATGTTGGTTTCGAAATTAGGTTGGGGGGGGGGTTGAATAAGATAGATTTAACAAATGTGATGTTTACTTTACATGTAAACAATTTGTTTCAACATTTATGGGGTCTCATGGGACTAGGGGTGTCAAAATACCCGGACCCGTAGATCCGAACCAAAGTCGATTCGAAAAAGTGGTATCGAACTAAATCTAGAACTAAAAAAATACTCAAACGGGTTATAAACTCCTATATCCAAAGAACCGAAACCAAATCGATAATAGAATGATACCTTTTTCTCTTAGTAGGGGTACGCCTCTAGATCTGAGGATATAAACGTAAGCCAAATTAAACCACAATCTCATGCAATTTTCATGTTGCCAATCTTTTTACAGAATGTTGGTGAAATTCACCAAAAAGCTATCCATCATTATTGGAAATTTTGTGTACTTTATAAGGAGTAAATTGTAACAACCCGATATTTCTGGTCCAACAAAGCCCTTTATCTCGAGGAGAAAACTCTAGGTATTTCTTATAAATAGAGTTATTACACTTTATTTTTATCATATAAACTAAATCTCTAAGCGAAACTCTGCAAAAATTGAGCCGTCGAAGAGAGAAAGTGATGAACCGTCGATTCCAGAATCACCCGTGCGTAGATCAACTCGTATAGCATCGTCACATGATAAAAGTAATTCCGTAAACCCGATTTCTGATAGGTTTTACCCTTTGCCAAACTTAAATCGATCATAACTTTCAAACCGTAATGAATCGCTGAAATCCGAGACCAACACCGGATTAATCTCGACGAGACAAAGCCAGAACCGCCAACCGCTCCTATGCCGGACACAAGACGCGCCCTCAAATTCCGAACAAAGGTCTGACACGCGACGCCACGCGCACTGCCGGTAACCCACGCGCCGCTGCCGGTCTGCCGTCGCCGCTGGTGACTCAGTGAGTTGACTCGGTAACTCGGTGGTTGGCCGAGTCAACTCGGTTGACCGATGGGTTGACTGGTTCAGGCTGTTTTAATTAGGTTAGCTGGTTCAATTCAATTTCATCCGGTTTAATCTGTTTTAAGTGGTTTAAATCAATTTCATCTAGTTTAATTGATTTAAATTAATTTGAACTTGTTTAAATTAAATTCATTTGGTTAAATTCAATTGGATCCGGTTTAGTTAAATTGAATTTGATTTAGGCTGTTAGACTTAGTTTGGATTGGGTGGGTTAACGGGTCGGATCCATGTCATGTTTGGGTTTGGGTTGACCGGGTTGACTTTTTCAGTTGACTATAACGAACTCGTCCCTTATCCGATTTAAGTCAAACGAAAGCCTATCTCACTCGATTTTTTACCCTGATTTCAGATTTAGATCCTGTTTGAGCACCAGGAGTCTCTAAATTACTATTTTACCCTTTGATAATGTGAGGGTTATTCCATAACTATTCGTTTTCCGTTTTAAGCCTTCAGATATGTAGTTTAGTATCTAAATGTGCTCTATTGTTTCCTAAGTCTCTAGGTTGTTTGTTAAATTGGAGAAAAGATTAGTATTTAAATGTGCTCTTTTGTTTGCATTGTCGTTAAATTGTTATGGCTTGATATACATATGTAAATATAATATAATATAATATATATATATATAGACGTGTGGTGATGTGAGTATGTGAGATTTGGGGGGTTCAGAGACAAAGTTATGTACTTGGGCTGTATTATGTGCGGTACACAGAGGCCTAAGTCGATCTATTGTCAGGGTCCTAATATCGATAAAGCGTCCTTTGGGCGGTGCAGTGGACACACCACCCATCACGAAGACTCATTGGAGTGGTGTGGGTGATCACTCGATTCACTAGGAACCTTGTTTGCTGCTTGGGCACATTAGATTCCGTGATTATTCGTGTTTAGGCTAGACTACTTTATTTGGAGTGCTTGGACCTGCGTTTTAGCATCCCATACCTCGCTAAGTGACTCCCATATCTCCCACCCCTCTTTCTTTCCCTCATTTTCAGGTGAGCTTGTCGAGTAGATGGATGCTTAGCTGGGATGGGTGCTTGGGCCTTTTCATCGTTGTTTTCCGCATTTGTTTTTGACATTGTTATATGGCTTTATTTTAATTTATTGCATTGTTGGACTAGTAGTTTCAGTTTGGTTATTTATTGGAGTTTATTTGAGTTACCTTAGTTGCAAGTTCGAGTTATAATTAGTCTGGTGTTACATTTTGGTATTAGAGTGGGTTTGTCATCTCGGCCCGAATCTGGGAGGCGAGTAGTAGATAGTACATTTTGCATTGCATTCGGTTTTAAACGTTTTCTAGGAATTGGGGATTTTTAAAAATAGCACCATTTCTACTAGGTATTAGTCTTTTAATCGTCAGCTCTTTGGTCAACCAAATCTAATCATCGTGTTCTTCGTTTTCAGATGCCGCATAGGAGAATTGGTCGTCTTTGTGGTGCTGGAGTTGCACATGGTGCTGGAGTGGCACGTGTTGTTAGAGTTGCACGTGGTAGTGAAGAACTTGGAGAGAATAATCTTGTTGCAGGAAATCAGGTTGAGGTTAACCAAGCAATTGTTCAGCCCATGGATCCACATGCGATAAGACTTATGGTTGAGGAGACAGCTAGACAAGCTGCTTTGGCTGGAGTTCAGAAGGTTGCTCAGGAGGCTGCACAAGCAGCTGCGCAGGAGGCTGCTCAAGTAGCTGCACAGGAGGCAGCTCGAGTAGCAGCAGAGGAGGTTGCTCGCCATATTCTTCATCAGGCAGGACCTGTTGTTTCCGCTCACATGCACCACATGGTGCACATAATGTTGGTGGGGTGCAGCTGAATGCCCCACAGGCTGATGGACATAGACCACTTCCACCACCACCGCCACCGTCTGTTGTACTCAAAGAGAGACCCATATATTAGGATTTGATGGGTCAAATGCGGAGATTGGGCATGGAGCAGTTTAAAGGATCTGTCGACACTACTGCTGCAGATAATGGGAGGAGGATGTTGGAGCGCAATTTTGAGTATGTGAGGTGTACAATAGAGTACCGATTGGACTTGGCTACTCAACATCTCAGAGATGATGTCCTGTATTGGTGGGAGGGATTTGTTGATGTAGCTAGCGATCGCTATCAATTTACTTATGAGGATTTCAGAAGGGAGTTCAACAAAAAGTTATTTCCTCGAGAGTTAATGGATGAGAAGCAAAATACCTTCGAGAATGTTTCTAGGCTACCAGGACTGTCACAGAGTATGAGTGGGAGTTCAGTGAGCTCCACAGGTTTGCTAGGGGTATCGTGGACGAATATGATTTGATCATAAGGTTCTTGAAGGGTCTGCGAGTTGATATTCGCAACCGATGTGTTGTTAGTGACTACGGCAACTTTTCAGATTTAGTGGAGAAGGCTGCTTTTCAAGAGACAGGGATAGCTAAGGAGAAGAAATTCCTCAAGGCGAGTCAGCCAAAGCCTGTAAAGGCTCCAGAGATACAGAGGAGGACATCAGGACAGTCAGGGTCACCATATTGCCCTCATTGCCATCACCATCGCCATCACATTGGAGATTGTACAATGTGTTATGCATGTGGATGGTTGGGCCATATTGCAAAGTAGTGTCAAGTTAAGCAAGTGGATGCGCCAGTTATCAAGCAGATTGCAGCAACAACAACGGCACCAACAACACCTAGAGCTTGCTACAATTGCGGTCAGTAGGGCCATATTTACAGAGATTGCCCACAGAGGGCGCATGGTTTGCTTCTGCCACCACCACCCAAACGTCAAGCCACCGCCCCCACGAGTTTTTGCTCTAGCATATCCGGAAGGATTCGAGCTGATAGCCGGTACGTGTCTCCTTTTATATTTTGTTTATGTTTGTGAGTATGTTGTCTTGTGTGAATTTGTTACTAGTTAGAAAACTTATGTTGGATCGATTTTGGTTGGGGGTGAGGCAGCTTAAACCCTTTTTATAATGGAGCTTCGCATAGCTTCGTTAGTTCGAGTTTTGTTAAACGTTGGTCATTTCAAGGTGTATTTGAGCCAAGGACTAAGCGGGTTCTGACATCTAGAACAGAGAAGTTGGGAACTTCAGGCTTTAATTTAGAGGTACCAGTGTTTCTCGGGGGAGTTGTGTGCATCAGAGATTTGGCTGAAATGGTGTTAAAACATTACATGTAGTCGTGTTGGATTTCCCAAGGGAAAGAGTGCATATATCGGTAGAAGATGAGAATATCACATTCCAGGATATTCAGACAAATAAGAGAGTTTCCATTATTTTCATGTTGCATGCAGAGGAGTTGTTGGAGAGAGAAGCTGGGGAATTTATGGCTACGATATCGATGGTTCATGATGATAAAAATTTGGAGTTGTGTGATATACATGTTGTTGCAGAGTATGGAGATGTATTTGAGCCCTTGAAAGGCCCACCACCATCAAGAGGAAATGCTCTTACTATTGAGTTAGATCCAGGGACGACCCTTGTTTTTCGGGCACCATATTGTTTAGCCCCAACGTAGATGGCAGAGCTGAAAAGGAAGTTGGGTGAGTTGTCATATAAGGGGTTTATCATACCGAGCAATTCACCTTGGGGAGATCAAGTATTATTCGTCAAGAAAAAGGATGGGAGTTTCAGATTTTGTATGGACTATAGAGGCTTGAATAGGTCACCATCAAAAAAAAATATCCATTGCTAAGTATTGATGAGTTATTGGATCAGTTGCAAGGAGCTTCTAGGTTTTCTAAGTTTAGTTTGGCATTCGGGTATCATCAGATAGTGATAGCAGAGGATGACATGCGGAAGACCGCCTTTCAGACACATTATGGGCACTATGAGTTTGTAGTGATGTTGTTTGGACTGACTAATGCACCATCATCATCTATGAAGCTTATGAACGATGTGTTTTGCAAGCACTTGGATAAGTGTGTGATTGTCTTCATTGACGATATCTTGATTTATTCGCGGAGTAGAGAGGAGCATGCAGAACATTTAAGGATTGTTCTAGATAAGCTAAGGGAGCAGCAATTGTTTTCTAAGTTGAGTAAGTGTATCTTCTAGCATAGGAGGAGTGGATTTTTGGGACACGTGGTTTTAGAGGCAGGAGTAGTTGTACATCCGGAGAAGATAACTGCCACTACTAGGTGGCCGACGCCTAGGAGTGCCACCAATGTTCAAAAATTTATGGGGTTAGTTGGGTACAATAGGAAGTTTGTCAAGGGTTTTTCTAGTATATCTAAGACGATGACACGTTTGACGGGCAAGGATGTCAAGGTAGATTGGAAAGATTAATGTTCTCATAGTTTCGTCGAGTTTAAGAGGCGTTTGACGAAAACGCCAGTGTTGGTACGTCCACGGCCGGGAATACCCTATGCAGTGTACACTGATGCGTCAGGATCTGGATTGGGGTGTGTTTTGATGCAAGAGGAGCAGATCATTGCATATGGATCACGTCAGTTGAGACCTCACGAGGTTAATTACCCCCACTCACGATTTGGAGTTGGCAGCAGTTGTATTCGCTTTGAAACTTTGGAGAGCTTACTTGTATGGAGAGCAGGTTCAGATTGTCACAGATAACCAGAGTTTGAAATACATCTTTATTCAGGGGGACCTGAATTTGAGGCAGTGAAAATGGAATGAGTTGTTGGCAGATTATAATCTGGAAATTACTTATCATCCGGATAAGGCCAATCAGGTGGCAGATGCATTGAGTAGACGCATGAGTGTGACCCAAGAGGTCCAGGAGCTGACTGGGACGTTGGCTAGTCTGAGATTATGTGCAACCATTGCAGAGGGAGATACAGTTGGTATTGAGGCTTTGGATCAAGCATATTTACTGTGGAGGGTTCTACAAGCCCAAGAAAAGGATGAGGCATTGCGTAAGCAGATGGAGAAAGAGGTTATTGGTTATCACACTGCATCGAATGGTACGTTTCTTTATAGGAACCGAGTATGTGTACCAGATGAAGAGCAGCTGAAGAAGGAAATCTTGCTACAAGCACATCACTCACGGTTCTCTATTCATCCAGGGAACAAGAAAATATATGGGGATCATAAGCGATACTACCATTGGACTGGTATGAAGAGGTATGTGGCTACCTTTGTATCGTGTTGTGAAACATTTCAGTTGATGAAGATTAAACATAAGTTCCATGGCGGATTAATGCAAATTCTGCATATGCCACAATGGAAATGGGACATGGTGACTATGGATTTTGTTACTGGACTGGGGGGAAGAATGCAATATGGGTTATTGTAGATCGACTCACCAAGTCAACACACTTTTTAGCGATTAAGAAGACGAATGAGACACCTCAGTTGGCGCAGAAGTATGTTGATGAGATTGTGAGATTGCATGGATCACCTATCAGCATAGTGTCAAATCGGGATGCAAAGTTCACATCTACATTTTGGCAAGCATTTTAGAGGGAAATGGGGACGAGAGTCCATATGAGTACGGCTTATCATCCGCAGACATATGGTCAGTCATAGAGGACTATTCAGACTCTAGAGAATATGCTCATAGCTTTCATATTGGATTGGGAGGGGAGTTAGATGTAGTATCTACCGCTTGCAGAGTTTGCCTACAACAACAGTTATCACTCGAGCATTGAGATGGCACCGTATGAGGCTCTTTACGGTAGGCCTTGTCGTACACCACTATGTTGGACATAAGTAGGAGAGCGTAGAGACTTAGAACCATCAATGGTTCATGAAACGATTGAGCCAGTGGAATTTCTCAAGCGGCGGCTAAAGGAAGCCCATGAACGTCATAAGAACTATGCAGATAAGTGCATGGGAGATTTAGAGTTTGAGGTGGGCGACTTAGTATATCTGAAAATTAGGACATTTCATGAGAAACCCTAGGTATTTTATATACTTTATTTTTATCACATAACCTAAATCCCTAAGATAAACTCTGCAGAAATCGAGCCGTCGGAGAGAGAAAGTGACAAACCGTCAAATCCAGAACCAACCGTGCATAGACCGACTCGTATAGATAAAGGTAATTCTGAAAATCGGATTTCCGATAGGTTTTACCCTTGATCGAACTTTAAATCGATGATAACTTTCAAACCGTAATGAATCGCAAAAATCCTAGACCACCATTGGATTCAGCTCGACGAGTCGAATCTGGCGCCGCAAACCGCTCCTCCACTTGACACGTGACGCGCCCTCACTCACCGAGAGAAGGTTCGAGATGCGCCGTTGCTAATCCATGGGCCGCCGCCGGTCCGCCGTGACCGGTGGTGAATTTTCGGGTAAGCTCTGTCACCTCCTCCGTCTTGACTCACCAGTGACTCAGCGAGTTGACTCGGTGTCTCGGCGGTGGACCAAGTCAACTTGGTTGACCGATGGGTCGACTGGTTCAGGCTGGTTTAATTCAGTTGGCTGGTTCAATTCAATTTCATCCGGTTTGATATGGTTTAGGTGGTTTAAATAAATTTCATCTGGTTTAATTTGATTTAAATTAATTTGAACTGGTTTAATTAAATTCATTTGGTTTAATTCAATTGGTTTAATTCAATTGAATTCGGTTTAGTTAAATTGAATTCGGTTTAGGAGGTTAGACTTGGTTTGGATTAGTGGGTTAACGGGTCGGATCCGGGTCAGGTTTGGGTCTGGGATTGGGTTGAACGGGTTGACATTGACAGTTGACTTTTAAGTTGACCATAACTAACTCATCCCTTATCCGATTTAAGTCAAACGAAAGCCTATCTCACTCGATTTTTCTCCCTGATTTCAAATTTGGATCCAGTTTGAGTACTAGGAGTCTCCACATTACTATTTTACCCTTTGCTAATTTAGGGCTATTCTATAACTCTTCGTTTTCCGTTTTAAGCCTCCACACATGTAGTTTATTATCTAAATGTTCTCCGTTTGTTTGCTAAGTCTCTAGGTTGGTTGTTAAATTTGAGATAGGATTATAGAGGATTCAACACATTTTTTTGCATTGTCGTTAAAGTGTTATTGCTTTTATACATAAGTAAATATATATTGATAGACACGTGGTGATGCAAGTAGGTAAGATTGCAGGGGTACAAAGATGAAGTTCTGTACTTGGGCTGTATTGTGTGCAGGGACACGAGAGCCTAAGTCGATATGTTGTCGGAGTCCTAAGATCGATAAAGCGTCCTCTGGATGGTGCGGTGGACACTACATACATCACAGAGAATCATTGGAGTGGTGTGGGTGATCACTTGATTTGCTAGGAACCTTTTTTGCTTCTTGGGCACATTAGGTGTTGTGATTGTGCGTGTTTAGGCTAGACCGAATCTGTGGACTTGCGTTTTAACATCACATACCTCGCTGAGTGACTCCCCTGTTGTTCACCCCTCTTTCATTCCCTCCTTTCAGGTGAGTCAGATGAGTAGATGGATGCTTAGCTGGAATGGGTGCTTGGGGCGTTTTCATAGTTGTTTTCCACATTTGTTTTAGACATTGTTTTATGGCTTTATTTTAGTTTATTGCATTGTTGGACTAGTATTTTTAGTTTGGTTATTTATTGCAGTTTATTGGAGTTACATGAGTTGCAAGTTAGGGTTACAATGAGTCGAGTATTGCATAAATAATTCAATATGTTTACATTTGTAAAAAGGATTATTTATTTACAGTTTATTATATCTTTATATTAATTGGAAAGTGATTTGAGTTTTTATTTATTTTTATGTTATTGATTATTTACTCAACCTTAATGAAATTATGATTTTTATTATATTAAACTTCCTTTAATTTTTTATATTGATTTAAATAATTATTTTATTATATTTAAGAGATATAGATAATCTCGATTTCTTAAAAAATAATTGTTGAACCAAGATTTTTGTTTTTATAATAAGTTTGTTAATTATTCAACATAATTTTTAGTAACTGAATATTATGATGATTAAGTGCTCGATGCAGTAATGCACAACTGTATAATTGTTTTTTGAAAATAGTCATTATAAAAGTTATTTGATATAAGTTTAATATGTATTCTGTTGATTTAATATATTTATTTTTAAATAACATGATATGCTCATATATATAATTTATTTTTCTTTTCATATTTTAATAACTAAATTTAGTAATTTATATAAATATAATTTACTGATTATGAAAGTCGAAACATAATAATCCGTTCATTTAACATTCTGCAATTGTTTATTTAATTTTAATGTTTATATAACTAAATTGATAAATCTATTTTTAAAATTTTATATTTTAATGAAAAAAATCCCTTAAAATATTTTGTAAACGAAACAAATTAATCTATTTTCAACCCATCATATAGTAGTCTAAATATTTTGAAAAGTTGATATAACAATCCATCTAAAACTGTGATCGTAAAAAAATCAACCGTAATCTAACCAATCATAATTCAACTAATATAAATATTGAATAATTTTAATATTTTTATAAAATTAAGAATATATCAATTGAAATTGGTTAATCTATATTTTTAACCCGTCTTCGAGTAGGCAAAGTTTTACTTTTAATATTTTTATAATTGAAATTGGTTAATTTATTTTTATCTGTCTTGAAATGGTCTAAATATAAAGATTGTATATTTGTTATATATATTATTATAATTATAATTATTGTATAATAAATTTAATAATAAATACGAATTAAATATTATTTTCTAAAGAAATAAAATAATTAAGATTTTATCATAATATAAAATATATATTTATATGTAAAATATAAAAATATATTATGGATATATTTTGAATAGAATCGTAAATTATATAATATTTACTTACATTTACAAAATAATTAATGTATAAATTATTTAATTATATTTATCAATTGACTTAATAGTTTCATGATTATATATTATATATATATATATATATATATTTAGTTAATTAGGTAAATATGACCCACTACATTTAGATTAGTTGGATACAAGTTTAATAATTGTTTTGTTTGAAAATATGTTTAGTAGAGATAATATTATATTTCTTAGATAACTTTTAATGAAATTTAAACAAATTACTAGAATACAATGTCATTTTATATTTTATGTAATATAAAACATGACTAAAAGTTTATTTTGGAAAAAAAATTCATATATTAATAGTATAGATTCTGGAATTCATCTTCAATATTTATTTAACATGTCATATTTAATTTTTATAGGTTCTATAAATAAAGAAAATTTGAAGGATAAATAAGGCAAGTCTAGTGATCATGGAATGGCGGGTAAATAGGATCAATCGCAATGCATGCTTGTGTCCGAAGCAGCGACTTTATTGTCATTTTGTAGTTCCTCTGTCTCGTTCAATCGAAAACTACATTTCGACAGAAAGAGATTCGAAGTGACAATTAAGCAATCAATTTCAAAAAAATTTTTTTCATTCAAAAAGACCTGTCTTTAACTCATTCACCCTGGCTTTCATCTCTCTCTCCGGGAACAGGAACCGTCGGAAAAGAAAAAACCGGCCGATGGAGAGTGAGGCGTGGAAAGCACACGTGGCGATGGTCGGTGTGCAATTGTTCAACGGAGGTTATCACGTGATTACCAAAGTAGCTCTCAACGTCGGCGTAAACCAACTCGTCTTCTGCGTCTTTCGTGATCTCATCGCTCTCTCCATCCTTGCTCCTCTAGCTTATATCCGTGACAAGAAGACGAGACCTCCTTTGAATCGACGCTTTCTTTTAGCTTTCTTCTTCCTCGGCTTAACTGGGTACCTGAGAGTTTTTTTTTCTTTTCTTTAATGGTTGTGTAATCATTATTAAACACCTCTGTATGTTGTTTTTGGTGTGATTAGGATATTTGGCAATCAGCTTTTGTTCCTCGTTGGTCTCAGTTACACCAATCCCACTTATGCTGCAGCCATTCAGCCGTCTATTCCGGTTTTTACTTTCATCCTGGCTCTCATTATGGGGTAAAGACTTGTCTGATTCTTGCATCATCAATGCCTTGTATTTTACAATATTGTGTGATGATGCAGAACAGAGAGATTGAATTTATTCAAACTAGAAGGTCAAGCTAAGGTAGGAGGTACGCTGATCTGTGTGGTAGGAGCGGTATTGATGGTTTTGTTTCGTGGACCGGCTTTGTTTGGGGAAACAGAGATAAGACACTCTGAAGCATCAGGACACTTGATGTCTAGCTTTCTGAATGGACTTGGGAGATGGAATTTGGGAGTATTGTGTTTGATTGGGAACTGCACTTGCATGGCTGCCTTTCTTGCTATTCAGGCATGTGTCATTTTGCTTACAGAGTTTCAGATATCTTTGGACTGACCCCACGTTGTAAAAATATGATCAGGCTCCGGTCTTAAACAAGTATCCAGCTAATCTTTCAGTCACAGCATACTCGTATTTCTTTGGGACCATGTTTATGGTGACATCTGCTTTTTTCATGACCAATGAGTCGACCAACTGGAGTCTTACAAGATCCGAGTTCTTTGCAGTTGTCTACGCAGTAAGTTCCTCGCACCATATATTTTATGTTTACTGATATTGAGTAACTCTACTTCCTCTGTGCAGGGAGTTATCGCGTCTGCCCTTAACTATGGTCTCTTGACGTGGTCCAATAAGATTTTGGGTCCTTCCTTGGTTGCTCTTTATAATCCTCTTCAGCCTGCAGCCTCAGCCTTGTTGTCCAGAATCTTCCTAGGAAGCCCTATCTACTTGGGGAGGTTCAAATTTAACTCTCTCTCCTTTTTTATTCTCTCTCTCTACGATCTGTCTGAAGTTGCCTTTTCTCTTAGTATTTTAGGCGGATGTGCAATCATCGCCGGTCTTTACAGTGTCACATGGGCGTCTTACAAAGAAAAGAAAGCAGCAGCAGGTATCATCCCAATCACCTCAAACTCAAAGGAAGTTGAACCCTTGATCTACAAAGACCATAAAAACAAACCAATGGGACAACTATTCACAAACATTCCTGTCTCTTCACCAAAATCTGCGGACTGAAACCAAAAGTCCGGCTTCTTCAAATAACTCGGGTGTGCTGTGGTGTTTTTCTTGACCTCCTTTTTGCGGCACAAGTCACTATTATACTTTCCAAACAGTCTATATATATATGATCTTTCTTTAATATTCTTTAGAGTAGATGTCGACCAACATGGTTAACTTAATCATTGTATAACAACTCAATTTATATTCGTTTTGATAACATACAAATGAGGTGAAAATAGTTATTTATTGAATAAGTAAAAGTGGCCTTACACCAACAACTGAATCACCCCAAAATTAGAAACGAACTCAGCTAACTCTATTCAACGATTCTAGGAGGACTTATTTGAGTGAGACAAAACAGAGTAACAACTTATTCAAATGAGATAATACCTAACAATACATGATTTCTTAGAAAAGAAAAAGTTTGTAGATGTTATTGCAACGGAAATGTTTTTAAGTCGTTTAGGTGTTTGCACTTTGCAGTAGGGTTGGGCATAATAACCGAACCCGAAGAACCGAACCAGATCCGCACCGAAAAAGTCGGTATCGGTTCGGGTTCAGATCCAGCAAAATAACCGATTGGATCCCAAGTGCAAGTTACTTTGGATATCGGATATTACCCGAACCGAACTGATATCCAATTGGATTTTCGAATTAACCCGAACTATACCAATAACTCTACTACATTACTAGTTCACTTCTTTTAATTTATTAAAAAATTTAAAATTACATAAAAAATGCTAAGCAAATATTTACTTATAATTATTAAAATCTATTACTATTTAATTTAAAATATAAATTAGTATTTTTCGGGGCGAGATATTTTTTGGTTTTTGGATTTTTTCGAGTTTTGTTCAGAATTTTTGGGTTATTCGAGTTTTTCGGGTATTTCGGGTTTTACTCCGGATTTTTCGGATTTTTTTGGGTTTTTAAAGTTATATTGAGTACTTTGGTTACAAAAGAACCGAACCCGATTGATACCCGAAAGTATTTCGGATTTATTCGGATTTTACATTGAAGTAGAGAACCGACCCGAACCCGACATGATCCGAACCGGACCGAACCAATTTTTTTTGTAAAATACCGATTGGGACTTCTATGCATAGGACCGAAATATCCGAGAACCGAATGGGTGGAACCAAACACCGATTGAATATCCGATTGCCCATAGCTACTTTGCAACGATAGATAGTTTACGAAAGAGAAAACGGCTGCGTTTAAACGACCGCGTATTTCAAAAAAAAAGGGGGGGGGGAAGGAAAACACGCGAAAACGGAAAAGTAAACACTCCCGCTGCAAACACTTCTTTTGAAGGCATTCGTCTATCACGTGGATCGACTCTAAGAACCGTTGATTATCTCTTAATCGACGGCCAATACTTAATATTCATGTAAACATGACCACCACCACTATATAACTCACTGCTCTCTCCTTTTATCTCAAATCATTATTTGCAATTTGATTTTAGTGGGAAAATGTCAGGTCGTGGAAAGGGAGGAAAGGGTCTCTGCAAAGCGACACAGGAAGGTTCTGAGAGACAACATCCAAGGAATCACCAAACCTGCAATTCGTCGTTTGGCTCGTAGAGGAGGCGTCAAGCGTATTAGTGGTCTGATCTACGAAGAGACATGTGGCGTCCTCAAGATCTTTTTGGAGAACGTCATCCGCGATGCAGTCACTTACACCGAGCACGCACGCAGGAAGACGGTGACCGCCATGGATGTGGTTTATGCTCTCAATGTAGAACCAAAATTTACAGCACTACGTTAAAAACGATTTAATCACGAATAAAACATAAGCGTTAAGGAAACGATATCAAAACAATTTAACAGAAGGAGTAGAAGTCAGAATATATGGAGGCGAGATTTGATCTCTTTCCTTAACTCAAAGAATCACCCGTAGTGTGACAAGTTAAATCATGATTCATGAGTCCCAGGATACAACCATATGAAACCGTATCGCAACACTCAATATCGGTTCTGTCGAACATATGAACTACGATACTCTCGAAATTAGACACTAATCTAAAACATAAGAGAATTGAAGGAACTTTTATTTGTGTTTTTCTCTGTGTGATTTTCATTCTGGATGCTCTAGAAGAGAGGCTTAGGGGTCCTTTATATAGGACTAACACGTTTCCATAAATTGGACATTTACTTGTCTAGCAAGTTTCCACAAATTGAAAATTTTACTTGTCTAGCAAAATAGAAAGTTACTTGTCTAGCAAGTTTTCACAAATTGAAAATTTACTTGTCTAGCAAGTTTCCACAAATTGGAAAATTTCCCTTCCATATCTTTATGGGCTTAACACATTTCTTTTACACAAACACATTTTAATAAAGCCCATGTCTTAACATGTCTTTATTAAATAATTGTTCCAACAATCCCCCACATGAATAGAAATGACTCTAAACATATGCATATGCAACTATCTAGACAGACTCAGTGAATTAGATAGACTTGACTAGACTAGACTTCACTAGACTAGACAGACTTTCGAGAGTATACGAAAATGTAACTGCATTTGAGAGGTAGCATTTTTCAGCTTTGAACCAATCATTTTTGATATCTGTCGGATTTACTCGGCCAGGAGGGGAACGCGATGTCTTGAACCACCCGGACTTTGATATAAACCGAGACAACAGATATCGCACAGCTACATCTTCTCGTAGAACTATGTTCTCTATTGTGTTCATTGTGGCCTTGAACATGTCTGGTATTCGTGAGTGCAGTTGGAGAGTATAGCCTTACATTCATTCTCCTAGAAACGGCCCCATTTCACACTCACTAGGTGATCTGCCATCAGCTTTCTTTCAAGAAGTATATGTCTGTACTCCACTATTACAAAGCTATGGAATCATTAAAAGTCAACGCTTAACCTCATCACACACATATAACACTATTTATCATCCGAGGAACTGGGCAGAGTTATAGTGCTCAATCCTGAATCAGTTCAATTTTGTTTTCCCTTTGAACCTAGATCTTGGGGTCTCCAGTCACATAGGTGGGGTGTCCATCAAACGTCATCTTTGTCCATAGGCTTTAAACCCATTCCTTTTGATGATTTCACAATTTGATCCGCTGAATTATCAGCCGACTTGATGTAATATGTCGTTATTACACCACTTGAGATCAAATATCTAAAGGCCTTATGTCGTATTTGTATATGACGAGATTTGCCATTGTACAGATTACTCAGTGCCCGTGAGATAGCCGACTGACTATCACAGTATACGCGTAGAGCTGGCACTGGTTTTTTCCCACATCAGGATATCTTTCAAGAAGTTCTGAGTAGTTCTTAAACCGCTCTAGGATCTTTTCAGCATAATTATCTCGAGATAGGATTATTCCTTCGGAATTTCGAGTGATCATAATTCCCAGAATTACATTTGCTAGTCCCAAGTATTTCATATCAAACTTTCCACTAAGAATGTTCTTAGTTTTTTTGATGATATCCTTACTGCTTCCCATGATGAGCATGCCATCGACGTATAAACAGAGCAAAACGTATCCATGTGGAGTACTTTTGATGTATATACACTTATCACATTCATTAGTGTGAAAGCCATTTGACATCATTACATTGTCAAACTTTTCGTGCCATTGTTTTGGCGCTATTATAAGTCCATATAATGACTTCACAAGTCTTCACACTCTCTTCTCCTGTCCAGGAGCGGCATAACCCTCAGGTTGATGCATGTAGATTTCTTCTTCTTAATCTCCATTTAGGAAAGCAATTTTTACATCCATTTGATGTATTTCAAGATCTCTTAGGGCTGCAATTCCAATCAGCATATGAATCGAATTTATTCTCGTTACCGGAGAATAGGTGTCAAAGTAATCCAACCCTTCTTTTTGTCGGAATCCTTGCACCACAAGTCTGGCCTTGTACTTGTCTATGGATCTATCTATTTTCATCTTTGTAGTAAAGATCCATTTGCACCCAAGAGGTTTACACCCTTGCGGTAAATCAACCAATTCCCATGTATGATTCTCCAAAATGGAATTGATTTCACTGTTAGCAGCCTCCTTCCATGAAGGTGCATCAGGTGTAGACATGGCTTCACTGAAAGTTCTTGGCCCACTTTCTGTAAGAAATGCCATTATGAACTCTGAGCCGAATGTCTTTTCTTTATGAGCTCTCTTGCTTCGTCTAAGTTCAACTTCTTCTTCTACTTCATTTGTAGAAGTGACAGAAGTGCTTGCCTAATTGCTAGCATCTCGTTCATCACGAGTTCTCTTAGGATTTCCCTTATCCCTGCATGGAAGCACATCTTCGAAGAAGGAAACGTTCTTTGACTCCATTTTCGTGTTCACATGGATATCTAGTATATCAGACTTATATACCAGAAAACGATAGACACTGCTATTATGCGCATATCCGATGAATATGAAGTCTATGTCTTAGGTCTGATGGTGACCTTTTCCGAAGAGGTACTGCAACTTTTGCCAGGCACCCCCACACTTTCAGGTATTTGTACGAAGGTACTTTACCTTTCCAAAGTTCATATGGAGCTTTTTCAGTCACTTTGTATGGTATTTTGTTCAGGATATAATTAGAGGTAAGCAACGCTTCCCCCCCACATGTTATGGGCTAACCCAGATTCCTGCAACATTGCATTCATCATCTCCTTAAGAGTTCGGTTCTTTCTTTCCGCAACTCCATTAGACTCTGGTGAGTAAGGAGCGGTTGTTTGATGAATAATACCATGTTATTTATAGAATGCATCGAAAGGGTCATTGTATTAACCTCCTCGATCACTTCTAACCATTTTGATAGTTTTATCAAGTTGGTTTTCAACTTAGAGCTTGTACTCTTTTAACTTGTCCAAGGCTTCATCTTTACTTCGTAATAGATACACATAGCAGTATCTAGTGAAATCATCTATGAAGGTTACGAAGTACTTCTTTCCACCTCTAGTTTTCACAAATTTTAAATCACACAAATCCGTGTGAATTAAACCTAGAGGTTAGGTTGTTCTTACTACGCTTGGTGATGGCGTTTTTGTGAGTTTGGCTTGGACACAAACTGCACATTTGCTTATCTTGCTTTTAGGAATCAATTTCATGTTCATCAATCTACTCATAGACTTGAAATTAACATGTCCTAAACGTTCGTGCCAAATATAAGCAACTGGTTTCTTTTCATTAATGTCACCTTCGTTGGTTACATTAATATTAAGTACGACTGTCTCAAATTAATCTGGATCAATCCGTCCTTAACAAAACCTTTGTCTACATAGACATTATTATTTGTCAATACAAGCTAATCAGCTTCGAAATTGACAGTGAGTTCATGCTTACTTAAGAATTGTGCTATAAATCAGATTTTCCGCAAATCTGACACATGCTTGACATTGGTAAGAGTGAGATTCATCACCACTTCACCACAACCTGCATCTTTTGAAAGTGCATTGTTTCTTATGAACAACTTCTCGCTATTTTATGATAGGTGGGAAACATTCCCTTATCAACATATATGAACTGTCACACCGGTATCAGACTTCCACTCATGTGGGTTATGCTCAACCATATTCACTTCAGAGATAACATCACACATGTCTATCTTGATCAAATTGACTTGAGCCATTATCTTGTCTTTGCAATGAGTTAGCATTATGACTTGCCTTTTCACATTTGTGACGTTTTCTCAAGAACTTCATACTAGTTCATAAGAGACATGGGATCACAAGTGGCTGACCTCTTCCAAACCGCAATTTGGAGTATCGACTCACTAGATCCGTTGCCAATCACATACATAGGTGTGGTTAGCTATATTGAAATTCAAGTCCGTTAACGAAAACAAAACTGAATTAATATACTAACCAAAACCCCAAACACATCACTTTACTAGTGATTTACTAGTGATTAAGCACTTTAAACAATGCAAAGACAACTATAAGACAATTTTATCCATTAGAATAAATTGCTTTATTGTTGAAGATTATCCAATTCATGGAATAATTGTAAGCAAATTAGTTCAATTGGTCCACTCACTTTGTTTCAATGACCAATTAACCAAAATCTTTAAACCGAAGAGAACTAGACTAAGATCTAGCCTCTCTCATAAACGATTATATCGTTGACATATTTAGGGTTTTTCGAAACCCTAATCAATACCGTTTTAATTAATAAGTAATTAAACGGAAAGAGAATTCGATCAAAATCTTAATACACTCTTTGCTTCGATACGAAATTTAAATCGCAATTTAACCAAACCATTATCGAACCGATTAGAACCGCTAAAAGCGCATTCTCAACATCGAATCTCCGCAGAGCATTCGTCAAAGCGTTTAAAACGCGTTTGATAATCGGGTTTATTTTTCAATAAACTGCGATTCTAAAGATTAGAAACCGTTCAGAAATTGCAGTGAAACAGTTTATCGATCGCAATCAATAAACTTGTATGAAACGCACAAAGTAATCACGAAGATCGCTATGAAACGATTCGCGATATACGCTGCGTTTTACCTTCAAGACCGTTTTGAAAACAAGTTTTAATCCGCCTCTACATTAACGAATCCTTGCTATATTTAGCGTTGATAACGTTCTTAGTATCATAAGCGGAGAGAAATCGTTTGAAAAACGTTTATTTACTCGCGATTAAAATCCGTTTGATGTTCATAAAAACAAAAACGGATTTCTTTGAGTTAAGATTGTAGAACCAAAATTTACAGCACTACGTTAAAAACGATTTAATCACGAATAAAACATAAGCGTTAAGGAAACGATATCAAAACGATTTAACAGAAAGAGTAGAAGTCAGAATATATGGAGGCGAGATTTTATCTCTTTCCTTAACTCAAAGAATCACCCGTAGTGTGACAGGTTAAATCATGATTCATGAGTCCCAGGATACAACCATATGAAACCGTATCGCAACACTCGATATCGGTTCTGTCGAACATATGAACTACGATACTCTCGAAATTAGACACTAACCTAAAACAGAAGAGAATTGAAGGAACTTTTATTTGTGTTTTTCTCTGTGTGGTTTTCATTCTGGATGCTCTAGAAGAGAGGCTTAGGGGTCCTTTATATAGGACTAACACGTTTCCATAAATTGGAAATTTACTTGTCTAGCAAGTTTCCACAAATTGGAAATTTTACTTGTCTAGCAAAATGGAAATTTACTTGTCTAGCAAGTTTCCACAAATTGAAAATTTACTTGTCTAGCAAATTTCCACAAATTGAAAAATTTTCCTTCAATATCTTTATGGGCTTAACACATTTCTTTTCACACAAACACATTTTAATAAAGCACATGTCTTAACATGTCTTTATTAAATAATGGTTCCAACACTCAAGAGGCAAGGAAGGATTCTCTATGGATTCGGCGGCTAGGGTTTTAAATTTTGTTTTATGTCTTCTACTTTTATTATTATTAATTGCAGAGTTTTGTCATCAAACCCAGATAAATGCAAAAAAAGGAAAAAAAAAAAAAGGTTTGCTCAATTCAGTCGAAAAGTGCCTCTAAATTAAACAACTGTAGCATTAGCTTCAACTTATCATACGATTTGTAAGGTAAGTAAAGATTTAGTTCATCAAGATTTCTGGAAATTACCAATCCAGTCAAAAGAAAATGCCTTTGGTTGTCAATGCAACTAGTAGATGTTATTAAAATCATCGCGTATATACTTTACAGTTGTTGACAACTAAAAAGAACATAGACAAAGGTTGTTGTAACCTTGGACCTATTTTGTTAAAACACGAGACACTGCACATCAAATGTGAATGGCTACCTTGGACCAACGGTTCAAACCCCACTTTGTATCCAGAAGCCAAGATTGTCTTTTAGCATATGCAAGTGAGCATGTTAACATTGTTCCAATTCAAAAAAAAGAAAAGAAATTTTTTCCTGCGAATGTATGGACTTTGACAACTTGATATCAGCGGAAGCCTGCTTGTTCAGTTTGTAAAGACAAATGTATTTCTAATTATTTCCGTTATGTCAGGGGACACTTGAGTCAAGAAAGCTCATGCCCCCTTTTCACTGCAATAATCTCATTTTCCTTCTCATATGTAAATTAATGGTTCATAGTAGCCATTTTCCAAGATATGTAAAAGTTTTTACCCACTAGCATCTCAAGGCCCTTAATCTCAACCATGAAGCTCTTATTCTCTCCTTCATTTTCCAGACCCCCAACATACCTTTGTTCCTTCCAGCTTACTTCAACCTTCTTGGTTTCGTTCTCACAAGCTTGCCCTCTTCCGTTAAGTCCCAAAACAGTCACTTTCTCAATCACCCAACCTTTGCTCAACGCAAACTTACCTTCCTTCACTCGCGACCACATCTTCACACTCCCATTTCCAACAGAAGCGTACAAGTCAACGTACGTTGACTGCCCATTTACAAGTTTCATCTCCGGAAGCTCATCCTCGTCCAGAAAGAGTTTCCCGGTCGCGTATCCTTCTGACGCTCCCGCCGGGAAAGTGACGATTAGACTAAACGGCGTCATTCTCGCCTCTTTGGATACCAACCCGCCTTGTTGCATCGGTAATATCGTGTTCTGGTAAAGATGCACGTTCACGGTGTTCAACGGTGCTGGGAGAGTCACGCGCGTTCCGTTCTTGGAGACAACGGCCTGAGTCATGTCGAACATGTGGTACCAAGAACCAGGAGGGAACAGTGCGTCCACTTGGGTTTTGCCTTGTTCGAGAACAGGAGATATCATTAAGCTGCTTCCGAGCAAGAACTGTCTGCTCAAACCATAGCATTCGGTGTATTCAGGGAAAGAAAAGAAGAGGGGCCTAGCGATGGGTGCACCGGTCATATGGGCTTCATAGTTGAGTGTGTAAAGAAAAGGAAAGAGTTTATATCTCATCCCAAGAGCGTTACGAGCTGATTCTGCAACTGTTCCCCATTGGTAAAGTTCTTTTCTTGGAGCGTAGTAATCGGCGTGATTTCTTGAAAAAGGGTAAAAAGCGCCCACTTCAATCCAGCGATTGCAGAGTTCTTCTGGTGTTGGAGGGAAGAATCCACATATGTCTGAACCAACCATGGGAACTCCAAATATTCCGAAATTCAACATCGTCGATATAGACACTTGCAAGCTCTCCCATGTTCCCTTGTTATCTCCTGTCCAGTGAGCAGCGTATTTACCTGAACCAACAAAAGTTGATCGGGACAATATGAATGGACGTTTGCCTTCGACAGCAAGTAACGCTTTGTGTGTCGCGATGGCCTCAGAGAACCCGTAGATACTGTGAGCGTCGTACTCCCGAACACCATTGTAGTGATAAGCACTCGAGGCAATAGTCTTGAAACCAAGAGGAGCTTTGACTCCAGTAGCATTGATCTTGTAAGGGGGATCATCCCATCTCGTATTGGTTTTATTCTTGCAGTCCAAGCAGCACATGACACCAGGTCCTTCCACACTCGGACACTGTTTCCCCTCTGGGATTGTGCACAATCCAGAGCAGAAGTTGGAGACCTCGTTCATGTCGATCCAAAGACCATCAATGGGGACTAAATCATGGAAGCGTCGGATTTCATCAGCCCACCAAGAAACTGTTTTTGGGTTAAGAAAATCAGGGAAGTAAACCGGACCAGGCCATACTTGAGCCAAGAAAGGCTTTCCTTGATATTTGATGAACACATCATTGGCCATGGCTCGTTGGTAAATGATAGGTTTTAGCTATCTGTAAATCCCAGATTCAATCGATTGTAAAGAGAAAATAGAAGAACTGAGCTGAATTTTATTGAAATGTGAAGGTTCTGCTTTGAAGTACGATTCGAATCACAATCTCATAACGATTGCAATTCTCATCGTCGATCTCATGGCGATCGTAAGAAGAAGACTCATGACGTCTTACAACATTAACATACAAAGCATAAGGAAAACAAAATGAATAACCAAAGTATTTAAATCAGCTCCTCTCGTCACTGTTCTTCGTAAAAGCTAGTAACAGCAAACCCTCTTTCTCACTCAGAGTGTTTGCTCTTCTTTGACTCTTTTGAACTCATTCATCAATGGTCTTTCCCTCCTGGTTCATCACTCCTCCTGCATTCTTCTTCCTCTTGCGATAGAACGTTTGATGGAACCTATCAATACTTCCCCCTTTAAAATCCAGCTTGCCCTCAAGCTGGAAGTATGGGAAAAGGTTCACAAACTCTCGGGTCGATAACCATGAATTCTCCAACTCCGACTTGCCTACCCACTTCACCAGAACTTCCACAACCCCTGTAGGTGAGGTACGCTTTTGCAACACATCTTCCGGCTCCCTCGTCACCGTAACAGGATCAAGACATGCTTCCGGTAAATCATGACTGAGTACATTAGTGCCCAATGCCTTCTTCAGTTGGGATATGTGAAAAACTGGGTGAATGCGAGAGTTCTGTGGTAAAGCTAAACGATATGCTGTCTGTCCCAGTCGTTCCAGCACTTGATAAGGTCCAAAGAACTTCGCTGCTAACTTAGCACAGAAGCGTCTTGCTACGGATTGTTGGCGGTATGGACGAAGCTTCAAATAAACCATATCACCAATAGAGAATTCCACATCCCTTCTATGCTTATCAGCTTGAGCCTTCATCATATCCTGTGCCTTTAATAAATTCTGTTTCAAGTGATCAAGCATCTGATCTCTTTCCAACAAAGATTTTTCCAGCTCAAAATTATCAGTAGATCCCTGTTCAAACCTGATAATCTGCGGTGGATCCCTACCATACACAACACGAAATGGTGTGGCTTTGAGAGAAGAATGAAAGGTGGAATTGTACCAGAGCTCAGCCCAAGACAAATACTGATACCAAGTGCGCGGATGAGCAGACGCAAAACAACGCAAATAAGTTTCTAAACACCTGTTGAGCACTTCCGTCTGACCGTCCGTTTGAGGATGATAGGCGGTACTATACTTGAGTTTCGTACCTGCTTGTTTGAACGCCTCACTCCAAAAAGAACTCAAAAAGGTACTATCTCGGTCAGTCACAATGCTACGAGGAAAGCCATGTAATCTGACTACCTCAGCCACAAACTGTTTGGCAACGTCCAAAGATGTATATGGATGCTTCAAACCCATGAAATGAGCATATTTGCTCAGCCTGTCCACCACGACTAACACCACATTGACCCCATTTGAAGTAGGAAGACCCACAATAAAATCCATACTGATGTCTTCCCAAACCTGATTAGGAATAGGCAGAGGTTGTAAGAGACCAGCAGGAGATAAAGTGGAGTGCTTGTGTGTTTGGCAGATAGCACACTCGGCCACATATTTCTGGACACGCTGATGCATGCCCTCCCAATGAAATGATAACTGAATCCTCTTCAAAGTTTTGAGAACGCCAGAATGGCCTCCAGCTTTACTATCATGGCATTCACTCAATATTAAAGGTATAAATGCTGATGTGCGTGGAATAACCAATCTGCCCTTATACCACAGCTTCCCTTGAACCATATGATACTTAGACATACGGTCATTCTTCTCCAGAACTTGTTGTGTCAGTTTCTGAATAGTCTCATCCTCCTCTATTTCTTTATATAACTCCTCCCATTGCAAAACCGATGGCATAGTTAGAGCCAGCAACAAAGTAGAAACGGTCATACTTCGAGATAATCCATCTGCTGCCCGATTCTCACAGCCGGGTTTATAAGCAATATCAAAGTCAAAACCCAATAACTTCGTCAACCACTTCTGATACTCCAGATTGACTTCTTTTTGTTCCAGTAAATACTTGAGACTGCGCTGGTCAGTATGAACTAAGAACTTCCTGCCAATTAGGTAATGTTTCCACTTACGCACAGCCAAAACAATCGCCATTAATTCCCTTTCATAAGCAGGTTTCAATTGCTCTCTGGCTGTTAAAGCGTGACTGAAAAAGGCAATAGGATTCTTATTCTGCATCAAGACAGCCCCCACTCCAAAACCCGAAGCATCAGATTCAATAGTAAACACCTTGTCGAAATCAGGGAGTGCCAAAACAGGAGCCTTACTCATGGCTAACTTCAGATTATCGAAAGCCTGCTGAGTTTCCTTACTCCAGCAGAATTGGTCCTTCTTCAGCAGATTAGTAAGAGGACGAGCTAACAGACCATAATTCTTGACAAAGCGACGATAATAGCCTGTTAACCCGAGGAATCCTCGCAACTGCTTAACATTAGATGGCGTTGGCCATGCTGTCATGGCCTCTGTCTTACTCACATCAGTAGCAACACCCGCAGCTGAGATGATATGCCCAAGATAATCCACTTGTAAAACACCAAAGGAGCACTTTTTCTGATTAGCAAATAGCTGTTGGTCTCGTAAAACCTGAAAAACTGCTTCCAAATGTTCTAAATGCTGCGCCATTGATTGACTATAGATCAAGATATCATCAAAGAAAACCAAGACGAACCGACGCATGAATGGCTTGAAGATCTTGTTCATCAAAGCTTGGAAGGTGGCGGGAGCATTTGTCAAGCCAAAAGGCATGACTAAAAACTCATAATGGCCTGCTATAGTTCGAAAAGCAGTCTTATGAATATCTTCTTCCCTCATACGGATCTGATGATAACCGGAACGTAAATCAATCTTCGAGAAAAACATAGCACCGTGTAACTCATCCAATAATTGATCAATAACTGGAATGGGATACTTGTCTGGTATTGTGGAACGATTTAATGCGCGATAATCCACACAAAATCTATACGAGTTGTCCTTCTTCTTCACTAACAGTACTGGGCTCGAAAACGGACTCGTACTCTCTCGTATTATCCCGGATGATAACATTTCAGTAACCATCTGCTCCATAACCAATTTAGTTGCATGTGGGTAACGATACGGACGCACAGATACAGCTGATACGCCTGGAATGAGCTTAATAGTATGCTCCTGCCCGCGGATTGGCGGTAGTGTTGTTGGCAGAGCAAATATATCCGAGAACGTAGATAACAGTGCTATCAGTCCTGGATTATCCTCTGGTTTCGATGATGTTACGCCGGCACTCATACACACCACTTCTCTTCGTGTGGTCTGAGTCCCGTATATTGGTGACAGTGACTTGAACGACAACTTATGACAATGTAACGTTGGATCTCCACACAAAGTCACTCGGTTGCCTTTATAGGTAAATGCAAGTTCCTGCGTCTTCCAATCCACTTCACATTTACCTAAGGTTTCAAGCCACTGTACGCCAAGGATAACATCAACGCTTCCCAGTTCAAGAGAAATGAAGTCCGATGTGAAATCAATATGATTAAGTTGGAAAATGACATCTTGGCACATGCCTAAGGCAGTAACCTTAACACCATTTCCCAACAACACATCTAGGTTGCTTGCTGCACAAAGTTTTAATTGCAACCTCTTCACAACTTTTGGAGAAATAAAGTTGTGGGATGCTCCACTATCGAGCATGACTATCACTTCTCTTCGGTTAATCCTTCCTTTGAGCTTAGTAGTCTTTGGTGAGGTAACGCCCAAGAAAGAATTAAACGATAATGTATAGAGTTCTTGACTGAATGCTTGTAAATTTTCTTCACAATCATCCACATTTGAGTTGAGAACTTCCATGTCTAACCCGTTTATTACTGTTAACACTCGCAACGCCTTGTTTGGACAGTCATGTGACCTGGACCACGGAGCTTTACATTTGAAACAGAGCTTGTCCCTGCGCATCGCATCCAACTCCGCGTCTGTAAATTTCTGCCTTGGACGTAGCATTTGTTGCTGTGTGTTAACATTCTCTTTAGCTAGCACTGTATCAGCTTTAGCACGATCCCATTTAACCCGATTCTGATTGTAGTTGTTTCTGCCTTGGATCCCTGATTTAGTACCAGTATCTCGGTTTTGAGAAGAGACAGAATCTCCAACCACTTTGCAGAATGAGCTGGATTCCATACGCAAAACTGCCTGAATGAAACCTGACAAACCAACTGGATCTTTGATTCTTATTACTTCCTTCATCTCATTGTTTAACCCATTGTAGAAGATGCGCTCTAAATGTTTATCCTCTAGCCCGGTTACTTGAGCAGATAAATCTTCAAACTCGGAAATGTAATCAGCCACAGAGCCTGTTTGTTTGATAGAGAACAAACGTGTATCAGGTTCTTCATCAATGGACTCTGAAAACCTTAAGAACAGCCTCTGTTTAAAATCCGTCCAGCTACGGAAACCTCCTCGCTTCATGACCCAAGCAAACCAGCGCTTAACTTTCCCATCTACTGTCAACGCAACCAACTCCAACTTATCTTCCTCTCGGAACCGCCCTACCGCAAAGAAATGTTCTATATCCGCAATCCATTCAGTCATATGAGTTCCATCACAGCTAGGCATCTCAATCTTCTTTAACATGCTATTTCGAGTAGCTAAATTCAAAGAACCAGCTCGATAACCTAGCGTATCATCACCCCAATTTGGTTCCGAGTTCCATGGTGGTACCTGATACTGATGTTCCGTATGTTGTGGCGGTGGAGATGATGAACGATCGTCTCGATTATTGTACATCGGTTGTTTCCCGATGGTTTTCAACACCATTTTGAGTTGTTCTGCCATATCCGCACAGCTTTGTCTCGTTTCTGCACAATCTCGCTTCGTCTCCGCCATCTGCTTCATAACAAATTGATAACCGCGATCGATCTTGTCAACTTCCGATTGAAACGAGAACTCCGCTTTCTCTTCCTCCTCCAACCTTCGCTTCACCGACGGTGACATAATCATAGCCATATCGCGATTGTTCGATCAGTTTCACCGCACCAATGATAGGTTTTAGCTATCTGTAAATCCCAGATTCAATCGATTGTAAAGAGAAAATAGAAGAACTGAGCTGAATTTTATTGAAATGTGAAGGTTCTGCTTTGAAGTACGATTCGAATCACAATCTCATAACGATTGCAATTCTCATCGTCGATCTCATGGCGATCGTAAGAAGAAGACTCATGACGTCTTACAACATTAACATACAAAGCATAAGGAAAACAAAATGAATAACCAAAGTATTTAAATCAGCTCCTCTCGTCACTGTTCTTCGTAAAAGCTAGTAACAGCAAACCCTCTTTCTCACTCAGAGTGTTTGCTCTTCTTTGACTCTTTTGAACTCATTCATCAATGGTCTTTCCCTCCTGGTTCATCACTCCTCCTGCATTCTTCTTCCTCTTGCGATAGAACGTTTGATGGAACCTATCAGTAAACGCCGTAGCTGGCGTTGACACCAATACCAGGATCATTGATCACAATATACTTCATTCCCATCTTATGGATTCTGTCCAAGAAATTCAATAGCTTAGCACGAGGAAAATTCACAGGATCCAAGGTGAAGTCCTTGTAGCCATCCATGTGATCAGCATCGTTCCAGATAACATCAAGAGGGATCTTGGCCTTCTGGTAATTGTCTACAACATCTTCAACAATTGATACATTACGGTATCCCCATCTACATTGATGAAACCCTAGAGCAAAAAAGAAAGCATTGAAATTAAGCAAAGAGAGAAGCAGAGGATAAATGTAATTTTTTTTTTTTTTACCTAGAGACCAGTAAGGCATTGGCGCAGGCCGTCCGATTAACGAGGTGTATTGATCGACGACGTTGAGAGGCGACGGTCCAGCGAAGAAATAGAAGTCGAAAACGCCTCCGATGACTTTGTAAGTTAGGGAACTGCCTCTGTAGAACACATCCATGCCGTTACTGTTGAGCAGGAGAACGGCGTGCGCGTAGGGTTTACCTCCAACGTTTCTCAGATCCATGTAGACCGGATGCGATCCGTACAGATCGGTGTTGAGGTTAATCGCCGAGACGTCCTCTGTGAAGAGAGTGTAAGACTTGTTAGGGACAAGCTTGATTCCGTTGGCTTGTGAGTTTTCCCCAAATCCGTACAGCGACACATCTTTGGGCAGCGAAGTGGAGATCTCGAGGTACTGGTCCTTAAAGACCATCTCCCCAAAGGCCTCATCGGAGCTGCTGGTGTTGAAAATCGTCTCGCCGTTGGATCTCCGTCTCACGGAGAAGCTGAAGGGGTCGCTTGTGAAGCTCAAAATTAGCTCCGGTCCGGATATCTCCTGTACGGTAATCGGAGATTTTCCGATCACTTTCTCCACCGGAGACGGCGGCGGCGGCGGCGGCTTCTCCCGAGGGAGGAGATTGTACGGAACCTCCCATCGTTGTTTCTTCGCGTCTGTTATGTGAACGCGAAGGCGATGATCCGTCTCGTGCCTGAAACAAAAAAAAAAAGAACAAAATCCAACGGTCCAAAATCATTTTAGTTCTGTAGGGTGCAAAGCAGAGGAATAAAACTACTTACTTAACAAAGAGGCGGAGGATGATGATATCAGAGCCGTAGATTTGGTTTTTCTGATTGACTTGGAGATAGCCAATGAAACCTCCATCATCGGAGCACTTAACGATGGAGATCAGACGGTAGCCTTTGCCGATGGCGTAGGAACTGGGGAGTGTTGCGAAGCAGACTATAATAAAAGGCAGAATAAGATAATAATAAGAAGAAGGAGCTAGAGATGGAAAAACAGATTTTGGAGAGACCATTGTTCAGTTAGTTACTGATACTAACACTCTACACTCTAATAAGCAGAGTGAAGCGGCCTTTACATTTATCACGAGATGTTGAAACTTACCTAATCTAATGCATGACTCAGCTGATTAAATAGATCATTACTCAATCGAGCTAGGGGGCTTGTTAATTGATTACAGCTATTCAAACCACATATCTCAGAGACCAAATTTGGATGTGGATTCTTAATTAATGTTGTACCGTTAGAAACTCTTTCTTTCTTTTATTTAGTACGCTAATAATTTATATGCCACCAAGAAAATCGCCATACATATTACTGAAAATGTTTAATTTTCCAAGATAATGAGTCTCCAAGTAATGAGTCCAAGTAATGAAATAACTTTGGAGAATTTCATCTCTAACTATTCCGAAAAAGAGGGAGGGTTAGAAATTAAAAACCTGGTCAACTGGAACAATGCTTATGAGACTTGTTTGGTTCCTCTTTTTACAATCTGGCTTTATCTGGATCGCATGGTTCAATAAATAAATATATTCTATAATTTCATCTCTAACTATTAGACAATTCAAAAAGGAATGAATTTTCCTGGTTAGCAAACAAGTTACTCAAATTTAAAATCGAGACATTTAAAAGATTAAGATGAGAATAGGTAATTGTCAAACCTATTTATTTTGGAGATGTAACTGGACACCTTTCGATGATCTAAAACTTTTTCTATCAGCTAGAAACCACAACCTTTTTGGCATATCTATTGGAGCAACAATTCATGATCTCTACAAGTATCTTTACACTCATATCTCATTACCATTACCTTAACCAATGAAGAAGATGCATATGAATGGGTTATTGATGGAAAGCCTAATAGTAAATTCTCAACTGGCCAAATATATGATGGTATGAGAATAAGAGGAGAGGAGTTACCTTATCTTAACCAATTTGAATTTTTGGCTCCACCTTAACTCTGAAAGCTTAACCATCTATGGTGGATATCCACAACTTGTCCACCTTGAAGTTAAGAGACTTATTTCCCAGATGGAGATCAGCAGACCATGCCTCAAATCATACCAAGGATTTGAGGATTATTTGGTTCAACGTTAAATTTCAAGACCACAAAGTCAGGGAATCAAGGATTCACAAACTCTTATGGGAACATCCTCAAGGACTCCTTCTAAAATACTTTTTGAGAGATCAACTAAAATCAAGGAAATCATAGTCACATGAAAATCCATCATTCACAACCTAACAACCACATATTATGCATAAGGTTCAAACCATATCCTAGATCACACAGAGAATGCTTAAAACTGTATGAGAAGATGGAACATTATATCACAAAAACTCATGGGTCTGGAAGCTTCTATGGGATCTTATTCTATAGCACAACACTGACTTGCTTAGTGATCATGATCACCCCATCCTTTGAAATCATTCTCTTCACATATCTCCTTACACAAGGAGTAGTTCTCACAACAACTATCAAAGGCATCTCAATAATCAGTTTCTCATCATTGCTTTGCATCTAGCATCATTAAGCTCTTGTTTGGACTTCTTAGGAGGTCTATGATATGGAAATTAGGACTATAGACTCACTTTGCAATCTTTTCAGGTGTTTTGGCTTGCTCTAAATAAGGTGATTATAGCTTTTTCCTCGACGGTTGTCGACCGACACCAGGAGAGTGTCGATCTAGATCGATTTCACTCGTCAAAACTAAAAATGTTGAGACAAAAAGGTGGTGTCAACCGGTGTCGACTGACACTTTCGTGTCGATCTCAGTTGATCTCGGTCCATCAATGCTAAAAAATTGGGATTTTTCACTAGTATCAACCGACATCAAAGATGGGTGTCGTTCGACACATGTTCTACAACTTTAATTCCACGAGAATTCTCTACAAATTTCTCAACATTTTCTTCAACTTTTTGCTCATGCTCCAGCTCATCCTCACTCTCTATAAACACTGCTTTGACATACTGTTTTTGGGAGTGGACCATCTTCCCCTTAACAATTACTTCAGTCTGAGTCAACCGAGCATCCATTATGTTAACTCTATTTGTGAGAAATTCCAACTTCCCACTGAGATCTTGATACATGGAGTTTATCTTCCGATTGAGATCCATTGTAATCTTCTGCTACTCTTGCAAAATTTGCTCTAGCATAAATCTCACTTCAGTATCTGGTCCTCGTAGTGGAGGTGTCTGATAAGATGAGATACCATAGTCCTTGAAACCACTGCTCTAGAAAAGCTTATGGTAAGCTGACTATAAGAATGCAGAGGAGTTTTGATTGATTGTGAAAGTACATATGTTGTTATGTTGATAAGGGAGCTTATGTCCTTGATACCCATATCCATTGATGTAGTTCACATCTTCCTCAATATTCTCAACCTCCTGACCAAACTGGACTGACTTTTTCCATCATAAAGTTGTGCATAGAATCCAACTTAACACTAACTGCAACAATCTCACTTTTCCCAATGCTTGCAGCTTTCTTCTTCCTCTCAAAATCAGCATTCTTGGTACCATTGCTATAAGTTAAGCTTTCAATCAACACATAAGCATCTGCTGGATACATGGTGTTGAAGTTTCCATTTCTAGCAGCATCCAGCGCCACATGATATCTCCAGTCAACACCTCTAAAGAAGGTTCCCAGCAGCTTAACTTCATTGAACCCATGGTTTGGACAGTCTATTTGGTAAGCCTTAAACCGGATCCAAACAAATTTGATTTTGTCTGACCCTACTTGAAAGTAGATATCTTTGTCCTTAGATCCTCAGTCTAATCATCATCATAAAAGTTGTTGAGGAATACATTCTCGGTATCTTCCCAAGTTGTCAGAGATCCTGGTTCTAACTGCTTCAACCAGTAGGCATCAAGAGAATAGAGAAAAGCTTGTAAAATAGGTAGTCATACTGGTGACCAAGTCCTAAAACCTCTCGATGTTGTCCATATGATGCTCATGTGACAGTCCATGAAATTGATGTTGACTAACCAAAGTGCAGTAGACTTGTTGAAGCTTAAAATCATGCCTCTCAAATGCTGGCAGTCGAATTGCAGACATGTTAGCATAAAATTGATCAGGTATGTTGTAATCTGCAAGTGTCCTTCTGCGACCACCAGCTGCTCCATTATACTCAATGCATGTGCATGGGATGACTTCTACAATGATGAGGTTTATTTCCCATCAAGTCTATGTCCCACCACATTACAAATAGGACCCTCCTGGTCTCGTATAACACCAGGTTCATCTCGATTCAGAATCATAGTATTCGTCATCTGTAGTGGCCTACTAGCTTTCAAGTTTGTGCACTCTATCTAACTTTGCTAACTTCTGATTGTTGAGATGGACTAGCTTCTGATATTTGTTGCTCCTGGTTTGCATTTAAACATTCACCTGAAACACCAAAGAAAAAGAGAATATAAACGAGTGAGTAACAAAAGAAAAAGAAAAATGCCTAGTTGGAATCCTAATACTCAGATCTAAGGGTAACTCAAAAGAGTCTTCGATAATGGCGCCAAAAACTTGATGTGCTCTAATTTTTCCTTATAAACTATCATGCAAGTACACAAGAGATGCAAAAGTGGACATGGTATCAAATACACATAGACTCAAGAAACACACAACAAATCACTCGATTTGAATTAAGCAAAGAAATATGATCGAAAAGAAAACAAGCAACAATAAACGGTGTGTGTAAACAGAAGGAGAAAACGCTAGGTTCAAAAAATTCTCATGAAATCAGGAATGCAAGCTAATCAATCATTTAGGATTCTGCTATGTTCTAGAACTCGAAACACAATGATAAAGTGAACCAGCTGTCGCTGCAAAAACTATCTATGTCTAACAACATAGAGATCCAAATTTCTTTGAGATTCAAGTTATTAAACAAGCATTAATATCAAGTTCGATTTGTTCACGAATTTCCTAAACCAAATTCTTTGCGAATAGACAATTTTCTCACATGGGTTCTTTTTAGCTAATTAAATATCTTTCGTTGCGAGAATCAACATAGGATCAATAATCTAATAGTCAATTCAGGTCAAGCATTAAAATCAACCTTGATGAAGAACTAGAGTTCTAGAATCCTCAACTGACCAACGAACCTAGCAAAAACTCCTAATAAGAAATCCTAAATCTAAGTAGAAAATCTACTCAAACATGGAGATTGAAACAATAAACATGATTGAAGAGAATCAATATAAGAATAAAAAGAGTTCAAAATCTTTGGAAATCAACCCCCAAAGCTCTGCTACAAATCTCTCTAAAATTAAAATAAATTTTAGCCTAAACAATGGATGGAAAACCTAATTATAGTCTAAATCGTGAATTAGCCTTTTTGCAAATAAAAAAAGACTTTTTGGCAAAAGTGCAGATTTCCAAAATCTTTTAATAAGTTCGCACAAAAATCTGGACATGACTGGTGTCAACCGACACCAGGATTCGTGTTGATCGAAACCAATTGTGGACATAGCCAGTGACCTCTGAAAATATCTATGCTAGGCAGAATAGCTCCAAATGCTCCCAGGATCACCAAATAAACTCTAAACATACCTAAACCTGCAAAAACTTTAAAAGACTCCAAAAATACAAAAGACTTTATAAAATACATATATCATGTTTAAAACCTCATAAAAACCATGATATATCATTTCGTCCAGTCAAAGACATGGTCATGTAGGGGAAGACCTATTTGAAGAGCACCTATAAAATAGTATCGTAAATTGAATTTGTAAGCCATGTTTATTAACTGATTATGGTTTATTTGGTGTAAAATGTACCAACAAACCTACAATTCACAGTTACTGATTCTTCAATAATCTGTGTACTTTTTTTTTGTATTTGAACAAAATAATTCTATAGTGACTCCATTTATATATTTTTTAGATTTGTCACTGTGGTCATGAACAAATTGGTAGACGGTTGTTAGAAGTGGGTTTATTACCCTTCTTTTAGTTCGGCTCAACATCATATCGACATGTCACATTTAAGCCCAATAACGAGGAACAAAGACCCAACACGGCAAGGCCCGTCACCAAAGTCTACATCAATCTACAAAAAGGAGAAGAGAATTAAAACAGTTAATTACATGAATAAAAGGAAGAAGATAAAGACAAATCTTCAAAAAAGAAGAAAAATCCAAGAGTATCCAGATTTAACATTATTAATATCAGAGATAATTTAGGAATTTAACATAATTATCATGATATATATATATATATATATATATATATATATATATATATCCTTGCTCGAAAACACGGATAAGGCGACCGCCTAGGCGCCGGGAAATCGCACGGCGGGCCGGAACCGCCGTGATTAGGCTTCATCGGACAAAAATTCGGATCTGTAAAAAAAAAAACTTTCACTTTTTGGCTTTTGATGCTTAAAATCGATTCTAATATGTTAGATTTATAGGTTTTGTGTGTAAATGATAAAAAAACGAAAAGTGAGGTTTTCGAGTTGAATGTCCATGGTAGCTAAAACTTAGAGTTTGCAGAAATGTGAAAGAAGAAGATGACAAAATTTACAAAATGCCACTGCTTTAATGAAAAAATAATAATAAAAAACAATCCATAGCAAACAGCGTTCGAACCTAGGGCTAGACTACAATAACTAAGGCGCTTTACCATTGTACTACTGTCAATTAATGTTTACTTTCCCTATAATAATTTATAAACGTCTCTAAATATTGAAAAACTTCCGCCCTGCGTAATCCCAGACTTTTCCGCTAGGCGCTAGGCCCAACCCTACCGCCCGACTAGCGCCTAACGATTTTTCGAACACGGATATATATAAATATATATATTATTTCCTGTGCGAGAAAAAAGATCAATCTCATATTCTTATACTTCATTAATTATAGAGCAGAGAAATTGAGCAATCAATTTCGAACTCAAAGCTAATAAAACGACTAAGTTTTCCGGTCTTTCTGATATTGCCTCTTTACCTTTAAGTCTTGAAATACTCGGTTCCCAAAACTCGATTAATTACCAAATTAATCCTTGTGAAGGTTCACCTTCAACAAATGGCGCTGTTTGTGTGGAATTTGTGTATATTCATACGACTAAAGGAAAATCGGCAATAACAAAATCACTATCTCATCGCAAAAAGCAGGAGACAACACCACCCAAGGAGACAGAGAATGAAAAATTCATCTAAATGCGCCGCCGTGAAGTGATGAAGTTCGCTCTAACTTGACGACCATGGGAAATCAAGTCACGAACAACACTGCACCCACAGATGAATCAAAGTCCCCAGCCGCAGTCATAGTAAGATGCTCGACATATGAAAGTACGGCAGCAACATAAGCTAGACGCGCAGAGGAAGAACCAGCACCAGCAGCAAGGACAACACACACATTAAGCGCAGCAGCACTGACAGCCAGAACAAAAGGTCAGAGTACGACATAAAGGATGATTTAGGCGCTCTTAAATCAGATGGACCTAATGGATAGAGTTGCGAACAAGTGAATTGGCATGCTCGCTACTCACCAAGCCATGCTCCAGAAAAACATGGCCGGCTGCCGCGGGCGTACCAACATCATGGAAAATTCTGGAAAAAGCGAAGCCTCCAGTTAGATGCATATTCCTGAAGCACATCCAAGGATGGTTGGCTCAACTGCCAATTCAGTCAACACAATGCCATCAATGGACAACTCTTCAGCAGCCCCGAATGCTCCGATCGCTACGATAATGAGCCAGATCCAAGACTTAAACTCGAAAGTCCATTGAGTAGCTAGCTAGGCATCAGAACTCGATCGCGTACTAGAGTAGACTCAGAAAACCCCTTTAACAAACATGATAATAAACACAAAGGTACGATCATCTCGACAAAATCAAGTTCATAACCTATGAGGGAAAGACTGATCCCTGCCCCGCATTCACAATCACAATGGGCCGATCTTATTTCTCAATCGAATAGAAAGAGATGCCGGGTACTGTTAACAATTCATAGAAAATCTCCAAGGAATCGCCCTCAAATGGTTCTCATGATTATAAATTTGATCATTTGAAATCTTCCGCCAACTTTCGACTTTGTTCTTGAAACATTACTCGATGTTTATCCAACATGGAGTATCATATGCCGACATTTGGGACCTCAAATGTAGACATGACGAGCCATTGCGATATTTCATTGATCGATTAGTAACTGTGGACGATAGCGCCGCACGAGGAGCGTTACAAAAAACATTATGGTTTGATTCGTCATACCGAAAATACCTCGAACTTAATGAACCAACCTCGTTAGAAGAGGTATTACATAGAGCATTGGTATTCATGGAATTAAAAGAAGAATACACAATACTTTCCAAAAGATACTCCAGTCTAACCAAGAAAACACCGATGCCAAAAGAAAGTCTCAAAATGATCATGGAGAATCCTGAAATAATGAAGATAACCACAGGTAGTCAGCCTACTACATCGGTAATACATCTCAGAGTTGGAAAAATATGTTCTAGATCAACCCCACACTGAAGAAACAAATGAAGATCGTGTTGGGGAATCCGAGCCAATTCTACAGATTCAGAATTCTCGCGAGTTCCCGATAGCCTAGGATCTAGGGTCTAGTTAATTGAATCATGATCTCACCTCGTGATTACCTGGTGTTTGGCAACGGAAGATGGATCAGGTAATACGAGATCTACTGCGCCTCAGATGCTGCGCCTCTATCGTAGTCCACACGCACACAAGCTGGAATCCGCCGGGTTTCTAGCGCCGGTGCTCGGATCTCTTTGGGACCTTGGTTTCTAGAGGAAGAGCTTCTGTTTTCTGTCTCAGAAAACTGTCTGGGCGGCTCTCAAAATCAGATAGGTCGAATGTACAAAACGCGTTTATATATCGACCTAAAGTGAACCGAAACATCAGTCTCGGTTTCGCCTTTGTGTCGACCGACACACTTAGTGGTGTCGATCGACACACCTCCTGTATCGACCGACCCACCTAATGGTGTCGATCGATACATCTCATAGAAACTTATATTCGATGTGCATCCAATACACATCGATCAGATCATATGCCAATGATCAATCCCATATGGACTATGTCCAACTTGCTTAGGTGTGTGACCCTGTAGGTTCACACGATACCAGAAATGAGTTACAACTCATTTGTCATAAGCGGTTTCTAGCAAAACATTATGACTACCCAGTAGCACATGAATTGTCCGATCTCGACAATACAACTATCTTTAGAGTTCGTACAATGTGATTTCAGGACATAATCCCAACAATCTCCCACTTGTACTGGAATCAACTATTCCTACAATCCCTTCGTCTCTATATCTCGATATGGCATAAGGCAAGAGACTGTGTCATCCTTATTATAGCCAACATCATGTTCATCGAATTCCTGATCTATACTGATAAAACAAACGACTGACAATCACCTCGTTTGAGCACGGCCATGCATTTTCTCAGTATCAAATATTTGATGGGCCCTGAGATATTTATCTCCCGTAATTACAGGAGGGACAAATCCTATCTTGTTCCATCCCTGTTTCTACACATACTTCATGATACGCACAAGCAATGCCGTTATAGCCGCCAGTTACGGAACGACGTTTGACAGGGTTAACGCGCACCAATTCACATGCTAGAAAGCATGATGAACTCATGACTAAGGACTATACTCTATAGTTGTAATGAGAACCTCCCATGACACTGATATAGCTATCTTGTGGAGTTCTCATCAAGCGGGTCATGTCCGATTATATGTTCACCAACATATGTCTATGTGACTGACTGTGATAATCATATCATTGACTCCATGAAACTTAGTCCAACAGTCACCTCACATACTAGTCTGCGCGGTTGTTAGTGTCCCATTTTAACAACCTTGACTAGGGACAATCATAATTTATGTCATCTTTTACTTATAGGGTTTCATGATCAAGTCTTCAACTTGATGACCTATAAGATGACCATAAAGTACTTTGGGACCATTATTTAATTATCCAATGATCAAATAATACTGATGTCAGTTTTAACTTACACAAACACTGCCAAAGCATGTATATGTTAAGTTTACAACATAACTAAAATAACTCCCACTAGAATCAAGATCATCTTTTCAGATATCTTACACCTACAGCAACAGAACAAATTCCGTGCTTAGGTTGTGGGAGAGAGTGCGGTGCTATTGCTTGAAACAATTTCAACAAATTACACCGCCATTCAGATAAAAGCACTATTCTACGGTCTACTGCTTGGAGCCTTTCCAACAGTTAGCACCGCTATTCAGACAAAGAGACATAACCAGGTGGGAACCGGGAATCGTCTTTGTCCGACTAACTACTTTCAACTGGTTCGTCACTTTATCAGTTCACCACGAACCTATCCTTAGTGTTTCTCAACACTTGGGATATTTCTGGTAACTATTCAGTGACTATTACCGGAGTACATTGGTATTTTCTCGTCATGCTTTATGCATAAGCTGCACCTAGACGAGCGCAAAAAATATGGCATTCATGATGGATTCTGTTGCATCAGCATAAGCAATCACATTCATTAATACTAGTTCAGACAGTGTTCAAAACACTTCATCTTGCTAATATTGTTACTAGCTCAGCCAGTGTCCAAGACACTTCATCTTGCTTAGATTTATTGCCATAAGACCTTTGGTATGAAGCCATTCTTGGAATCAAGCACATCAGAACTGTCCAGTACCTTATCAACATAAGGATTTTGACACGATCCAATTAGCTTACTCAATCTATATCAATAGATTCTCATTCCAAGAATTCACGCGGCTACTCCCATGTCTATCGTTTAAGTTTGACTTCCGACCCAAATCTTGACAAGACTTTAGCGTCGGAACGTCGTTTGTGAGATTCAAGTATGTTATCTACATACTGTGTGAGAATTACCATTACGCTCCCACTAGTCTTCTTGTAAACGCATGGTTTCTTTTCTTTCTGATCAAGTCAAAACTTTTGACTACATTATCAGAATGTTGATTCCAACTCCAAGATGTTTGTTTCAATCCAGAAATGGATCGGTGAAACTAACATGCATACCCAGCCAATTTTCGGAGTTGGGGCTCACCATCGCTTCTTTGAATTTCGCATGTTCGTCACTTTTCAATGATCAGCAGATCACGACAATAGGTTACGAGATATCACTCTCGAGTTAGTGACGGATCCTTTCGGATCTGCGAATTTCAGGCTCCACAGGTGCAGATTCTACAGCACTTTGTAGGTCTCACCGCTGCTCTTCCTAATCAGGTCGAGCAACTTACTGTGTTTATCGAATTTCTTCGATGTGTACTTTTACTCCCACTGTTCCTTTTGAAAGTATCACCTTTCTTAAAATACACAGTTCTGGGCAACAAAAGCACTAAGCCTTGGTTTCCTCAGGACAACCAGCGAGGTAGAACTTATCAGATATAGATTCAAGTTCGTTTGTTGACTACTGTCTTACACAAACCTTGCAATCCCAATTAATCAGAAAAACAGATTTGGAAATCACCCAGTCCACATCCAATGTGGTGTTTTTCACTGATTCTGATAGAAACCTTTTAGCGTAAACATAGACATTTCAGAACGTATTCTTAAATGGTTATGGAAGATTCATGTGATTCATCATTAATTGAATCATATCTCATAAGATCTGATTCATTCTTTCAGATGATCACCCAATTCATGACTCTAGTATTTTCCTCCGCGATCCAATCGAGGATCTCAATACTTCTGTCAGATTGGTTCTACACTTCATCTTGGAACTCCCTTAAGGGATTCCAGCTTGTGTCTCATCAAATGAACACAGCAATACTTTTTGATGCCATCAATAAGGTAATGAAGTACAGAAGATTTCCTCTGGCACTAATGCTCGTTTGGGCCGCATACATCAGTATGTTTAAGGCCCAATAAGCTTCTGGCCTATTTCCTTTAGCTCTGCTAAAAGGGCCTTAGTCATTTTGGTCTAGTGAACGGAATTCATATCTCAAATGATTTGTAATCGAATGAGTCTGAGTCCAAAACTATGGAATTTCTGAATCCGCTTCACTATGTATGGTCAAACGATTATGCCAACGAGAAATCAAGTTTGAGTCATCAGACTTAAACCTTTTTGGTATTTATGTTATATTCATGTTGGTTTAAGATATAAAACCCATTCTAAACGGGGTGCTACCATAGAATATTTCATTAAGATCTAAAGAACAAAACTTGTCTTTTATCAAAATGAAAAACATCCAAATTCTCAAAAGAAAATGAAAGACATTTCTGCACAAGGCATATACATAGTAGCAATTACTTAATTTCTAAAACCAAGTATGAAAGGCTCCTACAAGTGAAGAATCTCTACGGCTTATGCAGCAACCATTGCTTCATACCAGACACGCAGTTCCACTTGTCCTTTCTCCAACGTTCTACTGTTGCTTAGGTCCTGCATATTTCAAGAATATCAGTACCACAACAAGTATCTAATACTTATGTAGAACTTGAATTAATAACACAATACCTGAAGAAGAAGTACCATACATCTTCTCCATCTCTTGTGAATCTTCCAAGAATTTTATGCAATCTCTCTTCCAATGCCCCGACTCATTGCAGTAGAAGCACTTACTAACACCAGATGGGCTTGACTTGGGCTTATAAGATGACACAGGCTTATCCTGATTCCGAATCTGGACGGCCTTGCCTTCACCCTTGTCTATAAAAAATTTCTCAAATCTTTTTCCCTTTTTGATGTTTTGCTCTGCTGTCTTGAGCATGCCATGCAGCTCAGTCAACGTCTTCGTCAAGCTTTTCTTGATATAGTTCTTAATGAACTTATCATAGCTTGACGGCAGTGACTGCAGAATGATGTCAGTAGCCAACTCTAAGCTGACAGGACATTCCAGTTTCCCCAGGTTATCAACGTAACCCATCAGTTTAATGACATGAGGACTTACTGGAGCATCCTTTGGTAGTTTGCACTCAGTGAGAGACTTCACCATCTGGAATCTCTCCACTCGTGCCAGATCCTGAAACTTCAGTTTCAGGCTGGTGATCATCTCTATTGGCGACTCCATGTTCTCATACTGACTCTTCAAGTCTGAGTTCATGGTAGTCAACATCAGACCACGCACATCTACCACATCAGTATAATGCTTATTCCAAGCATTATACACTGCATGCGAGCGATTGGTCCCAAACTTTTCTGGAAGAGCCTTTTCAAGGACATAGTCCTTGCTCTCCTGCTTGAGAATGAATCTCAGATTCCGATACCAATCCAGGAAGTTGGATCCATTTAACTTGTCCTTCTCAAGGACGGATCGCAACGAGAAAGTAGTCATAGACATAAGCTGAAATCCAAGAAAAACAAAGATTTAGTTATGTGTATGATGAGAAATCTTATCGAATAAGAAAACTCGCATTATATTCAAACAATGTTTCCTCTATGAATATAATAATCCAAGATCCATACTTCACCAAAATCTGAGTGGGTGACTCGCCATTACCCAAACTTTAGTTATCTAGGTAAGCAAATCATTGCTAATTGTACTCAGTACAACTCTTGGTTGTGGATGAGACAAACTATGTCTAATCCACTCTGATGTCTCTGGGCTCAGAACTTCTGATAGCTCAGTCAAGTAAACCAATCTCTTTAGTCTCGTGATCATTGACAGTTGCACTGCAAATCTGTCAATGACCACCTGCCTTACTCATGTTTCAGTGGATACCAAGGACTCCAAGACTATCCAACAAACGATACATGTCTTGACAGTAGACCAGACTTGGGCAAGACATCGATGTTACTTGATATTTAGTTGAGGAAACTAAACTCTGAAAGGTTAGCATATCAATCTGTTAGGTCATGTAATTGTCGATGCTTATGCACTGCAAGTCCATCAACATTATTACCTGCCTTACTCACGTAATTGTGGACACCAAGCTCTTGGCTAGACATCACACAACGAAATGAGTCTTGACAGTTGACCACATTGAAGCTAATCTTTGATCAATGTTTAAGTCTAGTTTGGTTTCTGCAAATTCAAGGTTCAATAACCAGAATTTCGAATACTGTGTAGATCGACGCAGGCAATGTCTGTCGATCGACACTACCAAACAAAACCGGACTTCAATAACCAGTTAATTCAATTAACCCGGTTCATCGAACCAGTCATGTCGATCGACACAACCCATGTGTGACGGTCGATATAGACCTAAACCGCAGATAGTTCTTGATAACCGGTCCAATTCAATTGAACCGACTTATCTGATCAAACTGATCTTAACCAATCGGTTCATTCTAATTGGGATAATCAGTTCAATCCAATTGAACCAATTCATCCAATTTGAACCGTTTAAACCAGTTTCAACTAATTGCGATAATCAGTCCAATTCCATTGAACCGTATTATCCAATCAAACTGATTCAAAACATCGGTTTATGCTGATTGAGATAATCAGTTCAATCCAATTGAACCAATTCATCTAATTTAAACCGATCTATTCGGACTTAACCAAGCATGATAACCGGTCCAATCCAATTGAACCGATTAACCATTCGCTTGGTCTGTGTTGACCGACACTAACCTGTGTCGATCGATACGTGACCGAATCTGCTCTGTGTCGACCGACATTCAACCTGTGTCGATCGACACAGAAGGCTTTCGGTTTTTCTTCGCGAAAAACCCTAGCCGCCGAATCTTGTCGTTTTCGCCGTTCTGTGTCGACCGACACACCTAGTGTGTCGATCGACACTATGCGAAAACACAAACTCGAGCTTGATCGAAATCGATCTGACCTGTTCAATCTAAACAACTTGTTCTAGCGAATCTAAATCATCAAATTCAATAAACAGGTCTGATTCAATGATAAAACCCTAAGGTTCTGATACCACTGTTGGGGAATCCGAGCCAATTCTACAGATTCTGAATTCTCGCGAGTTCCCGATAGCCTAGGATCTAGGGTCTAGTTAATTGAATCATGATCTCACCTCGTGATTACCTGGTGTTTGGCAGCGGAAGATGGATCAGGTAATACGAGATCTACTGCGCCTCAGATGCTGCGCCTCTATCGCAGTCCACACGCACACAAGCTGGAATCCGCCGGGTTGCTAGCGCCGATGCTCAGATCTCTTTGGGACCTTGGTTTCTAGAGGAAGAGCTTCTGTTTTCTGTCTCAGAAAACTGTCTGGGCGGCTCTCAAAATCAGATAGGTCGAATGTACAAAACGCGTTTATATATCGACCTAAAGTGAACCGAAACATCAGTCTCGGTTTCGCCTTTGTGTCGACCGACACACTTAGTGGTGTCGATCGACACACCTCCTGTATCGACCGACCCACCTAATGGTGTCGATCGATACATCTCATAGAAACTTATATTCGATGTGTATCCAATACACATCGATCAGATCATATGCCAATGATCAATCCCATATGGACTATGTCCAACTTGCTTAGGTGTGTGACCCTGTAGGTTCACACGATACCAGAAATGAGTTACAACTCATTTGTCATAAGCGGTTTCTAGCAAAACATTATGACTACCCAGTATCACATGAATTGTCCGATCTCGACAATACAACTATCTTTAGAGTTCGTACAATGTGATTTCAGGACATAATCCCAACAGATCGACCATACGACGACTATCAAAATCGTTACTCTCAAGACACCTCTTCATGTCGCAAGTTAGCTGATTAATTATTCAATCAGTACCAGAAAAATAAAATCGTAAATCCAAAACGAAGAAGCCGACAATATGAAGAATAAAGTAACGAAAGAAAACCCAATGAGCAAAGGAATGAAATACGACCTCGAAAATAAGACGCGACACGAAAGATACCCACAAACAGTTCCATCGAAACGGAACCTCATCGGCAAGATCGAGACGGAGATGATGAAGGAAGGGTAGCACCGCAGCTTCACTAAAGAGTCAACATAATAATGGGCGGATTACAACTAAGTTCAGATTCAGTATGATCCATCAAAGAATACGGCTGAAAAGTCACGTCACCAAAGCATAACCCTCCCCCCTCCCATCAAAGAAGGAACACCTATGTTGATCACCGAAGCCGACACCATCGGAGTGTATTTGCCGCACAACGGACTTATGGTAGTGGAAATCTTGATCGGAAACTATAAAATTACATGTGTGCTGGTTGAATCTGGAAGCTCGATCGACGTAATAATCAAGGAAGCGCTCGACAAAGCATAATTCAAGAATCTGTAAGTCAAGCAAAAAATCCAACCACTTTTCGTGTTCGATGGAGATAAACCACGCAGTTCGTCATCCTCGATAGGCCTGGGCGTTCGGGTACCCGTTCGGGTTCGGTTCGGGTTTTTCGGATTTTCGGGTTTTCGGGTTTAGAGATATAAACCCATTCGGGTATTTTAGAATTTCGGTTCGGGTTCGGTTCGGTTCCATTCGGGTTCGGTTCGGGTTCGGGTACCCGAAAAACATAAAACAAAAATAAAAATTAGTTATATTTAAATAAAAATTCGTTAAATTTTGATAAATATAACAAAACCCTTCATATATTTTGTTTATTTTTGATAATTTAGTTATTTTAGCCTAAAAATAACTAATATATTTAAGTTTATAATTGTAATTTTGGATAATTTTGTTATATTAAGTCTAAATATAATTAATATTTTAGGTATATAATTGTAATTCGGATATTTCGGGTACCCATTCGGTTCTCGGTTCGGGTCGGGTTCGGGTTCGGTTCTTCGGATATAGGAGTTTAGGACCCGTTCGGATATTTTGACAGTTTGGGTTCGGGTTCGGTTCTACTTTTTCGGTTCGGGTTCGGTTCGGTATTTTGGGTCCGGGTATTATGCCCAGCCCTAATCCTCGATATGTCGACGATCTACAACGCTATTCCGGGAACGCCTTAACTCCATGCTATGAAGGAAATCGCTTCAAACTATCACCAATGCGGTAAATTCCCAACTCCAAACGAGTTCTATACGCTCAGAGGAGACCAGACGACGTCTAGGCTATGCTTTATCTGCGAGCGTAAATTGAGCAACCCTTCTGAGCCGAAGACAACAACAAGAAGAAGAACATTACCAAATCCGCCTAGCGCACACAATGTTCCTGAGGAAAACAAGAATCTGACCACATTCGATAAGCCTTGACATGAGCAGATTTAAGTTTAGACGTGCCATCAATTACGGCTGGACTCCTTTAATTTCCTTTTCTCCAAAAGAAAACCATTACTCTATGTAATATGAACTACGAATGGCTTGATCCTTGTTTTCGAGGTACATATGCAACTCTTTTTTAGAATGCAACTATAATCAATAAAAGAAATCCTTGTTTTGAGAAAGTAATATCGATCTAACCTCGTCGACACCCTGGCCAGGTGTTCTACCTAAGCAATTCGCACATCAACCAATACAAGAAATGTGGGTATTAGTAGCATCGGAAGATAGCGTTTATTACAGTTCTGCTATTGTATACAGACACGGGCTTTTTCATAGCGTTTGTTATTATAAAACGCTATATTTGTTATCATGGGAAAATAAATTTTTTAGCCGCGTAAATTTGCTAAGTGCCGATGCCTTACCATTGCAGACCCAAAATTAAACGCTATCTTACATCTTTAATATCTCAAACTTTTAGTCAAAATAACTTAAGTGAATATTTTATATACACGAAAATCGCTTTCATTGTTTCTTCTCAGAAAATCCCAAACTCTCTCTTTCTTCCTTTGGCCGCGAAACCTCCATCGAATGGCGAATCCAATGATCTTCCTCAACGGTTTATGGTTTTGATTTTTTCAATTTCTTCATCTTGCAGCGCTCGCCAAAGGACGTTAATGGCGGATTTGATTTTGTCTGTTCACTGCGATACACCTTGCGTACGGGTGAGTTATCTATCAAATCGTATGGATTTGTGCATTTTGAGTATTCTGATTTCTCATAGTATCTGCTGGTACCAAGCTTTTAGGGTGTAAATTTACATATATTTATGCCCATTTTTCATAATTGGTTGACAATATGTAAAAGAACAACAATGTTGATTTGTATACGCTTATTACTGGTGGCTTGATCTGGATAACTTAAGTGCTTATTGTTTCTTAGGTCATGGGTTTTAACAGGTTTTGTTTTCAATGTATCTAGGTGCCTGATCGTTGTAACCATATCAGTTTTGTCATAAATCAATGCTACCTCAGCTGTGAGACTAGTTTTGTTCTTCTTGTGCAGCCTACTGTGTTGTTGCGGTTGATTCTGCCGGGAGGCAGATTCCGATGGCCTTTTTGGAAAGAGGAAAAGAGGATTTTAACAAGAAGTATGGTGGGGGAAAGGCTGCAACTGCTCAAGCAAACATCTTTAATAAAGAGTTTGGGTACATTTTATTGTATCTCTTCATTTGCTACTGTCGGTTTTCTCTTTAATACTCTTTGGATTGACACTTTTTGGTTACTCTGAAGCCCAAAGCTGAAAGAGCACATGCAATACTGTATGGATCATCCGAATGAGATTAGCAAGCTTGCTAAGGTGAAGGCGCAAGTCTCAGAAGTTAAGGGAGTTATTGTTGGAATTGTGTCCAGCAATCTCTGTACTGTCTCTAGAAAGTAAGAGTATGTCAGTGATCAGACATAAGTCATACAATGCTGGGGGTCATGATGGCTTGCTAGAGTCCGCTCATGATCTATAAGTCTTGGACTTATTGCCTTTATTGTATGATCCCATATGGGTCACACGCTTAAGCTAGCAGGAAATAATGTTGGAACGGCTTAGCAGAAGTACGGTAAAAGTGCCAGGCATTTGTCGTACTAAGAGAGACTAACGGGTCTGATTAAATCCATGGGATTTAATCAGATTGGTGTTTTGGGCCCAAAAGCCCAAAAGGGAAAGAGAAGGCTTTTATAAGCTAAAAGCCAAATCTCTTTCTCCTAACCCTAATACCCAGCCGATTTTCTCCTCTCTCTCTGCGCCAGCCTCCTTGTGGTCTAGCAGCCAATTTCCTTGTGAAGCGTGTGTGAGCCTTTGGAGGATCCATCTCTCGGTGTATCTCCCTGATCATTGACCTGTTCTTCTTTCCGCTGCAACAAACAGGTAAAAGGTGAGATCATTATGTTTCTAAATAAGAACACCTAGATCTAATGCATGTTTAGGTTGATATCAATATGAGAATTGAATCAGGATCAACCGAAACTTCCTACAGTGGTATCAGAGCCATTGGTTCTGTAGGTTTCTTGTTTAGATTCAAGTTTTAGGTTGTTTAGAAGTATTTGAATCAATCTATGCATGTATTGATAAGAAAATACTTAAGAAACATTAATTAAGAACCTAAAACACCTAATGAAAATCGCAAACCATAGTTTTTAGCTTGGTATATGCGATCGGCCCTAGGTTTTGGATCGATCGGCCGGTATGGTTAAACCGGCTGGATCGTGGCCATGGGCTTGGGTCGAATGGTCGCGTGAGAGATGATCATCTCGTCCCGATCACGTCCCTGCAACCGGCCGAACATGTGGAACCAATCGGCTAGGCCGATCGTTCCGGCTGCGACAAGGCCGAGAGCTTGGTCGAGTCATTGCCCGGCTGGACCGTCTCGATCGTCCCAAGCGCGGCCATCACGATCTTGGATCGAGAGATGGCTAAGTTGGCGGCTAGGGTTTGATTGCGTGAAGATCACGACTAGGTCGTGATCGGTTCACGTGATCAAATCGGTTCGGTTCGGTTTAAAATTTAATTAAAATCTAATCGTTCTGGTTTAATAAACAGATTTTAATAAGTTTATTAAATCTGGTTAAACCGGGATAAGAAATCCAATGTCGAAAGAAATATTGGATTTAGTGCCTAAACTAGGAATTTCTAATTTGATTTGGTTGGACCAAATAAATTGAGAAATTCCGGTTTAGTAAATAACCGGTTGACAATTGTGGTCATCGTAGTAATTGAAACTTGGTTAGACCAGTTTTAATGAACCAGACCGGTTATGTCAATTAATTGGACAATTGGGTCATGTCTTGGACATGGACCAATTCTTGGGCCTCGGGCCAAGAAGTTAAAACAATTGGGCCATTAATTGAGTCTTTCTTCAGATTAAGTTAAAATTATAAAGTCGTTTTAAATTAAAGTTTCCGAAATTTTATAATTAGAAAGTTTCTTAAAATAGAAGTTTCTGAATTTGCGGGTTTTGGATTTCAAGAAGTTTCTAAAGTTAGAAAGTTTCCGGTTTTAGAAAGTTTCCAATTTTAGAAAGTTTCTAAAAATAGTAGGTTTCCATAAATAGAAAGTTTCCCGAAATAGTAATCTTCTATTTTGGGAATGATTTTAATAAACCTACGAACCTCAAATAATATCAAGCGTTGGATGTCTTGTCCAGGCTATGTCAGCTGTCAAAGCCCATTCAATTGTATTCATGGCCTTACAGTGTGAGGATGTCTGCTTTTGCGTGGGTAAGACGGTTTGTGATTCATAAATGTCATTGGGAGTCCCAAACATTAATGATTACATGACTGTATAGTCCGGTTTTCTTGACTAGGCCATCGGGAGTCCCGGGCCTTGAGACATCAGAGTGGATTGGGCCTCGGGCCCAGATTCACAACCAAGAGTTATATCACGGATATAATTAGCCGATATAGGGCTTACCGATATAAGCTAAGGTTGGGTGACGGCCAGTGGCCCACTTTAATCTTAGTTATATGTGGATCTTGGAATCATTATATTCTATTGAGGGTAACTAATGTTATTGAATATAATGCGTGATTAATCATATTAATTTTAATACGAGATTAATCATATTGAACATATTAACTAAAATCATTTTATCTTAAATTTCAGTTATGACTAGCACAAACAATCAAAACACTTTCTCGATCCGGTCTGTCCTTGAGATGGACAAGCTGAACGGATCAAATTTCTTGACTTGGTCGCGGAACCTGAGGCTAGTCCTCAGACAGGAGAGAAAGGACTATGTCCTTGAGAGAGCTCTCCCCGTAAGAATCGGGTCCAATGCCTCCCATGCAGTATATAATGCTTGGAATAAGCATTATAATGATGCGGTAGATGTGCGTGGTCTGATATTGGCTACCATGGACTCAGACTTGCGGGAGCAATATGAGAACATGGAGTCGCCAATAGAGATGATCAGCAGCCTGAAATTGAAATTTCAGGAGCAGATACGAGTGGAGAGATACCAGTTGGTTAAGTCTCTCACTAGCTGCAAGCTACCAGATGATCATCCAGTAAGTCCTCATATCAGTAAAATGATAGGTTATATAGATAACCTGAGGAAACTGGATTATCCAGTTGGCCAAGAATTGGCAACTGAAATCATTCTGCAGTCACTGCCGTCAAGCTATGATAAGTTCAGAAGGAACTATATCAAGAAAGGCTTAACGAAGACGCTGACTGAACTGCATGATATGCTCAAGATGGTTGAGCCAAACGTGAAGGGTAGGTTTATGAAACCTAGTACTGACAAGGGTGAAGACAAAGTTGTCCAGATTTTGAATCATGGCAAGCGTGTGTCTTCTGAGCTCAAGTCAGATACCTCTTACGTTAGTAAGTTCTGCTACTGTAAGGAGACAGGGCATTGGAAGAGAAATTGCATTAAATTCATGGAAGATGATGAGGAGTTAAAGTCGATGTATGAGACTACTTCCTCAGGTATTCATGTTATTACTTCAAGTTCTACCTTAAAGGTATTAGATACTGGTTGTGGCACTGATATTTGTGATAATATGCAGAGCCTAAGCAACAGTAGAACGTTGAAGGAAGGGCAAGTGAAACTACATGTCTGGAAGGAGCTTGGGATGCTGCCTCAGCCGTAGGATTTTTTCACTTATAGATCCCTTTGAGGCTTGGTTTTGTATTAAGTAATTGTTACAATGTACCTGCTTTAAAGCAGAGTAGTCTTTCATTTTCTTGTAAGAATTTGAATGTTTTTCGTTTTGATAAAAGACAAGTTTTGTTCTTTTGATCTTAATGAAATATTAATTGTAGCACCCTATTCATGGAATGGGTTTTATATCTTAAACCAAAGAGTGCCTAAATGCAACATAAATACCGAATTGGTTTAAATCTGATGAATTAAACCTGATTTTTCTTGGCATAAAAGTCTTGGTCACATAGAGTAAGTCGGATTCAGAAATCCCATAGTCATGGACTGTTGGGCTCATTTGATAAAATATCTTATGAGACCTGAATTCTGTTTACTAGACCAAAAGGTAAAGGGCCTATCTTAGCCGAGCTAGAGAAAAGCCCAAAGGCTTATTGGACCTGGAACATACTAATGTATGTGGCCCAATGAGCAGTAATGCCAGAGAAAAATTTCCTGTACTTCATTGTCTCTACTGATTACTTCAGTGAGTGTGACTGTGTTCATTTGATGAGACACAAGTCGGAATTCTTTGACATGGTCGAAAGAGTTCCAGAATGAAGTATAGGATCTGAATGACAAAAGTGTTAAGACTCTGGATCAAATCACGAGTAAGAATACTTAAGTCATTGATTGTGTGATCATCTTAATGAGTGTGAAATCGTTTCACAGCTCATTTCTCCTGAAAACCTGAAGGTGTTTCTGTGAGAAAGAATCAGATCTTATTAGAAATGATTAAAGATGAGTCACACGAATCTTCCATGATATTATTTAAGAATAACGCTCTAAAATATCTAAGTTTACGCTGAAATAGTTCCACAAATATCGGTTGAAAGACACCACGTTAATGTGGATTGGAATCGATCCAAATTTGTCTTTACTGAGTATTTGTAGTTGTGCTACTTCGCTGGTTGTCCTAGAGAAACTAAGGCTTGTTACTTTTACGTCCAATCTGTTTTCTAAGAAGGGAAGTTATTTTCCAAGAAGAACAGTGGGAGTAAAAGCATAACTCGAAGTTTTCTTAGGGAAACCAAGGCTCGGTACTTTTACGACCATTCTGTTTTCTAAGAAGGAAATTACTTTCCAAGAAGAACAGTGGGAGTAAAAGGTATTTTTACGACCATTCTGTTTTCTAAGAAGGGAAGTTACTTTCCAAAGAAGAACAGTGGGAGTAAAAGTACAACTCGAAGAAATTCGAGAGATACAGGAAGCTGCTTAACCTATTGAGGGAGAGCAGCGGAAGGATTTACAGATTTCTGTAGAATCTACACCTGTGGAGCCTGAAGTTCGCAGATATGAATCAGTTACTAATCCGAGAGTGATTTCTCGTCATTAGTTGAACATGATAATCATTGAAAGTTCGCATGATCTGATGATCATTGAAAGCGATGAATCTGCGAAATTCAAAGAAGCGAAAGTGAGCCCGGACTCCGAAAAAATTACATTTTATGTAAGTTAGCTTCATCGATCCATTCATGGATGGAAGCAAACATATCGGAGTTGGAATCTTCGTTTTGTTGAAGTAGTCAAGGTTCTGACTTGAACAGGAACGAAGAGGAACTGTGCGTTTACTAATAGATTAGTGGGAGCAATATTGCATTTCTCATAGTGTATGTCGAAGACATACTGATTCTCGGATATAACGTCCCAATGCTGCAGTCGGTAAAGGACTAGCTTGGGAGTTGGTTTAGTGAATGACATGAGTATAGCCACGAAAGTCTTGGATTTTGGATTTAAAGATAGAGATCTAGAAGAGCTGGTAGGACAAAGTCAGGATTCTTTGATGACAAAGTCCTACACGTTTTCAGCACTCCAAGAAGGGTTTTTAAGCCAATGTCACATGGCAATAAGTTAAGCAAGAAGCAGTGTCCTACGATAACTGCTGAGCTTGAATGCATGGATAGGATTCATATGCGACGGCAATTGGATCTATCATGTATGCCATGACACGTACTTGTTTTGATATTGCTTTAATGTTAAGCAAAACAAGTAAAGACCAGTCAAATCCAGCAGAGAATCACTGGATTGCCGTAAAGAATATTCTAAAGTATTTGAAGAATACTAAGGATAAGTTCTTTAGGTAAAGAAGAAAGTGAGGTGCTACAAGTCGATAGAGTCTGAAAGGCAAGTTTCCAACAGACAAAGATGATTTCCGGTCACAGTCCGGATATGTCTTGTGTTTGTCTGGCGGTGCACGGCACTGTTGCTGACTCTATGACTTAAACTGAATGTTTCGCAGCTTGGGAAGCGGCGAAAGAGGTTGTTTGGAAAGAATAGTTCATCACTGAACTTGATGTGATTCCCAGCTTAGATGAGACTAGCTGCACATCAAAGATCCAAACACTTAGTGGAATAACCTATTCCGTAAGATAAATGACAGAGATGTTAAGTAGATCAGCAAGTTTCAACGAATGAGAACGTTGCTAATCTATTAACGAAGCCACTCCTTGAGCCTAAGCACGAGTCGCGGACTGTTGCTGTAGGATAAGTGAAATTAAGATGTAGTCTTAATTTCAGTGGGAGTTAGTAAAGGGCTTTATTTAGTTATTGATATGTTCTTGTAAAACATATAATGATGTTTAATGAAATTATTATTTCAAGATTATTTTAACTGTGATGAAATAATCGTTCCAAAATGAAATGAACCATTTTATAGGTCATCGAAGTAAATGACTTGATCTTGAGTCATCAAAGTCATTTAGCTTGGTCATAAGACCCTATATTTGATAGATGGTTTATATCATCCTGTCCCTAGTCGAAGGTTGTTGAAATTGGAACACCAACAACCATGTGAGACTGGATTGGTACGTGACTTATGACAAAGTCTTAGTGTGTCATAGATGCGCGGCATCAAAGTCAGTACATAGGTGTATGTTGGGGAACATACGACCGGACAAGACCCGCTTATAAGAACTCTTCAGGATATTTATATCTGTGTCATAAGAGATTCTTACTACGACTATAGAGTATAGTCCTTAGACCTGAGTTCGCATGCATGTGACTGCACATGGACTGATGCACTTTGATCATTGTCTAACGCTATCGTTCTGCGATAGTTATAAGGATCTTGTTTGGTAACATTATGAAATGAGTAGTTTACAGTGATGGAACAAGACGGAATTTGTCCCTCCAATATAAATGGAGTGAATATCTCTAGGCCAATCGGAGATTTGAATACTGGAAAATGCATGGCCATGCTCAAACGGACTGTCCCGAGTCGTTTGGATTGTCAGTATCAAATCAGAGTCCGATGAACAAGATTAGGCTTTATAAGGATGACACTAATCTTGCCTTATGACTAATCGAGATATTGAGACAAAAGGATTATGAATACAGAGATTCCAGTTCAAGTGGGAGATTGTTGGAATTGTGTCCAGCAATCTCTGTACTGTCTCTAGAAAGTAAGAGTATGTCAGTGATCAGACATAAGTCATACAATGCTGGGGGTCATGATGGCTTGCTAGAGTCCGCTCATGATCTATAAGTCTTGGACTTATTGCCTTTATTGTATGATCCCATATGGGTCACACGCTTAAGCTAGCAGGAAATAATGTTGGAACGGCTTAGCAGAAGTACGGTAAAAGTGCCAGGCATTTGTCGTACTAAGAGAGACTAACGGGTCTGATTAAATCCATGGGATTTAATCAGATTGGTGTTTTGGGCCCAAAAGCCCAAAAGGGAAAGAGAAGGCTTTTATAAGCTAAAAGCCAAATCTCTTTCTTCCAACCCTAATACCCAGCCGATTTTCTCCTCTCTCTCTGCGCCAGCCTCCTTGTGGTCTAGCAGCCAATTTCCTTGTGAAGCGTGTGTGAGCCTTTGGAGGATCCATCTCTCGGTGTATCTCCCTGATCATTGACCTGTTCTTCTTTCCGCTGCAACAAACAGGTAAAAGGTGAGATCATTATGTTTCTAAATAAGAACACCTAGATCTAATGCATGTTTAGGTTGATATCAATATGAGAATTGAATCAGGATCAACCGAAACTTCCTACAGTTATGATGGAAAACATCGAGAAGGTTGGAATCTGACCCTTCGATATATATATTTATGCTTTACCCATGTCCCTTTTGCATTTCCAAAGATCTTATCTTGTGACATTAAGTTACTGTAAGGACATTGCCAATTTTTTTACCAATGTAACACATGTTTTGCTGTTAAACGAGTATTTATGAGACTCAATTCATTTGCAGGTTCTTGACCGTGGTGAGAAAATTGAGCTTCTGGTGGCCAAAACCGAGAACCTTCGCTGACAGGTTAGACTCTGATGCACTTATCTCCTGCATACCAATACAAATATGAAGCTTGCTCACCATATATTTTGATTTGAATCTATCGTAGTTGTTTTGTGTCATAGATTTGATTTGCTGTATGTGTTCTTGTTTAGGAGAGATGGCTTCAAAAAAGAAGGTTCTAGCTTTCGAAGAAGTTTCACAGCACAACAAAACCAAGGATTGTTGGCTTATGTATCTGAAAATCACCTTCTTACTTCCTCTTTAGTATCTGAGCAAGTGAAGATGGTTAATTCGTTTAGCTATATGAACGTGGATTTACTCCAACATGTTAAGGATTATTGTGTATAAATTGAAACATCATTTGGATGATTTTCTAGTATTGTGTATGAATGCTTGCCTCTTGGGTCTGGCATTAAACATTTAATAAATAAAATCTACAAAATAAGAAGAATTTTACCCAAAAAGTCGAAATGACATGATTTTTGATTTAGAGTTTAGACATAAAAGTTTGACCCAAAAACCTTAACTCTAAGACCTTAACTCTATACCCTAAACACAAATCCTAAACCCTAAATATTTAATCCTTAATCATAAACACTAAATTTTTAAACTCTAAAACTTTAACTATATATTCTAAACACAAACCCTAATTTTAACCCTTAATCATAAAAACTAATTTTTTAAACTCTAAAACATTAACTCTATACCCTAAACCCTAAATTTTAATCCTTAATAATAAACACTAAATTTAAAAAACTCTAAAACATTAACTCTATACCCTAAACACAAACCCTAAACCCTAAACTTTTAATCTTTAATCATTTTTTTTGGACAAATAATCTTTAATCATAAATATTAAAATTTTAAACTCTAAAACATTAACTATATACCCTAAACACAAACCCTAAACCCAAAATTTTAATCCTTAATCATCAACACTAAATTTAAAAAACTCTAAAACATTAACTCTATACCCTAAACACAAACCCTAAATCCTAAAATTTTAATCTTTAATCATAAATAGTAAAATTTTTAAACTCTAAAACATTAACTATATACCTAAACACAAACCCTAAATCCTAAACTTTTAAACCTTAATCATAAACACTAAAATTATAATCCTTGGCAATTTTTAAAAACATAATCTATAAAAAAAATTTGCAACTATATTAAATATAAAATCTCACAAAAATTGATTTAGGATTTAGAGTATTGGAAGGTTAGTGTTAGGATTTAGGATTTATGGTTTATGATATAATTCAACTTAACCACTTCCACACCTTTTGCTATATATATGTATCGCTTATTATTAAATATAGTCATAAATACAATTTCACATTTTTAAAATAAAAAATTTATATAAACCAAAACTAAATCAATTTTAATAATTTTATTATTTAAAATTATTTTAATTATGACATATACTTATTTTTAATATGTTTACAAAAAATCATTTTTATAATTTTAAATCACTTTAAAAAATTGTTTCAAATAGGTTTGCAAATAATATTTAAATTTTGTTTTATTTCTACTGTATTTAAAATACTGATATAATAAAAATCTAACAATATAATGATATTTATTTTTTATTGGCTAATCCAACATGATGAGGATCACTTTTATTGTTATGATTTGCAGTTCATTAAGTTAAATCTAATGGTCCAAATCATCTTTTTTTCCTCCTTCTCCAAACAACCCTAACCTCCATTCCACCTTGCATTGGGTGAAAATCTCATATAGCCTTATGTATTAAAAATCTCAAATACCCCCTTGTAATCTCACATACCCTCTCCACTTTAATGAAAAGTACTTAGACCATTTTGCTATCGGTTTAAAATGAAAAATTGATGGTTTAAAACTCCGAAATTGGGATGGGGAAATTGGTTGGGATTTGGGATCGGATTTGGTTAGGTTTAAGAAGAATGGATTGGTTTATGAATAAAAATAATTAGAATCCGAATCCCGATCGCCTCGCCTCCCAGCTCCAGCTTCCGCCTGCTCGCGCCTCTGAATCGGGTTTTGCTCGTCCGCACCGTCTCCGACCACCGTTCGCCGTCTCCGTCGTGCTCCGTCAACCCACCGAGATCCCCTCGATCTGCATTCAGCTCTATTTGTATAGGACTGTGATTGAGATTGTATTTTGGTAGATTTAATTGATGAGTTGGTACATTGTTGTTTAGCCTTTGATTCTTGGTCGATTAGGACTACGAATTGAGTAGAAATTCAATTGAGAGGTAGAATCGCTGTTTATTGTTCAAATTTGATCCAGAAATCGATTCAAATTTGTGTTCATGTTGTTGTAGAACTGGGGACAACTAGTATAACTGATGTATGTTGTATAACGGGTATAACTAGTATAACTAGTAAAACTGGTATAACTTGTACAACTGGTATAACTAGTATAACTAGTATAACTGGTAAAACTGGTATAACTTGTACAACTGGTATAAATAGTAAAACTAGTATACATGTACAACTAGTATAACTGGTAGAACTAGTATAACTAGTATGACTAGTATAACTGGTGTAACTAGTATAACTGAGAACAACTTGTGTAAAACTGAGAACAAACTGTGTGCAACTACAAGTATATACTGAGTTTTTTTGCTTTTGTTTTGGCAGGATAGAATGTGCGACAGAGTGTGCATCCATTATAAATGTTAGGGGCGCATGTGTTGCCTAGTGTTTAAAGAGGAGATAACTTTGGAGATGGTAATAGCTAGGCTTTACAAGTAGCATGCGTTAGATGAGAATAAGGTTAGATTGGAATTGAGTTACATTCCTATGGTGGTTGGCTGTGAAGAACATTTGAGTATTTCTGATGATGAAGATCTTTGTGGTTATCTAATGACCGTTGATAAAGAGAACCATATAATTCTTTTGTGTGGGGAGGTCGTGACTAGACCGGAGCTTCCCTCGCAACAGTCGAGAGCGGGGAAAAGCTCTGCTGGTTTGAACTATGAGCATGATGAAATCGGAGAAGTAGGACCTAATGCCTTGACATTGTTTGATGAAAACGGAGAATTAGGAGCCAATGTTGTGCCGTTGTTTGTTGAAAACGGTCAAGCAAGTCAAGAAGAGCAAGTGAGAGAGGATGATGGTGATGAATCGGAGGATAACGTTACGGATTTGTCGGGTATGTGTGATGAATATCGTGAGGTACCACCCGTTGTTGAAGGTAGTCAGTTTGTAGCGCCATGGGAAGACGGTTTTGGGATGAGTGTGCATCAAGAATTCCTAGATAGGAAGGCAGTTATAGAGTTGGTAGAGAGTTTGGCATTTAGAAACTCTTTTGATTATGTTGTAAAACATTCTTATACAACGCGGTGGGTGGTTAAATGTTCTATTAAGAGATGTAAATGGGGTCTACGAGCAGCAAGGATTGAGAACTCGTATATGTTCTCTATTGGAACGTACACGAAGATGCACACATGCAACCGTGCCGATCAAAATGTAAGCACTGATTGTATGAAAGGCTCATCACAACTAGTTGCATCGTATTTGAGTGAGGAATATCCTGGGAACTTAGAAACTCCAAAGCCTAGAACCATCATTGATCTAGTCAGGCGAAAATATGGCGTAGACATATCATACTCGACGGCGTTAAGAGGGAAAATTTAAGCAGTTTGTGATTTGCGTGGTAGTCCGAAAGATAGCTACAATATGTTGTATCGTTATCTGTACGTGTTAGAAGAGGTCAATCCTGGAACGGTAACTGCTGTGGAAGTGGATGAGGATAAAAAATTCAAGTATCTATTCATAGCTTTGGGAGTTAGCATTGAAGGGTTTGCATGCATGAGGAAAGTGATAATTGTTGATGAAACTTTCCTCAAGACCGGATATGGTGGTGTACTAGTTTTCGCCGTGGCTCAGGATCCTAATTGTCACATTTATCCTGTAGCGTTCGGTGTTCTCGACGGTGAGAATATAGCTAGTTGGACATGGTTTTTAGAGATGTTGAATAGCGTTGTAGGCGACTCGTCCGAATTGGTATTTGTGAGTGATAGAAATGCAAGCCTCATTAGTGCAATAGCAAACGTGTTTCCACAAGCTCATCATGGGTACTGTTTATGGCATTTGGCCCAAAACGTGAAAGGAGATGCTGGGAATGCAAACAAAGCCGTAGTCTCTGACAGGTTCGAGGAGATAGGTTGGTCTCACACACCGGCTAAGTTCTACATTCGTTTCGAGACATTTAAGAGGAGATATCCTTCCGCGGCGAAGTATGTGGAGGAAACTACCGTCAAGGAGAAAAGGGCAAGATGTTTTTCTCCAGGTAAACGATACAACTTGGACACGAGCAACTCTGCGGAATGTCTGAACAAGACTTTTCTTGAGGCGAGGAGGTACTCCTTAATACCACTGCTTGATACTATCATTCGCAAATTTTCAGATTGGTTTAACAAGCATAGGAAAGAGGTTGTGTCTGGACATCCTGATGATAATCTCGTGCCTTTGGTCCAGAACTTCGTGCATGATAATTGGAAACTTGCTAAGACATTATGTGTGAGGGAGGTAAACACTTTCGAGCTCGAGTACAAAGTCGGTGATATTGATGGAAAGGTTTATTTGGTGAACTTGGAAACGAAAAGTTGCTCATGTGGTTTCTTCAATATTCATCAGTATACTTGTCTCCATGCCCTTGCAGCATACATATCATACAAAAAAGTGATAGAGCTCATGCAAGTGCTACCAGAATAACACTCCTTGATTTGACTTCGAAATAATATTTGACGGAGATGTGGGCATTGGCTTATTATAGGTCCATTTATGCTGTCCCTGATATGTCTGCATGGAACATCCCAGATTACATCAAGGAGATGCAAATCCTACCTCCGGATTACAAGATAACGAGGGGTCGGAAGAGAGTACATAGATTTCCATTAGCTGGAGAAGGAGGGAGACGACGAAGGACACATAATAAAAGGCGGCCAAGAACTCACCCAGGAACACTACTATGGATGTTTTTTGGAGATGACTCCGATTGATTTGTGTGTAATCTTTGTGTTGATATTTGTTGTGGATGATCGTTATTTGCAAGACAGGATTGTTTGAAAATTAGTAACCCTATATGTCACATATTTTCTGTTGGTAAAACTGTGTAATACTAAGTGATTATCGTAATTATAATGAATATCATTGGTGCCAAAAAAAAAATGAATATCATTGGAGAAAATAGTTAACATATAGCTATATGAAATTTGAACTTGTAATATCACTTTGATCCTAACAATGGTCAATGGGTTATATTACGTAGATTGAAAACCACTCAACATATTAATACACAGATTGGAAAATCACCAACAATGTTCATATACTTTCAAGAACATTTTTGGAATAATGGACAAGTTAGAAGGATAAATTTTCATAAATTGAGTTGTGTGACATATTAATACACAGAAATACTAGATTCATAGATTACTTGTGTAAAATCATCTGTAAAACTATAAAATCAAATTTAAAGTTCCAATAAAACTGATTATATTGAAAACAGGCAAAATACAACTATTAAGAAACTTTGTACAACTACAAACTCCTGTAAAACTATGTGTTATTCGTAGAGCGGGAAAATTTAAAATTGACCAATTTTTTTGGCGGGAAAATTAAAAATTGACCAATTTTTGGCGCCCAAATACCATATTTTACTTTTCCCTTCTCAGTTTTTCACACTCACTTCTTCTTCTCTCACGGGCTAAAATCCCCTCCTATCCCTATCCCTCTCTCTCTCACCTTTCACGAGATTTTTGTGAACTCCTCTTCTCTTCTCTCTGAATTCAACTTCTTCCCTCTCAATTCAACTTCTTCTCTCTTCTATTGGACATGGACAAATTCGAATCCGATCCTTACTACAGTGACATGAAGAAGAAGAAGAAGAAGGATTACGACATGATGTTCTTCATTGCAGGTGGTGAAAATGGCATACCGACAAGATGTCCGTGCGGTGGTCGAATCATTGTGGAGCCTGAACCTGATGTGAGAAAGATATACTTTGTTTGTAATGCGTTTGAGGTGAGATATGGTGATTTGGGGTTGATTTGGTGATTCCTGATTTGGAGTTTTTACCCCATCTGAAACTATATTGTCTTGATGGAGAGTTTTTATGTCCAGGACAATGGCCTACACATTCGGAAACTATGTCAAGGCGTCGAGGAAGAAGCCACTAACTTAAGGAAGATGGTGGACTCTCAGGCAGAGAAGCTTCAAAGCCATGAATATCGTATTGAGCAATTGAGATTGGCGCTCAAGAAAAAAGGCGAAGAGATTGAAAAGCTGAAGGAATTGGTGGGGGGAAGAAATGTTTAATGTTACTCTAATGTTGTCATTTTGGTTTCCTTTTGGTTTTAAGACTTGTGTAAGTTTATCTCAGTTTGTAATGCCACCTAATGCTTAAATGCACAATCTAGTTCTACCCTAGTTTTACCTAGTTATACATAGTTCTACAGTTATACTTACTAGTTATACATAGTTTTACTTAGTTATACTAGACTAGTTATACGTAGTTTTACCAGTTATACCAGACTAGTTATACATAGTTTTACCAGTTATACCAGACTAGTTATACGTAGTTTGACTTAGTTATACCAGACTAGTTATACGTAGTTTGACTTAGTTATACTAGACGAGTTATACGTAGTTGTACTTAGTTATACATAGTTTTACCAGTTATACCAGATTTAGTTATACATAGTTTTACCAGTTATACAACTACAAACCAAACAACTTCAAACCAACCAAGTCCTAATCCCTCCTTGACCTTGTGTTACGCTTCTCAGTTGCATTGGATGTTTCCCCCACCTTCCGTTTTCCAGCTGCCGTCTCTGCCGCTTTCTTCTCTGCCTTAGTCTTCTCAATCTCTTCTTGGACCTGCAATCATATGATACAATTAGAATACCCAGTTTTCCAAGTATTTCCATTAATATTTGAAACTATTTTTACCATTTGTGCTTCTAGATCTTTCATATGATCCATGTATTCTTAAATGGGGTTGACTCTCTTATCCATCTCGGAAAACTTCCCAAGCAACATCTTAAAATGCATCTTCCATCGTTGACTGCATCCCTTTCATGACCTCAACAAGTTCGCTATGACTAGGATTCGAAGTTCCAGGTGCATTAATGGCAGCATGTCTCTTTTCCTCAGGTTTTTTGATCTCTTCCTCCTCCTATGCCTGTCCGAAAGCCTTTGCTTCGTCATACATCTCCTGAAAATAGACCTTCTTCCCAGCCGAAATAACCTTCATCTAACTCGGAATAACAAGATCGTCGAGATCATGGACATCGCTTTCTTCATAGATACCCTCAAGGAGAGCTTCTTCATGTCCATATCGAGTTGGCATGATGTTGTCAATGCCCTACGGACACTTAATCTTAGCAAGTTCTTCATTGATCCTTGAAAGAGTAAATCCTCTCATTGAGTGATTCTTGAATTGCGCCTTGCACACCTTGGACAATTATGGTCTGCCCCTACAACTGGCTCGCGGAAACTACTCCCTAGCTCTGGAATTGCCTCAAAGGCTAACAGCTACACAACAACACACATATGATATATTAGTTAGAGATTAGCACAACAACAATAACTCAAACCAAAACTTAAAAGTACATACCTCCAAAGGGATACAAAAATCGGGAATCGGCCATAATTTATTCTCCTTGAAAACCCCTTTAAAATGGTCCATTGTGTGAGAGATCTCACCAACCACATGATCATAGCAGAATCTGCCCCAAGGAAAACTCCGACACAACTCAAGATCATCGACAACTCTTAGGAAAAAATCTATCACCGGAGTAGCATCGTTTCCAGTCTTCATATGGCCGATGAGGACGCTGCAATGGAAGTAAAGAACAATCATCTGCAGTATATCTTGATGAGCTCCCATACCCTCGAGCTTCTTTTTCACATCTTGAACTCTAACATTCGACCTCCCAAAATGTTTCCTCACAAACTTATGGCCACCCAACTGCTTGTAGTTAACCGGGTAGTTGCGGCAGTCTAATCCTGACATGAGTGCATGCTCCCTCAGCCCATAACGTATCGGAACGCCGTAGACCACGAACCAGACTTCCATCCTCTTCTCAATGCAAGCGGTTCGCAAGAGTAGCATCCACATGCCCATCAGCCTGTGGTTTCCTTGTTTCGGCTGGTGGAAGATATGTTGGAACTGCGGATGCTCTACAAACCACTTCCTCTCAGTATTCGTTAGCTTAGGCTGCAAAGAATCTAGAGTGGCCAGAAAATCAATATAGAATCACCGCGTCGATATCTTTATTTTCTTCTTGTACTCCGTTGGGGGAAGTACATTCTCAGAGGTTGCATGGCTGTCAATTCAACACCGGTATCCTGCAAAAAAAGAGTTTACCAAGTTATTCCACTAATACAATGTTTACTTTTACATAGTAATACTTAGTTATACATAGTTTTACGCAGTTCTAGCATTTTCACTTTCCCAGTTTTACCAGTTTACTATACTAGTTGTACTTAGTTTTACCGGTTTTACTTAACTAGTTATACTAGGTTTCACCAGTTTTACTTACATCGTTATACTTGGTTTTACTAGTTATTCTTCCTTAGTTTTACTAAGTTTTACCAATTTTACTACACTAGTCTTACTAGGTTTTACCTGTTTTAATTATTAGTTATACTCAGTTCTACCAGTTTTACTCCACTAGTTTTACTAAGTTTTACCAGTTTTACTTATTAGTTATACACAGTTTTACTAAGTTGAGAACAATTTTCTCAAATTTTACACAACTAAATGGGTATAACACTTACCAATTGGGAATCGGAGCTGTTCTCGGATTCCTCCTCCTCTTCTTCCGAAGATACATCCTTTCTGTTTGGTGCGTTTGTCTCCTCGACTCTCAAGCTCGGTCTCGGTTCGGTCGGTTGATGTTGATGTTGCTCGGACTCGACCTCTTCTCCGTCTTATGTACTCTCTGTAGCTTCGTCATCATCTTCATCATCTTCACTCCCACTCTCATCTCCTTCGCTTTGTTTCTCGAGATCAACTTCTCGTTCTTCATCAGCAACCGTCCGAGGAGCATTATCGACCGGAGGAGTAATAGAGACCGGATTCGTGGTCGTGGTAGGATCAACACCATCGCTCGCCGGAGGAGGAGCATTCGTGGTCGTGGTAGGGCTTGCTACACCACTCTTTGGAGGAGGAGGTGGAGCATCCTTGGTCTTGGTAGGACTTACTACACCACTTGCCGTCGCCGGAGGAGGAGGAGGGGGAGGATTCTCCTTCTCGACATCGATTTTCTTGGTGGCTCGACGAGTCTTCGGCGGCATCTTTTACGGAATCACGTGAATGAACTCGAAATGAGAAGGGAGAAGTATTAGAAGAAGAAGGAAAGGAGTTAAGATGAATGTAGTGGGATGGGTAGTGGAGAGGGAGTAACAGTCCGAAAATGGAGAAGTTATGAAGATGGGAATGTCGAATGTCGAATTAGGGATTTCAGATGGAGAATTGAGGTTTTTTTTAATTACCCGGGTCGGATAACCCGACTGTCTGGGTTATCCGACCCGGGTAAATCGGGTAAACCAACATTTTTTGGAAAACCATGTTCATTTACGGTCCAAAATCTGATTTCGGTTTGGTCGGGTAAACCGGCTGGTTTTTCATGTTATTATGAGACATGAGCTGGTATGCCCCTATATCTCCATCATAAATCTCAAATGCCCCTGTTTTATTTTTAATGTCGAAATGACAATTTTACCCTTAATGAATGGTTGTAAGGACTTAAATATAATTAAACCGGTAAGTATTTGTTGAAAACAACGGTAGCTCAGTGGTTAGGAGCTCTACGCGCATACCTGTGCGCGATGCGCGCCCAGGGTTCGAATCCCACCGGCGTGGTAATACTGGTAATACCGATATTTTTTCTACAGGTAATATTACAAGTATATGTAATACTGGTAATACAGGTAACACTGGTAATACCAGTACCACTGGAGGTAACACTGGTACTGGTAATACCAGTACCACTGGAGGTAACACTGGTAATACCAACACCACTGGAAGTAATACTACAATAGAGGTAATACTGGTAATACAGATGACACTGGTAATACTAGTAACACTAGAGGTATCACTGGTAATACCAGTACCACTGGAGGTAATACTGGTATCTGGTAATACTAGTACTACTGGAGGTAACACTGGTAATGAAGGTAATACTGGTACAACGATTATTCATATAAATTAAATCAAAATGAGAATGGCAAAATCGTCATCACAGTATTTCATTTAAAAAATGAGGGGCATGTAGATTAAGTGGGGGTATAACAGATTAGATTCTGAGAAAGAGGGGCATATGAGACAATGTTTCTGTTATTATCCAAAAATCATAAGGTCTTTTGGTAATTTTGTTTGTTTTCGATTAAAAGAAAATGTAAAAAAAGTCTAAAAAATTGAGGGGCATACAAGATTTTATCTGAGTACGGTGGGGTTATGGAGACAATAATCCCCGTGCACTTTTTACGTCAGAAAACAAAAACGAATGAAAAGGACTAAGATGGTGGCGAGAGAGCGGTGCTGTTCGATCGGTTCAGGGGAGTGTTGGCTCAGACGGTCGGTGAAGGGACTCACTTCCTGATCCCGATTCTTCAGAGGCATCACATCTTCGACATCCGCACTAAGCCTCACACCTTCTCCTCCATATCTGGTACCAAGGATCTCCAGATGGTTAATCTCACCCTTCGTGTTCTCTCTCGTCCCGAGGTATGTTCTCTCCCTTGTCTCCTGCTTCGATTTAACTTTCGATTCTCGAGACCTTGCTTGATTTCATGGATAATTTAGGTTTTAAACCTCTTTTTGTTGAAGATTTCATTTGGATACAAGATCTAGGGTTTATGATAATCTGATTTCATACTTGATCGTATAAATTGATGAATGTCATTCGGGGCAGCTCTCTCAAGGGATCCAGCTTGTAAACGTTTCTGTATTTTGTTATGGTGTTAGGCTACTTGATTTTTCTCATGATAATCACAATGTTTTCTTTATACTCCTATCTATATCATAGATCCTCCCTAGATATTTCCTCGATAATCATGAAACGAATTGAGAATTTGCTTTTGTTGATAAAACTTGTGATTCTGGTCTATGATAGGGTCAAACGTGGCAGAGGCTCTTTTGGTCCTAAGATGGATGAATCATATCCTTCTCTTCCTGTGGCGGAACTGTCAAGAACTTCTGATACAGGAGATCGCAAGTTAGTTTTACAGCCAGAGAGATGGCCTCTATTGAGACATAACACAGATTCTTCTTCTTCTTCCGAGGAGGAAGTTCATGGGTGTACTCATAGAAAAAGAAAAGAGCAGAAGCAGAAACTTAGTAAGAGGCACAACCACACAAATCAAAAGAGAAGAAAAGGGATAGGAAGGAAAAGAAGAAGAGAAAACGTGGTAGGGACTAGGTCTTCTTCGGAGTTTGGACAGAAGCTATTGTCTTTCATTCTGGCAGAGATGTTGTAGTAGTACGGTGATTGTACCGTCTTGGAATCTGCATACTATAGGCTCACTCAAGAATCATCTATCCTGAGAGAGCACACTAGTTTCTGGACCAGGATTCAGTTCTTCCTCTATGTAGTAAGAACAATCAACCTCTTGTTTATACTTTGTTCTTAGTCAACATTGGATAATGTTAGGAACATGAACCAAAACTCAATGTTTGTTTATAATGTGGTCGAAAGACTGAAACTATATGAAGAAATGGTTGACTCAAAGGAAGTTTCTCAACTCGTTGTATGAAGAGAAACAGCTTCTAAAAGAGATTAATTAACTTAAGGCTTATATGTGTACTACTTTTATTGCTTTTATTATTCACAGATTATATGGATTCCTTCTAAAATGTGATGTTTTCTTGTGTGTTTAATATAACTACTTTAATGTTTTATGATTTTTATATTATGAATTAATTGTTTTTACTAGATTTTGATATGCGCTACAGGAGCGCGAGTTTATGTTTCATTTATATATTTTAAAATTTATTAGAAATTGATATTTTATAAATGATGTTATATAAAAAATTAAATTAGATTTTATTATTAATTAAATCATATGATAAGATGGTGATAACTACCACGGTGGAGCAACCGTGGCCTAGTAGTCAAGTGGTTAAAGATCTACACCGGTAGGTACTGGGTTCGAATCCCCGAAGACGCAAGCTTACAAGATTAATGGAGGCAAGCTTATAAGAAAGTTTTCAGTAGCAGGTTGAGCCGTTGATCGTGATCGTAGATGGATTCTCGTAGAACGGATGTAGTGTCTGTAAAATTGTTCTTGTAATAGTTCTCATAATCTGTATTAGATTTTTTTTTTAAAACTCATATATTTTGTATTTTGTTTTCATATTGTTTACGTGTGGTAATTAATTATTATGTAGTTTTTTACAGACTTGAATTTATATGTTTTTTAAATTTAGGACTCCGAAACTAATTTGAAAAAAAATTCAGATTTAATGAATAAATTAAAAATTCGGTTAATATCTTGTGTAAAATATATTAGGAAAGCAATATTCTAAACGTGATTATAAGAAAATTAATACATTAAATTTAGGGATTAGATTAAGGGATTTAGGAAGATGTTAAGAAAATGAATTTGAAAGATTTTCAATTTCGAATATATGAAAAATTTAACTTAGGAAATTATAAATAACTATTAAAAACTAAAAATAATTCAAAAAATTGTGAGCTTGACACGTAAATCTAGTAAATTTTGTTATCCACTTTAATTGTAATTAATACTGAATTAAAGTTAATTTTATTATTATATATTGAATAAATCAGGTATATTTGGAAGAGCGGGAACGATATGGTATATAGTCAAATTGATAAAAGTCCACCGGACACAATCAAAATGGCATAATTAGAAGCAAATTTATGGGAAGAGGCGCAGATGCTTGTTTTTAAGGATATCGAGATAGAGCATATTAGTTTACGAACAGTTGGAAATGAGTTGGTATATTCTGGTCAATGGTGTTTTGTAGATGCCTCGTGGAAAGATGGAGCAATGACTATGGGTCAGAGATTGTATAGTTGTTATGAAGGTGGAGTAAATGTTATGATGGGAGCAAGAAACGTCAGACAAAGTCAGACACCACTTCATGCGGAATTCGAAGCACTAATATAGGCTATGGATTATATGAAGACTTTAAAGCAACATCATATCACATTTGCAACAGACTGTTTAGATCTGGTTAAGATTGTGTCGGAACCAGAAGAATGGCATGCCTTCATAGGACACATCGAAAAGTTTGATCAAAGGAAGGGATTTGTTTCAACATTCAAGATCAAGCACATATCTCGAACAAAAAATATGACAACAGATGGGCTAGCACAACGTGCACGTCTAAGACAGTCATGGAGCTTTCATGTTGGACCGGAGCCACCATGTCCTTTTCAAAATCTAGTTATATTTATACGTAGAAGAAAGACTTGACCATGTCTTCCCCTTATTGAATCTTGCCTGATTGAAGAATTGACCATTTCTTTAACTCAACGGTCAATCATTTTCAAAACATCCAAGCAGGACTAATAAACTCATTACACTCGACAAGTTTGTGTCTTATCATTTATGATCAACGACGTTAATATGTTTTTAAAACAAATATTATATGTGAATTTCTATAATATTCTTCAAATCAAGTGTTTAATTAGTAAAATAAAAAGACCAAGTGTTTACTTATTTTTAATGAATCTTACTAGATTTTGATCCGCGGTACAAGGGCGTGGGTTTATGTTTTCTTTATATATTTTAAAATTTATTAGAAATTGATATTTTATAAATGATGTTATATAAAAAATTAAATTAGATTTTATTATTAATTAAATCATATGATAAGATGGTGATAACTACCAAGAGAACATAATCATGTATTTTTTACTTTTTTCATATTGTTTACGTGTGGTAACTAATTATTATGTAGTTTTTTTACAGATTTGAATTTATCTGTTGTTTAAATTTAGGACTCTGAAACTAATTTTTTTTAAAAAAATCAGATTTAATGAATAAATTAAAAATTCGGTTAATATATTGTGTAAAATATATTAGGAAAACAATATTGTAAACGTGATTATAGAAAAATTAATGCATTAAATTTAGGGATTAGATTAAGTGATTTAGGAAGATGTTAAGGAAATGAATTTGAAATATTTTCAATTTCGAATATATGAAAAATTTAACTTAGGAATTCTAAATAACTATTAAAAATTTAAAAATAACTCAAAAATTGTGGGCTTGACACTAAAATCTAGTAAATATTTTTACCCACTTTAATTATAATTAATACTGAATTAAAGTTAGTTTTATTATTATATATTGAATAAACAAAGCAATAAAAAATAAAAAAAAACTTTTAAAAATTTGTACAGTGTACTAAAAAAGACTCTTTTAATAGAAAAGAGATTTGGAAAAATAGATATTTAATAAGGATATAATTTATAAATCTTAATTGTAAATGTAAACTTTTTTAGAAACTAAATAAGTATGATTCATAGATTAAATTTAAAAGTTAGACATCTATTAGGTATGACCTATGAAATTTTTCTTAATAAATTCAGTTTAAAATTTAAAGATATAAAAATAACCACTAATTGCAAAATTAAAAAAAAATAAACTACTAAACACATAAAAAATCATTCATTACATATGACTATATATATGATTCATAGTAATCAATTAGAAATTTTACTATTAATTATTTATATATAAAAAAGTAACCAATGTAGGTAACAAATACTAAAAAAAAAAAACGAGAAAGAATTAGCACATCACCCGCTAACTAAACATAAGAAATAAACCATCGATATGATCACCATGAAAATATGATCCATCACCCGCTAACTAAAACCGTCGAATTCAATGAACGCAACCACAAAAAGAATTAGCCATCGATACGGTCATTAATGGAACGTAAATGGAAACATATGAGAAAACAAAAGGTAAGAAAAAAACGATGGAGTCCTCGAGATGTTCTTCATTCGGATGAATAATAAATAAAAAAATAAAGAATATAAAGTATACAACATCTAATGAGAAAACGAAATAGATATAAATGGATGTGATGTAGAAAAAAAAGAAAAGTAACAAGGTAGGTAAAAAATACTAAAAAAACCAGAAAGAATTAGCCATCACCCGGTAACTAAACATAAGAAATAAACCATCGATATGATCACCGTGAAAATATGATCCCTCACCCGCTAACTAAAACCGTCGAATTCAATGAACGCAACCACAAAAAGAATTAGCCATCGATACAATCATTAGTGGAACGCAAATGAAAACATATGAGAAAACAAAAGGCAAGAAAAAAAACGATGGAGCCCTCGAGATGTTCTTTATTTGTATGAATAATAAATTAAAAAAATAAACAATATAAAGCATACACCATCTAATGAGAAAACGAAATAGATCTAAATGGATGTGACGTAGAAAAACAAAAACAAAAAACATCAAAAACATATGAAAAGCAAAAGAGAAAAAAAAAACGAAGAAGCCCTCATATACATAGCTAATTCACCGAGGAATTTCATTGCTATGTTCAAAAATATAGAGCAAATGAAAAATCGGAAAATGGATCTAAGAAGAGGAGAGGATGGTAGTTTTTCTGATGCTGACAAATGATGGTTTAGGTGTGTATAAATAGGAGAAAAATGTTAGATAGGGTTTTCATTCAAAAAGAATTGGCGTTATTATTTTTATTTGTGTGGATGGATGAATATATTTAAGATTTATAAAGATTTAGGAAGTAGGATTTAATAAAATTAAATGTGATTTGAAATTGCCTTATCTATCAGGATTGAGAAATTTATGGAATTTTTAATGATGATATTTTGAATTCTAGTTAATTCGGAATGAGAGATTTAATGCCAGATTTTTAAATTGTATTTAATTGTGGATTATTAAAATTAAAAAAAATTCCATAAAAGATAAAAACTTGAATTAAAAATCAAACGAAATATTATGGATTAGTAATTATGATTGTTTAGATATTTTATAATGGTTAATATATATATATATATATTTCAACCCGTTTTATAATGGTTAATATATTTTTCAACTCATTTTATAAATGTTAATACATTTAAACCGTTTTTAACCATATAACATAAAAATGCATGATTTTATAATAGTTAATATATATTTCAACCCATTTTATAATGGTTAATATATTTTTCAACCCGTTTTATAATATTTAATTATCAACCCGTTTTGTAGCATTTTAAATATTTTACAATTTTGATGAAATAACCCGTCAAAAAATGTAATAGTAAAAACATCAATTTGTAATCTGACCTATCATACATTCACCAATATAAATTATTGATTAATTTTAGTACTTTATAAAAATAAAAATATATCAATCTCAATATTAATATTTTAGTTTTTTAAATGATCTATAAATTTAATTTAATTTATTATTCTATTTTTTTAGAAATTTAATTCGTTATAATTTTTAGCACAATTTTGGATATTCAATAGCGCAAAATATATCAATCTCAATATTATTATCTTAACAAAATCAGTTTCTCTAATATATTATAATAATATTTTAGATTTGTATGTTCTTTAAAGATATTTAAAAAATATTTTAGTTGGCAGGATATATTAGATTTGGTAAATAGATATGGAATATACCTTCTTCGAATGTATATAATTTGTTTCCTAAAAAATATTAAAATATGGGTGTATCCGTTTTAAACCAATGGATTAATTTTGAAGAGATATGATTTAGTTTCATTTTGATCAACAATCATCATTAATGTCTGGGATCCGCGTGTTGACCCAATTAAAGAAATGGGTTTAACCCATTTTTCTTAATTAATATAAACACAAAGACACAATTACCTTTAATGAATCGACATATTTACGCCCAAATTCCAATGACATTACCTGTAAATAACACGTCAAGTAAAGGTTAGTTTCAAAAAACCTTCCTGTTTTTAATAGTATCGATTATTATTATTACAATTATTTCAAAAATATATTACAATTAAAAAAAATCCATTTGTAATTTATTTTAATAAAATTTCGGATAATTATAAAATAAATTAATAACATAAATAATTTAATATCTTTGTAAAACAAACTGCTATTATTAATGAGTTTTAATAATAAATATAACACATTATTATAAATATTAATAATTGCAGAGAGGAACGCTATCGTTGTTTAATTAATTATAGCGTACATCAAGTCCGCTATATAAAGTGTCAGAGCGTTTTAGAAAACGCTATGGAAGTTGAATTATAGCATTTATCAGACGCTATTAATGCTCATAGTTTAATCCCTAGAGTTACACTGCAAGTGCACAGACGTGACTAGTAGCACATACACTAAATGGTTGTAAGCAAGCAAGCAAGCGAAGCGTCAGGTCAAGGGAATTCTCAGAAAATCAGGAATACTGGCTAATCAATCAATCATGATCTAATTAAGAATGGTTCTAGAACTAGAATCACATAAGCATAAGAAACCAACTTTCGTTGCGAGTATTATTTATGTCTAGCAACCTAGCAAACCAACTTTCGTTGCGAGTTCTAAAGATCCTAAACATGTATTAATCTCAAGTTCTTTCGTTCACAATTTCTCTAAGCCAAATTTCTTTGCGAATAGTTCAATTGCTCATCTAAGTTCTTTCTAGTTAATTAACCAACCGTCGTTGCGGAAATCAACCTAACACCAATAATCTAAGTAGCTAATTCAGATTAAGCATTAAGAACAACCCTAGATGAAGAACTAGAAAGTATGAATCCCTACAGATTGATTAACCTATAATTCCATGAAATCCCATGTGAGAATCCCTAAACCTAACTTGTAAACTACTCAGACATGATCAATGAAACATAAATCATAATGAATAGAAAACCAAATATCATAAAAGGAGTAAAGAAACAGGGGTTCGAAATCTCTTCTCTGTCGAGTACAAGACCAGCCCCTCAAAGCTCTCTAAATCTCTCTGAATGAAAGATAATGCGTAGCCTAAACAATGGCTTTAAATCCTTAATATAATAACTAAACACGTTTTGGGCTTCTTTGTAATTATGAGAAACTTCAAGGCCAAGCTGCAAATATACAAATCTTCATTAAACTCGTCGAGATATATCTCTCACGCATATGTGTCGATCGACGCCAAAGCAGTGTCGATCGACACAGACATCCAAAATCGTCACTGACTTCTTCTTCTCGCACAAATGCTCCAAATAGCTCCATAATGCGCCATAATGTCCAAATATGCTCCAAACGTACCTAGACCTGTAAAACACATAAAAGGACTCCAAAACATACTAAAAGACTTCATAACAAAGACATATACCATGGTCAAAAACCCTAAAAACCATGATATATTAACTCCCCCACACTTAGCCTTTGCTTTCCCTCAAGTAAACAGAAAACCAAGATCAGGAGAAGATGTTTGAAAACTTCAGAAACTCGTTTCATCGTAGGAGCACCATACTCAGATTCCCCATAGTAAACCACATGAAAATGAACCTGCAAACATCAAGACCAACATGTACTTCCCCCACACTTAACAACTGTCCTGAGTAAACTCCACAATCACATTCAAAACATTCAAATTCACAATACTGAATTCTGAAATCTAATAAGTGCGGTCTCACCTAGGGAGTATCGATCAAAGAACACATGGACTCTTATTCTGTTAGCACCTGACCACTCAACTATCATTTTCTGGTTCCTTTCTTCTCCTTTTCCTTCCTTAGCCCTAATTGTTCCCTACTGGGTATCATTTTATTTTTTCTATCAGTGCTCTTCCCGCATTGGGGTATACTTTGGACATGTTTCCATGGATGCACAAGAGGTAATAAGGGTCTCTACCACTCCCGCGGCCACTTCAGAGCTACTAGCTCATCCGCAGTTTATCTCTTTTTTTACTTTAAGGAAGGGGAGAAGGGAACCATACTTGGACAAGTTTACAAGCTGTGTCAGAACTAACAGAGGAATCCAACTCAAAGTATACAAAGCCCCTAGGTGAGAAAAATTAAGTCAAGTTAAGTGCGAAGTCAGTAGTGGATTCTCTGAATACATGAAGTGATATGGGTGTCCTCAGTACGCTGATCTGTGTGGGGTTTTCTAATAGTCGTAGATAATCTGCAAACTCATCCAATGGTCACTTAGGTTCCTGCAAGTGTGGTAATCTCCTCAAAAATTCCTTGTTTCCTACTCAATTTGACTCAATAAAACATACTAGACTGACTCTAAGAAAACAGAAAACGGTGCGTCAGTAGCTACCTCCCCCACACTTAAACAACACTGTCCGCGGTGTTATAGAAGATTGGGCTCGGTTAGAACAAGAACCAGAATGAACAGACTCGAAAAGGGTCAGAACACTTACATGTCGTCGGCCTATGTCGATCGATGCTCAGGACCGCATCGATCGACACAAGTCATTTTTCGTCACTCCGCGGTTTGAAGTGAACCACAATAAACACGGTGTAGTAAACCGTATATGACCTCTGCGTCGATCAACACTCAGGACCGTGTCGATCGATGCATGGCAATTTCGACTGTTCTTCACGCTATGAACACACCAAAACAAGAAAAATCAAAGTAACCAAAACCAAAACGAAAAACAAAGAAAGAACAGACCTACTAGTGGGTTGCCTCCCACTCAGCGCTTGTTTTAAGTCATTAGCTGGACTGTGGGAAGGAGATCGGACTTATGGTGGATTCAGCAGAGGCTTGGAGTGCCTCTGTGAATGTCTCATCATCCATGGTAGTGTATAAGCGTTCAGATTATGAGAGCTCCCTGATAGGTCAAAGTTTTATCCCTATTCTACTGCAAGTGCACAGTGATGCGAATGTAGTACTTAGGGTATCAAATCCACAAGGACTCACGACTCACACGATAGATTGTATGTTCTCACGTTAAGCTCAATTAGAAGAAAGCAGTAAACGAAAGCAAGTAGACAAGGGAGTGTTTTCAATAGGAGAAAGGCGTTAGACTTAGGAAGTTCTCGGGAATTATGCAATGTCAGATACTTAACTAACCGGATTCAGATTAAACACAGGTTCAAGAACTAGAAACACAATGCTAAACAATCCAACTCTCGCTGAGATTGTTTCTATATCTAGCAACCAAGCGATCCAAATCTCTTTGTGATCCTAAAGTTCTAAACAAGCATTAAGAACAGGTTCTATCGGTTCACAATTCTCCTAAACCAAATCTCTTTGTATCTAGTCAAATTGCTCACACTAAATTTATTCAGATTATAACTCACACTCTCGTGCTAGGTTAATTATCTCAGATCTAAACCCTAGGTGATCAATCCAGGATTCAGTATTAAACGCAAATTAGGTGATGAACGAACATATTGTGAATCCTAATAATTAGTTATCTAACATGCATAAAACCCTTATGAGAATTCCTAAATTTAACTAGGTTACTACTCAGACATATTATCAGATAAACAACACATCATGAATAGAAAACCGAAAGACTGAATAGATAAGCTAAAGGGGTTCGAAATCCTTCTCTCGAAGGTTACAAGTAGCAAGAATCAGCCCCTTAGCAAAATCTCTCAATCTCTAAAAGCAAGAACAAAGTAAGAACAAGATAAAATGAATAATGAGTCTGAAAACCTAATTAAAACTCCTAAACTCGTTTTGGTGCTAGATTAGAATTAGGGGAAACTTCGGGGTCTTTATGCAATTCTTTAAAACTTGTCTCAACTCGGCGTATAGCTTCTCTCGCGCTCAGTGTCGACCGACACCAAGGTCAATGTCGGTCGACATCCAGTCGTGGCCGAGACACCAACTTCAGCTCCTTGCACAAATCACCAGAAACGTCCTATAATCCCACTCTTTGCTCCAAACACAAGCCTACCTGTAGAAGACTCAATAGACTCGAAAAACCAGGTTAAAGACTCAATATACACAACTATATCATGGTTGAAAACCTAGAAAAACCATGATATATCAACTCCCCCACACTTAGCTCTTGCTTGCCCTCAAGCAAGTAAACAAACTAAAGGATAAGAAAGAGGTTTGAAAACTCAGAAACTCATTTCGTCCTAGGAACTTTCGCATTCACATTCACTTAGTAAACCACTGAAAACTTTCCTGCAGATGTTAAGAACACAATATACTTCCCCCACACTTAGCAACTGTCCCAAGTAAACTCCACAATCAGATTAGGATATTCAAGTTCACCACACTAACCTTTGTATACAATTAGGTGCAGTCTCACAGAGGGAGTATCGATCAGAGGACACATGGACTCAACTCATTCAGTACTTGACCACCAAACTGTCGGTTTCTGGTTCCTTTCTTTTCCCTTTCTCTCTTAGCACTGATTTTTCCCCATTGTGTATCATTTTATTTTTTCTATCAGTGCTCTTCCCTTTTTATTCGGGGTGTAACTTTGGATCTTTCCATGGATACACAGGAGGTAATAGGGGTCTCTACCACTCCCGTGACCACTTCGAAGCTACTAGCTTATCCTCGGTTTTAATATCTTTTTTATTACTTTCAAGGGAGGGGAAAATCATAAACCATACTCAAATAGGATAACAGGCTGTGTCAAGTACATCAGAGGAATCCGATCCAGAGATCTCAAGCCCCTAAGTAAGAAAATCAAGTCAAGTTTAGAGGTAAAGTTAGTGATGGATCCTCTGAATACCTGGTTAGATATGGTAAGTTGATCTGTTTGGGGTTTTCTAATAGTCATAGAATTACTGCAAGTCTGTCCAATGGTCACTTAGTTCCCGTTCCAGCGGGAAATTTTCTCGAAAAATCATAGTTTCATACACATTTTGACTCAATAAAACAGTTTTGAAAACAACTGAAAACAAAGGACTGACTCTAAGAAAACAAAACACAATGTCAGTAGCCACCTCCCCCACACTTAGACTGCACTGTCCCCAGTGCAATCGTAACATGAGATCGGTATAAAGTAATCTGGAACCAAAGAGTTATTGAGCTGAAAATCCGAACCTAAACACGGTCGATGTCGATCGACACTAAGCTTACTGTCGCCCGACATCGAGCTCGTATGAGTATACGCAGGATGATCAAATCGGCCATGGTTAGGTTCATGAGTTAGCACTCAATTCCTCACTTGTTAGTTGCGTTAAGTCACTGTAGATCACATCAAAAACAACAGTGGAGATGCATAAACTCAAATAGTCAAAGTTCCAAGCAAATAAGACTGACAGACTGACTCAAAAGAAACATCAAAATGACTCAAGAAAAGGAAAAAGAAAAACAAACGCAGAATCAGCAGCAAGTGTCTAGAAGACTGGAGAGTCTCCATCATCCGCCTCCTCCGAGTCAGCAGCCTCCTCTATCTCCTCATCCTCTGAGCTCACATGGACTGGTGCTTGTGCTGGTGAGCGACGTCGTGGCTGCGGGTGGTGAACACGCTGTGAGCGCTGGCAGGACATCTTGTGAACCTTCTTCCAAATGCCCTTAAAAACATATGCTGCCCACTTCTAAAACTGCCCTGGTGGCATGTCTTCTGCTGGTCCTGGGAGCTCGGAAAACCCATAGGTCTCGTCTGTATCAGCAGGGACAGCCTCGTGCTCAGCGGCAGAGGCAGCAGATCTAGAAGATGCGCCTCTAAGCACAGTAGAGCGACGCGGGATGCCTAGACAAAGCTCCACATTGGGCTGAAAAGTGAATGAGAGAGGCTCATCTGCGATGCGTGTAAGCTCGGTCGCTGGAAGGGGAAAAGGCGCTCAACGCCAGATATGTCGTGGAAACGCCACCAGAACTGTCTCCCAGGGGTATCTCCCTTGATCCACTGACTGCTCTTCAGATGTGTAAAGCCAATCATGGAGTTCTTGGTGCAAATGCTCATCTGACTCCTGTCAAGCCCAAAGTGGTCGAAGATGGGAGTTAGGAGACTCCCGACCGTCTCTGTCTTCACTGCCTTCCCTATGAAAGGCTTTGCCGCCTTCAAGGTCTCCAAATGATGAGCAAAAATAGCTCCCATGTTGGCGTATGCTACCAAATGAGCGTTCTCAAACTCACTGACATCAACACTGCCACCAATCCCAAGATAGAGCAACAAAAGCTCAGCAATCCTCATCATCCCAGGCTCCATCTTACACAAGATAGTGTTAGCAACCATTCAGAAAAGATAGCACATAACCGGATGTCGTACAACGGTCTACCTGGTGGTCTGAGAATCGTACACTCCGGTGCCAAAGTGTTCCCAGAAGAGCTACACATCTGGCCAGTGCTCGGGCAAACTGACTTTCTCTCACGTCCTGTCAAACTCATAAATGTCACACAGCTTATGAAGGCTGAGCCTGTACCTCCTGCCCTTGGCCATGAATGTCAACGTCCCCTCAGAGGCCTTCCTCACCACATCATTGGTGTAGTACACACGGACTGTGGCCATGAACTGTCTGAATAGCTCCGGATATAAGTCATAGTAATTGGTACAGATCGTACCCAAGCCTATCTTCCGTATGACTCACAACACATCTGATCGGATCTTCAGCTTGTTCATAGTGGTCATACAAGGAAGCCGTGTGGGCTCAATCTTAACGTCACACCAAGTATTGTAGAACAAGCTGTCATAATCGTCCCACTGCTCTGAGATTTCCTTGTAAATGCACTCTCGCTTATTCACCTCTATCGCAGGTTCGTCAGCAAAGCGAGTGACCTTGAACTTCTTCTCTTCCATTCTAGGCCAAGGTGCTTGGTTCTGAGCATCGCGTTGCTGCGACAAAGAACCAGAAACATCGGCTGCAGCAGCTCGTCGTGGGCGTTTTCCGGGGTTCAGACAAGGCTCCATCTGCAAGATAGCAAACGAGCAGTCAAAAGGAGTGAGGCTCAAACACATCAAAATTTAAAAGTCAAAATCTCGTTCAATTGAGCATAAACAATCATCCACAATACTCAAATCAACCATATTCCACAACCAATACGTCCTAGATATCAATAGACCGATCAAAAATCGAAGCTTTCTTCCTTTGGACACGAACTGAAAAATGGAGATTCAGAGTCATACCTTCGCAAATCGATTAAATGGATACTAGAAATGGATAGAGAACGGAAAAGAAAGTGGAATGGAGCTTTGAATCGTCGAAATCGGTCAAGAAACGAGAGAGGTGGAGATTTTGGGAGAATTTTCGGCGAGAAAGAAATGAGGAAGAAGAAGATTGGTCTCGGGTTTTTAAGGGTTCTTACCTCGATTTCATCGATATCGACCGACATCCAGCTTGATGTCGGTCGACACTTACCTTAGCGAACCAAGTCGAGTTCTGGAAATCGACCTCAGTCGATTATTGTCCGTGCTCGAAAACTCCTTCGGAAATCAATGTCGACCGACACTGACTACACAGTGCTACGGATTCTGCATAACTTGACACAAAAACTCCAAAAACGAAAGAAATCAAAATGCAAAACCGAAAATCCTAGTATATACAACTTACCAGTGGGTTGCCTCCCACTCAGCGCTTGTTTTAAGTCGTTAGCTTGACTTTGATGGGAGATTAGACTCCCGGTGGTTTCGACAGAGGCTGCGAGTGCCTCTGCAAAATTCTCCTCATCCAAGGTGGAGAGTAAGCAGTGTCAGCGTGAGATCGTCCAAGGAACGAGGGAACGCGATGGTTTCCTGCATTCTCAGCAATGAAGTCAGTAGAACGGGGTTGGGAAGATGCATACCTTTGCTTTGGTGGAGCTCAGATGTTTGGAGCTTTCTGCTTAGAAGCAGTTGCAAGATTTGAAAATGTTAGAGCGGAATCTTGAGAAACCACCATCTTCATCTCTCCAGGATCAGAAATTGAAGCCTCACTAGTCTTAGCTTCTTGATCCATCACAAAGCTAAAGGTATTACCGTCAATCTTGGACCTTCGCAGCATATCCATCTTGAAGTGTAAGGGCTCATCTCCAAGGTGGAGATCGATCAGACCGTGCTGCACATCAATCCTCGCTCCAGCAGTAGCTAAGAAGGGTCTTCCCAGTATCAGATGATCATCTGGTTCACTATCATACTTCAGCACCACAGAGTCAGTTGGAATCAAATGGTCTCCAACTCTGACCGGGATGTCCTCTAGGACTCCTTCGGGAACCCTCTTTGAATGATCAGCTAGGATTAGAGAGATCTTAGTCTGCTTGAAGTCCATCAGCCCCAGCCTCTCAACCACAGAGTATGATATGAGATTTCCAGCAGCTCCCAAATCACACAAGGAATGCTTGAAGCTATCCTTGAAGACTGAGCAATCTAACACGAAGACACCAGGATCATCTAGCTTCTCTGGAATCTTATTATGCAGCACATCACTGATTTTCTTAGGAGGCACCACTACCCAATATCTTAAGTCCTCATCCATAGGCACCATCTTTTCCAAGTATCTCTGTATACAAGGATGATAGGGCAGAGTATCGGATTGTGGATCCTTGTTCAACTTCTTATCCATCATTTTCAGGTCTCTGGCTTCATCAAGCTTCTGTTTAGACTTTACAAACACCTTAGAAAAGGTACAAGAGGTTTGTAGGTTGTTCTTCAGCAATACCACAAGCTGTTGGTGAAATTGGCTCTCACGCTCTTGATGTCGGTCGACATTCGTTGATTCACCTTCGATGTCGACTCCAAAATCGGTCACGGTCGATTTCCGTTCGTCATGAGAACTCGAAATCTCTGTTGAACATGGATGTCGACCGACATCAATGACAGTGTCAGTCGACATTGGGGGTACAGTCTCGGGTTTTTGGCCATCTTCAACTATCTCAGCAGTCTTAACCTCAAATTCTTCCCCTTGATCCAACCCATCCTCAATCTGGATTGTCCAAGCGTTGATGTGGGTATTCTGAACACCTTTTCCCTTAACTGAGCTTGAAATCTGATTCACTTGTGTGTCCAGTTGCTTCATATGAGTACTCAGGGATTCAAACTTCCCATTCAGATCTTCATACACAGCATCAAGCTTCTTGTTAAAGTCCACAGTGGTTTTTGTCTGACCCTCTAGCAGCTGCTCCATCATAGCTTCCAGCTTGCTCTCACGAGCATTGGTAGCAGGAGGTGTCTGATAGGAAGATGATCCATAAGTCCTCTGATAGGAGTTGTTCTTGCTGAAAAAGCTTCTGGTAACCAGCATTCTGACCATATCCAGAAGAGTTTTGATTGCATGTGAAAGCACTCTTCTGTCCACCATTAAAGAACTTGTTTTCTGCGGATTTTCAAACCTGTTTCCTTGAAATCCAGAACCACCAATGTAGTTCACATCTTCTTCTGTGCAGCCTTATTCAGGTTCAATCTCCTCAACCTCTTGAGCAAAGTGGACAGCCTTCCTTCCAGCCAGCAAGCTATGAACATAATCCAGCTTACTCTTCATCTCAGCAATTTGGAAGTTGTCTACTTTCCCACCAAACTCTTTCCTCTTCCTGTCAGCATTCTTGGTGTTGTTACTGCTCACCAAGTTCTCAATTAATGCTCTGGCCTGCTCAGGAGTTCTTGTGTTGAAGTTGCAATTACTAGCAACATCCAATAGGCTGGTACCAAAGATTTATACCTCTGAAGAAAATGCCTAGCAGCTGAACTTCACTGAATCCATGATGAGGACAATCTCGTTGGTACATCTTAAATCTCACCCAAGCAGTTTTAAGAGGCTCTGTAGGTCCCCGAGTGAATGTCAGAAGATCCTGTCTGAGCTGATCGGAGCGAGCATCATCATAGAAATGTCGCATGAACTCTCTCTTCAATGCATCCCAAGTGGTTAACTTCCCAGGTGAAAGTTGCTTAAGCCAAGATGCAGCCTCTCCAGCAAGAGAGTATGGGAAAAGCTTAAGGTATAGGAAATCATAACCCACTCCATTGTGCTTCATTCCAGTGATGAAGGCTTCAAAATACTCTATGTGGTCCATGGGTTGCTCATGTGGGAGACCATGAAAAGGATGCTGCCTCAGAAGTGCATAATAGACAGTCTTGACCTCAAAGTCACTCCTCTCAAAAGGAGGAGGTACAACAGAAGACTGTTGTTGTAGAACTCGGCAGGTCTATTGTAGTCAGCAAGAGTCCTTTCAGCAGCATGAGGATTAGGTTGCTATCCATTAGCTCCAGCATTGACCATCTGCCCCTCAGCTTGAGGCTGCTCAGGTTCAGGGATCATGCGTTCCTCAACGTCAATCCTTTGCCCCTGATCATTGTACGGGTTGTTCTGTAGGTCTCTCAGAACTCCCTCAACATATGGTCTCAAAATCAAACGATTGTTCATCATTCTTGTTCTCTGACCCTTTCTATTCGTTCTCTCAAGTTTAGCAAGCTCCTCAAGCCTGAGGTTCAAAAGTTCTTCGCTCTGGGTGCTTCGGGTATGTCGACTTGGCATACACTGATCTCAAGTCTGAAACCGTGAGTGGTGTCGGGCGACACTAAGAAGGTGTCGGTCTACACTGAGAGCTTCTGTCGATTTCCTACAGCAACAAAACAAGGCAAACCGAGAAAAATTAGTAACAAAGAAATAAAAACGACTTAGACTAAACTCTAAAACAAAATCTATCGGCGAACTCAGTTGAGTCCCCGGAAACGGCGCCAAAAACTTGATAGGTCAAAGTTTTATCCCTATTCTACTGTAAGTGCACAGTGATGCGAATGTAGTACTTAGGGTTTCGAATCCACAAGGACTCACGACTCACACGATAGATTGTATGTTCTCAAGTTAAGCTAAATCAATTAGAAGAAAGCGATAAACGAAAGCAAGTAGACAAGGGAGTGTTTTCAATAGGAGAAAGGCGTCAGACTTAGGAAGTTCTCGGGAATTATGCAATGTCAGATACTTAACTAACGGATTCAGATTAAACACAGGTTCACGAACTAGAAACACAATGCTAAACAATCCAACTCTCGCTGAGATTGTTTCTATATCTAGCAACCAAGCGATCCAAATCTCTTTGTGATCCTAGAGTTCTAAACAAGCATTAAGAACAGGTTCTATCGGTTCACAATTCTCCTAAACTAAATCTCTTTGTATCTAGTCAAATTGCTCACACTAAATTTATTCAGATTATAACTCACACTCTCGTGCTAGGTTAATTATCTAAGATCTAAACCCTAGGTGATCAGTCCAGGATTCAGTATTAAATGCAACTTAGATGATGAACGAACAGATTGTGAATCCTAATAAATCAGTTATCTAACATGCATAAAACCCTTATGAGAATTCCTAAATCAAACTAGGTTACTACTCAGACATGTTATCAGATAAACAACACATCATGAATAGAAAACCGAAAGACTGAATAGATAAGATAAAGGGGTTCGAAATCCTTCTATCAAAGGTTACAAGTAGCAAGAATCAGCCCCTTAGCAAAATCTCTCAATCTCCAAAAGCAAGAACAAAGTAAGAACAAGATAAAATGAATAATGAGTCTGAAAACCTAATTAAAACTCCTAAACTCGTTTTGGGGATAGATTAGAATTAGGGGAAACTTCAGTCTTTATGAAATTCTTCAAAACTTGTCTCAACTTGGCGTATAGCTTCTCTAGCGCTCAGTGTCGACCGACACCAATGTCAGTGTCGGTCGACATCCAGTCGTGGCCGAGACACCAACTTCAGCTCCTTGCACAAATCACCAGAAACGTCCTATAATCCCACTCTTTGCTCCAAACACAAGTCTACATGTAGAAGACTCAATAGACTCGAAAAACCAGGTTAAAGACTCAATATACACAACTATATCATGGTTGAAAATCTTGAAAAACCATGATATATCACTCCCAAGGAATGAGCGAAAGGAACCAGGGTGGGAGCGAAGGGTGGATGGGATATTGCGTTTCTTAAAAGCATCAGCTAGTGAGATCTTAACCAGCTTCTTATCCATCACTTTCATGCATTTAACTTCATGGAGCTCCTGTTTGGACAACTTAGGAGCCTTAGGATAGGGCAAAGGAGGCTTATAGACTCGTTCTGGGACTGTTGTAGGTTTCTGGACTCGTCTGCGTTCAGTGTCGATCGATGTTTTGGATGTGTCGATCGACACAAGGCGATTAAAAGCATGTTCATCCTTCGTGTCGGGTATGCGTCGATCGACACCAAGGGTTTGTCGATCGATGCTTGACGCAGACATAGATAATCCATCGAGAAAATCAGCAATGATGCTTTCTTCCTCATCCATCAGATCAACTTTATCTCCTATGATCACAGCATTGACGAATTGCTTCTGTTCATCTCTTCTTGATCCATTCTGCCTTTGCGCTGCTCCAGCAGTCTGCTGAACCTGAACATCTAGCTTCTTTAAATTAGTGCTCAGAGACTCAATCTTCCCATTCAAATCAAGGTACAAAGCATCTATCTTTCCATTGAAATCCACTGTACTCTTCTGCTGACCTTCCAAGAGCTGTTAGATTGCTCATTTTGTGGAGTAGGAGTCTGATATGAATAAGAATCATAATCTCTGGAGAATGAGCTATTCTACTGAAAAGGTCTCTGAAATGCAGACTTTGATGTGAAACCAGAAGTCTGTCCCTGCTGATTTCCGTATCTCTGACCTTGATAACCAGCTCCAGCTATGTAATTGACGCTCTCAGACTCATCAACCTGAACATCTAGATTCTTCCCAAGTAGGATGCTATGAACATAATCAATCTTGCTCCTCATCTCAGCTATCTGTGAGCTATCAGCGTTCCCACCAGATTTCTGTCTCTCCATATCAGCATTCTTGACACTATTACTAGTCAACAAGTTCTCAATCAGCTCCTTAGCTTCCTCTGGATACTTAGTGTTGAAGTTCCCATTACTTGATGCATCTAGAGCCATCTGATACCACAAATCAACTCCTCTGAAGAAAATGTCCAGCAGCTGAACCTCAGAGAAACCATGATGAGGGCAATCTCTCTGGTACATCCTGAATCTTACCCATGCTGCTTTCAAGGGCTTTGTAGATCCCTGCTTGAATGTCAAGAGATTCTGTCTAAGCTGATCAGATCTAGCATCGTCATCAAAATGCCTCAGAAACTTCTTCTTCACTTCATCCCAAGTAGTCAGAGTCCCAGGTGGAATCTGCTTTAGCCAATTAGCAGCTTCTCCTCCAAGAGAGTGAGGAAAAAGCTTGCAGTGTAAGTAGTCATAGCTCACTCCATTATGCTTCATCCCAGTGACTAAAGACTCAAAGGTCTCTATGTGATCTATAGGCTGCTCATGTGGGAGTCCATGAAAGAGGTGCTGTCCCATAAGAGTGTAGTAAGAAGTCTTCAGCTCAAACTCATTCCATGCAAATGCAGGAGGCACAATCGCAGACCTGTTAGCATAGAACTCATCAGGCCTGTTGTAATCAGCTAGTGTCCTCCTAGCATAGAGGCTCTGGTGCTCTAGGCGCTCCTCCACCTTGAGCTCCTTCATTTTGTGGCTGCTGAATAATCTCTTGAACAATCTCTTGAACAATCATGTTCCCATCAGCATCAAGTCTCTGACCATGCTCATTGCAGACATGGTTCTCTTTATCTCTCAGAACACCATGCTCATCGCGAATCAAAATCACAGCATTTGCATTCGCCATCTTAACTAGCTTTTGAACTTTCCTATTCTCTCTCTAGCTTTGCAAGCTCCTCAAGTCTGAGTTTCACGAGTTCCTTGTCCGGATTACTCCTTAATGTGCGATCAGGCATAAACTGTCTCGTTCACGCAAGTGTGTGGATCGATGCAGGGAGAGCGTCGATCGATGCTAATCGCGAAACTGTGTCGATCGACACTCAGGACTGTGTCGATTGATGCAGTGCAATTCTATTCGTACCTGAAACGCAAGAGAAACATAAAATAAAATTAGCAAAATAAAAACAAAAAACCTAGTCTAAATTTTAAACTCAAATCTATTGAAGACTCAAAAGAGTCACCGGAAACGGCGCCAAAAACTTGATATGCTCAGAGTTTAATCCCTAGAGTTACACTGCAAGTGCACATACGTGACTAGTAGCATATAGGGGTCGAATCCACAGAGATTCAAGAATCTTACGATAGATTATAGAATGTCGAATTAAGCTAGGTAAAGAAAAGAGTAAGCAGTAAACAAAGAAGCAAATTAAACTAAACGGTTGTAAGCAAGCAAGCGAAGCTTCGGGTCAAGGGAATTCTCAGGAAATCAGGAATACATGCTAATCAATCAATCGGGATCTAATTAAGAACTGTTCTAGAACTAGAATCAAATAAGCATAAGAAACCAATTTTCGTTGCGAGTATTATCTATGTCTAGCAACCTAGCAAACCAACTTTCGTTGCGAGTTCTAGAGATCCTAAACATGCATTAATCTCAAGTTATTTCGTTCACAATTTCCCTAAGCTAAATTTCTTTGCGAATAGTTCAATTGCTCATCTAAGTTCTTTCTAGTTAATTAACCAATCGTCAGTGCGGAAATCAACCTAACATCAATAATCTAAGTAGCTAATTCAAATTAAGCATTAAGAACAACCCTAGATGAAGAACTAGAAAGTATGAATCCCTACAGATTGATTAACCTATAATTCCATGAAATCCCTAAACCTAACTGGTAAACTACTCAGACATGATCAATGAAACAAAATTCATAATGAATAGAAAATCAAATATCATAAAAGGAGTAAAGAAACAGGGGTTTAAAATCTCTTCTCTGTCGAGTACAAGACCAGCCCCTCAAAGCTCTCTAAATCATTCTGAATGTAAAATTATGCGTAGCCTAAATAATGGCTTAAAATCCTTAATATAATAACTAAACACGTTTTGGGCTTCTTTGTAATTATGAGAAACTTCTGGTCCAAGCTGCAAATATCCAAATCTTCATTAAACTAGGCGAGATATATCTGTCACGCATCTGTGTCGATCGATGCCAAAGCAGTGTCGATCGACACAGACATCCAAAATCGTCACTAACTTCTTCTTCTCGCACAAATGCTCTAAATAGCTCCAGAATGCGCCATAATGTCCAAATATGCTCCAAACATACCTAGACCTGTAAAACACATAAAAGGACTCCAAAACATACTAAAAGACTTGATAACAAAGACATATACCAGGGAGTAGTCGTTGCATAAACACACAGAAAGACTCTGCAGTTTGTCAACAACGTCGCACTACAAGAAAATTGTCCCAATGCCATGGATTAGCCACGAAAATGTTCATGGCCATGATTTACCAGTCACAGATAGCCGCAAAATAGCCACGAAACTAGAAAATCAAGTTTCGTGGCTATTTGTGGTATCCATAGCTAAATAACCACGAAATAGACTTTGTTGCTATTCGTGGCAAAAAAAAACTATGAATAGACACGGACCCTCGTGGAAGTATGTAGCCATGACTCGCCACAAAAAGATTCGTGGAAAAGTAGCCACAAACAGTTTCACGGCTATTTGTAGAGAACATAGCCACAAATAGCAACAAATAATTTGTGGAAAACGTTACCCACGAATAGCCATGAAAGAAACTGTGCATATATATAGCTATGATTTAGTTTCGTAGCTATTTGTAGATATTTCCACAAACACTCTTGTGGCTGTCTGTGGCTATAATAATATCTATATAGCCATGCAACCTATCGTGGCTATCCGTGGCTAAATGATTTTAGTTATATCAACAACTCACGGGTTGATATGTGTATCATGTCAATCAGGCATTGTGTTAAGCCTATTCTGGCCGGCTTAGAATTTATTTGATATAGCCATGAATACGTTTGTGGATATTTGTAGCTATTATGATAGTCATGAAATATTGTGGCTATCTGTGGCGAATCTAATAGATAGGAATACTGTGGTGGATATTCGTAGCTATTGTCGTAGCCACAAAATCTTTTGTGGCTATACGTGGCTTTACAGATATTACACATGAGTGTACAGGATCACACCAGTTTTTTCAATAAATTTAAATCACAATTCAATTCACTTTAGATCAGGTCGATGGCAGGGAATATATACTTTTTAGCCACGAAAATATTCGGGGCTATTCGTGGCTGTTGAAATCTATAAAAATACGCACGGACTCAACCATTTTTGATATATCAAAAATCAATATAACCATTACAAAATGTTTGTTTTTTCGAATTGAGAGAATGGATGTATATATGTAAAATCATCCGATCATAGTGTGTCTAAAAAATTTAGTGAGGGTTTAAACATTTTTGTTTCGTTTTCTTGTAGTCAACCTTCTTATCTAGAGAGCGGAACTTTTTATTGTCCATGTAAGAGATGCAAGAACAAGAAGCGAAGCGATCTTGATATTGTGATGAATCACATAATGATTAAGGGATTTACGGAAAAAATATTATGTGTGGACACAACACGGAGAAAATTGTCAATACGATGATGAAGCTTCAACAAGTCATCATGTGGCGGAGCATGAAGCATGGAGTGGTTTTCCTGATATTAAAATTCCAATTAATCAATTCCCGGAGCCTATTTGAGATTTCAACATGTTACATGATAATGCAGAAAATTTCCAAGAACCAATATGCGAAGAATACTAGGAATTAATTGTATCTGGCGTCAAAAGGGATTAATTGGAAGACCAATTTCAATATTCCGGAGAATATTGACGATATCGCAAAGACATTTAATTAAGTTCTTACATCGCCTAATAATGCTCCAAAATCATAATACGTGACAAAGAAGTTGACGCGGTCTATCAGGTTGCCTTGTCATAATATTGATTTCTGCAATGATAATTGTATGCTATTCTGGAAGGGAGAAGATCAAGATTTGTTACGTTTTCGGGTTTGTGAAAAAGATTGGTACAAACCAAATATCGATCGGAGAAGAAGATACCAAAGCAGATTATGTTTTATCTGCTAACTGCGGATCGACTGAAGCGCTTGTATCAATCAAAGACGACGGCTTCAAAAATGAGATGGCATGCAGTACATGTTTCTCCCAAAAGAGAAATGCATCATCCGTCAGATGGAAGGGCGTGTAAGAATTTTAAAGAGGTATATCCTGCATTTTCTTCTAAGAGTCACAATATTTATCTAGGCTTATCAACCGATGGTTTTAATCCAACTGGTATGAATAGGCAATCATATTTTGTTTGGCACATCATTGTGGCATCATACAATTTACCCCCCCCCCCTCCCGGATGTGCATGCAAAGGAAAAATTTCGTCCTCTCCTTATTAGTACTAAGGCCAAACCATCCGAAGAAAAGCCTGGATATTTATCTGCAATCACTGATTGAAGAATTATAAAATTTATGGAGTGACAGCGTAGAGACGTACGATGTATCACGAAAAGAGATGTTCACGATGCGAGCAGCCTTGATGTGGACAATTAGCAATTTTCTAGCGTACAATATACTGTTTGGATGTGACGAAATCGTTTTGGAGGCCAAATGGGCGAAAAAACAGTTGGTTCGATTGTCACATAAGTTTTTTTCCGAGGATCATCCTTATAGGTAGAATGTTAAATCTTTCCTTAAAAAACTGTTCATGATGAACCTTCGTCGTGGTTAACCGGAGAAGAAAATTTACGTGAGAGGATAAAAAATATATGCGAGCTTTGAAAGATGGTGGATTGGGAGTTGTCGTACTGGGAGAACCTACTTCTTAGACACAACCTTGATTTTATACATATTGAGACAATCTCAACAACACAGTCCTAAATGTTCCCGGAAAGACAAAAGATAATATAAAATCAAGGTTGGATCACCCTTTGTTTTGCAGAAGACTTGACTTAGAGGTCGCTCAAGATGGAAGATTGCCTATTCCAATCTTCAGATTGTCGAAGGAAAGTAAAGAAAAAAATTCTTATGTGGTTGAAGAATGAGATTAAATTTCCAGACGTGTATGTTTCAAAGTTTTCACATTGTGTTGATGTGGAGAGTGGAAAGATTTCCGGTATAAAAATTCATGATTTTCATGTCATCATGCAACAACTTCTTCCAATTGCATTTACGGATCTACTCCCGAAAAATATGCATGCAGCCAGGTATCGTATATTTAAATTAATATATCATTTTACTATTAGTTTTGCGTTTAATGATTTTACTTGATGATTTAGGTAGATATTTTGAATATTCTTTCGAGACATATCTACCAAAATCCTAAGGGAAGAAGATGTTGCGACATTGAAAACAAATATAGCTATGAGGCTTTGCAATCTAAAAAAATCTTTCCACCGTCGTTCTTTGATGTGATGGAACATTTACCCGTGCATCTTCTAGATGAAGCTGCTTTAGGCGGTCCAGTGCAGTATAAGTGGATGTATCATTTGGAACGCTACATGTATCAACTGAAGAAAAAGTTAAAAATAAAGCCTGAATCGGAGGATCGATTGTAGCTCAATGTGTTTATAAAGAAATTTCATATGTGATCGCTAATTATGTTACACCTCCAGAAGTTTTAGACTCCGCAGAAGATGTCAAAGAAATTCATTTCACCTAGAATTATCCTATGTTCCGATCATGTTCCAGCAAGTAGAACGAATCAACAGAAAATCATCACAGACATGGTTAAATGATGAAGATTACAATATACTTCAGATATTTTTTCTCAACTGTGAAACATTTGAACCGTATGAAATGTATGTTAGTAATTTTTATTTAATAATTATATATTTATTTATATTTAATTACTATATTTGCTTGTATATATAATTCATAAATAATGTATACACATGATGTTTGAAGAATATATAACGCGGAGCCATCCAAACATTACTTCAGACGCAATGACGAGAGGGAAAAATGAATTTTTTTTTAACGTGATGCAGAGACAACGTAAGTACTAATATTTATATTCACATTTATTATATATGTGATCTCATATAATAAATTAAAAATATATATACAGATTAATGATGCTAGCGAGTCATATGATTTTTCATTGTGGGTGCTCGAATTTGTATAACGTCTGAAGCATCCATTCAAGTCATGGCCTATGTATTACTCGAAAGGATATAATTACCATACACAAAACCATGGGAAAAATAGGAAGATGATGAATTATGGTGTTTCCGCTTAGGGAATCTCTGACATCGAGTATGTTGGACTGATTGATAAGATATTCATGATAGAGTATAACAGTGCCATTGGAGCCATGGTTTTCAAATGTCAATGGTTCAACACCAGTCGAGGAATACGAAGACATCTATCAGGTATTGTTTATGTTTGCCCACATATGCATTACGACAAGTACAATCCTATCATCTTACCCGAGCAATGTGATCAAATGTGTTACATTTCTTATCCGCGACTATGACCAACCAGAGAAGAATGGTGGTTTAAAAAGAAGGTTATGCCGAGAGTATTTTGTGAAACTCAAGAAGTTGCTCAGTTTGCAATACAAAGTGACATTGCTGAGCATGTTATACCGACAACTGATATAGTACGAGTTGAAGCACATGCAGTCCAAGATGCTTCAAAGTATGATCTGACACCAATGATCAATCCAAATGATGAATATATTTATGAAGATGATATAAATGATCAGTATAGTGAATATTCGGATTCAGACTATGTGAAGACTAGTAATATTGTAACATTTTAAGATATTAATGAATAATACTTTCAAATTTTAATTTACTTCACAAATTGCTTTAATTTTGTTTTGATTTAAATAATTATCATGGTCCAAAAAATCATGAATTTATAATCAAATGTATGTATATATATATATATATATATATATATATAACTATACTTATGAAAAAGTATACTAATGGAAATTTTTTTTGTGAAAGATGTTAAACAAATGACAGAATTGTTATAATTAGCCATGGGCATTCAGGTATTCAGTTCGGTTCCGGGTATTTAAGTTTCATAGATTTAGGATCCAATAGGTATTTATTTTTCGGTTCGGTTCCTAATTTGAAGATCCATAAAATATCTGAAATCTTCGGTTACTAAACAGTTTCGGGTATTTTGTACCCGAAATTGTATTTTTTTACCCGAAATCATAAAAAGGTACCTGAAATAATACCCAATTACCAAAAATAGTTCGAGTCCAAAAATTGCAAACACTACAAGAATACAGTCCTTTTGGGATGTTTGTTTTAGTTTTAAAATCGTCGTAAAAGCCGTTTTGGGACGGTTTTACGACGAATGACGTTTCGTCGTTAATCGTTCGACGTAAAACAATATTCGACATAAATTCGTCGTAAAAATATGTCGAGTAAAGATTCGTTGTAAATTCGATATAACATAATTCGTCGTAAAATCGATGTAACATTTACATCGATTTTACATTGAACTCATCCGTCCGTTATTCGTTGTTAATAAGATGTAAAATTTACATCGATTTTACATCGATATACAACTATATTTTTATTCTAAAATGAGTACTTTAGAAAGCACAATTTATCGTTAAATCGAAGTTAACATATTCGTCGTTAATTCGACGTAAAAGGTAACGTCGTTAAATCGACGTTAACATATTCGTCGGTAATTCGACCTTAACATATTCGTCGGTAATTCGACGTACAAGATAACATCGAATTAACGACGTTAAAATTTACGTCGATTTAACGACGAATATGTTAACGACGTTTATTAATAAATTACTTTTATTTATTTATAATTCGATTTTATTATAAAAAATATTTTCAATAAAACAAAATATTATATAAATTAAAATATTTTACATATCCAAAATATAATAATATACTACACTAAAAAAATTTCTCGATCTAATGAATCCCTAAGTTGAGTTCTCCTAAATATTCTGAGGCGGGATCTTCAGCTGTCTCGGGAACGGATGATGGGTCCGCCTCATCATCCTCTTCCGATGAACCAGAACTCTGTGTTGCAGCCTGATTCTTCTGCTTCCAAGCCTCCGCTAGTCTTGGGTGATCCTTAGCTATGATCTCGAACATAAGGTCATAACTAGCCAACTCCTTTTGTTGTGCAGTTTGTTGTGCAGCAAACATAGCTCTGGTCTCCGCCAACTCCGCTTCTTCCTGGGACGGATCTCTAAATGAAGTCTGTCGGGGAGCTAAGGTAGATGCAAGAAGAGTGTCTTAGATATATCCTAATCCGAGAATCAGTCCTCTCTTCTTCGGAGCCACCTGCAAAACCCGAAGATATATATATATTAATTCACATATAGATTAATTAAAACTTAGAAAATAAAATTTAACATAACAAAATAGCGATGAACTAAGGAGAGTTTGAGAGAGGATTTACGAGAGAATGGATGGGGGAGTTGGGGTCGTGTGCGAGGAGAATGAGAAATCTTCGGCTTATATAGAACTTGTTGTAGTTGGAAAATCATCGTAAGGTTTACGACGAATTTGCGACTATCGTTTCCAATTCGTCGTAAACCGCCCAACTTTCCCGCCCAAGGCACCCAATATATTTGGTTTGCTCGGTAATTTGTCACAAACCTGATCGACGTAATTTCGTCGCGAAGTTTGCGACGAATTACCTAGCTAAATTTCTATTTGGGGTTTAGGGTAAGATAGGGTTTAGGGTATATAGGGGTTAGGTTTATATTGTTTATGGTATGTGGGTTTAGGGTTATAGTGTTTAGGGTATGTGTGTTTATGGTTATAGGGTGGAGTGTATATAGGGTTTAGGGTTTGTGGTAGGAGTTGTAAATTCGTTGTTAAATTACATCATATTTACAACGATTCGACGTAAATACGTCTTTATGCATTTTTTTTTTAAATATTACAATCTTGTTTAGTATTTTAAGTCTTAAAAACCGAAAACAAGTACATTTATTCACCGTGGTGAATCCAAACAAAATAGTTTTCCGTAAATCCTTTACTCATTAAGTGATGTCAAACCTTATCGCTTTTGATTAGTTTTGTATTCATGCAAGCCCGGCAAGGACACAATATTTTCCCGTTGGTTTGATTTCCTTGATCCATGAAACTTTCCACTCCGGTACGAAACTCTTTGGTCACCAATCCTTCCGCATCTTTATGTTGATACATCCAACGCCGTTGCTCGTATATCGCCATTTTTCATACAAATTTATAAAAATGTGTGTTTGGATTGTTGTAAATTTTCTTTGGGTGAGGGCGGTATTTATAGGAAATATTTGTCAATTTGCCAATGAATTTGCATAGCATTTATTTATTTAAAAAAAAATTGCAAAAACACTTAATTCATTAGTTCATTAATTCAAAGCAACAAACATACTTTATTTAGAAAATAGATTCAACAAAACAAATGTTTATTATAATTTTATTCTTCGCTAGATTTACTTAATGAATCATGATCTGAGTCATTCTGATCAGACTCAACATCGTCATCATCATCGCTAGATTCCATTTCTTCTGACAGGCCTTCTTCTTCGGTATCATCCGGGAGATGATCAAATTGCCGATTACGAGGATATATAATTAAAATATCATTTGTGCTCTCGTTAGGCGTGGTAACAAATTCACAGCTATCTTGTTGCATTGGCGGCATTCATCCACTCCGATTATACGACCCCTAGATGCAACTTTATAACTGACAACCATCGGGTCCCAGATGTTCAAGTACGCGGATACGGGAGAAAGGTGACTTGCTCCGCTTGACAGGCTAATATGAAAGGCTCAAATTTGTTGTACCGTCTTGTTGCATTAACGTCCACAACTCCAAAGTTGTTAACTCGAACTCCTCGTTCATCAACAGGATCGAACCAATCACATCTGAAGAGGACGGTTTTCAAGTTAATCAATCTCGGGTACTCAATCTCGATTATTTTCTGCAGAACGCTAACACATACACCATAGTTTGTAGTCGCACGATGTTGGCCATACTTGTACGTGTAAAAAACATAACCGCGTGTAAAATACATTGGTGCGGTTGTTATCTGGGCAAGGGGACCCAAAAGCAATTCGTGCAACCATGGCGGATGTTGTGGATCACCGCAATCAATCTATAAAAATAGAAACATATATAGAAGGTGTTAATTATATAACTTCCCAAAATAAGACATCAAACTATTAAGTATAATCTAATTAACAATACTTGAGTTCGCAGCCAAGGCACAAAATGTTGTATTTCCGTCTGTTGACCTCCATGTTTGAAACGCCATATATCGCCTCTCGAACCTGCTCCTTAAATAAGCTGAATCAAATAAGACATATGTAAGTATATCATGAAATAAAATCAGTATAATTACCAAAATTTCAAGAATAGTACGTACTTATAATTACCACGAAACATTACCTCTCAAGAGGGCGAAGTATATTGCAATTTAGAAGAATGTACGTGTGGGCACTATGGCTGTCGTTCGGGCTGCTCCACCAGCATGGTTTTAGTTTACCGCTTAGACGGCCAACTGGTGAGAAGATGTTTGGAACATCATCAACAAGATATGCTCGTCCAACACCACCATCATCATATCGTTGCAGCCTTCTCTTACGTGTCCGGACTTTTGAAGCAAAATAATATGATGTGAAGTGAGAGGTTTCTTCAGTTAGACTTCTTGCCACAATGGAACCATGTACCCGTGCTAGATTCTTCACTTTCCCCTTCAAATGATTTATGAAACGCTCGAAAGGATACATCCACCGAAATTGAACAGGTCCGCCTAATTCTGCTTCATGTGGGAGATGGATAGGGAAATGTTCCATTACATAAAAAAGGCTGGCGAAAATATCTTCTCAAAATAGCATAGTAGTATCAGAACATTTTCCTTTGGGTGTGCAATGACATCTTCCGATAAAATGCGGGTATTGAGATCTCGGAAAAAGTTCTGATACCTGCATTCACAATAAATCTTATTAGAATACAAGTAAACTCAATAAGTTTAATTATTCAAAATTTACATACCAGCAATTGAGTCGTTCACCTTTTCAGGAAGGAGCTCGGAAAATGCGAATACACACATGACAGTCATAACTCTTCATCCCTGTGAATTTTTTTCCAGGCACAACACATTTAGAAAGATTAGAAACATACCCATCTAGAAAGCTCACATCTGCGGATACCCAATCAAACAATGCTGATTTAGCTTCAGAAGACAACCGAAATATAGGAACTGGTGCCGCCCCACTTCCTTGAATATGTAACTCAATTCTTGAACAAATCTTTGGCAAGTCTAACCTTGGCTTTACACTATCTTTTGTTCTTCCCGGCACATTCAACACTGTATTCATGATGTTGTCGAAGAAATTTTTCTCAATATGCATCACATTCAGATTGTGTCTCAACAAATGATCTTGCCAGTAAGGAAGTTCCCAGAAAATGATTTTCTTATGCCAGTTATGTTGATCACCGTATCCGTCTGGCATATTAGCAAGGGTGTGCCAATTTCCTCCACGCCTCATTGTCCCTTGTGCACAAAATGATCAATTTGGTTCTCTATCTCTACTCCGGATAGATAAATCGGCGCCGGAACACGAACAACTTTGTTTTTCCTAAACAATTTCTTGTTTCTCCTGTATGGATGGTTGCTAGGTAGAAACCAGCGGTGACAGTGATATATCATGGTTTTTACCCATTTTAGACCATGATATAAATGTGTTTTTAGTGTCTTTTGTCTTTGTTTAGAGTCTTTTACAGGTTTAATCAGGTTTGGAGCTAATTGGAGAAATTTGGAGCATTTTGGGACTTTTGGGACGTTTTGGCCGAGAGCTTAACTCACTGTCCGATTTATTGATCATGCATCGACCGACACACCTTGTGCATCGGTCGACACACTAGCGAGATGGGCCGTACGCGTCGGTTTAATGAAGATATGAAGATTTGCAAAGAAGCCCAAGATAGTTCCAGTATTTACACAGAAGCCCCAGCCGAGATTAGGCCTATATATAGAGGATTTTGGTGTTTATTTTAATTACGCTTTCACAATTAAGAGCAGAGGATTTTTAGAGCTTTTGGGGCTGATCTGAACCTATTACTTCATCTGTATTTGGAGAAGATTTCGAACCCCTTTTACTATTATTCTTTTAGGCAATTTATTCATTCTATGATTATGTTTTCATTATCTATGTCTGAGTAGATTCCTAGTTAGGTTTAGGGTTTCTCACATAGGATTTCATGACTTGCTAGACTTGTTCAAATTCAGTTAAGGATTCAAACTATATCTGTTCTTCAATTTAATTGTGCTTAAAGCTAGTTCTAACCTGATCAATTAGAATCTAGATCTTAGGTTGCTAAATACGTCACGGAAGTGGGGTTTAGGAATCTGAACTAATTAAATTGGGCAATTAAACTTTGCGCAAACGGAAGTTTGGTTTAGGATAATTGTGAACATATCAAACTTGGGATTAATGCTAGTTTAATCTGTTAGTTCTCGCAAACGAAAGTTTGGTTAGCTGCACTTAGACTTAGAGAATTATCGCAAAGGAATTTGGTTAATTCTATATCTGTGTTTTGAGTTCTAGAACTGTGCTTAATTAGATCCTTGCTGAATGAACTGTCTGCTTGTCTGATTTCCTGAGAATACCCTAGGCTTGACGCTTTTAATTACTTGCTTCTACAACCGTTAATCTCTGCTACTGATTTACTTTCTCGCACCGCTTTTAATTCAATCACATTGCTTATTTCTAGTATTAGTCTCTACTGTTCTGATCTATTGAGACCAAGTGTCCCTGTGGATTCGATAACCCTATATACTACTTTGACATTGCTGTTCACTTGCAGTTTAGAATAGGGATTAATTCTTGACCTATCAAGTTTTTGGCGCCGTTGCCGGGGACTCTTAGAGTCTTCGATAGGACCGAACTTAGGGTTTTTACTAGAAATTTTTCTTTTTGTTTTTGCTTTTTTTTTCGTCTTGTTTTTATTTTACTAACTTTTTCTCTGATTCTTTCTGTCGCAGGTACGAAATTCGCCTTGCGTCGATCGTTGCATCCCTTTGCGTCGATCGTCACTAGGCGATTCTGAGATTGAATCGATCCTTGCACTGATAGCATCGATCGTTGCTGGACGATTACAGACAGTTTATGCCAACGCAGAAAACTCGAAGTAATCCGAACTCGAGCTTGCTTAATCTCGGACTAGAGGAACTTGGACGTCTAGAGAGGACTATCAGAAGAGAAAAGAGAGAGAGAATGGTTCGAGAACGTCTGATCTTGATACCAGATGCTGAAGGTACCCTGAGGGACCAAGATAACAACCCGTACAATGCTGCTGGGCATCGGGTTGATGCTGAAGGGAATGTCATCCCTGATCCTCTTGAGCAACAGCAACAGGAGCTGAACCGAAACCAGGGTCAAGGACAGGCCCAAGGTAGAGAGATGGTGGTTCATGAGAGGACACTAGCTGATTACAACAGTCCTGATGAGTTTCATGCAAACCGAGCATCTCTAGTGCTTCCTGCTTTTGAGAGGAATGATTTTGAGGTAAAGACCATCTACTACCAGCTGATGAGACAGATTGCTTTTCATGGTCTTCAAGCAGAGCAGCCTATGGATCACATTGACAAGTTTGAGGACATAGTCACTGGCATGAAGTATGAAGGAGTATGCCCGGACTATCTGTTCCTTAAGCTATTTCCGCACAGTCTTGCTGGAGACGCTAGTGCATGGCTGAGACAACTGGCACCTGGTCAGTATACTACTTGGGCAGCCTTAAAGAGTGAGTTCCTGCGTCACTTTTATGATGATGCGCGCTCGGATCAGTCCAGACAGGACATACTCACCTTTTCCCAAGGAGCTGTGGAGCCCTTGAAGACTGCCTGGATGAGATTTAAGCAGTATCAGCGTGACTGTCCACACCATGGATTCACAGAAGTACAGCTGATTGGTATTTTCTTCAGAGGCATAGATCTCCCTTATCAGACTGCGCTGGATAATTCCAGTAATGCTAATTTCAACACCAGGACTCCTACACAAGCTAAGCAGTTGATTGAGAACCTGATTGGCAGCAACAGTTGCAAGACAATGGATGAAAGGAGGAAGAAATCTGGTGGAACTGTAGAGAATTCTGATATAGCTAATATAAGATCCAGATTGGACACAGTATACAATCTCCTGACAAGTAAGAAAGCTGTCCACTTTGCCCAAGATGTAGAGGTGATTCAGACTGAGGAGGAAACTCAGGAAGAAGATGTGAATTTCGTAGGAGGTTCTGGTTTCCAAGGTAATAGATTTGGTAATCAACAGGGGAACAGATTCTCCAATGGAGGACAGACTGGTGGTTTTCAGAAGACCTATAAACAAGGTACTCAGAGAACCTATGGATCTACATCCTATCAGACTCCTCCTGCACCTACAGCCCATGAGAGCAAAATGGAGGCTATGATGGAACAACTGATTGAGAGTCAGACCAAGATTTCTGTGGACTGCAACAAGAAGTTGGACGCTATCTATGAAGACCTCAATGGGAAATTTGAGTCTATGAGCACTCACTTGAAGCAGTTGGACACTCAGGTAAACCAGATGTCCAGCTCACTGAAGGGAAAAGGAGTGGCAGACACGCATGTTAAGGCCTGGTCTGTGTACATTAATGATGGATCTCACCTAGGTGAAAGATTTGAGCTAAGCACAGCTGAGTTGGTGATAGAACAAGAATTTTCGGATATTTGTGAAAAACGCTCGGGTGAAATCTGCTGCAGTGCGTCGATCGATGCAACATCTGTGCCGATCGATACACCAGTCGGGATGGCAACGATCGACACATCCTTAGTGTCGGTCGTTGCAGGGCGTGAATGGACAGAACTGTCGGATGATAATGGCATAGATGCTGACTTGGAGCTTGATCGCCTGTTCAATGGAGCCTCTGAAATTACTCAACAGGAGATCTACGAACAGATTTTTAGACAACACTCCTCAGTGTCTGAAGTGATTAGGCAAGAGATTGAAGAGCTGAAGAAATTAGAAGGGATTGGTGAAGAATTGGAAGAAATTCCAACTTCTGATGATCCACCTTATCATCCATGTGTACAGAGGTACCTGAACAAGATGTTGCCCCTGGATGATGATCTGAAAGACTGGGTAATAATAGTTCCTCAGCATATTAGTGATGTTCTGCTAACTAAGGTCCCGAAGAAGCTGCCTGATCCTGGAGTCTTTGTACATGATTGTTCTATCTTTGAGGATAGTTTTAGACGCTCTCTGTGTGATTTAGGAGCTGCTGGAAGTTTGATGCCTTACTCTGTGGCAGAGAAGCTGGGTATGTTGGATTTTACTCCTACTAGGACTTCTCTTGTCCTAGCTGATCAGTCCATACGAGTTCCTGAAGGACTCCTTATGGACATTCCGGTGAGAGTTGGAAACTACTTAGTTCCAACGGACTTCCTTGTGCTGAGATATGACTGTGATCCGGATGAAGCATTATTGCTTGGGAGACCCTTTTTGGCTACAGCAGGAGCGTTGATTGATGTTAGGAACAGCTTGATAGACCTCCATCTGGGAGATGAACCACTGCACTATGAGATGGATAAGCTGCGAAAGCCACTGATAGATGGGCAGACATTCACCATAAGGGACGCAGATTTTGAGCAGCCTGATCATACCATGGTTATAGATCCTGGAGCACATTTCACTCCATCTTTTCTTGGACATGAGCATTCCGCAACAGCCTACTCACCACCTTGGATGAGGAGACTTGAACAGAGACAGAAAAAGTCTCTGTCAGGACCTCCTGGTACTTGAAAATTCCCATCCGTCCGGTCAAGCTATTGACCTTAAACAAGCGCTGGGTGGGAGGCAACCCACCATTAGGTACTGGTGTTTTTCTACTTAATTTTTGGTGTTTTTGTTAGGATTTTACGTTTTTTTGTTTCTGGTGAGTTTATGTTTGCAGGTCTCGGTTAAATCGCAGTGCAACGATCGACGCACTTCTGTGTCGATCGTCACAACACGAAAGGAATCGAATTGCAGCGATCGTTGCGGTCCTGAGCAACGATCGACTATACACGAAAATCACCAAGTAACGGTCGATGCACTTAGTGCATCGGTCGATGCCTGAGCGACAGAGGTAACCCGACAGACATAATTTCACCTTTTCAATTTTTTTTTTATTTTCTTTTTACCGATCCTTCGCTGGACACTACTGGGGACAGTGTGTCTTAAGTGTGGGGGAGGTGCTACTGACTTTTGTTTTCTGTTTTCTTAAGAGTCAGTCCGTTTTTCAAAAAAAATTTGTTTTATTGAGTCAAAATTGTTTAAGTAAGAAACTATGATTTTCTGAGAAGATTTACAAGACTTGCAGGAACTTAAGTAACCATTGGGATGAAGTTGCAGGATCTATCTCTGACTATTAGAAAACCCCATCACAGATCAACCTACTGGGAACACCCACATCACTTCAGGTATCAGAGGATCCTTTACTGACTTCAACCTTAATACTGACTTAGATTTCTCACCTAAGGGCTTGGTATACTTTGTGTCGGATTCCCTTGTTAGTTCTGACACAGCCTGTCAACCTATCCTATTTAGTTCCCTTCTCCCCTTCTGTAAAGTAAAAAAAAAAAAATATAATAAACTGAGGATGAGTTAGTAACTCCGAAGTGGTCATGAGAATGGTAGCAAACACTATTTTCTCTCATGTGATCCATGGAATGTGTCCAAAGTACACCCCATAACGGGAAGAACACTGATAAAAAAAATAAAATGATACCCAGTGGGGAAAAATCAGTTGTTAAAGAAGGGAAAGAGAAGAAAGGGACTAGAGAAAGATAGTATGGTGGTCTAGAGCTGATAAGGTAAGAATCCATGTGCCCTTTGATCGATACTCCTTAGGTGAGACCGCACTTAAATACTTGCAGAAGTCAGTAGGGAGAATTTGAATGCTTGAATGTGATTGTGGAGTTTACCTAGGACAGTTGCTAAGTGTGGGGGAAGTACATTGTGGTCTTGATATCCTGTGATTGATTCTTGCAGTGGTTTACTAAGGGGAATCTGAGTATTGTAGCTTCTAGGATGAAATGAGTTTCTGAAGAGTTTTCAAACCTCTTCACCATGTTTTAGTTCTATGTTTTGCTTGAGGGCAAGCAAAGGCTAAGTGTGGGGGAGTTGATATATCATGGTTTTTACCCATTTTAGACCATGATATAAATGTGTTTTTAGTGTCTTTTGTCTTTGTTTAGAGTCTTTTACAGGTTTAATCAGGTTTGGAGATAATTGGAGAAATTTGGAGCATTTTGGGACTTTTGGGACGTTTTGGCCGAGAGCTTAACTCACTGTCCGATTTATTGATCATGCATCGACCGACACACCTTGTGCATCGGTCGACACACTAGCGAGATGGGCCGTACGCGTCGGTTTAATGAAGATATGAAGATTTGCAAAGAAGCCCAAGATAGTTCCAGTATTTACACAGAAGCCCCAGCCGAGATTAGGCCTATATATAGAGGATTTTGGTGTTTATTTTAATTACGCTTTCACAATTAAGAGCAGAGGATTTTTAGAGCTTTTGGGGCTGATCTGAACCTATTACTTCATCTGTATTTGGAGAAGATTTCGAACCCCTTTTACTATTATTCTTTTAGGCAATTTATTCATTCTATGATTATGTTTTCATTATCTATGTCTGAGTAGATTCCTAGTTAGGTTTAGGGTTTCTCACATAGGATTTCATGACTTGCTAGACTTGTTCAAATTCAGTTAAGGATTCAAACTATATCTGTTCTTCAATTTAATTGTGCTTAAAGCTAGTTCTAACCTGATCAATTAGAATCTAGATCTTAGGTTGCTAAATACGTCACAGAAGTGGGGTTTAGGAATCTGAACTAATTAAATTGGGAAATTAAACTTTGCGCAAACGGAAGTTTGGTTTAGGATAATTGTGAACATATCAAACTTGGGATTAATGCTAGTTTAATCTGTTAGTTCTCGCAAACGAAGGTTTGGTTAGCTGCACTTAGACTTAGAGAATTATCGCAAAGGAATTTGGTTAATTCTATATCTGTGTTTTGAGTTCTAGAACTGTGCTTAATTAGATCCTTGCTGAATGAACTGTCTGCTTGTCTGATTTCCTGAGAATACCCTAGGCTTGACGCTTTTAATTACTTGCTTCTACAACCGTTAATCTCTGCTACTGATTTACTTTCTCGCACCGCTTTTAATTCAATCACATTGCTTATTTCTAGTATTAGTCTCTACTGTTCTGATCTATTGAGACCAAGTGTCCCTGTGGATTCGATAACCCTATATACTACTTTGACATTGCTGTTCACTTGCAGTTTAGAATAGGGATTAATTCTTGACCTATCAGACAGTCAAACCAAGATGTTTTTATGCCGTGCTTCAGTTGAAACGCTTCTGTCCGGTTCATGCAATACGAACAAGCTAATCTTCCATGTGTAGTCCAACCTGATAACATGTCATATGCGGGGAAGTGTCTTATTGTCCACATAAGAACTGCCCGCATCGTAACATTCCTTTTCCTCGAAAAGTCATACGTTCGAGCACCGGTGGACCACAATTGCTTCAACTCATGAATCAGAGGCTGAAGAAATACATTGAGTGACCGCTTTGGATGCTTAGGACCTGGGACCGAAATACTCAAGAAAAGAAATTCCTTTTGCATGCACATACTTGGGGGAAGATTGTAAGGTGTTAAGATTACCGGCCACAAAGAGTATTGTCTACTAGACATACCAAATGGACTAAATCCATCCGTGCAAAGACCAATGTATATATTTCCAGATTGTCTAGCAAACTGGGGATGTACCGTCTTAAAGTGCTTCCATGCCTTTGCATCTGAAGGATGAGTCACTGCCCCATCTGTCTGTGAATGCTCAGCATGCCATCGCATCGAAGAAGCTGTTCTTTCAGAATGAAACATACGCTCCAACTTTTCCGTTATAGGAAGGTACCACATCCTTTGGTATGGTACTTTGGTTTATCCACTTCCTTGCGGCTTAAACCTTGGTTTCCCACAAAAACGACACTCCTGCAGTTTATCATATTCTTTCTAAAAAAGCATGCAATTATCAACACATACATCAATCATCTCAAAAGGCAAACCAAGGCTAGAAAGCATTCTCTGAATCTCATAATAACTTTCAGCAGCCAAATTATCCTCCGGTAAATACTCTTTAAAAATATCCGCCCAATCATCCATGCAAACCTCATCTAAGTTATGATCAGTTTTAATGTTCATCATCCTAGTTGCGACCGATAATTTTGACAACCCTTCTCTACATCCATCATAGAGAGGTTGATTTGCTGGGTCTAGTATATCATAAATTCGTTTGGCATCTAAGTTGGGTTCCTCAACAACATTCTGATCATTACTTACTGTTTCATTAAATGTATTTGCAATCATATCATGCATCCTATCATGCTCATGCTCCCCGTGATAGCCAAATTGATCATGATTAACAGGCAATTCATTTTCATGTTGGAAATTGCTACTGCTAATACTACTTCCTGCATTATGCAGACTTTGGCCTTCTCCAAGTTGATAACAAATAAAACAATTTGGTGTAAAACCTCTATTCAATAAATGACGCCAAGCCGTTTCACTAGGAATAAACTTTCTATTCATGCATTTCTGACAGGGGCAAAACATCTTACCGCTTTCCATGGTTATCGATGTTTGGCTTTCTTGATACATGAGGATTTCCACCCCGCTTTGAAACTCTTTCATCACCACTCATTCGGCATCCTTATGTTGATATATCCAGCTTCGTAAATCGTAAATAGACATTTGAAAACGAAAAATTTGTGTTTTTTTCTCGAAGGAAGTGTTTTTGTTGTTTGGATTGTGTTTCTTTCGTTTCTATGAAGGGGTATTTTTAGAAAAATTTTAGAACATAGCAACAGATTAACAACCAAAATAATACTACGAATTTACAACGAATTATTTAACAACTATTTTACATCGAATGAATGACCAATTTACAACGTTTTAATGCGGCCCAAAAAATTGTTACACCATAAAAAAACATGTCTATCTACCAAATTATACGTTCAATCGATGTTAATTCGATGTTAATCGAAACTTATATATTCGATGTTAATTAGTCGTAATTTCACATCAATTTTGCGACGAATGCTTATGTACCCCTAATTCGTCATAAAATCATTGTAAATTACGATGATTTTACGGCGAATTATAGTTTCGCCATAAATTCGTCGTAAATTGTATGCAAATTCTCAAACATATTGTTTTCTTGTAGTGAAACCATTCAGTTCAAGGATAACATACTCTTAGTTTTAAAACAAAAACATAAAAACACAATGTCCCAACTCCCAAACTAGTAAACTACATTGCTACATTCCACGATAAGCAAAACAGGTTGAGACTTCATGATCCCATTCGGTCATTCCCACATTCCCACTTCAAAGTTCAGAATTCAGAAGACAATTGATTAAAACCCATAACTATAACTGATAACTAATAGACATGTTCAATAGTACTTATTAAGTGTTAATCTCAATCTTCGTGTTCTTCCAATCTGATTTCTCCGAATTCTGCAGTGACATGATAACAAGAGGTCAAGAACAATACAATGTAAGGGTTCAAAATGACAGACAAGAACTCAGAGTTGCTTAGAAGTAAGAATTACCTCTCTCAAGCTCGTCCTGGTCCTGAATGTCCTTAAGGAATTGCTTGATGGTTATTGATCCTCTGTTACCATCCTTATCTCAGTTTTCAACCATTGCTCAAGACACATCAATACTTCAATGGTGTAGTGTGTCAAACAAATCCTATAAAGATCCAATATAAGACCACTTATGCTAAATGCAGACTCAGAAGCAACACTACTAACTTTCATAGCTAGCACATCCTTGTCTATGTCTGAAAGAACCAGATACTTCATTTTGCTTACCTTCCACCAAGACATCACATCATACTCAGTTCCTGCAAAAAACATTAGGATTCTCCACATTCTCTGCCACATATAACTCTAGCTCAGTTGATGTTTCTTCAATTCCTGCTTCTTGCACCAACTCTTTGTATTTTGCATCCGTTCTTCTAAAACCTTATCTAGCAGAAAAATCCACTTTACTTGTGTGTTGAGCTCATGGTAGAGAAGCCGGGGATGAACCAGATCCATGTGACTAACTCTGAGAAGATAATACAATTGTTGCTATATTCATAGAACTACCATGCATATTGTTGTATTCGTCGAAAAACCTCTTCAGAATAGACATGGTTGACTCTTGCATCTCAATGGACTTAGCACTATAATTTACATACAAATTATTGAAGCATAGCTGAGCAAACTTCATCTTATTTCTCGGATCAAAGACACTAGCTACAATAACCCTTCTATTCATCTATGTTTCTTCAAGAAAATGATCACATTACTTAGTTAGCTTTGCCATCATTGCTTTAGCTTTCTTCTGCAACTCTTCATCATTCTCTTGACCAAATTCCATGATGGTTTTTTACATACTAACTATCTCGTTGTAAAGCTTGTATAAAGAAGCTTGAGTAGTCGCTGAAAGAACAAGTGTTGTTTGATAAAAAAAAAATAACAAGGAAGTTAAGAAACCTGTAACAAGAAATTTAGATAAGTGTTAAACCTGATACAAGTTAAAGAAAGTGTTTAAAACATAAAGCACTAGGTAAAGGAAAATACTACATGTCCACGACTTCCCAATCGTCTCTGACAGGAGGTCCAAGCCTCTTCTTTCCAGTTTCAATTGACTCTTTGAAATACTCATTCTAAGGCTTGTCTTGAGCCTTCATTTTATCAAACGCTACCATGAAATCCATAGCTCTGTTCAACATAAGAAATATTGAATTCCATCTGGTTTTGCAATCCAGGGGTAAACTTCCCCTTGTGATCTTCCCTATTTCAACTCTCATCTCAAATGACTTCAACTGTGGTGTAGAAGACCTCACATAATTAATCACATTCCTTATTGCAGCAACACTCTTATCTATGTCATGCATTCCATCTCTCACAACTAGATTCAGTGTATGAGTAGCACACCGTAGATGTTGGAAGTATCCATTAAGAACCAGTGAGTCATCTCCAATCTGACTAAAGTCTCAATTTTCTGTTGCATTATCCATTGTTATGGTGAATATCTTCTTGATGTTCCAATCCTCTAAGCCTTCTTGAACAGCCGCTATAGCCGCACCCTTGTGATCGCATACGTTCTTGAACACATTTATTAGCTTCTTCAACTGCTAGGTAGTGTCAACAAAGTTGGTAGTCACAACCGTGTAACTTGCTCCAGTGTTGGGAGCTACCCAAATTTTTTTTGTCAAAGATAACCTCTGCTTAGTACCACCAATGATCTTCTTCATTATGGTCTTCCTTTTAGCATACATCTCTACAATGTTCCTTGTCGCAGTGCTTCGAGAATGTGGCTTGTAAATCTTCATTTTGTTGCAGAAGTGCCTAAAAGCAAATCCATTTATGAAGCTTATAGGAAGCTCACCTATAACCAACATCTCATTGCAAGCCTACCTAAATACAACTTAAGAAACCTTTGACAAATGTACACCATCAAAATCTGGATTAATAACCTTCTGACATGATCCTTGAGTTGCTTTCCACGCTTGGTACTGCTTACAAGTTCTTAGATGCTTCTTCAAATTTGATGTGCCTGAAGTAGATGGACACACCATTTTCTTTCTGCAGTAATGACAGTTGCACTTGTTAGCCTCATTCTGACTTTTTGTGAAGTGGTTCCAGACGAATGACCTTTTACTCTTCTTACCACCCTTATTGGAACGTTTCTTAGTGGCATTCCTTTTGCCTTTGCCTTTGCCTTTATCAGCAGTTGTACCAGGATAGAAGTCTCTGCTTCCGCATCTGTCTCACTTTCTGTTAGCATATCATCCATGTCAATGTCTTCTTTTTCCTCCTGGAATAGGAATCTCTGATTCTGGTTTGAATCCATATACAATGCGACATAACAATTTAACAATGGCAAACATCTGATCTTAGCAATATCATAGTCAAAGATCGATTAAACATCTAACCAAGATCAAACATCTTACTATCTAAGCATCTAGTTATCTAAGTATCTAACTATCTAAACATCTAAATATCTAAGTATCAAACATCTAAGCTATATCAATGAACAATGACACAAGACTGTTCTATTTGTGGACAACTACAAGAAGCGACAGATCATAATATCATATCAAAATTCCTTTGTCGTTAGAGAATAATACTTAAAACTAATCAGTCATAGAGCACATTCAATTCAAGTTTAGAAATACATATCAAACATTGATTAAAATTAAGTCCATATGGAAGAAGACGTTGACAATTTGACATAATAACATCATAGATTCATAGTAGTGTTTTTCATCAATCTACAATCCAATATTAATTACAAAGAAACCCCTAAATCTATTAAAACAGAAACCCCCAAATCAACATCTAATTCTAAGCAATCTCAATGAATACACAAATCAATTAAAAGGATTTGAAGGATAATCAAGGATTAGAGGTTATAAGAACACTAAAATTTACCTCCGATCGATTTCTATAGCAGATGAAACAGCCGACGAAAAAACGCGGCGGCTACAGTTTGTCTGAGTTTCCATATTTTCTTCTGTTGTTCTGAAATTCTCTTTGTGAGAGATGAGAAACATATAAGAGTCATGCATCTCACGAGTTATACATAGGGATGTTAATATGGGCTTTTGATAAATGGGGTTTTAATGGGTATGTATTAAATTAAAGGGCAAATCGCAAAAATGACACAAAAAACATACATTGTCAAAAATATAGCATCAAGGAAAAAAATCACGAAAATAGCATTTATTAAAGGGATAAGACAAAATTAACCATAACCCTAAACCCTAAAATACTAAACCCTAAATACTAAACCCTAACCCCTAAATAATAAACCCTAAACCCTAAATATTAAACCCCAACCCTAGAGAATAAACCCTAAATCCTAAATAATAAACTTTAAACCCTAATTTATATAATGCTATAAAAGTCTTTTTAGTAAAAATAATGCTAAAAATGTCATTTTTTGTTGTGCTATAGTTTTGACAAGGTATGTTTTTTTGTGCTATTTTATGTCTTTTCTCTAAAATAAATGCCCATTTAAACCCATTTATCATATATTTTTTGGTGGGTTTAAATGGGGTAACCCATTTAGACCCATTTACTAATAGGGTTTTCATATTAAATAAATGGGGACCCTATTAACACATTTATATTTTGTGACATTATCAAAAATTAATTTTTAAAATTATTTAAAATAGAATAAAACTTTATTAGCTTAACTAAAAAACAAATAATTAGAAAAAGGTTAATTTCACTTTGTGGAAAAATCATAATTTTGACGAAAAAGGGGAATCACGTTTTTGACGTAATGCGAAATTACATTTTTGACGGGAAAACACAATTCCGCGATTATGGCTGGAAAAACAGAGAATCACGTTTTTGGCGAAAAAACGCAAAATCGCGTTTTTAGCGGGAAAACGCAGAATCCCATTTTGGCAGAAAAACGCGGAGTCCCGTTTTCGGCGGGAAAACGCGGAATCCCGTTTTTGGCGGGAAAACGCAGAATTGCGTTTTTGGCGGGAAAACACAATTTCGCGTTTTTGGCGGGAAAACTCAATTCCGCATTTTTGGCGGGAAAACACAATTCCGCGTTTTTGGCGGGAAACCGCAATTCCGCGTTTTTGGCGGGAAAACTCAATTCCGCGTTTTTGGCGGGAAAAATCAATTCCGTGTTTTTGGCGGAAAAACTCAATTCCGCGTTTTTGGCGGGAAAACGCAATTCTGCGTGTTTGGCGGAAAAATGCAATTTCGCGTTTTTGGCGAGAAAAATGCAATTCCGTGTTTTTGGCGAGAAAACTTAATTCTGCGTTTTTGGCGGGAAAAATCAATTCCGTGTTTTTGGCGGGAAAACTCAATTCCGCGTTTTTGGGAGGAGAACGCAATTCCGCTATCTTGGCGGGAAAACATAATTTCGCGTTTTTGGCAGGAAATACAATATTGTTTTTGGATGAAAAATCTAAAATCATGTGTTCGTGGAAAAATCCATAGTATTTTTGGCGAAAAATTGGAATTACATTATTGGTGAAATATCATTTTTTGAATACTATTGAAATTATTTAATGTTAAAATATAATTAATTAAACAAAAAAAAATCAGATTTTAGTTGTTAATGACTTAATGCCTATATTAAAATAATAAATAATTCATATCTAATTTAAATGAGTCTAATTGGGTTTAAATGGGTAAGTGTAAAACTAAATGGGTCTAAATGGGTAACCCTATTAGACTTTTAAAGTAAATGGGTCTTAAAGAGTTTGGGGTTTAAATAGGTTAGGGTCTAAATGGGGTGGGTTTACCCATATTAACGTCCCTAGTTATACAGCCTTCCTAAAAATGTTCTCAATTTCGCATGCGCAGCCAGCCACAGAGGAAAGCTCGGGGAGTGTAAGAGTCATGCAGCTCACGAGTCACGGAAACAAAACCACTAAACCATCATTAACCATATACATTATACATATAGTCTTAAGCCTTAAACCAAACTGGTTCCTCGGTTCTTGATTTCGGTTCCTGGGTAAGAATCGGAACCGATCCAATACCCATGGTTCCTCAGTTGGAGATCTAATGGGTAATTTTGTTGGAACCGCAACCGTACCGAACCGGTTTTGTTTCGGTTCTTCGGTTCCAGTTCACAAGCCCAGGACTATATGAAAGTATGATGAATTTTTTTATAATATTCAGTTATAACTATTTGTATGATAGTCATATAATTATATTAAGGTATGTGATGAATTTTGAATAACATTAAATTTCGCATAGCCACGAATGGCCACAATAGTTTTTATGGCTATCCAAATTTTTATTTTGCGGGCTAAGTTTGGTAATGGCTCTATTATTTCGCGGTCCAGTTAAATCACATAACCACAAATGGCTACAAAAATGTGTGTGACTAATTAAAAAATCAATTTAACCACAAATATATTTTGATTTCGCAGTTTAATTCATTTGGTATACAACATTTCGTGGTTTAATATTTTCGTTTTGCCACAAATAGCTATTACAAAATTCGTGGCTCTGCGATTTTCAGTAAACGGTAAAAAATTGGGTCTATAATTTTGAAAACGCAGGTGAGGCAGTATATAAAGCAGAAAGTAAGACACACAAAGTTTGTTAACGGGGTTTGATTTTTTCTACTCCCCGGGACCTCGTCCAGACTTCGAATTCGCTTGAATAGAAAGTAATCCCACCAATTACAGATGAATAATACAAACCCTATTGATCTATCGCTCTACCCAATACAAGAATTCTTCAGGATCAAACACCTGAGCTAAACTCCCCCTATAGCCTAGACTTTCTCACAGATACAAAATCCCTCTTGAGTTTTTATTCTCTCAGCTCTTGTATCTTCTTCAAGATCTTTGGACCACGTTCTTTTCCGACGCCCCAAAGCATTCCCATATGTTTACCAACATGAATAAGGAAACGGTATCAAGCACGCATGCAACAGATACCACTGTACGACAGCAACAATGTCTTACAACACTGTAGATTCCTTGGTCACCATGATAACACAAGCACACACCGTGAAACTATGTCGCACAACGATCACCCACATAAACCATTATTTCTTTTGGTCTTTTGTGGTCACAAGGACACCTTTCTCCTAAGGCCACGCCCTCCATATATATTAGCTTGAATCTTGACCTCCAAGCCTCTCCAATCAATCAAATAGAAGTTTTCCTTTTTGTAAGAACATTCCAAATCTTTTTAGGAACTATTCTCTTTTTCCTTTTTCTTCACATAGGAATTTGTAAATACTCCAAAGCTGCTATATTCTTTTCAATATCTTTTTCCAGCTCAGCAGACAACTCATAAACTGAATCACAACATAAAGATTCGTTCACATCTCATTAATCGAACATATCCACGTCTTGAGTCACGTCTTGTACTACCCCTTGTACTACGCCGTGTACTACTCCGTGTATTACTCTGCGACTGGTACATTGAATGCATCTTCAAATTTAATTACTGAGTATTATTTTGACCCGGGTAAAATATATCGATTTTAACCAGAAAAGCATTTCGATTCTATATTTCTTCGTCTTCTTCATTTTGGCACACGATCCTTTTAGACTATCTTCCATCTCTCTATCTCTCTCTTTCTATGATTTTCATATGTAAACCCTAAGTTTCTCTGAGATTCTCTCATCAGAAACCCCTTCTTCGATTCGGTCCTTCTCATCAGAAAACCCTTCTCATCAGGAAATATATCGGTTCTTATTCGGTTATCATCTCCTCACCATTTCCAATGGTAAGTCGCTTCTCCTTCTGATTATCCTTTTCCTTTTTGATGTGCATGCAATTTATATACAGTTTACATGCGTTTCACTTAGATATTGCTTTATTGATCTCGGATTTTGTTTCGATTTACTCACTCTCTTCCATTCTTCCTCTAACCTCGATTTCTTGATCCATGCAGATGAATCGACTTGCAGTTTCTTCATCTGGTGGATCCACAGCACGGAGACGAGTTTTTCAAACTCGTATTCCTCCAGGAGCGACGAGGGTAAATACTGCCGCAAGCGCTCATCGTCCACTTTCGATCTTGTCCGCCGTGATGGATGCTCCAGAGAGAGACAAAGCATGCCACTTATCCATCATCATAGGGAAAATGGTGGTTGGTAAGTGCGAACTCGACCCTTCTATAACGATTTAGGCCGGTTTGAGTAGGACTGAACTTGAGTTCTTTTCTGCGTGAGCTTGCTTTTGAGACCATTTAATTGTGTGAGCTTGAGTTTGCTTCTGAGTTTTTGTGTGAGATTGATTATGTTAAGTGATAGCTCCACACTTTGCGTTTGATATGTGTCTCGGGTTTGTGTGATTAGGTTAGTTTGACAATTGAGTTTGCTACTGAAAATTGATGAGTATGAGTTTGGTGTTAGTTCTTTTGAAAATTGCTAAGTGTTGTGTTAGTTGTTTTGAAACTGATGAGTCTGGTTTTGGTTTTGTTTGATGACTTTGAGTTTGATATTTCGGGTTTGTGTCAACGGTGGTTAGTTTGATAATAACGCTCCGAGTTTGCTAAGTATCAGTTTGATGAATTTGAATTTGCTTCTGGGTTTTCTTATGACTTTGAATTTGACTTTGAGTTTGCTTTTGAGTTTTCTAAGTCTGATTTTGATAATAGAGTTTGATATTGATATGTGTCTCGACTCTCGAATCTCGATTTTGGTTTTGATATATGTGTCTTGAGTTTGGTTTTGATATGTGTTTTGTAGGATATTGGTTTTGGTTTTGTTTGATGACTTTGAGTTTGATATGTGTCTCGGGTTTGTGTGAATAGATTAGTTTGATAGTAGAGTTTTGATATTGATATGTGTCTTGATTTTGTTTTGATATGTGTCTCGAGTTTGGTTTTGATATGTGTCTTGAGTTTGCTTCTGAGTTTGATCACTGCTAAGTCTGAGTTTGATCACTGGTAAGTAGGATAACTGAATTTGATTATGAGTTTGCTAAGACTGAGTTTGCTAAGTCTGGTGTTAGTTCTTTTGAAAATTGATGAGTCTGAGTTTTATGAGTTAAGAGTATCACTGAGTTTTCTAAGTCTGAGATTGGTTTCGAGTTTTATGAGTTAAGAGTATCACTGCTAAGTCCAAGTTTGGTTTTGTTTCATGAGTTTAATTTTGATATTGACATTAAAAGTCTTGGTTCTGCTTTTGTATTTGTTTGATGAGCCGTTTCTTGTTTAAAATTTTGTCATAGGTTTGGCATTGATGATTGCATTAGGAAAGATATTGTGGCAGCATATCAATCAATTTTTTGGAGACTTTGGTGGAATTATAGTATGGTGCCCTAGGAGAAGAAGATTGAATGGTGGACTAGCTTTGTGGTATGGTTTATTGTTATATGTTTCATATTTTTATGTTATCCTCGATTGTGTTCTAATTTAACTAATGGACTTATTTTTCATGTGAAGAAAAATTACTAGTGGGATCCCCAGCATCACGATTTGGTGTACCAGAAATGGGAAAAAGTTCTCAGACTCTCAATTGGGGACCTTGTGAGCAAGAGGTGACAATTGAAAAAAAAAACTGATTTTATTGGGGGTGGCAGACTGAGGTATTATTCTTGAGACTTGGGAGGAGGAGCGCCACCAAAAGAGGAGCAAGATAAATTCAGAGAACTCTTCCTCGAATCCATATGGGTAGCCCTGTCAATTTGAATCATTACCCGCGGGCCCCGCGGGTTTTTATCTGCCGCAGGGCGGATGCGGGTCAAATTTTTTTTAAAAAAATTTGACCTGCAGGTGCGGGCCAGAGTATTTTTTTGGCGGGGCAGATGCGGGTCGAAATATATAGAACCGCGGATTCGCGGGTAACCGCAAAAAAACATTTCTACAAAAAATAAATATTTTATTATTAATTTAAGAATTTTAAGAATTAATTGAAAAATAAAATAAAAATAAATATTTTTTCCAAATTTTTTAGCTTTTTAAAATAAAATTATTATTTTACATTTTTTAATAATAAAATTTATTAATAAATATTATTTTAAATAAAATTATTTATAATTTAAAATTTTAATTAATATTTAAATATATGTGGGTTACCCGCGGGTACCCGCAAATTTAAGCGGGGCGGATGCGGGTCGACTGTTTTTGCTCTGCGGATCTGGCGGGGCGGGTTGATGCGGATCGAAAATTAATTTAATTCGCCGCGGGGCGGTCGCGGGTATGACAGGGCTACATATGGGTTAGGCTCCCATCTTAACACTTCTGGAGAAAAACCACACATACGTGTGGCCCATGAGATGGTTAGTACATTTCCTAATAAAAATTACAATTTTTTCCTTATGATTACTAACACCTTTTCTGAATAGGCAGTGGAGGCTGGTTGAGAAGTACCATCTCTATCTGCGGTGGTGCTTAAGACTCATACCCAGAAGAACGGCACTTGCATTGACAAACGAATTGAGGTTCTTGTGAAGAACGCTGAGGAGTTGTCTATGGAGTGATCACAACAATCCTCCGTGACTGATGATAGATCATACGCTTCTACTACATCCAGCCAAGAATTCACTCCGACTAATATTGATGTAAGCATTTTCTTTGAGTCTAAGAGTTAGAGTTTAAATGTGTTTTGAGAATGAATTTGATTTGGTAAAGAATAAGATTCCCGTATGAGTTGTCATTTGATAGTTTTTCTCACTCTTAGGCGATATTGCTCTCTGCTTCATTCTCTATTTTGACATTGTTATGACTAAAATTGGTTGAAGAAAATGTCAATGTTAGAGTCTAAGTCTGATTTGTATTTGAATTTTCTGTTTGAGATAGTTTGCTTATGTTTTTGTTTTCAAAGACATATATATTTCGGTTATGTTATGAAAGACTTTGAGAATGAGTTTGCTTATGGTCACGAGTATATTGTGAAATTTCTATTATATGAGTTTTATACTCTGTTGTTAATTTTGCAGACTGCAAAAAAAAAACAAGAAGGGGCGTGTATAACTCGGGTCAATCCAATATCTTCAAGTTTCAGCAAAGGAGATTGTTGATGCTACACTCCTAAGGCATGCTGAATCACAATCTCGTATGCCGAGCATGGAGGAGTCTTTAGCCGGTTTGAAACTAGGAGTGGCGACTCTTCTAAGGAGGAATGTCGTGGATCCAATGACATATCAACCCAATTGCCCGTGAGAGTGCATCTTCTGCTTCCAGCTTGCATTCAGAGTCTTCCCAGCATGCAAACAATCCACCCAACAACAATGTATGTCCGTCCAACAACTATGTATCTCCAATTAATTTAGGCAATGTCACTCCCCATTCTCTCTCTTTCACAAATGAATAATAGAACTAAGTATATTGTTTCTCATTTGGTCAGTTTGTGTAATAGCTAGAATGGTTACTTTGTAGAACAGACTAGTAAGAACATTTAGGCTTCTTTTATGTAATTTGATTTTTTGTATATCTATGACTTTTGTATGATATTATAGAAATCTAATTATATTTTGTTTCTGTAAAATTTGTTATTAATTATGATTTAATTGTATTAGTGTGAATTTTAATTATAATTAGTGGCCAAAAATGTGAATAATTTTTGTGGCTACACAAATTATTGTTGGAATTATGTCCAGTAATCTCTGTACTGTCTCTAGAAAGTAAGAGTATGTCAATGATCAGACATAAGTCATATAATACTGGGGGTCATGATGGCTTGCTAGAGTCCGCTCATGATCTATAAGTCTTGGACTTATTGCTTTTATTATATGATCCCATATGGGTCACACGCCTAAGCTAACAGGAAAATGTGTAGGAACGGTTTAGCAGAAGTACGGTAAAAGTGCTAGGCATTTACTGTACTAAGAGAGACTAAAGGGCCTGATTAAATCCAAGGGATTTAATCAGACTGAGAATTGGGCCCAAAAGCCCATAAGAACTGGACAAGGGTTTTAATAAATAAAACTTGCCCTAGCTCTTATTTTTTTCAGCCATTCTCTGCGCCTCCCTCTCTCTTTCTCTGCGCCTCCCAACAGCTGGTCTTGCAGCCTATTTCCTGTGCGTGCGTGTGTGAGCCTTTGGAGGAGCCATCTCTTGGTGGTTCTGCTGATCTCTGACCCGCACCTCCCCTTTCCGCTGCAAAATAAGGTAACAGGTGAGATCCTTTATGTTTCTAGCAAGAGAACCTAGATCTGGCATGTTTAGGTGAGTTTAATCTGAAGAATTGAATCAGGATTAACACTAAACAATCCTTCAGTGGTATCAGAGCGGATTGGGCCTCGGGCCCAGATTCACAACCAAGAGTTATATCACGGATATAATTAGCCGAGATAGGGCTTACCGATATAAGCTAAGGTTGGGTGACGGCCAGTGGCCCACTTTGATCTTAGTTATATGTGGATCTTGGAATCATTATATTCTATTGAGGGTAACTGATGTTATTGAATATAATGCGAGATTAATCATATTAAGTATAATACAAGATTAATCATATTGAACATATTAACTAATAACCTTTCTATCTTATATTTCAGCTATGACTACTACAAGCACTCAAAACACATTCTCAATCCGGTCTGTTCTCGAGAAGGAGAAGCTGACTGGAACGAACTTCCTGACGTGGTCAAGGAACTTGAGGCTGGTCCTCAAGCAGGAGAAGAAGGATTATGTCCTTCGTGATCCCCTCCCCGAGAGGCCTCCTAACAATGCCGCCAGGACTCTGCATAATGCTTGGGAAAAGCATTCGTCAGATGAAAATGATGTCTATTGCCTGATGTTGGCGACCATGACTGCTGAGCTGCAAATGCAGTTCGAGAGTGTGTTGTCGCCCATCGAGATAATGGCAAGCCTGAAATCGCTTTTTCAGGAGCAGGCAAGGACTGAGAGGTTCCAGACAGTTAAGAACCTCTTAGACTGTAAGTTGGCTGCAAATGCGGCAGTGAGTCCTCATGTCTTGAAGATGATGGGTTATCTCGATCATCTTCAGAAACTCGACTGCCCTATCAGCCAGGAACTTGCCTGCGACATCGTTCTGCAGTCTTTACCTGCAAGCTATGATCAGTTCATCCTGAACTTCAATATGCATGGCTTGAGTAAGACATTGCCTGAGCTTCACGGAATGCTCAAGACTGCAGAGCCCAACTTGAGGAAAACCGCCAAGGACCCCAATGTGCTTATGGTGCAAAAGGGCAAGGGCTTTAAGAAATCCTCTGCCAAGGACAAGGGAAAGGCTAAGGCTGTTCAAGTCACGGACAAGGACACGCCAAAGCCCAAGCCCAAATCCAAGGCTGGGCCTACTGACATCTGCAGGTTCTGTAAAGAACCAGGGCATTGGAGGAGAGAATGTAAGAAATTCCTGGAAGGTTTAAAGGAATTGAAGAAGAAGACTCTCGAGACTTCTTAATCAGGTATTTTTGTTATAGAAGTTAATACAACTACTTCTGATAATACCTCATGGGTTATGGATACTGGTTGTGGGGCTCATATTTGTACTAATATGCAGGCACTCAGCAACAGTAGGAGGCTGAAGCAAGGACAAGTGGAGCTACGAGTTGGGAATGGAGCGAAAGTTCCTGCACTAGCTGTAGGCACATACTTGTTGTCTTTACCTTCGGGATTGGTTTTAGAACTCAATAATTGTTATTTTGTACCTGCGATAAGCAGAAATATTATTTCAATTTCTTTGTTGGATTTGGAAGGTTATGATTTTTCAGTTAAGAATAAATTATGTTCCTTCAATCGCAACAATTTGTTCTATGGTTGTGCCCCTATTACGAATGGGCTTTACATACTTGATCAATCCGCGCCAATTTATAACATTAATACAAAACGGTTCAAACCTAATGAGGAGAACCGAACGTTTCTATGGCATTGTCGTTTAGGGCACATCAGCGAGAAACGCATCAAGAGGCTCCATTCGAATGGACTTCTTGGCTCATTTGACTTTGAGTCATGTGAGAAATGCGAATCCTGCATGATGGGCAAAATGACACGGGCCCCCTTTAATAAACCTAACGAGAGGGCCAGTGACTTATTGGGCTTGATACACACTGATGTGTGTGGCCCAATGTCCACAAATGCAAGAGGAAACTATCAGTACTTCATTACCTTCACTGATGATTTCAGTAGGTATGGATATGTTTATTTGATGAAACATAAGTCTGAATCGTTTGAGAAATTCAGAGAATTCCAAAATGAAGTACAGAACCAACTTGGCAAAATCATTAAGGCTCTTCGGTCCGACCGAGGAGGAGAATACTTAAGCCAAGAATTCAGTGATCATCTGAGAGAGTGTGGGATCGTATCCCAACTCATTCCTCCTGGAACACCACAATGGAATGGTGTGTCTGAGAGGAGAAATCGGACCTTATTGGATATGGTTCGATCTATGATGAGTCACACAGACCTTCCAATATCCCTTTGGGGATATGCTCTGCTAACAGCAGTGTTCACTCTAAATAGAGCGCCATCAAAAGCAGTAGCAAAGACACCATATGAACTATGGACTGGAGAAGCTCCAGTGCTGTCTTATCTTAGAATTTGGGGTTGTGAAGCCTATGTCAAGAGATTGATCTCTGACAAGCTTACACCAAAATCTGATAAATGCTACTTCATTGGTTATCCGAAGGAAACCAAGGCTTATTACTTCTATCTACGATCCGAGAACAAGATCTTTGTTGCCCGGGATTGTAATTTTCTTGAGAGGGAGTTTCTCTCTAAGAAAAACAGTGGGAGTAAGGTACTGCTTGAAGAGATTCAAGATGAACAGGATACTGCTCAACCTAATGAGGAAGAGCAGCAGGAGGACCTACAAGAAATTGTAGAGCCTGAACCTGTGGTACCTGAAGTTCGAAGATCCGGGAGGATCCGTCACGAACCCGAGAGATATCAAGGATTTCTCGTGACTGACTGTCATGATCTTCTGATCATAGATGGTGATGAGCCATCGAACTTCAATCAAGCCATGATGGGCCCAGATTCCTCTAAGTGGCGTAAGGCCACTGATTCCGAAATGGACTCCATGTCGGTCAACCAAGTGTTTTCGTTGGTTGACTTACCTGCTGGTGTAAAAGCCATCGAGTGTAAATGGATCTTCAAGAAGAAGATTGACGTGGATGGAAATGTCCAGATTTATAAAGCCAGGTTGGTGGCAAAAGGTTTCAGGCAAGTTCACGGTGTGGATTACGATGAAACCTATTCCCCAGTGGCAATGATGAAATCTATTCGGATTCTACTAGCAACTGCAGCTTTTCATGATTATGAAATTTGGCAGATGGACGTAAAAACCGCCTTCCTGAATGGAATTCTGGAAGAGGATGTGTATATGACACAACCTGACGGTTACATAGATCCAAAGAATGCTGGGAAAGTATGCAAGCTTCATAAATCCATTTATGGATTGAAGCAAGCATCGAGGAGCTGGAATCTTCGTTTTGATGAAGCGATCAAGCAATTTGACTTCATCAGAAACGAAGAAGAACAATGCGTGTATAAGAAAACTAGTGGGAGCAAGATAGTATTTCTTATTCTGTATGTCGATGACATACTGCTTCTCGGAAACGACGTTCCAATGCTGAAGTCGGTAAAGGACTGGCTTGGAAGTTGTTTTTCCATGAATGACATGGGTGAAGCCGCATACGTTCTTGGAATCAGGATCTACCGGGATAGATCTAAAAGGCTGATAGGCTTGTGTCAAGATTCATACATTGACAAAGTCCTACAGAGATTCAGCATGAAAGATTCCAAGAAGGGCTTCACGCCAATGGTACATGGCACAACGCTAAGCAAGAAGCAGAGCCCTACGTCGGCTGCTGAGCTTGAGCGCATGAAGAATATTCCTTATGCATCTGCAATAGGATCTATCATGTATGCCATGATCTGTACTCGTCCTGATGTTGCTTATGCATTGAGCATGACGAGTAGATACCAGTCAAATCCAGGTGAAAACCATTGGATTGCCGTCAAGAATATCCTGAAGTATCTAAGACATACTAAGGATAAGTTCTTGGTGTACGGTGGAAGTGATGTGCTTGAAGTCAGTGGATTCACGGACGCAAGTTTCCAGACAGACCAAGATGATTTCCGGTCACAGTCCGGTTATATCTTTTGTCTGAATGGCGGTGCAATCAGTTGGAGAAGCTCCAAGCAAGACACCGTTTCTGATTCCACTACAGAAGCTGAATATATCGCCGCTTCGGAAGCAGCGAAGGAAGCTGTTTGGATACGAAAGTTCATTATTGAACTAGGTGTGATACCAAATGCGGCTGAGCCTCTGGCACTGTTTTGTGATAACAATGGTGCTATTGCTCAGGCAAAGGAACCAAGATCACACCAGAAATCCAAGCATGTGCTAAGAAGATTTCACTTGATACGTGACATCATTAATAGAAAGGAAGTCAAGATCAGCCGAGTTCAGACAGATGATAACGTCGCTGATCCATTGACAAAGCCACTCCCAAGACCTAAGCTCGAGTTCCTAACTGAAGCTGTAGGCATTAGAGACATTGAAATGTAATCTAAATTTGAGTGGGAGTTTGAGGGCTTTATTTAGTTATTGATATGTTCTTGTAAAAACATTTTTATGATGTTTAATGAAATTATTATTTCAAGATTGTTTTAACTGTGATGAAATAATCGTTCCAAAGTGATATGAACCATTTTATAGGTCATCGAAGTAAGTGACTTGATCTTGAGTTATCAAAGTCATTTAGCTTGATCATGAGACCCTATATTTGATAGATGGCTTATATCATCATGTCCCTAGTCGAAGGTTGTTGAAATTGGAACACCAACAACCGCGTGAGACTAGATTGGTATGTGACTTATGACAAAGTCTCAGGATGTCATAGATGCACGGCATCAAAGTCAGTACATAGGTGTATGTTGGGGTACATACGACCGGACAAGACCCGCTTATAAGAACTCTTCAGGATATTTATATCTGTGTCATAAGAGATTCTTACTACGACTATAGAGTATAGTCCTTAGACCTGAGTTCGCATGCATGTGACTGCACATGAACTAATGCACTTTGATCATTGTCTAACACTGTCGTTAAGCGATAGTTATAAGGACCCTGTTTGGGTGTATTATGAAATGAGTAGTTTACAGTGATGGAACAAGACGGGATTTGTCCCTCCAATATAAATGGAGTGAATATCTCTAGGCCAATCGGAGATTTGAATACTGGAAAATGCATGGCCATGCTCAAACGGAATTTCCCGAGTCGTTTGGATTGTCAGTATCAAATCAGAGTCCGATGAACAAGATTAGGCTTTATAAGGATGACACTAATCTTGCCTTATGACTAATCGAGATATTGAGACAAAAGGATTATGAATACAGAGATTCCAGTTCAAGTGGGAGATTGTTGGAATTATGTCCAGTAATCTCTGTACTGTCTCTAGAAAGTAAGAGTATGTCAATGATCAGACATAAGTCATATAATACTGGGGGTCATGATGGCTTGCTAGAGTCCGCTCATGATCTATAAGTCTTGGACTTATTGCTTTTATTATATGATCCCATATGGGTCACACGCCTAAGCTAACAGGAAAATGTGTAGGAACGGTTTAGCAGAAGTACGGTAAAAGTGCTAGGCATTTACTGTACTAAGAGAGACTAAAGGGCCTGATTAAATCCAAGGGATTTAATCAGACTGAGAATTGGGCCCAAAAGCCCATAAGAACTGGACAAGGGTTTTAATAAATAAAACTTGCCCTAGCTCTTATTTTTTTCAGCCATTCTCTGCGCCTCCCTCTCTCTTTCTCTGTGCCTCCCAACAGCTGGTCTAGCAGCCTATTTCATGTGCGTGCGTGTGTGAGCCTTTGGAGGAGCCATCTCTTGGTGGTTCTGCTGATCTCTGACCCGTACCTCCCCTTTCCGCTGCAAAATAAGGTAACAGGTGAGATCCTTTATGTTTCTAGCAAGAGAACCTAGATCTGGCATGTTTAGGTGAGTTTAATCTGAAGAATTGAATCAGGATTAACACTAAACAATCCTTCAATTATTATAGCCACGAATTGTTACAACCAAACTAGTGGAAATGTAGACATGAAAAAGTTTGTGTCTATTTGTGGCAAACATATCCACGAATATAGTCGTGGCAATTTGTGGATAAACATAGCCACGAAATAAACCATGCCTATTTGTGGATAATAGCCACAAAATTGTCGTGGCTTAGTTGTAGCTATTACCACGAATATGTTTGTTGTTATTCGTGGATAATAGCCACAAAACATTTCGTGGATACGTCGTATCCATTTCCACGGATAGCTTTATGGCTTTTCGTGGACATATAGCCACAAAATAGTTGTGGATACGTCGTAGCCATTTCCACAGAAAGGTTTGTGGCTATTCGCGGATATATAGCCACGAAATATGTCTCTATCTATTTGTGGCTAATCCATGGAAGCATGGCCATAAATTGCCGCGTTTGGACGATATCCACAAGCACAAACCCACAAAATATTTCCGTGTCTATGGTCATTATAGCCACAAAGTTTGGCTCATAGCCACGAAAAATTATGTGTCTTTGGGACAGTTTTCTTATAGTGGTCACTCGACATCGCCCCAAAATTGCTGCCAAACTGGTCAATCACAATAGACACATCAGAAGAACTAGCCAGAAAATCTGAAGCTTCGAGTTGAGCGGACAACGGTGAAGGTGGATGGTGAGCAGGCACTCTTTCCGGCACTGGAAAAATTTGGAAAAACTATCATCGATGTCAGGGGCGTCAATCCGATCAATCTTGGTATCTCACTCCTTCTTCTCCTTAAGTTTGGCAAATACATCATCATGGAAGAGTATTCCCCTGTATTTTTCAACGACCATAGATAATCCAAGGTCTCATTGTAGTGGCTAAGGTTCATGTAGGCATCGTTCTCGGCCTCTTTGGCAACAATCACCTCTTTTAACTCTTGGAAGCGACACTCATATTTGGTCGTCCAAACACGACGAGCGTTCCCCATCTCGACAAATTTCAAGCACGTATTATCCTGAACATGGAGAGAACCGTTGAAAGCCTTCTTCTTCTAGCTAGCCATCTCAGCAATCAATCTGGTGTTGCTCTCCTCGATCTCCTTGCTGTGAGGTTCAAAAGCTCGGCCTTGTTCTTAAGCACAGAGATCTGATCTTTCATATTCTCCTTGCTGACCTTGTAAGCGTCCACGAGAAGGCGAGACTTCTCCAACGCCTTTGTCTCTTTGACGAGTTCTTTTTAAGATCGGACGCTTCATTCAGCAGCTTCGAACTGATGTCATAAGCATACGAATTCAATAGAGAAACCGTATGCAAAAAGAACAAACGCACTCGGCAACGTAAATTGAAGGTTGGACGAAAAGAAGAAAGATTTTTAAAGACATGCATAACCAGAAGGAGTGTGTCATGAGCGATGTAAAGAGGAAGGAAACAATAATTTCACACTCTCAGTCAATGTTTCATTAGTATACCAGGTTGGCAAAACGCCGAAGTCATCATCAACAACTTAGGGAAAAATTTCCTCTTTTTCTTTCCCTTTGCTTTTGTTCTTTTTGGGACCCCGGCTAGAAGATGCCCCCCTCTTGATAAGCGGGACGTGTTCACCAGAGTTCGACAAAGATTGGTTGGCAGCGTCACTACAGAGATATTTGGTTTGGCACCGAGATAGCTCGTTCACAAAGTTGATTGTGGTCGAGCTACTGGTCAAAGGAGAGGAAGGAACACTTTCACCATCAAAAGCACCTTGGCTCGCGAGACTGGCAGAATATTCGTTTGACTCGGCTCGAATATGACCCATTTTAATGGTAATAAGGAAAGAGGGAGGTCAGCAAGAAGGAAAATAAATAGAAGGCGCAAAAACCAAGACAAAGATAGCTCGAAAGAGAAAGTACATGGAATTTACTTTTGGCAACGAATGGTAAAAGTGAAGAATGAGGAGAATATTTATAGCATCGGACGGGCAGTAATCTTATGAAGGACGCAACTTTACCTCTCAACATACGCGACTTTGTGACTTTCAGTCGCACGTGTCCAAACGTCATTGGTCACAAAAAGAAGCATGCTCGGTACTCAAATGCGCTAACATCCACATGTCAGAGAATATTAACAATAACAAGCATGAAATACGAGGAGTTAATTTGTGATGATTTAGCTATAGCGACAAGCAACAAACAATTTTGAAATTTGCCGACCTAAATTTCAACCCAATTCGCTGAACGGGGAGGGGGGGCTTAGTGTTGGATGTTGGTTTAGCATCTCTCTTTTAGTCCAGCCAAACAACATATCAGCTCGTAAAACTCAAGCCCAATAACGAAGAAGAAATGCTCAACTCGGCGAGGCCAGTCACCAGAGTCCACATCGACCTGCAAAAAATGGAAAAGAGAATTAAAAAGTTAATTAGGTGAAGAAAAGAAAAAATATAAAGACAAATCTACGAAAAGGACGAAAATACAAGAGTATTCGTATTTAATGTTATCAGTATCAAAGAGAAATTCAGGAATTTAACATAATTCTCCTGATATAAATATATTTTATTTGCGCGGGTAAATGATCCATCTCATATTCTTATACTTGATTAGTACCAGAGCAGAGAAATTGAGCAATCAATTTTCGAACTAAGATAATAAAACGACTAAGTTTTTCGTTCTTTTTGATATTTTATTTGTACCCTTAAGTCTTGAAATACTATGTTCTCAAAACTCGTTTAATCATGAAATTAATTCTTGTGAAGGTTCACCTTCAACAAAGGCTAACTATGAAAATGCAGAACTTGGATGCGAGACGAAGCCTAACAATTGGCTTAGTTGAATCTCTGGAGAGGATCTAGAGAATGAGGTCAACAAGGATGTGATCGTCGTTTTCTCCTTTTTCATTTTCTATTGGTTCCAGAGGTAAGAAACATTGGAGAAATCGTTGGTTATATTTAGGGCATCTCCAACCCTACTCTATTTCCCACTCCAAAATGGGATTTGGAGTAAAATCCTCTCCAACCCCACTCCAAAATGGAGTAATGGGTGAGATTACTCCATATTTGGAGCAACTCCATTTTCCAGTCCATTTTGGAGTGGAACTTTTTTATTTACAAAATGGTCCTTTTAAGTATTAAATTTTTTAAATTTCTCTATTCTATGAATATAATAATAAATACTATTAAAAAATATATGTTTATATTGTTTAGTGACAGTTATAAATATTTTTTAACATTATAAAATAAAATTTTATTATTTTTAATACTTGTTATTATTCATAAAAATTATAAAAGTGGAATTATTTTATAAATTATAAAAAAATTTACTAAAAATAAAATATATAGGGATCAATTTGTAAATTTTATAATTAAAATGTACAAAAAGCAAAATATGAAAGAATCTATATAGAATATTCCATTTATGGGGTAGAAAATGGAGTAATACATTGGAGCAAAACACTACTCCATTTTGGAGTTACTCCATTTTGGAGTGAAAAATGGAGTTATACATTGGAGATGGTCTTATAAGTGCAGGTTCGAATGGAATTAGGAAATGGTGAAAGCAATATGGAAACAAACAGGTTTTTTAGAAAATGTTAAAAATCAATTAAAATAATTTTAAAACAAAAAAGGAAAGTGAAGATATGTATGCATAATATTTCTACCACTATATATTCCAATCTAAAGATATGTTTCAATGAGCATGTTCAACATCACCCCGCCAAACCCTAATTGAATTTTTCACACCTCTCCGAGGACCATCTGGGTCCGGTTCCGTGAGAGGGATTGTCCACTTCTTCTTTCGTTGGCTACTCCTCTCCTCTCCGGTTTTGGAAGCTAGGATCTGTTGAGATTTCTCCTTCTTCCTTAGAAGCTTCCTCAGTTCTTCCCTGCGACGGAAGCGTGTGGCAACTGGTGGCGACGCGACGGTGGCCTCTTCTGACAAGCTTGAGTTGCTCGTGGACGGCTTCTCTTTCGAATTCGGAGCAGGCTCCATCTCTTCGGGTAGCTTCTCCATCTAGGCTCTCGTGGTGGCTATGCTCTTGCAGTGACTCTACAACTTCAGTTATTGAAGGACGTATGTGGTTTGGTGGTGGGGAGGCATTAGTCATTTTCTCTTTGCTTCTCTGGCTGATGGTTTGCGATATTTGTTCCATGGATCTTCTCCTAGTTTGGAGATGCCACTCTCCTTTGCATTTGTTGTCGTGGTCATATTTTTGGCTCATCTCCGACAGTTTGTGGCGTAGCTGCAACCTCAAAGTTTGATTTCGTTCTCTTGATCCATGTTTTCAATCGAATTGGTTAGTGGTTAGGCTCGGTTATTCCTGGTTTAGTGAAGGTTAGTTTTAGGGCTAAATTGGCGCTCGGTTTTGTTATGTGTCCCGTCTTTTTAAATTAGGAGGTAGTAAGGCTTCGCGTGGTGATTCTTTTGTTCTAGATAGCCGACATCATGGTAGTGTCTTGGTTGTCTAGATCTTTAGCTATTAGCGTCGTTAGCTAGTATAATCTTGTGCTTTGTGCCGGATCGAGGAGTCTTTTGGTGTGCCAAATCTTAGATGTGGAGGACAATCTTCGATTGACTATCTCGACTTTGATGTCGAATGGCTCTTTTCTCGGGTTGCCAGATGAAACAACTTCCTTAACTTCCTAAGTGGTTCTTTGGTCTTTCTCCTTTATCAATTTCTGAGTAGTCTATAGATAATTTTTCAGTTGTTTTCTGACTAAAGCGAACAAAATACCGATTATTTTAATTTTTTGTTTTATATTGTTTTGACATGAGATCAAATTTTAGGATTAGCAATTTGTGAACTCAAGTTCATCAAATTGTAATATTTAGCATTTCATTTTTAATGATATTATCATTTTTATAAAGAAAAACTTAAACATGATTCTTTAATAAGGTTTTCGAGTAAGAGTCCGAGAAAACACTGAAATGTATATTCGCTGATGAGAAGCAGAGCATCAAAGGTGGATTAGAGACATGGACTAATAAGTATTTTATATAAATGTTCCTAACGCAAATTATCAAGATGGTTTCGTGGTGTAGTTTGTTGTCAAGTCAGTCTAAAACATTTAAAGTCTCCGGTTCGAACTCGGGCTAGGTCATTTGTGTTATTTAAAAATTTGATCGATTTTATCTTCCCCTTCTAAATTAGTTTTTTTATGAATATGATTTAATTATCTAATAACTTATTATGAATATACTAATCTTGCTTTACTGATAAGAGACGCTTCTTTAAAGAGAGGTTTTCTCTCGAGTATTTGCATCGTCCTTCCCCTTATTATCACATTTCGATCTTTCATAAGGGGAATCAGTCAATATATACTCTTAGCGTCTCATGTTTGTTTGTATTATACATCTTTTGTTGCTTTTGTTCTGCCTATTGGAATCGTAGTTTTGATTCCAAGTTCGGACCCTCAATAAAGTCAGGTCGTTTGTGTATAATCCCGATGATTTTTCTTTCGGCTTGCTACCGACCTTTCATGATCTTCGTTCCTTGCTTCTCATCCCGTCAAGCAATCTGTTTCCTTCTTTATCTCCCTTGACGGCCTCATTCTGTTGGAGTAATTTCTCTACAGATTTATCCCGTATATGATTTGGGAATTAAATGGCCAATTTTTTACTATGTTATTGGCTGGCGGTGGAGTTTCCTCGGCGTGGCGTTCTCCGGCGAGATTTTGAAGCTGGTTTCCTTTCCATGCGGCTCTTCTTTGACGGTATCTTTTGGTGAACAGGTTCGATCGGCAGCTAGGGTCATTCGCGTGGCTGTTGCATACTGATTTCGGGGTTAACACGTGTACCGTTTGATCTGATCCCTAGTGGGATTCAATTTGGGATTCTTTGGCTCATTACTCTGTATGGATTTTAATTTTCTGCCTAGATGTATTCTCTTTTTTCCTATGAATTTTTTTCAATGAAAATGTTGGTAAAAAAAAACTTATTATGAGTATAACACACCAAATAATAACAATAGAGTCTTTATTTAAAAATAAATAAATAAACAAAGCCCAAAAAAACTGTGATATCTCTAATCTATCAACTCCAATTAAAAATAAAAAAAACTCGAGAAATGGTGATATGAGTCAAGACATGAGAACTAATAAAAAAAATTCGACAAGGAAGTAACTTCAACACAGGGAACTACAATGGACTCTGAAGTTGTACGACGTTAGGAATGAAAGTCGATCCTGATTGAATATCTCTGAAAGTAAATTTTAATTCCAAACATATTCATAGCACTAATTACAACGGAGAAAGAAAAGCATTTTGATAAAACAAACAGAACCCTAATCCAGTTCTAAAATTCGCCATATCCTTCCAATTAGAGAAAACCCCTAATTAGAAATTCAAGAACTGGTGAATTTCATCACGCCCTTGGTTCCTTCAGAGACGGCGTGTTCCGCGAGCTCACTAAGAAGCACAAGTCTAACAGCAGTATGAATCTCCCGAGAAGTGATTGTTGGCTTCTTGTTGTACCTAGCGAGCTTTGACGATTCTTGAGCGAGTTTCTCAAAGATATCATTGATGAAGCTGTTCATGATCCCCATAGCTTTGCTAGATATACCAATATCTGGATGAACCTGCTTCAAAACCTTGAAGATGTAGATCTTGTATGTCTCCACGCTCTTCTTCTTCATCTTCTTCTTCTTGTCACTGAACGTGAATGTAAATCTCTTGATTTGTATTGATGATTTACCAGGCGTTAAATAGCCATTTATGTTATAAGAAATGAGGAATTAACTAGCTGAAACTAAGGACTGTTACAACTGAATATTAACAAGATATGTAAACAATCAGTAACAGAATATCAGAGTATTGGAGTGAAGAAGGGACATATAGAACCCAAACCTGTCCAATTGCCAGCTTTTCTCGCACAAAATGTATGTCTAACTCAATGTGTTTAGTGCGTTGGTGTTTGACTGGATTAGTAGACAAGTATACCGAGCTGATGTTGTCATAATACACAACAGAGACTTTGACAATCGGACAATGTAGCTCAATCAGGAGGTTCCTTAGCCAAGTCAATTCAGAGAGTGCGTTTGCCACTCCTTTGTACTCAGCCTATGCACTAGAACGAGAGACAGTCGGCTGTCGCCTTGTAGACCACGATACGAGATTATGACCAAGGAAGACACAATAACCTGAAGTTGATCTCCTAGTATCTGGACATCCTGCCCAATCGGCATCGGAGTAAGTTGTGAGATGATCAATCGTACCTTTTATAATCTGAACTCCATATGTCAATGTCCCTTTAATGTACCTAATGATACGCCTTAGTGCATGAAGGTGAGGCTGGCAAGGAGCATGCATATAAAGACACACCTGATGAACAGCATAAGAGATATCTGGTTTCGTGAAGGTGAGATATGGTAACGTTCCAGCCAGACAACGATAAAACGTGGGATCAGAGACCGGGTCACCATCATCGACTGAGAGCTTAGACTTGAGGTCTACAGGCGTAGCAACTGGTTTGCAATCAGTCATTCCAGCTCGATCAATGATTTCCTAACTGTATAGAGATTGGCTGAGAAACAGGCCTTTGGCATTAAACTCTGCTTTAACACCCAGAAAATGCTGCAGCTTTCCTAAATCAGTCATGGGAAATTCACTTTTCAGCTGATGCTTCAGACGATTAACCAGACGCATGGAAGATGCTGTCAATATTATATCATCTACATAAAGAAGAAGGTAATCACACTCTCCCTTATGTCGATATATTTACAGAGATGAGTCTGCTCGGCTGCAAATGAATCCCACAGATGTAATGAATCGATTAAATCGTGAATTCCAAGACCTGGGTGCCTGCTTTAAACCGTATATCGCCTTTTGTAGTTTGCATACATGGTTAGGGAACTGTTGAATCAGAAAGCCAGGAGGTTGGTGCATGAAAACCGTTTCTTCCATATCTCTCTGTAAAAACGCATTTTGCACGTCCAGCTGATGAATAGGCCAGTTCAAGCTCACCGCGATACTGAGAACGCAACGTATAGTCGCAGGCTTGACAACGGGACTGAAGGTCTCTGTATAATCAACTCCTGCTTCCTGCGATTTGCCATTAGCCACTAATTGTGCCCTATGACGAGACAAAACACCATTAGCATCATATTTTGTTTAAATAACCACATCGATCGCAAAATATTAGTATTAGCAGGACAAGGTACAAGCTGCCAATTTTGAGTCTTAATCATAGCATCAATTTCTACATTCATAGCAGGTTTCCAGTTTGCATCAAATAGAGCTTGAATATGGCTTTTAGGAAGAGGGGACTGTGTTTTGGCTATGAGAGAAATGATATTTTTAGGCTTGGAGATTCCTGATTGCGATCGGGTTTTGATAGAAAGAGGAGCCCGAAACATTGGATCAACACGAGCTGGACGATGCACAACTCTCTTTTCAGGAACGGACGAAGATGGAGATGAGAATGGAGCCTCTAGGATCGCATGAAACAGAGGAGAAGTTTCGGCCGAGTCATCCAGAAAATTGTAGAATGTGTTTGAGACTGACTTTTCAGCAGCAGAAAATTTTTCTTCGTCAAAGAAAACATGACGAGAAATGATTATCTTTTTAGTGTTCAAGTCCATGCAACGATACCCTCTATGTTGAGAAGGATAGCCCAAAAAGGCATGGAGTTGAGCGAGGAGAAAGCTTGTGAGATTGGAATGATTCAGATTAGGGAAGCACAAGCAACCGAAGACACGAAGATGATCATATCTCGGTTGTTTGTGAAAGAGAAGAGTATAGGGAATCTGATTATCGATTGCTTTCGAAGGAGAGATGTTAAGGACATGTGTTGCGACATGGAGAGCTTCCACCCAATAGACAGGAGGAAGACGAGCCTGAAACAAAAGAGATCTTATCGCATTGTTAATGGTTCGAATCATTATCTCTGATTTACCATTTTGTTGCGAAGTATGAGGACAAGAAAATCGCACCTTGACCCCATTTTCTGAGAAGTAACGATGAAACTGATCATTATTGAACTCACCACCATTATCACACTGGAAACTTTTTATTTTGGCATTGAATTGAGTTTGAATATGAACTGAGAAATGAAGAAATTTTGAGAACACGTCACATTTACGACGGAGTGGATAAACCCATAAATAGTGTGTAATGATCAAGGAACATAACATAATAACGTATTCCGCTAATACTTGATATTGGGTAAGTCCATAAATCAGAGTGAACAATATCAAAAGGTTGCTGAACAAAAGAAGTCGAAGCATAGAATGGTTGTTTTATTGATTTTCCTAAATGACATGAATCACAAGTGAAAGAAACATGCCCTTTATTACATAATGATGAATCAGAAGAGATAATGGAATGAAGATAAGAAGAGCCGATGTGGCCAAGTCTTTTGTGCCATAAGTGAGGTGTCGCAGCAAGAAGTGCAGTAGAAGGAGCCGGTGACTTATTGAAAGATGCAGGAAGAGTATAGAGATCACCGGATAAATCACAGCGGAGTAGAACTGTTTGACTTGGAAGATCTTTCACAGAAAAACGGAAAGGATCAAATTCCACAGAACACCAGTTGTCCTTGGTAAATTTACGAACAGAGATGAAGTTTTTGACAATATTAGGAGTAACAAGGACATGATTAAGAGACAATGGACGACTGTTTGAGCTGAGAGTAGTGGAGCCAATAGAAGTGGCAGGAATATATGTACCGTTACCTACTATGACTGTATGGTTGGTGTTATGTTTAAGATCAGACTGGAGTGTACCTGCGTTGGATGTGAGGTGCGCAGAAGCGCCTGAATCCATGAACCAGTCTGCAGCAGACGGGTCAGCTAGGCAATCCGTAGTGTACGCATGTGACGGTTGATAAAACTCAACGATATTTGCTTGTTGTTGTGAACCGATCGACCCAGCTTGTTGTCCCGGAAACTGTTGTTATTGTGGCTGAGACCACAATGAATATGGCTGTGGCCATTGTTGCATTGGTGATGGCCAGTACATCTGTTGTCCCCAGTTGTTGCAGGAAGTGTTGTACGAGTAATTGTTTCGTCCTCGACCGCGATTATTAAACCTGCAATTTCCCCTGTTGTTCCCAAATCGTTGACGCCCTTGATCGCTTCGTTGTGGTGCTGAAGAAGGCTGAACAGAGGCAGTAAGAGCCGTCGACGAAGAGGATGTATCAGTATGAGTCGCACGAGTGTGCTTCTTATGTCTTGTTTCTTCCCACTCGAGCATAACGTTTGCAGATTCAAAGTTGGGGAACGGCTCCTTATGTTTGATAACATTAATAATGTTATCAAACTTTTCATTCAATCCATTGATCACGTACATTACGAGAGTCCTCTCTGTCAAAGGAGCATCGACATTAGCCAGACGGTCAGAGATTGATTTCATCCTCTGGCAGTACTCTTGGATCGACAAATCACCAAGCTCCAGTGTACGCAATTCGTTATCCAGCTGAATCGCGCGAGCTTCTTTGTTGTTTAGGAACTGGTTTTCGACCCTGAGCCACATATCGCATGCAGTCCCGCGGGTCTTAAAAGCGGATTTGAAGAGAGGCTGCACCATGGTCACATAGAGCCATAGCTTAACTAGTCTGTCACGCTTATTCCAGGCAGCATCATTTGCATCGGTCGGCACCACCGTGTTGGGATTATGTCCTGAAATCACATTGTACTTACTCTAAAGATAGTTGTATTGTCGAGATCGGACAATTCATGTGATACTGGGTAGTCATATTGTTTTGCTAAAAACCGCTTATGACAAATGAGTTGTAACTCATTTCTGGTATCGTGTGAACCTACATGGTCACACACCTAAGCAAGTTGGATACACTTGGTATGGGATTGATCATTGGCATATGGTCCGATCAATGTGTATTGGATACACATTGATATCGTGTTTTAGGAGGTGCATCGATCGACACCATTGGGTGCGTCGATCGATACAAGATATGTGTCGATCGACACCATTGTGTGTGTCGGTCGACACAAGAGCGAAACCGAAACTGATGTTTCGGTTTACATCGAGGTCAATATATAAACGCTTGTGTATTTTTCGACCTCGGTGTGTGAGCCATCGCAGACAGTTTTTCTTGACAGAAGAATTGATCCCCTTCCTCTAGAAAACACAGAAATCCCAAGAGATCCGATTCCCGGCGCTAGCATCCCGGCAGATTCAAGCTTGTGTGCGTGTGGACTACGATAGAGGCAAGACATCTGAATTGCTCCTGATCTTGTCATACATGATTCATCTTCCGCTGCCAGAACAAGGTAAACGCGAGATCCATGATTAAATTACTTAAACCCTGAGATCCTAGGCTCGGAATTCAGACTTAGGGTTGCCTAATCGGATTAGGAACTGCTAGGAATTCCAACAGTGGTATCAGAGCCTTAGTGTTTTACATTGAATCAAACCTGTTAATTGAATTTGATGATTTAAATTCGCATACTAGGTTGTTTGAGTTAGAACAGGTTATATCGATTCAGATCAAAATCGATTCTGAGTTTTCGCATGGTGTCGATCGACACCATGGATGTGTCGGTCGACACAGTTGAATGAATTAGTCAGAATCGGCGGCTAGGGTTTTTCGCGCAGAAAACCAGAAAGCCTATTGTGTCGATCGACACAGTTTGAGTGTCGGTCGACACAGAACAGATTCGGCGGCTAGGGTTTTTCGTGAAGAAAAACAGAAAGCCTGCTGTGTCGATTGACACAGGTTGAGTGTCGGTCGACACAGACCTTGCGATTGGTTAATCGGTTCAATTGGATTGGACCGGTTATCATGCTTGGTTAAGTACGAACATATCGGTTTAAATTGGATGAATTGGTTCAATTGGATTGAACTGATTATCTCAATTAGCATGAACCGATTGGTTAAAATCAGTTTGATTGGATAATACGGTTCAATTGAATTGGACCGGTTATCGCAATTAGTTGAAACTGATTAAAACGGTTTAAATTGGATGAATTGATTCAATTGGATTGAACCAGTTATCCCAATTAGTATAAACCGATTGGTTTAAAGATCAGTTTGATCTGATAAGTCGGTTCAATTGGATTGGACCGATTATCAAAATTGTATCCAGTTTAGGTCTATGTCGACCGTCACACATGGGTTGTGTCGATCGACATGACTGGTTCAATGAACCGAGTTAATTGGATTAACCGGTTATTGAAATCCGGTTTTTGTTTGGTAGTGTCGATCGACAGACATAGTCTGCGTCGATCGACGCAGTGCTCACAATTCTGGTTATTGAACTTGAATTTGCAGAAACTAAACTAGACTTAAACTTTGATCAAAGCTTAGCTTCAATATGGTCAACTGTCAAGACTCATTTCGTTGTGTGATGGTCTAGCCAAGAGCTTGGTGTCCACAATTACATGAGTAAGGCAGGTAATTATGTTGATGGATTTGCAGTGCTTGACATCAACAATTACATGACCTAAGAGATTGATATGCTGACCTTTTAGAGTTTAGTTTCCTCAACTAAATATCAAGTAACCTTGATGTCTTGCCCAATCTTGTCTACTGTCAAGACTTGTGTCGTTTGTTGGATAGCCTTGGAGTCCTTGGTATCCACTACTACATGAGTAAGGCAGGTGATCATTGATAGACTTGCAGTGCGACTGTCAACGATCACAAGACTAAAGAGATTGGTTTACTTGACTGGGCCATCAGAAGTTCTGGGCCCAGAGACGTCAGAGTAGATGAGACATGGATTGTTTTATCTGCGACCAAGAGTTGTACTGGGTGCAATTAGCAATGATTTTCTTACCTAGATAACTAAATTTTGGGTGTCGTCCACTCAGATTTTGGTGAAGTATGGATCTTGGATCATTATATTCATAGAGGAAACATTGTTTGAATATAATGCGAGTTTTCTTATTAGATAAGACTTCTCATGGAATACATAACTAAATCTTTGTTTTTCTTGGATTTCAGCTTATGTCTGAGACTACTTTCTCATTGCGATCCGTCCTTGAGAAGGACAAGTTAAATGAATCAAATTTCCTGGATTGGTATCGGAATTTGAGATTAATCCTCAAGCAGGAGAGCAAGGACTATGTCCTTGAGAAAGCTCTTCCAGAAAGGCTTGGGACCAATCGCTCGAATGCAGTATATGATGCTTGGAATAAGCATTATATTGATGTGGTAGATGTGTGTGGTCTGATGTTGGCTACCATGAACTCGGATTTGAAGAGTCAATACGAGAACATGGAGTCGCCAATAGAGATGATCACCAGCCTGAAACTGAAGTTTCAGGATCTGGCACGAGTTGAGAGATTCCAGATGGTGAAGTCTCTCACTGGGTGCAAGCTACCATAGGATGGTCCAGTAAGTCCTCATGTCATTAAAATGATGGGTTACATTGATAACCTGGGGAAACTGGATTGTCCTGTCAACTTAGAGTTGGCAACTGACATCATTTTGCAGTCACTGCCGTCAAGTTATGATAAGTTCGTTGAGAACTATATCAAGAAAGGCTTGACGAAGACGTTGACTGAGCTGCATGGCATGCTCAAGACAGCAGAGCAAAACATCAAAAAGGGTAAAAGATTTGAGAAATCTTGTATAGACAAGGGTGAAGGCAAGGCCGTTCGGATTTGGAATCAGGATAAGCTTGTGTCATCTTTTAAGCCCAAGTCAGACCCATCTGATATTGATAAATGCTGCTACTGTAAAGAGTTTGGGCATTCGAAGAGAAATTGCATTAAAGTCTTGGAAGATTCACAAGAGATGGAGAAGATGTATGGTGCTTCTTCTTCATGTATTGTGTTATTATTTCAAGTTCTACGTGAGTATTGGATACTAGTTTTGGTACTGATATTTTTGAAATATGCAGGACCTAAGCGACAGTAGAACGTTGAAGAAAGGACAAGTAGAACTGCGTGTCTGGTATGAAGCAATGGTTGTTGCATGAGCCGTAGAGATTCTCCACTTGTAGGAGCCTTTCATACTTGGTTTTAGAAATTAAGTAATTGCTACTATGTATTTTCCTTGTGCAGAAATGTCTTTCATTTTCTTGTAAGAATTTGGATGTTTTTCATTTTGATAAAAGACAAGTTTTGTTCTTTAGATCCTAATGAAATATTCTATGGTAGCACCCCGTTAGGAATGGGTTTTATATCTTAAACCAATGTACGATTGTACATATAACATAAATACCAAACGGTTTAAGTCTGATGACTTGAACTCGATTTTTCTTTAGCACAGTCGGTTTGACCACATAGAGTGAAGCGGATTCAGAAGTTCCATAGTTTTGGGCTCATTTGATTATTAATCATATGAGGTATGAATTCTGCTCACTGGGCCAAATGACTAAGGCCTTTTTAGCAGAGCTAAAAGAAAACGAGCCAGAGGCTTAATTGGCCTTAAACATACTGATGTATGCGGCCCGATGAGCATTAGTGCCAGAGGAAATCTTCTGTGCTTCATTACCTTTATTGATGACTTCAGTAAGTATAGATGTGAATGAAGTATAGAACCGATTTGACAGAAGTATTGCGATCCTCGATTAGATCGCGGAGGAAAATACTTGAGTCAAGAATTGGGTGACCATCTAGGTGAGTGTGAAGTCATATCACAGCTCTTTTCTCCTGGAAAACCTAAATGGTGTTTCTGAGAGAACGAATCGGATCTTATTAGATATGCTCCGATTAATGATGAGTCACAGGAATCTTCCATAATCCTTTAAGAAATACGCTCTAAAATGTCTGTATTTGCGTAGCAAAGGGTTTCAATCAGAATCAATTGAAAGACACCACATTGGATGTGGACTGAAAGTTTTTTCAAGCATGTTGTTTCTGATCATTTGGGGATGAAAGCTAACAAGCTTGAACCCAAATCTGATAAGTTCTACCTCGCGGGTTGTCCTAGGGAAACCGAGGCTTACTACTTTTATAACCAATCCGAGAACAAAGTTTTATTGTCCGGAACTGTGTCTTTTGAGAAAAGATTATACTTTCCAAAAGGAACAGTGGGAGTAAAAGTACACATCGAAGAAATTCGATAAACACAGGAGGCTGCTCAACCTGTTGAGGGAGAACAGCGGTGAGATCGACAAAGTGTTGTAGGATCTACACCTGTGGAGCCTGAAATTCGCAGATCCGAAAGGATCCGTCACTAACTCGAGAGTGATTTCTCGTAGCCGATTGTCGTGATCTGTTGATCATTGAAAAGTGACGAGCATGCGAAATTAAAGAAGCGATGGTGAGCCCCAACTCCGAAAATTGGCTGGGTATGCATGTTAGCTTCACCGATCCATTTCTGGATTGAAGCAAACATCTTGGAGTTGGAATCAACATTCTGATAATGTGGTCAAAAGTTTTGACTTGATCAGAAAAGAAATGAAACCATGCGTTTACAAGAAGACTAGTGGGAGCGTAGTTGCAATTCTCACACCGTATGTACATAATGTACTTAATCTCATGAACGACGTTCCGTCGGTTAATTCTTGTGAGACTTGGGTCGGAAGTCAAATTTAAACAAAAGACATGGGGGTAGCCTCGTGAATTATTGGAATAAGAATCTATTGATATAGATTGGATAGGCTAATTGGATCGTGTCAGAATCCTTATATAGATAAGGTGTTGGACAGTTCCAATATGCATGATTCCAAGAATGGCTTCACACCAAAGGTCTTATGGCAATAATCTTAGCAAGATGAAGTGTCTTGGACACTGGCTGAGCTAGTATAAATCTTAGCAAGATGAAGTGTTTTGAACACGTACTGAGCTATTATTAATGAGTGTGATTGCTTATGCTGTTGCAATATAATCCATCATGAATGCCATATTTTGCGCTCGTCTAGATGCAGCTTACGCATAAAGCAAGACGAGAAAATACCAATATGTTCTGGTAAAAGTCGATGAACAGTTGCCAGAAATATCCCAAGTGTTTGAGAAACACTAAGGATAGGTTCGTGGTGAACTGAGGAAGTGACGAACCAGTTGAAAGTAGTTAGACGGACAAAGAAGATTCCCGGTTCCCACATGGCATATCTCTTTGTCTGAATAACGGTGCTATCTGTTGGAAGGGCTCCAAGCAGTGGACCGTAGAATAGTGCTTTTAACTGAATGGCGGTGTGGTTTGTTGGAATTGTTTCAAGCAAAAACACCGCATTCTCTCCCACAACCTAAGTATAAGATATCTGAATATATGATCTTGATTCTAGTGGGAGTTATTTTAGTTATGTTATGATCCTTATATAAACATGCTATGGCAATGTTTGTGTAAGTTAAAACTGACATCGGTGTTAATTAATTATTGGATAATCAAATAATAGTCCCAAAGTATTTTATGTTCATCTTATAGGTCATCAAGTTGAGGACTTGGTCATGAAACCCTATAAGTAAAAGATGACATAAAATTATGTTTGTCCCTAGTCGAGGTTGTTAAAATGGGACACTAACAACCGCGCGAGACTAGCATGTGAGGTGGCTGTTGGACTAAGTTTCATGGAGTCAATGATATGATTATCACAGTCAATCACATAGATATATGTTGGTGAACATATGATCGGACATGACCAGCTAATGAGAACTCCACAGGATAGTTATATCAGTGTCATGGGAGGTTCTCATTACGACTATAGAGTATAGTCCTTAGACCTGAGTTCATCATGCTTTCTAGCATATGAATTGGTGCGCTTTGACCTTGTCAAACGTCGTTCCGTAACTGGCGGCTATAACGACATTGCTTAGGCGTATCATGAAGTATGTGTAGAAACAGGGATGGAACAAGATGGGATTTGTCCCTCCTATAACAGGAGATAAATATCTCAGGGCCCATCGAAGATTTGATACTGAGAAAATGCATGGCCGTGCTCAAACGAGGTGATTGTCAGTCGTTTGTTTTATCAGTATAGATCAGGAGTTCGATGAACATGATATTGGCTATAATAAGGATGACACAGTTTCTTGCCTTATGCCATATTGAGATATAGCGACGAAGGGATTATAGGAATAGGTGATTCCAGTACAAGTGGGAGATTGTTGGGATTATGTCTTGAAATCACATTGTACTTACTCTAAATATAGTTGTATTGTCGAGATCGGACAATTCATGTGATACTGGGTAGTCATAATGTTTGCTAGAAACCGCTTATGACAAATGAGTTGTAACTCATTTCTGGTATCGTGTGAACCTACAGGGTCACACACCTAAGAAAGTTGGATACACTTGGTATGGGATTGATCATTGGCATATGGTCCGATCAATGTGTATTGGATACACATTGATATCGTGTTTTAGGAGGTGCATCGATCGACACCATTGGGTGCGTCGATTGATACAAGATATGTGTCGATCGACACCATTGTGTGTGTCGGTCGACACAAGAGCGAAACCGAAACTGATGTTTCGGTTTACATCGAGGTCAATATATAAACTCTTGTGTATTTTTCGACCTCGGTGTGTGAGCCGTCGCAGACAGTTTTTCTTGACAGAAGAATTGATCCCCTTCCTCTAGAAAACACAGAAATCCCAAGAGATCCGATTCCCGGCGGTAGTATCCCGGCGGATTCCAGCTTGTGTGCGTGTGGACTACGATAGAGGCGAGGCATCTGAATCGCTCCTGATCTTGTCTTACCTGATTCATCTTCCGCTGCCAGAACAAGTTAAACGCGAGATCCATGATTAAATTACTTAAACCCTGAGATCCTAGGCTCGGAATTCAGACTTAGGGTTGCTTAATCGGATTAGGAACTGCTAGGAATTCCAACACACCGTCCCATCGAGATGTCCAGAGACGTCGAACGCCATACAATGGGTTAGCAAACGTTCTCTCCATGCCTTGTAATTATGATCGTCAAGGTCGAGAATTACTGGAAAGTGATGTTTGATATTTGTCACGCCAAAACGTCGCTCATTATTTTCTGCCGCCATTGACGAAGAACAGAGTATTTAAACGAAGAAGAAGAAGATTAGATAGAGTAGAAAAAGAAGAGAGAGGTGAAGAGAAGGATCAGAAGCCTCAGCTCTGATACCATGAAAGTGAATGTAAATCTCTTGATTTATATTGATGATTTACCAGGCGTTAAATAGCCATTGACGTTACAAGAAATGAGGAACTAACTAGCTGAAACTAATGACTATTACAACTGAATATTAACAAGATATGTAAACAATCGGTAAGAGAATATCAGAATATTCTATCAGTCACCGCCTGCACCAGCTTCCTTTGGCAGCTTCTTCCCGGCCTTCGGTTTCTTCTCTGCTGGAGCTTTCTCGGCCTTTGATTTCTCCTCTACCGGCTTATCAGAGGTGGGCTTCTTCTCTGCTTTCGGAGCCATTGCAGAAGTATCTCTTTTGACTTTCTGTATGGGGGTATAGAAGAAGCACATATCTTAGGAGGTTTTTGATGTCTAAATCGACAATGGCGGCGAGTTTTGCTTGAATAGATTGAATCATCGATATGACTGGTTGGTAGATATCGACGAGGATCGATACATAGGATGATCTTGACCGTTGATACTAGTTTTAGTCAAAGATATAAATGAATCGTTGTTACCAACGAGGTAATCTTGATGGGAATTGCTGACGTGTCAATTTGCGGGAGTGAAAATCTCCGTTCCCCCCCCCCCCCCCCCGCCTTGCTATATTTTTAATGGGCTTTGCTAGGCTCGTTTATTTTAAATTCGCCCCGATTCAAACTGACCAGATTTCAACCCGGTCCAGACGTTTCTTAGAAAATTCAATTTATTTCCTCTGCGTAGCTTGATGTGGCGAGTACCATAAAGAATATGAAATGGCTCCACTCCAGAAACACACCTGTTCATCTAAAACATTCTCTTCAGCTTGTGTATAACTGGAATTAGCGTTGTTCGGGTACTCATTCAGGTCCATGTTAGTTTTTTTCAGATATCGAATCTTTCGGTTTTGGATTTTAGGATTCATTCGGATATTTTAATTTTTTAGTCGGATTCAGTTTGGTATTTTTTGGATTTTGGTTAGGTGAGGATTAAACTTCAAGAACTGAAATATACCGGAATTTTTTTGGATATTTAGATATTTCATATATTTTGGACTACCATAATGTAACCAAAGTAACTAATTGGTTCGAGTATTTTAGATTTAAAGTAACCAAACTTTAACTAAAATATATGATCGGTTCGGATATTTTAAACCCGAGGTAACCAAACTCTAACCGAAATATCCGAATCTAATCTGATTTACCCAGAAAAAATAATAATTTGTTTTACCTAGAAAAATAAACCGATTTATCTAAAATTTATCCCATAAAAAAATCTGATTTACCTGAAATATATCTAATATAACCAACCAATCTACATAAAATAGTTATTATATCTAATTATAAACATGGTTATTTCGGATATTGTTCGGTTTCTAGATATTACCCGAAAATACTTAATTAAAGTAAAGATCTATTCAAATATTTTTTAGAACCGTTTTTTTGGTCGGTTTGAGTTCAAATCTTCGGGTCCTTGTAAAGTGCCAAGGCTAATTGGAACAACGAACAGATACATGATTTAGGACTTCAAAATGATGTGATCTATACAACAGCTATTACGAATCTGAAGATATGTGTAAAAACAGACTACAATATAAACAGATTTATAGACTACAAGACAAAAGCATTTAAGCCTTAACATATACATCATCAATCTGATTTTTCAATTATTGAACATAAAATGGTGAACTGACATAAAAGGATTGCAGATCACCACAAGACAGCCCAATCTTATAGTTAATAGAAGATGGAACACATTATCAAGACATCAAAAACAATCATAATTCCAAACAGAATGAAGGGCGAAGGTGTTAACATATTTCAATAACACCAATTTGATTTTTTTGAAGTATTGTACATAAAACGGTAAACTGACAAAAGATTGCAAAGCACTATAGAAGGCAGCACAATCTCTTAAGTTGTTAAGATGATGAAACACATCATCAAAATACCCAAATATAAATGAAGGTGAAGGGTGTTAATAGTTACATAACCGTCAACAAGAGGAAACTGTTAACAGAAACATATATCACTCCAGAAACAAACTTATTCAAGACCCCCAAGGGTTCTTTTGTTTAGTTGGTGCGGCTCTTGAAAACATCAAGACCCATTTCGGTTGGATCGGTAGCTTGAAGCTCCACTTGAATCCCATCTAGTTCTCGCTTGAACCTATCCTTGGAGCTGGCGTAAATCATCTTGTCTCTCACTTTGGCAGTGTCAGGAGACCTTGGCACAGAGACAAAGAAAGACGCATTGATGAGATGGGTTAGTTAGCAGAAGCAGGCAGGGCTTAGTAACTTACCATGCGATGAAGAAAATCTTGCTCTTCTGGCAGTTCTCTTCCGTGACAAAGTCGAAATCATAAATGGCGTATCGGCATTCGTTATCTGGAAGGCTTGCTGCAAAGTCATCATATGATTGTTCAGGTTCACCGAGTTTCTCCACAATCACTTGCTTGTCCTCAATCTTGTAGACTATGGTACGGAACGTTCGTTTGGCCTTGAGTTCCAGAAACTTGAGCTTGCAATCATCATGCACAGCCATTCCTGATGCAGCGTTAGCCTGTTATAATATGAAAAGCACAATTTTGAAAGATATTCGTCAATTTAGACTCAATTGAGACGCATCAGGAGAATGAAGATATGTTCTGACTTTGAGAAGACGAGAAGCACTATACAGATCGAACAATTTTGAAAAAGTCGTAAGATCAACTAGCGAACAAGAAGCACACAATAAAGTTACGAGGATTTCCTATCACCCAACACATATAAAACTATCTATCTTTAAGATCGGATACAAACAATTCATCTCCAGATCTAACGACCGTGAGAAGTGATACTATCCCCAAAATTTAGACTCAAATCGAACAACTTAAAACAGTCACGAGAGCTCACCATGGCTGAATCAAACCGATTTGAAAGATAACTCCTGTTGAAATGGGGAAGAAGCAGAAGAGAATGAATATGGCTTTTTTTCTTCACTGTTTCTTCGCGTTATTTGTAAGCTATCCGAATATATATATATATATATATATATATATATATATATATATATATATATAGTGGAGCGATATATATACTTAAGGAGCCAAAACCTTCTCCAACGAAATTTTTTTTTATTATATTATATAGAAACGTATTTCATTTGCTTATGTGTTTCTTTTACATTTGCTTACATATCATAAATTGATAAGAATAATACAGCTAATATTTATTTTATATTTTTCTGAGTTTAGATTATTTATTCACACCAATATTGAAAATATCATTGATTAGGTGAAAAATCCGTGAATAAGTTCATAAACTTAGATTACAAGTTGAATCTCACAATATGTGTTTTTATTACCAGGCTTTGAAGATGGTATGGTACAACAAATGTGGGTCAGCACAACCAATGGTCAAAACCACAAATCTAGTATATATAAAAGACAAGTCATGAGAGAGAAAAAATCATACCTGAACCAATCAAAACATCTAATTTTGCTGACGTGTCAGATAATTTTGGTGACTATTCTGAAATTATTTTTTTGTGACTATTTCGTCTCATTTTTTTCATCTTTCTCTTTTTCACTGGAAAATGTCTCTTTCCCTTAAACCGTTCAGGATGCGATGCCTCACCATTTCTCTGCAGATCTCTCCAATAGAAAATTATGAAATCCATCTTTCTTCTCAAATTTTTAATTCCTTAGTTCCGATTGAGTTTATGGCCGAGTGAACCTATGAATTTCATTTTCCCACTAAGAAACCAGTTTTCCCACGATCTTCAGTTTCATCCTTTCTTAATATTGTTCTCCTTTCTTAACACCTCTTCCACATCTGAATCGACAGAAACCTTTTTTCAGAAACTCACTAATTTTCCATGAATCTTAAGTTGAAGAAGAATTTCAGTCATGAAGCGAAGAACTTTGTGATTCCGCTTTATACAGTTGAAGAAGATGTCGTTCGATCCTCGGAACCGTATGACGATCACTGCAAATGCACCCAGGTTTTAGGTTTAATTGTATTCAAGTTTCTGATTACAGAAATTGGAAGGGGATGTCTATAATTAGGGTTTAATCAATCAGATTTAGTGTTTAAAGAGATTGTAGTATCTGGGCTTTTCGTATAGCTTTAGGGATTACGATTTGTTAAATTGAGATTTTGAATATTAATTTAAGACGCCTATGCATCTATCTAAAGATGGTTAACGATTGAATTAGAGAAGTATAAACTGTGATTATGTGTTTTGAGGAGATTTGTTTAAATAATATTCTGGGTATTGCTTAAATTGTAGAACATTCGAAGGAAAAGATGGCCTTGGTATGAAATATTAATATTTCTTGCTATTTTACAGGTTTCACATCTCAAGTCCTTACCCTAAAGAATGAGATAGGTTTTGCTTCGGAAGTCCCAGCCTTCGTCGAGGCTGTCGAGACTTAACTGTGGATCAACACATAGGATAGTGCGATATGGAATAGATTTTTATTAGAAGCCGTTTTGTTGCCTGAGGTCAATGTCGCAAGTATTGTATGCATTGATTTTACTAAGCATAGAAGATGTCTTTTGATATATGAAATTACAACTGTGTTTCATTTTCTCTTAGGACAAACTATGATACTTACTGATACTTACTTCTCTGGACAGGGAGCCCAATGGGATCATGAAGGACGTTTCATCTTGATTCATTTTGAAAATCATCATACGGCAGTAAAGCTTTGAAATAGATATTGGAAAAAGCAACAATGGACTTTATGAGAGCAAGATGTACGCATTCATTGGATATATGGGTCGAGTTTTCATTGGATGAGCAAATGAACCCCTCCTAGATGCCACTTAAGTTCTGGTTTATGTCTCTGGAGTCTTAATTAAGAGCAATGGTTTGTCGTATATTGTCTATATTTGTATGGATGATAGAGGGTTTGCAGAGGTATATATATAGGCAAGGTTTGTAACTGAATGTCATAAGTTTGGATCAATCTTAGAAGAAGTCTTAAGTCTAGAGTCTCTGTGAATAGACTGATATTGGTTTCGTCGGGACAAGATACTCTTTTTACAGCTTATTACAAAGTTTGTGAAGGGTTTTACAGCTTATTACAAAGTTTGTGGTTAATACAAAGACAGTCAAAACTAAAAAAATTTTTACTATAGGTATTTATTTACATCCAGAATTATATCTATGTGAAAATACATTTATGTATTAGTAATTTTGATTTTGTTCCATGTGATTGTACTAATGTCTATAGTGCTTATGAGCAACAATATTTATTAGAAAATATAACCGGTTTGGCATTTTGCAACTCTACAGCAGCAAGAAGAAATAATTGTGAAAAAAGAGGGAGCAGCAGCCACAAAACACAGAGAACATTTGAAACAAGTTTCAGCAAGAATGAAAGGCATACATGTTTCTATGGTGCATTTGGCATGAGGACAAACTAGATTTGCTTGCAGTGTTTATATGTAGTATATAATTTAGATTTTCCTATTTGGTCGAGATTGTTACTGAGTCGTAGGCCCTCAGTGTACACCGATTTCTGCCAAGGAGAATGTGATCAAGCTTATGGACTTATATGGTTGAATTAAAATTCTCGAACACTTAATTTCTACATGGTGGTTAATATATCAGTCACTCAATGCTCTCCTTGAATATAACTCTTTTTGTTTTAAAGACTTTGTCTTCACCTTCTGGACAAATGATTGCCACCACCTCCCACACCATTTTATTTAAAATTCAAAAATCTCCCCGTTACTATATAAATGTATCATTATCGCTTATTACTATGAATTTATGGTTTGTTGTTCTCTCCTTAGGGTTCATGTAAGAGCATTGATAAATATTCTTGGGTTTGTTTACCTTTTCTTATATCAATTAGAGAATGAATTAAAAATATATTAAAATCCTATATATAAACTTATTTTAGTTTCGATTTTGAATTTCGTCTCTGTACTATTACTATGAAGTTAAGTGATGTTCGTCTGTCAATTCAATAATCTTTTAAAAATACTGCATTAAAATATAAATAGTTATGTTAAAGTTTACATAGCTAAAATATAAAAAAGTATTTTTTTAATGTTAGTTTAACTTTTTTATATATTAACAGTTAGCTATAGTTTTGAATATAAATATATATTCAAAGTTGTTAGTAGTGTTAATGCATTTTTTTATATAAAATGTAATGTTAATACAAGTTAACTTTTTTTAAGAAAATAAGGATGTTTGCTATGGCATTGACCATCTAAGCTACCGATGCGAACGCTTAATTGAAGAAATGGAACCACGACAAACTCTATTCCAATAATTTTTTAGATGATTAGGAGGTTCGAATTTGTAGGTCTGTATATCTTTCTAAAACGGATCTAAACCAAGACCATATTAAGAAGATGAGACTCCTCCTATGTAACTATGTATTTAAACAAAAAAAATATTAACTATATTTTTCTATCGTCTATTTAAATCAGTTCTAACATATATTTCGTTATCAAATAGTAGCCAACGTCAAATACATAAATATTAGCCCGTGCAACGCACGGGCCAGAATACTAGTCCAATCATAATCTTAAAAGGATCTTGTGGTCGATTAGATCACACAATCTGACCCTATATCCACAAATTGATTTGTTCTTAACAGACAAAGTCCGCTTTGGACCTGTATATTAACCATATGACCAAATCATACTCGAACCCAAAATCAGGACCAAATTAATATTAAGACCCAAGATCTTAGCTGATTTGACCCAGCATAACAACCCTACATTCTTGTAATCCATGCAGATAGATAAAACGACCTTTAATGGCATGAACGTGACATTTCGTGCAGACTACAGTTGTTTCATTACATTTACCAAATAAAACAAACAATAAAATGATACCATATCAAAAGGGTTTCATCTTCTTCAATAGAAGATTTGGAGTCTTTATATTCTGAAACCCAAAAATAGTGAAACCTACATATAAAGGTGGAACACAAGACCAAACACCCATAAAATGAAGCTATTAGATTTATACCCTTAAAAGTAACATCACTCCGAAATAACAAGATACGAGAATAGATCATTCAAAGGGAAAAATTGTTGGTGTTTACTTTTTAGTTAGCGCGGCTTCTGAAAACACCGAGATCCATCTCGGTTGAATCAGTTGCTTGAAGCTCTACTTGAATCCCGTCTAGTTCCCTCTTGAACATGTACTTAGAGCTCGCATAGATCATCTTGCTTCTCACCTTAGTTATGTCAGGGCACCTTATCAAAACAAGAGAATTTGCACGCATGAATGATAGTGAGAAACAAAAGACACAGAGTTCATAGCAGCTTAGTTACCACACGATGAAGAAGATCTTGCTCTTCTGGCAGTTCTCAGCAGTGACAAAGTCGAAATCATAAATGGCATAACGGCATTCCTCAGCAGGAAGACTTGCCGCAAACTCCTCATAGCTTTGGACTGGCTCACCGACTTTCTCTACGACAACTTGATAAGCACACAATATAGGTTGATAAGTTGTTGTTGAGCTGGCAAAAAGAAAGGCTAACCTGAGAAGATAGAAGAAGAAGAGGTCGTTAGCTTCGAGTATAAATAAAGATGAGAGTTCTTGTTGAGAGTTAGCTTTGATTGTAGAGAGAGTATGTTGACTTGAGGAGATCAGATGGGGTTAGGCCAACTGTTCTTGAGGAGAGTTCATCGGATTAAGCCGATGATTCTCATTGTTTCTTCTATCAAAGTGTAATTCCCTTTTGGTTTCATTCAATAAAGAGATTCAAGAGTTCTGTGATTGAGTTTGAAGAAGAATTAGAGCTCAAACTCTATCAATTGGTGCGGTGAATCGATCGGAGATTTGCGACGGTGACGTGAGCTCGGATCGAGATGAGTCTTGTGGAGATCCCGATTTTCACAGGGGTTGAGGTTCGATCATGGTTAGATTGGATGGATAAGAAGTTCGCACAACTCAATTTTTCAGAGTCGCGGAAGTTGAAGGTGGCGAAGATACTTACCGAAGAAGAAGCGGAAGCATATATTCATGACATTGAGTCATTCTTTCCTTTCTGCAGCTGGAAGGAATTGCGAGAAGCTTTGTTGTTGAAATATGGCGACAAAGGCGATCCAGAACGAATCATGTTGCTCGCAAAACAAGCTCGACAAATAGAGTTGATGAATGATGATGCATTCTGGAAGAAGTGTAAGACAACATCCATTACATCCATTAAATCCAGTAATCAAGATCTTGGAGTGACTCAACAATCTCGGAGTTAAGTAAAGACCATAAGGAGGAATCACTTGATGCACATGTACCTATCGAAGCTCCTTCATCTATTCAGGAGGTCAAAGTGTTGGGAATGTCCTGAAATCTATTTGTACTTACTCTGAGAGAAAGTCGTGTTGTCGAGATGAGACAATCATATGACACTAGGTAGTCATAACGCTTTGCTAGAAGCCACTTATGATCAATGAGTTGAGAACTCATTGCTATTGTTATATGATCCTACAGGGTCACACACCTAAGCAAACTGGACATTGCATGAGAGGATGATCATTAATGTAATGATCGGATGAATGCATATTTGATATGCATTCAATATCGACTTTTCTGGGCGATGTCGATCGACACACTAAGAGTGTCGGTGGACATAGATTGGCCGTGTCGATCGACACATAGAGTGTGTCGGTCGACACGACTCGCGGATTAGCGGATTAAATCGGTTTAATCATTAGTTAATCCCGTGGCGGTTTAAGTCGACATATATAAGATATATGGTCGACCTAAACTCGTCTCTAACCTAATTCACAGCCACCAGAAACAGAAAAAAAACCTCTCAAGAGATTGGATCTCAAAAGGCACTAGCATCCCTTCCCGTTCAGTTTGTGTGCGTGTGGATACCAGTAGAGGCGCAGCATTTGAGGCGCTCTAGATCTCGATTACTTGCAAATAACTTCCGCTGCTAATCACCAGGTAATCTCCAGATCTGATAGATTCAATTACATGAACCTTAGATCCTAGGCTCGGAATTCAGACTAGGGTTGCTAATCCTGATTAGAACTGCTAGAAATTCCTTCAGTGGTATCAGAGCTTTAGGTTCCATTGAATCTGTGGCATGTTGATTAGATTAGTTGAATCTGGATCTCTGTATAGTTGATACAAGCATGCTGAAATTCGTTTTTGATTAAAACTAGTTTTAGGGTTTTAATTTGAAAAATCGATTAGGGTTTATCGCCCTGTGTCGATCGACACCAAACGGGTATCGGTCTGTTGGAACGTTTAGATCAATCCTGATTCAATTCCAGATTCAGATTATCCTAAACATGCGATCTAGGTTCTTCTCAGAATAGAAACAAATGATGATCTCACCTTATACCTGTTATTGCAGCGGAAATGGATGGTATGTCTGAGATCAGAGAAACACCGAGGGATGAATCCTCCAAAGGTTCACACACGCTTTCACAGGAAACAGCTGCTAGACCACAAGGGGAACTCGGCGCGGAGAGAGAGAGTTTACGGCTCAAGTGTTAGGGTTAATCAGTCTGAAACTCGAGTTTTATGACACAAAACTCGTCCTGTTCCGTTTGGGCCATTTGGCCCAAATACCAATTAACTCGTCGGTGTTTGCGCACTGCATCGATCGTTGCACCTTATGCATCGATCGATGCACAGTGGCTAAACCTTTTATTCTCTCTAAGTACAGTAAATGCCTAGCACTTTTACTGTACTTCTGCTAAACCGTTCCTACACATTTTCCTGTTAGCTTAGGCGTGTGACCCATATGGGATCATATAATAAAGGCAATAAGTCCAAGACTTATAGATCATGAGCAGACTCTAGCAAGCCATCATGACCCCCAGTATTATATGACTTATGTCTGATCATTGACATACTCTTACTTTCTAGAGACAGTACCGAGATTACTGGACACAATTCCAACACGGTCGACACAGAAGGATAACCCGAATAAAACTTTTTGCCTAGTGTCGATCGACACAAGAGTTGTGTCGGTCGACACAGACCTCGCGAGATTGATGAATCGGTTCAATTGGATTTGATGGGTTATCGCGCTTGGTTAAATGGTTTAATTGCGATTGGTTTGATTAGGTTGGTATCGACCGATGCTAGTGTAGCATCGATCGACACTGACCGGTATTCAAAACCAGATCAATTGGATTGATCGGTTATCGCGGATTGCTTTGGTTATTCTGTATCGATCGACACTATAGTAGTGTCGGTCGACATCAAATTCGATGATTGGGTTTTGGAACCTGCAATCACAGAACCAAAGCATGATAAATCTATTAATTATAAGAATTAAAACATAATAAAACTGAACGTTTTAATGATTCCGTTCCTCAATCAAATATTGATAGGTTCTAAGTTTTACCCTATTCTAAACTGCAAGTGAACAGCAATGTCAAAGTAGTATATAGGGTTATCGAATTCACAGGGACACTTGGTCTCAATAGATCAGAACAGTAGAGACTAATACTAGAAAGAAAGCAATGTAATTGAATTAAAAGCGGTGCGAGAAAGTAAATCAGTAGCAGAGATTAACGGTTGTGGAAGCAATAAACTAAAAGCGTCAAGCCTAGGGTATTCTCAGGAAATCAGACAAGCAGACAGTTCATTCAACAAGGATCTAATTAAGCACAGTTCTAGAACTCAAAACACAGATATAGAATTAACCAAATTCCTTTGCGATAATTCTCTAAGTCTAAGTGCAGCAAACCAAACTTTCGTTTGCGAGAACTAACAGATTAAACTAGCATTAATTCCAGGTTTGATATGTTCACAATTATCCTAAACCAAACTTCCGTTTGCGAATAGTTTAATTTCTCAATTTAATTAGTTCAGATTCCTAAACCCCACTTCCGTGACGTATTTAGCAACCTAAGATCTAGATTCTAATTGATCAGGTTAGAACTAGCTTTAAGCACAATTAAATTGAAGAACAGATATAGTTTGAATCCTTAACTGAAATTGAACAAGTCTAGCAAGTCATGAAATCCTATGTGAGAAACCCTAAACCTAACTAGGAATCTACTCAGACATAGATAATGAAAACATAATCATAGATTGAATAAATTGCATAAAAGAATAAGAGTAAAAGGGGTTCGAAATCTTCTCCAAATACAGATGAAGTAATAGGTTCAGATCAGCCCCAAAAGCTCTAAAAATCCTCTGCTCTTAATTATGAAAGTGTAATGTAAAGCGTATCTAATTAAAACACTAAAAACTCTATTATATAGGTCTAATCTCGGCCAGGGGCTTCTATGTAAATACTGGAACTATCTTGGGCTTCTTTGCAAATCTTCATAACTTCATTAAACCGACGCGTACGGCCCATCTCGCTAGTGTGTCGACCGATGCACAAGGTGTGTCGGTCGATGCATGATCAATAAATCGGACAGTGAGTTAAGCTCTCGGCCAAAACGTCCCAAAAGTCCCAAAATGCTCCAAATATCTCCAATTAGCTCCAAGCCTGATTAAACCTGTAAAAGACTCTAAACAAAGACAAAAGACACTAAAAACACATCTATATCATGGTCTAAAATGGGTAAAAACCATGATATATCAACTCCCCCACACTTAGCCTTTGCTTGCCCTCAAGCAAAACATAGAACTAAAACATGGTGAAGAGGTTTGAAAACTCTTCAGAAACTCATTTCATCCTAGAAGCTACAATACTCAGATTCCCCTTAGTAAACCACTGAAAGAATCAATCACAGGATATCAAGACCAACATGTACTTCCCCCACACTTAGCAACTGTCCTAGGTAAACTCCACAATCACATTCAAGCATTCAAATTCTCCCTACTGACTTCTGCAAGTATTTAAGTGCGGTCTCACCTAAGGAGTATCGATCAAAGGGCACATGGATTCTTACCTTACCAGCTCTAGACCACCATACTATCTTTCTCTAGTCCCTTTCTTCTCTTTCCCTTCTTTAACAACTGATTTTTCCCCATTGGGTATCATTTTTTTTTTTTATCAGTGTTCTTCCCGTTATGGGGTGTACTTTGGACACATTCCATGGATCACATGAGAGATAATAGTGTTTGCTACTATTCCCATGACCACTTCGGAGTTACTAACTCATCCTCAGTTTATTATCTTTTTTTTTTTTTTTTACTTTATAGAAGGGGAGAAGGGAACTAAATAGGATAGGTTGACAGGATGTGTCAGAACTAACAAGGGAATCCGACACAAAGTATACCAAGCCCTTAGGTGAGAAATCTAAGTCAGTATTAAGGTTGAAGTCAGTAAAAGGATCCTCTGATACCTGAAGTGATGTGGGTGTTCCCAGTAGGTTGATCTGTGATGGGGTTTTCTAATAGTCAGAGATAGATCCGGCAACTTCATCCCAATGGTTACTTAAGTTCCTGAAAGTCTTGTAAATCTTCTCAGAAAATCATAGTTTCTTACTTAAACAATTTTGACTCAATAAAACAAAGTTTTTTTTTTTTTGAAAAACGGACTGACTCTTAAGAAAACAGAAAACAAAAGTCAGTAGCACCTCCCCCACACTTAAGACACACTGTCCCCAGTAGTGTCAAGCGAAGGATTGGTAAAAAGAAAATAAAAAAAATTGAAAAGATGAAATTATGTCTGTCGGGTTACCTCTGTCGCTCAGGCATCGACCGTTGCACTAAGTGCATCGACCGTTACTTGGCGATTTTCGTGTATGGTCGATCGTTGCTCAGGACCGCAACGATCGCTGCAATGCGATTCCGATCGTGTTGTGACGATCGACACAGAAGTGCGTCGATCGTTGCACTGCGATTTCATCCGAGACCTGCAAACATAAACTCACCAAAAACAAAAACAAACGTAAAATCCTAACAAAAACACCAAAAACTAAGTAGAAAAACACCAGTACCTAATGGTGGGTTGCCTCCCACCCAGCGCTTGTTTAAGGTCAATAGCTTGACCGGACGGATGGGAATTTTCAAGTACCAGGAGGTCCTGACAGAGACTTTTTCTGTCTCTGTTCAAGTCTCCTCATCCAAGGTGGTGAGTAGGCTGTTGCGGAATGCTCATGTCCAAGAAAAGATGGAGTGAAATGTGCTCCAGGATCTATAACCATAGTATGATCAGGCTGCTCAAAATCTGCGTCCCTTATGGTGAATGTCTGCCCATCTATCAGTGGCTTTCGCAGCTTATCCATCTTATAGTGCAGTGGTTCATCTCCCAGATGGAGGTCTATCAAGCTGTTCCTAACGTCAATCAACGCTCCTGCTGTAGCCAAAAACGGTCTCCCAAGCAATAATGCTTTATCCGGATCACAGTCATATCTCAGCACAAGGAAGTCCGTTGGAACTAAGTAGTTTCCAACTCTCACCGGAATGTCCATAAGGAGCCCTTCAGGAACTCGTATGGACTGATCAGCTAGGACAAGAGAAGTCCTAGTAGGAGTAAAATCCAACATACCCACCTTCTCTGCCACAGAGTAAGGCATCAAACTTCCAGCAGCTCCTAAATCACACAGAGAGCGTCTAAAACTATCCTCAAAGATAGAACAATCCAGCACAAAGACTCCAGGATCAGGCAGCTTCTTCGGAACCTTAGTTAGCAGAACATCACTAATATGCTGAGGAACTATTATCACCCAGTCTTTCAGATCATCATCCAGTGGCAACATCTTGTTCAGGTACCTCTGCACACAAAGATGATAAGGTGGATCATCAGAAGTTGGAATTTCTTCCAATTCTTCACCATTCCCTTCTAATTTCTTCAGCTCTTCAATCTCTTGCCTAATCACTTCAGACACTGAGGAGTGTTGTCTAAAAATCTGTTCGTAGATCTCCTGTTGAGTAATCTCAGAGGCTCCATTGAATAGGCGATCAAGCTCCAAGTCAGCATCTATGCCATTATCTTCCGACAGTTCTGTCTGTTCACGCCCTGCAACGACCGACACTAAGGGTGTGTCGATCGTTGCCATCCCGACTGGTGTATCGATCGGCACAGATGTTGCATCGATCGATGCACTGCAGCAGATTTCACCCGAGAGTTTTTCACAAATATCCGAAAATTCTTGTTCTGTCACCAACTCAGCTGTACTTAGCTCAAATCTTTCACCTAGGTGAGATCCATCATTAATGTACACAGACCAGGCCTTAACATGAGTGTCTGCCACTCCTTTTCCCTTCAGTGAGCTGGACATCTGGTTCACCTGAGTGTCCAATTGCTTCATGTGAGTGCTCAGAGACTCAAATTTCCCATTGAGGTCTTCATAGACAGCGTCCAACTTCTTGTTGCAATCCACAGAAATCTTGGTCTGACTCTCAATCAGTTGTTCCATCATAGCCTCCATTTTTCTCTCATGGGCTGTAGGTGCAGGAGGAGTCTGATAGGATGTAGATCCATAGGTTCTCTGAGTACCTTGTCCATAGGTCTTCTGAAAACCACCAGTATGTCCTCCATTGGAGAATCTGTTCCCCTGTTGATTACTAAATCTATTACCTTGGAAACCAGAACCTCCTATGAAATTCACATCTTCTTCCTGAGTTTCCTCCTCAGTCCGAATCACCTCTACATCTTGGGCAAAGTGGACAGCTTTTTTACTTGTCAGGAGATTGTACACTGTGTCCAATCTGGATCTTATATTGGCTATATCAGAATTCTCTACAGTTCCACCAGATTTCTTCCTCCTTTCATCCATTGTCTTGCAACTGTTGCTGCCAATCAGGTTCTCAATCAACTGCTTAGCTTGTGTAGGAGTCCTGGTGTTGAAATTAGCATTACTGGAATTATCCAGCGCAGTCTGATAAGGGAGATCTATGCCTCTGAAGAAGATACCAATCAGATGTACTTCTGTGAATCCATGGTGTGGACAGTCACGCTGATACTGCTTAAATCTCATCCAGGCAGTCTTCAAGGGCTCCACAGCTCCTTGGGAAAAAGTGAGTATGTCCTGTCTGGACTGATCTGAGCGCGCATCATCATAAAAGTGACGCAGGAACTCACTCTTTAAGGCTGCCCAAGTAGTATACTGACCAGGTGCCAGTTGCCTCAGCCATGCACTAGCGTCTCCAGCAAGACTGTGCGGAAATAGCTTAAGGAACAGATAGTCCGGGCATACTCCTTCATACTTCATGCCAGTGACTATGTCCTCAAACTTGTCAATGTGATCCATGGGCTGCTCTGCTTGAAGACCATGAAAAGCAATCTGTCTCATCAGCTGGTAGTAGATGGTCTTTACCTCAAAATCATTCCTCTCAAAAGCAGGAAGCACTAGAGCTGCTCGGTTTGCATGAAACTCATCAGGTCTGTTGTAGTCAGCTAGTGTCCTCTCATGAACCACCATCTCTCTACCTTGGGCCTGTCCTTGACCCTGGTTTCGGTTCAGCTCTTGTTGCTGTTGCTCAGGAGGATCAGGGATGACATTCCCTTCAGCATCAACCCGATGCCCAGCAGCATTGTACGGGTTGTTATCTTGGTCCCTCAGGGTACCTTCAGCATCTGGTATCAAGATCAGACGTTCTCGTACCATTCTCTCTCTCTTTTCTCTTCTGATAGTCCTTTCTAGACGTCCAAGTTCCTCTAGTCCGAGATTAAGCAAGCTCGAGTTCGGATTACTTCGAGTTTTCTGCGTTGGCATAAACTGTCTGTAATCGTCCAGCAACGATCGATGCTATCAGTGCAACGATCGATTCAATCTCAGAATCGCCTAGTGACGATCTACGCAAGGGATGCAACGATCGACGCAAGGCGAAAATCGTACCTGCGACAGAAAGAAACAGAGAAAAAGTTAGCAAAATATAAAAACAAAACGAAAAAACAAAAACAAAAAGAAAAATTTCTAGTAAAAACCCTAAGTTCGGTCCTATCGAAGACTCTAAGAGTCCCCGGCAACGGCGCCAAAAACTTGATAGGTTCTAAGTTTTACCCTATTCTAAACTGCAAGTGAACATCAATGTCAAAGTAGTATATAGGGTTATCGAATCCACAGGGACACTTGGTCTCAATAGATCAGAACAGTAGAGACTAATACTAGAAAGAAAGCAATGTAATTGAATTAAAAGCGGTGCGAGAAAGTAAATCAGTAGCAGAGATTAACGGTTGTGGAAGCAATAAACTAAAAGCGTCAAGCCTAGGGTATTCTCAGGAAATCAGACAAGCAGACAGTTCATTCAACAAGGATCTAATTAAGCACAGTTCTAGAACTCAAAACACAGATATAGAATTAACCAAATTCCTTTGCGATAATTCTCTAAGTCTAAGTGCAGCAAACCAAACTTTCGTTTGCGAGAACTAACAGATTAAACTAGCATTAATTCCAGGTTTGATATGTTCACAATTATCCTAAACCAAACTTCCGTTTGCGAATAGTTTAATTTCTCAATTTAATTAGTTCAGATTCCTAAACCCCACTTCCGTGACGTATTTAGCAACCTAAGATCTAGATTCTAATTGATCAGGTTAGAACTAGCTTTAAGCACAATTAAATTGAAGAACAGATATAGTTTGAATCCTTAACTGAAATTGAACAAGTCTAGCAAGTCATGAAATCCTATGTGAGAAACCCTAAACCTAACTAGGAATCTACTCAGACATAGATAATGAAAACATAATCATAGATTGAATAAATTGCATAAAAGAATAAGAGTAAAAGGGGTTCGAAATCTTCTCCAAATACAGATGAAGTAATAGGTTCAGATCAGCCCCAAAAGCTCTAAAAATCCTCTGCTCTTAATTATGAAAGTGTAATGTAAAGCGTATCTAATTAAAACACTAAAAACTCTATTATATAGGTCTAATCTCGGCCAGGGTCTTCTGTGTAAATACTGGAACTATCTTGGGCTTCTTTGCAAATCTTCATAACTTCATTAAACCGACGCGTACGGCCCATCTCGCTAGTGTGTCGACCGATGCACAAGGTGTGTCGGTCGATGCATGATCAATAAATCGGACAGTGAGTTAAGCTCTCGGCCAAAACGTCCCAAAAGTCCCAAAATGCTCCAAATATCTCCAATTAGCTCCAAACCTGATTAAACCTGTAAAAGACTCTAAACAAAGACAAAAGACACTAAAAACACATCTATATCATGGTCTAAAATGGGTAAAAACCATGATATATCAAATATCAAGTGATACTTGATGTCTTTCCAATCTTGTCAACTGTCAAGACTCGTTTCATTGAGTAATAGGCTTGCAGTGCAAGGTGTCCACAATTACATGAGTAAGGCAGGAAGTAATCGTGTTGATGGGCTTGCAGTGCAAGGCGTCAACAATTACATGACTGAAAGGATTGGTTTACTTGACTGGGCCATCAAAATCGTTTTGGGCTCAGAGACATCAGGTGGATTTGACATAAGATGTCAGTCCACAACCAAGAGTTGTATTGGATACAACTAGCAAGGTTGTTGCTTACCTAGATAGCTAAATTTGGGTGACAGCCAGTGCCTCACTCAAGTTTAGTGAAGTATGGGTCTTGGATCATTATATTCATGTGAGGAAACATTGTTTGAATATAATGCGAGTTTTCTTAAAAGTTAAGACTTCTCATTTCTTGAACATCATAACTAAACATTTTCTTTTCTATGTTCTCAGCTATGACTACTACTCATAATAATTCTTTCTCCCTGCGATCCGTCCTTGAGAAGGACAAGTTAAATGGATCGAATTTTCTCGAATGGTATCGGAACTTGAGAATTGTTCTCAAGAAGGAGAAGCGGGACTATGTCCTTGAAAATGTTCTCCCTGAAAAACCGAGAGCCAATGCTCCACATGCAGAAAGGAATGCTTGGGATAAGCATTCTAATGATGTGGTCGATGTGAATTGTCTCATGTTGGCTACCATGAACTCGGATTTGCAGAAGCAATACGAGAACGTGGAGTCGCCCGTGGAGATGATCACTAGCCTGAAAAGTATGTTTCAGGAGCAAGCACGAACTGAGAGATACCAGACGGTTAAATCTCTCATTGAATGCAAGCTACCAAAGGACAGTCCAGTCAGTCCTCATGTCATTAAGATGATGGGTTATATTGATAACCTGGGGAGGCTGGATTGTCCCATTAGCCAAGAGTTGGCTACTGACATCATTCTGCAGTCACTGCCGTCAAGTTATGATCAGTTTGTTATGAACTATAACATGAACAACTTGACGAAGACGTTGACTGAACTGCATGGGATGCTCAAGACAGCTGAGCCAAATATCAAGAAGGGCACTCCGAATGTACTTCTGGTACAAGGAGGTAAGAAGTTTAAGAAACTTGGCAAAGGGAAGGGAAAGGGCAAAGCTGTCCCGGTTGAGAACCAGGACACGCCTGCGCCAGCCCCCAAGCCCAAGCCTGGCCCATCTGTGACTGATAAGTGCCATTACTGTAAAGAGCTTGGACATTGGAGGAGAAATTGTGACAAATTCTTGGAAGAGAAGAAGAAGAAGAAGAAGACTTTCGAGACTTCATCTTCAGGTATTTATGTTATAGAAGTAAATGTTACTACTTCTGGTTCTACTTCTTGGATATTGGATACCGGTTGTGGTGCTCATATTTGTACAAATATGCAGGGCCTAAGCAACAGTAGGACATTGGAAAAGGGACAAGTGGACCTGCGTGTGGGGAATGGAGCAAGAGTTGCTGCATTAGCCGTAGGAACATTTAACTTGTCTTTACCTTCTGGTTTGGTTTTAGAACTTCATAGTTGCTACTATGTACCTGCTATAAGCAGAAATATTATTTCTATTCCTGTTTTGGATTTGGAAGGATATCAGTTTTCAATTAAGAATAAATGTTGTTCTTTTGATTACAATGATATGTATTATGGTAGCAGCCCATTAGAGAATGGGCTTTATGTTCTAAACCAAAGCACACAAATCTATAACATTAACACCAAGAGATTCAAATCAAATGACACGAATCATACTTTTCTATGGCATTGTCGTTTGGGCCACATAAATGAGAAACGGATTCAAAAGCTCCATAGTGATGGGCTTTTGGGCTCATTTGATTATGAATCATGTGAGAAATGTGAATCTTGTTTACTAGGCAAAATGACTAAGGCCCCTTTCAACAAATCAAATGAAAGGGCCAGTGACCTATTGGGCCTTATACATACAGATGTATGCGGCCCAATGAGCACAAGTGCCAGAGGAAATTTTCGATACTTCATTACCTTCACTGATGATTTCAGCAAGTATGGCTATGTCTATTTAATGAGACACAAGTCAGAATCTTTTGAAAAGTTCAAAGAGTTCCAAAATGAAGTACAGAATCAACTTACTAAAAGTATTAGGCTCTTCGATCAGATCGTGGAGGAGAATACTTAAGCCAAGAATTCAGTGATCATTTGAGAGATTGTGGAATTGTTTCACAACTCACTCCTCCTGGAACACCACAATGGAATGGGGTGTCCGAGAGGAGGAATCGAACTCTATTAGATATGGTTCGATCAATGATGAGTCTCTCAACTCTTCCATTATCCTTTTGGGGATACGCTCTAGAAACGTCTGCGTTTACACTTAATAGGGTTCCGTCAAAATCAGTTGCAAAGACACCACATGAGATGTGGACTGGAAATGTTCCGAATGTGTCTTTCCTGAAGATTTGGGGTTGTGAAGCTTATGTTAAGCGATTAATTACAGATAAGCTCGAACCCAAATCTGATAAGTGCTACTTCGTTGGTTATCCTAAGGAAACCAAGGCATACTACTTTTACAACCAATCCGAGAACAAAGTATTTGTTGCTCGGAACTGTGTTTTTCTTGAGAGAGAGTTTCTTTCCAAGAGAAACAGTGGGAGTAAAGTACAACTCGAAGAAGTTCGAGAACCGCAGGAAAATGCTCAACCCGTAGAGGAAGAGCAACAGTTGGATCTACAAAGAGTTGTAGACCCAACGCCTGTGGAGCCAGAAATTCGTAGATCCGAAAGGATCCGTCACGAACCCGAGAGATATGGATTTCTCGTAACCAATTGTCATGATTTATTGATCATTGACAGTGACGAGCCCGCGAATTACGAAGAATCAATGATGAGCCCTGACTCCGAAAAGTGGCTGAAAGCCGCTGAATCCGAAATGGGATCCATGTCACAGAACCAAGTATGGACTTTGGTTGATTTACCCAATGGTGCAAGACCCATAGAGTGTAAATGGATTTTCAAGAAGAAAATTGATGTGGATGGAAATATTCAGATATATAAAGCAAGGCTGGTGGCAAAAGGTTTCAAACAAATTCATGGTATAGACTATGAAGAAACTTATTCACCTGTAGCCATGCTTAAATCCATTCGGATTCTCCTAGCAACAGCTGCTCATTATGATTATGAGATCTGGCAAATGGACGTGAAAACAGCTTTCCTTAATGGAATTCTGGAAGAGGATGTGTACATGACACAGCCCGAAGGTTTCATCGATCCTAATGCTGCTAGGAAAGTATGCAAGCTTCATCGATCCATTTATGGATTGAAGCAAGCATCTCGGAGTTGGAATCTTCGTTTTGATGAAGCAGTCAAAAAGTTTGACTTCATCAGGAACGAAGAAGAACCATGTGTTTACAAGAAGACTAGTGGGAGCGCTGTTGCATTTCTCGTGTTGTATGTAGATGACATACTTCTTCTTGGAAATGACGTTCCGTTGTTACAGTCTGTTAAGACTTGGCTCGGAAGTTGTTTTTCAATGAAAGACATAGGAGAAGCCGCGTATATTCTTGGAATAAGAATCTATAGAGATAGATTAAACAAGTTAATTGGACTGTGTCAAGACACTTATATCGATAAAGTCTTACACAGATTCAGAATGCAAGATTCCAAGAAGGGCTTCATACCAATGTCTTATGGCATAAGTCTCAGCAAGAAGCAGTGTCCTGAGACACCTGCTGAGCGAGAGCGCATGAGTCGGATTCCCTATGCCTCGGCGTTGGGATCCATCATGTATGCCATGCTCTGTACTCGTCCGGATGTTGCTTGTACTTTAAGCATGACGAGTAGATACCAATCGGATCCAGGTGAAAGTCACTGGACAGCAGTCAAGAATATTCTGAAGTATTTGAGAAATACTAAGGATAAATTCTTGGTGTAGGGAGGAAGTGATGAGCTGGTAGTAAGTGGTTACACAGACGCAAGTTTCCAGACAGACAAAGATGATTTCCGATCACAATCTGGTTACATCTTCTGCCTGAATGGCGGTGCAGTCAGCTGGAAGAGTTCCAAGCAGGACACTGTAGCAGATTCCACAACTGAAGCTGAGTACCTCGCTGCTTCTGAAGCGGCAAAGGAGGCTGTTTGGATCAAGAAGTTCATCACTGAACTTGGTGTGATTCCTAGTATTTCTGAGCCAGTGGCTTTGTATTGTGACAACAATGGAGCCATTGCGCAAGCAAAGAAACCTAGATCACACCAGAAATCCAAACACATAGAAAGGCGATATCACCTTATCCGTGATATTGTGAATAGAGGAGATGTGAAGATCAGCAGAGTCCCGACGGATGAGAATGTTGCTGATCCACTAACCAAGCCCCTCCCAAGGCCCAAGCATGAGTTTCACACTGCTGCTGTAGGCATTAGATTTCTTAAGATATGATCTTGTTTTCAGTGGGAGTTATATTTGGTTTTTAGTTATGACTTGATGTTCGTAAAACATAATTTGGTTATGTTATTTTAATAAAATTTTTTCAGTATTATTTAATTGTGTTATTAAATAATTGTCCCAAAAGTAATTTATGACATTTTATAGGTCATCAAGTATGTGACTTGATCATGAAACCCTATAATCAATAAATGACATAAATTATAGATGGTCCCTGGTCGAGGTTGTTAAAATGGGACGTTAACAACCACGTGAGACTAGTATGTGAGGTGACTGATGACTATGTTTCATGGAGTCATTAATAAGTGTATTAAAGTCAATCACATAGATATGTGTTAGAGAACACATGATCGGAATTGACCCGTTAATGAGAACTCTACAAGATGTTATATGAGTGTCATAAGAGTTTCTCATTACGACTATAGAGTATAGTCCTTAGACCTGAGTTCATCATGTCCTCTTGTATATGGATTGATTCGTCTTGACTTTGTCAAACGTCAGCTGTAACTAGTGATCATAAAGACACTGATTAGGCGTGTCATGAGATATAAAAGATACATGGATGGAACAAGATGGGATTTGTACCTCCTATATAACAGGAGTTAAATATCTCTGGGCCTATCGAAGATTTGATACTGGAAATGCGTGGCCGCGCTCAAACGAGCTGATTGTCAGTCGTTTGCTTTTTCATCAGTACAAATCGGGATTCGATAAACGTGATCTAGCTTAATAAGGATGACACAGTTCTTGCCTTATGCTAGATTGAGATATGGATACAAAGGGATTAAAAGGGAATAGACGATTCCAGTACAAGTGGGAGATTGTTGGGAATGTCCTGAAATCTATTTGTACTTACTCTGAGAGAAAGTCGTGTTGTCGAGATGACACAATCATATGACACTAGGTAGTCATAACGCTTTGCTAGAAGCCACTTATGATCAATGAGTTGAGAACTCATTGCTAATGTTATATGATCCTACAGGGTCACACACCTAAGCAAACTGGACATTGCATGAGAGGATGATCATTAATGTAATGATCGGATGAATGCATATTTGATATGCATTCAATATCGACTTTTCTGGGCGATGTCGGTCGACACGACTCGCGGATTAGCGGATTAAATCGGTTTAATCATTAGTTAATCCCGTGGCGGTTTAAGTCGACATATATAAGATATATGGTCGACCTAAACTCGTCTCTAACCTAATTCACAGCCACCAGAAACAGAAAAGAAACCTCTCAAGAGATTGGATCTCAAAAGGCACTAGCATCCCTTCCCATTCAGTTTGTGTGCGTGTGGATACCAGTAGAGGCGCAGCATTTGAGGCGCTCTAGATCTCGATTACTTGCAAATAACTTCCGCTGCTAATCACCAGGTAATCTCCAGATCTGATAGATTCAATTACATGAACCTTAGATCCTAGGCTCGGAATTCAGACTAGGGTTGCTAATCCTGATTAGAACTGCTAGAAATTCCTTCACAAAGCATTGTAGACAGTAAATATCCAAGCGGAAGTATGTGATATGATTAAGAATCCGATTCAAGACATAGAGTTGGATCCAGAAATAAAACTGATGGACGCGGAAACATCGAGTCAAGCGGCTACGTTAATTGATGCGCCAAGATCGTTAAAGGAAGAAGTGTTGCTAGAAAAGGAATCAATTCTTGAGAAAGAAAATGAGATGAAAGATGCGATGCTGAACCATTCCATGAATAAGACCGCAGCGTTGGTAAATGAGGTATCATTTTCTTTTCTGGAACCAAGCCATAGGTTTGACAAACTGCCGTCTATGTTCCTTAACAAAGATAGCTCACAATTACTGGGTAGTTTTTCATTGGATGAATTACGATATGGTACGGGAGTTTATGTTTGGGTTGCTCCGAAAGTGGAACAACAATATGTATCCATACCGAAGGAGAAGTGGTAGAGTGGACCCATGATTCGGTAGATGCTAATGGTGATATAATTGCACACCACCTATTCGATAAAATGGCTGGTTGCATCAACATAGTTCAACATTCTGTCTTTGTTGAGCACAATGCCAAGTCTTTCCTAGTTAATTCTACTTCAGCTCTTACCACAGAAAAGATGACAGAAGAGAGCTATTACGAAGAGTATATGTGCAGAAATGCAGAAAACATTTCCATGGATAACTTAGATTGGAAGTTGGGATATAATATTCTGACTCAAATGATGTTGTTGCGATTCATAACAGGCTCAAAGAAGATAGCATTTTGCAAAGATTGGTGGTTTAAATACAAAGTTAAAGCATGTGAGGAGAAAGAGATGATTCTAGAACAGGTCGTGTCTCAGATTGAAGCGTTTGAAAAGGGGGTTAGGTGTTCGTCTTCACCAGAAGTGGTGTTAAAGAAAGAATCATATCTTGCGATTGATTGCTCATATCATGAGAAGACTTGGAGATGTACACAAGAGTTGTTTGCTCACGTGTATCATAAGATCATACGTACGACGAAGCTGAGCAAATGCTTCAAATACTGGAGATTCAAGTTTAAAGGGAAGGCAAAGTCACGAATATGGAGAAAAGAAAAGCCATGTCCTAAGGATTTCCAGGAACTTGATGTTGATAAAGTTGGTTCTGCACAAGTGCATGGGTTGGTTGATGTTATTCTGATGTATTCTGTTGAACAGAGAAGAAAGTCGTGCCACTCTAAGTATAAATCTGGAACGACGTTGAGACTAAACGTTCAGCTGCTACACTTAGTAATGCTGAAAAGAAACAAGTATTTGTTGTTGAAATATAAGCTGAGAAAGGATTGCATACTGGTGGAGGAGAAAAATGGAATGGGTTATGTAGCTAATGATACTTTTGATATCTTGGTAAGTATTATCGGTAAAAATGATGCGGGTGTGAATAAGAGGCAGGACGTTCGCATCAGAGTGGCACAAAATGAGTTTGCTACATTGATGGTGGTTGGTGTATTAGTTCTCAGCGGTAGAGATGGATTTTTGCAAGAGATCATTAAGAGAAGGCTTAAAGTGGTTGGAAACAAAGGAGAACCCAGCTTCACAACTGCCATGAAAGCAAGTTTAATACATGACAAGCAATTTTTTTCCTGAGCCAATTGAAGTTGCTGATGAAGCTGACTGGATTCTTGAAGTTGAGCTATGGAAATGAAGCAGAAATTTAATATGTCTCAGATTTTGTGCAACCTATGGATGCAGCAAGTTACAATAGTGCACATGTTTCTTCTTGGTCATGTTAAGTTCTACATGAAGCATATATGTGGCTATAAACAACTACAAATAGTTTCTGGTGTGGTATTTTATACGATCAGGTTTTAATCCCTAGATCTACACTGCAAGTGCACAGACGTGAGCTAGTAGTATATAGGGTATCGAATCCACAAAGACTCAAGATCTTGCGATAGATTGTAGAACGTCGAATTAAGCTAGGTGAAACAGAGAGTAAGCAATAAATCAGAGCAATAAAGTAAATCAAGTGGTTTGTAAGCAATCATGCAAAGCGTCATGTCAAGGGAGTTCTCAGGAAATTAGGAATACATGCTAATCAATCAATCGTGATCTAATTAAGAACTGTTCTAGAACTAGAATCACAGAAGCATAAGAAACCAACTTTCGTTGAGGATATTATCTATGTCTAACAATCCTCGCAAACCAACTTTCGTTGCGAGTTCTAGAGATCCTAAACATACATTAAACTCAAGTTCTTTCGTTCACAATTCTTCTAAACCAAATTTCTTTGTGAATAGTCAAATTGCTCATCTAGGTTCTTTCTAGTTAATAATCAACTGTCGTTGCAGAAATCAACCTAAGATCAATAATCTAAGTAGCTAATTCAGATTAAGCATTAAGAACAACCCTAGATGAAGAACTAGCAGATATGAATCCCTACAGATTGATCAACCTATAATTCCATGAAATCCCTGTGAGAATCCATAAACCTAACAGGTAAACTACTCAGACATGGCAGATGAAACAAAAGACATGTTGAATAGAAAACCAAATATCATAAAGTAGAAACAAGGAATATGAGTTCCAAATCTCTCTCTTTGAATAGAATAGAGCGTATGAAAAGCGTCGCCTAAACAATGTCTTAAAAACACTAATATAATGATCTAAACTCGTCTGGGTCTTCTTTGTAATTATGAGAAACTTCTGGACCAAAGCTGCAATTTCCAAACTCTTCATTAAACCGCCGATAAAAGTCTGTCTCGCATATGTGTCGATCGATGCACAATGTGTGTCGATTGACACAAGTATCCAGAATCGACTCCAACTTCTTCTTCTCGGGCAAATGCTCCAAATAGCTCCAGAATGCGCCATAATGTCCAAATCCACTCCATACGTACCTAGACCTGTAAACACACATAAAAGGACTCCAAAAGACTCTAAAAGACTCGATAACAAAGACATATACCATGGTTGAAAGTCCTAAAAACCATGATATATCAGTGTTACGGTTGGACAATATTAACTAGAAGGGGAAGAAAGCTAGATTCATGATGAGAAAACAGCAAACTATTAATAGTAAGCAGAAAACGACGCTACTAGAGAAGATTCTTGCCGAAACCCATGATCTCAACAACATGGTTTCCATTGTTGGTATTGACTGCAATCAGTCTGTGATCACTTTCATTGTTTGGCACCATTGGAAAACTAAGGACCAGGCGCATCTGACTTATTCTGCTTACTCAAAAGCGACGAAGAAAAAAGATACAAGCGATTGGCTCCTAAATTTCGTTGAAAGCAGAAATGCAGAACCCATGCAAAGGGATGAGGTATACTGGGAGTTTGAGAATAATTGTCTAACTAAAATGGTGTTGGAAGCTATGGCTAAGCGAAACATCTCTAACAACAGAACAATGATAAAAGGTGTCAAAGTTTTGTTGTCAGCTACTTGCGGTAAAACAACAGATGGGTTGAAGATATTGATTCAAAAAATGCTACTGTCAGTGCATGAATACAAGCTACTGCATTGGATAAAGTACAAGGCGGAGACAGGGGATTATGTACTTCTCAATACAGCAATGTCGAGTGATAAAGGAAACACATATAAACTGGTGGGAATGATGATACAACCACAATTGTCGAGCTTATGGTGCCAAGTAAAGCATAAATGGAAATCTAAACTTTTACAATCCAGCTCAGATATGGCCAGAGTTCAGGCTTGCAGGGTGGTTATTGTTGGAATTGTGTCCAGTAATCTCGGTACTGTCTCTAGAAAGTAAGAGTATGTCAATGATCAGACATAAGTCATATAATACTGGGGGTCATGATGGCTTGCTAGAGTCCGCTCATGATCTATAAGTCTTGGACTTATTGCCTTTATTATATGATCCCATATGGGTCACACGCCTAAGCTAACAGGAAAATGTGTAGGAACGTTTTAGCAGAAGTACAGTAAAAGTGCTAGGCATTTACTGCACTTAGAGAGAATAAAAGGTTTAGCCACTGTGCATCGATCGATGCATAAGGTGCAACGATCGATGCAGTGCGCAAACACCGACGAGTTAATTGGTATTTGGGCCAAATGGCCCAAACGGAACAGGACGAGTTTTGTGTCATAAAACTCGAGTTTCAGACTGATTAACCCTAACACTTGAGCCGTAAACTCTCTCTCTCCGCGCCGAGTTCCCCTTGTGGTCTAGCAGCTGTTTCCTGTGAAAGCGTGTGTGAACCTTTGGAGGATTCATCCCTCGGTGTTTCTCTGATCTCAGACATACCATCCATTTCCGCTGCAATAACAGGTATAAGGTGAGATCATCATTTGTTTCTATTCTGAGAAGAACCTAGATCGCATGTTTAGGATAATCTGAATCTGGAATTGAATCAGGATTGATCTAAACGTTCCAACAGTGGTATCAGAGCTTTAGGTTCTGGTTTTTCTTGTTTTAGATTCATGTTTAGGTTGTTTATTCTGTTTAGAAGTGTTTTGAATCCATTACTGATAAGAAAAACACTTAAAAACAAGAATTGAATCCTAAACAAACTGTTTAAAAATCGCATGACCAAACTATATTGATTTGGTATGTGATCTAAACTGATTTTGCATCGACTGAGATCGCATTGCATCGATCGATGCAATGCAAGGATCGATCGTTGCAGTCGCGAGAGATTGACCGCGATCGCATGGATCGTTCAAACGATCGCATGGATCTCGCGAGAATCTCTCGGCCAAACCTGATAACCGTTCGTGCACGCGTGAGAGCATCGATCGATGCAGGATCGATGAACGATCGTTGCAGGATCGATGCTGTGAGCATCGATCGATGCGGTTAGGTTTTTGGCTCGGTTTAATTTAATTAAAATTAAACGTCGCGGTTTAATAAACGGATTTGATAATTTTATCATGTCTGGTTAAACCGGGATAAGAAATCCAATGTCGAAAGAATTATTGGATTTAGTGCCTAAACCAGGAATTTCTAATTTGATTTGGTTGGACCAAATAAATTGAGAAAATCCGGTTTAGTAAATAACCGGTTGACAATAGTGGTCATCGTAGTAATTAAAACTTGGTTAGACCAGTTTTAATGAACCAGACCGGTTATGTCAAATAATTGGACAATTGGGTCATGTCTTGGACATGGACAAATTCTTGGGCCTCGGGCCAAGAAGTTAAAACAATTGGGCCAATTATTTGAGTCTTTCTTCAGATCAATTTAAAATTTATTTTATAAAATTATAAAGTCGATTTTAAATTAAAGTTTCCGAAATTTTGAAATTAGAAAGTTTCTTAAAATAGAAGTTTCTGGATTTGCGGGTTTTGGATTTTAAGAAATTTCTAAAATTAGAAAGTTTCCGGTTTTAGAAAGTTTCCAATTTTAGAAAGTTTCCAAAATAGAAAGTTTCCCGATGTAGTAATCTTCTATTTTGGGAATGAAATTTTAATAAACCTACGAACCTCAAATAATATCAAACGTTGGATGTCTTGTCCAGGCTATGTCAGCTGTCAAAGCCCATTCAATTGTATTCATGGCCTTACAGTGTGAGGGTGTCTGCTTTTGCGTGGGTAAGGCGGTTTGTGATTCATAAATGTCATTGGGAGTCCCAGACATTAATGATTACATGACTGTATAGTCTGGTTTTCTTGACTAGGCCATCGGGAGTCCCGGGCCTTGAGACATCAGAGTGAATTGGGCCTCGGGTCCAGATTCACAACCAAGAGTTATGTCACGGATATAATTAGCCGATATAGGGCTTACCGATATAAGCTAAGGTTGGGTGACGGCCAGTGGCCCACTTTAATCTTAGTTATATGTGGATCTTGGAATCATTATATTCTATTGAGGGTAACTGATGTTATTGAATATAATGCGTGATTAATCATATTAAATTTTTAATACAAGATTAGTCATTTTGAACATAATATCTAATAACCTTTTTATTTATATATTTCAGATATGACTACTACAAGCACACAAAACACATTCTCGATCCGGTCTGTTCTCGAGAAGGAGAAGCTGACTGGAACGAACTTCCTGACATGGTCAAGGAACTTGAGGCTGGTCCTCAAGCAGGAGAAGAAGGATTATGTCCTTCGTGATCCCCTCCCCGAGAGGCCTCTTGCCAATGCTGCCAGGACTCTGCACAATGCTTGGGAAAAGCATTCGTCAGATGAAAATGATGTCTATTGCCTGATGTTGGTGACAATGACTCCTGAGCTGCAAAAATAGTTCGAAAGTGTATTGTCTCCCATCGAGATAATGGCAAGCCTGAAATCGCTTTTTCAGGAGCAGGCTAGAACTGAGAGGTTCCAGACAGTTAAGAACCTCTTGGACTGTAAGTTGGCTGCGAATGCGGCAGTGAGTCCACATGTCTTGAAGATGATGGGTTATCTCGATCATCTTCAGAAACTCGACTGCCCAATCAGCCAGGAACTTGCCTGCGACATCATTCTGCAGTCTTTACCTGCAAGCTATGATCAGTTCATTCTGAACTTTAACATGCATGGCTTGAGTAAGACACTACCTGAGCTTCACGGAATGCTCAAGACTGCAGAGCCCAATTTGAGGAAAACCGCCAAGGACCCCAATGTGCTTATGGTGCAAAAGGGCAAGGGGTTTAAGAAATCCTCTGCTAAGGATAAGGGAAAGGCCAAGGCCGTCCAAGTCACGGACAAGGACACGCCAAAGCCCAAGCCCAAGTCCAAAGCTGGGCCAACTGACATGTGCAGGTTCTGCAAAGAACTGGGGCATTGGAGAAGAGATTGTAAGAAATTCCAGGAAGGTCTAAAGGAATTGAAGAAGAAGACTCTCGAGACTTCTTCATCAGGTATTTTTGTTATAGAAGTTAATACAACTACTTCTGATAATACCTCATGGGTTATGGATACTGGTTGTGGGGCTCATATTTGTACTAATATGCAGGCACTCAGCAACAGTAGAGGGCTGAAGCAAGGACAAGTGGAGCTACGAGTTGGGAATGGAGCGAAAGTTCCAGCACTAGCTGTAGGCACATACTTGTTGTCTTTACCTTCGGGATTGATTTTAGAACTCAATAATTGTTATTTTGTACCTGCTATAAGCAGAAATATTATTTCAATTTCTTTGTTGGATTTGGAAGGTTATGATTTTTCAGTTAAGAATAAATTATGTTCCTTCAATCGCAACAATTTGTTCTATGGTTCTGCCCCTCTTTCGAATGGGCTTTACATACTCGATCAATCCGCGCCAATTTATAACATTAATACAAAACGGTTCAAACCTAATGAGGAGAACCAAACGTTTCTATGGCATTGTCGTTTAGGGCACATCAGCGAGAAACGCATCAAGAGGCTCCATTCGAATGGACTTCTTGGCTCATTTGACTTTGAGTCATGTGAGAAATGCGAATCCTGCATGATGGGCAAAATGACACGGGCCCCCTTTAACAAACCTAACGAGAGGGCCAGTGACTTATTGGGCCTGATACACACTGATGTGTGTGGCCCAATGTCCACAAATGCAAGAGGAAACTATCAGTACTTCATTACCTTCACTGATGATTTCAGTAGGTATGGATATGTTTATTTGATGAAACATAAGTCTGAATCTTTTGAAAAGTTCAGAGAATTCCAAAATGAAGTACAGAACCAACTTGGCAAAAGCATTAAGGCTCTTCGGTCTGACCGAGGAGGAGAATACTTAAGCCAGGAATTCAGTGATCATCTGAGAGAATGTGGGATCGTATCCCAACTCACTCCTCCTGGAACACCACAATGGAATGGTGTGTCTGAGAGGAGAAATCGAACCTTATTGGATATGGTTCGGTCTATGATGAGTCACACAGACCTTCCAATATCCCTTTGGGGATATGCTCTGCTAACAGCAATGTTCACTCTAAATAGAGCGCCATCAAAAGCAGTAGCAAAGACACCATATGAATTATGGACTGGAGAAGCTCCAGTGCTGTCTTATCTCAGAATTTGGGGTTGTGAAGCTTATGTCAAGAGATTAATCTCAGACAAGCTTACACCAAAATCTGATAAATGCTATTTCATTGGTTATCCACGGGAAACCAAGGCTTATTACTTCTATCTACGTTCCGAGAACAAGATTTTTGTTGCCCGGGATTGTAACTTTCTTGAGAGGGAGTTTCTCTCTAAGAAAGACAGTGGGAGTAAGGTACTGCTTGAAGAAATTCAAGATGAACAGGATACTGCCCAACCTAATGAGGAAGAGCAGCAGGAGGACCTACAAGAAATTGTAGAGCCTGAACCTGTAGTACCTGAAGTTCGAAGATCCGGGAGGATCCGTCACGAACCCGAGAGATATCAAGGATTCCTCGTGACTAACTGTCATGATCTTTTGATCATTGATGGTGATGAACCATCGAACTTCAATCAAGCCATGATGGGCCCAGATTCCTCTAAGTGGCGCAAGGCCACTGATTCCGAAATGGACTCCATGTCGGTCAACCAAGTTTTTCGTTGGTTGACTTACCCGCTGGTGTAAAAGCCATCGAGTGCAAATGGATCTTCAAGAAGAAGATTGACGTGGATGGAAATGTCCAGATTTATAAAGCCAGGTTGGTGGCAAAAGGTTTCAGACAAGTTCACGGTGTGGACTACGATGAAACCTATTCACCAGTGGCTATGATGAAATCTATTCGGATTCTACTAGCAACTGCAGCTTTTCATGATTATGAAATTTGGCAGATGGACGTGAAAACCGCCTTCCTGAATGGTATTCTGGAAGAGGATGTGTATATGACACAACCTGACGGTTACATAGATCCGAAGAATGCTGGGAAAGTATGCAAGCTTCAGAAATCCATTTATGGATTGAAGCAAGCATCGAGGAGCTGGAATCTTCGTTTTGATGAAGCGATCAAGCAATTTGACTTCATCAGAAACGAAGAAGAACAATGCGTGTATAAGAAATCTAGTGGGGGCAAGATTGTATTTCTTATTCTGTATGTCGATGACATACTGCTTCTCGGAAACGACGTTCCAATGCTAAAGTCCGTAAAAGACTGGCTTGGAAGTTGTTTTTCCATGAAAGACATGGGTGAAGCCGCATACGTTCTTGGAATTAGGATCTATCGGGATAGACCTAAGAGGCTGATAGGCTTGTGTCAAGACTCATACATTGACAAAGTCCTACAAAGATTCAGCATGAAAGATTCCAAGAAGGGCTTCACGCCAATGGTACATGGCACAACGCTAAGCAAGAAGCAGAGCCCTACGTCGGCTGCTGAGCTTGAGCGCATGAAGAATATTCCTTATGCATCTGCAATAGGATCTGTCATGTATGCCATGATCTGTACTCGTCCTGATGTTGCTTATGCATTGAGCATGACGAGTAGATACCAGTCAAATCCAGGTGAAAACCATTGGATTGCCGTAAAGAATATCTTGAAGTATCTAAGACATACTAAGGATAAATTCTTGGTGTACGGTGGAAGTGATGTGCTTAAAGTCAGTGGATTCACGGACGCAATTTTCCAGACAGACACAGATGATTTCCGGTCACAGTCCGGTTATGTCTTTTGTCTGAATGGCGGTGCAGTAAGTTGGAGAAGCTCCAAGCAGGACACCGTTGCTGATTCCACTACAGAAGCTGAATATATCGCCGCCTCAGAAGCAGCGAAGGAAGCTGTTTGGATACGAAAGTTCATTATGGAACTAGGTGTGATACCAGATGCGGCTGAGCCTCTGGCGCTATTTTGTGACAACAATGGTGCTATAGCTCAGGCAAAGGAACCAAGATCACACCAGAAATCCAAGCATGTTCAAAGAAGATATCACTTGATACGTGACATCGTTAATAGAAAGGAAGTCAAGATCAGCCGAGTTCCGACAGATGATAATGTCGCTGATCCGTTGACAAAGCCACTCCCAAGACCTAAGCTCGAGTTCCTGACTGAAGCTGTAGGCATTAGAAACATTGAAATGTAATCTAAATTTGAGTGGGAGTTTTGTGAGCTTTATTTTAGTTATTTGATATGTTCTTGTAAAACATTATTTTATGTTTAATGAAATTATTATTTCAAGATTATTTTAACTGTGATGAAATAATCGTTCCAAAATGATATGAAGCATTTTATAGGTCATCAAAGTAAGTGATTTGATCTTGAGTCATCAAAGTCATTTAGCTTGATCATGAGACCCTATATTTGATAAATGTTTTATATCATCCTGTCCCTAGTCGAAGGTTGTTGAAACTGGAACACCAACAACCGTGTGAGACTGGATTGGTACGTGACTTATGACAAAGTCTCAGTGTGTCATAGATGCGCGGCATCAAAGTCAGTACATAGGTGCATGTTGGGAACATACGACCGGACAAGACCCGCTTATAAGAACTCTTCAGGATATTTATATCTGTGTCATAAGAGATTCTTACTACGACTATAGAGTATAGTCCTTAGACCTGAGTTCACATGCATGTGATTGCACATGGACTGGTGTACTTTGATCATTGTCTAACGCTATCGTTCTGCGATAGCTATAAGGACCTTGTTTGGGTACATCATGAAATGAGTAGTTTACAGTGATGGAACAAGATGGGATTTGTCCCTCCAATATAAATGGAGTGAATATCTCTAGGCCAATCGGAGATTTGAATACTGGAAAACGCATGGCCATGCTCAAACGGACTTTCCCGAGTCGTTTGGATTGTCAGTATCAAATCAGAGTCCGATGAACAAGATTAGGCTTTATAAGGATGACACTAATCTTGCCTTATGACTAATCGAGATATTGAGACAAAAGGATTATGAATACAGAGATTCCAGTACAAGTGGGAGATTGTTGGAATTGTGTCCAGTAATCTCGGTACTGTCTCTAGAAAGTAAGAGTATGTCAATGATCAGACATAAGTCATATAATACTGGGGGTCATGATGGCTTGCTAGAGTCCGCTCATGATCTATAAGTCTTGGACTTATTGCCTTTATTATATGATCCCATATGGGTCACACGCCTAAGCTAACAGGAAAATGTGTAGGAACGTTTTAGCAGAAGTACAGTAAAAGTGCTAGGCATTTACTGCACTTAGAGAGAATAAAAGGTTTAGCCACTGTGCATCGATCGATGCATAAGGTGCAACGATCGATGCAGTGCGCAAACACCGACGAGTTAATTGGTATTTGGGCCAAATGGCCCAAACGGAACAAGACGAGTTTTGTGTCATAAAACTCGAGTTTCAGACTGATTAACCCTAATACTTGAGCCGTAAACTCTCTCTCTCCGCGCCGAGTTCCCCTTGTGGTCTAGCAGCTGTTTCCTGTGAAAGCGTGTGTGAACCTTTGGAGGATTCATCCCTCGGTGTTTCTCTGATCTCAGACATACCATCCATTTCCGCTGCAATAACAGGTATAAGGTGAGATCATCATTTGTTTCTATTCTGAGAAGAACCTAGATCGCATGTTTAGGATAATCTGAATCTGGAATTGAATCAGGATTGATCTAAACGTTCCAACAGTTATCTTCTCAACAATCTCTTGTCCACAGCTTCTCTTGTCCACAGCTTGGGGGGCAAGTTGTCATTAAAGGGGGGGGGAGTATTGATAAGCACACAATATAGGCTGATAAGTTGTTGTTGAGCTGGAAAAAAGAAAGTCTAACCTGAGAAGATAGAAGAAGAAGAAGAGGTTGTTAGCTTCGAGTATAAATAAAGATGAGAGTTCTTGTTGAGAGTTAGCTTTGATTGTAGAGAGAGTCTGTTGACTTGAGAAGATCATATTGGGTTAGGCCAACTGTTCTTGAGGAGAGTTCATCGGATTAAGCCGATGATTCTCATTGTTTCTTCTATCAAACTGTAATTCCATTTTGGTTTCATTCAATAAAGAGATTCAAGAGTTCTGTGATTGAGTTTGAAGAAGAATCAGAGCTCAAACTCCATCACAACTTGCTTCTTCTTCCCCTCGATCTTGTAAACTATGAAACGGTGTGTCCTTTTCGCCTTGATTTCCAGAAATCTTAGCTTGCAGTCATCATGCACAGCCATTCATGATGTCGTGTTAGCCTGTTGTTGAACCAAAGAAAAGTAAGATGACAATCCAACATTCACACATTTCTTGGAACTGATCCATCAGTTCAAAACAAAGTGAGATATGGAAAAGTAGAACAAAATAAAAATGCAAAGAAAACGAAACATCTGTATATCAATTTGAGCGAGAGTGATCATGAAAATTGATAAATAACAATTTCATCACACGAGAAGTGGATGAATAAGAACAATCGAATATTACCGAAATTGAAAATATCTACTCATAAATGATTTCAGTCTTAGTTATATCGCAATTGAGATAAACACAGTTAAATTATCAGAGAAGTTCTAGTGCGATTTTGATCCTAGATCAGCCACAAAAACACCAAAACTCAGAGAGATTTAAACCAAATAACAAGTCCATCTACAGATCTAATCAAAACAACAAAATGAGCTTTTTTATATCCAAGACGAAACCAAACGCGTTGCAACCCCAAATCTCAGAGACGCAATCAAGATAAAAAATAAATAAAAGTAAATGGAAAATTGAGCTCACCATCAACAATATCATATGTCCCCCGATTTATTAGAACAATTAAATATTTTTTAATTCGGTAAATGGGTAAGTTACGAATTTACCCCACCATTTTTATTCTATTTACACCCATAAACCAACCCGACCCACCAATCCCGACCCGATATCCATTTATCTCGGATCCTCTCTCCTAATTAGTGTCGAAAAGGGAAAATCAAAAGCTCATAATTTCAATTTTAACTCTGGCGAGTTGAAATTGGACTCCGACGACGCGACGAGACCTAACTCCGACGAAATCATCAATCGCGACACCGTTCCTAGTAGATTTCCGAGCACCTCCATCGTCTCTCCATCGTTCGCGAGAAACACCGTGAAAAGGTATGCGATTGAACCTAAATATTTATGCCGATATGATTGTAGAGAAGATGATTTTTCTTGGAATAGGTTAAGAAAATGGGATTGAAATCGGGATTAGAGGTTTGTAGGAGGCTCGGTTTTGGCTCAGTTTGTAGTTTCGATTCGATGTAGTGGAGTGGAGTAGAGTAGTGGGCGGAGCGGATTGTTTAAATAAGTAGAAACTCTATGAATCTCTATTCTAACCTCTCGATTCTCTTTTTTTGTTGTCTCTCTTAGTTACTGACGATCCGAGATGGTTACAACAAGGCGAGTGACAAAGAAGAACAAGAATTCCGGCTCTTCTTCAAAGAGTTCAAAGAAGAGGAAGAGAGAGAATGGTAATAAGGGAGAGCCTTCAAAGAAGAGGAAGAAGACTACTATAGCTCAAGGGAAGAAGATAAAGATTCAATATGCATCTCCTCCTGAAGCTCATGATTCCGAAAAGACTGTTGATGCATCTCCTGAAGCTCAATATGAAGATAATGTTGAAGATCCAACACACAAGACTGTTGATAAAGTTGACAGAAGCAAAGATCGGGGAGATGAGAGTGAAGAAGAAGGAGAGAAAGGAGATGAAACATCTCAGGAAGTTGAGGAAAAGTTAGAAGAAGACAAAGAAGAAGAAAAAGAAGAAGAACAAGAAGATGAAGAACAAGAAGATGAAGATCAAGAAGATGAAGATCAAGGAGATGAGGAGGAAGAGGAATAAGAAGGAGACAAAAGAGAAGAAAAAGGACAAGAGAACTCTGACTCAGAAGAAGCACATAGCCGCACTTTGGAAACCTCCGAGGTAAAATTAGGATGATTAAATATGTAATATTGATAGAAATATTTATGTAAAACTATAATTATTAAGTTGGGTATCATAACTTCAACTGATTTTTTGTTGCAGGATTCAGAGAAAACGACAGACCAACATCATGAGATATCTTCTCAACATCGTGAAGAAGCTCGAGAAGATGAGGTTCGAATGTAATGTTTTGTATGTAATATTGGTAGTACTAGGTAAAACTACTATGAATACTGGTAGTACTAAGTAAAACTATCAGGAATACTGGTAAGCATTTTGGTAAAGGTGTTGTTAGATTCCTAGATGTCAAAGCGAAGGTAGATGAGATGAAGAAAGCAGGTCAGGATAGGCTGAGGATGTTGGTGTTGTTGTTCTTGTGCAGCGTTCTCATAACGCAGACCAAGTGTTGTAAAAAAGCAACCCCCGTGAGTCCATTCCTTCTGAGAGCAGTGGAAGATCTCGATCTTTGTAAGACATTCCCTTGGGGGAGATTGTCTTTTGATTATATGCTTAGTCAGATCAATCACACAGTAGAGCATTTTGGAGGGTTTGTGAAAGAGGGAGGGCAATGGCCGATTCCAGGATTCTGTCTTCCATTAGTGGTTAGTGAAACACGTTTATTAGATTTGTGTAGAACTGGAAATACTAGGTAATATTATGTTCTTAGCATGGCGTAATACTGGAAATACTAAGTTATACTCTACATTTTTTTGTCTTTTTTAGCTTTTACCATTCGAGGTGATCCCTGATTTGAGGAAAAAATTCAGAGAAGAGGTAGCAGACGTAGATGAAGATTGTCCTAGGATGTGCCAGTCAAAATTCAAGAGCTGTGACATGAAAGGCTTCCCTCTGTCGAAGATTAACGAGGAACTTGGAACAACTATGGTAAGTTTTCAATATTTCCACATTAGTTTGTTTGGTTAAAATATTTAAAATGCTACTATTTTGTTTTTAGTGAAACAGGACATTGACAGTATCATGGTTGCTCGGAATGATGAGAAAAAGGCTCTTCTGCTTTGACTCACGGAGGAAAATGATGATGTTGATACGCATGATACCGTTGTGGAGAGGTGGATAAAGCGTTTGTGACAAGGATTGACCGTTTGCTTTGAAGATATGTACGACGCGGATGTCACTGCCCGAAGACCAGTTCCCGAGCCAGTTGCTGAGCCAGTTACAGAGCCAGTTGCCGCCATTGACCCTCCGGTACCGGGACACAACGCAATCGAGCAGATCCTAAACAGGTTCCAGAAAGAAATGGAGGAGCAGATGAAGGCAGTTGTGAGCACGGTTTAAGGATTTGAAGGAAGACTTACCACAGTGGAAGCCTTCATGAAGGAACTGAAGGAGAAAACCATGTAGATCGTCCTTTGTGTTTTGTTTTAGTCGTTTTGTTTTTGGTTCAGAAAATCAGGCACTCTTTTGGTTCATTTTGTGTTAACGGATGCCTTTATTTTGAATACTAGACAATGTTAAGTCTTTTGCAAGTTTAAGGTTTCTAGTTTAAGGTTCTTTTCAGGTTTAAAGTTTCAAGTTTAAGAAAGATTAATATAAAACTAAATAATAGGACAAGATTTAGTCTTTCTTAATAAGATAATGCCTTAAACAAACAATGATAATTAAGCAAACATAAATTCAAGAACAAACAACAAAGAGAGAACAAGACGAAAGAACTTAAAACTTAAAAAGTAAAGATAAAGCAAGCAAACATCATTGCAAGGTTTAACAACATAGTAATCTTAAACATTTTTCAGTTTTGCATTCTCTTCGGCATGTTTTTTAAGCTCCTCAAGCATTTGGTTTATTTGAAACTCATGGTGTGACATGTTTCAAATTTTCTTGGTAAGCTCATCAACCTCCTTCCTCAACAATGTCACATCTTCTTCTACAGCCATATCCCATGGTTTCCGAATGTGACAATCATCATCCTACGAACGAAAATTAATATTCAGTATTACTAGTGTTACTAGTGTTACTAATGTTACTAATTTACTAGTATAGCCTGGTATTACTTTTACGAAATAATCTAACAAAATCACAAAAAACACCCAGAACCTAACAGTAGTAATTCTATGACTATTAGAAAACCCCAAACGGATCAACTTAACAAGGACACCCATGTCTAACCAGGTATTCAGAGGATCCATCACTAACTTCACCTCTAAAATTGACTTGATTTTCTTACTTAGGGGCTTGAGATCTCTGGATCGGATTCCTCTGATGTACTTGACACAGCCTGTGATCCTGTTTGAGTCTGGTTTCTGATTTTCCCCTCCCTTGAAAGTAAAAAAAAAAAGAGATTAAAACCGAGGATAATCTAGTAGCTTCGAAGTGGTCACGGGAGTGGTAGAGACCCCTATTACCTCATGTGCATCCATGGAAAGATCCAAAGTTACACCCCGAATAAAAAGGGAAGAGCACTGATAGAAAAAATAAAATGATACCCAGTGGGGAAAAATCAGTGCTAAGGGAGAAATGGAAAAGAAAGGAACCAGAAACCGACAGTTTGGTGGTCAATTACTGAATGAGTTGAGTCCATTTGTCCTCTGATCGATACTCCCTCTGTGAGACTGCACCTAATTGTATACAGAGGTTAGTGTGGTGAACTTGAATATCCTAATCTGATTGTAGAGTTTACTTGGGACAATTACTAAGTGTGGGGGAAGTTGAAGGATTGTTTAGTGTTAATCCTGATTCAATTCATCAGATTAATTGATCCTAAACAGATTGGATCTAGGTTCTCTTGCAGAATCATAAAGGATCTCACCTGTTACCTTGTTATGCAGCGGAAAGGGGAGGTACGGGTCAGAGATCAGCAGAACCACCAAGAGATAGCTCCTCCAAAGGCTCACACACGCACGCACAGGAAATTGGCTGCTAGACCGAAGAGGAGGGAGGCCGCAGAGAGAGAGAGAGTTGGCGCAGGAGGCTTAGGGAAATTAGGTGGCTAGGTTAAGTTTTAATCATAAAACTTATGCCTAATTCCTTTTGGGCTTTTGGGCCCAATTCCCAGTCTGATTAAATCCCTTGGATTTAATCAGGCCCTTCTATCTCTCTAAGCACAGTAAATGCCTAGCACTTTTACCGTACTTCTGCTAAACCGTTCCTACACATTTTCCTGTTAGCTTAGGCGTGTGACCCATATGGGATCATATAATAAAGGCAATAAGTCCAAGACTTATAGATCATGAGCGGACTCTAGCAAGCCATCATGACCCCCAGTATTATATGACTTATGTCTGATCATTGACATACTCTTACTTTCTAGAGACAGTACAGAGATTACTGGACATAATTCCAACAATCTCCCACTTGAACTGGAATCTCTGTATTCATAATCCTTTTGTCTCAATATCTCGATTAGTCATAAGGCAAGATTAGTGTCATCCTTATAAAGCCTAATCTTGTTCATCGGACTCTGATTTGATACTGACAATCCAAACGACTCGGGAAAGTCCGTTTGAGCATGGCCATGCATTTTCCAGTATTCAAATCTCCGATTGGCCTAGAGATATTCACTCCATTTATATTGGAGGGACAAATCCCGTCTTGTTCCATCACTGTAAACTACTCATTTCATAATACACCCAAACAAGGTCCTTATAACTATCGCTTAACGACAGCATTAGACAATGATCAAAGCGCATTAGTTCATGTGCAGTCACATGCATGCGAACTCAGGTCTAAGGACTATACTCTATAGTCGTAGTAAGAATCTCTTATGACAAAGATATAAATATCCTGAAGAGTTCTTATAATCGGGTCTTGTCCGGTCGTATGTACCCCAACATACACCTATGTACTGACTTTGATGCCGTGCATCTATGACATCCTGAGACTTTGTCATAAGTCACATACCAATCTAGTCTCACGTGGTTGTTGGTGTTCCAATTTCAACAACCTTCGACTAGGGACACGATGATATAAGCCATCTATCAAATATAGGGTCTCATGATCAAGCTAAATGACTTTGATGACTCAAGATCAAGTCACTTACTTCGATGACCTATAAAATGGTTTATATCATTTTGGAACGATTATTTCATCACAGTTAAAATAATCTTGAAATAATAATTTATTAAACATCTTAAAATGTTTTACAAGAACATATCAAATAACTAAATAAAGCCCTCAAACTCCCACTCAAATTTAGATTACATTTCAATGTCTCTAATGCCTACAGCTTCAGTCAGGAACTCGAGCTTAGGTCTTGGGAGTGGCTTTGTCAATGGATCAGCGACGTTATCATCTGTCTGAACTCGGCTGATCTTGACTTCCTTTCTATTAATGATGTCACGTATCAAGTGAAATCTTCTTAGAACATGCTTGGATTTCTGGTGTGATCTTGGTTCCTTTGCCTGAGCAATAGCACCATTGTTATCACAAAACAGTGCCAGAGGCTCAGCCGCATTTGGTATCACACCTAGTTCAATAATGAACTTTCGTATCCAAACAGCTTCCTTCGCTGCTTCTGAAGCGGCGATATATTCAGCTTCTGTAGTGGAATCAGCAACGGTGTCTTGCTTGGAGCTTCTCCAACTGATTGCACCGCCATTCAGACAAAAGATATAACCGGACTGTGACCGGAAATCATCTTGGTCTGTCTGGAAACTTGCGTCCGTGAATCCACTGACTTCAAGCACATCACTTCCACCGTATACCAAGAACTTGTCCTTAGTATGTCTTAGATACTTCAGGATATTCTTGACGGCAATCCAATGGTTTTCACCTGGATTTGACTGGTATCTACTCGTCATGCTCAATGCATAAGCAACATCAGGACGAGTACAGATCATGGCATACATGACAGATCCTATTGCAGATGCATAAGGAATATTCTTCATGCGCTCAAGCTCAGCAGCCGTCGTAGGGCTCTGCTTCTTGCTTAGCGTTGTGCCATGTACCATTGGCGTGAAGCCCTTCTTGGAATCTTTCATGCTGAATCTCTGTAGGACTTTGTCAATGTATGAATCTTGACACAAGCCTATCAGCCTTTTAGATCTATCCCGGTAGATCCTGATTCCAAGAACGTATGCGGCTTCACCCATGTCTTTCATGGAAAAACAACTTCCAAGCCAGTCCTTTACCGACTTTAGCATTGGAACGTTGTTTCCGAGAAGCAGTATGTCATCGACATACAGAATAAGAAATACTATCTTGCTCCCACTAGTTTTCTTATACACGCATTGTTCTTCTTCGTTTCTGATGAAGTCAAATTGCTTGATCGCTTCATCAAAACGAAGATTCCAGCTCCTCGATGCTTGCTTCAATCCATAAATGGATTTATGAAGCTTGCATACTTTCCCAGCATTCTTTGGATCTATGTAACCGTCAGGTTGTGTCATATACACATCCTCTTCCAGAATTCCATTCAGGAAGGCGGTTTTCACGTTCATCTGCCAAATTTCATAATCATGAAAAGCTGCAGTTGCTAGTAGAATCCGAATAGATTTCATCATAGCCACTGGGGAATAGGTTTCATCATAATCCACACCGTGAACTTGTCTGAAACCTTTTGCCACCAACCTGGCTTTATAAATCTGGACATTTCCATCCACGTCAATCTTCTTCTTGAAGATCCATTTGCACTCGATGGCTTTTACACCAGCGGGTAAGTCAACCAACGAAAACACTTGGTTGACCGACATGGAGTCCATTTCGGAATCAGTGGCCTTACGCCACTTAGAGGAATCTGGGCCCATCATGGCTTGATTGAAGTTCGATGGTTCATCACCATCAATGATCAGAAGATCATGACAGTCAGTCACGAGAAATCCTTGATATCTCTCGGGTTCGTGACGGATCCTCCCGGATCTTCGAACTTCAGGTACTACAGGTTCAGGCTCTACAATTTCTTGTAGGTCCTCCTGCTGCTCTTCCTCATTAGGTTGAGCAGTATCCTGTTCATCTTGAATTTCTTCAAGCAGTACCTTACTCCCACTGTCTTTCTTAGAGAGAAACTCCCTCTCAAGAAAGTTACAATCCCGGGCAACAAAAATCTTGTTCTCGGAACGCAGGTAGAAGTAATAAGCCTTGGTTTCCTTCGGATAACCAATGAAGTAGCATTTATCAGACTTTGGTGTAAGCTTGTCAGAGATCAATCTCTTGACATAGGCTTCACAACCCCAAATTCTTAGATAAGACAGCACTGGAGCTTCTCCAGTCCATAGTTCATATGGTGTCTTTGCTACTGCTTTTGATGGCGCTCTATTTAGAGTGAACACTGCTGTTAGCAGAGCATATCCCCAAAGGGATATTGGAAGGTCTGTGTGACTCATCATAGATCGAACCATATCCAATAAGGTCCGATTTCTCCTCTCAGACACACCATTCCATTGTGGTGTTCCAGGAGGAGTGAGTTGGGATACGATCCCACACTCTCTCAGATGATCACTGAATTCTTGGCTTAAGTATTCTCCTCCTCGGTCGGACCGAAGAGCCTTAATACTTTTGCCAAGTTGGTTCTGTACTTCATTTTGGAATTATCTGAATTTCTCAAACGATTCAGACTTATGTTTCATTAAATAAACATATCCATACCTACTGAAATCATCAGTGAAGGTAATGAAGTACTGATAGTTTCCTCTTGCATTTGTGGACATTGGGCCACACACATCAGTGTGTATCAAGCCCAATAAGTCACTGGCCCTCTCGTTAGGTTTATTAAAGGGGGCCCGTGTCATTTTGCCCATCATGCAGGATTCGCATTTCTCACATGACTCAAAGTCAAATGAGCCAAGAAGTCCATTCGAATGGAGCCTCTAGATGCGTTTCTCGCTGATGTGCCCTAAACGACAATGCCATAGAAACGTTCGGTTCTCCTCATTAGGTTTGAACCGTTTGGTATCAATGTTATAAATTGGCGCGGATTGATCAAGTATGTAAAGCCCATTCATAAGAGGGGCACAACCATAGAACAAATTGTTGCGATTGAAGGAACATAATTTATTCTTAACTGAAAAATCATAACCTTCCAAATCCAACAAAGAAATTGAAATAATATTTCTGCTTATCGCAGGTACAAAATAACAATTATTGAGTTCTAAAACCAATCCCGAAGGTAAAGACAACAAGTATGTGCCTACAGCTAGTGCAGGAACTTTCGCTCCATTCCCAACTCGTAGCTCCACTTGTCCTTGCTTCAGCCTCCTACTGTTGCTGAGTGCCTGCATATTAGTACAAATATGAGCCCCACAACCAGTATCCATAACCCATGAGGTATTATCAGAAGTAGTTGTATTAACTTCTATAACAAAAATACCTGATGAAGAAGTCTCCAGAGTCTTCTTCTTTAATTCCTTTAGACCTTCCAGGAATTTCTTACATTCTCTCCTCCAATGCCCCGGTTCTTTACAGAACCTGCAGATGTCAGTAGGCCCAGCCTTGGATTTGGGCTTGGGCTTTGGCGTGTCCTTGTCCGTGACTTGAACAGCCTTAGCCTTTCCCTTGTCCTTGGCAGAGGATTTCTTAAAGCCCTTGCCCTTTTGCACCATAAGCACATTGGGGTCCTTGGCGGTTTTCCTCAAGTTGGGCTCTGCAGTCTTGAGCATTCCGTGAAGCTCAGGCAATGTCTTACTCAAGCCATGCATATTGAAGTTCAGGATGAACTGATCATAGCTTGCAGGTAAAGACTGCAGAACGATGTCGCAGGCAAGTTCCTGGCTGATAGGGCAGTCGAGTTTCTGAAGATGATCGAGATAACCCATCATCTTCAAGACATGAGGACTCACTGCCGCATTTGCAGCCAACTTACAGTCTAAGAGGTTCTTAACTGTCTGGAACCTCTCAGTCCTTGCCTGCTCCTGAAAAAGCGATTTCAGGCTTGCCATTATCTCGATGGGCGACAACACACTCTCGAACTGCATTTGCAGCTCAGCAGTCATGGTCGCCAACATCAGGCAATAGACATCATTTTCATCTGACGAATGCTTTTCCCAAGCATTATGCAGAGTCCTGGCGGCATTGTTAGGAGTCCTCTCGGGGAGGGGATCACGAAGGACATAATCCTTCTTCTCCTGCTTGAGGACCAGCCTCAAGTTCCTTGACCACGTCAGGAAGTTCGTTCCAGTCAGCTTCTCCTTCTCGAGAACAGACCGGATTGAGAATGTGTTTTGAGTGCTTGTAGTAGTCATAGCTGAAATATAAGATAGAAAGGTTATTAGTTAATATGTTCAATATGATTAATCTTGTATTATACTTAATATGATTAATCTCGCATTATATTCAATAACATCAGTTACCCTCAATAGAATATAATGATTCCAAGATCCACATATAACTAAGATCAAAGTGGGCCACTGGCCGTCACCCAACCTTAGCTTATATCGGTAAGCCCTATCTCGGCTAATTATATCCGTGATATAACTCTTGGTTGTGAATCTGGGCCCGAGGCCCAATCCACTCTGATGTCTCAAGGCCCGGGACTCCCGATGGCCTAGTCAAGAAAACCAGACTATACAGTCATGTAATCACTAATGTCTGGGACTCCCAATGACATTTATGAATAACAAACCGTCTTACCCACGCAAAAGTAGACACCCTCACACTGTAAGGCCATGAGTACAATTGAATGGGCTTCGACAGCTGACATAGACTGGACAAGACATCCAACGCTTGATATTATTTGAGGTTTGTAGGTTTATTAAAATTTCATCCCAAAATAGAAGATTACTATTTTGGGAAACTTTCCTTTTTGGGAAACCTACTAATTTTGGAAACTTTCTAAAATTGGAAACTTCCTAAAATTGGAAACTTTCTAAAATTGGAAATTTCCTAAAATCCAAAACATGCAAATCTAGAAACTTCTAATTTAAGAAACTTTCTAATTTCAGATTTTGGAAACTGATTAATTTTAAAATCAAATTTTAATTTAAATGAATTTTAAAATAATCTGAAGAATAAGACTCAAATAATTGGCCCAATTGTTTTAACTTCTTGGCCCGAGGCCCAAGAATTGGTCAATGTCCAAGACATAACCCAATTGTCCAATTAAATAATATAACCGGTCTGGTTCATTAAAATTGGTCTAACCAAAATTAATTACTACGATGACCACAATTGTCAACCGGTTATTTACTAAACCGGATTTTCTCAATTTATTTGGTCCAACCAAATCAAATTAGAAAACCACTGGTTTAGGCACTAAATCCAAATTTACGACTTTGGATTTCTTATCCCGGTTTAACCAGAACTTAATAAATATTATTAAATCTGTAATTATTAAACCGTGACGATTAAGATTTTAAAATATCTTAAACCGAACCACCTAACCGAAACGAACCGGCCCATTAGGTCACGAACCGATCACGGCTTCATGCGATCGAGCAACAATCGGGACAGCCGCAAGCGGGACGGGACAGGACGCGGGACGGGATGGCTCGGTCGAGACGCGTCGTGAGGTTGACTCGATCGCATCGATCCATGCCATCGATCCGTGATCGATACATGCGATCGGCTCGCCGATCGGTTCATCACTCGCCGCGAGCATCATCGATCGGCATGACCACGCGATCGATCCATGATCGGTCCGTGCATCAAGCGATCCACTCGGCCGACTCTCGGACGCATACCGATCCTTTAGCGATCGGTTCATGCGGTTTTAGTTTAGGTTTTAGGTTTTAATTCCTTGTTTCTTAAGTATTTTCTCATCAATTCAAGCACAGATTGATTCAAATACTTCTAAACAACCTAAACATGATTCTAAACAAGAAATTCTAACAGAACCTGGCTCTGATACCACTGAAGGATTGTTTAGTGTTAATCCTGATTCAATTCATCAGATTAATTGATCCTAAACAGATTGGATCTAGGTTCTCTTGCAGAATCATAAAGGATCTCACCTGTTACCTTGTTATGCAGCGGAAAGGGGAGGTACGGGTCAGAGATCAGCAGAACCACCAAGAGATAGCTCCTCCAAAGGCTCACACACGCACGCACAGGAAATTGGCTGCTAGACCGAAGAGGAGGGAGGCCGCAGAGAGAGAGAGAGAGAGTTGGCGCAGGAGGCTTAGGGAAATTAGGTGGCTAGGTTAAGTTTTAATCATAAAACTTATGCCTAATTCCTTTTGGGCTTTTGGGCCCAATTCCCAGTCTGATTAAATCCCTTGGATTTAATCAGGCCCTTCTATCTCTCTAAGCACAGTAAATGCCTAGCACTTTTACCGTACTTCTGCTAAACCGTTCCTACACATTTTCCTGTTAGCTTAGGCGTGTGACCCATATGGGATCATATAATAAAGGCAATAAGTCCAAGACTTATAGATCATGAGCGGACTCTAGCAAGCCATCATGACCCCCAGTATTATATGACTTATGTCTGATCATTGACATACTCTTACTTTCTAGAGACAGTACAGAGATTACTGGACATAATTCCAACAGAAGTATATTGTGGTCTTGTCATCTGCAAGAAAGTTTTCAGTTGCTTACTAAGTGAATGTGAATGCGAAAGTTCCTAGGACGAAATGAGTTTCTGAGTTTTCAAACCTCTTTCTTATGCTTTAGTTCTTTTACTTGCTTGAGGTCAAGCAAGAGCTAAGTGTGGGGGAGTTGATATATCATGGTTTTTCTAGGTTTTCAACCATGATATAGTTGTGTATATTGAGTCTTTAACCTGGTTTTCGAGTCTTTTGAGTCTTCTACAGGTAGGCTTGTGTTTGGAGCAAAGAGTGGGATTATAGGACGTTTCTGGCGATTTATGCAACGAGCTGAAGTTGGTGTCTCCGCCACGACTGGATCTCGACCGACACTGACCTTGGTGTCGGTCGACATTGAACGCGAGAGAAGCTATACGCCGAGTTGAGACAAGTTTTGAAGAATTGCATAAAGACCCCGAAGATTCCCCTAATTCTAATTTAACCCCAAAACTAGTTTAGGAGTTTTAATTAGGTTTTCAGACTCATTATTCAGTTTATCTTGTTCTTACTTTGTTCTTGCTTGGAGATTGAAAGATTTGTGCCAAGGGGCTGATTCTTGCTACTTGTAACCTTTGAGAGAAGGATTTTGAACCCCTTTATCTTATCTATTCAGTCTTTCGGCTTTTTATTCATGATGTGTTGTTTATCTGATAATATGTTTGAATAGTAACCTAGTTAGATTTAGGAATTCTCATAAGGGTTTTATGCATGTTTAGACAACTGATTTATTAGGATTCACAATTTATTCGTTCATCACCTAAGTTGCGTTTAATACTGAATTCTGGATTGATCACCTAGGGTTTGGATATGAGATAATTAACTTAGCACGAGAGTGTGAGTTATAATCTGAATAAACTTAGTGTGAGAAATTTGACTAGATACAAAGAGATTTGGTTTAGGAGAATTGTGAACCGATAGAACCTGTTCTTAATGCTTGTTTAGAACTCTAGGATCACAAAGAGATTTGGATCGCTAGGTTGCTAGATAAAAAAATAATCTCAGCGAGAGTTGGATTGTTTAGCATTGTGTTTCTAGTTCTTGAACCTGTGTTTAATCTGAATCCGGTTAGTTAAGTATCTGACATTGCATAATTCCCGAGAACTTCCTAAGTCTGACGCATTTCTTCTATTGAAAACACTTCCTTGTTTACTTGCTTTCGTTTACTGTTTTCTTCTGATTGATTTAGCTTAACTTGAGAACATACAATCTATCGTGTGAGTCGTGAGTCCTTGTGGATTCGATACCCCTAAGTACTACATTTGCATCACTATGCACTTGCAGTAGAATAGGGATAAAACTTTGACCTATCACCGGCCTGAGGAAGGAGAGGTTGCTCATATAGAGGGTCAGTTTGCTAATGTCACCGTACTTGATGACGAAGGAGACGGGATTGGTGGTAACGAAGGTGGTATTGGTGTCGAAGAAGACAATGTTGATGTTGAAAAACAATCGTCCCATGCTAGAGGAAGCAATGCTAGTAGCGAGGGAGAGCTGCTCTTGATGAAAGGGGTGATATTGATGTTATGAGGGAGTTTTCCCTAGCTGATAGGGACAACATTGGTGTTGAGGAGGAGGAGTCCTTCTCTGATAGGGACGATGTTGGTGTTGAGTGGTTGTCTCTCGGCCATACTGGTCCTTTTGAGGAGACGATGATGATCTTGGTTCTGGTAGGGGAGATTACCGTTTGAACAAAAAAAGGCGTGGATCAGAAATCGAAGATGCGTCTGTTGCGGAGTTGGATCGCTTAGGAGACTATGTCGATCCGGATGTTCTGATGGTTCTTGGCCGTGCTGCGAGGCGTCAGGCGAAGGGGTCGTCGACGGGGGGTGGTTCGTTGGTGATTGATAGCTCGAAGGTGACGAAGGGTTTGAAGGCTTCAGATGATTTGTTTGATTTTCGTCATAATGGTCCCGACTTGTTCATCTATGACAGGATTTCTTGTATAAATCTCTTTCGTCATCTATCGCTGAAACCCCGTCCTAACTTGGTTCCCGTCGACCAGTTGTTCGAGGCCAAGATCCAGCACGACATCAGTCATCATTTTGCGATGGTGAGCGTCTTTGCTGACTTTATTTTCTATAGTTTGTTAGGGTGTTTCTGCTTACGCCATTGTGTTTCCTTTGGTTTTGCCAGGCTTTTGCCAATCTTAATCATCTCAGAGACTTCTATGCGGCAGAGCTCAGGGTGTCCAAGGCCAGAGAGGAAGAGCTTAAGAAGGAAATTGCGAGCTTGAGGCGGTCCTTGCATGGACGAAGGTATTCAAAGGAAGTTTGTCGAGGTCAAAGTCGCAAACGTCGAGCTCAAGGCTCGGATTCTTGGTCTTGAGAAAGAGAGGCGGGAGTCCGAGGATCGGAGCGGGGAGCTAATTTGTTCCCGGAGAGACGAGGTCAAGGCCCTTAAGTCCAAGCGTGATCGACTAAGTTCTTCGAGTGAGGAAGCTGTTCTCCTGGAGAGGCGGAGGATGTATGAAAAGGCTTCTGAGCGCCTTTACAAAATCAGGGTTGAGAAGAGAGATGACGCCCTAGCGATGAGTAAGCTGCTAGAGTTACATCAGATTGTTGTCGTTTTGGGTGCTTTTCAGCTCCTTGTGGAAGAGGGAATTGAGGTTCCTTCTGCTCGCCTTGAGCGACTTAAGGAGTATGATGTCCAGTTGCTGGCTGAGTTGCCTGCTTTGCCGGTTTCCGAACTTGGGAAGGATAATTTCTTTATGACTCCGCTTAATGATCATGGGTATGAAGACGTGTACTCTGAAGAGTTGGTCGACTTTCCTTATGGGTCGAACGCCGTGCTTATCACTCTTGAGGTGGCTGATGGTTTGCGAGCTCTGGGGATTACCAGATGATTTAGTGTGTTTTGTCCTTGTTGTAAATGAGTTTGCCGTTGTGTTTGGCTTTTGGATTATTCTCCGTTGATTAGCCTTAGTACTATTTTTCTTGTTTGCTTTCTGTAGTAAAAGGAAAAGATTTGAGCTTTATATATTTCATGTTGTTTTTCTGCTCTTGGCAAGTTGCATAGTGTTCTTTTGTCCGGGGTTTCTGACGATCCCACGTGAATTCGCGAGGTGTTTCCTCGGTTTTTTTTTAGTCGAAGTGCGGGGACGGCGAGGTCGCTTGGTTTTTGGCTGATTTTGTTCCTGACTTTCTGCAGAAGCGTATTGGCTTGAGCGGGTGTCGCGTTTATATTTACTAGGTGGTCTGGGGCACGAGCCTTGGGTTTTAGCGTTGCCGGTGCTGATTCTTGCTATGCTTTATTTCCCGTCTTTCTCTCTCTTTTTTGGGCGGGGTTGGCCCATTTTTGGTGTTTGTGGTCTTTTCGTTGCGTTTACGTTCGTAGATGCGGGCAGGTTCGAGCTTATCGCTTTGCATTTATTGTTTTTGGTCTGATGGTTTTGCTCAAATTTCGCGAACATTGGTAAGGGCAAGTTCAGTCTTTGACTTGTCCTCTTTGTGGTTGTTAAGTACGAAGCTACTTTCGCCGTACATACAAATGTTTATATGCGCAGGCTTGGACCTGGCTTATCCTGTCATTTGTTAGGTTTAGGTGCGAGCCCGGCTTATCCTGTGAGGTCTCTGAATGTATCCCGAAGACATGTGCGGGTCTGGCCCCGGCTTGGGTGTTGTCGAAACCGACAACGTGGTGCGATGCCACATCGCCTTGGGACGCGTTTTAGTTATATCGATCATTTGGCCTGAATGTCGATGTTAATATTTCAGGCAATCCGAGTATGTTCCTGATAGAAAACATGCTTTAATTTTGAAGTAGAGGAGTGACTGGGCCTTGTAATGGCTGCCTACATACTCTCAAACGAGAGATCAAGTCGAGCGTAGTTCTTTTTTTGTTACAGAGAGTTTTGCGGGATACATATATATAGATATATATATGAAAGAACAATAGAGGATCTTATCTACGAGCTTGGATCCTGAGTTGCTGCTTTCTTTGGGGCCGTTTCCTTGTTTAGTTGCATTGGACCTTGCGTGTTGCTTTGTGCTGTTGGTGTTTTGTTTTTGTTTGCGAGGTCGGTTCTTGGTTTCCTTTGTTCTCCCAAAATTGTGTGGGTTTCTCGTGAGGTCGGGAATTTTACGCATTGATGGTAGGTTGAGGCGACTGCTTTCATCGCGTGGATCCACGGGGTTCCTAGTATTACGTCGTACGTCGCTGGTCGGTCTATGACGAGGGGTGGTGGTATGGGTGACTTGTCCGGCATGCACTGGTAGTAGGATTGTTCCAATTATTGTTGTCGTTTCGCTGCTGAAGCTAGTGAGCGTTCTCTTTGGCCTTCTAACCATGTGCCTATCAAGCTTCATTTTCTGCAAAGTCCTTTTGAAGATAAGATTAACCGAGCTTCCAGTGTCGACCAGGGTCCTAGCGATTCTGTGTTTATTTATCCGGAGTTTGATAACGAGTAGGTTGTGGATCGGCTTGCCCGGTTCTTCTCTGTTCTCGGTGGCGAAGGAAATTTTGTCCCCGTCTTTTGTTTTGCTGGCGTGGTCTCTTTCTGGTTCCGCACTTTCTTCCTGATCGAAAGTCCTTGCAGGATCTGTTGAGTCGTCGTAACTGGGGAATCCTTCCAATATCATGTTGATGCGTCTTCTTGGTGGGGGCTTTCCTGCTTCTCCGTCGCCTTGAGCTCGCTTGTGTGATTCTGCGTCGACATTGTCTTGCTCGGCTCGTTGTGCGCTCCCGGACCTTTTGTTCTTTCCTCTGACGAGCCGGACTCATCCACCGTCGTCCTTTCCTTGCTTGTCGGCTGGCATTGTTTGTACGTTTCGATTTGTTATGTTCGTGTCTCCCCTTTGGTATTCTCCGAGGAGGAGGTTCTGCAGGTGACGACATTCGTCGGTGTCGTGTCCTGACCTTTGATGGTACGTGCAGAAAGGCATGTCCTTATCTCCTGCGTTTGCGCCCTTGTTCTTGGTGCGGTTCTGCGGGTTGCCCTGCAGATCGTGCTCGCTAGCGAAGTAGGCCGCCGCTTTCTTGCCTTCCTTCTTCGAGTTCTTGTACTCTTGATTGTAGTGTTGGCGCGGTTCGACGTATTCTTGCGTCGACTCCTTCTCCTTTGCGGGTTTTGCTGTTCCAAACTTTTTGGCGATTAGTTCCCTTTCCTCCTCTATCTCGACGAAGATGGCTGCCCGATGGAGGGCGTCTTCGAGACTTTGTCGTTTATTCTGAGCTAACTCGCTGCGAAACGGTGATTCTTACCAGCGTCTGTTCCGTAACGCGGGTAATCCCTCGCTGTCGGTCACCAAGATTTTTGAAACAACGGCTTTGAACCTATCGATGTATGACCTCATGGATTTGCTTTGTCCTTGGTTGATCAACAAGAGGTCGGCGCTCGATGCTCCTTCATGAATGAACATTGAGTAGTGCTTTAGGAAAGTTTGATTTTTCCTTGATGTCGGACCGGTGTTCCCGTTATTTTTCTCGTGAACGGTGTGTTTTGTGTTTCTTTTAAGACTCTGTCGATCTCGGGGGCCGAGCTGGTTTCCTTGTGTACTCTTGACGTCATGCTGTCTAGTTGTGCCTTCAGAAGCCCGATTTTGCTGTCGTTGCATGGTTCTTCTTTGTGCTGCGGTAGCTCGGCGGATGGTATTTGGTGTGCTTCGGGTATGGTTGGTATGGTTGGCCCGATGGTCGTGTTCGGGAAAGTGTCCACGAAAGCTTCCTTGCTTCGGGGTGCTCGTTGCTCAGTAGTGCGAAGACTGTTGATTTGCTCGTGGCACGTGTTCTGAGCGTTTGCGAGCTGCTCGAAACGATCGTTGTTTCGTTGTGTCAGCTTGTTGATCTGTGCCATTAGAAACCTTATGAGAGGAGCGACGTCTTGCTCGTTTTGGACCAGGGTTTGTGTGGCAATCGTCGTTAGCTCGGTGCCTTCATGCGCGCTCGTTGTCCCGGTTTGATTGATTGGGTTGTTGACTGTCGACATCTTTGCACGGGCTAGCGCGATGTTGGGCCCGGTGGTTTTTGAGGGTCCCGGGGGAACAAGGGGGTTTAAGTTTGGATTCGAGGAGCTAGTTGGTGGGTGTGGCAAGTCCGTTCCATCGCCTGAGTTCGGGGGCTGGTCTGTTATTTTCTCCGAGCTGTCGCTGGCTGAAAGAGGTCCTGTCATCTCGACTTCGTTTTGAGAGTATAAAGAAGTTTCTTCGTCCCCACATACGGCGCCAATTGTTGTTACAGAAATTCGACCTAGTCAATATTATGGGCTGCGATCTGAATATCCGAACTACGAGGTGAGAGAATAACTTTAAGTGAGGTCAAAACTGATCTTTATTGATCTTTAAGGTCGAAGCCGAGCTATGAACAGGATGGTACGAGGTGGGAGTCGGTCAAACAACGTGCTCCCTAAATATTGCTTGAGGTCGGAGCTTAATAGAAGTAGCTTGGCACTCTCGCAAGTTACAATATGTCTCAAATGAAGAGTCAAGGGTCCTATTTATAGTGCTTGTGCGCTGACTTCTCTTTGGGCCGTTGAATCCTTGTCGGGCTTGTCTTCGTGGGCCGATATGAAGTGTGACTGATTTAGCAAGATTTCCAATGGGCTTTAGATGGGTGCTTAACCCATATCCAACATTTTTCTTCCTAAGTTGGTTTGTCAATTAGAAAATGTTTTTAAAAGTATAAAGAATGTATTGTCTAAATTGTTCCATAATAATTCAAATTTGCTAAAATTTGGTTATATCCTAGTTATGTAGTTGTAACAACACAATATGATTTACTAGTACTAATTTATTTTGTAAAAATTATACCTAATTTATTTTCAAAGTCAACTAATACTACTAATACCAGTTTTACTAGTTGTATAGTAATGCGCAGTTCTACTTGTATTACACAGTAATCATGAAAGCAATATATAGTATTCTATAATGAAAAACCAGCTTGACTTGGTTGTTTTACATAAAAAAATAAAAACCAATAAAAACATTAGTACTCTCTCTTTATACCCATTTTAATGAAGCGATCCCGAAGTATGATATGCTTCTCTTTGATGTAATATGTTTCTATTCACTACAAATAGTTCATTGTTCCTCACATCCAACCAGCAAAGAAATGTAACTCAAGTGCAGTTTAACCTTACTTTCATCTAAACAAATATTCTTGTATATCCTAGCTTCTACCATCGACAATGTTATTTCCTCCATTGATGTCTTCAACATTAAATTATACATGTGATTTTGACATTTAAAATGTATTCTGATGTTGGTGATCGTTCTATTATGCCAAAAAAATTACCAATTATTCATAATTTTCAGTAATATCTGTTTTATTAGTTATACAACATTTAATAGTAATACTAGTTTTACCTAGTTTTTCTATCGCAAGAATCATTTCTGATTTTTTTGCCAAAAAAAATAAAAAAATGTTGTTTTTGTGGGCCCCATTTTCTTTTTTTCTTTTTTAAATTAATTAAATAGGGCAAAAAAATAAAGATTCTTATGGGTCTCATTTTATGTTTTTTTCTTTTAAAATTAATTAAATAGGCAAATAATAAAGATGTTTGTGGGTCCAGTTTTCTGCTTTTATTTTATAAATTAATTAAATAATTGACATTCAATAAGGGCATTTTCGTCTATCAACACTTCAATAAAAGGAGAGGGGTATGGAAGACTAAAAAGGGGTAACCATGTTTTCCATTTCTCTCATAAGGATATATGAGACGATTTCTCCTCTCTTTTTCTTTTTATTCTCTATGTATTTTCTCTTCTTCAGCTTTATATTCTGAAGTCCCCATACATTAGGCCTCAGGAGGATCCGGATATCCGGCTTTTGAGATATCCAGATCCGCCGGATATGTAAAATCACTATCTGGATCCGGTTTCGAACTATCCGGATTTCCGATTTTCGAATATCCGTAAAAATAACGGATATCCTCGCGTATATCCGAATCTGATCCGAAATTTGATTAAATTTTTTTAAAAAATTATTATTTAAAAAAATTATTTATGCCGGATCACTTTTTTACGTGGTAAACCGATTCACCAACTATTTTAGATTTAATTTGGACTTTAATAAATGGATCTACTACTTTATTATTATTTTTAAATTGTATTAGACCTTCATATATAAACTCAATCGGATCAATCTTTCCTTGAACCAAACCATCTTACCCATCAAATTCAATAATCGATAATGTTTTAGGAGCAAAGTAAAACAATGAAGTTATTGCATACAGTAGTCAATCCCTAATACTTCTTTCATTATCATTAAAACTAAAAAAAAAATTATAAAAATATATATAATACAAAACGTATATCGGATATCCGGTTCTGAAATTTTCTATTATTCGGATCCGTCGGATCCGTAATTTTATTGTCTGGATCCGGCACCCCAGATATCCGCATTTTTCGGAGCGGATCTCAGATCAGATCTGAATCTCAAATAATAATCACAGCCTTGTCATACATAGCTTCCCAAGTTATATTTAAGATGTTTTTTTCCCAATTATGTATATTTTTGGAAGGGTATCAATAATATCATCAATTTTGTGATAATTAACACTGAGAAAATCAAATTAATTGTCAATATAAATTTATTCTCAAAAGCTAAGAGAATATGAAAATATTTATATAGATGCCAATAATTTGAGTTTTTTCCTTATTTTTCTTTAGAGAAGTTTAACATCTATTTATTTCAATTCATTTTTCTTTTCTCGATTATTTAACTTCCAACAAATTTTATCACATGATCTACATGTTCAAATACATAAATTTTATCACATGTTTCCAGATATTTTTTATATTCCTGTTTTAACTATGTTTAATTTTTAATTAGCTATTGGTATACTTATTTATTCCAAAATCTTGACAAATTAATTATACTATTCTTATTCCTCTTTGTATTAGATTTATTTTTATTTATCAGATTTGACTTTGTTTTCTATTTTATGAATTGATATATTAGCTCTCTTTTATCAGATATAATTATATAAACCATATGCATTTTTTACCCAAATTCTTATATATATATATATATATATATATATATTTCTTTTAATCTAAAGATAATATAAATTTATTTTTAATAACTTAGAGGTGTGAAATTGTCTGAAACAATCAGTAGAAATATCACAGCTATCTGTTTATTTTGGTTCTCCTATTTTTCTATTTGATCGTTTGATTCATACGTGTCACAATCGTGTCAATTACAAAGTTTAACATTAAAGCTTTATATAATATAAGATATCATATTTTCTTGGCATCAAATGTTTTTTGAATTATATATATAATAGAAGTAGAAGGATTGTCTCTCCAGGGCTTGACACATCAGCTTTTAGAATGTCTGAGAGTGTGACACCTAGGATTAATGAAAACAAGCTGAAACCAATCATAACAGATCCTTCTTCCATCTCAGAGTCCACTTGTTCAAAAAAAAAAACATTAGTCAAGTAACCTAAACGTTCATTAGCATCTCCCTCATTTCTATCGATCTATCTCCCTCTTTCTATGTCCTTCTGTCGACTGCCGTGAATTCACCGTCGATAATCTCAGCCACCGAAGTCTCACAAACCTTCATCCAAGATTCATCCTTCTTCGAGAAAATATCCTAAGCCCCTTCGGTGCTATTTTCATCGTCCGGAGGTTTGCAGGAGGTTTTAACCACCTGCATGTCACGACCAGGTACACGATCTGGTTGTTTACACTCGGACTGCTGCTTACGGTGTTGCTCGGTGTGTTGCGGCGGTTGTGGGAGGATTTGGACATTGGTAGCTAGAGGAAATAACGCTGTTACTTTCACCGTTGATGTTAGGGATTTGCTCCGGCTAGATCTTGGACGGCGGCTTGAACGGAGGATAGCTTAATTTGGAAACCAATTGGTCAATTTGGTTTTGGAGATAGAAGACGATGGTAGGAAATTCTTGGTTTTCCACCGTCTCAGTAACATTGGTTGGCTTGTACAAGTTGATGAAAACAAATCCTTTATCGATATTTCGCTACATTTCATTGTGATTCTCAATAGTGATTTATCTGAATGTGTTGAAATCAGCAAACACTTTTACTCATTAGTGATTTTCTTATAGCAGCTATGGTGCCATGCTCGAGAGCTTCGTGGGCAGACAAGAGTTAGTAGAAAGGATTGAGGTTGTATCATCGATTCGGGCGGAGCAGATCCTCTAGATACCAATGTTTGTTCTTTCTTAATGTTTATCTCTTTCCATGAAACCAAAACTCTTAAGGATGTGCTCCATTGCTTCATTGTCTTGTATTGGAAGTAGAATATATCTTGAGGAAATTGAAGTTGCAAATGCCAATACTGTTGTAGCTTTTTGCTTTTCTGAGATATTTGGTTCTGAGATATGGATACACGCATTTACCATAGCTATAGTTAAAAATCACTGATATCTTTTGGTTATTTACCCATCACTCATAGGTAACCGGTGAGGTTTTACGGCGGAGGAGGCAATGGAGTTGAAGAGGAGTGAGAGTACATGAGTTTCAGATATCTTAAAACTTCCACCTCCACTCATCTGATTGCAGGTTAATCTCACAACCATCTAAGCTGCAGGCCTTTAAGGTGAACTATTTTACAAAGCCTTTTTCTTATAGGAAATTTGGGATGAAGTTGGTGAGAGCGATGTGGAGCGAGACAAACTCTTCTTCGGATAGAGCAAGAGTGTCTTGGTGTTTACAAGGAAAAAGTTGAACAAGCTGCAAATTCCGGAGCCGAGCTTCTACAGACCTTGTCAGATGCTAATGCTGAACTTTCCAGCAACACAACGTCTCTTGGAGAAAAAAGCTTTGTAGGCATTATAAGTTTTGTTTGTCTCAAGTTCAGAAGTGGAATACGTAATTGATAAATGTCTTTTCTGAGTGATTTATGTGTTTTGTTTCTTTTGTTGTTGTAGCCGGGTAAGTCTTCTGGAACGATTAACGAACAGCTTGCTGCTATAGTACCGGCTCTTGAACAACTGTGGCAACGTAAAGAGGAGAGAGTTAGAGAGTCCTCGAATGTGCTATCAAAAATCCAGAAGAGATGTGGAGGGATTGCGGGTGGTTGAGCAATTAGGTTCCTATAGTCGATGAGTTTGATTTATTCCTGAAGAAACTAGATGATTTCCAGCGCCAACTCCAAGAGCTCTAGAAAGAGAAGGTAAAAACATTAGTTGGGCCAATTTCAAGATATGGCGATAATATGTAGCTAACATGCTTTGTATTGATAGTGACATGCTGCACAAGGTGCTAGAGTTTGAGAGTATTGTTCATTATCTATGTGTCGTTCTTGGTTTGGATTTCTTAAGCACTGTCACAGAAGTTCATCCAACCTTTTTTGAAGAAACCGGTGTCCAGTCTAAGAGCATTAGCAATGCATTCCTTGAAGTAAGATACATGAGATAAATTCTTTTTTTTGTGTTCTTCTGTTCAATTGTTGCCTGGTTTAAAAAGCCTTTGATAAGTAACAATATTTCTTAAAATTTATAATAGGCGGGTCTTCCACCTGGTGTTCTGAATATAGTTTCTGGATTCGGTCAAACTGTGAGTGCTACCCTCGCAAGTCACATGGTTGTAGACAAGGTAGAGATATCTATTTGCTTGCTCTTAACTTCTTTAAACGACAAAAAACATGTTACATTGTTTATTTTCCTCCAGCTTGCTTTCACAGGATCGACTGATACTGGCAAAGTTATACTTGGACTGGCTGCTAGCAGCAATCTCAAGCAGTGACCCTAGAACTTGGAGGGAAATCACCTTTCATCGTATTCGAACATGTGATATCGATAAAGCTGTTGAGCTTGCACATTTTGCTCTCTTCTTTAACAAGGTTTTGTCAATAGTAGAATACATACCTTGAGGTAGCTTACTCAATTTATTAGCAAGTTCTTGAGATAATATTGAAGTAATGTTTTTGTAGGGGCAATGTTGCTGCGCAGGGTCGCGGACATATGTTCATGAGAAAGTCTATGATGAGTTTGTTGAGAAAGCAGAGGCATGCGCATTAAAACATGTGGTTGGTGATCCTTTCAAGAAAGGCATTGAACAGGGTCGTCAGGTTAAACATATATACACATTTCTTGCATTAGAAGGGAGTTGATCTTTTGTTGATTGGTTTTGTGCATGTTTGGGGTATGTTGAATCATTTTGTATAGATCGATTCAAAGCAATTCGAGAAAGTGATGAAGTATATAAGGCCAGGTGTCGAAAGCAATGCTACTCTTGAAGGTGGTGGTGATCAGATTCGAGACAAAGGTTACTTCATCCAACCAATAATCTTTTCTAATGTTATGGTAAAAAAACCCTTCCAACTTAGACTTCAATACTGGTTTATTCCAATTCATTATGGTATTAACATCACTCTGGTCAAAAGCATGACGACATGCTTATCGCTCAAGAAGAGATTTTCGGTCCAGTCCAATCAATCTTGAAGTTCAGGTACGTAGAGCTACCATTGACCGTGAAACTAACCTAATGATGGAAGTTCATCCGACCTTTGTTGAAGGAACCGGTGTCCGGTCTAATCAATCGGTCCAGTCCAATCAATCTTGGTTTTATTCAACTCATGTAAACAATTTTCTTTTCAAAATTTTTGCCATTCTATCTTTGTACTTATGTGGGCTTCTAAATGAATCACTTTTCATCATTTTATTATAAAGGGAGTTCCGGACGTTACCAACAGAATATTTAATCATCAAATAGGTTCAATAAAACCGTGAGTAGTATGTTCGAGATTTAGCAAAAACGTTTACCCTTTTTTTTTCCTTTATGGTTTTATTCAACTCTAACCAAATTTATTTCCAATCTTTGCATCTATGTAGGCCTCTAAGTGAATCATTTTTCACATTATATTATAAAGGGAGTTTTTTACGTTATCAATAGAATATTTAATCATCAAATATGTTCAACTAATCCCCCGCAAAATTCGATCAACAAATGTGAACTCTAACGACCATAACTATATGAACACAAATACAAGCACTGACGTTATGGCGGCCTAATCAAAACATGGTAAAATGTAATTTTAACAACAATTAAGGACATATGGACCCAAACTATAAATGAGGAAATGACAATCTTCTTTCATGTTCAACAGACACCCCGAGCAAAAATAATAAGAAACACATTATATAATGTATCTTTAAAAATGCTTCCAAAGTTATAACTTAGCAATTTCGATACTCTCAATCTTGATATAAATTCTAAAAACCATAAAATAGCTTGAAGGGATAATCTGCAAACCAAATATAATTATAGAGCAAGATGTTTTTCCACCGCCGCGCATGCTGAAAAAGAGAACGCAACGTATATGTATAAATTAAACGCGTATTTCCTATCTTATATCACGAGTAACATCCCTCTCGATTTTATTCTATATTTTCTCTTCCTTCTCGCATCTATTTTATGATATTTTATGATAGGTCTTCGGTTCAGCCCATATCCTTTTTCCTTGAGCATGTTCACAGTTTTCCTTTGGATCATTGCAGTTCAAGTATATTCATATCGAATAAAAACACAAATCCATGAAAAAATAACAATCAAAATGCTGACTTTGACTGTGTTTTCTCTTTGCTAGGGAGTCAGACTTGTTATCAGAGCAATTTAACAGACTTAAAGAAGACGATATACGTTGTGGAAGAAACTACGGCTACAAAACTCCCGCAATAAAAAAAAAATCTCTCTAAAAGTATATATTTCTATAATTTAGGTTGATGGTTAATGTAGGAATGTATTTGTTGGTGTTTATAATGTTTGATGAACGATATTGGATATTCAAACCAAATGTATTAATATTATTAAAATATGTGTTTTATAATGTGATTTCATATTTAGTATTAAAAGCAAATGTGTGTACATAAAAAATTGAAATAGATTTAGATATAATACATAATGTATATATTTCTATGAAACAGACTTTTAAAAAAGTATTAAAATTAAATCCCGCGGCGTAGCACGGGTACTTACCTAGTTTTTCTAAGAAAAAAAGGAAAATTGAATTCAAATGAAAGATCCATGACACAAATGACTCTTTCGGCATCTTTCGGTTGACTCCACTTTCCGGTTTCCGCTCAACTCATTATAGCGGTAATGGGAACCAGCGGTGAAGAGCTGGTCAATTCCAATGAAATATAGATACGTGGAAATTTAGCGGTGAAGAGCTGGTCGATGCTGGCTTTGCTTCGTGCGACAAATTCCTTCCAGTATGTGACCCTAGTTTTACCACTTTTAAAGCTGTAAACCCATTAGCCCAGTAAAGCCCAATATTCATGGCCCAGAAGCGTGTGTACAGAGGGAAAACTGTGTTATTCTACAAACAAAGAATACAACTAGCTTTGAGCATTCAGATATTCGATTCGGTTCGGTCGAATACTTATAAATTTTTGATTTGATTTCGGTTCGGTTCTTGGTCGGTTTTGGTTTCAAATTTGAGGAACCATAAAATACCCGAAAAATTTTGGTTCTTAAACGGTTTTGGGTACCCGAGACCGAAATAATAAAATTGTACCCGACCTAACACTAAAACTACCCAAAATCCAAAACGGAAATGTTAATAAATTACCCAAAATGAATTAAATATCATAAATGACAAAAAAATACCCAAAATCGATATCTAAAATATCAATAAATTACCCAAAATGCTAATAAACTATCTGAAATGTCGATAACACTAATACTATATAGGTAAATGAATATGTATATATATATTCAAGTATTCGGTTCCTTATTTCAATTCCCAAGTAAGAACCGGAACCAAACCGATATCCCCGGTTTCCCAACCTTAAGATCCATCGGGTATTTTGACCGGAACCGGAACATAAATAAAAATTTTGGTCGTTCCGATTTTTTTGGCCCATACCTAAATCCTTTTACCTATAACTCACTAGCAAAAAAGCCATTAACTGACACCCTATCCTCTTGACACGTGGCAAAATTCTGCGTGTCATGCTCTCAATTTTTTGGTCATTTTTTTATTTTTAATATTTTCTGAAACGTAACCCAAGCATCCTTTAAATGTTTTCATCTTCATAAATGTTTTCAGCTTTAATGTAGCTGTTGTGATATAAAAAAAAATCAGAATAATTTTTTCAATTCACGAACCCACGACCCCAAATCTCTCCACGATATTCTCCAACCTGTTCTACCTGAACGATGAACCCTAACCATTTTCTATTACCTAGTATTTCCGATTATAAAAGTTGTTTATATATTCTCCACAAAGAAAAATTGAAAGAAGCGATTCCTGTCAAAAATTGTAGGTATTTTCTCAACTCTAAATATTTCTATCTATTAATCTGATTCAATAGCAGGTTGATAATATAAAATTTGTTCCTTTTTATCTATCTATTGATTTTGCAGGTTCAATCAAAATGCCCATCGATTATATATCTATTTCCGAGCATACGCCGGCGAGTGGTGTATGCAAAATCAAAGCTCGGATTGTTCGTCGATGAGGATTTCCCAAAAAAGATAAACCTGCAAAATTCTCTGCAATGGATCTTCTTCTTCTCGAAGCTAAAGTACCAAATTTCTGTTTTTTTATCGTAGGTTTCTCTTTCCATCCATTCGAAAGACGATTTCGCACACCACAACTATATATATCCACCTTTCTACTTGTGTTTTCTTTTTTGGCAATCTATACCAATAACTCTTATGCATCACTTTTTTAACTTTCTTCCCACAGTCCTACGCATCAGAGACATTTGTAATATTAACAAATCTTATAAGTGATCGGTTGTTTTCCATATGCTTATGTAATTCATGATATGTAATGACTTTATTTTCTCTCATTTTGAAATAGGGAGTTAGGATTCAAGCCTCCATCAAACCAAATCTAATGGAAAGATTTAAGAATGAGATACAAGAGGCTAGTTGCTGTGTGCTTATGAACTTTGATTTAGGCCCCAATGTTGGTCAATTCTGAAGCTGTGCACATCCTTACAAGATCATTTTCCAGTTCTACACATGTATAAAACCGTGTGAGGATTTGCCTAATACATATTTTCGTTACAACTTATGTCCCTTTCCTGAGATAATTGCAAAGAAAAACGATGGGAGCGTTTTCGTTGGTCAGTTACTATCCCTTTTTACCTTTCTCTTCTATTATAAACATTCTTATCATGCGTATTTGTTCAACAATTTTGCAGACATAATTGGTGAGGTTGTTGCAATGAATGAAATTAAGGAAGTATCCACTACTGATGGTAAAACCAAATTGCTCAATCTCCAGCTTAAGATCTTGGGTGAGTAATCTAAATAATTAAAATGGATCCTAACTATTGATTATGAATTCTTGATTGTATTTCATGTGTTAACACTCAGGGATTCTACTCTCGATATTGCACTATGGGGTCACATTGGAGAAAGTGTTTACTCTGACGTGAAGAGCCAAACAACTGGTGCCGTAGTTTTTCTTGGTAGCTTGATAAAGACTATGCAATATAAAGGTAAACCAGGAGATTATATCTTCTCATTTATATATTAGATGCGACTCTAACAATACATATTTTATCGACAGAAGTGATCCAAACACAGTTACTTACTAATCGTAGTTTCACCTATTTCAGGTATAGGAACAGCCCAAAGTTCTAAGTTTGCAACAAAAGTGATTATCAATCCCTCTCTACTTGAAATAGTTAAGTTTACAGAAGTGTAAGTAGACATGAACATTGTTCAACCATTAACAAGTTATTAATTTTCTCTTCATTTTTATTAAAAGGATATAAGTTCTATTTTATAGATTGTGCAAAGGAGATCCTGAAACATCTATGGCTATCGTTCCACTACATCCTTCATTCTCTGGTCAAGTGTCTAAGCATTCCTTTGCCATATCCGAGATGAAAACAATTTCTGAACTCATTGCTATGAACGAGGTATAAATATCTATTTTTTTAATCGTTTTCACCTAATATAAACCATGTACCGTACTTTAACATATTCATTATTCTTTTGTAGGATACGAGTTGCAACGTACTTGCAACAATCACCTCCATAGACACTGCAAACTCTTGGTTTTTTACAGGTTGTTCAATCTGTTTTAAAACTGTCACCCCATACTTAAATCCCATCACAGAAGAAATAGAGTCAGGTAAGTATTCATGTGCGAAATGCCAGAAACCGATCACTACCACGAAAATCTGGTTATATCTTTGATTATATTTTTTATTTTCAACTAATGCATATGTGTATCCTATCTATATTAGTGATGCCCCAACTTGACTATCTCAATGTAGGTTTAAGTTAAAGTTTCGCGTGATGGATAACACCGGAACCACAACGTTTATTTCCTTCGACGATGTGGTTATCCCACTCATTAAGAAGTCAACTTATCTTTTGCTTGAGGAACAGGTCCAGGTATCACATCTTCAATAAATTACCATTCTACCATGCTTATAAATCTATCAAACCTATGTAAGACATGTTCATCATGATCGAGTATAAAGTTTAATTGTTTACTCTGATGATTACTGCAGTTTAACAGAGCAGGCCAAACCCTCCTGAGTTGGTCGATCTGAATGGTCGTCAGTTCGTATTTAAGATCCTGGCCACAAATTCAGAAAAATACAATCCATCTTCAACATACAGAGTTGTGAGTCTTACAGATGCCCTTGATGTCATTCAATCCTTCTCTGATTGTTCGCAGACTGTGGTAAGTTAATCCCCATTTCTTATATTACTATTACACAGAATCAATAACATGGAGTACTTTAATTTAGCATTTATGTTCTTGTGGGATCAGCTAACTCGGTTTATTTTACTTACATTAGTCCAACTACCAAATTGTGTATACTCATTTCCACTGTTTTTTAATAGGTTTTCTTAAAATATTTTATGTCAGACTGGTGGTGACCTGGAAATCAGCAGCTCTTCTGCACCTTCACTGGAAACAACAACACAGGTTAATTCATTCTTATATATAATTTTATATCATATCTCTATATGTATTGCTTTGTAACTTGACTGAGGACAAACAGTATTTAAGTTAAAAGTTCTTACTCAAATAGTTCTTACTTAAGTTAATAGATGTGACTCTAACATATATAAACCCATAGTCAAGTTGAATGTCGATTAATGAATCAAAACTACCAGTGATCGCTTGCATCTAGGTAATGTTCTATCTCTATGTTAACCGATTGGAACATTGTTTTTTTCCAGAAAGATGAGCATCTCCAAGCGATCACTGTCTCCGGAGCATCATTAGGAACAGAGACTCAGGTATCCATTAACTTATTCCTAAATTCATGAACTAAACTAAAATGTATGTTTTCATTTTACTGTTGGGAATGTCCTGAAATCTATTGTACTTACTGTAAGTGAAAGTTGTATTGTCGAGATGAGACAATCATATGACACTGGGCAGTCATAATGCTTTGCTAGAAGCCACTTGTGATCAATGAGTTTGGAACTCATTGCCAGTGTTATATGATCCTACAGGGTCACACACCTAAGCAAACTGGACAAAGAAGATGAGGTTGATCATTAATGTAATGATCTGGTGAATGCATATTTGATATGCATTCAATACCGAGTTTCTGGGGCAGTGTCGATCGACACAGTAAGTGTGTCGGTCGACACAGATCGCGAATGACCAGATTAAATTCGGTTTAATCGTTGGTTAATTCGGTCATGGTATAAGTCGACATATATAAGATATATGGTCGACCTTAACACAATTCTAACCTAATTCACAGCCACCAGAAAGGTAAGAGAAACCTCTCGAGAGATCTGATCTCTAAAGGCACTAGCATCCCTTCTGTTCAGTTTGTGTGCGTGTGGGTACCAGTAGAGGCGCAGAAATTGAGGCGCTCTAGATCTCGATTACTTGCAAACCTTCCGCTGCTAATCACCAGGTAATCTCGAGATCCTATTGATTCGATTATATGAACCTTAGATCCTAGGCTTGGAATTCAGACTAGGGCTGCCTAATTGGATTAGGAACTGCTAGAAATTCCTTTCAGTGGTATCAGAGCCTTAGGGTTCTATTGAATCAGTAGCATGTTGATTAGATTAGTTGAATCTGAATCTCTGTATAGTTGATACAAGCATGCTAAAACTTGTTTTCATCAAAGTAATCTAGTTTTAGGTTTTTTTTGCTTGAAAACGATTAGGGCTTATCGCACTGTGTCGATCGACACCAATTCGGTGTCGGTCGACACATAAGGATAACCCAAATAAGATACAAGTTTAACCTAACTGTGATGATCGACACAAGCGTTGTGTCGGTCGACACAGACATCACGATCAGGGTAGTCGGTTCAATTGGATTGGACCGATCATCGAGCGTGGTTTAAATTGGTTAAACTGCTAAACGGTTTAAAGCGATTAATTTGATAAGGTTAGCATCGACCGACGCTAATGTAGTGTCGATCGACACTGGCCTGTTATCATAAAACCGGATCAATTGGATTGATCAGTTATCGCAAATTGGTTTTGGTTAACCTGCATCGATCGACACTAAAGTAGTGCTGGTAGACCCAAGGTCCGATTGTTTAGGTTATTGAACCTGAAATCACAGAACCAAACCAAAATGAACCACTTTAATTAGAAGAATTAAAACATAATAAAACTGAACGTTTTAAATGGTTCCGTTCCTCAACCAAATATCAAGTGATCCTTGATGTCTTTCCAATCTTGTCAACTGTCAAGACTCATTTCATTGTGCGATAGACTTGCAATGCGAGATGTCCACGATTACATGAGTAAGACAGGAGGTAATCGTGTTGATGGTTTTGCAGTGCAAGGCATCAACAATTATGTGACTTTAGAGATTGGTTTACTTGACTGGGCCATCAAAATCGTTTTGGGCTCAGAGACATCAGGTGGATTGGACATAAGATGTCAATCCGCAACCAAGAGTTATATTAGATATAACTAGCAAAGTTGTTGCTTACCTAGATAGCTAAAATTGGGTGATAGCCAGTGACTCACTCAAGTTTAGTGAAGTAAGGGTCTTGGATCATTATATTCATTTGAGGAAACATTGTTTGAATATAATGCGAGTTTTCTTAATAGTTAAGAATTCTCATTTCTTGAACATCATAACTAAACCTTTTTCCTTTCTTTGATCTCAGCTATGACTAACGCTCATAATAACACTTTCTCTCTGCGATCCGTCCTTGAGAAGGACAAGTTAAATGGATCGAATTTTCTCGAATGGTATCGGAACTTGAGAATTGTTCTCAAGCAGGAGAAAAGGGACTATGTCCTGGAAAATGTTCTCCCTGAAAAACCGAGAGCCAATGCTCCACATGCAGAAAGGAGTGCTTGGGATAAGAAATCTAATGATGTGGTCGATGTGAATTGCCTCATGTTGGCTACCATGAACTCGGATTTGCAGAAGCAATACGAGAACGTGGAGTCGCCAGTGGAGATGATCACTAGCCTGAAAAGTATGTTTCAGGAGCAGGCACGAACTGAGAGATACCAGACGGTTAAGTCTCTCATTGAATGCAAGCTACCAAAGGACGGTCCAGTTAGTCGTCATGTCATTAAGATGATGGGTCATATTGATAACCTGGGGAAGCTGGATTGTCCCATTAGCCAAGAGTTGGCTACTGACATCATTTTGCAGTCACTGCCGTCAAGTTATGATCAGTTTGTTATGAACTATAACATGAACAACTTGACGAAGACGTTGACTGAACTGCATGGCATGCTCAAGACAGCTGAGCCTAATATCAAGAAGGGCACTCCAAATGTACTTATGGTACAAGGGGGTAAGAAGTTTAAGAAACTTGGCAAGGGTAAGGGAAAGGGCAAGGCCGTCCAGGTTGAGAACCAGGACACGCCTGCGCCGGCCTCTAAACCCAAGCCTGGCCCATCTGAGGCTGATAAGTGTCATTACTGTAAAGAGCTTGGGCATTGGAAGAGAAATTGCAACAAATTCTTGGAAGAGAAGAAGAAGAAGAAGAAGAAGACTTTCGAGACTTCATCTTCAGGTATTTATGTTATAGAAGTAAATGTTACTACTTCTGGTTCTACTTCTTGGGTATTGGATACCGGCTGTGGTGCTCATATTTTCACAAATATGCAGGGCCTAAGCAACAGTAGGACGTTGGAAAAAGGACAAGTGGACCTGCGCGTGGGGAATGGAGCAAGAATTGCTGCATTAGTCATAGGAACATTTAACTTGTCTTTACCTTCTGGTTTGGTTTTAGAACTTAATAATTGCTACTATGTACCTGCTATAAGCAGAAATATTATTTCCATTCCTGATTTGGATATGGAAGGATATCAGTTTTCAATTAAGAATCAATGTTGTTCTTTTGATTACAATGATATATTTTATGGTAGCAGCCCATTAGAGAATGGGTTTTATGTTCTAAACCAAAGCACACCAATCTATAACATTAACACCAAGAGATTCAAATCAAATGACACGAATCAGACTTTTCTATGGCATTGTCGTTTGGGCCACATAAACGAGAAACGGATTCAAAAGCTCCATAGTGATGGGCTTCTTGGCTCATTTGATTATGAATCATGTGAGAAATGTGAATCTTGTTTACTGGGAAAAATGACCAAGTCCCCTTTCAACAAAGAAAATGAAAGGGCCAGTGACCTATTTGGCCTTATACATACTGATGTGTGCTGCCCAATGAGCACAAATGCCAGAGGAAATTTTCGATACTTCATTACCTTCACTGATGATTTCAGCAGGTATGGATATGTCTATTTAATGAGACACAAGTCGAAATCTTTTGAAAGGTTCAAAGAGTTCCAAAATGAAGTACAGAATCAACTTGGCAAAAGTATTAAGGCTCTTCGATCAGATCGTGGAGGAGAATACTTAAGCCAAGAATTCAGTGATCATTTGAGAGATTGTGGAATTGTTTCGCAACTCACTCCTCCTTGAACACCACAATGGAATGGAGTGTCCGAGAGGAGGAATCGGACTTTATTAGATATGGTTCGATCAATGATGAGTCTCTCATCTCTTCCATTATCCTTTTGGGGATACGCTCTAGAAACTTCTGCGTTTACACTTAATAGGGTTCCGTCAAAATCAGTTGCAAAGACACCACATGAGATGTGGACTGTAAATTTTCCGAGTTTGTCTTTCCTGAAGATTTGGGGTTGTGAAGCTTATGTTAAGCGGTTAATTACAGATAAGCTCGAACCCAAATCTGATAAATGCTACTTCGTTGGTTATCCTAAGGAAACCAAGGCATACTACTTTTACAACCAATCCGAGAACAAAGTGTTTGTTGCTCGAAACTGCGTCTTTCTCGAGAGAGAGTTTCTTTCCAAGAGAAACAGTGGGAGTGAAGTACAACTCGAAGAAGTTCGAGAACCACAGGAAAATGCTCAACTCGTTGAGGAAGAGCAACAGTTGGATCTACAAAGAGTTGTAGAAACTACGCCTGTGGAGCCTGAAATTCGCAAATCCGAAAGGATCCGTCACGAACCCGAGAGATATGGATTTCTCGTAACTAATTGTCATGATTTGTTGATCATTGACAGTGACGAGCCCGCGAATTTTGAAGAAGCGATGATGAGCCCTGACTCCGAAAAGTGGCTGAAAGCCGCTGAATCTGAAATGGGATCCATGTTACAGAACCAAGTATGGACCTTGGTTGATTTACCCGATGGTGCAAGACCCATTGAGTGTAAAGGGATTTTCAAGAAGAAAATTGATGTGGATGGAAATATTCAGATATATAAAGCAAGGCTGGTGGCAAAAGGTTTCAAACAAATTCATGGTATTGACTATGAAGAAACCTATTCCCCTGTCGCTATGCTTAAATCCATTCGGATTCTCCTAGCAACAGCCGCTCATTATGATTATGAGATCAGGCAGATGGACGTGAAAACTGCTTTCCTTAATGGAATTCTGGAAGAGGATGTGTACATGACACAGCCCGAAGGTTTCATCGATCCTAATAGTGCTAGGAAGGTATGCAAGCTTCATCGATCCATTTATGGATTGAAGCAAGCATCTCGGAGTTGGAATCTTCATTTTGATGAAGCAGTTAAAAAGTTTGACTTCATCAGGAACGAAGAGGAACTGTGTGTTTACAAGAAGACTAGTGGGAGCACAGTTGCATTTCTCGTATTGTATGTAGATGACATACTTCTTCTCGGAAATGACGTTCCGTTGTTACAGTCTGTTAAGACTTGGCTCGGAAAATGTTTTTCAATGAAAGACATGGGAGAAGCCGCATACATTCTTGGAATAAGAATCTATAGAGATAGATTAAACAAGTTAATTGGACTGTGTCAAGATACTTATATCGATAAAGTCTTACACAGGTTCAGAATGCACGATTCCAAGAAGGGATTCATACCAATGTCTTATGGCATTAGTCTCAGCAAGAAGCAGTGTCCTGCGACACCTGCTGAGCGAGAACGCATGAGTCGGATTCCTTATGCTTCGGCATTAGGATCCATCATGTATGCCATGCTCTGTACTCGTCCAGATGTTGCTTGTGCTTTAAGCATGACGAGTAGATACCAATCTGATCCAGGTGAAAGTCACTGGACAGTTGTCAAGAATATTTTGAAGTATTTGAGAAATACTAAGGATAAATTCTTGGTGTACGGAGGAAGTGATGAGCTGGTAGTAAGTGATTACACAGACGCAAGTTTTCAGACGGACAAAGACGATTTCCGATCGCAATCTGGTTACGTCTTTTGTCTCAATGGCGGTGCAGTCAGCTGGAAGAGTTCCAAGCAGGACATTGTAGCAGATTCCACGACTGAAGCTGAGTACCTCGCTGCTTCTGAAGCGGCAAAGGAGGCTGTTTGGATCAACAAGTTCATCACTGAACTTGGTGTGGTTCCTAGTATTTCTGAGCCAGTGGCTTTGTATTGTGACAACAATGGAGCCATTGTGCAAGCAAAGGAACCTAGATCACACCAGAAGTCCAAACACATAGAAAGGAGATATCACCTTATCCGTGATATTATTAATAGAGGAGATGTGAAGATCAGCAGAGTCCCGACGGATGAGAATGTTGATGATCTACTGACCAAGCCACTCCCAAGGCCTAAGCATGAGATTCATACTGCTGGTGTAGGCATTAGATTTCTTAAGATATGATCTTGTTTTCAGTGGGAGTTATATTTGGTTTTTAGTTATGTCATGATGTTCATAAAACATAATGGTTATGTTATTTTAATGAAATTTGTTTCATCATTATTTAATTGTGTTATTAAATAATAGTCCCAAAGTAATTCATGACAATGTTATAGGTCATCAAGTACGTGACTTGATCATGAAACCCTATAAGCAATAAATGTCATAAATTATGTTGGTCCCTGGTCGAGGTTGTTGAATTAGGACATTAACAACCGCGTGAGACTAGTATGTGAGGTGACTGATGACTAAGTTTCATGGAGTCATTAATAAGAGTATTAAAGTCAATCACATAGATATGTGTTGGAGAACACATGATCGGACTTGACCCATTAATGAGAACTCTACAAGATGTTATATGAGTGTCATAAGAGTTTCTCATTACGACTATAGAGTATAGTCCTTAGACCTGAGTTCATCATGATTTCTTGCATATGGATTGGTCCGTCTTGACTTTGTCAAACGTCAGCCGTAACTGGTGATTATAAAGACACTGATTAGGCGTATCATGATATATGAAAGGGGCATGGATGGAACAAGATGGGATTTGTACCTCCTATATAACAGGAGTTAAATATCTCTGGGCCTATCAAAGATTTGATACTGGAAATGTGTGGCCGCGCTCAAACGAGGTGATTGCCTGTCGTTTGTTTTATCAGTATAAATCAGAGTTCGATAAACATGATCTAGCTTAATAAGGATGACACAGTTCTTGCCTTATGCCAGATCAAGATATAGCTACAAAGGGATTAAAGGAATAGATGATTCCAGTACAAGTGGGAGATTGTTGGGAATGTCCTGAAATCTATTGTGCTTACTGTAAGTGAAAGTCGTATTGTCAAGATGAGACAATCATATGACACTGGGCAGTCATAATGCTTTGCTAGAAGCCACTTGTGATCAATGAGTTTGGAACTCATTGCCAGTGTTATATGATCCTACAGGGTCACACACCTAAGCAAACTGGACAAAGAAGATGAGGTTGATCATTGATGTAATGATCTGGTGAATGCATATTTGATATACATTCAATACCGAGTTTCTGGGGCAGTGTCGATCGACACAGTAAGTTTGTCGGTCGACACAGATCGCGAATGACCAGATTAAATTCGGTTTAATCGTTGGTTAATTCGGTCGTGGTATAAGTCGACATATATAAGATATATGGTCGACCTTAACACAATTCTAACCTAATTCACAGCCACCAGAAAGGTAAGAGAAACCTCTCGAGAGATCTGATCTCTAAAGGCACTAGTATCCCTTCTGTTCAGTTTGTGTGCGTGTGGATACCAGTAGAGGCGCTCTAGATCTCGATTACTTGCAAACCTTCCGCTGCTAATCACTAGGTAATCTCGAGATCCTATTGATTCGATTATATGAACCCTAGATCCTAGGCTTGGAATTCAGACTAGGGCTGCCTAATTAGATTAGGAACTGCTAGAAATTCCTTTCATTTACAGTCTAGCATAAAGTCTTCCGAGGTAGAAAACTTGGACGGTTCAGGCGCTGATATTAATCTCCCCACTCCTACATCCAAAAGGTCACTGCATCATCCAAGAGATGAAGTTCTCCAACAATCATCTACAAAACCTAAGCTAATGTACACTCTTAAGAAGGAGAAAAAATGATCAAAGTGGAGACTTCCTAAACACTGTCGTCAATTTTTATTGTGTTTTAGCTCTTTTCTTTATTAGGGATCTAATATGACTAAGACTTTCAACTATGTATTAGGTGTTTAGGATGATTACATCTACTTCTATGTTTTTAACTATGGATCGTATGTTTTAAGAACACACATCATCTTTCTTTTCTTTTTTTAATAGTTCATCTCTTAGTTTCATCTTTAAGTTTTATTAACTTATATTAAAAACCCACTGTATTGTAATATTCAGAGTTGTTCGTTGTTTTTTACTTATATCAAATTCTTTTCATTTTTTATTCAAACAGAATAATATATTTGTTTTTTATGTCTATTTAATTTTCATAAAACCAATCATGTGTGAAACTATAATGGTTTACATACTTTCATAGGATTCTTTTTTTTTATTAACCGAACAAAATTTTGATTTTAAAATTAACAAACATGTCTCACTATGTAGAAGTTGACAAAAACTTAACACATATATTAAAATATTGGTCTAATAATTGTTAGAATACTACCTAATGCTAATTTTATAATCATGCTACCATTCAGAAATACACGTCGTTTTGGAGGCAGCAGTTATTACATTATAAATTTCAAATTTTTTACTTCTTTCCAACGGCGCAACCATTTGCTTCCCTAATGAGCAGTTATCAGTTCTACCCAAAAAGAACCTGAACTAATGAATTGCTACTCATATCTTGAATGTGCTACCTGTAACTCAATCCAAGGTTGCTTCATTAGTAAGATATAATATAGCTCCATCGTGATAAAAATTGGATCATTCTGATCTACAATTTCGTTCCGTAAATTGCATCAAATTGGAACAATCGTTTATAAGAAGATCGTTTAGACGACAAAAACGGAAAAAATATCGTTTATAAGAAGATCTTATGGAATATCTATCAAAACCTCTTCATCATTAGGCTTATTTATTTTACCATCTCTTATTTCAAGTAGTCATTTTGAAATTTCATTTATCTCTTATGTATCATTACTACAAATACTACCAAGTAATCTCATAGAATTCGTTAGTCACAAAGTTTCAATATGTCCCCACAAGTCAGAAGAGTTTAATTAAAGAAATATAGTAATATAAACTCTACTTCCTTTCATAGCAACTTTAGCATATTCGACCATGTAAGAGTGATTTTGGTGATACGATTTTTTTTCTAATTGTGACATAGATCTTAAGATTTTGAAAAAAAATATATAATTTTTGAAAAGCGATTAGGTATATGAATATCAAATAGACGTTAGATTAATTGAATTTATTGTTATTACTTAATTATTAACGACAATTGTATTAACTGTTTCAACCATGTTTAGATATTTTTCTATGTTTCAAAACTTTGATGTTAGCTTTCCACGATGACTTGTAGGCTTTTAGAGAAGCAATAGAGAGAGGAATTGACCTTTTTAGAAAGATAAATAAATGAGATTTAGGTTTAATGACGTTTTTTCTTAATCAAGATGTATATTTATATAGTGCTTTGAAGAAAAGTGAAAAGAGTTATAAGAGAACTAAAAGATATATGTTTTCCTAAAAAAAATCTAGTTGCTTTTAAAATATATTTACTAAAATTGTAATTTGAGTGAAATATATACTACAGAAATCTATTAAAGGTTAGTAATGTTTTGAGTTAATCGGAATAACTATTTGGTAAGACTATGATTAACGCGATTTTATAGTTCATAGTCTCTTATTAAAATACAGGATTTTTATAATCTGAAAGAACAATTAAAAATTAAATGAAAATGACATTACTATTAATTGTTACTATAAATGTTATTTTCATAAATTAGTAATAACTATTGTAGGCATAATTTTGTATTATTATTGAATCTAGGATATTAAATAATTAATATTTGAATTTGCAAAATAAGTATTATCGGAATTTCTTGCTAGTGACATATTTTGGGAAATACAATTAATTACATGAATATTGATAATGCATATTCCGTTTGGTATACTTCTATATATATAGGATAGGTAATATTTGCTATGGAAATGGGGAAATCGCAGACTTTTATTGCGTAAATATAAATAATGTAAAGCGTGATTATTAAAGTGGTGGTTATAATATGGTAGACCCTTAACTTTGAATTAATATGAAGCAGTTGTTATGTCCTTCGTTTAATGTCTCGAATCTACAAAAAAAAAAAAAAATTAGTATTATATCTATAACAAATTTGGTCTTGCATAATATAGAAACTTTATCATAGAGAATTGTTTATACACGGAGTTCAAAAAAGAGTGGTTTATAACATTTACATATTAGCAAGACTAGGTATATGTCCGCGCTACGCTGCGGGTTGATTTTATTAAAATGTTATTTATCAATTTATTATAAATTTTACAATAAATAGATAGTATTGTGTATCTATTATATTGTATATTCAAAATTGTTGCAATTATATTGTTTTTGCTTATGTATTAGTTAGATTTTGATTTGTGTCACATATCATTTCATGTTTTATGTATTTTTCAGTACTCAAAACTTTTTGTTATTTATTTTGAATATTTTTACTATTTGGTAAATAAGTTTCGTTTTGATTCCATTAAATTTTTTGCTCTAAATATAGAATTTTTTTTTCGGCTTTGCATGATTATATTATTTATAGTTTTGTTCATGTTCTTGATATGAAAATCTTCTCTAGAATAGGTATGTTTCTACGTATGATGATTGGCAACTACTGATTTTTTTTACTATAATTATTTGTATACATTTTTAAAAAAAAAAAGATAAACAATTTCAAAAATTATAGATCAAAATTTCATATTTTCAACAATTTTAAAATTAATTATTATTCAGCTTAAAAAGTAGAAGAATATATGATTGTACATTTTCATATTCTTGTTTGGCAAATCCAAATAAATGTCATTGAAATGAGTACAAGACTTTTTTAGAACAATAAATAAATAATTATCAATGATAAAGATGAACTTAAAAGACTGTTTTGGAATATTTACTTATATAGCCATGACACCACTTATGAAGTCTTTACTCGTTTTGCTTTGACGCCACTCATGAGTCAAGACTGTCTATATGCGTACACCATTTTTGTTGTTGCAGCTCCATCAGCAATTAGCATTAACAGACGAATAAGGGAAAGAATGAAGAGTTTACCAATCATATGACTCGTTAAAAACACCAAGAGAAGATTCTGGTATGATTATATCCACTTCCCACTAATGAGATTTCATTGCAGACAATCATATTGGTTTTGGGGTATATTTATATGCATACTAAATAATGGAATTTATGGAATTTATTGACCTTGCTCTAAAGTACGAGACGAAGAGACCTTGTTTTTACAATATCTACACTTAAAACATAAGTCATGTGTTTTTCCACTTCTTTTCTTTACTCCAAAACTTCTACAACACAAAATCTTCGTGATCAACTGTTGGCCCCATGAGATCTGCAAAAAAAAAAGAGAAAGTCCCTGAATATCTCTCAGCTTTCTAACGTCAAGATGCTATTTTAATATCTTTAGAACATTATGTGGTTCTGACGAACGAAAAGCATAAATTATGTAGTACATCAAATGACAGAAATAGAAGAGGTCAATGAGTTTGTTGTACCAACCCGGCAAATAAAAATCTGATAATTTTGTGTTGTCTTTGTAGAGTGTGTCAACCATATGTGGCGGCTTCAAGTAAAAGAACCCATAAGAAACATATATCAACTTGATTTTCAGGTGAAAGGAGAATCAGATTGTGTCTGGCATTACACACCTCACAACATACGCCTAGTAACGCTCCGCAAGCCCCGCACTTGTGCTCTGTAATCAGAAGGGTAAACAAAATTGGTCTTAGATTTTTTACGGTTTAAGTTTGATATTATCAAATTACATGTTTGGATCACCAATTAGATAATTTATATTTTAAAAAAAAACCCCAATGAGGTAGTAGTACCTTAACCTTCTTCAGACGTGATGATCCTGTCACCAGTTTATAATCATATAGCACCAAAACACGCCAGAACTCATATAGATTGTTAGACATATGATTTCCACAAGAGCGGACAGGAGACCAATGAACCAATGGGTGCTCCTTAGGATCAATCATCAGACAACTCCTTCAGGCATAAAGAATATTTTAGAGCTGACATCAACAAAAAGTAAGAGAAAAACTAACTGCTTAATACTGTTACCCGAAAGCATGTTTCCATATTCTGTCCACCAAATCCCAATCAGAAACGATGCCATCTTTGATGGGTGACAATATCTGGTGACAGAAAATGAAATTTGTAGTTAACTAACCACTTCACAATTATAACATTAATCAAAAGAGGAGAAGCTAATAACCTCCATATGATGCTAGCGGTAATTCAAGGCTTGGTTATTAGCTTCATATAACATACAGCTAGCATCATGTGATTGGACATGTACCTTATAATCAATATCATGAGATTGAGCTTGTGAGAAGGAGTTTGGAATGCGCTAGCCTCGTTGAGGCACGTCTCCTACCTCCACCACTGGTGATTTTCTCGACTCCATGTTTCTCCTATCAGCCTGATTCAAGAGGGAAGACAACAACACAATTAAAGCAATAGTCTTGTCAAAATCACACATAGACACAGATTTTTGGCGAACATTTATCTTATTAAAGAATATCAATTATATATTCAAAGAAATCTACTGCATGAATACTAAACTTCTAGACGAAGCTCAAAGATGCTTTCAAATGAATCGCTTACAATAATTTTTTTACTTCAAGTGACAATGAGTCGCAATAGAATCAATCTATCATCATAATCGTAATTAAGCAATGGTTTAAGAGGGCAAATGATTCAGCTATACATATAGGATGAAGAAATGAGATGGAGAAACATTTGATAAGATTTGTAAAACCCTTCATATACGGTGAGAAGAGATCATCCATGGCTTCTCTCTCTCTCCTACGCCTTGTCTTTCGCAGCTTGATTCCTTCTTCACGAATGGAGTGGTCTTTGACCAATCAGCACATTCCCCACTGGAATCGACCTCTCCAATGGTCTCGTAGGGATCAAGGAATCGAATTAAACTCAGTGGGGATATCACTGTTCGAACGCCTGTGAGATTTTCTCGGAGGTAGACTCTCACCCGACGATTCTAGAAGAGGTTGAGTTAAACCTCGTGAACAGCGATGGAGGCAAAAACGAAGAAGGGTTGTTGTTGTTGTTGTTGTTGTCAAAGCCGCCGGAATCTCTATCCTCCATTGAGACGTCGTGATGAGAATGGCTTAACAGAGGCCAGGAATCAAGGAGAAGAAAGAGGAAGACTGAGACATTTACCTGATCTGCGAAGATGGAAATGGTGAAGCTACATGAGAGAAGATCGATTAAAAGACTCATGATTTAGTCGGGAGAATACTTACATAGATGGATTGCGAAGTACGGGAGAAATTATGCAGCATCGATCTGGATTTTTAAAGAGAATTCAAGCGGCTTGAAGAAGCTGGATGAGGGATACCCGTACAGACGGAGATGATTTGAGGAGAATCCGGAAGATCGATTAAGAAGCATAGATCTGATTTTTAGAGAGTTCAAGCGACATAGAAAAAGGAAGAAGCTTTTGGATCGATTGTAAATCAGCTTCTGCGAGGGATACCTGTACAGCTGGATTGTGACGTGGGTTCATGTTTTATTGTGATTGGTTTTATGAATTTTTTTAATAATTGATAAGTTATCTTCTCAAAATGCTGAGTTGTCAGTCTCAAGTCTCAGGAGAGACACTTCTCTCGTTATAATAACTAGGAGAGAACCCGCGCAAATGCGCGGTTTTACTTGAATTTATTGATATTTAATATATTTTAATATTTGTTTTGAGTATCAATATTTTTATATGTTTTTAATTTACAAATTTGTATTTTTTTTCTTTTTATATCTTATAATGATTTTAGAAGAGAATATGCGCAAACATATGATTATTAATTTAATTTATTTTATAAATAAATATTTTTAATTATCTATTTTAATGAGCTTTTTAAAAACTTTTATTTCCTTCTTAAAAACTATTTAATATACATACTTGTTATTTATACATTTTTATTTTTTCTATGTTCTTATATTCTATATAATTTCTTGTTTTATTATCATTTTATTTCATTTTCAAAATTTTTTATTTCTATTCTTAATGATAATTGTTTCTATGTTTTAATATTTTTATCATTTTAGATTTCTTTAATTTTTTATATATATTTCATTGATTTTATTTTATTTTTTATGTTCTTATATTTTGTATACTTTTTATGATGATTGTATCTCATTTTTATAATATATTTTTTTCTATTCGTAATAATTATTATTCTTATCATTCAAATTTTTTTTGTTTTATGGCTCTTTGTTTATAGTTTTCAATTATTGTAAACTTTTTAATAATGTTATTTTTACTTTTAGTCTTATAAAATTAATTTTATTGAGATTTATTTATTTTTGTTTATATAATGCATAAAATATGGAAGATGTATTTAAAATTTATAATATTTATATATTATAAAATTCTAAATTAAATTCAAACTTAGAATTTATGTTTACATAATTTTAACTAATTATATTTAAATTAAATAATCATTCATTAAATATATATTTATATAACTTTAAATGATGATGTGGAAATTTTTGCCTTAAATTGGCCAATTAAAGGGGGCTGATGTGGCGGCTTGAGAGAGCCCCCCCTTCTCCTATTATATATAGGATGATTATAAATTGTATCAATCGGAAAGAATCTCTTGTTCCTAGAATTATGTGATGAGTAATACTTGGGTTCACCCCTAGAGATGAACCCTTTTGTTCACCTCCATTTTTTTTAACCAATCAAATAATTCCAAATTATTTAATATTAAAAATAATTAAAAATTAAAAATGTTTTAAAATAAAAAAAAAAAATAAAAAAGAAAATAAAATAAAGAAAGATATATTTTATTTTAGACAAAACTTAAAATTAATTTTTTTTTTAAAAAACACTAAAACCTAAATCTTAATCTCTAAACCCTAAATTCTAAACCCTAAACCCTAAATAATAATTTGAATTTAAAATATTAAAATTAAAACTAAACCATAATCCCTAAACCTAATATGTAAATCTTAAAAAATAAAAAACTAAATCCTAATCCCTAAAACCTAAACCCTAATCCAAAGAGTTTAAACCCTAATCCCTAAATCCAAAGAGCTTAAACCATATACCATAAACTCTAATCCCTAAACGCAATATGTAAATCTTAAAAAAAAAATAAAAAAATAAACCTAATCTCTAAACCCTAAACCCTAACCCAAAGAACTTAAACCCTAATCCCTAAACCCAAAGAGTTTAAACTCTATACTATAAACCCTAATCCTAAACCTTAAATCCCAAAGGGTTTATATTTAAAGGGTCTTTAATCTCTAAACCCCAAAAGTTTTAAATCCAAAGGGTCTATAATCCTTAAACCCTAAACCCAAAAGAATTTAAACCATAATTCCTAAACTCTAAACCCTAAACCCTAAGCCGTAAACCCTAAACCATAATTCGTAGACCCTAAACTCTAATTTGTGAACTTTAAAAATATATAGATATTGATATATATTATTATCTATTTTTATAAAATATTTGAATGTCTTTAATTCCTTAATTTTAATTTTATAATTTTATTTAAAAATAATATTACATAGCATATTTTTATTGGTTGAAAAAAGAGGGTAAACAAATGGGTTCACCTCTAGGGGTAAACTTAAGTATTTTCCTTATGTGATCCTCGTTGCTAATTTTTTTGGATATTCCTTCACATCTGCTATTTATATCTGCAATTAAAAAAATAAGCGTATATAATATAATATTTTTTTAAACAAATTGAACGATTTATAAAATATATTCAAGCAAACAACTTACATGCTATAATCCCATTTTTGATATCCGGAATATATCTTTATAAACTTAAATAGGAACATTGATTTTATACCTTACAAAATTTGGATTTTCATCATCTTATTAACTATGGTATTTTTAATAATTTTAATAGATATTGATCAAGTTAGCATAGTTGTAGTAAAATCCAGAAAACCTGTTTTTTAAGAACACACGTTTAAAATTTTATCTAATATAAATTTAAATATTTGAAAAAAAAATATTTGAAAAAAAATATCGGAAGATTAATTAGTTAGTGAATCACAGCATATAAAATATACTAAAATTAAAAACGGAAAGAACATATTAATAGGGAAATGAAATTTAAAATCTTAAAGGCAAATTTTAATTCGGGTTTTAGATATTATAATTTAAAATTCTTTTATATTATCTTAAAATTAAAATGGAGTACTAAAAAAAAGAAATTTAAATTGGGAATGTGAAAAATAATTAATTATTAAACAATATATTTATATATTTTTAAATACATGGTAATATAAAAAATGAGTACATGCTTGTGTTTGATCTTTCTTCGGAAGACACGGTGCTCGTTTCGGTGCTCACCAACTCTAACTAATATTTCAAGGCCATCCGCCTAGGAAAAAAAAAACAAAGGAACCATTGAAAGAGAATCAACCTTACCGATCAAATTCAAAATTTGCAATACTTATGAAGAAATACTGGGAAACACAATCATAACAAACCATGGCAGATTCCACCATGTCAAAATCTAGTACATCTTGATTTCAAAACTTGTGCGAGTCTTCCACTAATTTATCTGCAACCTCTATCCCACAAAGATAATTAATTAATGTTTGAAAAATTGTGAGAGTGTGTAACACATTCTCTCATTCTTCCATCAAGGAAACTGGTTGGCGAGGGTGAATGCTCTCGCAGCCATGACAGTTGTGTAAGCTCTCGTGGATGTACATGTTGCAGTGCAGAAACAAATAGTGTTGACACTTACGACATGTTTCACATGACCCCGGCTTGTTCCCTGTACAAAACAAAAGCACCAATAAGCCCCTTTATATTCAAGCTAATGAATCTCGGTTGTGTGATGAAAACTGAGGAGATGAACATGTGCAAGCGCGAGACACAATGAGGCAGCATACGTTTACAAAGGGTTTAACTAACCATGTCATAAGTTCAATAACGGATCTCTAGTAGACCAATGATTATTATTAACCAGTTGACTGAGATACATGTGTGAGACTGCTACATAAACTGATGTACAAACAATATGCGTTTTATTATTTTACCTGCACCAAATAGGCTCTGGTTGCAACTTGCAACCAAAACAACACTTTCCCATTTTTCTCGGAGGATCACTACGACTTGAAAGAGTTGGAACCTCATCAAATGGGGCAATCGAGAAGAGGTGATGGTATGATATAGCAAGATGTGGCGATGACACAAGTGTCAGACACGTGTAACCAGCTCTGATCTTATCTTCCTTAAGACACGAACATATTGCCATCGAACCCTCAGCAGCTCTCTGTGGGAAACCCATCTTGATTTAATTTGCTATAGCAAATTCTGCTATTGCTGGAGGTGGAGGCACATGTTCTTCTCTCCTGAAGCTTTGTAATCTGATTCAATTTTTTTAGCAAACTGGTACAATGCTTTCTACCATTGCAAACGCCAAAAAAGTTATAAAAAAACGATCATCAATGATAACCTCATGGTTCTAGAGAAATAGAAAGATACCATAAATTAAAAAATGAATAAATAAGAAAAGTTTTCGTTGGAGTGAAGAATAAATACAATGTATCTATTATTCAAACGAAGTCACCAAATAAATAATATGATAATATCCAAATTTTAAAGTATTTACCATCTATATTTTTAATTTTCTGTTATAAATGATATTTTATAGGATTCGGTTTTAATAATTTTAGATATGATCTTTAATGGAAATCAAAAACCGATATTAATGTTGATTTTGTTTCTCGGATTTAGTTTTTAATGTAGACTTATTTTTGATATTAACATGATTTTAGGAAAGGTTAGAAATAGTTTATTTAATAATAATAATAATAATAATAATAATAATAATAATAATAATAATAATAATTATAATAATGATAATAATAATAAAAGAAATCTACTATATGTGGCTTGTGTAATTATTGTTGCAAAAAATCTTGCCAATGATTATTACCTAAACATAAAATCTTAATATTTAAAAATGAATCAAATATGTTATATTTAAAATTTTGAAAATTACACATTGTGTTTGAGTTAATGTTTTATCTTTCGAAAACATTAAGTGTATATATAATTTAATTTTTAAAATAGAACGCTTTATTTTTTGAAATTTTAGTGAATTTGGTTAGAAAAAGAAATAATTGGTTTAAAATCCTAGTTTTAAAGATGAATTTTAAAAAAAAATTTACGTTTTATTCTTTACAATTTTTTGTCTGGCCATTAAATTAAATTTTGTGCTTTGAAGTTATGAATTTGAATTAAATTTTGCAGTTCTAAAACCAATATATATATATATATATGCTATGAGAATTCTGAATAATAATATAATAAGATTGTGATTTTAATAAAATTATTTAAAATATTGTTAAACCGTTTGATTAGTCAATGTAATAGGGTTTTAGTTTGTACACATTTTCAATTAAATATTATTAAACTGTTTTGACAGATATTGTGAGATTCTCACATTAATTATTTTCAAATATATTACTAAAACAATGAGTAAATTACAACACAATTTACTTTCAATTTTGATTGCCTATTTTGTTAGAATTTATAAATACATTTTTGTCATTAGTGAGATTTGAAATTTAACAAAGAAAATGAATGGCATAACTTGTAATTATTTGAAAAATTAATGGTATTTTCTATTTTCTATTTCTGTTTTAATAGTATAGATAACTAACGGTGACAATATTTTACGAAGATATCTATAATGGGCTCAATCATGGACCTAACTGAACAAGACAATAACGAAATGAATCCGATAAAAGCTAAAACCCTAATTTCTAGCTCTCTTCTTTTTTTATGTGCTTCAAGACAAACGAGAGGCGTCGACGTGGCTTCATGTTAGAAAATTTAAAAGTCGACACTTTGATCTTTACATGTTTGAATACGGTTTTGTTACGCACGTAGTTTATTTCCCCAGTTTGATGTTTATAGTTATCTTTCTGGTATTATATGACCAAAATGGTAGATGGGATTCTTTGTTCATGTCATGATGTATTTCGATGACCAAAATCTTTTAAATTGATGCTCACTTGCTAGGAAAGTTTACATTTCTTTCTCAAATGTCAATAAGCAGTAAAGATTCTTGAATCTTAGATTTTGTTGTTTATGATTTGCAGTTTATAATCATGGTGAGAATCAGTGTCCTCAATGACCCTCTTAAGAGCATGTACAATGCGGAGAAGAAGGGAAAGAGACAGGTTATGATCAGGCCTTGTTCCAAAGTGATCATCAAGTTCCTCATTGTCATGCAAAAGCATGGTATGGTCAATTTCCTTATTTCTATTTTCAACTCTCAAGTGTAATGATGTTTATTTCGCTCATAGGTTACATCGGCGAGTTTGAGTATGTTGATGACCACAGGTCTGGTAAGATTGTTGTTGAGCTAAATGGAAGGCTGAACAAGTGTGGAGTTATCAGTCCTCGTTTTGATGTTGGTGTTAAGGAGATTGAGGGTTGGGCCGCTCGTCTACTTCCTTCTAGAGATGTGACAATATATTTTCCCTTTTTTACTCTCTTATTCTTTCTTGTCAATACAACTATACTAAAATGCCTTTGAGAGATCAGAGCAGCAAATCTAATGCTGATCTTGTTCCGTTGTATGTTTCGTTTTGCAAGTAGTCTTTATTACTTCTAATCGGAAGAAAAGATCTTACATTGTGATTTACCCCTTTTATTGGTTATATCTATAGCCAAAAATATATATCGATTTGCTTAATCGAATGTTAAGTGTGATGACTCGCAGACAAACATAATCTTCTTTCATCTTGCAATGTGAAAACTTATTATCTTTGTGCAGTTTGGTTACATTGTCCTGACTACCTCAGCTGGAATCATGGATCACGAAGAAGGCAGGAGAAAGAATGTCGGTGGCAAGGTTCTTGGCTTCTTTTACTAATAGCAGCTACACGAGATATGTCTTGTTTTGCTTCTTCCTTATGTGTAGGGAGTGGGAAATTCGATTGACCTCACTGTTAAAGAAGTATAGTTTTATATTTTTCTTTTTTGAATCGTCACTTGTTATTTATGTGACTACTCATAATCTTAATGACTTGGAGAAACAGACATATTCATTTCTGTTTTTGAGTTTGGAGTCATGAAGCAAATTATCTCCCTCGTTAGGATCTATAATCAAGAAATTTCCATGTTTGTACGTGTTTTATGTGTTAACAGCTTACGAGAATGTTGAAGTGAACATTAGCTGTTGAAATTTTGAATGCTCGTTGGAAACTTCCAATAAATGGGAAATCGACGCGACAATATAAACAATGTCAGATTATGGTCCAATTCAAAGCATGCTAAACTATATGTGGGATAAAAGAATTAAACTTGAGATACATTTTTGTATGTAGGTTTCTTTATGTTTCATGTTACTCAATAAGAGTCTTCTACTGCTATTGTTTTGTTGGAGATAATTTCTATTATGTTGTGGTTCACTTGACAGACATTCCATTTAATCTCAGAATCAAAGAAGGATTGAGTCTTACTGCAGGGCTCGTTGGTGATAAAAAAATTTATGACTACACCAAGAATCTCACCAGCCTTAATGTGGCTCATGTAAAGATAGAGGCTAATCTTACAAAACCATAACCAGATAGTAGTGAGTTAATTAGAGCAAATGGTGATATAATAACTGTTCAGATTGATTACATGTGGGTTCCTCCTACTTGTGATCACTACAATCAAATAGGACACTGTTGGGAATGTCCTGAAATCTACCGTACTATCTCTAGAAAGTATGATAAGTGTCGAGATCAGACATAAGTCATAAATACTGGGTGATCATGATGGCTTGCTAGAGTCCGCTCATGATCTATAAGTTTAGGACTTATTACCAGTATTGTATGATCCCGAAGGGTCACACACCATAGCTAACGGGAAAGTTAAATGGAATTAATACGGTAAGATGCAATGGCATTTACTGTATTAGATCAGAGAATTGGGCCAGACAAAATACAGGCTTTTGTCTGATTTGTGTCTTGGGTCCAAAAGATTAATGAGCCATTAGTCTAATGACTTGGGCCCATTAATGAGAGATAAAAGAATCAGAAAACCCTAAGGGATCAGCATTCTTCTGCGATTTCTTTTTGGTGGCTGCGCCCCATCTCTCTCTTGAACCTCTCTCTCTGATCATCCATCTCTTTGGTCTAGCATCCCTTGCTTGTAAGAGTGTGGATACTTGAGGAGGAGCCGATTCTCATCAGCTCTAATCTGATCTCGACATTACAATCATTCCGCTGCAAAAGGTAATGTCCAGGTTTGTGTTTATGATTCGTTTTGCAAGAACCAAGATCTGTTTAAGGATTTGTGTTAGGTTGTAATTGAGAATTAAACCTTGAATAAACACCATAATCCTTCAGTGGTATCAGAGCCAGGTTGTAGGTTTCTTGTGAATCTGGATCATAGGTTGTTTAATAGTTTTTGAATCAATTGAATGGATTAAGAATTGGTTAAAGTTATTAATATAACCTAATCGCATAACTTGAATCGGCATAATGCGATCGCTTGTGATTTTTGTTTGATAATCGTGCGTTTTTTTGGAAAAGCCGAATGATCCTGTTAATAATAGAATGGGAATTCAATTATCGATCATGTGCGTTTGCTGTATGGACCGTGTTGTGCTGATTAGGGTTTCATAAGATGCCAAAATAGTTATTTTGTCTTCTTGTGTTTGCTTTGAAACGAATTGATGAGGTAAAATTCAATTATTGAATTGTGATGTACGAAACAATGACTTTGTTTTGTCTTGATATGACATGTTAGTGCCGTATGTTAATGTGTGAGCCAATTAATAATTGATCATGTGCTGAGCCTTATTAATTATACAAAAGGTCTCGTAATGAATGGTGATGCAATCGCTTTTATTATATGAAAGTGATCGTGTGTTGCCTTCGATCTCAAGAGACCGAACGAACGTGCGTGTGCTGTATGGACCGAGAGCCATAAACAATTGTGTTGGCTGGGCGATCGGTCGATAGCATGTGATCAGTTGGCCGAGAACGATCGATCCGATCGTGAGGCCGGCAAGGATCGTGCGATGCGTGTGCCGTGTACCGAGGGCCGAGCGTGATCACGATGCGATGGATCATGGGCCTCGATTGGAACATGGGCCCACAAATTGCGTTAATGGGCCGAAATGGATCATGGATCCGATCGTTTGGCCCGTTAAATTTTACGTCCCGCGAATAGTCAATCGGTTAAACCGAGATTCGCGGTTCGTTGCCCAAAACCACACCGATTTAACCGGTCCATTTAATTGGCGGTTAATTGTGTGTTTAAAGCCTTAAACCGCAAGTTAAATCAAATTGGCTAAAACACTGGGTGTTTCTTCCCGGTTTTGGATTTAACTGAACCGATCCAATTTAATTGGTGGTTCAAGCGGTTAACCCGAATCCCGGTTTGCTGGAAATTATTTAATACTTGGTATTATTTAATTTCTGGTTAAACCGGATTAAAATTCAAAATTGAATTTTAACCTAAACCGAAGGCTGGTCTAAGTTTGATTTGGTTGGACCAAATAATTTAGAGCTGGACTGGTTTAGTAAATAACCGATGGTTTTGATAGTTAATTTGGTCTTGGACCAGAATTAATAAACCGGATCGGTTATGTCAAATTATTGGGCCAGCTGGAATTCTATGGTCTTGGGCCAAGAATTGGGCCTATAATTTGTGACCCAACCCAAAATATTTAATGAAATATTTAAATTAGAAATTTCTATTTTTAGTAAGGTACTAAATTTAGAAAGTTTCTAAAATACGAAAGTTTCCCAAAATAGTAATCTTCTATTTTTGGAAATAAAACTTAAAAATCCTCAAAAACAATATCAAGCTTGGATGTCTTTCCAATCTTGTCAGCTACTTAACGCTTATTTGATTACAGATATGGCTTACAGTGTGAGGTGTCTGTTTTCGCGTAAGTAAAGTAGTATATAGTCACTAATTTCATTGGGAGTCCCAGATTTTAGTGATTATTTGGCTGTAAGAGATTGGTTTCCTTGACTGGGCCATCGGGAGTCCCGGGCCTTGAGACATCTGGTGAATTTGGGCCTCGGGCCCAATTCACAACCGAGAGTTATTGGTTATAACTAGCTGTGTGTATGCTTACCAAGTAAAGCTAACTCTGGGTGACGGCCAGTGGCCCACTTTGGATTTAGCTAAACATGGGTCTCGGAATCATTGTATTCTTATGAGGTTAAACAAAGAAATTTTGAATACAATGCGAGTTTTCTTATAAGTTGTTAAGATTGCTCTTTTATGAACTTAATAACTAAAACTCTATTTATCTCTAAATTTCAGCTATGACAAGCACAAACAATCAAAACACTTTCTCGATCCGGTATGTCCTTGAGATGGACAAACTGAACGGATCAAATTTCTTGACTTGGTCGCGGAACCTGAGGCTGGTTCTCAGGCATGAGAGAAAGGACTATGTCCTTGAGAAAGCTCTCCCCGAGAGGATCGGATCCAAAGCCAGTCATGCAGTATATAATGCTTGGAATAAGCATTATAATGATGCGGTAGATGTGCGTGGTCTGATATTGGCTACCATGGACTCAGATTTGCGGAAGCAATATGAGAACATGGAGTCGCCAATAGAGATGATCAGCAGCCTGAAATTGAAATTTCAGGAGCAGGTAAGAGTGGAGAGATACCAGTTGGTTAAATCTCTCACTAGCTGCAAGCTACCAAATGATCATCCAGTAAGTCCTCATGTCAGTAAAATGATGGGTTACATTGATAACCTGAGGAAACTGGATTATCCAGTTAGCCAGGAATTGGCAACTGAGATCATTCTGCAGTCACTGCCGTCAAGCTATGATAAGTTCGTAAGGAACTATATTAAGAAAGGCTTAACGAAGACGTTGACTGAACTGCATGATATGCTCAAGACAGTTGAGCCAAACGTGAAGAGTACCCTGTACAATCTCATGAATGAGAAGGGTAGGTTTACTAAACCTAATGCTGACAAGGGTGAAGACAAAGTTGTCCAGATTTTGAATCATGGCAAGCGTGTGTCTTCTGAGCCCGAGTCAGATACCTCTTACGTTGGTAAGTGCTGCTACTGTAAAGAGACTGGGCATTGGAAAAGAGATTGCATTAAATTCATGGAAGATTATGAGGAGTTAAAGTTGATGTATGAGACTACTTCCTCAGGTATTCATGTTATTAATTCAAGTTCTACCTTGTAGGTATTGGATACTGATTGTGGCACTGATATTTGTTATAATATGCAGAGCCTGAACAACAGTAGAACGTTGAAGGAAGGGCAAGTGGAACTGCGAGTCTGGAAGGAGCTTGGGATGCTGCCTCAGCCGTAGGGATTTCACTTGTAGATGCCTTTGAGCCTTGGCTTTGAATTAAGTAATTGCTACAATGTACCTGCTTTAAGCAGAGTTGTTTTTTCATTTTCTTATAAAGAATTTGAATGTTTTTCATTTTGATAAAGACAAGTTTTGTTCTTTTGATCATAATGAAATGTTAATTGTAGCACCCTATTCAAGGAATGGGTTTTATATCTTAAACCAAAGAGTGCAAAAATATAACATAAATACCGAATTGGTTTAAATCTGATGAATTAAACCTGATTTTTCTTGGCATAAATGTTTTGGTCACATAGAGTAAGTCGGATTCAGAAACCCCATAGTTATGGACTTTTGGGCTCATTTGAATGGATATCTTATGAGACTTGAATTCTTCTTACTGGACCAAAACACAAAGGGCCCATCTTAGCCGAGCTAGAGAAAAGCCCAAAGGCTTATTGGACATTGGACAAACTCATGTATGTGGTCCGATGAGCAGTAATGCCAGAGAAAATTTCATGTACTTCATTGTCTCTACTGATTACTTCAGTGAGTGTGACTGTGTTCATTTGATGAGACACAAGTCGGAATTCTTTGACATGGTCGAAAGAGTTCCAGAATGAAGTATAGAATCTGAATGACAGAAGTATTAAGACTCTGGATTAGATCACGAGTGAGAATACTTAAGTCATTGATTGTGTGATCATCTGAATGAGTGTGAAGTCGTTTCACAGCTCACTTCTCCTGAAAACCTAGAGGTGTTTCTGTGAGAATGAATCAGATCTTATTAGAAATGATTAAAGATGAGTCACACGAATCTTCCATGATATTCTTTAAGAATAACGCTCTAGAAATATCTAAGTATTTGTAGTTGTGCTACTTCGCTGGTTTTCCTAGGGAAACCAAGGCTTGTTACCCTTTTTACGTCCATTCTGTTTTCTAAGAGGGGAAGTTAATTTCCAAGAAGAACAGTGGGAGTAAAAGTGTAACTCGAAGAAATTCGAGAATTACAGGAGGCTGCTCAACCTTTTGAGGGAGAGCAGCGGATGGATTTACAGATTTCTGTAGAATCTACACCTGTAGAGCCTGAAGATCGCAGATATGAATGAATCAGTCACTAATCCGAGAGTGATTTCTCGTCATTAGTTGAACATGATGATCATTGAAAGTTCGCATGATCTGATGATCATTGAAAGCGACGAATCTGCGAAATTCAAAGAAGCGATAGTGAGCCCGGACTCCGAAAAATTACATTTTGTGTAAGTTAGCTTTATCGATCCATTCATGGATGGAAGCAAACATATCGGAGTTGGAATCTTTGTTCTGTTAAAGTAGTCAAGGTTTTGACTTGAACAGGAACGAAGTGGAACTGTGCGTTTACTAAAAGATAAGTGGGAGCATTATTGCATTTCTTATAGTGTATGTCGATGACATACTGATTCTCGGATATAACGTCCCAATGCTGCAGTCGGTAAAGGACTGGCTTGGGAGTTGGTTTTATGATTGACATGGGTAAAGCCACGTAGTTCTTGGATTTTGGATCTAAAGATAAAGATCCAAAAGAGCTGGTAGGACAAAGTCAGGATTCTTAAATTGACAAAGTCCTACACGTAATCAGCAATCCAAGAAGGGTTTTATGCCAATGTCACATGGCAATTCATTAAGCAAGATACAGTGTCCTACGATATCTGCTGAGCTTGAATGCATGGATAGGATTCCATTTGCGACGGCAATTAGATCTATCATGTATGCCATGACACGTACTTGTTTTGATGTTGCTTTAATGCTAAGCAAGACAAGTAAAGACCAATCAAATCCAGCATAGAATCACTGGATTGCCGTAAAGAATATTCTGAAGTATTTGAGGAATACTTAGGATAAGTTCTTGATTTACGGAGAAAGTGAGGTGCTACAAGTCGATAGAGTCTGAAAGGCAAGTTTCCAATAGACAAAGATAATTCCTGGTCACAGTCCGGCTATATCTTGTGTCTAACTGGCGGTGCAAGGCACTGTTGCTGACTCCATGACTTAAGCTGAACATTTCGCAGCTTGAGAAGCGGCGAAAGAGGTTGTTTGGAAAGAAGAGTTCATCACTGAACTTGATGTGATTCCCAGCATAGATGAGACTAGCTGCACATCATAGGTCCAAACACCTTGAGGATAGGTATAACCTATTCCGTGAGATAAATGACAGAGGTGTTAAGTAGATAAGCAAGTTTCATCGAATGAGAACGTTGCTAATCTATTAACGAAGTCACTCCTTATGCCTAAGCACGAGTCGCGGACTGTAGCTGTAGGATGAGTGAAATTAAGATGTAGTCTTAATTTCAGTGGGAGTTTGTAAAGGGCTTTACTTAGTTGTTTTGAAAGGTTCATGTAAACATTTTAAAATGTTAATGAAATTTTGATTTCTGGATTATTTTAACTGTGATATAAATAATCGTTCCAAAATGATTCATGTCACCATATATGGGCCATCGAAGTACATGAGTAGACTTGATCCTGAAACCCCATATTTAACGAAGTGACATAAATCATAGTGTCCATAGTCGAAGGTTGTTGAAATTGGAACACCAACAACCTGTTGAGACTAGATTGTGTTGAGACTTATGACCAAGTTTCGAGGGGTCATAGATGCGCGGCATCAAAGTCGACACATAGGTATATGTAGGGGAGCATATGACCGGACATGGCCCGCTAATGAGAACTCTGCAAGATATTAATATCTGTGTCATAAGAAGTTCTCATATACGACTATAGAGTATAGTCCTTAGACCTGAGTTCGCATGCATGTGGCTGCACATGGAGTAATGCGCTTTGATCATTGTCTAACGCTGTTTCGTAACTGGGAGCTATACGGACCTTGGTTGGGTGTATTATGAATTGTGTAGTTCATAGTGATGGAACAAGATGGGATTTGTCCCTGCCGTTTAACGGAGGTAATATCTCTAGGCCAATCGGAGAATTGATAGCTGGTAAGAGAATGGCCATTCCCAAACGGACTTGCCCAAGTCGTTTGAATTGTCAGTATCAAATCTGGTCCGATAAACATGGTCTGGCTATATAAGGATGACACGCATCTTGCCTTATGCCAGATCGAGATATTGAGACAAAAGGATTAGGGAATGTAGGATTCCAATACAATCGGAAGATTGTTGGGAATGTCCTGTGTAGAATTCCAGTACAAGTGGGAGATTGTTGGGAATGTCCTGAAATCTACCGTACTATCTCTAGAAAGTATGATAAGTGTCGAGATCAGACATAAGTCATAAATACTGGGTGATCATGATGGCTTGCTAGAGTCCGCTCATGATCTATAAGTTTAGGACTTATTACCAGTATTGTATGATCCCGAAGGGTCACACACCATAGCTAACGGGAAAGTTAAATGGAATTAATACGGTAAGATGCAATGGCATTTACTGTATTAGATCAGAGAATTGGGCCAGACAAAATACAGGCTTTTGTCTGATTTGTGTCTTGGGCCCAAAAGATTAATGAGCCATTAGTCTAATGACTTGGGCCCATTAATGAGAGATAAAAGAATCAGAAAACCCTAAGGGATCAGCATTCTTCTGCGATTTCTTTTTGGTGGCTGCGCCCCATCTCTCTCTTGAACCTCTCTCTCTGATCATCCATCTCTTTGGTCTAGCATCCCTTGCTTGTAAGAGTGTGGATACTTGAGGAGGAGCCGATTCTCATCAGCTCTAATCTGATCTCGACATTACAATCATTCCGCTGCAAAAGGTAATGTCCAGGTTTGTGTTTATGATTCGTTTTGCAAGAACCAAGATCTGTTTAAGGATTTGTGTTAGGTTGTAATTGAGAATTAAACCTTGAATAAACACCATAATCCTTCAGACACATCCTCAAGAATTGTGTTAATGCTCCTTCTGCTAGCTTCTCTAAGGGAATGTCGACCTCTATTTCTGCATTTAACTTTGAGAAACCTGATGAGAATGCTGATGAGGGTAGTAAAGTTGCAGCTCATGTTGAACTTATGGTTAGTGCCAGTACTAGTTTACCTGCGAGACTCTCTAAAATTCCTCAGAGTGCATAAGTTGTGATTCAATTCACTTATTTTTTTCTATGTCCATTGTCGTCTGAATTTTGGTCCACTGCTCGCCTTCCATTTATTCAACAACCTTTATTGGAGCTCGAAGATAACATAACCAATCTGCTTGATGGCCTAAATTGCACGACCCTCACTTTACCATAACAGATCATGCCTTTCTGGATCATGTGGAGGATTTGGAAATCTAGGAATGCTTTTATCTTTTAGCAACAAACAGATAAAGCCACATACAAAAATGTGTTTTTGCATCGTTGATGTTTCAGAATGGATATCCACATCTGAGATGCCTACAATTCAAGCTCATATTCCTCCTACTCCATTGGAAACTCATGTTTGGTCACCTCCACCTCAACATTCCTTAAAATGTAATTTTAACGCATCTTATGATCCTAAAACAAACATCGGTACTGGTGGATGGCTTTTTCACGATCATTTTGGTCAAATAGTTTATTGGGGCGCTTATAGACTACCATTTGTTTCCTCTTCTCTTCAGGCTGAAGCTACAAGTCTTCTACTCGCGATGGAATCATCTCTACATATAGGTTTTTCTGATTGCTCCTTTGCAGGAGATTGCCAGATTCTTATTCATCAACTGCAGCACAAATCAAATGATTGGTCAATTCAAAATATCTGTCGCGATATTTTGTCTTTGACAATATCATTCCGAAAGCATTCCTTCCAATTTGTTTGACGAGAGCTCAATAAACTCTCATTCGATTGCTTTAGCAGCTAAACAACAAGTGTTTTCTTCCTTTGATTTTAATTCTGTCTCAAATTGACTACTCTTGATTTCTTTCATTGATATTGGATCTGATTGGTAAGGACTGTGAATGTAGGCTGTGACTGTAAAGATTTTGACTGTAAAAACTGTGACTGTTACTTTTTTTTTTAAGTCTGATTGTTAATAAAGCTGTGAAAATACGACCGTTGCTCTAACTATTAAATTTTCTCGCTAAAAATAATTTAAATTATAAACATAATTTATTAGTTAATAAAATTTAGCTAAAGAAATGATTTATTAAATACGATAAAAATGACTAAAATAGAAATGTCAAATTTAAATAAATTCAGTGATATATTAATGGAACTGACATATATTATATTGCTAAAATTTGAAAATATTGTATATGTGTTTAAATTGTTATGGTAAAATATTTTATTTAACCTTTTTTAAACTCACTTTGTTGGACTATTTTCAGAAAATATAAAACTCAACAGTTGTATGTAGAGTAATTCTCTAAATTTTATTTATTTAATTTGTTATTTTCAATAAAGAAGTCTTAGAGTTAGAAAATGTATTTTATATTCAAATTTTGATTTTTATAGCTTTCCATCAAAAAATGTTCCCATCATATGTATAAGATTTTTTAAATAGTAAAGTATGAAAGTTTTAAGTTGTTGGAAAAAAAAAACAGGGTCGATATCTAGTTTGATTAATAGTAAAGTCTGAATTATGAAATTACACAATCTATCACCATTTTTTATCCTACTATTATGATGGTTTTAGCCAATAGTACTAGTATCTTTTTTTTTGTCAACAGATATAGATTCATAGGCCATGCTTTATAGCAAATGGGCTAACAGTGATATAACAAAAATATCCAAAACACGAAATAAGCCCAACACGGCCAAAGATAAGATCGCCACGTGGCGTTCTCTGCGGCATCGGCGAACATGCACGGACACGTGTCTCAGAGCGAGAGAGCCGCCGGGAAACTGTGAGAAATCGCGGAGGAGAGCGACGCCAAGCCTCGTCGGACTACTTCCCTGCATCAACCCTGGACCATTCGTCGATCGAACTTCCCAAAACCGCCGTCGAAATCACCTGCAAGAAAATAAGAACAGTCACTACATTACTGCCGGGAGCCACCACGGCCAAGAAGACGCCGCCGCCGTAGGCATAAAAGCCTAACAGAGTCCATCATACGCTTGTCCTCTAAAGCGGTGGCGCGACGGCAATATTAATTCCCGACGAACGGGAGGATCGGAGCAGTGAGGAGGAAGAAGATAGAGATGGATGGCGAAGGAAGGGAGGGGAGGCGAGATCAAGAGCGCCGGAGCGCAAGAAACCGGAAAACACCGGTGAAATCCGAGAAATTGGAAGAAAACAGCCTGTCATGACATCCAATTTAGACTTATTTTGATCAAAGACCAAGCTATAAACATGCAAACCAAAATAAAGAAAAAACCAGAAATAGTCGCGAACAAAATCCCGTCTTCCCCCTTCTGAAAGATGAAGATCAGAGAAGAAGGGAGAGAGAGAGTTCTCTTTAGACAAAAAGAGAGAAAGCGACTCTTATCAGAAAAACCTTTTGAAATAATGCCAGTAACTAGCAGATATGTATTGAAAAACGAAAAAAGATTCGTTTATATTCATAGCAACTAGCAAGTAATTACTATTATTTCTGCTTATTTACTTGCTAGTTGCTATGAATATAAACGAATCTTTTTTTCGTTCTCTATTTAACAACCATTCATTGTATTATGGGGAAGCCAGCTCATTCCTCTAATTAATAAAAGGCCCATAAGGCTTTCGTGCCTTTAAGGCCCTCCTCCAAAAAGAAAGAATCCTTGTATATTTCTGTGCGCTTGTTAGTTTTCAGTGCTAACGTGCGCGTGGTATCCTATCGTGTACGCGAAGCAGACGAAGAAGAAGTAAATAGAAGAAGCACAAAGGAGAGGAAAGCTAAATCGGGACTGGCTCATTTTAGCTGTCGCCCCTCCTCTCCGATTACATCGGTTTCTTCTCTTCTTCCGGTACATGATTTTGTTTTCTTCCTTCCATCTTTTCGTTTACCGAAGATATATGGTTTGATCTCTGAGTTTTCTTTTCCCCTTAAGATTCGATGGCTGCTCCACCTGCTAGGGCCAGAGCCGATTACGATTATCTCATAAAGCTTCTCTTGATTGGAGATAGCGGTATGTGATCTGAAATCTATTTTGTTTTCTTCGGATCCGAGTGTATAGTCCTGAATCTATTCATTTTCTATTGAATCGATCTGTTTAGTGTGATCCGTGATCGTTCCTTGATGATATATTCGTCTGATTTTTAAGTTTTCTGATTTAGATTGTGGTTAGAGATCTCTGAAATTTACGATTCCTTTTTTTTTTTTTTTTTTTTTTTTTTGCAGGCGTGGGTAAAAGTTGTCTCCTTCTACGTTTCTCCGATGGCTCCTTCACAACTAGCTTCATCACCACCATTGGGTTTGTGTTTAGGAATTAAACCCAGCCAGCCATATATGTTAAATATTTTCATTGACGTCTCATGGATTCTTCTTGATGTAGCATTGACTTTAAGATAAGAACCATTGAGCTTGATGGCAAACGTATCAAGCTCCAGATTTGGGACACTGCTGGTCAAGAACGTTTTCGGACAATCACCACTGGTGAGTTCATTCTTTTCATATAAATATTTGCTTGCTGAATCACTACTTAAGAGGTTGGTTTCACCATATAGCAAGTCTTAAATAGGAGAATGAAAAACATTTGGATTGATTTGGCTGATTCTTGTATTGTTAATGTTCCTTTGACAGCTTATTACCGTGGGGCAATGGGCATTTTGCTGGTGTACGATGTCACTGACGAGTCGTCTTTTAACAGTAAAATCAAGTCTTTCACTATAAAATTCTGTAACCAAATGATCATTTCTTTTACACAATAGTCTTGATATTTCTGCAGACATAAGGAACTGGATTCGTAATATTGAACAGCATGCTTCAGATAATGTTAACAAGATCTTGGTAGGGAACAAGGCTGACATGGATGAAAGCAAGAGGGTATGCTGACACCGGACTTTATACCAACTAGTTCATGATCCAATATAATAACAGTTTATTGGTTCTATCACAATTTTTAGGCGGTTCCAACAGCAAAGGGTCAGGCTCTAGCTGATGAGTACGGAATTAAGTTCTTCGAAACTGTAAGTCTGACAATTCTCTCAATCTTCAGTTTTGAAGAGAACACAGCTGCTGTAAACTAGATGGGGTCCTGTATACATAACTATGTGTATATGTGTCTTGTTACAGAGTGCCAAGACAAACCTAAACGTGGAAGAAGTTTTCTTCTCGATAGGGAGGGACATAAAGCAGAGGCTTTCTGACACTGACTCGAGGGCAGAGGTTTGTTACTTGTCTTTATGCACAAGTCTGAAAACGCAATGTAACATGTTTTGTTCGTGAATTGCAGCCTGCGACGATCAAGATCAGCCAAACTGACCAGGCTGCTGGAGCCGGGCAGGCCACACAGTCTGCATGCTGTGGAAGTTAAGAAAGTTTTAAGAACAAGAAAAAACAAAGATGTCGCTGGGTGCTTGTGTAATTTTTTGTTTTATCCTCGTCAACATTTATGATTCGTGCCTTTTCTTATTTTTACGAAGGTTTAATCGAAACTTGTATTGTTCTTTCTATTTATTCTCGAAATTGTTATGTTGGTCATCATTCCCCTCTCTATATATCTATTCTTATGTTTCTCCTGCTTTGCTCTTTTTATTTATTTGATCTCTTAAACCTCTAAGAGTTGTCTAACTTATCTGATACAAAAACCATTAGAGCGACAGTTTCAGCAGTTGTATACTTATCCCATTTTATGTTAGTTTAAAATGAAGTCTATTTGATGGATTGTCTTTTGTGTTTCTCCGATCCAGTGATCATGAAACGTGTCATATTTAGATACAACTCCACACTAGTTATGTTCTAGTTTCAACACTAGAGCTTAACCAACTGTATGCAAGAGTATTCATGTCAAACGAAAAACAAAATTTGCTCACAAGAAAAGAGATCTTGGATCAAAATATGTTCACATCCATCTGTCAGATAAAAGATCATGATACATAAGGAAAATTAGTAAATCGTTCTTCCCAACTCCAACTTCAAATTGATCCTACTACTCTCCATCGAATATGTCCTACTCAGTTTCTTCAAATTCGTACTAGTCGCCTCTGGAAACAAAGAGCGTGTAACCAACGCTCCATCAGAGTCTTCCTCGTTCCTATGCTTCCTCATGTGACCGCCAAGAGCCTGTCCCAACGGAAACTCCAAGCCACATATCGGACAACGATGCATCCTCATCTTATTGCTCTTCTTCTTAGTCACGGATCCCGACGACAGTTCATCGCCGCTGCTATTGTTAATAGGCTTCTTCTGGCTTGCATTGTGGCTTGCACGATGGCCTCCCAAAGCTTGGAATGATGACAACTCTTGCATACAACTCTTGCATCGGAAAACGCGACTCTCTCTGTAACATATTCATACCAGCCCATATAAAAATTTTAAGAAAAGAAGAGGAAATCCCAGTTAGTTCAAGCCCAAGTCCATTATCCCTTCATTAATGTGTTTTCTTTTCTAATTTAAGCCCAAAGCCCAACTCATTAAGGAGGGAAGCCCTAGCTCTTTTCCCTATAAAAGGAGGAGAGGGGCTCCTCATTTCTCACACCATTCTAAAAAAGCGAGCAGTGCTCGTGACCGGAGAACCGACGACCAGTCGTCGGAGCTCCACCGCTGGAGCCGCCGGACCGCCGCCGAGTTGACTCGCCGGCGACCGAGTCGACTCGGTTGACTGGTCTGGGTTGACCGGGTAAGGCGTTGACCGGTTCGGTTTGGGTTAACCGGTCTGGTTTGATTCCTATTTCAGCTTCTAATTCCTGGTAAGTCTGGTTTACTTTAATCTTCTGGTTCAATTCGATTTCACCCGGTTTAGTTTCGGTTAGGAATGGTTAGGGTAATTGGGCCGGTTATTGATTGGGCCTGGTTCAATCCGGGTTTGGGTCTGGGTCTGGGTTGACCGGGTTGATCGGTTGACTTTGACCGACCGTTGACTTTAAGTCAACCAAACTTCGAGTGGCCATAACTTGCTTATCCCGAATCCGATTTGAGCGAAACGAAAGCCTAAATCGATTGTTTTTCCGTCCTATTTCCTGATCTGATGTTCGTTTGGGCTGATGAACTTCCTAAATTACCGTTTTTCCCTTCTTTGGCCAATGTGAGGACTGGTTGTGATCTCCCTTGCTCTATTTCAATTCCGGACGATAGTCCTTCGTTAATACCGTCTTTCCTAGGTAGTATAGGGCAGTAGAGCGCTTGATGTGATTGATTGAATAACATAGAATCGCTAGGTTATCGTTTAAACCAAAAACGTTGCTTGTGCTTGACGGATATGCGTGGTAGAACTGTGCTAGGGCTTTGCGTGTAGGGCGTTGGACGTCCTTGATCGTCGGAGGAGGGTGTTGGTGAGCCCTCCCGTGTGGTGGTGCGTTGGACGTACCGTGCGTTGGACGCATTGTGTGGGGCTTGGAGCCGTTAGGTGTTCATGAGTGTGAGCTTGGAGCTCGTATGCACAATTGGGCGTTAGAATTGTGTGGTGAAGCCTTCGGACGATGTTTGCAAGGTGTTATTAGCTTAGAACTTGTGTTTCGTAATTGTGTGCCGTAAGCCGAGATCGCGGGTTCCTTAATCCGCCCTCGCTGGGTAATTGTGTTTTGAAACAATTACTCAGTCCTCTTTCTTTTTCCTTTCCCCGTTTTCTTGCAGGTCCGGATGAAGGATTGATCGATCGCGTGATGTCATTGGTGGATTTGAATAAGAAGGAAGCACCGGGTCCTGGGACAAGTTGAGTCGGCGTCCCGGTTGGACCGAATCCGGTTTAACGGGCGTCCTAATGCCGCGTCTCCGGTTCGCCGGGAGATGAGTGTTACAATTTGGTATCAGAGCCTAGGTTAAGATCTCCCAGTCCTGTCCTGGGAGATCAGCTTTCGTTGTTTTCTAAAACCTTGTTTTCAAATTTTTTTCAAAAGCGTTTGCAAATTTTTTATAAAATGGTTACTTTGCGAAAGGCTTTTTCAAGCACCATGTATATCATAGGTTGTTCTCCACGCCGGTCCTAGTCTAGTTAGAATTTCTCTGTGCAGGTTGGAGTCAGTGTCTTCAAACCTTAGTGGTGCTACTGCCCTTAAGATGTGTGCCGAGATGTATGTCGTAATGTGTGCCGTTGAGGTGTATGTTGGGATGTGTGTTGTGGTGTGCGCCTACAGGGCAGTTGGTACCAATCAGATGTGTGTGTTGGGGGTCATCTTTTGTTCATAGTATTGTTCAACCGAGCGTGCTAAGCCGATAATGATGTGGAAATGATCAAGCGAGAGGTTAATGCGGAAGAGTTGCAAGAGGCGTTGGGAAAGCTGCAAGGAGTGCTACAGGAGTTGCAAGAGGTCGATGGAAAGATCGTATTGCAAGGAGGCCATTTGGAAGTGGCGGTGTTTTAACTGGAGCAAGCGCCAAGAGTTGTTCGGGTTGTTGGGTGCACAAGAAGCATTTGGAACTGTCCAAATCTATTCTAAGTATGGAATCTTGGAATCGGTTGGTGACATCAACTTCAATGAGTTATGAACGGCTCGTTGAAGATGGATCAAGCTGGAAGCTGGAAAGGATCTTAGTGGTACGGCAGACTCGAGATGCAACGGTGGGACCGAAAAAGAAACGGTCTGCCCTGGATTCCTTTGTGGATTACTGGAGCAGCTAATGGAGTTCCTCAAGATGGAAAGAAGATCGCAGAAGCGTTTTGGGAAGTGGCGTTGTGGCATTTGGAATTGCCTGGCAAACTAGACTTCTGCAATTGCAAGCTCAAGTGGACAAAGATGGTCATTGGAAATGGAAATCCAGTGGGAAAGTGTTAGGAAAACACTATGGAGGAATGGCAAGAAGCTACATGGAGGAGCAAAGAAGAGCAGGTTTAATGGGGAAGGAAACCCAAATGATAGTGTTTGGAAAGCACTGCATCTGGATCACAAGGTAAGAAACCTTGAGTTGGAAGTCAGATTGGAAACCGGTCTTGGAATCAGAGTGCGCAGCGGAAGCGTGGTAGGTCATCCCCCACAAGTCAGATTGGAAGCTGGTTTGGAAATCAGAGTGCGCAGCGGAAGCGTGATGGGTCGTTCCCCATCAGTCAGATAGCCATAATGGACATGGTTAACCTCATCGTTTACCAAGGAAAAGCAAGGATTATGGTTTGTGCGACAGACAACACCATAGTGCACGGTAATGGAAAACCGTCAAAGAGAATCCATTTGGAAGTGGATGATGCACTATGGCACGGTAATGGAAACCGTTGAGGAGAACTGGTTTGAAGCGGGGCATCACATTCAAGACTTAGAACCACTCGAGGGATGAGTGTTGTTTCTAAATGTTGGAAACCGACCCAAATGGACATGGGCGGTAGCATAAGGCGTTTGCGTTTCATTCTGGGAGCTGCTAATGGATTGGCACCAGGGAGAAGGACACTTCAGAGCGTGGTTGGAAATAAGGGGGGGGGGGAGAAGCAATCTTCAGGATTCAAGGACAAGTTCTTTTCAAGCAAGTAAGCAATCAAGTCAGATTTGGTTCGTCGGAGTATGCGGGGTGTGGTTGGAAGAGAGTTGCAGAGGAGAACTCCCGCCACGGAATTCGGGACGAATTCATTTCAAGGGGGGGGGGGGAGAATTGTAACATACTCATACCAGCCCATATAAAAATTTTAAGAAAAGAAGAGGAAAGCCCAGTTAGTTCAAGCCCAAGTCCATTATCCCCTCATTAATGTGTTTCCTTTTCTAATTTAAGCCCAAAGCCCAACTCATTAAGGAGGGAAGCCCTAGCTCTTTTCCCTATAAAAGGAGGAGAGGGGCTCCTCATTTCTCACACCATTCTAAAAAAGCGAGCAGTGCTCGTGACCGGAGAACCGACGACCAGTCGTCGGAGCTCCACCGCTGGAGCCGCCGGACCGCCGCCGAGTTGACTCGCCGGCGACCGAGTCGACTCGGTTGACTGGTCTGGGTTGACCGGGTAAGGCGTTGACCAGTTCGGTTTGGGTTAACCGGTCTGGTTTGATTCCTATTTCAGCTTCTAATTCCTGGTAAGTCTGGTTTACTTTAATCTTCTGGTTCAATTCGATTTCACCCGGTTTAGTTTCGGTTAGGAATGGTTAGGGTAATTGGGCCGGTTATTGATTGGGCCTGGTTCAATCCGGGTTTGGGTCTGGGTCTGGGTTGACCGGGTTGACCGGTTGACTTTGACCGACCGTTGACTTTAAGTCAACCAAACTTCGAGTGGTCATAACTTGCTCATCCTGAATCCAATTTGAGCGAAACGAAAGCCTAAATCGATTGTTTTTCCGTCCTATTTCCTGATCTGATGTTCGTTTGGGCTGATGAACTTCCTAAATTACCGTTTTGCCCTTCTTTGGCCAAGGTGAGGACTGGTTGTGATCTCCCTTGCTCTATTTCAATTCCGGACGATAGTCCTTCGTTAATACCGTCTTTCCTAGGTAGTATAGGGCAGTAGAGCGCTCGATGTGATTGATTGAATAACATAGAATCGCTAGGTTATCGTTTAAACCGAAAACGTTGCTTGTGCTTGACGGATATGCGTGGTAGAACTGTGCTAGGGCTTTGCGTATAGGGCGTTGGACGTCCTTGATCGTCGGAGGAGGGTGTTGGCGAGCCCTCCCGTGTGGTGGTGCGTTGGACGTACCGTGCGTTGGACGCACTGTGTGGGGCTTGGAGCCGTTAGGTGTTCATGAGTGTGAGCTTGGAGCTCGTATGCACGATTGGGCGTTAGAATTGTGTGGTGAAGCCTTCGGGCGATGTTTGCAAGGTGTTATTAGCTTAGAACTTGTGTTTCGTAATTGTGTGGCGTAAGACGAGATCGCGGGTTCCTTAATCCGCCTTCGCTGGTTAATTGTGTTTTGAAACAATTACTCAGTCCTCTTTCCTTTTCCTTTCCCTTTTTTCTTGCAGGTCCGGATGCAGGATTGATCGATCGCGTGATGTCATTGGTGGATTTGAATAAGAAGGAAGCGCCGGGTCCTGGGACAAGTTGAGTCGGCGTCCCGGTTGGACCGAATCCGGTTCAACGGGCGTCCTAATGCCGCGTCTCCGGTTCGCCGGAAGACGGGTGTTACACTCTCCGTCTCCTCTGCCGCTTTCACCAACTCTCGATAACAGCATCAGACATGTCGCCGCCGTTTCTTCCACCGTCCCAACAAAAGTCTCACTATTCGCCGTCGTAGCTTCTACCGTCCAATATAGATTCTCACTTCTTGCAACCATGGTTGATTGTTATGCTAAGACGAATCGACTAACTTAAAAATTCTAGGGTTTTCTGTTTTTTCTACGGTTGGTGTTTTAGTTTGTGTGTGGTGATGGTTTTGTATTTATAGGGGAACGAGTTTGTGTAAGTTCTAAGTTTATTGACGAAAATACCCATGGTGACTTGCTGCCTACGCAATTGAAAGTAGTATTCTTGTAATTAAGTGGGAATATGAGGTAGAAAAAAATGAAATTACCGTCACGGTTTGCGTAACGCGTAACACTTAGAGCACATACATCGGTGATACTCCCCTTCAGAGTTTTTAAAAGAGTTTTTTAATATATATATTTTTTTTTTTGGAAAAGGTGTGAAAAAACGGAGAAAAAAGAAACCAATAACAACGAGACACGTGTCTTGAACAGGGTAAGGATAAGTTCTTAGATAGGCAATTTAAGAGCAGATACATCAATGAACCTCCCCCTTGGGGGTTCTTAAGCCTTTTTATTATTTTTTTTCTTTACAACTGAAAAAAAAGAACCAATCAAATCGCGCCAACTCAGCGCGCACAGTAAAGAACCTGTATCTTAAAGTCCTAAAATAAGAACCCCTTCTTGCAAAAGTTCTTATTATTTTTTTCTTAGAAACCGTGCTAAGACCCAACGATGTACGTGGCCTAAGACACTGGTTCTTAAGTGGGATCCACATATATTATTATTTTATTTAACTTTGCATTAAAAACTGTGTTAAAAACCCCTTAAAACCGACCGATGTACGTGGTCTTAGGACATACTCAGAAAAAAAGAGAGAGGGAATACCGTAAGTTTTTAGTTAAGAAAAAAAAATATGTTTTTTGAAAAATACTTGGGTTACCTATTTGTTCATTTCATTTTTTTAACCAATAAAAATATGCCATGCTGTATTATCTTTAAATAAAATTATAAATTTAAAATTAAGAAATTAAGCACATTCAAATATTTTATAAAAATAGATAATAATATATATCAGTATTTATATTTTTTAGAGTTTACGAATTGGAATTTAAGATTTAGAGATTAGGGTTTAAGCCCTTTAGGGTTTAGGCTTTAGTGATTAAGGTTTAAGTTCTTTGGGGTTTAGAGTTTAGGGACTAGGGGCCCTTTGGGGTTTAGGGTTTAGGGATTAGGGTTTAGGGGTTATGGTTTATGCTCTTTGGGGTTTTGGGTTTAAAGATTAGAGTTTAAGCCTTTTAGGGTTTATTTTATTTTATTTTTTAAGGTATACATATTAGTTTAAGTTTATGGATCATATTAGGGTTTATGGATCATGGTTTAATTTTTATTTTTATTTAGTTTGAGTTTTTAATTAGGGTTTAAGGGTTTCAGGATTAGGGGTTTAAGTTTTTATTTTTTAAGATTTACCTGTTGGGTTTAGGAATTAGGGTTTAGTTTTAAATTTTTTTTTTATGTTTTCAAATTGGAGTTTGGGGTTTAGGGTTTAGAATTTAGGGTTTATGAATTAAGATTTAAGTTTTAGTTTTTTTTTATTATAAATTCATTTATTTTTAATTTTTATTTTTTTGTCTAAAATAAAATATATTTTTTTCCTTTATTTTCATTTTTATTTTTAAAATTTTTAATTATTTTTTGTATAAGATTATTTGTAATCATTTGATTGGTGAAAAAGAGGGGGTGAACAAATGGGTTCATCTCTGCCGTGAACCCAAGTATTACTCATTTTTTTTGGGGAGAAATTTGGCTAATAAAACTGAAAAAGAGATTGAGTATTTTCCTAATAAGACTTTCTTAATACTAAAAGTCCATTTAATGTTAATCCTATTCTAACCTTGTTTAAATATAAAATATTTAGAAAAATAAAATAAATAATTAAAAGACACAAATTAATTAGAAAAAGTGGCGTTGACGGTTTCTGAGCGATAGAAAAGGTGATTGCCTTTTTTGAACTCTGATTCCGATCAAGACGATTTCTGGTGAGATTTTATGAATCCAATACCAACATGATGATTTTGATGATGAATTTGGCCATGGGTATGGTATTTATTCCACGATGCATACGTCGTGTGGTGTTACTTCTCTTTCTTGTGATGGGGATTGCAGTGAAGTTTGTCTCAACGGTGGTGGTGGTGATTCATTCGAATCTGGAAATTACGAGATTGAATCCAGTCGATGCATCGTTAGAGATAGATTAAACACATCAATAGTCGGAAATTTACGTCTTCTTCGCCGATTGGATACCGTTCATGGAGATAGAGGATTCTGATTTTGATGCCGGTTTGAAGCAATCTTCAACTATTTTATTCTGGCATCTTTCATTTTCATTGTGGTAAAAGTCCACTGCGATGTCATTGTGGCAGGAGATCGTCCATGTAAATGGTGTCTTAGTGGTCGTATATGGGATCCCGAGAAATCAGATTTATGGAGAAAGTTACATAATGGAATGGTGGAGTCCGATCACTTCTGGCCATCGATGTATGATATGAAAAGTCAGAAGTAGAAGATCGGTTTTAATAAGGAATGAAGAATCTTCTCAAATATGTATTTCGGTACAATATATTTGGTATCGAATTATAGAAAAATCTGAACTGGAACCGTGGAAACTACAATGGAAGAAACGATAATTTGGAGTTGAAGATGTAATCTTTTTGTTGTATGGCGATGTTCGTACAATCGTTAAAAATTGGTTTCCCAATCTTAATTCTGACAATAGAATCAATACATTGAATTCTATACAGAAAAAATCTATAAAATTAAATTGGGATGTAGCCAATATAATACAATAAAAGAAACTAGTATTTGTAATGGGATGAAAATTTGAAGTTCACAAAAAAATTAATAGAGTTGAGACTGTGTTAATAAGGGTGAATGAGGTGTAGGACAATGGATCCTATAAAAATTAGTTTCAGTGGATCTATCAATACTCCCATCATGTTTGTTATTAGTTGTGTTTTCAAATTTCAATATTGTATATGTATTCTTGGATTTTGTCAAATCCGGAAGGTCCTCTTAACTCTAGTTCTCCCTCTTCTACTAGTAACCTCTATCAGTCGCTCGTATGAATGATCTGGCCAGTAACCTCTTCCATGGGCAACCGGAGACGAGTTCAATCCGTGATTTTGAGAATCTCTGGCGCGATTCTCCACCTAATCGACAGTGTTGAGCTCGCTTGCGGCGATCTCGAGATCATCCGTATTGTTCATGACACCGACGAGATTCAATGGCCGTTGCCAAGGATGAGAACTCCGTCAAGGTCGATGAGTCTCATTACTTCTTCACCCTCCGTCCAACCAAAGATTTCGGACCTGATTCGAGCCACAGAGACAAGGATGGATCGAGCTTAAGGAAGAAGAGAAGGATATGTTGAACTGCGGACTCACAAGGTTAAGAGCATTTGCTGGAGGAGCTTGAGAAAATCTTGGCGGATTACAGCTATTTCATGGTGCAGCAAGTGTCAGAGGAAGCCAAGGAAACAAGATAATTACGGTGGCAAGAGAGACATCTTCGGTGGAGCTTACGGGAGAGGAAAAAGATTGTGGAGGAGCAATGTGCTGCCTATTGGATGACTTTAGCTCCAAATGTGGAGGATTACAGTGGGAAGACCGCAAAGCTGATTAGCTACTGGTTCTGGGCATTTGATAAAGGGATTCTCTGGTGTGGAGACGTTACTACGGATCAGCTCGGTTGGGTAAATGATTTCATGAAACGAAGGTTGAGTAAGACCGAGAAGGAAAGGGATGTTCACCCTGACACCTTGAAAATAATCAAGAGGTATGTGTGTATGAATGATTTTTTGCTAATTTTCGAATTGTGATTTTGATTTAGTCACTCTTGCCTGATTAACGTTGAGTGTAAATATGTTAACATCATTATGCTCCGTCCTTTGTAGTCAGTATCTGGAAAACCCTAAACCCTGAACCCCAATGTGACTTTCTATTTTAAGAACATGTAAGCCCTAAATACAAACCTTTAGATACTTTAATCTCTGAATACATTAATTTCTGTTGTTGAATACCCTAACCCTAAACCCTTAATTCAGTGAAACCCTATGGGGCTAAACCCTAGATCCCATAATCATTGGAACTGTTGACTCATGTTTTGATAGATAAAAGTCTGTGAAGTTGTTGAAATAGCTGGAAGGAACCTCGTCCACGGTCTTGCAACCGAACTTGTTGATTACAGGTTTAGAGTAACTCTAGGGGTTATCCGAATTTGAAATTCTCGGTGTTTTATAGAGGTGGTAGTGCTTGAAGAGGTATATAGGTACAATTAGGTGTTTGGGGTTATGCAGGTTTAGTGGTTTAACGGTTTAGTGCCACAAGGGTTGTAGAGGCAGTTAGGACATGATTTTGGGACAGCCTAAACTGCTTTAAACCCTAAGACGCACAATTGCGTACAAACTCCATAAACAGGCAAAAACCCTAGAAGACTACACTCTGATATGACCCTAACCCCAAACCTGTACAGTACTTTGTCGGTGTGTTAATTACCCTAAACCCCTTATTTTTTTAAAACCCTAAACCCTAAACCCTAATCTCCAAATTAACTTCAAACCTTAAACTTCCCCATTAAGTCTAAACTCCTAACGACCTAAACCCAAACCTAAACCCAAAACCCAGATTTGCCTAACACCCTGGAAATTTGTTTGGCAACATTTAAAGTTGAAACGGCATATTTTTTTTTTTGGTCAAACCCTGAAATTTCACTAAACTCTGAGAGCAATCCTAAACACTACAAGACCTAGAGAGTCCCAAATCAGAATCATAGCTTGTTTTGAAAGCTCAACTTCGCAGTTAGCATTATATAGGAATTAAAGAGTAAGCAATATGTTTAAGTCGAACTGAGAAGAGAGAGTTCTTTTTATGTGGAGAATCCCATTTTGTTTATTCTGTAGCATTGCGCGAGTTAATCATCCCGATTAAACTGAGCGAATAAGAGAAAGAAGGACAAATATTTGAAGTCTTTTTTAATAAAAGCTGTAAAAAAGAGCTGAGAATTAGGATATGTAACCTTCGCTTAGTAAAAATAAGAGGTAGACATGTAGGTTTTGTGTTGAGCCCGTCGCCAATAGTATTGCCGTTGAATAGTCTGTGAGATGAGACCAGACCCACTCCGCAGGCATTTCTCTGATTATGACCATTGCTCCATGGACATGGCAGGTGATTTCCCTGTTAATAAAGAAGACTGAGCTCAAGGAAAGTGGGTCATGTTCAGTAGTTTGCTGTCATTTGACGCTACCCGTTGGGCAGATACTCCCATCATCGCTTTGTTCCATTAGTTGTGCATCTTTCAAATTTCAATATTGTATATGTATTCTTGTTCTGATTATGTGTCTGTTTCCGGAAGCCCCTCTTAACCCTAGTTCCTCCCTCTTCTACTAGTAACCTCCATCAGTATCGCTCGTATTGAGAGGTGATCCTGGCCAGTAACCTCTTCCATGTCGCAACCGGAGGATTTTGTAGCTTCAAACTCTAGGAGTGACTGAGTTGAGCTGATACTGCTGGCGCGGATTCTCCACCTAATAGGAGCAGTGTTCCCAAGCTCGCTTGCGGCGATCTATAAGATCATCCGTATTGATTCATGACACCGACGATTGATTCAATGGCCGTATGCCAAGGATGAGAACTCCGTCAAGGTCTTGATGGAACATGCTATATTACTTCTTCACCCTCCGTCCAACCAAAGATTATCGGATTTGATTCGAGCCACAGAGACAAGTTTTGGATACGAGCTTAAGGAAGAAGAGAAGGATATGTTGTATAACATGCGGACTCACTTAATTGATTGATCATTATTAATTTTATTTCTGGACAAAGCTTGATTATATAATCTTGGCGGATATACAGCAATAAATTTCATGGTAACAGCAAGTGTCAGAGGAAGCCATAGGAAACATAGATAATTACGGTGCAATTAGAGACATCTTCGTTTTGGAGCATTTTACGGGATCTAGGATTAAAAGATTGTGGAGGAGCAATGTGCTGCACTATTGGATGACTTTAGCTCCAAATGTGGAGGATTACAGTGGGAAGACCGCAAAGCTGATTAGCTACTGGTTCTGGGCATTTGATAAATGGATTAACATCTGGTGTGGAGACCAATTACTACGGATCAGCTCGGTTGGGTAAATGATTTCATGAAACGAAGGTTGAGTAAGACCGAGAAGGAAAGGGATGTTCACCCTGACACCTTGAAAATAATCAAGAGGTATGTGTGTATGAATGATTTTTTGCTAATTTTCGAATTGTGATTTTGATTTAGTCACTCTTGCCTGATTCAGTTGAGTGTTCGTATGTTTGCTTGTGATGCTTCTTGTAGTCAGTTTGTGGAAAAGGCAAAACTGTGAAATGGAATGTGACTTTCTATTTTAAGAACATGTTTGGACAAAATCATGCCTTTAGATAATGGAACACTGAGTCATTAATTTCTGTTGTTGAATATCTATCTAAATACTTATCAGTGATTTTATGGGGCTATCTTTAGATTTGATAAGCATTGGAACTGTTGATTCTTGTTTTGATAGATAAAAGTCTGTGAAGTTGTTGAAATAGCTGGAAGGAACCTCGTCCACTCTTGCAACCGAACTTGTTGATCACAGGTAAGTAACTCTAGAGTAATTGGTGTTTGATGAATGCAGGCATGGTGGTAAAGCGGCTGAGGCCACAAACGAAGGGCTAGAGGCAGTGGGACATGATTTTGGGACAGCCTCAACTGCTTTAAAAATAAGAAAGGCTAATGATAGGTTCAAGAAAATATTCACTAGAAGAAAACATGCATTGAAGAACAGGAAAAGTCTACAGTGGAGGTTGACTCTGGAAACATCTAAAGGAGCATGAGGGTTCACTATAAATAAAGAACATTGTTTTCACTTGAGACGAGATGAGTCTGAGTTTGTTATTGGTTGTATCATGATTCTATCCTTCACTCAGTTTGTAATACATATTGCTATTCCTCTAAGAGATTTATCAAGATACATTTTAGGTTACTGTTCGACATATATCTTTATGCAAACCTTCATGATACCTGGAACCATCTTTATGTAGTTAGTTTCCGGAGCTTTTTACGCTGCTGTTAGAGGTTTTGCTCTTGTTGTCCTCAATGCAACAACTGGAACGTGTTCTTGTTTCTTCTTAACGAAATGGTCAGAGTGCCTCTTGTTTGCTGGTAGTGGCACGAGAAGTCAAGGTTTTTCCAAGACGAGTTAAGTTCTGATTCGTGATTGATTAGTTTTGATAAAGCCTCGTGCTCTTAAGGATTAATGATAAGCTGCTAAACTACATGCTATTCTTAAGGATAACACCGACAGTTCCAAACCTCGTTATCAATTTTTCGTCTCTAACCGTTGACATACCCTTCCACGTCTTCTTTTGGCGACTCCAGTCAGCCATATGCCAGCTTAGTACATAACCGTTAGAGTGAGTGTCTCTAGTTTGATATTTTGCTCTTCTGCAACATTTAAACAAGCTAATGTCATATATTCACTTCATGTATACATGCTGGTCTGGGTCTTGGAGATCTCAGATCAGTGTAAGATATATATAATTTCAAGACTTTCTCAGTATTTTTCCTCACTACATCAATCTCCATATCCCCTGCTCTGCTTAAGAGAAAGAGAATATATGAATGAAGACCGAAGAATCAGATATATTTATGTATATTGTTGAGCAACACATAGGTTTATCATCACTTTGGCGTGGACTTTTGAAATCTGTTCTCTATAGTCTCTTATTTTCTTTGTAGTAAGTGCTTTGTCTAGCTAGTTTACTGAATCTTGATTCCGAGATTGGGTTTGTATACTGTATCTTATATATTGTATCTTGATTTAGATATCTGACACTGAAGCCTATTGGCTTATGTAGTAGAATTAGATTATGTAAATGCTTGGAGACATTGCTTTGACCAAAAGATGCATAATTCTCATTCGCTAGGCGAAAGATTGGGTATGTAATGAAAGAAGAGCAGAAGGGATAACATACAAACTAGAAAATAACATTAAAGAACCATTGTGTCAAAATATGTTTTTTTTGGGGTCAAAATATGTTTTTTTAAAGACCGTACCATAGACGAAGAGATAATTCGTCAACGAGGCGCGTGCACCCCACGCGCGAATACTTTTCTCTCCCAAACTTTTTCAGCGAGTTTCTCTTGGCCACACGAGTGTGTAGCTTCTCTGGCGTCCGACTTCGCCCGGCATCGCGGGAGGGCGGTTCTCTCATATGTGTGCTCCGTCAGTCCAAGAGATGAGAAGAATCGAGGTTTTTCGGGTGGGATCTGGTTTCTTCAGTCTCCGTCAAGCTTGGTGCTCTTTCGTCGCGGCGGTCATGGCAGCTCCTTCCTTCGCGTCTATTTCCTGTTCAAGGACGGTGGGATTGTACCGACAAGATTTTCCGTCGCCTGGCGGTTTCTTCTCAGATCCGCTTTCTCACGGCGGCGGCTGTGTTGAATTTCCGGGCACGTTTTTTGGCTTTGGTTTATGACGAGGCAACGTGTGACGTCCACGGTGGCTCCGCCTCTGTAATCTGCCGTTGAAGCTAGTTTTAGGTCGGGGCAATGTGGCTAGCGGCTCTTCTCCGGTTATGCGTTTGCCGAGATGCAACTTCGCGGTCGAAGGGTTTGTCGGAGCTGTCCTCTTTTCTTCCTCCGACGAAACTACTGCAGTGCCGAGCTCGTGTGTCCTTTGAACCAGCTTCGTTGTTGTTCCTTGCTTGGTTTGTGATTTGGTCAAAAATACAGTTCAAACCAGCTGGTTTTGCGGTTTGGTTAAACTATTGAGATCTCGCTCTTAACCTTCCAGGCGTAGATCTGGGGTGAAAATTTAACAGGCTTATATAGTCATTGGATTTTGAGTTGGATTGGTGTACTTGATTTCTTTGGATATGATGGGATTTTGCATTGGTTTGGGCTTTCTAGTTTGGTTTGGTCTCGTTCTTCTAGATCTAAGAGGAGGTAGTAAGTCTACGGAGTGGTGATGCGTGGTTCCGATTCTCGTTGACATCGGGGAAAGATTTTGAGGCACACACAACCACTATTAAGCTCCGTTAGTTAGTATAATCCTGGCTTGTGTCAAATTTATGTGTGTTAGTGAGCGTCAATCAGGTGATGAGGACAATCAATGATCAGACCTCTCTGCTATCATTGAGGAATGACTCTTTGCTCAGACTGCCGAATGAAACCACTTCCTAGTTCCATTTTAGCAAGTTTCATCCTCTCTCGGTTTCGTTTTTTGCCCTCCTCTTCGTCTTCAGTCTCCAAGCTTTCAAGAGTTTATTGCTATTTTGGATCCAATGCACCCAAAAAAAGTTCCAATAATACTGATTGATTTTGCTTTCATGTTTTTTTTTGTTGCCATGAGACCAATTATTAGGTGTTGCATCTTGGATAATTCAATATATAACATTAAACTTCATTTTATAATGATATTTACAATTTCATAAAAAAAAAAACATACCATGTTTCTGTACGCGTTTTAGTGATGTAAAATGGTACAAGAAAATATACTAATTCAAAAAAACAAAAATCAGAAAATGGTCGAAATTTTTTGAAAAGGATTTGACGTAAAAGAAGAAATAGAAAAACAAAAACAAATTAAAAATAGGACATAGTCGAAATTTCGATGAAATTTTTGTGTGGATACTATAGATATGGATAAACTTGTTCAAAATTTTGTCTCTAGATTTTCTCTTATTTGTAACAAATTTAGTAGAATGTATATTCTAACAAAGACAAAAAGAAGATATAATAGTTGATTGTATATTCAACGGATGGAAGAACATTGACAAACTGGTAGAATATATATTCTACAAAAGGACAGAATAAATAGTAAACTTTAGAACACATATTCTACTAAATGTAACAAATGGTAGAATATAATGAAAACTTTAGAATTCATATTCTACGATGGTAGAATATAGTTATAACCGTAGATTTCATATTCTACATGGGGTAGATCATTGTGAAAATGGTAGATTTTGTATTCTATGTTTTGTGGATCATAGTGAAACGTGTAGAATATGAATTCTACAGATCTGTAGAATTCAAATTCTACCAATCGTAAAATAAGTAAATAAATAATTTTAAAAAATCGCTAACTACATAAAAAAAAATCAAAATTTTGTCATTGATGTGTTTTCACTTGGTCTTATTTTTAAATATTTTTTTTGGGATTTAAAAGTTGAAATTTGAGACCTTATAAACATGAATAAGAGTAATTATGTCAAATTTGAGTAAAATACAATAATCATTTTTTATTCCTTTTACAAAAAATTTCTTTTTTTTAACAAGATTTTAAGCAAAGGAATATGTCCTTCACAATTTTGAAGTCTATGAACAAGTTATTGGAACCAAATTTATTGTATAAATAATATACTTCGGTCTTGTTCATTAGACAATCGTTGCGACTACGACTGCGATTAGTAAATAATAGAATTTTGTTCGTTCGCGCGACTGATCGCAAGGTTATTCGTTTTACAATCGCGCGATTAATCTTTATTTTATACTTAATTTAATTTATTTTAAATTTTATTTAAATTATTTTAAATTTCATCTAATTTAATTTATTTAGTTTATTCAAAATTTATATAATTAATTAATTTTTAATTATATTTTAATACTATAATTTTATTTTATTTTCATTTTAATTTATTTTCAGTTTTCAATTTTCATTTATTTTTAATTTAATTTAGTTTTATGTTTAATTTTATTATAAATTATTATTTTGATTTAATTTAGTTTTAATTTTAATTTATTTCAATTTTAATTTATTTTTAATTTAATTTAATATATTATTATTTTTTATTATAGATTAATATTTTAGTTTTTATTTTTTTATTTGATTGTTTTTTATATATATAATTTCAATTTAGGTTTTATTTAATTTTATTTTAATTTATTAAAATTATGTTTTAGATTTATTTTATTAAAATTAATTTAATTTAATTTTTATGATTGTAAGATTGTTCGTTTGGCAACTGGCGATCAATCTCTGCAATTGATCGCAAAATTTAATCGCGATCGCTGAAAATATTTAGCCATCGAAAATCTGGTCGCATGCGACTGATCATTACGACTATTGCAAAATGCTACGATTAGTAAACTAACAACAAATAATCGCAGTCGCAAGCCTCCTGCGACTACCAAACAAACATAACTTTTGTATAATTTATCCTTATCCTCAATAAATATGCCTACACTCTAAATTAACATAATATTCGTTTTCTTGTTTATTTTCGAAAATTCTTATCTTGAACTACACTCTAAATTAACCTAATGTGAAATCCAGCACCAACAATAGCTCTCAGCCCATTAATTCAATGACTCGAGGTTAATGGGTGGTTTGATAGTCTCGAGAAGATACGAGCCGCCCTCGATACTCATGATCAATGATTATCCGTTCCTCGCCGTTGATCTTGTCCAGATTGGGTGGACAAGATTCGAGATCCGCGAGTTTTGCTCAATCACGGCGCGGGGACCATGGTTTCGGAAAAACAATGATTCGAAATCTCAACAAATTTCGTCAATCTCGATCCGCGGGAATACAATCCCATCTTTCACCGTCTGTTTGTGATCATTAATTTTTAATCAATGGTACATATATGGGAATTCGAAAGATCCCTAGATTCTCGAACTCGACGAGATAGCGATTAAATTTGCAATCATTATTTTGAATTAGGAACGAACGGTTAAGATTGCGAGATACGAAAAATCCCGACAATCTCGTGGGAAACGCGCGTTGAATTGCTTTAAAAGGGAGGTTATCCCTTCATGTTTCCCACTACCGATCGCACTACATATCAACAAGTAACTTCTTCCCCCTCCTTATTTCTGATTTTCTTCTTTATCTTTCTCTCTCTTTTCCTTTAGTACTTCTCTGCAACTTGAAGCTTTCGTAGAGAGAGATAGACCGTTCTCTTCTTCTTGCATCTTCTCTCTCTGTAAATCCGAGATTTTTATGGCGCCGAAAGGTAGAATGGTAGGTAGTAGTTCATCACCGGAACCATACGGCCCGCATCCGAAGACCACTCTGAACCTGCGCCATTTGCAGAGGCTGAGAGAGAAATGCCGAATTCCGACGGAGGTTGAAATGGTAATTCCGATCGAAGCGAAATCTCCGGAGAAGGTTCGTGAGGGGTACTGCTGTGCCTCCTATGCGTACTTCGACAAGTGCAGACTCTTTTTTTCTGATTCCCAGCCTTGTCATGGGTTCTAGCACATCTCCATCTTGCCTTTCCTAAGATGACTCCTAACTTCCTCCGTTTTGTCATCGGACTCGGAGTTAGGGCCGCCGAGGAGGGGATATAATTCAGAGTGGAAAAGCTCTTGAGGGTCTACTAGGTTAAATACAACGTTCGAGCTCCAAGAACGTACTATCTCTCGCCCCGTTTTGGGAAGATTTTGGAGGAAACCTCCGGGAGAGATGTCTTGAGAGAACGATATTTCTTCTTCAAAGTTAACAGACACTGTCGCAGAGTTCGACTTCTCCGTTATTTCGATGCGACGGGCAGTTAGGGTTGGTTAGATCTAGAGTTTATTCTAGTTCGATCTAGTCTTTGTTTATCAAGATGTCGAACTATTACTGACACTCTTTTTTTATTTTGCAGAGACTCTTGACTCGGTGCCTTTGAAAGTATTATAGCTCGTCTGAGGAGAGGCGACGTTGATTGGAACAATTTTTTCTTCGGAGCGCATTCGAGCTGCTTTCGGTTCTGAATCCCAACGACTTCCCCGAAGTCAACTGCTACTTCCTCGAGAAGTCTAGCTTCCACCAGATCCTCAACATTCTTCCCCTTTTCGGGTTATCGAACCTCCACTCGCATAGCGGAGCGAACCGGAGCAAGTAAGTAGGATTTGTGTATCTACTTTTTCATTGACGTTAAATTTAAAATCACCTCAATTCGAGTGCGTTTCTCGTTTGCAGGTCGTACCGTCTCAGAAAGTAACTCCGTTGCTAATACTCCCCCACGCGATAAAATGTTCCGCATAGGAAGCGCTCGTCGCAACGGAAATGACCTAATTGACTTGGCGAAGAAAATGAGAAAGGCAAACTGGGCGGCTGATATATCATGGGTTTTAGGTGTTTTGAGCCATGATATATGTACATAATCGAGTCTTTTATAGAGTCTTTCAAGTCCTTTTAGGTGTTTTACAGGTTTTAGCACGTTTGGAGCATATTTTGACATTATGACGCATTTTGGAGCTAATTAGAGTCTTCACGCGATAGCCAGAGGAATTTGTATGATTATATGAGGTTGGTTTCGATCGATACTCCATTTGTGTCGGTCGACACATATGCGGATCAGGAGTAAATCGCCGATTAATAAAGACTTTGAAGAAATTCAATTTAGCCCATAAGTTTCTCATAATTACAAAGAAGCCCAAATCATGTTTTAACTTTATATTAGGGGTTTTTAAGCCATTGTTTAGGCTAAGTTTTACTTTATCAGAGATTAGGAGATTTGGGGCTGGTCTTGTACTCGAGAGAGAAGAGATTTCAAACCCCTGTTCTTATTCTTTGGATTTTATATGATATCTACTTTGATTATGTCTTCTGTTATGATTGCCATGTCTAAGTAGATCTCTTGTTAGGTTTAGGGATTCTCGTTAGGGATTTCAAGGAATGTTAGAATAATTGATTAATTAGGATTCATCATCTAGTTCTTCATCTAAATTGTTCTTAATGCTTAATCTGAACTGGCCATTTAGATTATTGATATTATGTTGATTCTCGCAACGACAGTTGGTTGATTAACTAGAAAGAAACCTAGGTGAGAAATTTATATATTCACAAAGAAATTTGGTTTAGAGAAATTGTTAACAAACAAACTTGGAATTAATGCATGTTAGAACTCTAGGATTCGCAACAAAAGTTGGCTTACTAGGTTGTTAGACATAGATAATTATCGCATCGAAAGTTTGTTAGTTATACTTTTGTGATTCTAGTTAAAAAACGCTAATAGATTGAATCCTGATTGATTTTTATCTGATTTCCAGATTTCCTGAGAACTTTCCGAAACCTGACGCCTTCGTTAATTGTTTACACTCACTTTAATTTACATTGCTTTTACAGCTTACAATCTGTTCTTCTTAGCTTAATGCGATTACAAATAATCTATCGTGTGAAACTTGAGTCTCTGTGGATTCCCTACATACTACAGTCACTTTCTGTGCACTTGCAGTGTAGCTCTAGTGATTAAACTTTGAGCATATCAAGTTTTTGGCGCCGTTGCTGGGGACTCTTTGAGTTCACTGATAGATTTCATATTAGAATTTAGACTAAGTTGTTTTCTTTTCTTTGTTAACTCACGTTCTCGTTTTGTTGGTGTTGTAGGGAACGCTTAGTGTCGATCGACACATTTCAGGCATCGATCGACACCAATCGCGACTGAAGACACCGAGAACTTGAGCGCTTGGCAGGATTTCTATTGATCCTGTAATTCTGATTCGCGGTGAGGACGACATTCTACGAGACTAAGAGGGTCATATACGCAATGCGAAAAGTCAGAAACTGGATGGGGAAGGAAATCCCATCGTGCCAGATGTTGCCGTTGGTGCGGGACATGCACAACAACAGCAGCAAGCTGCAAGGATCGGAGCGAATGGTCGCGAGATGACACTTGCTGACTATAACAGACCAGATCAGTTCTATGCCAATCGGTCTGCGATTCGACCACCTTCGTTTACCAGAGCTGAATTCGAGCTGAAGCCAGAGTACTACACTTTGGTTGGGCAGCATCAGTTCCATAGGCTCTCTAGTGAACATCCTATGGACAATATAGAGACCTTTGAGGAATTGACTAGTAGCATTAAGTCTGATGGAGTCTCTTCTGATTACCTTTTCTGCAAGCTCTTCCCATTCTCTCTTAATGGAGAAGCAACTCACTGGTTGAAGCAGCTACCACCAGGATCATTGACTACTTGGGATGATATTAAGAGGAAGTTCCTCAGACACTTCTATGATGATGCTAGATATGATCAAGAGAGAGGACATCCTACACTTCAAACAAGGTCCTACAGAGGCATTAAAGGCTGCTTGGGTACGCTTTAAGATGTACCAGAGAGATTGTCCACATCATGGCTTCTTTGAGGTTCAGCAGCTGAGCATTTTCTTCAGAGGTGTGGATTTGTGGTATCAGATGGCCATGGACGCTGCTAGCAATAGGAACTTCAACACAAAATCTCCAGAGCAAGCTAAGGAGCTGATTGAGAATTTAGTGTATATCAATAGCACCAAGAATGCTGATCTGGAGTGAAAGAGTTCAGGTGGAAATGCGGATGGAATTCAGATTTTAGAGATGAAGAAAAAATAGATTCTGTTCACAGTCTCCTGCTTGGGAAGAAGCATGTCATTTTGCTGCAGATACAGAGACATACAAACCAGTTGATGAGTCGGAGAATGTCAATTTCATTGCTGGAACTGGTTATCAAAGTAAGAGATATGGAAATCAGCAGAGACAGAATTCTGGTTACACGCCAAGCTCAAGGGATTATGGTTATTCATCTCACCAAACTCCTCCACCTAATGAGCAGACAAAGATTAAATCTATGCTTGAGCAGCTGCTTCTTGGTCAGAATAAGATGACATGAGATCTGAATGGAAAGATGGACTCCATGTACTAAGACCTCAATGGGAAATTGGAGACTTTGACAAGCAGAGTTGATAATCTGGACAATCGCATGACGCAATCTGAGGCGAACATTAAGGGAAAGATGGCCCAATCTCAGAAGGAGTATGTCAGGGCGATTTTGGTAGAAGATGGAGCTGAGAAAAACGATGATTCAAAGGTTACAGAGCTGAAAAATTCGAGTGATTCACGAGCTGCATGACGGGTATCGATCGATACATCCCTGTATCGGTCGACACCAATTAAAATTTTCATGACGGACCAAAATCGACCCACCTCGACACTAAGGTCAACTCAATTCGATAGAGTGTCGATCGATATCACTTCAGCATCGATTGACACTATGGGCGTGAGCAGTCAATTGCCTTAGAAAGGTCGAATGTTGCTGAGGAAAAGGCCTACAAACCGATGGTTCCTTTCCCTAGGAAGTCAAAGAACGTGATTAAGTTGGAAAAGTGCAAGGAAATAATGGGTAAAATGCTTACTGAAGTCCCATTGATTGACACTACTAAAGCCACTCCTCTGGTGAAGAGATGTCTGACGGACATGCTTTCTGGTAACATGACTGATGAAGAGGGTGTCTTGATGATCTCTGAGGTATGCATCGTTGTAGTTCAAGGCAGAATTTCTGAGAAACTAAAGGATCCAGAGAGTTTTGTGTTGGATTGTTCTATCTACAAAGACATATTTAAGAGGTCATTGTGTGATCTTGGTTCAAGTGTGAGTCTCATGTCATACTCTGTGGCTGTGAGATTGGGACTGATGGATTTCCAGCCTACTAGGATTTCTCTTGTCTTAGCTGATCGATCAAAGAAGATTCCAGAAGGAGTTCTTGAGGACATTCCTATCAGAGTTGGAGATTACTTGATTCCAACAGATTTTTTGGTATTGAAGTATGAGATTGAACCTGATGATCCTCTGCTTGGTAGATCCTTCTTAGCTACTGCTGGATCAGTGATTGATGTAAGGCATAGTCTGATTGATCTTCACCTGGGAGATGAGCCTTTGCAGTTCAAGATGGATAGGTTGCAGAAATCCACCATTGATGGACAGAGCTTCAGTGTTGAGGTGGAGCCAGAGATTCAAATTGGAAAGGAGAAGATGTCGGTTCGTCTTGAGCCTGCTCTAACATCTTCAAAGCATGCACCTACTCTTAAGCAGAAAGATCCAAACATCAGACCTAGACCACATCTTCCAAAGCAAAGGTATGCGCTCTCTAACCTTAAGTATGCTAACACCGGTGCTAATTCTGCAGGGAATAGAGTCAGGAAACGAAATACTCCACCCGACCTTGCTGCAATTCCCAAGTCTCTCGGCTAGTCTCATGCGCACAATGCCTATACGCCACCATGGATGGGGAGAATTTCGCAAAGGCATACTCTGCCTTTAGAGAAACCACCTGAATTCTGACCACATGTCTTAAAACAAGCGCTGAGTGTGAATCAACCCACTGGTGAAAATGTTTTGGGACTATCGGGAAAAATCCGATAGTACCGAGAAATCTTGTAAAATCCATAACCAGAGCTACAGATGTCCAAACGGAGTGATTCAAATTTCTAAATTCATATAAGATCATCTAGAATCTGAAAATGAGGCTTGGTGGATTTATGGAAGTATCTATGGAGTTTATAAAATATTAAACACGAAAACAGCAACATCGGTACGTCGGAATGGTTCGGGAATTGGGAGCTTCTAGAAATGGTTTGGTGAAACGTTTTTGGAAATATTGAACCTACAAGGGACAAGTGTCTTACCCTACTTGTCGCCACCTATCTCTTCTAGAAGCATGATCACATGTTGTTGTAACTTGGAGAAGAAGTTAAGAAGAAGAGTGCATTGAACTTGGCTGAGTTTTGGTGTGGTGGCGTGGCTCACTAGGATGGAGGGGCAAGGACAGCTGTTACAATCTTATTCAATGGGTTTTTGTATATAGGGTGGCTCGGGGTTACTCATTCTACTCACACCAACAAGAGAAAAGAGAAAGAGAGAAGAGAAAGAGAGAAGGAGAGGAAGAGAAGAAGAAGCGTGGAGGAGAAGAAGAAGAAGAAGAAGAGGAGGAAGAAGAAGAAGCCGGAGGAAGAAGGAAGAAGAAGACAGGAAGAAGAAGAAGAAGGAAGAAGAAGAAGAAGAAGAAGAAGAAGAAGAAGAAGAAGAAGAGAGAGAGAAGAAGAATCATGAGAAGAAGAAGAAGAGAAAGAAGGAAGAGAGAAGAAGAAGAAGCATGAGAAGAAGAAGAGAGAGAGAAGAAGAGTCATCAGAAGAAGAAGAAGAAGAAGAAGAAGAAGAAGAGAGAGAGAGAGGAAGAAGCGTGAAGAAGAAGAGAGAGAAGAAGAAGCGTGAGAAGAAGAAGAAGAGAGAGAAGGAGGAAGCATGAGAAGAAGAAGAAGAAGAGAGAGAGATAGAGGAGAACCAGAGAAGAAGAGAGAGAGAGATGGAGGAGAACCGCAGGAGAGAGAGATGGAGGAGAACCGGAGGAGAGATAGAGAGAGGGAAGAGAACCGGAGGAGAGAGAGAAGGAGGAGAACCGGAGGAGAGAGAAAAGGAGAGAAAAGGAGAGAGAAAATGAGGTTGGTCCGGAGGCTCGTGTGAAGGTTCAATCGGAATCACTAAGGTCAACGCTCGGGTCAAGGTCGGGTCAAAGCAAGTCAACGGTTCGGGGAAGGTTCGGGTTAGCATCAGGTTCGTGTCGGAGTTCTGTCAGTCCGTCCATCCGTCGTCACGATATCACTGTGAGTCGGCTAAATTGTGTGTTGCATATAGATAGGACATATAGACCTTGGATTCATTAACCATAGATTTAGGTTGCATACCTAGATGATTGAATTGGTTAGAACGGCTAGGTTGATTAATAACTCGGTTAACTAAATAAATGGTTAGGTTAAAGAGATGCATGCTAGTTATCTTATATCGGTAATTGATTGATAGTTTCCTTGATTGCTTGATTGGGTGTTGCATACATATAGAACAACATGCTAGGACGTTTATGCATATATAAGTATTTAAGAACGTATCTAAATGAGTATATATGGGGAATTATTAGTTGATTAAAATACGGTTAAAACACATAACACACTTAGAATATAATAATGGGGTGGGTTAATTAGTCAATAGTCGGGTTATCGGGTTAAATGAATTAATTAAATAATAATGTGAAGTCAGGATGTTAGTAAGTTTACTAATCTCAAACTGACGGATCGAAAAGGTTAAGAATAATGATTTAAGGGATAAGGTTAATTAAATGTTAATTAAGCCGTCTACGGGATTAATAATCCACTAATCCCAAAGGTAGCGGATTGAATGAGTTAAGGAAAGATGAAAAGACTAATAAACCTCGATAATTAGTTTTGTGGTGTTGTGTTGTGATTATTGTTTGTGTGATTGTGTATCTACTTCGGTGTAGGCCGAGTAGACTGTTGATTGCTTGATTGTTTATCTACTTTGGTGTTGGACCGAGTAGACTGTACTGGTAGATACTTACTCTGGTGCGGAACCGGGTATGTCTGGGTAAGTTCGGGTGATATAGAGGTGGGAGATAGGACTTGCGGGATAGATTGGGGATTGAGATTGTATTTCTATTTGACCTTGTTGGTATTGCGTGATAGATACCCAGTAAGTCTGCTTGTTTACATTGCTGTCATTAGGACTCTATAGGGTGCGTTAGATCCCGCAAGTCTAGAGATGGCGTTCCGGTACTTCCGACCCGATTGGATCCTCGGGTAGTTACCTGATCGGTTCACGTGCCTTCGGGTGGTGATCCTGGTTATGGTGTTAACCTACTGAGTGACGCCGTTAGGTGTGTGTTCCGGAGAATAGTGGGTCGCGTTCTAGGGCCAGACTGCATGGAAGCTTTGGTTATCTAGGGGTAGCCCGAGTCACTGTGTATTAATGGACAGAGAACGGTGTCCTAGTCATAGGACTTCGTGTTTTCGTCTAGGAGTCGTGGGAGGTTTTAGTTACCAAGGGGTAGCTAAGTGTTCCCGTGAAAGTTATCGAGTTCGCACAATGGGCTCAGATGGTGTGGAGTTAGTGATAGTGCCGCATTAGATAGATCGAGTCTAATCGAGAGCATGTGCCGCAGGGTTCTCGATTCCCTTGGTTACCTTTCTGCTGTTGTGTGTTAATTGAATGCTTGATTGTTGTGGATCTCATCACGTCTTGGTAGCACGTGATCAGCTATTGTACTTAATTGTTATTTTGGGTTTGGGCGGGATTATTAGATTGTTAGCAGCCTTTAGTTGGGAGCCATCTCACTGGGTAATATTAGATTACTTATTAGACTCTTTTGTGTGTTTTCAGGTTTGGCTTAGCTCGGCGGACGCGTAGGACACTCGGAGTAGTCTCGGGTTGGCATTGGGTATCGGTTTGTTACACATTTTGACTTATTTTCAGTTTCGGATTTTGTTGGGATCCCGCTAAATAATTTGTATTAGACCGTATATTGTTATGAATAAGTTTATATTTTTAAAGTAATAAAAACAGAATAATTTCATGATATACGGTTTAGTCCGTGTTGGAATTCATACCGGTTTATTAAACGATTTTATAAATCAACCTATGGATTTACTAGCCAGGAACTCATGCAAACACTGAAATAAATCTGGAACCTGGATATTCTGCAGCGGAATAATGAACAAAACGATTGAGATTACTAAGCACTCCAATTGTTGTGCCTCTACCGGTATCCACACGTACACAAACTAGATCGAAACGGGATGCTAGTGCCGTCGAGATTAGATCTCAGAACTTTGACAAACTATTTGTCTCTTTAGTTCTAGGGTTTTAGAATAATCATGTGGCTTCCTCAAAAAGGAATTATTGGTTGTTGTATGTGTGTTTTAATCGCACCATTATATCCTTCTTATATAATGATGTGATTGAAGCCCTAACACATATGTGGGCCAAGCCCAATATAAGAATAACAATTATTCTCATCTTCATACGTGCATGTGTTATCTTATAAGACATATTATATTATTTATTAACATCACATGTATATAAATAATATATGTATTATTCTTTAAACCCAAAATAACATTGATCCAATTTGCTTAAGTGTGTGATCCTGTAGGTTCATATAATATCAGCAATGAATTCTCAATTCATAGATCATAAGCGGTTTCTAGCAAAACATTATGACCACCTAATATTATATGTTATCGAACCTCGACTAACTTGAGTAAGCACAAATTGATTTCAGGACATTCCCAACAGTCCGAACCGAACACAACTCGTGGAAGCGGTACGGGTTGAAAAGCCTCGTATCGCGGAAACAAGGTAAACAAAGTCAAAGATGGTTTCGTTTGAGCCTTTGACTCAAACCGGACTGTCTTTGGCTTTCGTATTGTGACAAACTCTTCTCGTATGACTGCTCGGATTTGATCGGTCATGTTCCTTTTTGATTGTTGGCCGGTCAGCTCGTCGGTCAGCGGAAAACGAGAATGGGGCGTTACAGTGTCGATCGACACGACTTCTATGTCGATCGACACCATGGACAGTAGGTCGATCCAACACTTTGGGTCAATCAATCCAATTTTACGAGATCGAGGTTTGACCTCGATTAGACCACTTTGACCGGTTCACTTTCCAAAACCGGTGTCGATTGACACAACTTACTTGGATCGACCGACACCAGGCGAGTCGAGGTAAGTACTTCTTTTCCATACGCGGCTGTTCTTCATTTTCTCTCAAAAACTCCATCGCCGAAATGCCTTCCACCAAATCGATTTCCTTTGTTTCTCAACCAAATCGAACGATTCAAAAGCCTAACCTGTGAGGATTTTCACCCTCCATCCATCCCTACCATTCGTTTGTATCGATTTTAAGGTATGTGCTCTAAAACTCAATTTTCAGACTCGATTCTAAGGGTGAAAGGTTCGATTTTGACCTCTAATTTTATTTCTGTGATGATATAACACTGATTTAGGTTGTTTGGTAGTGGAATGATGATGCCTAAGTAGTTTTCACGTTTGATTTTGTAAGTTTTTGAAAATTTAGGGTTTGTGATAAAACTTGGTAAAATTGTGCAGAAATGACAGATTAAAAACGTGAATAAATTGTTTATACTGCTATGAGTGATGCTGATTATGATGTTGATGAGGATTTGAAGATTTTCAGTTTTAGATTTTTCGATTAATGCTAACTATTCTGATTTCTTTTGCAAATGCCTCCACGGAAAAGAAACCGTACAGACGGGTCAGGTTCATCTAGGACATCATCACCACCTCCTCCACCACCTATGACTCCCCAGTCTCCTCCGGGCTCTCCAGAGATGCCTGCAGACGATCTCCCTACACACCCATGGCCACGAGAGGAGAGAGTGAAGCTATTTACAGAGAAAGAGTTGACTAGGACGCTGAAGAGCATAGTAGAGGGGTCCGGTTATCGAAATAGAGAGGTTCTAGACACTTGGGACGAGTACGACACATTGTTGTACAATGGATGGTGTGATGTTGAGATTGAGCCTACAAGGTTAGTGAGCCCTGACTTCCTGAGGATGACAAGTATGAAAATGAGGTTCTATTATGCTTGAGGAAGATCAGTCTGGGAACCATGCCTTACGTCCGCTACGCTCTGTAACCGGAGTTGGTAAGACTGTTTATGGCTACAATACGGGTCACATAACGAGATTGGAACTCCAGGAATGCACATGAGGGACATTTGTGCTTTATGATACATGGCAGGATATATAGGCTGCCACTGCGTGATCTATGTGCTATTTATGGGTTCAAGAAGGATTACACATGCGCGACACTTCCAAGTGGATTTCAAGACCTAGAGAGGTTCTGGGATAATTTCGGGTCCACTCCCTATTTCTCAAAGGAGGCGAAGATGAAAGATGTACGACATCCGGTCCTGAGGTATGTCGTACGAGTTTTGGCTACTACGCTCACATGCAAGATGGAGCCGAACAAGATGAGGAAGCAAGAGTTGGTCGTACTTCACCCAACAGTGGGGTATCTTTTCTCCCATGAGTATGAGGAAGACGGTCTCTACGAGAGGACCAAACTGGGTACAGTCTTTGTGCATCATTTGTTTAGTCTACAGGCAAAGCCATATATGGGTACATGATCAGGCAAGACAGAGTCAGTAGGTAGCCTCCTGACACCTATCTTTCAGCACTTTCAGATACCTCTGAATGAGTATACTTGCGAGAGGGAGTACCCGGAGATTGATGAGACGAACTTGTTGAGCGTAGGCTGGCTGAAGCCAGACTTGATGTGGTGTTACATAGATGGCATGGAGGAGCGCACGGTCCAGCTTCCATATGCAGCCTTGACATCGATAGCTACATAGGAAGCCTTGCGCTTCAGACCTGATCCGAGAGATATGAGGCATGCTCCTCCTGCTCGCGCCTACAGAGGAGCTTCATCCCAAGATATTCCTACTCCTGCTGAGGACGAGCCCTTTCCTGACCCTGCTGGGGGTCCCCACCCACATTGGCACCTTTCGCTAGTTGCTCCTCTGCCGTTACCTGGCTAAGATGAGGATCTACGTAGGAAGTATTTGGTAGACACATTCAGAGCAATGTGGAGTGGTATTGCTAGAGCATTTAGTTGCACTTGCGTCTGTCCGTCTCACGGTCGCATACGTCAGAGATCACCTACACCACCAGAGGCAGACGATGAGGATTCTGATTCCTAGTTATCTCCTTGATCCTAGTTCTTCCCTTAGTTTGATTTTCTTTTCACCTATTATTTTTCTTTCTCTTGAGCCAGCTTTCATATTTATTGAGTCAGTTTGTCATGCTTCTTTTGAGTTGAACTCTGCGAAACTTTGATTTATTTATCTTGTTGCATTTGACTTGTTTGTGTGTGATCTGACAGTGCTAACATTGGGAGAAATTGTGTAACCTAACACAACATACTCGGATCATGATCAAGTCTGCCGCTTCTGTACTGCTTTACGCGCAAGGGGTCGATCGACGCCACGTTTGTGTCGTTCGACACAACCCAACCCTGTTGCGATCGATCTTATAAGCACCAAAATATGGGTCAACCTAAGCTCTGAATCGATCGATCCTAGCTGTATGTCGGTCGACACCATTCACGACAGAAGGTAAGAACCCGATCTTTCTCAAATTTCACAGAGTTTTGACTTCTCTCTCACCGACTCTAGACTCTGTAACACTGGGGACAGTGTTGTTCAAGTCTGGGGGAGGTAGTTGCTGAGATTGTATTTTCTTTTCTTGGAGTCATTTAAGTCTGTTTTATAGAGTCAAAACAATTTAGTAGGAAGCTATGACTTTTTGAGGAAATCACTACACTTGCAGGAACCTAAGTGACCATTGGATGAGCTTGCAGATGATTTCTGACTATTAGAAAACCCAACGCATATCAGCCTACTGAGGACACCCATATCACTTCAGGTATTCAAAGAATCCATTATTGACTTCACCCTTAACTTGACTTAATTTTTCTCACCTAGGGGCTTGTTATACTTTGAATCGGATTCCTCTGTTAGTTCTAACACAGCTTGTAAACATGTCTAAGTATGGTTCCCTTCTCCCCTTCCTTAAAGTAAAAAAAGAGAGGTAAACTGCGGTTAAGCTAGTAGCTTTGAAGTGATCACAGGAGTGGTAGAGACCCCTATTATCTTTTGTGCATTCATGGAATGTGTCAAAAGTACATCCTAGTGCGGGAAGAGCACTGATAGAAAAAAATAAAATGATACCCAAATGGAAAAAATCAGTTGCTAAGGAAGGAAAATGAGAAGAAAGGAACCAGAAAATGATAGTATGGTGGTTAGGTGCTAACAGAATAAGAGTCCATGTGTTCTTTGATCGATAATCCCTAGGTGAGACCGCACTTATTAGATTACAGAAGTCAGTATGGTGAATTTGAATGCTCTGAATGTGATTGTGGAGTTTACTTGGGACAGTTGCTAAGTGTGGGGAAAGTATATGTTGGTCTTGATGTCTGCAAGTGCATTTTTCATGTGGTTTACTAAGAGGAATCTGAGTGTGGTACTTCTACGATGAAACGAGTTTCTGAAGTTTTCTAACTTCTTCACCTCATCTTGGTTTTCTGTTTTGCTTGAGGGCAAGAAAATGCTAAGTGTAGAGGAGTTGATATATCATGGTTTTTAGGTGTTTTGAGCCATGATATATATACATAATCGAGTTTTTATAGAGTCTTTCGAGTCCTTTCAGGTGTTTTACAGGTTTTAGCACGTTTGGAGCATATTTGGACATTATGGTGCATTTTGGAGCTAATTATAGTCTTCATGCAATAGCAGAGGAATTGGTATGATTATCTGAGGTTGGTCTCGATCGACACTCCATTTGTGTCGGTCGACACAGATCCGCATCAGGAGTAAATCGCCGATTAATGAAGACTTTGAAGAATTGCAATTTGGCCCAAAAGTTTCTCATAATTACAAAGAAGCTCAAATCGTGTTTTAACTTTATATTAGGTTTTTAAGCCATTGTTTAGGATAAATTTTACTTTTTATTAGAGATTAGGAGATTTGGGGCTGGTCTTGTACTCGAGAGAGAAGAGATTTCGAACCCCTGCTCTTATTATTTTGGATTTTATATCATATCTACTTTGATTATGTCTTCTGTTATGATTGCCATGTCTGAGTAGATCTCTTGTTAGGTTTAGGGATTCTCGTTAGGGATTTCAAGGAATGTTAGAATAATTGATTAATTAGGATTCATCCTCTAGTTCTTCATCTAAGTTTTTCTTAATGCTTAATCTGAAATGGCCATTTAGATTATTGATATTAGGTTGATTCTCGCAACGACAGTTGGTTGATTAACTTGAAAGAAACCTAGGTGAGCAATTTATCTATTCACAAAGAAATTTGGTTTAGAGAAATTGTGAACAAACGAACTTGGAATTAATGCATGTTTAGAACTCTAGGATTCACAACAAAAGTTGGCTTATTAGGTTGTTAGACATAGATAATTATCGCAGCGAAAGTTGGTTAGTTATACTTTAGTGATTCTAGTTCAAGAACGCTAATAGATTGAATCCTGATTGATTTGTTATATGATTTCCTGATTTCATGAGAACTTCTCGAAACCTAACGCCTTCATTAATTGTTTAAACTCACTTTAATTTACATTGCTTTTACTGGTTGCAATCAGTTCTTCTTAGCTTAATTCGATTCAAATAATCTATCGTGTGAAACTTGAGTCTCTGTGGATTCGATCCCTATATACTACAGTCACTTTCTGTGCACTTGCAGTGTAGCTCTAGGGATTAAAATTTGAGCATATCAGCGACGCCAAACTCTTCTCCCTTGGTCAGGCTCCTCTCCCGCCAGATCCCTGGCCTGAGGAAGCCAATAAGGAGACCGAACTTCCACCTTCTGTAGAAGTCGACCGAGCGGTCGCTCCGGCCAAGTCCGACGATCTTGTGCAGATCAGTTCTCACTCTAACGGGTCTAAGGGTTTGAATGTCCATAACCAAAGTGGATCACGACCTCCCACTCCGAAGCACCAATGTATCAACGTGGAGGTCAGCTCGCGGAGGGAAATCTAGGAAGGAGAAGTAAGGACAACTTCTTCGGGGTCTGCTTGGAGCTTTAACTAGCGCTTTAGGCACCGGAAAGAGTGTCATATTGTGAATGACCCAAAGGGAGTGGCTTCCTTGCTTAGGAACTTTAAGCTTGCGGGTGTTTAGCTCCCGGCTATTGGTGACATGGCGCTCAGGGAGGCCTACACCGAGATGATGTCAGCGCATAGAAAGGTAGGAATCCCTTCTCTTTCTTTGTCTAAGGCATTAAACGTCTTTTTTATGTATAACCAAATATGTTTCGTTCGATTTATGCAGTCGCTCGAGGCCACAAACAAGTTTACAGCCAAGGTTGAGCGTGAGCTGAAAGACATCCCTCAAGCCAGCGAGCTCGAGGCTGCTAAGGAATCGAGAAGGAAAGCAATCGAGCAGGCTGCCCGAGACCTATCTGAAAAGGAGAAGGCTCTCGCGGATAAGGAGCATGATATCAAATTCACAGCTCATAACGCCATAAGGAACTTAATGAGGCGTACCTTAATATCCTTAAGGATATCAAGGTGAAGTGCGATCATAGGAAAGCTGAGACCAATGTAGAGATACGCCTTCAGGAAGCTCTTGTGAAAATCGAACTGATAGCTGAGTTCGCAGCTGGTGAGCTCGACCTAACTCAAGAGGTCCTTAAGCTGGCTGAGAAGAAATTGGTCGCTATTGAGGAGATGAATGTCGCTGCTGTTTCTGACTTCAGAATCAGCAAGCTTAACCTGCCTGCGATGTCCGGGGACTCAATTATGTTGGTGAACCCTCCTGCTCAGGCCACTCCTCAGTTCGACCTGTACGGGTCGCATCTCCCGAGGGATACCAGAAGCAATTCAATGGCGAGTGGTGAAGTCGAGGAGCAAGCTGCGGGTGCTGAAGAAGTGGGAGCCGATGAGCAGATGGGCGACTGATCCAATGCCTCTATTTTCTTGAAAAAATTTCCAAATGTTTTGGTGTTTCCCGAAAGGGCTTTTATTTTCAAAAATGTGTTGCCCAAGAAGGGATTTTTTTTTTTTTATCTTTTGGTGTTGCCCGAGAAGGAATTTTGTAATCGTGAGGACCTTAGGTTTTTTTTTTTATAAATCGAACTTCATTTTGCGATTTTCCATGCCTTAGTCGTTTTAGGAATGTCTTAAGCATAAAAATTCTCAGAACTGGTTCAATGTCGATCTGCCTTTGTACTTTCGTGGCTTAGTTATTTTAGTTATAACTTAGGGAGATCGTACTTCGAGGCTTAGTTCGATCAAATTATCCTTAAATGGGTCGAGCAAAATTTGGTAAGATCAAAACATATCAAACTCGACAAAGTCAAACTAGTTTGGTTTGTCTTTGAATAAAAATTTGCCAAGTACGAAACGAGATAGGTCGAGCTCGAATAGATCGAGCCAAAATCGTTATGCCTTAAGAGATTTGGAGTAAAATTTTGAATCAAGATTACCACTGGTCGTGGAGGAGAGTTCGCTCACACGGGAGTTCGACTACATTTTCCATGGTTCGACCGAGTGTGGAGGTTGCGAGGACTGCTTTGCCTATGGGAGGAGGTCCCCCCAGTTCTTCTAGCTTTAAGGGTTGAAGAATTATTGTTAAGTATTTTTTAGCAAGTGTTTACCTTCGAAGTCGATGTTTGCTGGGGATGTTATTTGTAATATCGCTTGTTATTTTGAGGACCTGCTTTTAGGTCGCCCCTTTTTTTGAGGATCATTTTTGATCGCTATTCTAGGGACCATTTCAGGTCATTTTATTCGGGGATCATTTTAGATCACTGATGTTTGGGACAGTTGATATCACTAATTTTTGGGATCGTTTGAATAGCTAATTCTGGGATCATTTCATATCACTATTTGAGATTATTTCAGATCGCTAATTTGAGGACCATTTCAGATTGCTATATTATTGAGGATCGTTTGAGATCGCTAATTGTAGGATCATTTCAGATCACTAATTTGGGATCATTTTAGATTGCTAATTTGAGGACCATTTCAGGTTGCTGTATTATTGAGGATCGTTTGAGAAATCTGTTTTTTTATAGATAAGAGAACGAGAATTATATTTGAATGATCTGATTTACAATGATGACGAGCTAAATGATCGATCTCGAATGGTAATCCAGAGTAGAATTGGTTGTGTAGAATGTGACTCTTCGATTTGTTCGAGATTGTGAATCATAAAGGAGTTTGGTTTGAGGGGCGTCTACGCTCAAAGTCGAGCTGCCTACGTACTGTTTTAAGAGATCAAGCCATTTCGTAGTTCGATTATAATCGGAGAAATTTCAATGAAAATACTTTTTGAGGTTAATGATATTCCAAGGTCGCAATTCGGGTTTTTGGGTTTCTACCGACTTGAGCCGGTAGACCCCGTCCCGAACGATGTCATGACCTGGTATGGACCTTCCCCTTTCGCCCCTAACTTTCCAGCGTGTTCTTCGTTTTTATGGTCGAACACTTTTCGTAAGACTAGTTCGCCAACTTGAAATTTGGGTTTTAATCCTAGAATCATAGTAGCGAGCTGCATCTTGTTGGTAGTTCTGGATTCGGGCGAGTGTGAGGTTCCTTCGTTCGTCGACGAGATCAAGCTCATCTGTTATCATTTTGTTGTTTAGTTCCTCATGTTAAGGGCATTCCTTTTTACGAATACTGGACACAAGGATCTCTGCTTGGACTACGGCCTCGATGACGTAAGCAAAAGAGAAGGGTGTTTCTCCGGTGGATTTACGAGGAGTAGTCCGATAGGCCCAAAGTATATATGGGAGTTCGTCGCTCTAGCTTTATTTGCATTCGTCGAGCCTTTTTTTAGATTGTTCATGATCTACTTGTTGGCTTCCTCTGCTAGTCCATTTCCTTCAGGATAATGGGGTGTCGAGTAGGTTTAGCCCGTGGTAACATATGATATTTCGCCAGACGAACTCCTTTACGTGGACATCTTTTATATTTTGATAGGACTCAGCTTTGATCTACTTAGTGAAGTAGTCTGTCATGACCAGTAGGTGCATTACTTTCTTCTTGCCGGATGCGACCAAGGGTACCACGATATCCATTCCCCATTGCATGAAAGCATATGGCAACGAGATCAAAGAGAGTTTCTCCGATGGTTGGTGGATGATCGAGGCATGTCTTTGGCACTTGTCACATTTCGTAGAGAAGGTCTCAGACTCAGCTGCCATGGTCGGCCAGAAGAAACCTTGCCGCTTGATCCATATGGCTAGAGCCCGTCCTTCAAAATGACTTCTGAGGATCCCTCGTGAGCCTGTGCGATCACAGTTCATGTCTGTTAGCCGCTGAGGCATTTGAGATACGGTGTAGAGGATTCGTTTGAAGAGCTATCCTTCTTTTACACAATATCTCGCACTTTGTGCTTTAAGTTTTCGGGCTGCCTGTTTATCATTAGGTACCTCGCCATCGGTAATATACCAGATGATCAGAGTTCTCCAATCCTTTCCGGAGTCGGACTCGTGTCTCTGACTTGTGGAGGCAGCCTCGATGGGGCCATCAGGTGCATTAGTTACACATACGGCCTTTCTTGGGTTGATATCATCGTCGATTTCGACGATGTCAGGGGTGATCTGTTTATCGGATATATTTTGGTTGACATCGTTTCCTTGGACGAGATTGTCTTCTTTTAAAGATAAAGCTTTTAGTGCGATGTTAATGCTCGGCTTTTTGATCCCTTCAGCCGGTATGATTCTTTTTAAATTGAGATCGGACGTCGAGGCTAATGCAACAAGGGAATCGGCTGCGATGTTCTTGCCTCGCGGGATCCGGGTCAGATCGAAAAAGTCGATCTGATCAGCAAGGCTATGAACTACTCATAGATACGCTTCCATGCGTTCGTTTTTGGCTTCGTAATTTCCGTTGATTTGGCTTCTGATCAGTTGGGAGTCGCTGAAAGCATCTACCTCTCGGGCTCATATTGCTATGGCTAGCCTGAGTCCGGCTATCAACGCTTCTTATTCCGCCTCGTTATTTAATGCAGCGAAGCCTAGCCTGAAGGATTGTTCCAACACTTCTCCGGTTGGAGATACTAGACTTACCCCAACTCTGGATCCTTGTCTTGACGACGCACCATCGACATGGAGAATCCATTTTTTGGGCGAGGACGGCTCGAGATCAATGGTATGGGGAGTTAGACTAAAAAGTTTGCTAATACTTGAGCTTTTAACCATGTTTGAGTCTTGAAATAAATGTCGTATTTTCTTAGTTTGATAGCCCAATTTACCAGTCGACCCGACTGGCTCATACTGTGGAGGATCATCCTCAATTGTTGGGAAGTCATGAAGATGATCGAGTGTGATTGGAAGTTGGGTCGAAGTGTTCGAGCCGATGTTAGCAATGCTAACGCGAGTTTCTCCATCGCAAGATACCTCATTTCAGTGTCGATCAAAGTCTTACTGATGTACTAGGAACCCTCTTACCGCTGCTGTAGAGACAGCTAGGTAGAGGTAAATGAATTTCTTGTTCGCCTTGAGGAGGTGATAGAAGAGAAGACACTTATCAGTCGATCTTGAGATGAAGCGGTTCAAAGCGGCTATATTGCTAGTCAATCTATGGACCTCTCGCATCGTCTTTGGAGATTGCATCTCCAAGAATGTTGCAATCTGTTTAGGATTTGCTTCAATTCCCCTTTCGATTACAAGGTAACCTAAGAATTCTCCAGATGGGACACCGAAGGTGCACTTCGCGGGGTTGAGTTTCATCCCGTACTTGTTGAGAATGACGAAGCATTCTTTAGCTGGGGATGTGCTCCTCGCACCTAGATGATTTGACCAACATGTCGTCAATGTAGACCTCCATGGTTTTACCCAATAGTCCAGAAAACATCTGGTTGACGAGACGCTGATAGGTAGCTCCTGCATTCTTGAGCCCGGAAGGCATCACCTTATAGTAGTAGGTGCCTCGATCTGTTATGAACGAGGTCTTTTCTTGGCCTTTGCATTGATATTTGATTGTACCCTGAGAATGCATCCAGGAAGGATATAAATTGGTGACCAGCCGTTGCTTCATCCAGTCAGTCGATGTGCGGGAGCGAGAAGCTATCTTTTGGACAGGCCTTGTTGAGGTCTGTGAAGTCGATGCATACTCTCCACTTCCCATTATTTTTCTTGAGTATGACAGGGTTTGCGAGCCAGTCGGGGTATTTTACTTCCTTCATCGACCCATTTTTGAGTAATCAGTCGACCTCGTCGTTAACAGCTTGGGCTCGCTCTAGGCCGAGTTTGCGACGCTTTTGTCTGACTGGTTTGTAAGTCGGATCGACGTTCAACTCGTGAATCATTACGTCGATGTTGATTCCTTTCATATCAGTCGAGGACCAAGTGAACGATTCAACGTTCTATTTGAGAAACGTGATCAGCTCGTTTCTAATTTATTCCGATAGGTCTGCTCCAACACCAACATTTCTTTCAGGATGAGCTTCGTCTATACAGACCTGAATCGTGAGGTCCTTTGGGGGGCTCTTTGACTAGGGTCGTTATGTTTTTAGTTCGCATTTCAGCGAGCTCTTCCTGTTTCGGTAATTGCTATGCATGTGATTTTTCGATATGCTTATACCCATTCATGTAGCAATTTCTGGAGGTCTTTAGACTTTCGTAAACGGTATTTACTCCGTTTGGAGTTGGGAACTTAACGCACTGATGATAGATCGACGGTACGACTTTCATGTCGTATATCCAGAGTCGACATAAGATGGCATTATAAGGATCATGTCAATCTACTACGACGAACTCTGTCATTCTTCGTACTCCTCCAGCTATTACTGGAGCGAAGATAGAGCCCATTGAGTATGTCGTTTCGCCAGCGAACCCTACTAGGGGTGTTCGTTCTTCAACAATCTCAGAGTTTTCGAACTCCATCTTTTTGAAAGCATTATAAAAGATGACGTCGACCGAACTCCCTGTATCGATCATTATTCTCGAGAGTTCGACATCTCCGACAACTAAGCAACCGAGTAATGCATTGTCGTGCGGTTTTCTAGATCAAGTGTTTCACTCTCATATAGAGTGATCTCGTGATCTGGGCCTTGTATTGGGATCCTTTCCCATTTGTAGGTCTAAACCCTCATTTGGAGAGCCTTGATTGAATTGACTGAGTCTCAGCATAGTTTAGAGCCACCGAATATGAAGTCAACTCGTTTAGGGGGTATATCCCGTAAATCCCCCCACAAAAAACGAGGGAGGTTGATGCGTGAGCTGAAGTTTTACTGGGAGTGGGAGGTGGTGAAAATGTTGATCCCTCTGGGGCTCCGCACAAGCTGAGTTCGCCAAGTATTAGCTCGACTCGTTTCCACGACCCTTAGGGAGGGGCATCAGGTGTTCCTTCTTCCTTAGATCGCTCCCTTTTATTTTGAGAGGGCTTTTTGGTGTTCGACTCTTTGGTCGATTTGGTGCCCTTGTTGCAGAAGGTGTAGCATTCTTCTGTCGAATGACCCCTCTTCTTGTGAAATTCACAATATTTGTCTTGATCGAATTCAAACTTCCGTGAATCTTTTCGACTCTCGACCGTGTTAATGGTTCCATATTTGCGAGAATACTTTTTGCCATTCGCGTTCTGTGAACCCGATTGGTTCTTCTCTTTCCGATGCTTCTCTTTGAGGATCGCAGTTTCTTCTTCGAGGCGAGTAAACGCCAAAGCGCGATGTAGAGCACCAAAAAGAGTCACTGGTTCACGCACTGTGATTTCTTTGCGGATCTCAGTTGAGTACCATAGTCAGCGTATTGATTCCTCTAAGGCGACTTCTGCGTTGGGATTCGTGATTTAGGATTTAATCTCCTTGAAGAGATCGATGTACGAACGAAGTGACTCGTCAGGTCGTTGAGACGTTAAACAGGGCTGCCTCAGTGTTTTGACTTCGATGAAGACATATTAATGTTTGAGGAAAGCCGTTATGAACTGAGTGAAGTTGTCAATGGAGTTTTCTTCCAGTCCGACTAACCATTCTAAGACATCGCTAGTCTAAATGCTCTTATGTGAGCCTTAGGGTCCGACTTCCTCGAGAACTGTGGGAACTTAGTTTTCTCAATTTCCCGCAACCTTGCGAAGGCAATTAAATATGTGAACGGCATTTGACGCGTCTCTTTGATCACTCGATCAATGTCAAGTGCCGCGCTGATAGCTATATGAACTCTCGAACTAAGACTCATGAACTGGGTGTTAGCCTGCTCGATATATTTTCTTGAGCATATCGTGTTCGTCGCTCGCTAAAGGGGCGAACTGTGTTTGTGGTTGAATCGATGGTTGTTCGTTATAGATCGGATCACTAGATATATCGTTGGGATTGATCATGTTTGGTCGGTTCGAGGTGTCGGTTCGAGGTGTCTGAAACTGTATCGGGCTAGGCCCGATGGGAGGTCGGAGCTCGATGCGAAGGCAGAACCGCCGAGCCACTTGCTCTAATGTTGGAGTTGTTCGGAAAGGGAGGTGGTGCGAGCTCGAGCTAAAAGGGATCGGTGTCTCTATGGATGTCATAGTAGGATAAAACCCTCTGTTTGACGTGCCTGCGACATTTCCTGGCATCTCGGGTGGACATATGACCTGAGAAAAGTCCAAGCGAGTACGGGGCAAAGGACTTTGATGAGGTCTCCGATTGTCTATAGATCGATCTCCAAGATTTTGATTGGCATGCTCTTCGAAACGAGCATTAACGCGTCGTTCTTGTTCGGCTAGTTGAGCAGCCAAGGCGTGATTACCCTTGTTGCTTCACGTTCGGCTTACCAGAAAGTTAAGTATCGAACGGATATCGACGAGGTCATATGGATTCTGTCGCGGATGTACAAGAGCTTGTGGCGAGCTGGATCTGAGTGTTCCAGATCCGCCTCCTGATGCGGAAGCGGAATTAGATATGATCCATACCCAGTTCCTGTTTTGTACATTGGTTTCTGACAAAGTATTTGTCGGAGTCTAGCCTGTCGCGATTGTTTTAGCGACTGGGCCGATTGGTGCCGATGTCGTGGAGACAGAGGCAGAGCTCGTCATCACGCCATCGTTCGGACCCGTGGTGTTTTTCACTCCAGTGGTGTTCTGTGGAACATTGTCGATCACTTGTGATGATCGACTGGTGGTGGAGTGTCAGAGGAGCCAGATTGATTTTGATTAATTTCGATATATTGAACCATAGATCTGATTGTTAAGACATGAAGATCTACGGTAGTCCCCACAGACGACGCCAAATGTGAGATCGAGGATTCACACCAAGGATTTGTTTGTAAAGTGGATTTGGACTAAGAGAATTTAAATGTAAATTTCCTACGAATCAAGTATTGTATTTATGATTGAATGTCGAAATAAGAACTTGTTCAAACGAATCAAAGTATACAAAGAATGAGGTAGAATATATCTTATCAAAATTGGATTGTCTTGAAGACGACTTCTTGTCTCTTTTTATAGCCTCGAGCCTCGATCTTGTTGTTCCAATTTCCTTGCTGATTCTTGTTGAGCAACGATCTCCCTGAGATTTGCGGGATCACTTGAAAGGAGGAAGACTCGTTCTCGATAAGTGTTGTCGTTATGTTGATGTCGATCTCCTTTATCTCGATCTAATCCCGACGAATATATGGACTTTTGAGCTTTAACTATTGTGAAATCCGGGATTCACACTAACAATTTGTATTCGTGGATTTGGACTTTAGGATATAGAAATGGTATAGTTTCCTATGAATCAAAGACTTTATTGAGATTGATCGTCGAGATAGAACAAACACAATCGAAAAGAGAGTACAAAGTATGAAATCGAGCTATCTAGTCGAAGTGTTCTCAGCTAGGGTTGGTCTGTCTTGAATGAGTCGCCACTTCTTCTTTTAAATAGTCTCGACTCTGATCTTTCTGTTCCGATATTTCGGCCTTGCCGTCGTAATGATCACCGAGATTTGCGTGGATCATTTGAACTGGCGAAGACCGAGTTCCTCTATCTCCACGTCATCTTCTGCCGAGCTCGAGCTCGATCGTCTCCGGCTTCGGCATCGTCCGGGCCTTGTCGGGGCATTTCTCGTTTGGGCCCAACAAAGGCACCGGCTCTTCTTTTCGTCTCTGATTCTGGAACGGGCTCATGAATATGGGCCTTTGTCTTATCTGTTAATGGGCCGGATTTCCTAGAGGGAAATCCAGTACCAACAATAGCCCCCCAGCCAATTGATTTCGAGAAGTCGAGGTTAATGGGCGGTGGACGTTCTTGGGAAGACGCGCGCGTGTCTCGGGCGTCGAAAAATCTAATGATTATTCTCGCCCCATCCGTAGATCTTATTGCGATCCAACGGTCGAGGACGGGCGCATGGGACGAGCTGATCTGCTTTTTAGCGCGTCAGCAGTTATAGCGTGTATTTCCTTGAGAATTACATCTTCCACCGTAGATCTGGTCGATCATCAACGGCTTAGATTCGATGGGTTGTGAAGAGTCTTTTCAGGCTCGTTCCCTCGCCGATGTGACCTAAATTCGGCGCATTCGTAACCGTCTGATCTTGAATCAACGGTCAAAACAAAAAGAAAGCGAGGAGTCCAAAACACCTCGATTTTCTCGTAATTATTACGAGTTCGGAGTCGTGCGGTTAAGATTTTGCACGATTCCCACTATAATTTCCCCATATTTGTCGAGGATAATTTCTTTTCTTCTTACTTTTACCTCTTCCTCTACTTCTGCTCTGGTTTTTCTTCTGCCATCGGAAATTTTCCTTCCATAGCCTTTTTGCTTTCTTTATTCTGATATACTGCTCCCTATGGCTCTCAGAGACGCGACAAGAGCTAGTACGAGTACAGCGGCGGGGTCGTTTGGTCCACATCCGCCGTCCGCCTTAACCACGAATCATATCGAGCGGTTGCGGAGGTTATGTCGGATTCCCCCGGAGGTGGAAATAGTGATCCCGTTGCCGGCGATGTCACCGTAGACCGCGGTGGAGGGCTACTGTTGTGCCTCGCTCACTTATTTTGAAAAGTGCGGGCTTTTCTTTCCTATTCCTCGCATAATCTCTCTGGTTCTTGCCCAGCTTCAATTGGCATTCCATCAGATGACGCCGAATTTTGTTCGGCACGTCATTGGTCTGGCGGTTAGAGCCACAGAAGAGGGGATTGAGTTCGGGCCCGAGGAGCTCATGCGAGTTTTCTTGGTGAAGAACAATAATCACTTCCCAGGAACATACTATCTTTTGCCTCGTTTTGGGCGGATCCTCGACGATGTTCCATCGAAGGATGTGTGGAAGGATATATACTTCTTTTTCAAAGTATCTCATTATTCGGTCGGGGATTTCGACTACTCAGTCATCCCATCTCGGTGGGTGTCTAATGTTGGTAAGATTCAAGTTTCGATGCTTGATTCTCTTTGCTTATCGGGTCGCCTCTTACTCGCTTTTTTTTTATTCGCAGAGGTTCCCGAATCACTTGCTATGAACCCGATCACAGAGGCTTTAATAGCCCGGTTGAGAGGGGGCGTCGTTAATTGGGGGAGCTTCACGGTTCAGCGTGTGCAAGCCGCTCTGTGGGCCAACCCTGAACGGGCTCTGCTGGATATTGCGCCGGTTCCTCGAAATCCAGTGCTTCCTTCCGAGCCTTCTCAGGCTCTTCTGGTCCGAACTGCTCAGCCTCCGATCCGTATTACCGAGCGGACAGGAGAGAGTAAGTCGTTTGGTTTCGAGTTTCTTTTTGTATCGTCACTTCGACTTATCTGACCCCCTTTTTTCTTTTTCTTTTTTGTATATAGCTTGACCTCTTCCGGGCGACGGCTTGGCTGCCAATTCCTTCCCTCGCGAGACGTCATCTCGCAAAGTGAGCGGTCGCCGGAATGGGAAAGATCCGGTCGACCTGATCGACAAGATGGAGGCGGGCCCTCTTAGTAATGCTATTCTCTTTGCCCTCGATCGGGCTCCTCCTCCACCTCCGGCTTATCCTCCTCCTGCTCAGACCTCGCTCCTTCCGGTGGCGGGCCCGGAGGGAGTGATTGTGGGGGTCGTCGACGCGACTCTCCCCTTGGCCGAACGAGAGGCGGTTTTACCTCAGTCTGGAGGTGCTGCTCTCTGCGACTCTCGACAGGATCTGTCCGGGGGGGAAGATCGTCGGAGTCGAGGAGGTTCTCTTCCCCCTTCGCCTAAGCGTCGTAAAGTACACGCGGGAAGGAGTCCAGAGGGGTCGGAATGAGAGGAGTGCTCGGTTGTGGACGATCCGGAAGGTGTGGTTCATCTGCTGAGGCGTGTTAGGCCTGTCGGCTCTGAGCTCCCGGTCTCTGGGGAAACGGTCCTCGGTAGTGCATATTCCGAGATGATGGCGGTTATCGGGAAGGTGAGACGTTTTTGGTTTTGTCTTCCTTTTTCTTTAAAATATTTTCTAAACCGACTCTTTTTTGCAGGCCGTAGAGGCTGTGAATACGTACGCGGTCCGGTCTGAGAACGAGGTGTTGGATGCTTAGACCTACGAGCTCGAGTCTGCTCGAGAGGCTGCTACCCAAATGAACGCCGAGCTCCAGGAAGCTTTATCCCGGGAGGAGCGTCTGAAGAAGAGGGTCGCGGACCATGCTGCTGAGGAGGCCAAGATTGCGCATCTCGAGAGGAGGGAGGAGGAGCTGTCTTGTCAGCTTAGCGCCGCCGAGGCTCGAATTCGGACTGCGGAGGACTCGAGCCGGGTCGAGCTTCGTAAAGCTCGAAAAGAACTCCATGGCCAGTATCTGATGATTCTGGCCGGGGTCAAAGAGAGAGCCGAGAAGAGGAAGATCCAGACTAGCGCCGAGATCCGTCTCCAAGAGACTTTGGCCAACATCGAGCTCATCGCCGAGATCGCAGCTGGAGAGGTGGACATGACCCGAGAGGTGCTTAAGCTGGCCGAGCAAAAACGAGTTGCTCTAGCGGAGATGGAGGCCGCGGCAGTCTCCGACTTTAGCGTTGGAAAGCTTGCCTTGCCGGTAATGTCGGAGGACTCCGTGGCCATGGCGGGTTCTCCGCCTGCTCCCCCGGCTGAGACCGACCTGAGGATGACTGACGAGGTCGACTCCCGGCCGAGAAGAGAGGCGGGCGATGGAGCAGAGGGCCAGGTCGGCGACTCCTCCTATGCTGCGTTTTAAAAACTGTCGTTGTTGTTGCCCGAGAGGGTTTTCTTTTTCAAACTTTGGTTGCCCAAGGGGGCTTTTTGTTCGAACTCGAGGACATAATGTCCTCTCTCTTTTTATGAATCTCTTTTTAAATCTTTCATGCTTTAGCATAGAATTTTCTGTTTTTATGCCTTAACATAAAATTCGAGCCGTTGTGGCGATTCGAACTTCTCCAGAGGAATCGAGCATATAACTTATCTTGAATTGTCTTAGGTAGTTCTTTGCGAACTTTTAAGTTAATTGCATTCGAGCTCGAGCTCTTTGCCAGGAATATTCTGAGGTGCGACTACTTCGTAATGTAAGATTCAGGCTTGATCGCTGAATTGAAAAGAGAAGCATTAAGTATGAGAACAAATCGAAGTAAACTTACAAAGATCCGATTTGGAGTGTGTGTAGAGGTTTCATGCTTGAGTAGCCGTCTTGTCCTCGTTATTTTGCTTGAGGGGTGGGGTAGCCCCCCGATTCTTTTAATCCGTATAAGGTTTAGAAGAATTGTATTTTTTGGAAAGATCATTCTGGATCTCTTTCTTTGGGACGATCATTTCAGTTCGTTCGAATCGGGAGGACCGTTTTGGGTCGCTTGTTTTGGGACGATCATTTCAGCTCGTTCGGTTTGGAGGGACCGTTTTAGGCCGCTTTGTTTGAAGGGATAATTTCATATCACTTTACTTCTTGGAGAGATAATTTCATATCACTTGATTTTGGGGGAGGCCGTTTGAGATCTCTTGGAAGGGATAATTTCATATCGCTTATTTTAGGAGAGATAATTTCATATCACTTTAGCTTTGGGAGAGGCCATTTCAGGTTGCTCGGAAGAGATAATTTCATATCGCTTTGACTTTGGGAGAGGCCATTTCAGGTCGCTCGAAAAAGGATAATTTCATATCGTTTGTTTTTGAAGAGATAATTTCATATCACTTTAGTTTTTTTTTTTTTTTTTTGGAAGAGATAATTTCATATCACTTTGCACAACGTAGCGGCTCTAACTTTTGCGATAGGAAGAGACGTTTGATTGGGAGACTTATTTTGATTTCACAAATCTAAGCTAGTATGACTTCGTCAGAAGTCATTGAGCTTGGTAGAAGCTTTGTGTTTGGGGGGTGGCTGCGCTCGAAGGCGAGCTGCCTACGTACCCTTTTAAGGGGATCAAGCCATTTCGTAGTTCGATAATGTTGATGTACTCCTAGTGGAAATACTTTTTGAGGTTGATGATGTTCCAAGGTCGTAGTTCAGGTTTCTGGGTTTTTACCGATTTGAGTCGGTAGACCCCGTCCTTCACAACGTCGGTGACCTGGTAAGGACCTTCCCACTTTGCTCTTAATTTTCCAGCGTGTTCTTCCTTTTTATGGTCGAACACTTTCCGTAAGACGAGCTCTCCTACTTGAAACCTTTGAGTTTTGATTCGGGAATCATAGTAGCGAGCTGCGGCTTGTTGGTAATTCTGGAGTCGAGCTAATGCGAGGTTCCTTCTTTCGTCGACGAGGTCGAGCTCGTCAGTTATCATCTTTGTTGTTAAGTTCTTCTTGTCGTGGGCATTCTTCCTTGCGGATGCTTGACACGAGGATTTCGGCTGGTACTACCGCCTCGATCCCATAAGCCAGCGAGAATGGAGTCTCGCCGGTGGATTTGCGGGGGGTAGTTCGATAGGCCCATAGTACGGCCGGGAGCTCGTCGCTCCAGGTTGTTTTGCACTCGTTGAGCCTTTTCTTGAGACCGTTCATAATCGCATTGTTAGCTGCTTCTGCTAGCCCGTTCCCTTGGGGATAGCGCGGCGTTGAGTAAGTCAGCTTTATGTTCCAAGTTCTGCAGAACTCTTTGAACGTGTTTGATATGAACTGAGATCCATTATCGGTGACGATCTCGTGGGGTAGTCCATGTCGGCAAACGATGTTTCGCCAGACAAACTCCTTAACGTGAACGTCCTTAACTTTTTGGTATCAATCTGCTTCAATCCACTTGGTGAAGTAGTCCGTCATCACCAATAGGTGTGTAGCTTTCGTTGTTGTTAGGCTCAGGTCCCTGACTAGTGGATGCGGTTTGAATGGGTCCGTCGGGGACGTTCGCGACGTACACGGCGTTTCTAGGATCGAGGTCATCATCAATCTCGATGATGTCGCTACTGGTGCCCCCAGGACATTCTTTGTGCTTGACATCGTCCTTCACAGTGGGCCCGTCCTCTTTCAAGGACATGGCTTTGAGGGCTATGTCGATGCTTGGTTTTTCTATCCCTTCGACTGGTATGATCCTTTTGAGGTTAGGATCTGATGTCGATGCTAATGCGGCTAGGGCATCGGCTGCGGTGTTTTCCCCTCGTGGGATTCGTGTTAGATCAAAGAATTCGATCTGTTCGGACAGCGTATGGACTACCCGTAGGTATGCTTCCATCCGTTCGTCTTTGGCCTCGTAATCGCCATGATATTGGCTCGTGACCAATTGGGAATCACCGAAGGTGTTTACTTCCCGGGCTCCTATTGCTATCGCGAGTCTGAGCCCGACTATTAACGCTTCATATTCTGCTTCGTTATTTGATGCGGCGAAGCCCAATCTAAACGATTGTTCTAGTACTTCACCCGTTGGGGAGACTAATTTCACTCCGACTCCGGATCCTTGCCTCGAGGAAGCTCCATCGACGTAGAGTTTCCATCTTTGTGCCGAAGTCGGGTCGAGTTCTATAGTCGGAGGGAGCTCGATTACGAAATCTGCCAGCACTTGTGCTTTTAGGCACGTTCAAGCTTTGTATTCAATGTCGTACTCGCTAAGTTCGATAGCCCAATCGATCCGACTGGCTTGGAATGTGAAGGATGGTTCTCAGCGGCTGAGAGATCATCACTATGATCTAGTGCGATTGAAAGTACGGTCGGAGTTTCCGAGCCGATGTCACTAGCGCTAAGGCGAGTTTTTCCATGGCAGGGTATCTGGTTTCAGCGTCGATCAAGGTCTTACTGATGTAATATACCGGCCGTTGCTCGTTTTGTTCCTCGCGAACCAGGACTCCACTTACTGCTTCCGTCGAGACAACTAGGTAGAGGTAAAGGGGTTCTCCTTCTACTGGTTTCACCAGTATAGGTGGTTCGCTTAAGTAAGCTTTGAGCTGAGTGAAAGCTTCTTCGCACTTTTCGTCCCAGAGTAACTTTTTGTTTGCTTTGAGAAAGTGATAGAAGGGTAGACATTTATCAGTCGACCTTGAGATAAAGCGATTCAGAGCAGCTAATTTGCCGGTCAGGCGCTGGACTTCTCGCATTGTTCTGAGAGATTTCATCTCTATGAACGTTGCGATCTGTTTGGGGTTCGCTTCGATCCCTCTTTCGGTCACTAAGTAACCAAGGAATTCTCCTGAGGGAACCCCGAAGGTACACTTTGCTGGGTTGAGTTTCATCCCGTATTTATTGAGAATGGTAAAACATTCTTTTAGTTGGGGGATGTGATCCTCATACCTGGAAGATTTTACCAGCATATCGTCGATGTAGACTTCCATGGTTTTGCCTAGGAGTCCTGAAAACATCTTTTTGACGAGGCGTTGGTAAGTTGCTCCTGCGTTTTTTAGTCCGAAGGGCATGACTTTGTAGCAGTACGTGCCTCGATCAGTTATGAACGAAGTCTTTTCTTGGTCCTCAGGGTTCATCAATATTTGATTGTACCCTGAGAACGCGTCCATAAAAGATAGTAGCTGATGTCCGGCGGTAGCCTCGACCAGTCGGTCGATGTGCGGGAGTGGGAAGCTGTCCTTTGGACATGCTTTGTTGAGATCCGTGAAATCTACACAGACCCTCCATTTTCCGTTCTTTTTCTTAACCACTACGGGATTGGCAAGCCAGTCGGGGTACTTGACCTCTCTGATCGATCTGGTTTTTAATAACCGATCGACCTCATCATTGACGGCTTTGGCCCGCTCAGGGCCTAGTTTTCGACGCTTTTGTCTTACCGGTTTGTAGGTTGGGTCGACATTCAGCTAGTGGCTGGTTACGTCGATATTGATCCCTTTCAAGTCTGCTAAAGACCAGGCAAAGGAGTCGACGTTCTGTTTGAGAAAAGAGACCAGTTCATTTTTAACTGGCTCTGATAGGTCGATTCCGACGCCAACGAGTCTTTCGGGATGAGCATCGTCTATGCAGACCTGAGTCGTGAGGTCCTTTGGGGGTCCTATTTGACTTGGGTCGTTCGACTTTTTGGTCCGCATGGTGGCGAGCTCCTCCTCTTTCTGTAATTGCTACGCAGGGGATTTCTCGATCTGCTTGTATCCGTTCATGTAGCAATGACGGGAAATCTTTTGACTTCCATAAATGGTTTTGATCCCTTTGGGAGTTGGGAATTTTACGCATTGGTGGTAGGTCGATGGTACCGCTTTCATGTCGTATATCCATGGTCGACCTAGGATCGCGTTATAGGGAGCTGGCCGATCTACTATGATGAACTACGTCATTCTTCGAACTCCTCCAGCGATTACTGGGGCGAAGACAGATCCCATCGAGTACGTCGTTTCGCTAGCGAAACCTACTAGTGGTGTCTTTTCTTCCACGATCTCGGAGTCGTTGAAGTCCATCTTTTTGAACGCGTCGTAAAAGAGGACATCTACCGAACTTCCCGTGTCAATAATTATCCTTGAGAGTTCGACATCTCCCACTACTAGACAAACGAGGAGGGCGTCGTCGTGTGGTTTGTCAAGATTACTTGTCTCGCTTTCGTAGAAAATGATTTCGTGATCTGGACCAAACATTGGGGTTTTCCCCCCTCTGTCGGTCTCGACTCTTCTTTGAAGAACTTTGATCGAATTGACCGAGTCGCGGCAAAGCTTGGAGCCACCGAAGATGAAGTCGATTCGTTTAGGGGGTATGATAGATTCCTCCCAAGGACTATGCACTTTTAAGTTGGTACGAAAAGGATATGCCTTCAATCACAAGCAACTAGCTCGGATTAAGGTGATGTGGATCGTAGGAGACCGTCAAAGGTTGCGGAAGGCCTTTGGTATTCCTTAACTTCAGAGAGAATCGAAGAAGTAACCCTTAACAACGATCTCTAAGAAGGTTTGTTGCTTTGGAAGTAACCCTTGCCAAAGAAACAAAAATGTTCAATTAAGAACAAAAAGAGAGAAACTCTCAAAGATCAAAAGATCAAAAATCAAAAGAAGAAGGTTGTTTTTTCATTTTCGAAATAGGATTACATATAGGAGTAATTTGCATGAAAATAATTAAGAAACTAACTTAGGAAATAGAAAACAATAACTATCTAAGACTTGACCAAAGACTAAACATTAAAACTATTGTGGAATGACTCTTAGACTACTTTGACCAAAGAATTTGTCCCTTGAAGTGCTTGGTCGAATTGATCTTATTTGGCCGCGAAATCTAGCTCTTCTTGGGCTTAGGAAAGTATCCTGGATGCCAAACATAAGTTTGCAAGCTTCTAATCCAAATGGGTCTAGCAATCTCCAAGTAATAGACCAAGTTGACCCATTTAGGAATATGAGATGTATCATTCTGATACGTGGGAATTTTCCTTTGATATTGGGCTTGTTGGAAATCTAATAGATCAAGGAAGAAGCTCCAATTGGTTTCAGGTCCAAATTGTACCTGAGCTGGGCTGTGTAACTCAATCTTTGGCTCAGTCGCGGAGTAGAACCTCAAGCAGAACCTTCGGATTGTAAAACTAATATCTTTTAATTCTGAACAGGTCTTGAGGTTATTCAAAATCTCACAGCTTCTTTGATGAATCACGCTTCCAAGAAAATAGGGTTCATAGATTAATTCATTCTGGTTCGTTCTAAGACCTCCATTGAATGCTCGCATCTCTGAATCGCGTAAGCTTGAAATCGCCTGGATTGAAAGTTGCATAACTTCTTCTCCAGAACTCTGATTGGAGTGATTCTTCTTGGAGATGTTCTGAGAATGATCTGAGCATTTTCTCCAAGTAGTTTCATGCATTAAATCGCCGTGGTTGAGATGATATGAATCAAACAGTGACCATATGTCTGAACAGGATTCAATAATCTGAATGGTCTGTCCGTCCTTAGCTTTGTTCGGTTTATCGACCAAGGGAAACTCGTCCATATTTTCCAGCTCGTCCTTTACCAGCTTGATACTTTCTTTGGCTCGGCCATGATCGTTCCAGTTCGGTTCATCGTCAAAGATCGGGCCTACATCTTCTGGTTCATCGTCAACCAAGACAATTTCTAGGTCGGCATTCTCCTTATCGTCTTCAGCCATGACTCCATTTAACTCGTCCACGAGCTGCTCCTTCGCTTCAAGCTCTTCTTTGCTCAATATTATATAGGGTCCATGTTCAGGTTCCCAACCTTTATCCATGATTTCATCAGGGTATAGCCCGTACACCCCCCCCTCCCCCCCCCCCCCCCCCTCCCCGCAGAGACGAGGGAGATTGATTTTCGAGCATAAACTTTTAGCAGAAGCCGGAGGCGGGGATAGTGCCGAAACTCCCGAAGTGCCGCTCAGGTTGAGCTCGACGAGGATGAACTCGACTCGCTTTCGCGACCCTTGAGGGAGTGTTTCGGGGGATTCCGGCTCTTTTGACCGTTCCCGTTTGTTCTGAGAAGGCTTTTTGGAGTTCGACTCCTTGGTCTGTTTGTTTTCCTTTTTGTCTGGCAGAGTTTCCTCCTCGACTTCGGAGTCTTGTTTTCTTTCGGACTCTCGCTTTTGAGCCTCGGCTTTAGCTCGGTCGAGTGTCCTCTTTTATTGGAGAAATCACAGAATTTTTTCTTGTCGAACTCAAATTTCTTCGAGCTCTTTGGGCTCTCGACCGCGTTGACGTTCCCTGATTTACGGGAATCCTTTTTCGAGTTCGAATTCTGCGAGCCCGACGGGTTCTTTTATTTTCGGTGTTTTTCCCTGAGGGGCGTGGTTTCGTCCTCGTGGCGAGCAAAGGCCGATGCGCGATGGAGGGCGTCAACGAGCGTTTGAGGTTCGCGGACTGTTATTTCCTCGCGAAATCTGGTTGAGAACCATAGTCCTCGTCTTAATGCTTCTATAGCTACCTTGTCTCGTGGGTTCGCGATTTTGGATTTTATTTCCTTAAATCGGTCGATGTACGAGCGAAGTGTTTCGTCAGGTTTTTGAGAGACGCCAAATAGGGCTGCCTCAGTAGTATTTTCTTCGATGAAGACGGAGTATTGTTTGAGGAAAGCCGTCATGAACTGGGTGAAGTTGTCAATGGACCCTTCTTCCAGTCCGGAAAACCATTCTAGGGCGGAGCCCGATAGGTTTTCCGCGAAGAGCCTGCAGAAGGCCTGCTCTCTCTCCTCATCGGTAAGGTACACCCTTGCCATCGCTAGTCGGAATGCCCTGATGTGGGCTTTCGGGTCTGATTTCCCAGAGAATTCTGGAAACTTAGTTTTCTTGATTTCTCGGATCCTTGCAAATGCGATCCGATCTGTGAACGGTGTTTTTTGTGTTTCTTCGATCACTCAATCGATGTCAGGAGCCGCGCTTGTTGCCATGTGAACTTTCGAGCTCAGACTGTTGAACTGGGCCTTAGCCTGCTCAATGTATTGTCTAAGCATATCGTGTTCATCGCCCTCTGCGGGTGCAAACTGGGCTTGTGCCTGACCTGACGTTTGTTCCGGAAAAATGGGGTCGAGGAGATCGATCGGTGGGACCGACCTTGTCTGGTCGATCTGGGGTGTTCGGAACTGAACCGTGTTTGATTTGTTAAGGAGTCCTGAGCTCGAGGCGAAGGCAGAGCCTCCTAGTTGCCTCGGTCGGATATTAGAGTTATTCGGGAAAGTTGGTAGCCCGGGTAATGGTCGGTTTTCTTGATCCGGTTGGATCTGTGACCATTGAACTCGAACTGAATGGGGGTCGGTATCGCGATAGGGGTCATTGTAGGGCGGAAGCCGCTATTTGACGCATTACCGAAATTTCCCGACGTTCCCAGAGGAGTTACTACGTTAAGGCGCCGCTCTTGTTCGTCGAGCTGCGCGGCCAGAGAACGGTTCGCGATCTCTTGGGCCCTTGCGCTTGCCTCGTTATTTCTCGTTCGATCTACCAACAGGCTTAGCATCGAACGGATCTCGGCAAGATCGCTTGGCCCTTGCCTCTGTGGAGCAGAAGGTAGTGGCGAATTAGGTCTGGTTATTCCAGATCCACCTCCTGGGTGGGTATTGAATCATTTCTCATCCACACCCAGTTTCTGCTCGGATCGTTAGTTCCTGACAAAACATTTGTCGGAGTCTGGCTTGTCGCGATTGTTTGAGCGACGGAGCCGGCTGGTGCCGAGGTCGTGGAGACTGAGGCAGAGCTTGTCAACACGCTCTCGGTCTGACCCATGTTTCTTACCCCGGTGGTGTTCTGAGGAACATTGTCGACCGTTTGAGGGAGGTCAACTGGTGGTGTGGCGCTGGGAGAGCCAGTTTGGTCAGGATTCATCAGTTGAACTGGCGAAGACCGAGTTGCTCTATCTCCACGTCATCTTCTGCCGAGCTCGAGTTCGATCGTCTCCGGCTTCGGCATCGTCCGGGCCTTGTCGGGGCGTTTCTCGTTTGGACCCAACAAAGGCATCGGCTCTTCTTTTCGTCTCTGATTCTGGAACGGGCTCATGAATATGGGCCTTTGTCTTATCTGTTAATGGGCCGGATTTCCTAGAGGGAAATCCAGTACCAACAACTATCTTACGACCTAACGGCCCGAATAATGATTAGGGCTATTCTTTACTTTATGGACCGGATTTCCTAATGAGAAATCCACCATCAACGATTATTAAATAACATATGTTATTGACCTCGATCAAAAAAGTTTCTAGTCTTGTATATGTTTATTATTATTTTTTTGAATATATGTTAAATTTATTCAAAAAGTAAAAAATCTTTTGTACAGAGAGTTGCAGAGACTTTTAGAATTTAGAGAAACAGAGCTTTAAAAAAAGACAGAGCTTCCAGACATTAGTTAGAAGAGGATTGAGATTGAAACCAAATCGCCATTGCTCCATTGAACTTAGCGACTCCCATCATTGACAGAGTGGACAAACGGTTTTGAACCAGCTTGTCTATGGATTTCACCAACATGATGGCAGTGCGAGATGCTTCACCATGTTTCCTGAGATTTCTTTCTCTCCAAATTGTATGAATCGAAGCTTGAAATAAGTAGCAGCATAGATAAAGCTGTGTTTTCTCCTCTGAGTAATCACCCAATGCTTCAAGGATGTCGCACCAGATTGTCGAGTACCTTGTTCCCAACAATCTATGAGCCAGTTTTTCCCATATGTCCACTGCAAAGGTGCATTGGAAGTAAAGGAGGTCACGTGATTCAGGGAAGCAGCCAAAAAGAACACATGTCGGGTCTATTTAAGAATTCCATCTTGTCATTCGTAGCCCTGTTGATAGACGGTCAAGTGCTGCAAGCCAAGCTGCAACACTGAATTTTGGAGTAGCATAACCAAACCAAATGCATTTGGCCCACGGTACCAAAGGTTGCATAGTACGTGTGAGCTTCCATGTTTCCTTGGAGCTAAACGATGGCTTAAAGATATCTCCCATACTTCTCCAAAGTCTGATGTCTGGTTCATTGTTTAAGCCCCTTATTGATACGATCAGGTTTTAATCCCTAGATCTACACTGCAAGTGCACAGACGTGAGCTAGTAGTATATAGGGTATCGAAATCCACAGAGACTCAAGATCTTGCGATAGATTGTAGAATGTCAAATTAAGGTAGGCAATACTAATCAGAAACTAAATAACTAAACAGAAAGTAAATCAGTAGTAAGAGTGGTTGTGGTGAAGCAAGTACTAAAAGCGTCAAGTCTAGGGAGTTCTCAATAAATCAGACAAGCATATCAATTATCAGTCAGGATCAAATAAAGCTCGGTTCTAGAACTCAAACACAAGATAGAACTAACCAACTTTCGTTGCGAGAATTCTCTAAGTCTAATTAGCAGAAACCCAAATTTCTTTGCAATTCCTAACAGATTAAACTAGCCTTAATTGCAAGTTTGATTTGTTCACAATTCAATTAAACCAAATTTCTTTGCAGATAATTAAATTGCTCAACCTAAATAGATCAGATTCTAAACTACACTTTCGTGTCAATTTATAAACCTAAAGTCTAGATTCTAAGTGATCAGGTTAGAAACTAGTATTAAGCACAATTCAGGTTGAAGAACAAATAAGATATGAATTCCTTAACTGATAAACTAATCTAGCAAGTCATGAAAATCCCTAACGAGAATTCCTAAACCTAACTATGAATCTACTCAGACATGATTAATGAAACATAAATCAATGAATAAATTGATATCATAAAATCAAAGAGTAAAGAGTAAAAGAGGTTCGAAATCTTCTCTCTGGAGTACAAGAACGATCAGCCTCTCGGTCTCTCTCTCTAAAAATCTAATAGTATGAATGCGTATCTAAAACAAAACACCAAAAACCTAATTATAAAGTATTGGTCTTTTTGCAAATACTGGAACTTCGTGGGGCAAAACTGCAAATCTCCAAAGTCTTCATTAATGAGCTGGCGCAGAGGTGTGTCGATCGATGCCAATGATGCATCGATCGATGCATTGGTCGTCCAGACTTGGTGAAATCAACTCTCTCGGCTTAAGCTCCAAAACTTGCCCAAAATGCTCCAATATCTCCAATAATCCTCCAAACGTGCATGTATCTAATAAACACATGTAATGACTCTAAAGACACGACAAAAGACTCTAAAACATACTTATATCATGACCTAAAACAGGTAAAAACCATGATATATCAACTTCCCACACTTAGCTTTTGCTTGCCCTGAAGCAAAACAGAGAACTAGAATGTGGTAAAGAAGTTTGAAAACTTTCAGAAACTCTTTTTATCTTAGAAGCACAACACTCAGATTCCCCTTAGTAAGCCACATGAAAGATTTGCCTGCAAGACATCAAGACCAACATATACTTCCTCCACACTTAGCAACTGTCCTGAGTAAACTCCACAATCAATCCAAAGCATTCAAATTCACCCTACTGACTTCTATAAGCTATTAAGTGCGGTCTCACCTAAGGATTATCGATCAAAGGGCACATGGATTCTTAATCTGTTAGCTCTAGACCACCATACTATCTTTTTCTGGTTCCTTTATTCTCTTTTCCCTTCCTTAGCAACTGATTTCTCCCCATTGGGTATCATTTTTTTTTTATCAGTGCTCTTCTCGTTATGGGGTGTACTTTGGACACATTCCATGGATGCACAGGAGGTAATAAGGGTCTCTACCACTCACGCGACCACTTCAGAGCTACTAGCTCATCCTCAGTTTATTATTCTTTTTTTTTTCTTTAAGAAAGGGGAGAAGGGAACCTTACTTGGATATGTTTACAAGCTGTGTCAGAACTAACACCGAGATGATGTCAGCGCATAGAAAGGTAGGAATCCCTTCTCTTTCTTTGTCTAAGGTATTAGACGTCTTTTTTTTGTATAACCAAATATGTTTCGTTCGATTTATGCAGCCGCTCGAGGCCACAAACAAGTTTACAGCCAAGGTTGAGCGTGAGCTGAAAGACATCCCTCAAGCCAGCGAGCTCGAGGCTGCTAAGGAATCGAGAAGGAAAGCAATCGAGCAGGCTGCCCAAGACCTATCTGAAAAGGAGAAGGCTCTCGCGGATAAGGAGCACGATATCAAATTCGCAGCTCATACCGCCATAAGGAACTTAATGAGGCGTACCTTAATATCCTTATGGATATCAAGGTGAAGTGCGACCATAGGAAAGCTGAGACCAATGCGGAGATACGCCTTCAGGAAGCTCTCGTGAAAATCGAACTGATAGCTGAGTTCGCATCTGGTGAGCTCGACCTAACTCAAGAGGTCCTTAAGCTGGCTGAGAAGAAATGGGTCGCTATTGAGGAGATGAATGCCTCTGCTGTTTCTGACTTCAGAATCAGAAAGCTTAACCTGCCTGCGATGTCCGGGGACTCAATTATGTTGGTGAACCCTCCTGCTCAGGCCACTCCTCAGTTCGACCTGTACGGGTCGCATCTCCCGAGGGATACCAGAAGCAATTCAATGGCGAGTGGTGAAGTCGAGGAGCAAGCTGCGGGTGCTGAAGAAGTGGGAGCCGATGAGCAGATGGGCGACTGATCCAATGCCTCGTTTTTCTTGAAAAAATTTCCAAATGTTTTGGTGTTTCCCGAAAGGGCTTTTATTTTCAAAAATGTGTTGCCCGAGAAGGGATTTTTCTTTTTATATTTTGGTGTTGCCTGAGAAGGAATTTTGTAATCGTGAGGACCTTAGTTTTTTTTTTTTTATAAATCGAACTTCATTTTGCGATTTTCCATGCCTTAGTCGTTTTAGGAATGTCTTAAGCATAAAAATTCTCAGAACTGGTTCAATGTCGATCTGCCTTTGTATTTTCGTGGCTTAGTTATTTTAGTTATAACTTAGGGAGATCGTACTTCGAGGCTTAGTTCGATCAAATTATCCTTAAATGGGTCGAGCAAAATTTGGTAAGATCAAAACATATCAAACTCGACAAAGTCAAACTAGTTTGGTTTGTCTTTGAATAAAAATCTGCCAAGTACGAAACGAGATAGGTCGAGCTCGAATAGATCGAGCCAAACTCGTTATGCCTTAAGAGATTTGGAGTAAAATTTTGAATCAAGATTACCACGGGTCGTGGAGGAGAGTTCCCTCACACGGGAGTTCGACTACATTTTCCATGGTTCGACCGAGTGTGGAGGTTGCGAGGACTGCTTTGCCTATGGGTGGAGGTCCCCCCTGTTCTTCTAGCTTTAAGGGTTGAAGAATTATTGTTAAGTATTTTTTAGCCAGTGTTTACCTTCGAAGTCAATGTTTGTTGGGGATGTTATTTGTGATATTGCTTGTTACTTTGAGGACCTGCTTTTAGGTCGCCCCTTTTTTGAGGATCATTTTTGATCGCTATTCTAGGGACCATTTCAGGTCATTTTATTCGGGGATCATTTTAGATCACTGATGTTTGGGACAGTTGATATCACTAATTTTTGGGATCGTTTGAATAGCTAATTCTGGGATAATTTCATATCACTATTTGGGATTATTTCAGATCGCTAATTTGAGGACCATTTCAGATTGCTATATTATTGAGGATCGTTTGAGATCGCTAATTGTAGGATCATTTCAGATCACTAATTTGGGATCATTTTAGATCGCTAATTTGAGGACCATTTCAGGTTGCTGTATTATTGAGGATCGTTTGAGAAAGTTGTTTTTTTATAGATAAGAGAAAGAGAATTATATTTGAATGATCTGATTTTTGTACAATGATGACGAGCTAAATGATCGATCTCGAATGGTAATCCAGAGTAGAATTGGTTGTGTAGAATGTGACTCTTCGATTTGTTCGAGATTGTGAATCATAAAGGAGTTTGGTTTGAGGGGCATCTACGCTCGAAGTCGAGCTGCCTACGTACTGTTTTAAGAGATCAAGCCATTTTGTAGTTCGATTATAATCGGAGAATTTTCAATGAAAATACTTTTTGAGGTTAATGATATTCCAAGGTCGCAGTTCAGGTTTTTGGGTTTCTACCGACTTGAGCCGGTAGACCCCGTCCCGAACGATGTCATGATCTGGTATGGACCTTCCCATTTCGCCCCTAACTTTCCAGCGTGTTCTTCGTTTTTATGGTCGAACACATTTCGTAAGACTAGTTCGCCAACTTGAAACTTTAGGTTTTAATCCTAGAATCATAGTAGCGAGCTGCATCTTGTTGGTAGTTCTGGATTCGGGCGAGTGTGAGGTTCCTTCGTTCGTCGACGAGATCAAGCTCATATGTTATCATTTTGTTGATTAGTTCCTCATGTTAAGGGCATTCCTTTTTAGGAATACTGGACACAAGGATCTCTGGTTGGACTATGGCCTCGATGACGTAAGCAAAAGAGAAGGGTGTTTCTCCGGTGGATTTACGAGGAGTAGTCCGATAGGCCCAGAGTATATATGGGAGTTCGTCGCTCTAGCTTTATTTGCATTCGTCAAGCCTTTTTTTAGATTGTTCATGATCGACTTGTTGGCTTCCTCTGCTAGTCCATTTCCTTCAGGATAATGGGGTGTCGAGTAGGTTTAGCCCGTGGTGACATATGATATTTCGCCAGACGAACTCCTTTACGTGGACATCTTTTATTTTTTTGATAGGACTCAGCTTTGATCCACTTAGTGAAGTAGTCTGTCATGACCAGTAGGTGCATCACTTTCTTCTTGCCGGATGCGACCAAAGGTCCCACGATATCCATTCCCCATTGCATGAAAGAATATGGCAACGAGATCAAAGAGAGTTTCTCCGATGGTTGGTGGATGATCGAGGCATGTCTTTGGCACTTGTCACATTTCATAGAGAAGGTCTCGGACTCGGCTGGCATGGTTGGCAAGAAGAAACCTTGCCGCTGTTGGGATTATGTCCTGAAATCACATTGTACGAACTCTAAAGATAGTTGTGTTGTCGAGATCGGACAATTCATGTATACTGGGTAATCATAATGTTTTGCTAGAAACCAATTATGACAAATGAGTTGTGACTCATTTCCAGTATTGTGTGAACCTACAAGGTCACACACCTAAGCAAGTTGGACATACTCTGCATGGGATTGATCATTGGCATATGGTCTGATCGATGTGTATTAGATACACATCGAATTGAGTTTCAAAAGGGTGTATCGATCGACACCATTGGGTGCGTCGGTCGATACAGGACGTGTGTCGATCGACACCAATGAGTGTGTCGGTCGACACAATGGCAAAACCGAAACTGATGTTTCGGTTCACCTCGAGGTCAGTATGTAAACACGTTTTATGTATCTCGACCTGTGGGTCTTCGTGCGCGCCGCCAGACTGTGTTTTCTCAGAAAGAAAACACAGAAACCTTCAGAAACAAAAGTCCCAGGGAGATCCGAGCACCGGTACTAGCATCCCGGCGGATTCCAGCTTGTGTGCGTGTGGACTACGATAGAGGCGCAACGATTGGGGCGCTCCAGATCTCGTATTACCTGCATCTTCCGCTGCCAAAACTCCAGGTAAACACGAGGTGAGATCCATGATTCAATTAACTAGACCCTAGATCCTAGGCTATCTGGAACTCACGAGAATACTCAATACTGTAGAATTGGCTCGAAGCTCCATCAGTGGTATCAGAGCCTTAGGGTTTTATCATTGAATGAGACCTGTTTATTGAATTTGATGATTTAGATTCGCTAGAACAAGTTGTTTAGATTGAACAGGTCAGATCGATTTCGATCAAGCTCGAGTCTGTGTTTTCGCACAATGTCGATCGACACACTAGGTGTGTCGGTCGACACAGAACGGCGAAAACGACAAGATTCGGCGGCTAGGGTTTTTCGCGAAGAAAAACCGAAAGCCTTCTGTGTCGATCGACACAGATTGAGTGTCGGTCGACACAGAGAAGATTCGGTCACGTATCGATCGTAACAGGTTAGTGTCGGTCGACACAGACCAAGCGAATGGTTAATCGGTTCAATTGGATTGAACCGGTTATCATGCTTGGTTATGTCCGAATGAATCGGTTTAAATTGGATGAATTGGTTCAATTGGATTGAATTGATTATCTCAATTAGAATGAACCGATGAGTTAAGATCAGTATGATTGGATAATACGGTTCAATAGAATTGGACTGGTTATCGCAATCAGTTAAAACTGGTTTATACGGTTTAAATTGGATGAATTAGTTCAATTGGATTGAACTAATTATACCAATTAGTATAAACCGATTGGTTAAAATCAGTTTGATCAGATAAGTCGGTTCAATTGGATTGGACCGGTTATCAAAACTATCTTCGGTTTAGGTCTATGTCGACCGTCACACATGGGTTGTGTCGATCGACATGACCGGTTTGATGAACCGGGTTAATTGAATTAACCGGTTATTGAAGTCCGGTTTTGTTTGGTAGTGTCGATCGACAGACATAGTCTACGTCGATCGACACAATATTCGAAATTCTGGTTATTGAACCTTGAATTTGCAGAAACCAAACTAGACTTAAACATTGATCAAAGATCAGCTTCAATGTGGTCAACTGTCAAGACTCATTTCGTTGTGTGATGTCTAGCCAAGAGCTTGGTGTCCACAATTACGTGAATAAGACAAGTAATGATGTTGATGGACTTGCAGTGCATTAACATCAACAATTACATGACCTAACATATTGATATGCTAACCTTTCAGAGTTTAGTTTCCTCAACTAAATATCAAGTAACCTTGATGTCTTGCCCAAATCTTGTCTACTGTCAAGACTCATGTCGTTTGTTGGATAGTCTTGGAGTCCTTGGTATCCACTGCAACATGAGTAAGGCAGGTGGTCATTGACAGACTTGCAGTGCAACTGTCAATGATCACGAGACTAAAGAGATTGGTTTACTTGACTGGGCTATCGGAAGTTCTGAGCCCAGAGACAGCAGAGTGGATTAGACATAGTTTGTCCCATCCACAACCAAGAGTTGTACTGAGTACAATTAGCAATGATTTGCTTACCTAGATAACTAAAGTTTGGGTAATGGCGAGTCGCCCACTCAGATTTTGGTGAAGTATGGATCTTGTATCATTGTATTCATAGAGGAAACATTGTTTGAATATAATGCGAGTTTTCTTATTTTGATAAGATTTCTCATCATATACATAACTAAATCTTTGTTTTTCTTGGATTTCAGCCTATGTCTATGACTACTTTCTCGTTGAGATCCGTCCTTGAGAAGGACAAGTTAAATGGATCCAACTTCCTGGATTGGTATCGGAATCTGAGATTCATTCTCAAGCAGGAGAGCAAGGACTATGTCCTTGAAAAGGCTCTTCCAGAAAGGCTTGGGACCAATCGCTCGCATGCAGCATATAAGGCTTGGAATAAGCATTATATTGATGTGGTAGATGTGCGTGGTCTGATGTTGTCTACTATGAACTCGGACTTGAAAGATCAATACGAGAACATGGAGTCGCCAATAGAGATGATCACCAGCCTGAAACTGAAGTTTCAGGATCTGGCACGAGTTGAGAGATTCCAGATGGTGAAGTCTCTCACTGGGTGCAAACTACCAGAGGATGCTCCAGTAAGTCCTCATGTCATTAAACTGATGGGTTACATTGATAACCTGGGGAGACTGGAATGTCCTGTCAGCTTAGAGTTGGCTACTGACATCATTCTACAGTCACTGCCGTCAAGTTATGAGAAGTTCATCAAGAACTATATCAAGAAAGGCTTGACGAAGACGTTGACTGAGCTGCATGGCATGCTCAAGACAGCAGAGCAAAACATCAAAAAGGGTAAAAGATTTGAGAAATCTTGTATAGACAAGGGTGAAGGCAAGGCCGTCCAGATTTGGAATCAGGATAAGCCTGTGTCATCTTTTAAGCCCAAGTCAGGTCCATCTGGTGTTAGAAAGTGCTTCTACTGTAATGAGTCGGGGCATTGGAAGAGAGATTGCATTAAATTCTTGGAAGATTCACAAGAGATGGAGAAGATGTATGGTACTTCTTCTTCAGGTATTGTGTTATTAATTCAAGTTCTACATGAGTATTGGATACTAGTTGTGGTACTGATATTTTGAAATATGCAGGACCTAAGCGATAGTAGAACGTTGAAGAAAGGACAAGTGGAACTGCGTGTCTGGTATGAAGCAATAGTTGCTGCATGAGCCGTAGAGATTCTCCACTTGTAGGAGCCTTTCATACTTGGTTTTAGAGATTAAGTAATTGCTACTATGTATCTGCCTTGTGCAGAAATGTCTTTCATCTTCTTGTAAAGAATTTGGATGTTTTTCATTTTGATAAAAGACAAATTTTGTTCTTTAGATCTTAATGAAATATCATATGGTAGCACCCCGTTTGGAATGGGTTTTATATCTTAAACCAGCGTAAGTTTGAATATAACACAAATACTAAAGGTTTAAGTCTGATGACTCGAACTCGACTTTTCTTTGGCATAGTCGTTTTGACCACATAGAGTGAAGCGGATTCAGAAGTTCCATAGTTTTGGGCTCATTTGATTATTAATCATATGAGGTATGAATTCTGCTCACTGGACCAAATGACTAAGGCCTTTTTAGCAGAGCTAAAAGACAACGAGCCAGAGGCTTATTGGGCCTTACACATACTGATGTATGCGGCCCAACGAGCATTAGTGCCAAAGGAAATCTTCTGTACTTCATTACCTTATTGATGGCATTAATAAATATGGTTGTGTTCATTTGATGAGACACGAGCAGGAATCCCTTGAGGAGTTCCAAGATGAAGTAAAGAACAGATTTGATAGAAGTATTGAGATCCTCGATTGAATCGCGGAGGAAAATACTTGAGTCAAAAATTGGGTGATCATCTAACAGAATGAATCGGGCGAGTGTGAGGTTCCTTCGTTCGTCGACGAGATCAAGCTCATATATTATCATTTTGTTGATTAGTTCCTCATGTTAAGGGCATTCCTTTTTAGGAATACTGGACACAAGGATCTCTGGTTGGACTATGGCTTCGATGACGTAAGCAAAAGAGAAGGGTGTTTCTCCGGTGGATTTACGAGGAGTAGTCCGATAGGCCCAGAGTATATATGGGAGTTCGTCACTCTAGCTTTATTTGCATTCGTCAAGCCTTTTTTTAGATTGTTCATGATCGACTTGTTGGCTTCCTCTGCTAGTCCATTTCCTTCAGGATAATGGGGTGTCGAGTAGGTTTAGCCCATGGTGACATATGATATTTCGCCAGACGAACTCCTTTACGTGGACATCTTTTATTTTTTTGATAGGACTCAGCTTTGATCCACTTAGTGAAGTAGTCTGTCATGACCAGTAGGTGCATCACTTTCTTCTTGCCGGATGCGACCAAGGGTCCCACGATATCCATTCCCCATTGCATGAAAGAATATGGCAACGAGATCAAAGAGAGTTTCTCCGATGGTTGGTGGATGATCGAGGCATGTCTTTGGCACTTGTCACATTTCATAGAGAAGGTCTCGGACTCGGCTGCCATGGTCGGCCAGAAGAAACCTTGCCGCTGTTGGGATTATGTCCTGAAATCACATTGTACGAACTCTAAAGATAGTTGTGTTGTCGAGATCGGACAATTCATGTATACTGGGTAATCATAATGTTTTGCTAGAAACCAATTATGACAAATGAGTTGTGACTCATTTCCAGTATCGTGTGAACCTACAGGGTCACACACCTAAGAAAGTTGGACATACTCTGCATGGGATTGATCATTGGCATATGGTCTGATCGATGTGTATTAGATACACATCGAATTGAGTTTCAAAAGGGTGTATCGATCGACACCATTGGGTGCGTCGGTCAATACAGGACGTGTGTCGATCGACACCAATGAGTGTGTCGGTCGACACAATGGCAAAACCGAAACTGATGTTTCAGTTCACCTCGAGGTCAGTATATAAACACGTTTTATGTATCTCGACCTGTGGGTCTTCGTGCGCGCCGCCAAACAGTGAGAAAACACAGAAACCTTCAGAAACAAAAGTCCCAGGGAGATCCGAGCACCGGTACTAGCATCCCGGCGGATTCCAGCTTGTGTGCGTGTGGACTACGATAGAGGCGCAACGATTGGGGCGCTCCAGATCTCGTATTACTTGCATCTTCCGCTGCCAAAACTCCAGGTAAACACGAGGTGAGATCCATGATTCAATTAACTAGACCCTAGATCCTAGGCTATCTGGAACTCGCGAGAATACTCAATAAGGTAGAATTGGCTCGAAGCTCCATCAGTGGTATCAGAGCCTTAGGGTTTTATCATTGAATAAGACCTGTTTATTGAATTTGATGATTTAGATTCGCTAGAACAAGTTGTTTAGATTGAACAGGTCAGATCGATTTCGATCAAGCTCGAGTCTGTGTTTTCGCACAGTGTCGATCGACACACTAGGTGTGTCGGTCGACACAGAACGGCGAAAACGACAAGATTCAGCGGCTAGGGTTTTTCGCGAAGAAAAACCGAAAGCCTTCTGTGTCGATCGACACAGATTGAGTGTCGGTCGACACAGAGAAGATTCGGTCACGTATCGATCGACACAGGTTAGTGTCGGTCGACACAGACCAAGCGAATGGTTAATCGGTTCAATTGGATTGAACCGGTTATCATGCTTGGTTAAGTCCGAATGAATCGGTTTAAATTGGATGAATTGGTTCAATTGGATTGAACTGATTATCTCAATTAGAATGAACCGATGAGTTAAGATCAGTATGATTGGATAATACGGTTCAATAGAATTGGACTGGTTATCGCAATCAGTTAAAACTGGTTTATACGGTTTAAATTGGATGAATTAGTTCAATTGGATTGAACTAATTATACCAATTAGTATAAACCGATTGGTTAAAATCAGTTTGATCAGATAAGTCGGTTCAATTGGATTGGACCGGTTATCAAAACTATCTTCGGTTTAGGTCTATGTCGACCGTCACACATGGGTTGTGTCGATCGACATGACCGGTTCGATGAACCAGGTTAATTAAATTAACCGGTTATTGAAGTCCGGTTTTGTTTGGTAGTGTCGATCGACAGACATAGTCTGCGTCGATCGACACAATATTCGAAATTCTGGTTATTGAACCTTGAATTTGCAGAAACCAAACTAGACTTAAACATTGATCAAAGATCAGCTTCAATGTGGTCAACTGTCAAGACTCATTTCGTTGTGTGATGTCTAGCCAAGAGCTTGGTGTCCACAATTACGTGAATAAGACAGGTAATGATGTTGATGGACTTGCAGTGCATTAACATCAACAATTACATGACCTAACAGATTGATATGCTAACCTTTCAGAGTTTAGTTTCCTCAACTAAATATCAAGTAACCTTGATGTCTTGCCAAAATCTTGTCTACTGTCAAGACTCGTGTCGTTTCTTGGATAGTCTTGGAGTCCTTGGTATCCACTACAACATGAGTAAGGCAGGTGGTCATTGACAGACTTGCAATGCAACTGTCAATGATCACGAGACTAAAGAGATTGGTTTACTTGACTGGGCTATCGGAAGTTCTGAGCCCAGAGACAGCAGAGTGGATTAGACATAGTTTGTCCCATCCACAACCAAGAGTTGTACTGGGTACAATTAGCAATGATTTGCTTACCTAGATAACTAAAGTTTGGGTAATGGCGAGTCGCCCACTCAGATTTTGGTGAAGTATGGATCTTGTATCATTGTATTCATAGAGGAAACATTGTTTGAATATAATGCGAGTTTTCTTATTTTGATAAGATTTCTCATCATATACATAACTAAATCTTTGTTTTTCTTGGATTTCAGCCTATGTCTATGACTACTTTCTCGTTGAGATCCGTCCTTGAGAAGGACAAGTTAAATGGATCCAACTTCCTGGATTGGTATCGGAATCTGAGATTCATTCTCAAGCAGGAGAGCAAGGACTATGTCCTTGAAAAGGCTCTTCCAGAAAGGCTTGGGACCAATCGCTCGCATGCAGCATATAAGGCTTGGAATAAGCATTATATTGATGTGGTAGATGTGCGTGGTCTGATGTTGTCTACTATGAACTCGGACTTGAAAGATCAATACGAGAACATGGAGTCGCCAATAGAGCTGATCACCAGCCTGAAACTGAAGTTTCAGGATCTGGCACGAGTTGAGAGATTCCAGATGGTGAAGTCTCTCACTGGGTGCAAACTACCAGAGGATGCTCCAGTAAGTCCTCATGTCATTAAACTGATGGGTTACATTGATAACCTGGGGAGACTGGAATGTCCTGTCAGCTTAGAGTTGGCTACTGACATCATTCTACAGTCACTGCCGTCAAGTTATGAGAAGTTCATCAAGAACTATATCAAGAAAGGCTTGACGAAGACGTTGACTGAGCTGCATGGCATGCTCAAGACAGCAGAGCAAAACATCAAAAAGGGTAAAAGATTTGAGAAATCTTGTATAGACAAGGGTGAAGGCAAGGCCGTCCAGATTTGGAATCAGGATAAGCCTGTGTCATCTTTTAAGCCCAAGTCAGGTCCATCTGGTGTTAGAAAGTGCTTCTACTGTAATGAGTCGGGGCATTGGAAGAGAGATTGCATTAAATTCTTGGAAGATTCACAAGAGATGGAGAAGATGTATGGTACTTCTTCTTCAGGTATTGTGTTATTAATTCAAGTTCTACATGAGTATTGGATACTAGTTGTGGTACTGATATTTTGAAATATGCAGGACCTAAGCGATAGTAGAACGTTGAAGAAAGGACAAGTGGAACTGCGTGTCTGGTATGAAGCAATAGTTGCTGCATGAGCCGTAGAGATTCTCCACTTGTAGGAGCCTTTCATACTTGGTTTTAGAGATTAAGTAATTGCTACTATGTATCTGCCTTGTGCAGAAATGTCTTTCATCTTCTTGTAAAGAATTTGGATGTTTTTCATTTTGATAAAAGACAAATTTTGTTCTTTAGATCTTAATGAAATATCATATGGTAGCACCCCGTTTGGAATGGGTTTTATATCTTAAACCAGCGTAAGTTTGAATATAACACAAATACTAAAGGTTTAAGTCTGATGACTCGAACTCGACTTTTCTTTGGCATAGTCGTTTTGACCACATAGAGTGAAGCGGATTCAGAAGTTCCATAGTTTTGGGCTCATTTGATTATTAATCATATGAGGTATGAATTCTGCTCACTGGACCAAATGACTAAGGCCTTTTTAGCAGAGCTAAAAGACAACGGGCCAGAGGCTTATTGGGCCTTACACATACTGATGTATGCGGCCCAACGAGCATTAGTGCCAAAGGAAATCTTCTGTACTTCATTACCTTATTGATGGCATTAATAAATATGGTTGTGTTCATTTGATGAGACACGAGCAGGAATCCCTTGAGGAGTTCCAAGATGAAGTAAAGAACAGATTTGATAGAAGTATTGAGATCCTCGATTGAATCGCGGAGGAAAATACTTGAGTCAAAAATTGGGTGATCATCTAACAGAATGAATCGGATCTTATTAGATATGCTCCGATTGATGATGAGTCACATGAATCTTCCATAATCATTTAAGAATACGTTCTAAAATGTCTATGTTTACGCTAAATAAGTTTCTATCAGAATCAGTGAAAAACACCACATTGGATGTGGACTGGGTGATTTCCAGATTTGTTTTTCTGATTAATTGGGATTGCAAGGTTTGTGTAAGACAGTAGTCAACAAACAAACTTGAACCCAAATCTGACAAGTTCTACCTCGCTGGTCGTCCTAGGGAAACCAAGGCTTAGTACTTTTGTTGTCCGGAACTGTGTCTTTTGAGAAAGATCGTACTTTCCAAAAGGAACTGTGGGAGTAAAAGTACACATCGAAGAAATTCGATAAACACAGGAGACTGCTCAACCTGTTGAGGGAGCAGCGGTGAGGTCTACACAGTGCTGTAGGACCTACACCTGTGGAGCCTGAAATTCGCAGATCCGAAAGGATCCGTCACTAACTCGAGAGTGATTTCTCGTAGCCGATTGTCGTGATCTGTTGATCATTGAAAAGTGACGAGCATGCGAAATTCAAAGAAGCGATGGTGAGCCCCAACTCCGAAAAATTGGCTGGGTATGCATGTTGACTTCACCGATCTATTTATAGATTGAAGCAAACATCTTGGAGTTGAAATCAACATTCTGATAATATGGTCAAAAGTTTTGACTTGATCAGAATAGAAATGAAACCATGCGTTTACAAGAAGACTAGTGGGAGCGTAATTGCAATTCTCACACCTTATGTACGTAATGTACTTAATCTCATAAACGACGTTCCGACGCTAAAGTCTTGTCAAGATTTGGGTCGGAAGTCAAATTTAACGATGGACATGGGAGAAGGGCATAAAGTTCTTGGAATAAGGATCCATTGGAATGGATCAAAAGGGCCAATTGGATCATGTCAAAATCCTTATGTTGATAAGGTATTGGACAGTTCTTATGTGCTTAATTCCAAGAATGGCTTCATACCAAAGGTCTTATGGCGATAATCTAAGCGAGATGCAGTATCTTGGACACTGGCTGAGCTAGTGACAATATTAGCAAGATGAAGTGTTTTTGAAGACTAGCTGAGCTATTATTAATGAGTGTGATTGCTAATGTTGCTGCAATAGAATCCATTATGAATGCCATATTTTGCGCTCGTCTAGATGCAGCTTACGCATAAAGCATGACGAGAAAATACCAAAATGTTCCGGTAATAGTCACTGAGCGGTTACCAGACATATCCCAAGTGTTTGAGGAACTCTAAGGATAGTTTCGTGGTGAACTGAGGAAGTGACGAACCAGTTGAAAGTAGTTAGACGAAAAAAGACGATTCCCGGGTCCCACCTGGTTATGTCTCTTTGTCTGAATAGCGGTGCTATCTATTGGAAAGGCTCCAAGTAGTGGACCGTAGAATAGTGCTTTTGTCTGAATGGCGGTGTGGTTTGTTGGAATTGTTTCAAGCAATAACACCGCAGACTCTCCCACAACCTAAGCACGAAATTCATTCTGTTGCTGTAGGTATAAGATATCTGAAGAGATGATCTTGATTCTAGTGGGAGTAATTCTAGTTATGTTGTAATATTTACATAGACATGCTATGGTAGTGTTTATGTAAGTCAAACTGACATCGGTATTATTTAATTATTGGATAATTAAGTAATAGTCCCAAAGTACTTTATGGTCATCATATAGGTCATCAAGTTGAGGACTTACTCATGAAACCCTATAAGTAAAAGATGACATAAATTATGATTGTCCCTAGTCGAGGTTATTGAAGTGGGGCACCAATAACCGCGCGAGACTGGTATGTGAGGTGACTGTTGGACTAAGTTTCATGGAGTCAATGATATGATTATCACAGTCAGTCACATAGATATGTGTTGGTGAACATATGATCGGACATGACCCGCTTAATGAGAACTCCACAAGATAGTCATATCAGTGTCATGGGAGGTTCTCATTATGACTATAGAGTATAGTCCTTAGACCTGAGTTCATCATGCTTTCTAGCATATGAATTGGTGCACTTTAACCTTGTCAAACGTCGATCCGTAAATGGCGGCTATAAAGGCATTGCTTGGGTGTATCATGAAGTATGTGTAGAAGAAGGGATGGAACAAGATGGAATTCGTCCCTCCTGTATAACGGGAGATAAATATCTCAGGGCCAATCGAAGATTTGATACTGAGAAAATGCATGGCCGTGCTCAAACGAGGTGATTGTCAGTCGTTTGTTTTATCAGTATAGATCAGGAGTTCGATGAACATGATGTTGGCTATAATAAGGATGACACAGTCCCTTGCCTTATGCCATATCGAGATATAGAGACGAAGGGATTATAGGAATAGGTGATTCCAGTACAAGTGGGAGATTGTTGGGATTATGTCCTGAAATCACATTGTACGAACTCTAAAGATAGTTGTGTTGTAGAGATCGGACAATTCATGTATACTGGGTAATCATAATGTTTTGCTAGAAACCAATTATGACAAATGAGTTGTGACTCATTTCCAGTATCGTGTGAACCTACAGGGTCACACACCTAAGCAAGTTGGACATACTCTGCATGGGATTGATCATTGGCATATGGTCTGATCGATGTGTATTAGATACACATCGAATTGAGTTTCAAAAGGGTGTATCGATCGACACCATTGGGTGCGTCGGTCGATACAGGACGTGTGTCGATCGACACCAATGAGTGTGTCGGTCGACACAATGGCAAAACCGAAACTGATGTTTCGGTTCACCTCGAGGTCAGTATATAAACACGTTTTATTTATCTCGACCTGTGGGTCTTCGTGCGCGCCGCCAGACAGTGTTTTCTCAGAGAGAAAACACAGAAACCTTCAGAAACAAAAGTCCCAGGGAGATCCGAGCACTGGTACTAGCATCCCGGCGGTTTCCAGCTTGTGTGCGTGTGGACTACGATAGAGGCTTTTTGATCCCTTCAACCGGTATGATTCTTTTAAATTGAGATCGGACATCGAGGCTAATGCAACAAGGGAATCGGCTGCGATGTTCTTGCCTCGCGGGATCCAAGTCAGATCGAAAAAGTCGATCTGATCAGCAAGGCTATGAACTACTCATAGATACGCTTCCATGCGTTTGTTTTTGGCTTTGTAGTTTCCGTTGATTTGGCTTCTGATCAGTTGGGAGTCGCTGAAAGCATCTACCTCTCGAGCTCTTATTGCTATGGCTAGCCTGAGTCCGGCTATCAACGCTTCTTATTCCGCCTCGTTATTTAATGCAGCGAAGCCTAGCTTGAAGGATTGTTCCAACACTTCTCCGGTTGGAGATACTAGTCTTACCCCAACTCCGGATCCTTGTCTTGACGACGCACCATCGACATGGAGAATCCATTTTTTGGGCGAGGACGGCTCGAGATCAATGGTATGGGGAGTTAGACTAAAACGTTTGCTAATACTTGAGCTTTTAACCATGTTTGAGTCTTGAAATAAATGTCGTATTTTCTTAGTTTGATAGCCCAATTTACCAGTCGACCCGACTGGCTCATACTGTGGATGATCATCCTCAATCGTTGGGAAGTCATGAAGATGATCGAGTGTGATTGGAAGTAGGGTCGAAGTGTTCGAGCCGATGTTAGCAATGCTAACGCGAGTTTCTCCATCGCAAGATACCTCATTTCAGTGTCGATCAAAGTCTTACTGATGTACTAGGAACCCTCTTACCGCTGCTGTAGAGACAACTAGGTAGAGGTAAAGGAATTTCTTGTTCGCCTTGAGGAGGTGATAGAAGAGAAGACACTTATCAGTCGATCTCGAGATGAAGCGGTTCAAAGCGGCTATATTGCTAGTCAATTTATGGACCTCTAGCATCGTCTTTGGAGATTGCATCTCCAAGAATGTTGCAATCTGTTTAGGATTTGATTCAATTCCCCTTTCGATTACAAGGTAACCTAAGAATTCTCCAGATAGGACACCGAAGGTGCACTTCGCGGGGTTGAGTTTCATCCTGTACTTGTTGAGAATGACGAAGCATTCTTTAGCTGGGGATGTGCTCCTCGCACCTAGATGATTTGACCAACATGTCGTCAATGTAGACCTCCATGGTTTTACCCAATAGTCCAGAAAACATCTTGTTGACGAGACGCTGATAGGTAGCTCCTGCATTCTTGAGCCCGGAAGGCATCACCTTATAGTAGTAGGTGCCTCGATCTGTTATGAACGAGGTCTTTTCTTGGCCTTTGCATCGATATTTGATTGTACCCCGAGAATGCATCCAGGAAGGATAGCAATTGGTGACCAGCCGTTGCTTCATCCAGTCAGTCGATGTGCGGGAGCGGGATGCTATCTTTTAGACAGGCCTTGTTGAGGTCTGTGAAGTCGATGCATACTCTCCACTTCCCATTATTTTTCTTGAATATGACAGGGTTTGCGAGCCAGTCGGGGTATTTTACTTCCTTCATCGACCCATTTTTGAGTAATCAGTCGACCTCGTCGTTAACAGCTTGGGCTCGCTCTAGGCCGAGTTTGCGACGCTTTTGTCTGACTGGTTTGTAAGTCGGGTCGACGTTCAACTCGTGAATCATTACGTCGATGTTGATTCCTTTCATATCAGTCGAGGACCAAGTCAACGATTCAACGTTCTATTTGAGAAACGTGATCAGCTCGTTTCTAATTTATTCTGATAGGTCTGCTCCGACACCAACATGTCTTTCAGGATGAGCTTCGTCTATACAGACCTGAATCGTGAGGTCCTTTGGGGGGATCTTTGACTAGGGTCGCTATGTTTTTAGCTCGCATTTCAGCGAGCTCTTCCTGTTTCTGTAATTGCTATGCATGTGATTTTTCGATATGCTTATACCCATTCATGTAGCAATTTCTGGAGGTCTTTAGACTTTCGTAAACGGTATTTACTCCGTTTGGAGTTGGGAACTTAACGCACTGATGATAGATCGACGGTACGGCTTTCATGTCGTATATCCAGAGTCGACATAAGATGGCATTATAAGGATCATGTCAATCTACTACGATGAACTCTGTCATTCTTCGTACTCCTCCAGCTATTACTGGAGCGAAGATAGAGCCCATTGAGTATGTCGTTTCGCCAGCGAACCCTACTAGGGGTGTTCGTTCTTCAACAATCTCAGAGTTTTCGAACTCCATCTTTTTGAAAGCATTATAAAAGATGACGTCAACCGAACTCCCCGTATCGATCATTATTCTTGAGAGTTCGAAATCTCCGACAACCAAGCAACCGAGTAATGCATTGTCGTGCGGTTTTCTAGATCAAGTGTTTCGCTCTCATATAGAGTGATCTCGTGATCTGGGCCTTGTATTGGGATCCTTTCCCGTTTGTCGGTCTAAACCCTCATTTGGAGAGCTTTGATTGAATTGACTGAGTCTCAGCATAGTTTAGAGCCACTGAATATGAAGTCAACTCGTTTAGGGGGTATATCCCATACATCCCCCCCCCCCCACAAAAACGAGGGAGGTTGATGTGTGAGCTGAAGTTTTTCCTGGGAGTGGGAGGTGGTGAAAATGTTGATCCCTCTGGGGCTCCGCACAAGCTGAGTTCGCCAAGTATTAGCTCGAATCGTTTCCACGACCCTTAGGGAGGGGTATCAGGTGTTCCTTCTTCCTTAGATCGCTCCCTTTTATTTTGAGAGGGCATTTTGGTGTTCGAATCTTTGGTCGATTTGGTGTCCTTGTTGCAAAAGGTGTAGCATTCTTCTGTCGAATGACCACTTTTCTTGTGAAATTCACAATATTTGTCTTGATCGAATTCAAACTTCCGTGAATCTTTTCGACTCTCGACCGCGTTAATGGTTCCATATTTGCGAGAATACTTTTTGCCATTCGCGTTCTGTGAACCCGATTGGTTCTTCTCTTTCCGATGCTTCTCTTTGAGGATCGCAGTTTCTTCTTCGAGGCGAGTAAACGTCAAAGCGCGATGTAGAGCACCAAAAAGAGTCATTGGTTCACGCACTGTGATTTCTTTGCGGATCTCAGTTGAGTACCATAGTCCGCGTCTTGATTCCTCTAAGGCGACTTCGTCGTTGGGATTCGTGATTTGGGATTTAATCTCCTTGAAGAGATCGATGTACGAACGAAGTGACTCGTCAGGTCGTTGAGACGTTAAACAGGGCTGCCTCAGTGTTTTGACTTCGATGAAGACATATTAATGTTTGAGGAAAGCCGTTATGAACTGAGTGAAGTTGTCAATGGACTTTTCTTCCAGTCCGACTAACCATTCTAAGACATCGCTAGTCTAAATGCTCTTATGTGAGCCTTAGGGTCCGACTTCCTCGAGAACTGTGGGAACCTAGTTTTCTCAATTTCCCGCAACCTTGCGAAGGTAATTAGATATGTGAACGGCATTTGACGCGTCTCTTTGATCACTCGATCAATGTCAGGTGCCGCGATGATAGCTATATGAACTCTCGAACTCAGACTCATGAACTGGGCGTTAGCCTGCTCGATATATTTCCTGAGCATACCGTGTTCGTCGCTCGCTAAAGGGGCGAACTGTGTTTGTGGTTGAACCGATGGTTGTTCGTTATAGATCGGATCACTAGATATATCTTTGGGATTGATCATGTTTGGTCGGTTCGAGGTGTCGGTTCGAGGTGTCTGAAACTGTATCATGCTAGGCCCGATGGGAGGTCGGAGCTCGATGCGAAGGCAGAACCGCCGAGCCACCTTGCTCTAATGTTGGAGTTGTTCGGAAAGGGAGGTGGTCCAGGCAGTGGCCGTTTTCTGAATCATTTAGATCTGCGGTAAGCGAGCTCGAGCTAAAAGGGATCGGTGTCTCTATGGATGTCATAGTAGGATAAAACCCACTGTTTGACGTGCCTGCGACATTTCCTGGGATCTCGGGTGGACATATGACCTGAGAAAAGTCCAAGCGAGTACGGGGCGAAGGACTTTGATGAGGTATCCCGATTTTCTATAGATCGATCTCCCAGATTTTGACTGGTAGGCTCATCGAAACGAGCATTAACGCGTCGTTCTTGTTCGGCGAGTTGAGCAGCCAAGGCGTGATTACCCTTGTTGCTCCGCGTTCGGCTTACCAGAAAGTTAAGCATCGAACGGATCGCGACGAGGTCATATGGATTCTGTCGCGGATATACAAGAGCTTGTGGCGAGCTGGATCTGAGTGTTCCAGATCCGCCTCCTGATGCGGAAGCGGAATCAGATATGATCCATACCCAGTTCCTGTTTTGTACATTGGTTTCTAACAAAGTATTTGTCGGAGTCTGGCCTGTCGCGATTGTTTTAGCGACTGGGCCGATTGGTGCCGATGTCGTGGAGACAGAGGCAGAGCTCGTCATCACGCCATCGTTCGGACCCGTGGTGTTTTTCACCCCAGTGGTGTTCTGCGGAACATTGTCGATCACTTGTGATGATCGACTGGTGGTGGAGTGTCAGAGGAGCCAGATTGATTTTGATTAATTTCCATATATTGAACCATAGATCTGATTGTTAAGACATGAAGATCTAAGGTAGTCCCCACAGACGGCGCCAAATGTGAGATCGAGGATTCACACCAAGGATTTGTTTGTAAAGTGGATTTGGACTAAGAGAATTTGAATGTAAATTTCCTATGAATCACATATTATATTTAGGATTGAATGTCGAAATAAGAACTTGTTCAAACGAATCAAAGTATACAAAGAATGAGGTAGAATATATCTTATCAAAATTGGATTGTCTTGAAAACGACTTCTTGTCTCTTTTTATAGCCTCGAGCCTCGATCTTGTTGTTCCAATTTCCTTGCTGATTCTTGTTGATCAACGATCTCCCTGAGATTCGCGGGATCACTTGAAAGGAGGAAGACTCGTTCTCGATAAGTGCTGTCGTTATGTCGATGTCGATATCCTTTATCTCGATCTAATCCCGACGAATATATGGACTTTTGAGCTTTAACTATCTTACGACCTAACGGCCCGAATAATGATTAGGGCTATTCTTTAATTTATGGACTGGATTTCCTAATGAGAAATCCACCATCAACGATTATTAAATAACATATGTTATTGACCTCGATCAAAAAAATTTATAGTCTTGTATATGTTTATTATTATTATTTTTTGAATATATGTTAAATTTATTCAAAAAGTAAAAAATCCTTTGTACAGAGAGTTGCAGAGACTTTTAGAATTTAGAGAAACAGAGCTTTAAAAAAAAGACAGAGCTTCCAGACATTAGTTAGAAGAGGATTGAGATTGAAACCAAATCGCCATTGCTCCATTGAACTTAGCGACTCCCATGACAGAGTGGACAAACGGTTTCGAACCAGCTTGTCTATGGATTTCAACAACATGATGGCAGTGCGAGATGCTTCACCATGTTTCCTGAGATTTCTTTCTCTCCAAATTGTATGAATCGAAGCTTGAAATAAGTAGCAGCATAGATAAATCTGTGTTTTCTCCTCTGAGGAATCACCCAATGCTTCAAGGATGTCGCACCAGTTTGTCGAGTACCTTGTTCCCAACAATCTATGAGCCAGTTTTTCCCATACGTCCACTGCAAAGGTGCATTGGAAGTAAAGGTGGTCACATGATTCAGGGAAGCAGCCACAAAGAACACATGTCGGGTCTATTTGAGAATTCCATCTGGTCATTCGTAGCCCTGCTGATAGACGGTCAAGTGCTGCAAGCCAAGCTGCAACACTGAATTTTGAAGTAGCATAACCAAACCAAATGCATTTGGCCCACGGTATCAGAGGTTGCATAGTACGTGTGAGCTTCCATGTTTCCTTGGAGCTAAACGATGGTTTAAAGATATCTCCCATACTTCTCCAAAGTCTGATGTCTGGTTCATTGTTTAAGCCCCTTATTGATACGATCAGGTTTTAATCCCTAGATCTACACTTCAAGTGCACAGACGTGAGCTAGTAGTATATAGGGTATCGAAATCCACAGAGACTCAAGATCTCGGATAGATTGTAGAATGTCAAATTAAGTTAGGCAATACTAATCATAAACTAAATAACTAAACAGAAAGTAAATCAGTAGTAAGAGTGGTTGTTGTGAAGCAAGTACTAAAAGCGTCAAGTCTAGGGAGTTCTCAGGAAATCAGACAAGCATATCAATTATCAGTCAGGATCAAATAAAGCTCGGTTCTAGAACTCAAACACAAGATAGAACTAACCAACTTTCGTTGCGAGAATTCTCTAAGTCTAATTAGCAGAAACCCAAATTTCTTTGCAATTCCTAACAGATTATACTAGCCTTAAGTGCAAGTTTGATTTGTTCACAATTCAATTAAACCAAATTTCTTTGCAGATAAGTAAATTGCTCAACCTAAATAGATCTTTTTCTAAATTATACTTTCGTGTCAATTTATAAACCTAAAGTCTAGATTCTAAGTGATCAGGTTAGAAACTAGTATTAAGCACAATTCAGGTTGAAGAACAAATAAGATATGAATTCCTTAACTGATAAACTAATTTACCAAGTCATGAAAATCCCTAACGAGAATCCCTAAACCTAACTATGAATCTACTCAGACATGATTAATGAAACACAAATCAGTGAATAAATAGATGTCATAAAATCAAAGAGTAAAGAGTAAAAGAGGTTCGAAATCTTCTCTCTGGAGTACAAGAACGATCAGCCTCTCGGTCTCTCTCTCTAAAAAGCTAATAGTATGAATGCGTATCTAAAACAAAACACCAAAAACCTAATTATAAAGTCTTAATCACGCTTGGGGTCTTTTTGCAAATACTGGAACTTCGTGGGGCAAAACTGCAAATCTCAAAAGTCTTCATTAATGAGCTGGCGCAGAGGTGTGTCGATCGATGCCAATGATGCATCGATCGATGCATTGGTCGTCCAGACTTGGTGAAATCAACTCTCTCGCCTTAAGCTCCAAAACTTGCCCAAAATGCTCCAATATCTCCAATAATCCTCTAAACGTGCATGTACCTAATAAACACCTGTAATGACTCTAAAGACACGAGAAAAGACTCTAAAACATACTCATATCATGGCCTAAAACAGGTAAAAACCATGATATATCAACTCCCCACACTTAGCTTTTGCTTGCCCTCAAGAAAAACAGAGAACTAGAATGTGGTAAAGAAGTTTGAAAACTTTCAGAAACTCTTTTTATCTTAGAAGCACAACACTCAGATTCCCCTTAGTAAGCCACATGAAAGATTTACCTGCAAAACATCAAGACCAACATATACTTCCCCCACACTTAGCAACTGTCCTTAGTAAACTCTACAATCAATCCAAAGCATTCAAATACACCCTACTGACTTCTATAAGCTATTAAGTGCGGTCTCACCTAAGGATTATCGATCAAAGGGCACATGGATTCTTACTCTGTTAGCTCTAGACCACCATACTATCTTTTTCTGGTTCCTTTATTCTCTTTTCCCTTCCTTAGCAACTGATTTCTCCCCATTGGGTATCATTTTTTTTTTATCAGTGCTCTTCCCGTTATGGGGTGTACTTTGGACACATTCCATGGATGCACAGGAGGTAATAGGGGTCTCTACCACTCCCGCAACCACTTCGGAGCTACTAGCTCATCCTCAGTTTATTATTCTTTTTTTTTTTTACTTTAAGAAAGGGGAGAAGGGAACCTTACTTGGACAGGTTTACAAGCTGTGTCAGAACTAACAGAGGAATCCGACTCAAGGTATACCAAGCCCTTAAGTGAGAAAATTAAGTAAAAATTAGGGGTGAAGTCAGTAAAGGATCCTCTGAATACCTGAATTGATATGGGTGTCCTCAGTAGGCTAATCTGCATTGGGTTTTCTAATAGTCATAGATTGATCCTGCAAGCTCATCCCAATGGTTACTTAAGTTCCTGCAAGTGTTGTTGGCTTCTCAAAAATTCATTGTTTCTTACTTAAACTGTTTTGACTCGATAAAAAAAATTTGGACTGACTCTAAGAAAACAAAAAGATTAATGTCAGTACCTACCTCCCCCACACTTGAAACACACTGTCCCCAGTAGTGTCAAGCTTAGGATCGGTAAAAGAAGAAAATGTTAAGGTATGTGTTGGGTTCTATCAATTTTTACCTGTCTCGCATCTGCATCAATCGATGTCACTAGGGTATCGATCGATGCAAGGCGATTATGTTGGGATAGTGTCCTGAAATCACACTTGTACTCACTCCTGTGATAGTTGTGTGTCGAGATCAGACATTCGTATAATACTGGGCGTTTGCAATGCTTTGCTAGAAGCCTCTTGCATTCTGTAAGTCGTGGGCTTACTGCCAGTATTGTATGATCCTATAGGGTCACACACCTAAGCGAACTGGAAGCTACGACATGGGAATGATCATTGTTGCAATGATCATATTATGTGTATTGAAATACACATAAGAAATCGATATAATGGTGTTGTGTCGATCGACACAGCTTGTGTGTCGGTCGACACAGTTCGGATTTTCCGAACAGGCTTTTCGGGTTATGGCTTAATTGAGTCTAGACCGTTAAGCGCGTTTAGGTCGAATAAAAGCTGATTAGTTTCGACCTAAACAAAGAGAGCCGTCCAGTTTTCTTGACAGAAACACTTGACACACCAGACACCATCGATCCCCATTGATCCGGCACTAGCATCCCGTTTCCAGCTAGCGTGCGTGTGTATCTGGTAGAGGCAAAGCGTTGCGTTGCTCCACTGATCTCGTTCACCATCTTCTTCCGCTGCCAAAGGTAAGAACGAGGTTGGTTCTAAATTTCAATATAACAAACCCTAGATCCATAGGGATCCAACAGTGGTATCAGAGCCAGGTTAGGGTTTAGCTATTGAAAATGGTGATATAAAATTGAAACTTGATGTTGTTGATCTGTATATTACTTGTTGAAATCGTTTTTCATTGATTAAATCTCGGATTTTTGTCTCTGTTGAAAACGATGGTATTGCTGAAATCGCACTGTGTCGATCGACACAAAGCGTGTGTCGGTCGACACGCCGCGGCGCAAAATATAAAATTTTTAGGGTTTGTCGCAGGGTGTCGATCGACACAAAGCATGTGTCGGTCGACACAGAGCGAAAACTCGCGAATAAAATTTAGGGTTTGTCGCACAGTATCGATCGACACAAAGCGTGTGTCGGTCGATACAAAGCGAAAATCCACAAATAATCTTTAGGGTTTCGATCTGAGATCGAGTACCCGTAATCGTGCTGCGTCGATCGATACACTGGGTGTGTCGGTCGACACAGGCAATACAATTAGATAGATCGGTTCAATTGGATTGAACTGGTTATCTAGCTCGGTTAATTTTATTAACCAAAATTGATTCTGGTTTGGTCATATCGATCGACACATAGTGTGTGACGATCGACATGGACCATTAAACCGAACTGGTTCAATTGGTTAAGTAAATTCGATCCGGTTTGACCGGTTATCGAAGAACGGTTTAAATAGAGTTGCATCGATCGATGCCAATGGTTGGCGTCGATCGACACAACATCCGCAGACTTGTTGGTTTGACCACAAATTTGCATGAACCAGAATAATTTAATCCTAAAAGTATTAGATGAATCTAAACTTAATAAAACTAAATGTTTTAATTAAAAGTTATTATTTTTGATATATATAGTGAATATAAATCAAGATAAGATTAGTTCTTTTCCTCAACTAAATATCAAGTGATCTTGATGTCTTGCCCGATCTTGTCTACTGTCAAGACTCGTGTCGTTTGTTGGATATCTTGGAGTCCTTGATATCCACTGCAACATGGGTAAGGCAGGTGGTCAATGACAGACTTGCAGTGCAACTGTCAGTGATCACAAGACAGATAAAAGATTGGTTATACTTGACTGGGCTGTCAGAAGTTCTTGGCCCAGAGACATCAGAGTGGATTGGACATAGTTTGTCTCATTCACGACCAAGAGTTGTACTGAGTACAATTAGCAATGATTTGCTTACCTAGATAACTAAAGCTTGAGTAACGGCGAGTCGCCCACTCGAATTTTAGTAATCTGAGGATCTTGGCACATTGTATTCATATGAGGAAACATAGTTTGAATACAATGGGAGTTTTCTTATTAGATAAGAATTCTCATTTCTTGTGCTTTATAACTAAAATTTACCTCTTTTGAATTACAGCTATGTCTGTCTCAAATCACATCAACACTTTCTCACTAAGATCCGTCCTTGAGAAGGACAAGTTAAATGGATCTAATTTCTTGGAATGGTATCGGAACCTGAGAATAGTTCTCAGGCAAGAGAACAAGGAATATGTCCTTGAAAGAGTTCTCACCGAGAGGCCACGTTCCAATGCTCCGCAGACAGAAAAGAATGCTTGGGATAAGCATTCAGCGGATGTCAAAGATGTTACTTGTCTAATGCTGGTGACCATGAACTCTGAGCTGCAGAAGCAATATGAGAACGTATTGTCACCCATTGAGATGATTAACAGCCTGAAAGCTTTGTTTCAGGAGCAAGCTCGCACAGAGAGATACCAGACGGTTAAATCTCTCATGGATTGCAAGCTGGCTAAGGACAGTCCAGTAAGTCCTCATGTCCTTAAAATGATGGGTTACATTGATAACCTGGGGAAACTGGACTGTGCCATTAGCCAAGAGCTGGCCACTGACATGATTCTGCAGTCTTTGCCGTCATGTTTTGATCAGTTCATCATGAACTACAATATGCAAAACATGACTAAGACATTGACTGAGTTGCACGGTATGCTGAAGACAGCAGAACCGAATCTCAAGAAGGCTACTCCCAATGTCCTGATGGTACAAGGGGGTAAAAGGTTTAAGAAACCTAAGAAGGGTAAGGGTAAGGCCCAGGTTGTCCAGGCTGAAAGTCAAGACAAGCCCAAGCCCAAGCCCAAATCCGGGCCTTCTCCTGAGGATAAGTGCAACTACTGCAAGCAGTTGGGGCATTGGAAGAAAGACTGCAAGAAGTTCATGGAAGATTACAAGAAGCTTAAGAAGACGTATGATGCGTCTGACTCAGGTATTTATGTTATCGAACTTAATGTTATGTCTTCTAGTCCTACTTCGTGGGTATTGGATACCGGCTGCGGTGCTCATATTTGTACTGATGTGCAGACACTAAGAAACAATAGGACGCTGAAGAAAGGACAAGTAGAGCTACGAGTCGTGAATGGAGCTAAGGTTGCCGCACTGGCCGTAGGCACCTACGAGTTGTCTTTACCTTCGGGCATGGTTTTAATTTTGAATAATTGCTACTATGTACCTGCGATTAGCAGAAACATAATTTCAGTTTCCGTTTTGGATTTGGAAGGTTTTGATTTTGCTGTTAAGAATAAAGTTTGTTCTTTTAATCGTGATGGTAATTATTATGGTAGCGCCCCATTAGATAATGGGTTATATATATATTAAACCAAGAAATGCCTGTCTTTAACATAAATACAAAGAGGTTTAAGTCCAATGACGAAAACCCGACTTTCTTATGGCATTGTCGTTTGGGCCATATCAATGAGAAACGCATCCAGAGGCTCCATCGAAATGGGCTTCTGGGCTCATTTGATTTTGAATCATGTGAGAAATGCGAGTATTGTTTGGTGGGCAAAATGGCTAGAGCCCCTTTCAACAAACCAAATGAAAGGGCCAGTGATTTATTGGGCCTTGTTCATACTGATGTATGTGGGCCAATGAGTACTGCTGCCAGAGGAAACTTTAAGTACTTCATTACCTTTACTGATGATTTCAGTAGGTATGGCTATGTCTATTTGATGAGACACAAGTCAGATTCCTTTGATAGATTCAAGGAATTCAAGAATGAAGTACAGAATCAACTTGGCAAGAGTATTAAGATTCTGCGATCGGATCGCGGAGGAGAATACTTGAGCCAAGAATTCAGCGACTATCTGAGCGAGTGTGGAATCGTTTCACAACTCACTCCTCCTGGTACACCCCAATGGAATGGAGTATCGGAGAGGAGAAATCGAACTTTATTGGATATGGTTCGGTCTATGATGAGTCATTCTAATCTTCCACTATCCTTTTGGGGATATGCTCTAGAAACGTCTGCGTTTACACTGAATAGAGTGCCATCTAAATCAGTAGAAAAGACACCACATGAACTGTGGACTGGGAACGTTCCTAGTCTGTCTTTCCTAAGGATTTGGGGTTGCGAGGCTTATGTCAAACGTTTAATCTCCGACAAGCTTGCACCCAAATCAGATAAATGCTACTTCGTTGGTTATCCTAAGGAAACCAAGGCATACTACTTTTACAACCAATCTGAGAACAAAGTATTTGTTGCTCGGGACTGTTCTTTTCTTGAAAGGGAGTTCCTCTCTAAGAAAAACAGTGGGAGTAAAGTACATCTTGAAGAAATTCTAGATGCACAGGATACTGCTCAACCTGCTGAGGAGGAGCAGCAGTTGGAACCACAAAGTTCTGTGGAACCGGCGCCTGTGGAGCCTGAAGTTCGCAGATCCGGAAGGATCCATCACGAACCCGAGAGATACTATGGATTTCTCGTAACCAATTCAAATGATCTGATGATCATTGAAGGTGACGAACCAGCGACCTTTGCGAAAGCAATGATGGGCCCAGACTCCGAAAAGTGGCTTGGAGCCTCTAAATCCGAAATGACATCCATGTCAGAAAACCAAGTATGGTCCTTGGTCGATTTACCTAATGGTGTAAAAGCCATTGAGTGTAAATGGATCTTCAAGAAGAAGATTGACGTGGATGGCAATGTACAGATTTACAAAGCAAGGTTGGTGGCTAAAGGTTTCAAACAAATTCATGGTATTGACTATGATGAAACCTATTCCCCAGTCGCTATGCTTAAATCTATTCGGATTCTTCTAGCGATTGCTGCTCATTATGACTATGAGATTTGGCAAATGGATGTCAAAACCGCATTCCTGAATGGAATTCTGGAAGAGGACGTGTACATGACACAACCTGAAGGTTTTGTCGATCCTAAAAATGCTAAGAAGGTATGCAAGCTTCATAAATCCATTTATGGGTTGAAGCAAGCATCACGGAGTTGGAATCTTCGTTTTGATGAAGCAGTAAAACAATTCGGTTTCATCAAGAACGAAGAAGAATCATGTGTATACAAGAAGACAAGTGGGAGCAAAATTGCATTTCTTGTACTGTATGTCGATGACATACTCCTCCTCGGTAATGACGTTCCGTTGCTTCAGTCTATTAAGACTTGGCTAGGAAGTTGTTTTTCCATGAAAGACATGGGAGAAGCCGCATACATTCTTGGAATCAGAATCTACAGAGATAGAACTAACAGGCTGATTGGATTGTGCCAAGACACTTATATTGATAAGGTGTTGCACAGATTCAGGATGCACGATTCCAAGAAGGGCTTCATACCAATGTCTCATGGCAAGAGTCTCTGCAAGAAGCAGTGTCCGGCGACACCTGCTGAGCGAGAACGCATGAATAGGATTCCTTATGCCTCTGCAATAGGATCTATTATGTATGCCATGCTCTGCACTCGTCCAGATATAGCTTACGCGTTAAGCATGACGAGTAGATACCAATCTGATCCAGGTGAAGCTCACTGGACAACTGTCAAGAATATTCTCAAGTATTTGAGACATACTAAGGATAAGTTCCTTGTGTATGGAGATAGTGATGAACTTGTGGTGAATGGATTCACCGATGCGAGTTTTCAGACGGACAGAGACGATTTCCGATCACAGTCTGGATATGTCTTCTGTCTAAATGGCGGTGCGGTGAGCTGGAAGAGCTCTAAGCAGAATACCGTAGCTGACTCCACAACGGAAGCTGAATATGTTGCTGCTTCAGAAGCGGCAAAAGAAGCTGTTTGGATCAAGAAGTTCATGACTGAACTTGGTGTGGTTCCTAGTATCTTGGAGCCAGTGGCTTTGTTCTGCGATAACAATGGAGCCATTGCTCAGGCGAAAGAACCCAGGTCACACCAGAAGTCCAAACACGTTGAGAGGAAATATCATCTGATTCGTGATATTGTCAATAGAGGTGATGTGAAGATCAGCCGAGTTCCGACAAACGAGAATGTCGCTGATCCTCTAACCAAGTCACTCCCAAGGCCTAAGCATGAGAGTCATACGACTGCTGTAGGCATTAGAGATATTAAGATGTAATCTTGATTCTAGTGGGAGTTTTGGATTTTGTTATGATAAGACGCCCTTGTAAACATTCTTTTAGAAGTGTTTAATGAAATTTGATTTCAGCATTATTTATTGTGATCTAAATAATGGTCCCAAAATAAGTTTATGACATATTATAGGTCATCAGGTTGAGAACTTGATCATGAAACCCTATAAGTTAATAAATTATTTTGTCCCTAGTCAAGGTTGTAGAATCGGGACACTGACAACCGTTAGAGACTAGATTGTGAGGTGACTGTTGGCTAAGTTTCATGGAGCCAATGATATGATTATCGCAGTCAGTCACATAGATATATGTCAGTAGACATATGATCGGACATGACCCGCTAATGAGAAGTCTACAAGATAGTAATATATGTGTCATAAGAGGTTCTCATTACGACTATAGAGTATAGTCCTAAGACCTGAGTTCATCATGCTTTCTTGCATATGAATTGGTACATTTTGACTTTGTCAAACGTCGATCCGTAACTGGCGGCTATAACGACACTGTTCAAGTTTATCATGAAGTGTGCGTTGAAACAGGGATGGAACAAGATGGAATTTGTCCCTCCTGAAAAACGGGAGATAAATATCTCAGGGCCTATCGAAGATTGAATACTGAGAGAATGTGTGGCCGCACTCAAACGAACTGTAGTTCAGTTGTTTGTAATGTTCAGTATGAGATCAGGAGTTCGATAAACACGATGTTGGCTAAATAAGGATGACACAGATCTTGCCTTATGCCAAATCGAGATATAGAGACAAAAGGATTATAGGAATTGATGATTCCAGTACAAGTGGGAGATTGTTGGGATAGTGTCCTGAAATCACACTTGTACTCACTTCTGTGATAGTTGTGTGTCGAGATCAGACATTCGTATAATACTGGGCGTTTGCAATGCTTTGCTAGAAGCCTCTTGCATTCTGTAAGTCGTGGGCTTACTGCCAGTATTGTATGATCCTATAGGGTAACACACCTAAGCGAACTGGAAGCTACGACATGGGAATGATCATTGTTGCAATGATCATATTATGTGTATTGAAATACACATAAGAAATCGATATAATGGTGTTGTGTCGATCGACACAGCTTGTGTTTCGGTCGACACAGTTTGAATTTTCCGAACAGGCTTTTCGGGTTATGGCTTAATTGAGTCTGGCCCGTTAAGCGCGTTTAGGTCGAATAAAAGCTGATTAGTTTCGACCTAAACAAAGAGAGCCGTCCAGTTTTCTTGACAGAAACACTTGACACACCAGACACCATCGATCCCCATTGATCCGGCACTAGCATCCCGTTTCCAGCTAGCGTGCGTGTGTATCTGGTAGAGGCAAAGCGTTGCGTTGCTCCACTGATCTCGTTCACCATCTTCTTCCGCTGCCAAAGGTAAGAACGAGGTTGGTTCTAAATTTCAATATAACAAACCCTAGATCCATAGGGATCCAACAGATTATGCCCACGGTTAAGTACATAACCGGTGTCTGAACCGCAATTGAATCGGCAAACCGTAAATCGCAACTGTATCGACCCTTGCACTATGTGTGTCGATCGATGCAGTGCGATTATGCCTGTTTCTCACGCCTTTGAACATACCAAAACAGAAAATCAAAAACATCAAATCAAAACGAAAAATGATCTATAAAAACGAACCTAATAGTGGGTTACCTCCCACTCAGCGCTCTTTTAACGTCATTAGCTTGACGTTTCAGCTGAATCATGCAGAGGGTGCATCATCCAGAGGTAGAATCTGACCTCTCGGAATCTCGGCCTTAGCCCAATAATGTTTCACCCTCTGTCCATTTACAGTGAATTCCTTACCTTCCTGGCTGATTAGAACGACAACTCCATAAGGACGTACCTCCTTTATCGTGAAAGGACCAGACCACCTCGATCTCAACTTACCTGGAAACAATTGCAAACTATAGTTATACAAAAGTACCTGTTCATTAGGCTCAAATTGTCTAGAGACAATCTTCTTGTCATGATAAGCTTTAGTCCTCTCCTTGTACAGCTTTGAGTTCTCGTAAGCAAAATGCCGAATCTCATCCAACTCAATAAGCTGCACCAATCTCCTTTCTGCAGCAGACTTAAGATCGAAATTCATCTGCTTCACAGCCCATGCTGCTTTGTGCTCAAGCTCTACTGGCAGATGACATGCTTTTCCATACAGCAGATGAAATAGAGTAGTCCCAAGTGGCGTCTTGAATGCAGTCCGATAAGCCCATAGTGCATCATCCAGCTTTGCTGCCCAATCCTTCCTCGTCTTTCCAACTGTCTTCTCCAAGATCTCCTTGATCTGTCTGTTAGAGACCTCGACTTGCCCACTAGTCTGAGGGTGATAAGGAGTAGCAACTCGATGATGAACTCCATGCTTCTGTAGCAGCTTCTCGAAGACCTTATTAATGAAATGAGATCCTCCATCACTAATCACTATCCGAGGTACTCCAAATCTAGGGAAAATGATGGTCTTAAACAGCTTAAGAACCACCGAAGAGTCATTGGTTGGACTAGCTATCGCTTCCACCCACTTAGACACATAGTCCACAACAACCAAAATGAACTTATTCTCATGAGATGAGGGAAAAGGACCCATGAAATCAATGACCCAGCAATCGAAAACCTCAACCTCGAGAATGAAGTTTTGAGGCATCTCATGCTTCTTACTGATTTTCCCTCTCCTCTGACATGCATCACACAGTGAGACAAAAGAATGAGCGTCTCTGAACATCGTAGGCCACCAGAAACCTGCTTGCAGAACCTTAGACACAGTCTTAAAAGTAGCAAATTGCCCAGCATAATCTGATCCATGACAGTGGAATAAGATATCTGGAACCTCTGATTCAGCAATGCATCTCCTGTAAAGACCATCCGAACAGTGCTTGTAGAGATAAGGTTCATCCCAATAGTATCGTCTGAGCTCCAAGAAGAACTTCTTCTTAGCATATCCCTTCAACTCATCTGGTTCAGTCTCTGCAGCTAGGTAATTAGCAATATCCGCAAACCAGGGTGTAACTGAAGTCGCAATAGAACAAAGGTTGAGATTCAAGTACTCAATTTGACCCTTAAAGGAATCTGGGTTCGTAGGCGATCTGCATCGATCGACGCACAGGTCTGCGTTGATCGTTGCATCCCCGATACTTGCATTGATCGCTGCCGAAGTGGCATCGATCGATGCACTGCGATAAATCCGACAGTTCTGCTTTTTCCTGTCTAAATCCGACATAAATGTTGTTTCGATCATATTGACGTTCTCCTCAAGCAAGAAATCATTAATAGGGACGTCTTCTTTAACTATAATCCTAGACAGATGGTCAGCAACTCCGTTTTCTACTCCCTTCTTGTCTTTCACCTCAATATCATACTCTTGAAGCAACAAAATCCATCTCAACAATCTCGGTTTAGCATCTTTCTTCTGCATCAGATAATTCAGAGCTGAATGATCAGTGTGTACAATCAATTTAGAATCAACAAGATAGGACCGAAACTTCTCAAAAGCAAAGACAACTGCCAATAAATCCTTCTACGGGGTGGCATAGTTTCTCTGCGCATCATCTAATGTCCTACTGGCATAAGAAATGGCATGAAGCTTCTTATCCTTCTTCTGCCCCAGAACCGCTCCTAAAACATAATCACTTGCATCGCACATTACCTCAAAAGGTAGATCCCAATCCGGTGGTTGTACTATAGGAGCACTCATTAATGCTTGCTTGATCTGTTCAATTGCAGTCTGACAATCTGCAGTGAACTCAAACTTGGTATCTTTACACAACAAAGCAGTTAGTGGTCTAGCAATCTTACTGAAATCCTTGATGAATCTTCTATAGAACCCAGCATGTCCAAGAAAACTCCTCACAAATTTCACAGAATCAGGCGCCTGAAGGCTGGTCATAACCTCAATCTCAGCGCGGTCTGCTTCAATTCCAGCTTCAGACACTCTATGTCCAAGAACAATGCCATCTCTGACCATGAAATGGCACTTCTCCCAATTAAAAACCAAGTGCTTCTCCTCTCATCTAGCTAGCACTTTGCACAAATTACCCAAGCACTCATGATAGGATGACCCGTAGACTAAAAAGTCATCCATAAACACCTCCATAAAGTCCTCAATCATGTCAGTGAAGATGGACATCATGCATCTATGGAAGGTGGCTGGTGCATTACAAAGTCCAAAAGGCATCCTGCGGTATGCAAATGTGCCATATGGACAAGTAAAAGTAGTCTTTCCCTGATCCGCTGGATGGATGGGAATCTGAAAGAAGCCTGAGTACCCATCGAGGAAGCAATAGTAAGAATGATTCGCTAACCTCTCCAGCATCTGATCGATGAAAGGTAAAGGGAAATGATCCTTCCTTGTCGCAACATTGAGCTTCCTGTAATCTATGCACATCCGGTGTCTAATCACAGTCCTTGTAGGAATCAGCTCGTTCTTCTCATTCTTCACTACTGTAACTCAACCCTTCTTAGGCACAACATGAACTGGACTAACCCAATCACTGTCTGAAATCGGATAGATGATCCCAACATCTAGGAGCTTCATGATCTCCTTTTTTACCACTTCCTGAAGATTAGGATTCAGCCTCCTCTGATGCTCAACAGATGTCTTAGACTCGTCTTCAAGATGTATCTGATGCATGCACAGCTCCGGAGAGTACCTGAAATGTCATCAAGAGAATAGCCAAGAGCCTTGCGATGCATGCGCAGCTTGCTTAGCAGTAAAATGAGACCTGCGTTGTTCAAACTAGCATTAACAATCACTGGATATGTCGAATTAGGTCCAAGAAACGCGTACCTTAGCCCGGATGGAAGTTGTTTCAGCTCAATTTTCGGGGCTTTTTCCTCTGCTCAGTCTCGCCGAGGATGAACTCGACTCGCTTTCGCGACCCTTGAGGGAGTGTTTAGGGGGATTCCGGCTCTTTTGACCGTTCCCGTTTGTTCTGAGAAGGCTTTTTGGAGTTCGACTCCTTGGTCTGTTTGTTTTCCTTTTTGTCTGGCAGAGTTTCCTCCTCGACTTCGGAGTCTTGTTTGCTTTCGGACTCTCGCTTTTGAGCCTCGGCTTTAGCTCGGTCGAGTGTCCTCTTTTATTGGGGAAATCACAGAATTTTTTTCTTGTCGAACTCAAATTTCTTCGAGCTCTTTGGGCTCTCGACCGCGTTGACGTTCCCTGATTTACAGGAATCCTTTTTCGAGTTCGAATTCTGCGAGCCCGACGGGTTCTTTTATTTTCGGTGTTTTTCCCTGAGGGCCGTGGTTTCGTCCTCGTGGCGAGCAAAGGCCGATGCGCGATGGAGGGCGTCATCGAGCGTTTGAGGTTCGCGGACTGTTATTTCCTCGCGAAATCTGGTTGAGAACCATAGTCCTCGTCTTAATGATTCTATAGCTACCTCGTCTCGTGGGTTCGCGATTTTGGATTTTATTTCCTTAAATCGGTCGATGTACGAGCGAAGTGTTTCGTCAGGTTTTTGAGAGACGCCAAATAGGGCTGCCTCAGTAGTCTTTTCTTCGATGAAGACGGAGTATTGTTTGAGGAAAGCCGTCATGAACTGGGTGAAGTTGTCAATGGACCCTTCTTCCAGTCCGGAAAACCATTCTAGGGCGGAGCCCGATAGGTTTTCCGCGAAGAGCCTGCAGAAGGCCGGCTCTCTCTCCTCATCGGTAAGGTACACCCTTGCCATCGCTAGTCGGAATGCCCTGATGTGGGCTTTCGGGTCTGATTTCCCAGAGAATTCTGGAAACTTAGTTTTCTTGATTTCTCGGATCCTTGCAAACGCGATCCGATCTGTGAACGGTGTTTGTTGTGTTTCTTCGATCACTCGATCGATGTCAGGAGCCGCGCTTGTTGCCATGTGAACTTTTGAGCTTAGACTGTTGAACTGGGCCTTAGCCTGCTCGATGTATTGTCTAAGCATATCGTGTTCATCGCCCTCTGCGGGTGCAAACTGGGCTTGTGCCTGACCTGACGTTTGTTTCGGAAAAATGGGGTCGAGGAGATCGATCGGTGGGACCGAACTTGTCTGGTCGATCTGGGGTGTTCGGAACTCAACCGTGTTTGATTTGTTAAGGAGTCCTGAGCTCGAGGCGAAGGCAGAGCCTCCTAGTTGCCTCGGTCGGATATTAGAGTTATTCGGGAAAGGTGGTGGCCCGGGTAATGGTCGGTTTCTTGATCCGGTTGGATCTGTGACCATTGAACTCGAACTGAATGGGGTCGGTATCGCGATAGGGGTCATTGTAGGGCGGAAGCCGCTATTTGACGCATTACCGAAATTTCCCGACGTTCCCGGAGGAGTTACTACGTTAAGGCGCCGCTCTTGTTCGTCGAGCTGCGCGGCCAGAGAACGGTTCGCGATCTCTTGGGCCCTTGCGCTTGCCTCGTTATTTATCGTTCGATCTACCAACAGGCTTAGCATCGAACGGATCTCGGCAAGATCGCTTGGCCCTTGCCTCTGTGGAGCAGAAGGTAGTGGCGAATTAGGTCTGGTTATTCCAGATCCACCTACTGGGGTGGGTATTGAATCATTTCTCATCCACACCCAGTTTCTGCTCGGATCGTTAGTTCCTGACAAAACATTTGTCGGAGTCTGGCTTGTCGCGATTGTTTGAGCGACGGAGCCGGCTGGTGCCGAGGTCGTGGAGACTGAGGCAGAGCTTGTCAACACGCTCTCGGTCTGACCCATGTTTCTTACCCCGGTGGTGTTCTGAGAAACGTTGTCGACCGTTTGAGGGAGGTCAACTGGTGGTGTGGCGCTGGGAGAGCCAGTTTGGTCAGGATTCATCAGTTGAACTGGCGAAGACCGAGTTGCTCTATCTCCACGTCATCTTCTGCCGAGCTCGAGTTCGATCGTCTCCGGCTTCGGCATCGTCCGGGCCTTGTCGGGGCGTTTCTCGTTTGGACCCAACAAAGGCATCGGCTCTTCTTTTCGTCTCGGATTCTGGAACGGGCTCATGAATATGGGCCTTTGTCTTATCTGTTAATGGGCCGGATTTCCTAGAGGGAAATCCAGTACCAACAACTATCTTACGACCTAACGGCCCGAATAATGATTAGGGCTATTCTTTACTTTATGGACCGGATTTCCTAATGAGAAATCCACCATCAACGATTATTAAATAACATATGTTATTGACCTCGATCAAAAAAGTTTCTAGTCTTGTATATGTTTATTATTATTTTTTTGAATATATGTTAAATTTATTCAAAAAGTAAAAAATCCTTTGTACAGAGAGTTGCAGAGACTTTTAGAATTTAGAGAAACATAGCTTTAAAAAAAAGACAGAGCTTCCAGACATTAGTTAGAAGAGGATTGAGATTGAAACCAAATCGCCATTGCTCCATTGAACTTAGCGACTCCCATCATTGACAGAGTGGACAAACGGTTTTGAACCAGCTTGTCTATGGATTTCACCAACATGATGGCAGTGCGAGATGCTTCACCATGTTTCCTGAGATTTCTTTCTCTCCAAATTGTATGAATCGAAGCTTGAAATAAGTAGCAGCATAGATAAAGCTGTGTTTTCTCCTCTGGGTAATCACCCAATGCTTCAAGGATGTCACACCAGATTGTCGAGTACCTTGTTCCCAACAATCTATGACCCAGTTTTTCCCATACGTCCACTGCAAAGGTGCATTGGAAGTAAAGGAGGTCACGTGATTCAGGGAAGCAGCCAAAAAGAACACATGTCGGGTCTATTTGAGAATTCCATCTTGTCATTCGTAGCCCTGTTGATAGACGGTCAAGTGCTGCAAGCCAAGCTGCAACACTGAATTTTGGAGTAGCATAACCAAACCAAATGCATTTGGCCCACGGTACCAAAGGTTGCATAGTACGTGTGAGCTTCCATGTTTCCTTGGAGCTAAACGATGGCTTAAAGATATCTCCCATACTTCTCCAAAGTCTGATGTCTGGTTCATTGTTTAAGCCCCTTATTGATACGATCAGGTTTTAATCCCTAGATCTACACTGCAAGTGCACAGACGTGAGCTAGTAGTATATAGGGTATCGAAATCCACAGAGACTCAAGATCTTGCGATAGATTGTAGAATGTCAAATTAAGGTAGGCAATACTAATCAGAAACTAAATAACTAAACAGAAAGTAAATCAGTAGTAAGCAAGTACTAAAAGCGTCAAGTCTAGGGAGTTCTCAGGAAATCAGACAAGCATATCAATTATCAGTCAGGATCAAATAAAGCTCGGTTCTAGAACTCAAACACAAGATAGAACTAACCAACTTTCGTTGCGAGAATTCTCTAAGTCTAATTAGCAGAAACCCAAATTTCTTTGCAATTCCTAACAGATTAAACTAGCCTTAATTGCAAGTTTGATTTGTTCACAATTCAATTAAACCAAATTTCTTTGCAGATAATTAAATTGCTCAACCTAAATAGATCATATTCTAAACTACACTTTCGTGTCAATTTATAAACCTAAAGTCTAGATTCTAAGTGATCAGGTTAGAAACTAGTATTAAGCACAATTCAGGTTGAAGAACAAATAAGATATGAATTCCTTAACTGATAAACTAATCTAGCAAGTCATGAAAATCCCTAACGAGAATTCCTAAACCTAACTATGAATCTACTCAGACATGATTAATGAAACATAAATCAATGAATAAATTGATATCATAAAATCAAAGAGTAAAGAGTAAAAGAGGTTCGAAATCTTATCTCTGGAGTACAAGAACGATCAGCCTCTCGGTCTCTCTCTCTAAAAATCTAATAGTATGAATGCGTATCTAAAACAAAACACCAAAAACCTAATTATAAAGTCTTGGTCTTTTTGCAAATACTGGAACTTCGTGGGGCAAAACTGCAAATCTCCAAAGTCTTCATTAATGAGCTGGCGCAGAGGTGTGTCGATCGATGCCAATGATGCATCGATCGATGCATTGGTCGTCCAGACTTGGTGAAATCAACTCTCTCGGCTTAAGCTCCAAAACTTGCCCAAAATGCTCCAATATCTCCAATAATCCTCCAAACGTGCATTTATCTAATAAACACATGTAATGACTCTAAAGACACGACAAAAGACTCTAAAACATACTTATATCATGACCTAAAACAGGTAAAAACCATGATATATCAACTCCCCACACATAGCTTTTGCTTGCCCTGAAGCAAAACAGAGAACTAGAATGTGGTAAAGAAGTTTGAAAACTTTCAGAAACTCTTTTTATCTTAGAAGCACAACACTCAGATTCCCCTTAGTAAGCCACATGAAAGATTTGCCTGCAAGACATCAAGACCAACATATACTTCCTCCACACTTAGCAACTGTCCTGAGTAAACTCCACAATCAATCCAAAGCATTCAAATTCACCCTACTGACTTCTATAAGCTATTAAAGTGCGGTCTCACCTAAGGATTATCGATCAAAGGGCACATGGATTCTTACTCTGTTAGCTCTAGACCACCATACAATCTTTTTCTGGTTCCTTTCTTCTCTTTTCCCTTCCTTACAACTTATTTCTCCCCATTGGGTATCATTTTTTTTTATCAGTGCTCTTCTCGTTATGGGGTGTACTTTGGACACATTCCATGGATGCACATGAGGTAATAAGGGTCTCTACCACTCACGCGACCACTTCGGAGCTACTAGCTCATCCTCAGTTTATTATTCTTTTTTTTTACTTTAAGAAAGGGGAGAAGGGAACCTTACTTGGATATGTTTACAAGCTGTGTCAGAACTAACACCGAGATGATGTCAGCGCATAGAAAGGTAGGAATCCCTTCTCTTTCTTTGTCTAAGGTATTAGACGTCTTTTTTTTGTATAACCAAATATGTTTCGTTCGATTTATGCAGCCGCTCGAGGCCACAAACAAGTTTACAGCCAAGGTTGAGTGTGAGCTGAAAGACATCCCTCAAGCCAGCGAGCTCGAGGCTGCTAAGGAATCGAGAAGGAAAGCAATCGAGCAGGCTGCCCAAGACCTATCTGAAAAGGAGAAGGCTCTCGCGGATAAGGAGCACGATATCAAATTCGCAGCTCATACCGCCATAAGGAACTTAATGAGGCGTACCTTAATATCCTTATGGATATCAAGGTGAAGTGCGACCATAGGAAAGCTGAGACCAATGCGGAGATACGCCTTCAGGAAGCTCTTGTGAAAATCGAACTGATAGCTGAGTTCGCATCTGGTGAGCTCGACCTAACTCAAGAGGTCCTTAAGCTGGCTGAGAAGAAATGGGTCGCTATTGAGGAGATGAATGCCGCTGCTGTTTCTGACTTCAGAATCAGAAAGCTTAACCTGCCTGCGATGTCCGGGGACTCAATTATGTTGGTGAACCCTCCTGCTCAGGCCACTCCTCAGTTCGACCTGTACGGGTCGCATCTCCCGAGGGATACCAGAAGCAATTCAATGGCGAGTGGTGAAGTCGAGGAGCAAGCTGCGGGTGCTGAAGAAGTGGGAGCCGATGAGCAGATGGACGACTGATCCAATGCCTCGTTTTTCTTGAAAAAATTTCCAAATGTTTTGGTGTTTCCCGAAAGGGCTTTTATTTTCAAAAATGTGTTGCCCGAGAAGGGATTTTTCTTTTTATATTTTGGTGTTGCCTGAAAAGGAATTTTGTAATCGTGAGGACCTTAGGTTTTTTTTTTTATAAATCGAACTTCATTTTGCGATTTTCCATGCCTTAGTCGTTTTAGGAATGTCTTAAGCATAAAAATTCTCAGAACTGGTTCAATGTCGATCTGCCTTTGTATTTTCGTGGCTTAGTTATTTTAGTTATAACTTAGGGAGATCGTACTTCGAGGCTTAGTTCGATCAAATTATCCTTAAATGGGTCGAGCAAAATTTGGTAAGATCAAAACATATCAAACTCGACAAAGTCAAACTAGTTTGGTTTGTCTTTGAATAAAAATCTGCCAAGTACGAAACGAGATAGGTCGAGCTCGAATAGATCGAGCCAAACTCGTTATACCTTAAGAGATTTGGAGTAAAATTTTGAATCAAGATTACCACGGGTCGTGGAGGAGAGTTCCCTCACACGGGAGTTCGACTACATTTTCCATGGTTCGACCGAGTGTGGAGGTTGCGAGGACTGCTTTGCCTATGGGTGGAGGTCCCCCCCTGTTCTTCTAGCTTTAAGGGTTGAAGAATTATTGTTAAGTATTTTTTAGCCAGTGTTTACCTTCGAAGTCAATGTTTGTTGGGGATGTTATTTGTGATATTGCTTGTTACTTTGAGGACCTGCTTTTAGGTCGCCCCTTTTTTGAGGATCATTTTTGATCGCTATTCTAGGGACCATTTCAGGTCATTTTATTCGGGGATCATTTTAGATCACTGATGTTTGGGACAGTTGATATCACTAATTTTTGGGATCGTTTGAATAGCTAATTCTGGGATAATTTCATATCACTATTTGGGATTATTTCAGATCGCTAATTTGAGGACCATTTCAGATTGCTATATTATTGAGGATCGTTTGAGATCGCTAATTGTAGGATCATTTCAGATCACTAATTTGGGATCATTTTAGATCGCTAATTTGAGGACCATTTCAGGTTGCTGTATTATTGAGGATCGTTTGAGAAAGTTGTTTTTTTATAGATAAGAGAAAGAGAATTATATTTGAATGATCTGATTTTTGTACAATGATGACGAGCTAAATGATCGATCTCGAATGGTAATCCAGAGTAGAATTGGTTGTGTAGAATGTGACTCTTCGATTTGTTCGAGATTGTGAATCATAAAGGAGTTTGGTTTGAGGGGCATCTACGCTCGAAGTCGAGCTGCCTACGTACTGTTTTAAGAGATCAAGCCATTTTGTAGTTCGATTATAATCGGAGAATTTTCAATGAAAATACTTTTTGAGGTTAATGATATTCCAAGGTCGCAGTTCGGGTTTTTGGGTTTCTACCGACTTGAGCCGGTAGACCCCGTCCCGAACGATGTCATGATCTGGTATGGACCTTCCCATTTCGCCCCTAACTTTCCAGCGTGTTCTTCGTTTTTATGGTCGAACACATTTCGTAAGACTAGTTCGCCAACTTGAAACTTTAGGTTTTAATCCTAGAATCATAGTAGCGAGCTGCATCTTGTTGGTAGTTCTGGATTCGGGCGAGTGTGAGGTTCCTTCGTTCGTCGACGAGATCAAGCTCATATATTATCATTTTGTTGATTAGTTCCTCATGTTAAGGGCATTCCTTTTTAGGAATACTGGACACAAGGATCTCTGGTTGGACTATGGCTTCGATGACGTAAGCAAAAGAGAAGGGTGTTTCTCCGGTGGATTTACGAGGAGTAGTCCGATAGGCCCAGAGTATATATGGGAGTTCGTCACTCTAGCTTTATTTGCATTCGTCAAGCCTTTTTTTAGATTGTTCATGATCGACTTGTTGGCTTCCTCTGCTAGTCCATTTCCTTCAGGATAATGGGGTGTCGAGTAGGTTTAGCCCATGGTGACATATGATATTTCGCCAGACGAACTCCTTTACGTGGACATCTTTTATTTTTTTGATAGGACTCAGCTTTGATCCACTTAGTGAAGTAGTCTGTCATGACCAGTAGGTGCATCACTTTCTTCTTGCCGGATGCGACCAAGGGTCCCACGATATCCATTCCCCATTGCATGAAAGAATATGGCAACGAGATCAAAGAGAGTTTCTCCGATGGTTGGTGGATGATCGAGGCATGTCTTTGGCACTTGTCACATTTCATAGAGAAGGTCTCGGACTCGGCTGCCATGGTCGGCCAGAAGAAACCTTGCCGCTGTTGGGATTATGTCCTGAAATCACATTGTACGAACTCTAAAGATAGTTGTGTTGTCGAGATCGGACAATTCATGTATACTGGGTAATCATAATGTTTTGCTAGAAACCAATTATGACAAATGAGTTGTGACTCATTTCCAGTATCGTGTGAACCTACAGGGTCACACACCTAAGAAAGTTGGACATACTCTGCATGGGATTGATCATTGGCATATGGTCTGATCGATGTGTATTAGATACACATCGAATTGAGTTTCAAAAGGGTGTATCGATCGACACCATTGGGTGCGTCGGTCAATACAGGACGTGTGTCGATCGACACCAATGAGTGTGTCGGTCGACACAATGGCAAAACCGAAACTGATGTTTCAGTTCACCTCGAGGTCAGTATATAAACACGTTTTATGTATCTCGACCTGTGGGTCTTCGTGCGCGCCGCCAAACAGTGAGAAAACACAGAAACCTTCAGAAACAAAAGTCCCAGGGAGATCCGAGCACCGGTACTAGCATCCCGGCGGATTCCAGCTTGTGTGCGTGTGGACTACGATAGAGGCGCAACGATTGGGGCGCTCCAGATCTCGTATTACTTGCATCTTCCGCTGCCAAAACTCCAGGTAAACACGAGGTGAGATCCATGATTCAATTAACTAGACCCTAGATCCTAGGCTATCTGGAACTCGCGAGAATACTCAATAAGGTAGAATTGGCTCGAAGCTCCATCAGTGGTATCAGAGCCTTAGGGTTTTATCATTGAATAAGACCTGTTTATTGAATTTGATGATTTAGATTCGCTAGAACAAGTTGTTTAGATTGAACAGGTCAGATCGATTTCGATCAAGCTCGAGTCTGTGTTTTCGCACAGTGTCGATCGACACACTAGGTGTGTCGGTCGACACAGAACGGCGAAAACGACAAGATTCAGCGGCTAGGGTTTTTCGCGAAGAAAAACCGAAAGCCTTCTGTGTCGATCGACACAGATTGAGTGTCGGTCGACACAGAGAAGATTCGGTCACGTATCGATCGACACAGGTTAGTGTCGGTCGACACAGACCAAGCGAATGGTTAATCGGTTCAATTGGATTGAACCGGTTATCATGCTTGGTTAAGTCCGAATGAATCGGTTTAAATTGGATGAATTGGTTCAATTGGATTGAACTGATTATCTCAATTAGAATGAACCGATGAGTTAAGATCAGTATGATTGGATAATACGGTTCAATAGAATTGGACTGGTTATCGCAATCAGTTAAAACTGGTTTATACGGTTTAAATTGGATGAATTAGTTCAATTGGATTGAACTAATTATACCAATTAGTATAAACCGATTGGTTAAAATCAGTTTGATCAGATAAGTCGGTTCAATTGGATTGGACCGGTTATCAAAACTATCTTCGGTTTAGGTCTATGTCGACCGTCACACATGGGTTGTGTCGATCGACATGACCGGTTCGATGAACCAGGTTAATTAAATTAACCGGTTATTGAAGTCCGGTTTTGTTTGGTAGTGTCGATCGACAGACATAGTCTGCGTCGATCGACACAATATTCGAAATTCTGGTTATTGAACCTTGAATTTGCAGAAACCAAACTAGACTTAAACATTGATCAAAGATCAGCTTCAATGTGGTCAACTGTCAAGACTCATTTCGTTGTGTGATGTCTAGCCAAGAGCTTGGTGTCCACAATTACGTGAATAAGACAGGTAATGATGTTGATGGAATTGCAGTGCATTAACATCAACAATTACATGACCTAACAGATTGATATGCTAACCTTTCAGAGTTTAGTTTCCTCAACTAAATATCAAGTAACCTTGATGTCTTGCCAAAATCTTGTCTACTGTCAAGACTCGTGTCGTTTCTTGGATAGTCTTGGAGTCCTTGGTATCCACTACAACATGAGTAAGGCAGGTGGTCATTGACAGACTTGCAATGCAACTGTCAATGATCACGAGACTAAAGAGATTGGTTTACTTGACTGGGCTATCGGAAGTTCTGAGCCCAGAGACAGCAGAGTGGATTAGACATAGTTTGTCCCATCCACAACCAAGAGTTGTACTGGGTACAATTAGCAATGATTTGCTTACCTAGATAACTAAAGTTTGGGTAATGGCGAGTCGCCCACTCAGATTTTGGTGAAGTATGGATCTTGTATCATTGTATTCATAGAGGAAACATTGTTTGAATATAATGCGAGTTTTCTTATTTTGATAAGATTTCTCATCATATACATAACTAAATCTTTGTTTTTCTTGGATTTCAGCCTATGTCTATGACTACTTTCTCGTTGAGATCCGTCCTTGAGAAGGACAAGTTAAATGGATCCAACTTCCTGGATTGGTATCGGAATCTGAGATTCATTCTCAAGCAGGAGAGCAAGGACTATGTCCTTGAAAAGGCTCTTCCAGAAAGGCTTGGGACCAATCGCTCGCATGCAGCATATAAGGCTTGGAATAAGCATTATATTGATGTGGTAGATGTGCGTGGTCTGATGTTGTCTACTATGAACTCGGACTTGAAAGATCAATACGAGAACATGGAGTCGCCAATAGAGATGATCACCAGCCTGAAACTGAAGTTTCAGGATCTGGCACGAGTTGAGAGATTCCAGATGGTGAAGTCTCTCACTGGGTGCAAACTACCAGAGGATGCTCCAGTAAGTCCTCATGTCATTAAACTGATGGGTTACATTGATAACCTGGGGAGACTGGAATGTCCTGTCAGCTTAGAGTTGGCTACTGACATCATTCTACAGTCACTGCCGTCAAGTTATGAGAAGTTCATCAAGAACTATATCAAGAAAGGCTTGACGAAGACGTTGACTGAGCTGCATGGCATGCTCAAGACAGCAGAGCAAAACATCAAAAAGGGTAAAAGATTTGAGAAATCTTGTATAGACAAGGGTGAAGGCAAGGCCGTCCAGATTTGGAATCAGGATAAGCCTGTGTCATCTTTTAAGCCCAAGTCAGGTCCATCTGGTGTTAGAAAGTGCTTCTACTGTAATGAGTCGGGGCATTGGAAGAGAGATTGCATTAAATTCTTGGAAGATTCACAAGAGATGGAGAAGATGTATGGTACTTCTTCTTCAGGTATTGTGTTATTAATTCAAGTTCTACATGAGTATTGGATACTAGTTGTGGTACTGATATTTTGAAATATGCAGGACCTAAGCGATAGTAGAACGTTGAAGAAAGGACAAGTGGAACTGCGTGTCTGGTATGAAGCAATAGTTGCTGCATGAGCCGTAGAGATTCTCCACTTGTAGGAGCCTTTCATACTTGGTTTTAGAGATTAAGTAATTGCTACTATGTATCTGCCTTGTGCAGAAATGTCTTTCATCTTCTTGTAAAGAATTTGGATGTTTTTCATTTTGATAAAAGACAAATTTTGTTCTTTAGATCTTAATGAAATATCATATGGTAGCACCCCGTTTGGAATGGGTTTTATATCTTAAACCAGCGTAAGTTTGAATATAACACAAATACTAAAGGTTTAAGTCTGATGACTCGAACTCGACTTTTCTTTGGCATAGTCGTTTTGACCACATAGAGTGAAGCGGATTCAGAAGTTCCATAGTTTTGGGCTCATTTGATTATTAATCATATGAGGTATGAATTCTGCTCACTGGACCAAATGACTAAGGCCTTTTTAGCAGAGCTAAAAGACAACGAGCCAGAGGCTTATTGGGCCTTACACATACTGATGTATGCGGCCCAACGAGCATTAGTGCCAAAGGAAATCTTCTGTACTTCATTACCTTATTGATGGCATTAATAAATATGGTTGTGTTCATTTGATGAGACACGAGCAGGAATCCCTTGAGGAGTTCCAAGATGAAGTAAAGAACAGATTTGATAGAAGTATTGAGATCCTCGATTGAATCGCGGAGGAAAATACTTGAGTCAAAAATTGGGTGATCATCTAACAGAATGAATCGGATCTTATTAGATATGCTCCGATTGATGATGAGTCACATGAATCTTCCATAATCATTTAAGAATACGTTCTAAAATGTCTATGTTTACGCTAAATAAGTTTCTATCAGAATCAGTGAAAAACACCACATTGGATGTGGACTGGGTGATTTCCAGATTTGTTTTTCTGATTAATTGGGATTGCAAGGTTTGTGTAAGACAGTAGTCAACAAACAAACTTGAACCCAAATCTGACAAGTTCTACCTCGCTGGTCGTCCTAGGGAAACCAAGGCTTAGTACTTTTGTTGTCCGGAACTGTGTCTTTTGAGAAAGATCGTACTTTCCAAAAGGAACAGTGGGAGTAAAAGTACACATCGAAGAAATTCGATAAACACAGGAGACTGCTCAACCTGTTGAGGGAGCAGCGGTGAGGTCTACACAGTGCTGTAGGACCTACACCTGTGGAGCCTGAAATTCGCAGATCCGAAAGGATCCGTCACTAACTCGAGAGTGATTTCTCGTAGCCGATTGTCGTGATCTGTTGATCATTGAAAAGTGACGAGCATGCGAAATTCAAAGAAGCGATGGTGAGCCCCAACTCCGAAAAATTGGCTGGGTATGCATGTTGACTTCACCGATCTATTTATAGATTGAAGCAAACATCTTGGAGTTGAAATCAACATTCTGATAATATGGTCAAAAGTTTTGACTTGATCAGAATAGAAATGAAACCATGCGTTTACAAGAAGACTAGTGGGAGCGTAATTGCAATTCTCACACCTTATGTACGTAATGTACTTAATCTCATAAACGACGTTCCGACGCTAAAGTCTTGTCAAGATTTGGGTCGGAAGTCAAATTTAACGATGGACATGGGAGAAGGGCATAAAGTTCTTGGAATAAGGATCCATTGGAATGGATCAAAAGGGCCAATTGGATCATGTCAAAATCCTTATGTTGATAAGGTATTGGACAGTTCTTATGTGCTTAATTCCAAGAATGGCTTCATACCAAAGGTCTTATGGCGATAATCTAAGCGAGATGCAGTATCTTGGACACTGGCTGAGTTAGTGACAATATTAGCAAGATGAAGTGTTTTTGAAGACTAGCTGAGCTATTATTAATGAGTGTGATTGCTAATGTTGCTGCAATAGAATCCATTATGAATGCCATATTTTGCGCTCGTCTAGATGCAGCTTACGCATAAAGCATGACGAGAAAATACCAAAATGTTCCGGTAATAGTCACTGAGCGGTTACCAGAAATATCCCAAGTGTTTGAGGAACTCTAAGGATAGTTTCGTGGTGAACTGAGGAAGTGACGAACCAGTTGAAAGTAGTTAGACGGAAAAAGACGATTCCCGGGTCCCACCTGGTTATGTCTCTTTGTCTGAATAGCGGTGCTATCTGTTGGAAAGGCTCCAAGCAGTGGACCGTAGAATAGTGCTTTTGTCTGAATGGCGGTGTGGTTTGTTGGAATTGTTTCAAGCAATAACACCGCAGACTCTCCCACAACCTAAGCACGAAATTCATTCTGTTGCTGTAGGTATAAGATATCTGAAGAGATGATCTTGATTCTAGTGGGAGTAATTCTAGTTATGTTGTAATATTTACATAGACATGCTATGGTAGTGTTTATGTAAGTCAAACTGACATCGGTATTATTTAATTATTGGATAATTAAGTAATAGTCCCAAAGTACTTTATGGTCATCATATAGGTCATCAAGTTGAGGACTTGATCATGAAACCCTATAAGTAAAAGATGACATAAATTATGATTGTCCCTAGTCGAGGTTATTGAAGTGGGGCACCAATAACCGCGCGAGACTGGTATGTGAGGTGACTGTTGGACTAAGTTTCATGGAGTCAATGATATGATTATCACAGTCAGTCACATAGATATGTGTTGGTGAACATATGATCGGACATGACCCGCTTAATGAGAACTCCACAAGATAGTCATATCAGTGTCATGGGAGGTTCTCATTACGACTATAGAGTATAGTCCTTAGACCTGAGTTCATCATGCTTTCTAGCATATGAATTGGTGCACTTTAACCTTGTCAAACGTCGATCTGTAAATGGCGGCTATAAAGGCATTGCTTGGGTGTATCATGAAGTATGTGTAGAAGAAGGGATGGAACAAGATGGAATTCGTCCCTCCTATATAACGGGAGATAAATATCTCAGGGCCCATCGAAGATTTGATACTGAGAAAATGCATGGCCGTGCTCAAACGAGGTGATTGTCAGTCGTTTGTTTTATCAGTATAGATCAGGAGTTCGATGAACATGATGTTGGCTATAATAAGGATGACACAGTCCCTTGCCTTATGCCATATCGAGATATAGAGATGAAGGGATTATAGGAATAGGTGATTCCAGTACAAGTGGGAGATTGTTGGGATTATGTCCTGAAATCACATTGTACGAACTCTAAAGATAGTTGTGTTGTCGAGATCGGACAATTCATGTATACTGGGTAATCATAATGTTTTGCTAGAAACCAATTATGACAAATGAGTTGTGACTCATTTCCAGTATCGTGTGAACCTACATGGTCACACACCTAAGCAAGTTGGACATACTCTGCATGGGATTGATCATTGGCATATGGTCTGATCGATGTGTATTAGATACACATCGAATTGAGTTTCAAAAGGGTGTATCGATCGACACCATTGGGTGCGTCGGTCGATACAGGACGTGTGTCGATCGACACCAATGAGTGTGTCGGTCGACACAATGGCAAAACCGAAACTGATGTTTCGGTTCACCTCGAGGTCAGTATATAAACACGTTTTATGTATCTCGACCTGTGGGTCTTCGTGCGCGCCGCCAGACAGTGTTTTCTCAGAGAGAAAACACAGAAACCTTCAGAAACAAAAGTCCCAGGGAGATCCGAGCACCGGTACTAGCATCCCGGCGGATTCCAGCTTGTGTGCGTGTGGACTACGATAGAGGCGCAACGATTGGGGCGCTCCAGATCTCGTATTACCTGCATCTTCCGCTGCCAAAACTCCAGGTAAACACGAGGTGAGATCCATGATTCAATTAACTAGACCCTAGATCCTAGGCTATCTGGAACTCGCGAGAATACTCAATACGGTAGAATTGGCTCGAAGCTCCATAAGCCGCTTGATCCGTATGGCTAGAGCCCGTCCTTCAAAATGACTTCTGAGGATCCCTCGTGAGCCTGTGCGATCACAGTTCATGTCTGTTAGCCGCTGAGGCATTTTAGATACGGTGTAGAGGATTTGTTTGAAGAGGTATCCTTCTTTTACACAATATCTCGCACTTTGTGCTTTAAGTTTTCGGGCTGCCTGTTTATCATTAGGTACCTCGCCATCGGTAATGTACCGGACGATCAGAGTTCTCCAATCCTTTCCGGAGTCGGACTCGTGTCTCTGACTTGTGGAGGCAGCCTCGATGGGGCCATCAAGTGCATTAGTTACACATACGGCCTTTCTTGGGTTGATATCATCGTCGATTTCGACGATGTCAGGGGTGATCTGTTTATCGGATATATTTTGGTTGACATCGTTTCCTTGGACGTGATTTCTTTTAAAGATAAAGCTTTTAGTGTGATGTTAATGCTCGGCTTTTTGATCCCTTCAACCGGTATGATTCTTTTAAATTGAGATCGGACGTCGAGGCTAATGCAACAAGGGAATCGGCTGCGATGTTCTTGCCTCGCGGGATCCAAGTCAGATCGAAAAAGTCGATCTGATCAGCAAGGCTATGAACTACTCATAGATACGCTTCCATGCAATTGTTTTTAGCTTTGTAGTTTCCGTTGATTTGGCTTCTGATCAGTTGGGAGTCGCTGAAAGCGTCTACCTCTCGAGCTCTTATTGCTATGGCTAGCCTGAGTCCGGCTATCAACGCTTCTTATTCCGCCTCGTTATTTAATGCAGCGAAGCCTAGCTTGAAGGATTGTTCCAACACTTCTCCGGTTGGAGATACTAGTCTTACCCCAACTCTGGATCCTTGTCTTGACGACGCACCATCGACATGGAGAATCCATTTTTTGGGCGAGGACGGCTCGAGATCAATGGTATGGGGAGTTAGACTAAAAAGTTTGCTAATACTTGAGCTTTTAACCATGTTTGAGTCTTGAAATAAATGTCGTATTTTCTTAGTTTGATAGCCCAATTTACCAGTCGACCCGACTGGCTCATACTGTGGAGGATCATCCTCAATCGTTGGGAAGTCATGAAGATGATCGAGTGTGATTGGAAGTAGGGTCGAAGTGTTCGAGCCGATGTTAGCAATGCTAACGCGAGTTTCTCCATCGCAAGATACCTCATTTCAGTGTCGATCAAAGTCTTACTGATGTACTAGGAACCCTCTTACCGCTGCTGTAGAGACAGCTAGGTAGAGGTAAAGGAATTTCTTGTTCGCCTTGAGAAGGTGATAGAAGAGAAGACACTTATCAGTCGATCTCGAGATGAAGCGGTTCAAAGCGGCTATATTGCTAGTCAATCTATGGACCTCTAGCATCGTCTTTGGAGATTGCATCTCCAAGAATGTTGCAATCTGTTTAGGATTTGCTTCAATTCCCCTTTCGATTACAAGGTAACCTAAGAATTCTCCAGATGGGACACCGAAGGTGCACTTCGCGGGGTTGAGTTTCATCCTGTACTTGTTGAGAATGACGAAGCATTCTTTAGCTGGGGATGTGCTCCTCGCACCTAGATGATTTGACCAACATGTCGTCAATGTAGACCTCCATGGTTTTACCCAATAGTCCAGAAAACATCTTGTTGACGAGACGCTGATAGGTAGCTCCTGCATTCTTGAGCCCGGAAGGCATCACCTTATAGTAGTAGGTGCCTCGATCTGTTATGAACGAGGTCTTTTCTTGGCCTTTGCATCGATATTTGATTGTACCCCGAGAATGCATCCAGGAAGGATAGCAATTGGTGACCAGCCGTTGCTTCATTCAGTCAGTCGATGTGCGGGAGCGGGAAGCTATCTTTTGGACAGGCCTTGTTGAGGTCTGTGAAGTCGATGCATACTCTCCACTTCCCATTATTTTTCTTGAATATGACAGGGTTTACGAGCCAGTCGGGGTATTTTACTTCCTTCATCGACCCATTTTTGAGTAATCAGTCGACCTCGTCGTTAACAGCCTGGGCTCGCTCTAGGCCGAGTTTGCGACGCTTTTGTCTGACTGGTTTGTAAGCCGGGTCGACGTTCAACTCGTGAATCATTACGTCGATGTTGATTCCTTTCATATCAGTCGAGGACCAAGTCAACGATTCAACGTTCTATTTGAGAAACGTGATCAGCTCGTTTCTAATTTATTCTGATAGGTCTGCTCCGACACCAACATGTCTTTCAGGATGAGCTTCGTCTATACAGACCTGAATCGTGAGGTCCTTTGGGGGGATCTTTGACTAGGGTCGTTATGTTTTTAGCTCGCATTTCAGCGAGCTCTTCCTGTTTCTGTAATTGCTATGCATGTGATTTTTCGATATGCTTATACCCATTCATGTAGCAATTTCTGGAGGTCTTTAGACTTTCGTAAACGGTATTTACTCCGTTTGGAGTTGGGAACTTAACGCACTGATGATAGATCGACGGTACGGCTTTCATGTCGTATATCCAGAGTCGACATAAGATGGCATTATAAGGATCATGTCAATCTACTATGACGAACTCTGTCATTCTTCGTACTCCTCCAGCTATTACTGGAGCGAAGATAGAGCCCATTGAGTATGTCGTTTCGCCAGCGAACCCTACTAGGGGTGTTCGTTCTTCAACAATCTCAGAGTTTTCGAACTCCATCTTTTTGAAAGCATTATAAAAGATGATGTCAACCGAACTCCCCGTATCGATCATTATTCTTGAGAGTTCGAAATCTCCGACAACCAAGCAACCGAGTAATGCATTGTCGTGCGGTTTTCTAGATCAAGTGTTTCGCTCTCATATAGAGTGATCTCGTGATCTGGGCCTTGTATTGGGATCCTTTCCCATTTGTCGGTCTAAACCCTCATTTGGAGAGCTTTGATTGAATTGACTGAGTCTCAGCATAGTTTAGAGCCACTGAATATGAAGTCAACTCGTTTAGGGGGTATATCCCGTACATCCCCCCCCCCCACAAAAACGAGGGAGGTTGATGTGTGAGCTGAAGTTTTTCCTGGGAGTGGGAGGTGGTGAAAATGTTGATCCCTCTGGGGCTCCGCACAAGCTGAGTTCGCCAAGTATTAGCTCGAATCGTTTCCACGACCCTTAGGGAGGGGTATCAGGTGTTCCTTCTTCCTTAGATCGCTCCCTTTTATTTTGAGAGGGCTTTTTGGTGTTCGAATCTTTGGTCGATTTGGTGTCCTTGTTGCAAAAGGTGTAGCATTCTTCTGTCGAATGACCACTTTTCTTGTAAAATTCACAATATTTGTCTTGATCGAATTCAAACTTCCGTGAATCTTTTCGACTCTCGACCGCGTTAATGGTTCCATATTTGCGAGAATACTTTTTGCCATTCGCGTTCTGTGAACCCGATTGGTTCTTCTCTTTCCGATGCTTCTCTTTGAGGATCGCAGTTTCTTCTTCGAGGCGAGTAAACGTCAAAGTGCGATGTAGAGCACCAAAAAGAGTCATTGGTTCACGCACTGTGATTTCTTTGCGGATCTCAGTTGAGTACCATAGTCCGCGTCTTGATTCCTCTAAGGCGACTTCGTCGTTGGGATTCGTGATTTGGGATTTAATCTCCTTGAAGAGATCGATGTACGAACGAAGTGACTCGTCAGGTCATTGAGACGTTAAACAGGGCTGCCTCAGTGTTTTGACTTCGATGAAGACATATTAATGTTTGAGGAAAGCCGTTATGAACTGAGTGAAGTTGTCAATGGACTTTTCTTCCAGTCCGACTAACCATTCTAAGACATCGCTAGTCTAAATGCTCTTATGTGAGCCTTAGGTTCCGACTTCCTCGAGAACTGTGGGAACCTAGTTTTCTCAATTTCCCGCAACCTTGCGAAGGCAATTAGATATGTGAACGGCATTTGACGCGTCTCTTTGATCACTCGATCAATGTCAGGTGCCGCGTTGATAGCTATATGAACTCTCGAACTCAGACTCATGAACTGGGCGTTAGCCTGCTCGATATATTTCCTGAGCATACCGTGTTCGTCGCTCGCTAAAGGGGCGAACTGTGTTTGTGGTTGAACCGATGGTTGTTCGTTATAGATCGGATCACTAGATATATCTTTGGGATTGATCATGTTTGGTCGGTTCGAGGTGTCGGTTCGAGGTGTCTGAAACTGTATCATGCTAGGCCCGATGGGAGGTCGGAGCTCGATGCGAAGGCAGAACCGCCGAGCCACCTTGCTCTAATGTCGGAGTTGTTCGGAAAGGGAGGTGGTCCAGGCAGTGGCCGTTTTCTGAATCATTTAGATCTGCGGTAAGCGAGCTCGAGCTAAAAGGGATCGGTGTCTCTATGGATGTCAATAGTAGGATAAAACCCACTGTTTGACGTGCCTGCGACATTTCCTGGGATCTCGGGTGGACATATGACCTGAGAAAAGTCCAAGCGAGTACGGGGCGAAGGACTTTGATGAGGTATCCCGATTTTCTATAGATCGATCTCCCAGATTTTGACTGGCAGGCTCTTCGAAACGAGCATTAACGTGTCGTTCTTGTTCGGCGAGTTGAGCAGCCAAGGCGTGATTACCCTTGTTGCTCCGCGTTCGGCTTACCAGAAAGTTAAGCATCGAACGGATCTCGACGAGGTCATATGGATTCTGTCGCGGATGTACAAGAGCTTGTGGCGAGCTGGATCTGAGTGTTCCAGATCCGCCTCCTGATGCGGAAGCGGAATCAGATATGATCCATACCCAGTTCCTGTTTTGTACATTGGTTTCTGACAAAGTATTTGTCGGAGTCTGGCCTGTCGCGATTTTTTTAGCGACTGGGCCGATTGGTGCCGATGTCGTGGAGACAGAGGCAGAGCTCGTCATCACGCCATCATTCGGACCCGTGGTGTTTTTCACTCCAGTGGTGTTCTGTGGAACATTGTCGATCACTTGTGATGATCGACTGGTGGTGGAGTGTCAGAGGAGCCAGATTGATTTTGATTAATTTCCATATATTGAACCATAAATCTGATTGTTAAGACATGAAGATCTAAGGTAGTCCCCACAGACGGCGCCAAATGTGAGATCGAGGATTCACACCAAGGATTTGTTTGTAAAGTGGATTTGGACTAAGAGAATTTGAATGTAAATTTCCTATGAATCACATATTATATTTAGGATTGAATGTCGAAATAAGAACTTGTTCAAACGAATCAAAGTATACAAAGAATGAGGTAGAATATATCTTATCAAAATTGGATTGTCTTGAAAACGACTTCTTGTCTCTTTTTATAGCCTCGAGCCTCGATCTTGTTGTTCCAATTTCCTTGCTGATTCTTGTTGATCAACGATCTCCCTGAGATTCGCGGGATCACTTGAAAGGAGGAAGACTCGTTCTCGATAAGTGTTGTCGTTATGTCGATGTCGATCTCCTTTATCTCGATCTAATCCCGACGAATATATGGACTTTTGAGCTTTAACTATATTACGACCTAACGGCCCGAATAATGATTAGGGCTATTCTTTACTTTATGGACTGGATTTCCTAATGAGAAATCCACCATCAACGATTATTAAATAACATATGTTATTGACCTCGATCAAAAAAATTTATAGTCTTGTATATGTTTATTATTATTATTTTTTGAATATATGTTAAATTTATTCAAAAAGTAAAAAATCCTTTGTACAAAGAGTTGCAGAGACTTTTAGAATTTAGAGAAACAGAGCTTTAAAAAAAAGACAGAGCTTCCAGACATTAGTTAGAAGAGGATTGAGATTGAAACCAAATCGCCATTGCTCCATTGAACTTAGCGACTCCCATGACAGAGTGGACAAACGGTTTCGAACCAGCTTGTCTATGGATTTCAACAACATGATGGCAGTGCGAGATGCTTCACCATGTTTCCTGAGATTTCTTTCTCTCCAAATTGTATGAATCGAAGCTTGAAATAAGTAGCAGCATAGATAAATCTGTGTTTTCTCCTCTGAGGAATCACCCAATGCTTCAAGGATGTCGCACCAGTTTGTCGAGTACCTTGTTCCCAACAATCTATGAGCCAGTTTTTCCCATACGTCCACTGCAAAGGTGCATTGGAAGTAAAGGTGGTCACATGATTCAGGGAAGCAGCCACAAAGAACACATGTCGGGTCTATTTGAGAATTCCATCTGGTCATTCGTAGCCCTGCTGATAGACGGTCAAGTGCTGCAAGCCAAGCTGCAACACTGAATTTTGAAGTAGCATAACCAAACCAAATGCATTTGGCCCATGGTATCAGAGGTTGCATAGTACGTGTGAGCTTCCATGTTTCCTTGGAGCTAAACGATGGTTTAAAGATATCTCCCATACTTCTCCAAAGTCTGATGTCTGGTTCATTGTTTAAGCCCCTTATTGATACGATCAGGTTTTAATCCCTAGATCTACACTGCAAGTGCACAGACGTGAGCTAGTAGTATATAGGGTATCGAAATCCACAGAGACTCAAGATCTCGGATAGATTGTAGAATGTCAAATTAAGTTAGGAAATACTAATCATAAACTAAATAACTAAACATAAAGTAAATCAGTAGTAAGAGTGGTTGTTGTGAAGCAAGTACTAAAAGCGTCAAGTCTAGGGAGTTCTCAGGAAATCAGACAAGCATATCAATTATCAGTCAGGATCAAATAAAGCTCGGTTCTAGAACTCAAACACAAGATAGAACTAACCAACTTTCGTTGCGAGAATTCTCTAAGTCTAATTAGCAGAAACCCAAATTTCTTTGCAATTCCTAACAGATTAAACTAGCCTTAAGTGCAAGTTTGATTTGTTCACAATTAAATTAAACCAAATTTCTTTGCAGATAATTAAATTGCTCAACCTAAATAGATCAGATTCTAAATTACACTTTCGTGTCAATTTATAAACCTAAAGTCTAGATTCTAAGTGATCAGGTTAGAAACTAGTATTAAGCACAATTCAGGTTGAAGAACAAATAAGATATGAATTCCTTAACGAGAATCCCTAAACCTAACTATGAATCTACTCAGACATGATTAATGAAACACAAATCAATGAATAAATAGATATCATAAAATCAAAGAGTAAAGAGTAAAAGAGGTTCGAAATCTTCTCTCTGGAGTACAAGAACGATCAGCCTCTCGGTCTCTCTCTCTAAAAAGCTAATAGTATGAATGCGTATCTAAAACAAAACACCAAAAACCTAATTATAAAGTCTTAATCACGCTTGGGGTCTTTTTGCAAATACTGGAACTTCGTGGGGCAAAGCTGCAAATCTCCAAAGTCTTCATTAATGAGCTGGCGCAGAGGTGTGTCGATCGATGCCAATGATGCATCGATCGATGCATTGGTCGTCCAGACTTGGTGAAATCAACTCTCTCGCCTTAAGCTCCAAAACTTGCCCAAAATGCTCCAATATCTCCAATAATCCTCTAAACGTGCATGTACCTAATAAACACCTGTAATGACTCTAAAAACACGAGAAAAGACTCTAAAACATACTCATATCATGGCCTAAAACAGGTAAAAACCATGATATATCAACTCCCCACACTTAGCTTTTGCTTGCCCTCAAGCAAAACAGAGAACTAGAATGTGGTAAAGAAGTTTGAAAACTTTCAGAAACTCTTTTTATCTTAGAAGCACAACACTCAGATTCCCCTTAGTAAGCCACATGAAAGATTTACCTGCAAAACATCAAGACCAACATATACTTCCCCCACACTTAGCAACTGTCCTTAGTAAACTCCACAATCAATCCAAAGCATTCAAATTCACCCTACTGACTTCTATAAGCTATTAAGTGCGGTCTCACCTAAGGATTATCGATCAAAGGACACATGGATTCTTACTCTGTTAGCTCTAGACCACCATACTATCTTTTTCTGGTTCCTTTCTTCCCTTTTCCCTTCCTTAGCAACTGATTTCTCCCCATTGGGTATCATTTTTTTTTTATCAGTGCTCTTCCCGTTATGGGGTGTACTTTGGACACATTCCATGGATGCACAGGAGGTAATAGGGGTCTCTACCACTCCCGCGACCACTTCGGAGCTACTAGCTCATCCTCAGTTTATTATTCTTTTTTTTTTTACTTTAAGAAAGGGGAGAAGGGAACCTTACTTGGACAGGTTTACAAGCTGTGTCAGAACTAACAGAGGAATCCGACTCAAGGTATACCAAGCCCTTAAGTGAGAAAATTAAGTAAAAATTAGGGGTGAAGTCAGTAAAGGATCCTCTGAATACCTGAATTGATATGGGTGTCCTCAGTAGGCTAATCTGCATTGGGTTTTCTAATAGTCATAGATTGATCCTGCAAGCTCATCCCAATGGTTACTTAAGTTCCTGCAAGTGTTGTTGGCTTCTCAAAAATTCATTGTTTCTTACTTAAACTGTTTTGACTCGATAAAAAAAATTTGGACTGACTCTAAGAAAACAAAAAGATTAATGTCAGTACCTACTTCCCCCACACTTGAAACACACTGTCCCCAGTAGTGTCAAGCTTAGGATCGGTTAAAGAAGAAAATGTTAAGGTATGTGTTGGGTTCTATCGATTTTTACCTGTCTCGCACCTGCATCGATCGATGTCACTAGGGTGTCGATCGATGAAAGGCGATTATGCCCACGGTTAAGTACATAACCGGTGTCTGAACCGCAATTGAATCGGCAAACCGTAAATCGCAACTGTATCGACCGTTGCACTATGTGTGTCGATCGATGCAGTGCGATTATGCCTGTTTCTCACGCCTTTGAACATACCAAAACAGAAAATCAAAAACATCAAATCAAAACGAAAAATGATCTATAAAAACGAACCTAATAGTGGGTTACCTCCCACTCAGCGCTCTTTTAACGTCATTAGCTTGACGTTTCAGCTGAATCATGCAGAGGGTGCATCATCCAGAGGTAGAATCTGACCTCTCGGAATCTCGGTCTTAGCCCAATAATGTTTCACCCTCTGTCCATTTACAGTGAATTCCTTACCTTCCTGGCTGATTAGAACGACAACTCCATAAGGACATACCTCCTTTATCGTGAAAGGACCAGACCACCTCGATCTCAACTTACCTGGAAACAATTGCAAACTAGAGTTATACAAAAGTACCTGTTCATTAGGCTCAAATTGTCTAGAGACAATCTTCTTGTCATGATAAGCTTTAGTCCTCTCCTTGTACAGCTTTGAGTTCTCGTAAGCAAAATGCCGAATCTCATCCAACTCATTAAGCTGCACCAATCTCCTTTCTGCAACAAACTTAAGATCAAAATTCATCTGCTTCACAGTCCATGCTGCTTTGTGCTCAAGCTCTACTGGCAGATGACATGCTTTTCCATACAGCAGATGAAATAGAGTAGTCCCCAGTGGCGTCTTGAATGCAGTCCGGTAAGCCCATAGTGCATCATCCAGCTTTGCTGCCCAATCCTTCCTCGTCTTCCCAACTGTCTTCTCCAAGATCTCCTTGATCTGTCTGTTAGAGACCTCGACTTGCCCACTAGTCTGAGGGTGATAAGGAGTAGCAACTCGATGATGAACTCCATGCTTCTGTAGCAGCTTCTCGAAGACCTTATTAATGAAATGAGATCCTCCATCACTAATCACTATCCGAGGTACTCCAAATCTAGGGAAAATGATGGTCTTAAACAGCTTAAGAACCACCGAAGAGTCATTGGTTGGACTAGCTATCACTTCCACCCACTTAGACACATAGTCCACAACAACCAAAATGAACTTATTCCCATGAGATGAGGGAAAAGGACCCATGAAATCAATGACCCAGCAATCGAAAACCTCAACCTCGAGAATGAAGTTCTGAGGCATCTCAAGCTTCTTACTGATTTTCCCTCTCCTCTGACATGCATCACACTGTGAGACAAAAGAATGAGCGTCTCTGAACATCGTAGGCCACCAGAAACCTGCTTGCAGAACCTTAGACACAGTCTTAAAAGTAGCAAATTGCCCAGCATAATCTGATCCATGACAGTGGAATAAGATATCTGGAACCTCTGATTCAGCAATGCATCTCCTGTAAAGACCATCCGAACAGTGTTTGTAGAGATAAGGTTCATCCCAATAGTATTGTCTGAGCTCCCGGAAGAACTTCTTCTTAGCATATCCCTTCAACTCATCTGGTTCAGTCTCTGCAGCTAGGTAATTAGCAATATCCGCAAACCAGGGTGTAACTGAAGTCGCAATAGCACAAAGGTTGAGATTCAAGTACTCAATCGACCGACGCACAGGTCTGCGTTGATCGTTGCATCCCCGATACTCGCATCGATCACTGCCGAAGTGGCATCGATCGATGCACTGCGATAAATCCGACATTTCTGCTTTTTCCTGTCTAAATCCGACATAAATGTTGTTTCGATCATATTGACGTTCTCCTCAGGCAAGAAATCATTAATAGGGACGTCTTCTTCAACTATAATCCTAGACAGATGGTCAGCAACTCCGTTTTCTACTCCCTTCTTGTCTTTCACCTCAATATCATACTCTTGAAGCAACAAAATCCATCTCAACAATCTCAGTTTAGCATCTTTCTCCTGCATCAGATACTTCAGAGCTGAATGATCAGTGTGTACAATCAATTTAGAACCAACAAGATAGGACCGAAACTTCTCAAAAGCAAAGACAACTGCCAATAAATCCTTCTACGGGGTGGCATAGTTTCTCTGCGCATCATCTAATGTCCTGCTGGCATAATAAATGGCATGATGCTTTTTATCCTTCTTCTGCCCCAGAACCGCTCCTACAGCATAATCACTTGCATCGCACATTACCTCAAAAGGTAGATCCCAGTCCGGTGGCTGTACTATAGGAGCACTCATTAATGCTTGCTTGATCTGTTCAATTGCAGTCTGACAATCTGCAGTGAACTCAAACTTGGTATCTTTACACAACAAAGCAGTTAGTGGTCTAGCAATCTTACTGAAATCCTTGATGAATCTTCTATAGAACCCAGCATGTCCAAGAAAACTCCTCACAAATTTCACAGAATCAGGCGCCTGAAGGCTGGTCATAACCTCAATCTCAGCGCGGTCTACTTCAATTCCAGCTTCAGACACTCTATGTCCAAGAACAATGCCATCTCTGACCATGAAATGGCACTTCTCCCAATTAAAAACCAAGTGCTTCTCCTCTCATCTAGCTAGCAATTTGCACAAATTACCCAAGCACTCATGATAGGATGACCCGTAGACTAAAAAGTCATCCATAAACACCTCCATAAAGTCCTCAATCATGTCAGTGAAGATGGACATCATGCATCTATGGAAGGTGGCTGGTGCATTACAAAGTCCAAAAGGCATCCTGCGGTATGCAAATGTGCCATATGGACAAGTAAAAGTAGTCTTTCCCTGATCCGCTGGATGGATGGGAATCTGAAAGAAGCCTGAGTACCCATCGAGGAAGCAATAGTAAGAATGATTCGCTAACCTCTCCAGCATCTGATCGATGAAAGGTAAAGGGAAATGATCCTTCCTTGTCGCAACATTGAGCTTCCTGTAATCTATGCACATCCGGTGTCTAATCACAGTCCTTGTAGGAATCAGCTCGTTCTTCTCATTCTTCACTACTGTAACTCAACCCTTCTTAGGCACAACATGAACTGGACTAACCCAATCACTGTCTGAAATCGGATAGATGATCCCAACATCTAGGAGCTTCATGATCTCCTTTTTTACCACTTCCTGAAGATTAGGATTCATCCTCCTCTGATGCTCAACAGATGTCTTAGACTCGTCTTCAAGATGTATCTGATGCATGCACAGATCCGGAGAGTACCTGAAATGTCATCAAGAGAATAGCCAAGAGCCTTGCGATGCATGTGCAGCTTGCTTAGCAGTAAAATGAGATCTGCGTTGTTCAAACTAGCATTAACAATCACTGGATATGTCGAATTAGGTCCAAGAAACGCGTACCTTAGCCCGGATGGAAGTTGTTTCAGCTCAATTTTCGGGGCTTTTTCCTCTGCTCAGTCATTGACGACATGCAACGATCGTTGCACAGGTGGTGTCGATCGATGCAACATCGCGTCAGACACATCTACCTGCATCACTTGCTCAGCAGAATCCATTAGCCTCGCATAGCAGATTGCGGGCTAGTCTTGTAGATGCTCCAACTCCATTATAGAGCTCAGTAAAGCTCTCTCTAGCGGATCCTCAGCATGTGTCTTATGAAAGTAATCCGCAGCCAAATCACTGAGTGTATCCACATAGAAGGTATGTCCGTCGATGGTTGGTCTCTTCACCAGTTTGTCCATATCAAAGCTCATCTTCAGATCACCCACATTCAGAATTATCTTACCTCTCTGGCAGTCAATCATCGCACCAGCAGTAGCCAAGAAAGGCCTACCCAAAATCAGTGTATCCTTTGGTTCCTCTCCATACTGCAGAACCACAAAATCAGTAGGAATTACACATTGGCCAATCATTATAGGCACATATTCCAATATTCCTTAAGGAATTCTGACTGTTCTATCCGCTAAGACTAATGAGATCCTAGTAGGCAGGAAGTCAGTCATCCCAAGTCTCTTAGCAACAGAGAAGGGCATAAGGTTCACACTAGAACCAAGATCACACATAGATCTCTTAAATCTGTCCTTGTAGATACCACAATCCAACACAAAGCTCCCTGGATCTTTCAACTTCTCAGGAATTCTACCTTGAATCACTGCGCTACATACCTCTGAGATCATAAGTACACTCTCCTCATCAGTCAAGTTACCAGCAAGAAGATCTTTAAGACACCTTCTCATCACAGGAGTATTCCTTAGAGAATCAATCAAAGGCACTTCAATCAAACCTTTTGCGACATTGCTTTGCATTTAGCTAGATGTTTCTCATTCTTAGACTTCCTGGGTTCTTGGGAAAGGGAACCTTAAGCTTGTAGATCCTCTCGTCAGCTTTCTGCAACTTTTCTGTGGTTGATCTTTCGGCTGTCGCTTTGCGTCGATCGACATCAGATGTGTGTCGATCGATGCTAGGCAATTTCTTCACGACCTCTTCATCTTCGCCCTGCGTCGATCGTTGCATGGGTGCGTCAGTCGATGCATTGCGAAATCCGCGGATCTCATCTTCCATTTCTTCAATTTCCACGATTTCTTCTAAGCTCAGCTGCTTTTTCTGGGCAGGAAACCGCTCCTTACCATTTCTCAACGTCACTGCATTGCACTGGTACTTAGGATTAGCATCAGCTCATCCCGGAAGAGATCCATCTGGCCTTTTAGCATATCCAGCAGTCTGCGCAACCTGAGCATCAAGCTTCTTCCCATGTGTGCTCAAGGATTCAAACTTCCCATTCAGATCTTCATACATAGCATCCAACTTCTTGTTGAAGTCCACATCAGTCTTAGTCTGACCATCTAGCAACCGCTCCATCATTGCTTCCATCTTTCTCTCATGAGCACTTGCAGCAGGAGGTGTCTGATATGAGGATGATCCATAAGTCCTCTGATAAGAATTACTTTGCTGAAAAGGTTTCTGATAACCAGCAGTCTGTCCATATCCAGAAGAGTTTTTGTTGCTTGTGAAAGCACTCTTCTGTCCACCATTAAAGAACTTATTACCTTGCTGATTTCCAAACCTGTTTCCTTGAAATCCAGAGCCACTGATGTAGTTCCCATCCTCTTCCTGGTGATCTTCTTCAGCTTCAAACACTTCAACTTCCTGAGAAAAGTGGACAGCTTTCTTTCCAGTCAACAAACTGTGAACAGTGTCCAGCTTGTTCCTGATATCAGCAATCTCCAGATTATCGATCTTTCCACCAGACTCTTTCCTTCTCCTATCAGCAGTCTTGGTGCTATTACTGCTCACCAAGTTATCAATGAGTGTCCTAGCCTGTTCAGGAGTCCTTGTATTGAAATTGCCATTGCTGGCATTATCCAATGCAGACTGGTAATGGAGATCAATGCCTCTGAAGAATATGCCCAGCAGCGTCACTTCAGAGAATCCATGATGAGGACAGTCACGTTGGTACTTCTTAAACCTCATCCACGCAGACTTAAGAGGCTCTGTAGGACCTTGGGTGAAGGTGAGAATATCCTGTCTCGACTGATCAGAGCGAGCATCATCATAAAAGTGCCTCAAAAACTCTCTCTTCACAGCATCCCAAGTAGTAAACTTCTCAGTTGGAAGTTGTTTCAGCCAAGCTGCAGCCTCTCCAGCGAGAGAATAGGGGAAAAGCTTGAGATACAGATAGTCATAGTTCACCCCATTGTACTTCATTCCAGTGATGAAGTCCTCAAAATCATCGATATGATCCATGGGTTGCTCGTGTGGGAGACCATGGAAAGGATTCTGCCTAAGAAGAGAGTAGTAGACAGTCTTGATCTCGAAGTCATTCCTCTCAAAGCCAGGAGGTACAATTGCAGACCGGTTAGCATAGAACTCATCCAAACGGTTGAAGTCAGCAAGAGTCCTCTCATCAGCAGGAGGAATAATCATCTGCCCTTGTCCTTGGGGCTGTTTAGGCGCATGTTCAGGGATCACATGTCCCTCAGCATCAATCCTTTGCCCAACATCATTGTACCGGTTGTTCTGGTCGTCTCTCAGAACACCCTCAGTATCAGGTCTCAGAATCAAGCGATTGTTATTCATCCTTGCTCGTTGACCTATTATGTTTGTTCTCTCTAGTCTAGCAAGTTTTTCAAGCCTGAGATTCACGAGATTCGCGTTCGGATCACTTCTGGTCTCACGCTTCAGCATAAACCGTCGGTAATCGCACTGCAACGATCGATGCTAAGTATGCAACGATCGATTCAACTCGAGTGTCGCCTTGTGTCGACCGATTCAGAAGATGCGTCGATCGTTGCTAAGCGATATCAGACCTGGAACACAGAGAAAAACAGAGAAATTAGTAACAAAAATAAAAAACGAAAATCCTAGTCTAAACTTTAAATTCAAATCTATCGAAGACTCAAAAGAGTCCCCGGCAACGGCGCCAAAAACATGATACGATCAGGTTTTAATCCCTAGATCTACACTGCAAGTGCACAGACGTGAGCTAGTAGTATATAGGGTATCGAAATCCACAGAGACTCAAGATCTTGCGATAGATTGTAGAATGTCAAATTAAGCTAGGCAATACTAATCAGAAACTAAATAACTAAACAGAAAGTAAATCAATAGTAAGAGTGGTTGTTGTGAAGCAAGTACTAAAAGCGTCAAGTCTAGGGAGTTCTCAGGAAATCAGACAAGCAGATTAATTATCAGTCAGGATCAAATAAAGCTCGGTTCTAGAACTCAAACACAAGATATAACTAACCAACTTTCGTTGCGAGAATTCTCTAAGTCTAATTAGCAGAAACCCAAATTTCTTTGCAATTCCTAACAGATTAAACTAGCCTTAAGTGCAAGTTTGATTTGTTCACAATTCAATTAAACCAAATTTCTTTGCAGATAATTAAATTGCTCAACCTAAATAGATCAGATTCTAAATTACACTTTCGTGTCAATTTATAAACCTAAAGTCTAGATTCTAAATGATCAGGTTAGAAACTAGTATTAAGCACAATTCAGGTTGAAGAACAAATAAGATATGAATTCCTTAACTGATAAACTAATCTAGCAAGTCATGAAAATCCCTAACGAGAATCCCTAAACCTAACTATGAATCTACTCATACATGATTAATGAAACATAAATCAATGAATAAATAGATATCATAAAATCAAAGAGTAAAGAGTAAAAGAGGTTCGAAATCTTCTCTCTGGAGTACAAGAACGATCAGCCTCTCAGTCTCTCTCTCTAAAAAGCTAATAGTATGAATGCGTATCTAAAACAAAACACCAAAAACCTAATTATAAAGTCTTAATCATGCTTGGGGTCTTTTTGCAAATACTGGAACTTCGTGGGGGCAAAACTGCAAATCTCCAAAATCTTCATTAATGAGCTGGCGCAGAGGTGTGTCGATCGATGCCAATGATGCATCGATCGATGCATTGGTCGTCCAGACTTGGTGAAATCAACTCTCTCGGCTTAAGCTCCAAAACTTGCCCAAAATGCTCCAATATCTCCAACAATCCTCCAAACGTGCATGTACCTAATAAACACCTGTAATGACTCTAAATACACGACAAAAGACTCTAAAACATACTTATATCATGGCCTAAAACAGGTAAAAACCATGATATATCATTTATCCGAATCAGATTAAGTTCATGCTCGATCTGATTTAGTATATCCGATCGATGTCGCCTTCGTCTTCCGATTTGAACAGCCATCTCCCTTGTTGCCTTAATGTTTATACCCATATCAATGCTTCCTCTTTTCATCAGATTAATTTAAAATTTATTTTTATAAAATAATTATAAAAATCGATTTTTAAAATTAATAAGTTTCCAAAATTTTGAAATTAGAAAGCTTAAATTAGAATTTTCTAGATTTGCATGTTTTGGATTTTAGGAAATTTCTATAATTAAAAGTTTCTATTTTAGAAAGTTTCCAAAATTAGTAGGTTTCCCAAAAAGGAAAGTTTCCAAAAATAGTAATCTTCTATTTTGGGATGAATTTTTAATAAACCTACAAACCTCAAATAATATCAAGCGTTGGATGTCTTGTCCAGTCTATGTCAGCTGTCGAAGCCCATTCAATTGTATCTCCCGTAAGATCATACAGCCTGCCTAGAGGACACCACACATCAAAACAAAAAGAAGAAGCCGAGCCACTTTGTATGTCCACTCTCGTAAGACTTGTTGCGAGAGGACGATACTTAAGAAGTTTTTTCCACATCCAAAGATCCGAGAGAGCTTTTGTCATTGGCGGACCAGAAAGAACCTTTCCGAATCAGATACTTATGAATCCAACGTACCCATAAAGATGCCGACTCCGATAAGATCCTCCAGATAAGCTTTAAACAGCTTACATTATTCGCTTCAGTAAGAGATTTGAGACCTAAACCCCCTTCATCTTTGGGTTTTGATATATCTTTCCACTACACCTTCGCTTTCTTTGTGTTCAAGTCCGGAACCGACCACAGAAAAGCAGCACAGAGCTGATCGATTTCCTTGATACAAGCCTTAGGAAGTCGGAAAGAAGAGATCCAGAATTTTGTGAGACTATAGATAACAGAGCTGATGAGTTGCAGAAGACCTGCGAAAGAGAGATGTCTGGCTGTCCAAGAGCTGATCCTTGATCTTACCTTCTCAATCAATGGGGTGTAATCATTAACGCTCATTCTTTTCGTCATCAAAGGTAGCCCTAAGTAACGAACCGGGAGATCACCAGCTTCAAAGGTGAAACGATCAAAAATATGATCTCTATCCATATCTAAAACTCCAGCCATATAGATGGTAGATTTCTCCATACTAATATTCAGCCCGAGAAACTTGCAAATCGTTGAAAAATCTGCAGAATTCCCTCTATTGTCGCTTTATCCAGCATTTTAAACAAGACTTGCATGCATATGACAAATAGATATGGGGATAGCGAGCAACCCTGTTGCAGACCTCCATCACTCTTAAAATATCCGGATAATTCACCATTGACTTGTATAGAGAAACTTGCCATAGTCACACATCTTTTAATCCACAAGATGAACTTATCTGGGAGGTTTAGGGCAGAGAGTACAACGAGAAGGAAATGCCATTCCACCGAGTCGAAAGCCTTGGATATATCGATCTTCAGAGCACATCTAGAAGATATATTGTCTTTGTGGTATCCCTTTACCAGCTCGGAAGCGAGTAGAATGTTCTCCATCAGAAGCCTACCTTTCACAAAAGCAGATTGGTTTGGAGAGATAAACTTGGGCAGCAACTGTTTGAGCCGGTTGGCAATAACTTTCGATATCACCTTGTAGATGACATTACAGCAGGAGATTGGGCGATAATCCTTGATGTGTTTTTCTTCCTCCTTCTTCGGTATAAGAGCAAGAATCGTGGAATTTATACAAGTAGGCAAAAATCCATTATCGAAGAAATACTGAACTGCTATAACAAACTCGTTTCCCACAATATGCCAAGAAGCCTTATAGAATTCACAAGTAAAACCATATGGCCCAGGCGACTTGTTGCCACCCATCGAAAAAACCTTTTTCACTTCTTCATCTGAAACTGTTCTTGTCAGCATGTCACGATCATCGTTACCACATTCATAATTCTAGTAAACTCTGCAACTCATCTTCTGAAATATTTTGGTAGTTTTCCAAACGCTGAGTTAGGAAATTTGTGAAATAACCCACTGCTTCATGTTTTATCTCCTCTTGCGTCTCTGCCATAGTACCATCCTCACGCTTAAGTTCATGAATAGAGCTTCTAGCCTTTCTCACCGTAGCAACTTGATAAAAATGTCGATTATTGCCATCCCCAACCTTGAGCCAATAAAGCTTGGCCTTTTGACAAATAATCTTTTATTCAATACGAGAAAGATAATTCCATCGATCATGAGCTGAAACTTCCTCTCGTAAGTTACTGTTTGAAGGATCAAGCATTGTTTTCTTCTGACACTCACACATAGCAGCAAAAGCATCTTTCGTTTTTTTGAGTAATACTGCTCACCTTTGTCCTGCTAAAATCACGAATTAATGGTTTTAACGCCTTTAGCTTCTTCGAGAATTTAAAGAGAGCAGACGTAGAGTGATATAGCTCTGTAGTCTCTGCCCAATAAGCTTCCACCAGTGGTAAAAAACCATCAAGCTCTGCTACAACATTGGTGAACTTGAAAGGCCTTTTCGGTTTTGCTTTTCCCGACAATATATTGATGCGACACCTTAAATGGTCAGAGCAACCACTAGACTCGAAGACACAAAAGAATTGTGGAAATCGAATAGCCCATTCTTGGTTCATCAGGGTGCGATCGAGCTTTTTGCATATGAGGCCATCAGTTCTTTTATTACACCAAGTCATACGCGCTCTATGAAATCCCATATCCATGAAGGAGCATTATCGTGTGATTTCCTGAAATTCTCTCATACCAGCAGGTATTCCAGGATCGTTTGCATATTCCGAATGCTCCTCTACATCCAATATTTCATTAAAATCACCAAAGAAAATCCACGGTTTATTTCTAAAAAGTGGAGCATCTTGATGATTTTTAAGATCAGTCCATAACTCTATCCTTTCTTCAACCGTATTAGCTGCATAAACAAATGAACATAGTATCTCCTCTTCCATTCCATCCATCAGCACAAGACAAGTGATCATTTGCCCACTTTTAAAGCAAGGAGTGACCTTCACCTTCGGACTCCAAACCACCCATAATCTTCCAAATCGATTATATTCATAATTAGACATAAACGACCAGCCTTCTAAAGACTGAGGCAGCAATATGTATAGCCTTTGTCTCCTTCACTCTTGTTTCTATCAAACAACCAAATTGAAAAGCACCATTTTTTATCCAATCCCGAACAACCTTCTGGTTATTTTTCTTGTTAAACCCTCTCATATTCCAAAAAAATCCAGACATTAATTATGCTTCCCGACATTCACTTTTGTAAGCAATTTACATGATATATTTTGCGACTATAGTTAACTAAGACTGATATTTTAGACACTAATAAATTAGCGACTAAATCTTAGACTAATTTGCGAAATATTAAATCTAAACTATAAATTTTGAGTCTTATACATAAAACTCACTATTTAGCTACCATTATTCAGTCGCATAACAGTCGCTAAAAAAAAACTAAAAAAATAATCTCGACTATTAATAAGTCGCTAAATTGGTGGTCGCATAACAGTCGCTATATAGCGACTCAGATCTGCAACTACTTTAGTGACCCAAAACATTATTTAGTCGCATCTATCAGTTTCAAACTATTAAGCTTACCAAATCTTAAATATAACAGTCTCATAACAGTCGCTATTTAGCGACTCATTAATAAGTCCCTAAATGGTAGTCGCAAACTTTAATCGCTAATTCAGTCGCCATATTAATCGCTATTCAGTAACATATATAAAACCCTAAGATCCAAAACTTATAACCCTAGAAACATCTAATTTATAACATTTCAATTACATACAACATAAAATATCTATAAACCCTATACCTATATCTCAAATAAATCCTAAACCCTATACCTCAAATAAACCCTAAACCCTAATATCCTAAACTCATACACATTATATTCTAAACCTCTAAACTTTTAATTATAAACTATAAAATAAAAATATAACCATCAATTATATATACATAAAATTAATATTTAAAATATATAGTATAAACAAAACTAATACATAAAACTAATACACAAAACCCTAAACTCTAAACAAACCCTAAATCATAACCATACCCTTGACCTATACTCTTATACTAATAATAATTTAAAAATTCTTAAACGTCAATTTAACTATTCTCACACATTTAACTTAATACATCCTATCCTATACATTATATATACAATAAACACTAAAATCTAAAACTAAACCCTAACCCTAAACCAAACCTACCCTATACCCCATATATACCCTAAATTTCAATACTTATCATATATTTATTTTTTAGTTATTAGTTTCAAATCTCTATCTTTAAACCCTAAATATCCTTAAACCCTAAACATACATTAACCCTTAACTAAATCCTAATACATTATGTTTAAACCCTATCAAACATTAACCATAATCAAACTCTAAATCTTAAAATTTCTAATGATAAACTATAAATCAAAATACAAACCATAATATATCCATAACTAGAAATTCAATACTTACAAAAAAATAATCCTAACCCCTAAACGACCCCTAAACCCTAAAACAAGCCCTAACACCTTAAATTATAAACAAAAATACAAAAGATGAGATATATTTCCTAGATATATATGAATGCTTCTCTTGACAAAAAAATAAATATGAATGCTTGGATAGAATCATACGTTTAAGTAGCATACCTCTTTAAATTATATGAATGCTTCTCAATGTTCTTTATCTATTAATATAATTTATTTTAAATAACAAAATAATGCTATTGGCTAATGAATGCCTCACCTGGATCAGTAATTACAAGAAATTACAGCCCTTAGATGACAAATAATCAATGGATCAGAATATCCTTCCTTTGTCTTCTCCTCCATTGCTATTATCTCAATCCTTCGTATAGTTTTTCATCATCCATCTCTTTCAATCCATCCTTCATCTCCTTCAATCCTCATAACACCAGAATCCACACTTTTTTTTTAATCCTCATCCTTCTCAGTCACACCGGCCACCAGTCTGTCACTATCTTCGGCTTCTCATCCTCCACCAACACGTCGTGACCAGAGCTCAAAACCATCGATTTCCCGTGAAAAGAGCCGCCGATTGTGAAGGAATCGTAGATACTTGTAACCATATCTATGTTTTGTGGCTTACGGTTGATTTGTTTTTTTGTATCAGAAACCCAAAGATTGCAGATCTAAAACAAAAACGAATCAGCTAAAGAGGAAGATGAATCAGATGAATCTGAATCGTATGGATCGAGTCTGATCGATAGATATGTGAAGACGAAGGCGAAGTGAGAGAGTGAGAGACAAATCGGAGTTCGAAAGAGACGAAGGCGAAGACAGTCCGATCTCTCTCCTCCACCGATGGTTCATCGTAAGAGTTGTTGCCGTGGTGGTAGCAGCGGAGGTGGTTTGTCGTCCGAGGTGGTGTCGTGGTGGTAACAGCGGCGTGTCACGGCTCTCGTCGCCGGAGCTTGAGTTACAGAGACGTATTTTGTATCGTATTTTGTAATTTTTGTATTTTGTTTATAAACAAAAAATTGTAATTTTATTATAAATATTAATTTTTAATTAAAAATATATATATAGCCAGTTTCTTGTAGTACAAATTGAATTACAACAAAATCAAAATGCCAAACCAAACCAAACACAAAACCGTACCGGATCTAATTAGAGAAAACCAATATGTAAACAGTAGTCGCTAAGCAGTCGCAAAATAGTCGCTAGATCAGTCGGTAGTTGGTAGCTAATTGGTCGCTAAATTTTGCGACTGATTAGTTACTAAAAATAACCAGTCGCAACTTAGTCGCATATTGGTCGCATATTGATCGCTAAATCTAGCGACTAATTGGCGACTAAACTGCAACGTCTATTTTGTAGTCGCCAATTAGTCGCTATTCAGCGACTGTTTTGCGACTCAAATATTTAGCGACGCACTGTTTAGCGACTGCTTGTTTTAGTCGCTAATCAGTCGCAGAACTGATTAGCGACTAAAACCGCAGTCGCTAATATCCTGTTTTCTTGTAGTGATTCCTTTTATTCATATTGCTCTGGACTGTGTCCTTCGGTTTTTGAACAGAAGAGTCTGAAAGGTATTTGCGGTTGTCTTTTCAACTGCGTGGGAGCGATTGTCGAGTAGCTCCAGCTCCCTGAGATTGTTTCTCATCATTCATGCTAACATTCTCAGACATGGTTGAGTCCACTACCGTGACATCCTCCACCATTGAATTGTTTGGTGCATTGACCAAAATCTCACCCTCCTCTTCCTCTTCCTCCTCTACCTCATTACTGAGAATTGAGTATCTAGAGAGGATTGAAACTTGAGCATATGCAGGACTGTTAGACTTACTGTCCGGAGACCTTCCAGTTTTTGATGGTTTTAACTACCCGTCTTCTTGTATATGTTTATTATCTCTAGATGACCGATTAAATTACTGTCATTCACTTTGATTTAAAAAAGTTATTGTCGCTCACTAGCTACATATTATCCACTCATATTGTTATTTGTTCAACATGTTTTTGGATATCATATATCCTCCAATTCATGTGAATTTCTAAATTATTTTATAAACAGCTAACCAATTCATGGCAATCTAATAGTTGATGAATTCAACATGAATGTTAGGGTTATGGTTTGTTTTTTCTTTTTCTTTTCAATATGGTTATATATAGATCTAGGAAGCACGGGGACGCCTGTTTGGCGACGTCTCCCGCTTCGGGGACGTTTCAGGGACGGGGACGCGGTGGGGACACGATGGGGACGTCTCCGTCACGCTTTGATAAATAGGGACGGCGAGTGTTGGGTGGGGACGGTTCGGTTTGAAATGGGGATGGTTTAGGGACGTTTCCACATAAATATACAACCTTGTGTAATGCAAACCTGTGTTCAAACCGGAGATTCTACCAACTTTATATCAATATCTTCACGCAAGGGCATTACAAACTTTCTTAAAAAGGTTAACATTCAATGTTGTATCGGTCATATCTTAGTTTTTCAATAGAAGTTTGCATATTAATGCCTAGTATATTCGGTAGGATTGACATATACTAACTAGACAAACATTATACTGCCCGTACTCATGCCGTCCCCGCTTTTATAAATTTTGAGTTTTGCCGTTTCCGTATCCGTTCCCGTCCCCGCTTTCCGTCCCCGTATCCGTCCCGGTGCAACATAGATATAGATTTCGAAGACTAGTCTAAGCTTTGGCCTGGGTTCTGTTAGGAGATGGTGCGAGTTGAACTGAAACTCATCAAGATTACGATCTGAAACCGACAGAGATTACGACCGAGATCAAGATTCGTTGATGGATATAATTGGAACAAAAAACAAAAGTTTGAAAACTATGGTTAAGTGTGTAAACTAGAGAGAAACGTTTGGAAGCAAAATAGAAGAAAATAAGAAAAGGAGAGATAGAGAGATGTGTGATGCGACATTTTATGTATTTCCACGCGGTTCCTTCGTAGCTCACACTGACGCATTTATATATATCTCCTGAAATTCCATAAGCATCTTACCTGATTATATATTTATATTGCACCAAACAATTTAAATTGTAGATTCTTTGATTGAGCGATAGAATTCTACTGGTTTTCTCAAAGAGAAGCATATGAATATTATCATATTTTGGTGAGCGTCTAGTTAAATTGTGTTGGTTTCTTTGTTGCAGTGATCATGCATCAAATTCTTTGAGTTCTGACATTGTAGTTTCATGATATGTCGTTAACAACTTTTTAAAGCTTTAATTTTGATTCCACCAAAAAATTTAAACTATAGATTCTTTGGTTGAACAATAGCTTTCCATTTAATTAAATGCTCAAATACAATCATCTTTTGTGCTAACTTCTTCTATCTGGTGACCATAACAACTAAGAATTCCACACTAATGTTACATTAGTAATGTATGTTGTAGTTTCAAATACGTTAACCAACTCTTGCAACCGTTCATAGCTTAAACTTGAAAGGATTTTAACATTTAAAAACTCATTGAAAAGAAATATTGGATAGCAAATTAATCAAAATGTTCAAATCAATCAGTAAGATAAAAGACTACAAGGCCATATAAATGTCTATGCAAGATAATAATCTCTATAAAAAAAAATACAACTCATAGGAACTTTAGTAGTATATTCAAAATATAGAGTAAAGAAGAGGAAAATATCAATAAATAGTTCTTCCCAACTCCAACTTCAAATTGATCATACTCTCCATCGAGTCTGACCCCAAATCAAAGCACCCCACTCTCTTCCCACTACTCGATTTCTTCAAAGTCGTAAACGTCGTCGAAGTCAACGCCTCCGGCATAAAAGAGTGTGTAACCAACGCGCCGTTTTCTTTCGCATTTTTATGCTTCCTCATGTGACCCCCAAGAGCCTGTCCCATCGGAAACTCTAAGCCACATATCGGACAAGTATGCGACGAATCCTTTTTGGTCTTCTTGGCGACGGATCCCGAAGAAAGTGAGGACTGTTCGTCGCCGCTGCTATTGTTAAATGGCTTCCTGTGGCTTGCGCGATGGCCTCCCAAAGCTTGGAACGACGAGAACTCTTTCAAACAAGTCTTGCATCGGAAAACGCGACTCTCTCCTCCTCCTCCTCGGACGCAATGGCCAACCCTCGATAATAGCATCTGACAGGTTGCTGCCGTATCTTCCACCGTCCGATCAAGATAATCACTTCTTGCAACCATGATTGATTGTTATGCTGAACTAAATCAACTGACTTAACTTCTAGGTTTTGTGTGTTCTCTACGGTTGGAGTTTTAGTTTATGTGTGTGACTGTGTTGTGTGACTTGGGATGGTTTTTTATAGGGGAACTTGCACCCATGGTGACTTGCTGCGTTAGCAAGTGAAACTTGTAATCTTGTAATTATGTGGAAATAAGTGGAGGAAATAAAGAGGAAATCACCATCACGGTTTGCGTCACGCGTAACACTTCGAAGACTTGGAAAAAGGAATGTTCTTGGTGATTTCGATTCTTATCAATATAATATTAAAATTTTAAATTAAATATAGTATACAAAATATAGTTTGTCAACTACAAAATACAGTCTAAATAAATATCTTATTAATAAAATATTAATATTTTAGTAAAATTTATATATTATTTATCAAAATATTAACAAAAATTAATTATTTATTAATCTCTATTTTTTCTAGTAATATATTATTACAGTAATGTAATTTATATTAAAAATATTATATAACAGAAACGTATACAAAATAGAACTTAATATATAAACAATTTTTATTTTATGATATGTAAAATAATAAAAAAGTAAAAAAATAATTTGTATATTATATAATTAAAATTATAAATCAAAAAGATATTTAATTTACATGGAAAAATATAATCACTTAAAAATGACAAATGATTTCTCATGGTTTTTCAAATGAAAATTAATACAAAAACAAAAAGAACCATTTATTTATTACATACATCTCAATTAATCCCCACACGCTCATTACTAAGTGGCCTCAAAAATTTTCTTCTCTATTTTTATTTAATATTTCTATGTAAAATCTACTTTTTAATTTTAAAATATACTATTTAAACTTAAGGATCTACTTATAACTTTTTGTGCAAAATATACTTGGTAACTTAAATTATCCATATCCAGTCTAATCTAAGTGCATCTAGATTATTTTTGTTTGTTTGGATAGTCTATAGTCTTATACATTTTTTGTATTTTTTCTATAATTCATTGTAGTACTCGATACTTATACATGTGTTGAAATTATATTTGCTATTGGACTTAGAGATATTAAAATTATCTAAATTAAATTAAATTAATTTCAAAAATATTTGGAAGTCAATCGTTCCGTTCCATTCCTCTCTCTCTCTCTCTCTCTCTCTCTCTCTCTCTCTCTCTCTCTCTCTCTCTCTCTCTCTCCTCTCTCTCTCTCTCTCTCTCTCTCTCTCTCTCTCTCTCTTCTCTCTCTCTCTCTCTCTCTCTCTCTCTCTCTCTCTCTCTCTCTCTCTCTCTCTCTCTCTCTCTCTCTCTCTCTCTCTCTCTCTCTCTCTCTCTTTCCCTTTCTATAATTTTTTGTTTAATCCGTCGACTTTTCCTCTTTAAGTTTTTTCGGAAGATCCACCCGTGATGCGAGAAGAATATTTTTCTTTTCTTTTACTCACCATTGTGCTTCTATTTTGGTTTGGTGGGAGGACGAAGCTTGAAACACCTCATTCCAGCTAGTAAATCTAAGGAAATTGCTCACATTCGGCCAATAAGTAAAAACCAAACCATTCAGTCCATTTTTAGGGCATTATCCTTATTCCTAGATTATTTTTAATATAGAGTATGAGATTTATATAATAGAGTCAATATGCAATAAAACATAGGCAATAATCATGATTTTCATTAATAAATCAGGGTATCAATACAATCATTAAGTTTGCTCTATAGACTAGTACAATTGTTCGATCCTAACTATCCAAACTATTCCACCACCCGTCCGCCTAGTCCTTGTCTCGCTCCTAATGATCAGTCTCAGGATCAACTTAAGGTCCTGAAAACAAAAAGGCATAAGTAATCTAATGATTTATTTAGTGCATGCAACAAACCTCCTAACGTCTGTTTATATGATCGATCTAACATGCATCTCAATATCACATCCTAAATTTCTAACCGCGACTAAGGGAAATCACTTAGCCAAGCCTAGGCTGAACCACGAACGATCCACCTTCATTCCGCTTGACCGAAATTCCCCTTAACCCATTATCTAACAGAATGGTCGGATAAGCTGTGTTAGCCATCCGATCATATCCGCTATCTGCGAATAACGCGACTAATTGGCCATGGCTGAGTCTTGGCTGGATCGAGATAGATCTGTTGACCAGTCCCAAAACCGCAAGTCTCTTTACCCGTGATTTGGCTGTGGAGACCGTGAATGGACACGATTACCGTTCATCATCTTCATGAATGCCGATGGCGCATTCTTTAGGCAAAATGACATAACCACCAACTCATATTGGTCATACCTGTTTCTGAAGGTCATCTTCTGCATATCCATTGGCTCGATCAAGATTTTATGATATCTTGAAGCCAAGTCTATTTTTGAGAACCATGTTGCCCTTTTAAGCTGGTCTAGCAACTCGTCCATCCGAGGTAATGAGTACTTGTTTTTCATCGTAACCCGATTCAGTCGTCGATATTGATGCATAGCCTAAATCTTCCATCCTTCTTTCTTATGAATAGAACCGGTGCGTTCAAAGGCGAACTACTTGGTCTAATGAATCCTTTTTTCAACAAATCTTCCAATTGTTTCCTGAGCTCAAACTCATTAACTAGCGGGATTCCTACAATCTCAACTCTTTTCCTAACTTTTGTTGTGATGATCGTGGTCTGATAGGCCTCAAAACCCCTCTCGAGCATCCGTCCCGCTTGGACTTATGAGATTACTGAACTTCTCTAACTTGTCTTTATATCTTGAAAATCTATCTTTCCTTCTGGTCTTTCAAACCACACTCTTCCCCGATGACAATCCAACATAGCTTGATTCCGCCCGAGCCAGTCTATGCCTAAAAATCACTTTGTGATTCTTAATCTCGAAAATAATCAGGTTGGACGGCATACTCACGCCCCAATAGTGATGGGTATATATCAAACTAATCCAAGAGAAGGCATGATTCCTCTACTGTCTGAATTTACTATGGCAATGCTGTATTCTGGTATTTTCTAAAACAATCATTTTCCAATCATATATGAGCTTACAAAACTATGTATTTCCCCATAATCAAATATGGTGTGTGTCGCAATACCACCAATGCTTAAGGTCCCTACACATTCTTCCTAGAATGCTAAGTACCTATCCATTTCCTGATGCAATGCTCGTAATGAGTAGAATGACCATAATGACGTACCAGTGATCGTTTACCTTAGTGACGTACCAGTGATCGTGTTGAAGTTACTGGCTTTTCCAGCTTCCTTCGATAGCTCATAAACTCTCGGTGCCAGACTGCCTTTTGGATGGTGCATGTTGGTCATTCGCTCTGCGATTTCTTTTTTGTACCATATGTCTTTCCACTTGCAGCTTCAGGCAGTCCCACTTGTAATGCCCAACTTTCCCACAGTTGTAGCATGACTTAGTTTCATCACTCCCCACTTCTCCTTGCCTTGGATCCATTCGCGGATAATTCCATATTGAATGATCCTTATTACTGCATCTAGCGCATGCCCAGGTTGTTTTCCAGCATTCCCGTCATGCTTCTATCCGCATGTGGCACAGTCACTGCGCTTTCTATTTCCTCTTCCTATCACCGCATCGGCTGGTCACGATTGGTTTTGACTGAGTCTTAGTCCGGTTTTGCTCGGAAATGTTTACCTCTAGTGTTTCCACCCTTTCAACCAAATCTGAGATGGAAGACCAAACATGACTAATTGTAAGCCTAGCTCCACGCCGGTGGATACGAAGACCAAACTCGCAGCTGACGATGGTCCTCGCATTGCCGATCCTACTTTGTAGTTCAGGTATTTTTTGGCCAGAATGAAATAGATCGGGTATGGTTTGGCATTTTTCCCAATTATAATTCAATGTTTCTATAGACTAAATAACTCTCATTCTAGTTGACCAAATGGTCATTAGCTTAATCGGAGAAAGTATTTGAACATTCAATTCAAATGATTCTTAATCAACATTTTTCGTGGTTATATAATTCAAATTGTGTTTTATATATAGGTTGTAGAAAACTTCCCCAAAAGCAGAACAATTTTTCTTCTCCCCTGTGCAAGGCGATCCCCAATAAAAAGTTTCAAAGGTTTTTCTTCGCGTGTTTTGTTTCCGGCCGACGTCGTTATGGCGCCGGTTGTGTACTCATTCCTTCTTTTTCCGTTCGTACAATAATATATTTAAATAAATGTTTGTGTACTCATTTCTTTCTTTTTCCGTTCGTACTCAAATCGATTTGTTCTTTCCTTTTTTGATGAGATCACTGCTTCACGACCTCTTGGTGATGACTGTAACTCCGCTGGTACAATTACTCTATCTCTTGAAACTATCCTTATGAATTCTGATCCAAATAAAATGGTAGATTTTCATAATAAAAAAGGGATCTATGCACTTTGCTTTACGTAAATCGTTTATGATGTATTGGTCATTCTGGTGATTGCGGTGGCAATGGTTTCTGAAGAATCAGATTGTAGAATCAGACTTTTTTGTGGTGTCATTATCCAACACACAATCGTATATGGTTCTTCTGAATGTTGCGTTGATGTTTTGCGATGTATGTCAGTTCAATTGGGAAACCGTTTATCTTCTCTTGAGCAGAGTTTTCTTGTGGCAATGTCATTCATTATGGTGGTTTTGTCGGTTTTTGTATTTGGTTACCGACCATTTTCATATATGGGATCTTGGAATTGCGATGTTGGGAATAATTCTCTCATTAAGGTTCAATGTTCAAGAAGAAGAATCTACTTCCATCAACCGGCAGTTTACGATGATGACACATCAACAAAATCATGTGGAGAATTAATCGGTGGAAGTAATATATGCTTTCACAACGAAGACTACGGCTACAATTTCATTGATAAAGATAAAGTCAAATTCTCGTATAATGATATGGACTTTAGTACATAATTTTTTGTATCATTATTTTTACTTTTTAGGATTATGCTTTGGACATATCAAGGTTTTAAGTTGCAGTTTTGGAAAGAGAAAGTTCAGCCAAGATATGTTGATTACAATGCATCAGAAAAAAAATCAAATATAATGTTGGACAATAACATATCTTCTGATCGGTTAGCGAGTAGGACTATTCTTTGGAAAGCATCGTTAAATTCTCATTTACTATATTTTTCTCAATGTATGGCACATACATATTTGTATGTTTAATTTGTGTTACAATAATTTTGTATAGTGTTTTTGTAATCACTTTTTGAAATCAATGGAGTTTGTTTGCCTAAATGTTATCTTATATAAACCTAATTTTAATTATAAAAATATATCAAAGAACAAATCATTCAAATCCCTTGATCGTCAAACTATTGACGATTTGAATAATTGAATTAGTATTCCAATTATTGATCAACTAGTATGATTCGCTCGCACCATGTACGAGCACAAATATTATCAAATATATATTTTCTAAAATTAAAAATTATCAAATTAATTTAAAAAAAAATAATATTATAAAAATATATATGAGACTATTTATAATTAAACACACACATATATTATTATATTTAATAAGATATGTTTATAATTTACTATAAATAAAATTAATAATAATAAATAAATTGTAATTATATATTTTGTGTATAAAAATCAATACATAAATATTTAATTTAAAATATTTTATTATATTTTCATATTTATCATCTTATTTTTCTTTTTTAAAGTATGTATATCTTAAAAATAAAATTTAAATAATCTTCATAAATATTTTATATTTATCATTTTATTTTTTATCCAAGATTATGTATATATACATAATAAAATTAAAGATATAATAAAATTATTAATATAAATTAAAATTAACATAGTAACTAGCTTAATCAATACTATAATAAGAGGAAAGTCTCTCCTCGTGTTGACAACTCAGCATTAGTATTGCATGAGAGACTGACACCTCAATTTAATGGAAAAAAAAACTCAAACCAATCAGAATAAATCGTTTGTCGACGTCATAGAAGTTCTGTAAATTTATGTCGTCGAAATTTTTTGTTATCACAGAACCAACCTAAAATAACATAAAAAACTCTCTAGCCATATCCTCCTCCTTCGTTTAGCCTCTTGAGTCATCTTAAAGAAAATACAGATCGAAGCATGCATCTCTGAAAATCGACGCCTCTTGAATCGGCTTCATCAAATCCAGATTGAGGCATGCGGAATCGTCTTCTCAGAAAGCCCACAATCCATCTCCGTAAGTTTTCTCTCATAAATCGTAGTGCAGTTGTAATCAAATGATTTCTCTGATCGAATTCCCCAATTCCATATACGCATATCGTGCCAATCCGGGATCTCTGTTTCGATCGCTCAACGGTTCTCAGATCGACAGTAGCTTCCCATATTCTTCGTCGTTACTCAGTTTTCTACGCAACATAATACAAACCTATCTTTGATGTTTGTTTCTTCTTCAATGGCACTGATACAACATGGTTCGGTTTCTGGCATCTTTGATGTTCGATTGAGCTTCTCATCCTCCACATCACCACCGTCATCTTCTCCTCCATTGACGACGAGGGTTTCTCTCAATTTTCAGCCGGAGAAGAAGGGTTGGAGGAGGAATTGTTACCAGAGAATGATATGCAGAGCTATGGTACAAGAGGTTGTTCAAGGGATTCCTTCGGTTTATGCCAGGGAAATGGAGCGTCTCTCTGCTAAGGAATCGCTGATTCTCGCCGTAAGTCATTCTTAACACCTCTCGTTTCTTTTCTTTTAGCTCTTCGATTTAAAATCTGGAATTGAAATTTGCCTGCTTTCTTAGTAATTTAGGTTGAATTTAGTATTGGGAAATTCTCAGATTGATGGATTGTTTTCACCATGCAAGATTTGTTGTCGGACATTCTTGTATTGACTTTTTAAGAGTGGATAAAACCAAAAACTACGGCGATCAAGATGGAGACAATTGGAGTGATCAGGAAACTCTCTTGCTTCTTGAAGTTGTGGAACTATACAATGAAAATTGGATTCAGATTGCGGACCATGTTGGTTCCAAATCAAAAGCTCAATCTATTCTTCATTTTCTACGATTACCTGTGGAGGATGGTCTTTTGGATAATGTTGAGCTTCCAGGTGTAACTGATCCAGCAAACCCTACAAATGGATATGAGCACAAAGGAACTGATTCAAATGGGTCTTTACCTGGTGATTGTGTTTACTTCAGCTCATATAGCTGTGAATTATTGATCGTGGTTATGTTCTTTGACATGCTATAATCATTGTTGACTTGCTTTGGCAGGAACTTCTGAGCAAGATTCTGACACTGAGATCATTCTTCCTTTTGTCAAGTCTCCTTATCCGGTTATGGCATTGGTTTGTGATTTATTTTTTCACTGCAGAATTCATATACGCTTCTCACTATCCTTATGATCTCACCAGTTAGAGATATTCCATCCATGAATCGATTGATCTGAAACCTAAATTGTATGCCTAATTTAAAATGGAAAAGGTTGGTCCTGTGTTAACTGTGAGTCTCAGATATGATGATCCTGATACAAAAACATTTTAGGTTCGATTTTTGGCATCAGCTGTTGGACCTAGAGTTGCTGCATCTTGTGCACATGAGTCCCTCGTGGTTTTATTTGCGATAGGTTAGTGTTTTCGTGATCACTATCCATTTTCAAAGTCTTTGTGGTAGCTTTTATGCATCCTATGGACTATGCTGAAACTTTTTCAATCTATCAAGGTTGAAATCTGATGGCTTGCAAGGAAAAGAACCCAGCTTGATTGATAGAGAAAACCAGCAGTTAGATGGTAAGGCAGTTGCTTGATTGTTCTCTCTAAAGTAATTTTTGGCTTCTTTGTTTTTAACATAATCGTCAATACCTATCTCCTTTGATTATAAAAGATAACTCGGGAGCACAGATACATCCTGCCAAAACGGTGCAGAAGCACTCACTCCACTGCCACAGGATAAGGTTATGGCTGCCTTTAGAGCCGGACTATCAGCTGCAGCAACAAAAGCAAAATTGTTTGCTGATCATGAGGAACGGGAAATCCAAAGGCTTTCTGCAAACATCGTAAATCACCAGGTAAATAGCAGAACATGGTTGATGTTGATATTTAGATGGTTTGTCGATTTGTTTTGTTGATAGCGTTTATTGCTGATGTGAGTAAAATAACCTCTCAATCATCCCACAGTTGAAGAGGATGGAGTTGAAGCTAAAGCAGTTTTCAGAAATCGAAACGTTGTTGATGAAAGAATGCGAACAAGTAGGGAAAACCCGTCAGATATTTGCTGCAGAAAGAGCACGTATGCTCTCAGCAAGATTTGGATCACCGGGAGGAATCACTCCACTGACTAATAATAATAATAATATCCAAGGCATGTCTCTATCCACAAGTGGTGGTAACAACAACAATACTCTCTTGCAACAGCAACAACAACAACAGCAAGTTTCAGCTTGCTCTTCTCAACCAAGCATCATCCCGGGATTCAGCAACATCCCGCAAGTTCATGCTGATGCAGTTCATGGCACGCCAAAAACAACAACAACAGCAAGCGTTCTCCTTTGGGCCGAGATTACCTCTCAATGCGATACAGACAAATGCAGCATCAATGGCTTCTTTTAGTGTCGTGGCATACTATACTTATGCTATACTTTTAAGTTAATGTATAGGTGATTAAAATATGTTTTCAATTAAAATTTAAAAGTTCTATAAAAAATGTATTTTCATTAGCTTTTCAATAAAAAATTTTATTTATGATAACTATTAAACTTTGAAGCATCTATTGTAACTCCATGTACACTATAAAACGGATATATGTTTTACTTGAAACAAATGTTCATATTTTAGCTAGATAAGATTCTCATATTAAAAACACGAACAAAACTATAAACAATATAACCGGACGTACCAAAACAAAAAATAAAATTCGTTATTACCCACTTTTCTATAATATATCTTTTATATTTTCTTAACTAATTTCTATATCTTTTATATTTGCAACAAAAAAATTTAGTGGGAATCAAAACAAAACTTATTTACCAAATAGTGAATTTTTAAAACAAATAACATAATTTTATGAGTACGGAAAACAAATAAAAACATAAAATCATATATGATACAAAATCAAAATCTAACCAAAAACATAAGCAAAAACAATATAATTGCAACAATTTTGAATATACAATATAATAGACACATTATACAATCCATTCATCGTAAAACCTTTAATAAATTGATAAAATAAAATCTAAATAAAATCAATCCGCGGCGTAGCGCGGACACATACCTAATTTCATTAATGACAAATTAGTAATCAATCACTGTGAAAGTGAATATAAGACGAAAAGCATTTTCCAATTAATATTAAGATTATAGATAATCATTAAGGTTCAAAAAAGAAATGGATAATCAGGTTTTTAAAAACCAAAATAGCAGATATAGATAATCACGTAACATGCTTACAGTACAGAACTCTATGCGTAGTATTGTTCAACAATCAAATATAATTGTATATATATAAGTTTTATATGGTACATGGTTATCTACGCGGAGATGAATTTAAGGGATAAAAAATTTGTAGATTACAAAAGCCTTTGAGAAGATATGTTAATGCGAGTGGTCTTCTAAGAAGGAACCGCGTGGAATTGTATCAAAAAATGGGAAAAATGTCAAACCATATCCGAACTATTTCATTCTGGCCAAAAAATACCTGAACTACAGAGCTGGTAAAAAAATACCTCAACTTTGATTGACTTTTCGAAAATAACCAAGCTTGTAGTTGATTTGGTCAAAACAGCACACCGTTATCTCACCTGTTAAGATGAAACGACGAGCCGTAACGGTACTGTTAAGACAAAACGACGTCGTTTTATCTAAAGTTTTTGTTTGCAAAAATTACCAAAATATACCTGAACTTTTTAATTTTGGCCAAACAATACCTGAACTTTTTAGTTTTGGCAAAAAATACTTAAACTATAGAGCTACCCAAAAAATACAAACCCAAAAAATTGGTAATAATTTCACACCACAAGCCTTTAAACTCACATGTTGCATTGAAAACGTACTTTACCACTAGGCTATCTCGATAATTCGAATATTATTTAAAACAACTAATATATCAACTTAATAGTTCATATATAAATAAGAACTCAATTAACTGAACCCGAGATTAATGAGATTTTCCGTTTTTTGCATTCTCCGTTTTCTAAGTAACTTCTTTAAATAAAAAGAGAGTCACTTGGGCCGTCAAAACTTTCGGTCTTCTTTATGAAAATTGCACAAATAACCTCCAATGACTTTCCATTGACATTTGAATTGCCGTTGACCATATCTCGAGACAGGGTATTACAGTCGACTGGAAAGTATACCAGAAGATCTCATTAATCTTGGGTTCAGTTAATTGGGTTCTTATTTATATATGAACTATTAAGTTGATATATTAGTTGTTTTAAATAATATTCGAATTATCGAGATAGCCAAGTGGTAAAGTACGTTTTCAATGCAACATGTGAGTTCAAAGGCTTGTGGTGTGAAATTATTTCCAAACCCAATTTTTTGGGTTTTTATATTTTGGTTAGCTCTATAGTTTAGGTATTGTTTGGCCAAAATTAAAAAGTTCAGGTATTGTTTGGCCAAAATTAAAAAGTTCAGGTATATTTTGGTAATTTTTTCAAACAAAAACTTTGGATAAAACGACGTCGTTTTGTCTTAACGGAACCGTTAACGGCTCATCGTTTCATCTTAACATGTGAGATAACGGTGTGCTGTTTTGGCCAAGTCAACTACAAGTTTGAGTATTTTTGAAAAGTCAATCAAAGTTGAAGTATTTTTTGGCCAGCTCTGTAATTCAGGTATTTTTTTTGCCAGAATGAAATAGTTCGGATATTGTTTGACATTTTTCCCAATTATAATTTGATACACTTCCATTTTAATATTTTTTTATTAATATCCAAAGTTATCTTCAATATAAATAAACTCCAAAGAAACCAACGATTAATTGATTTAACATGTACAAATTGGTTGGGTTTTTGTTTATTAAATTTCTCAACACGAAATGGTTTATCATGGATCAGTTGAATTAGATCACATTATTTCGATTAGATCTGGGCATTCGAGCATTCGGGTCGGGTCCGGGTCAGATCCTCGCAGGTTCTGGGTCTAACGTGTATAGAAATATAAAACCCATTTAAGAATCTGTATATTTTGGGGTTTGGTTCGGGTCGGGTCTTCTCGGGTCCGGGTCGATTCGGGTCTGCTAGTGACATACCTGCAAAAAGACCCGCATTTCACAGGTACCATTCGGGTTTGGATATTTACAGGTTTTTTGGGTATTTTTGGGTATAAAATACCCAAAACCTGTAATTACCTGAAAAAACCTGTAAAAATATCTGAAAACTACATAATTTATCAAGTTATATCGGATCATACGGGTCATATCAGGTCTTATCGGATCTTATGGTCGGTTACTAACAGGTTTTAACAGGTTACTAACAATTAACAGGTTCTAATAATTACTTAGTATATTATTTACAGGTTTAAACGGGTACCCGAAAGACCTGTGGGTAAGACTCAGACCCGAAGCTATACCCGTGGGTCTTCGATCATGATACCCAAAAGGTTCTAAACTTTGGACCCGGACCCGACCCAGACCCAAATTTATTTGGATCGGTTCATGTTCGGATCTTCGGGTCCATTCAAAAATGCCCAGACCTAATTTTGATTAAGTGATGTCTAAATTTCTCCCTGTTTTTTTGGGTCAACATCCTATTTTTCTTCCTCACAATATGCATATTGCAGTATATTAGTTGGGCCACATGAACTATGTTTGATTACTAAACTAGACTGTAACTGGACTATTGGCAATAGGTCTGAATATCAGAAAAATGTGATTCAAAATTACATTTTCTGTTTAAAACCACAAATGAAAACCAAATTTAACTTTTCCAACAAATAAAAGAGCTAAACGAAGTAATGAGGATTACAGGAAAAATGTTTTCTCTCTCTACGTGTTCTCATGGCGATTGTGAAGCGATTCCCGACAAGTGACTCACCCCTTCAAAGGCGGTGATTTCCTTCTTTTCATCCTCTCTGATGAAATGTTCTCTCTTCTCAACTCTTAACGACAATCCTACTCCCTCAGTGATGGATCGAGAGTGTGGTTTTTGATGCATAAATTGAACTTGGGGTTTGATAGAGCCCCACCCAAGCTCTCTGTCTAAGCTACGAAGACGCGAGATGCTATTCATCGATTAAGTATCGTTGTCCAAGGCTTGAATCCTCTGCATCAAAATCCGTCTGGAATTAGGGTGGTGATGCCTCGCGCATGGCGACTGGAAGGGCGCATCAACAATCAGATTAACGAAGACGGTACTGTTCAATTCTATTTCCAGCACGAGCACCACCTCTTGACTGTCTTGGAGAATGAACCGTGGAGTTACCGGGGATGGATGGTGGTTGTCGACCGTTGGTCTCGCCGTCAAGCTCCTGATTTTCTTCAGCTTATTACGTTTTGGGTCAAGATCGACAATATCCCAGACGACTCCGGTGAAGATCGAGCTACCCTTGATGTTGGTAGTGCCCTCAGAAATGTTGACGATGTCCGTATCAACCAGCCTACAAGAGATCAGCCAGGATTGGTGTGGATTCGAGTAGTCATGAATGCCTATAGGCGACTAATCTTTGTCCACTTTATCCGTTTTGACTCCTATGGAGATCCGGTTCTTGTCCGCTTTACTTATGATCGCCTCCGGCGTTTTGTGCTGCTTGTGGTAGCTTGACCCATGATCTTGACGATTTGTGATGTCCCTGCTCCTCCTACCCCTGCTGTTTTCCCTCTCCACGCTCATCCTCCATCTCCGCCTGCTCTCCATCCTTCGCCGGAGCACGACATCGCCATTCCTGTTCCAAAAGTCCAGCCGGCTGAGGACCCAATTGATGATACCGTAGGCTCTAACAACAGCCTTCCTGAGTATGCTGCTAACTTGGTCCTTACTGGAACTGATCTCCTCCAACTAATACCAGATACCACAGCTCCTCCTCTTCTTGATGACCCCCCAATAGTGTTTGAAATTGGTTCCTCTTCAGCTCATCCAGTTCAAGGCACTAAACGTAAAGCCGAGACAGAGGCCGAAGCTGAATCATCGTCTAACCGTTAGAAGACCTCTGGTGCTTTTTTGGGTGATGATGCAGGTATGGTGGCGCCCCCTCAGCCACCACTCCCGCCATGAGGCTATTCCATTGGAATTGTCAAGGCACTCCCCAGGCCCCTTGTTGCCTTATTTATACCTTCTATGTACCCATGGTCTTTCCACCTTGCTTACACATGCGGCTCAGGAAAAGTTTATCCACAGTTTAAGGCAAGTCGTCGTGGCCCATGTTTCTCTCACTTGCTCTTTGTCGACGACTCGTTACTCTTTTGCCAGGCTTCTCTAGTTGATTTTCAACACCTCCTTCATCTTTTCAACCTTTATTCAGAGGCGTCAGGTCAGTATGTCAACTTTAGCAAATCAGCCATTATGTTTGGGAAAATGATTTCACCAGAACTTCAAACATCAATTTCCTCACTTACTGGTATCTCTAAGCTTGGTGGCTTTGGTCGGTACTTAAGACTACTATAAACCGTTGGACGATGTAAATTTGATGCCTTATCCTATATCGCTCAGCGTGTTCAGCACAAATTGGAAAACTGGACTTCCCGCTTCCTCTCTCCTGCAGGCCATGAGGTGTTGCTCAAATCAATGGTTACAACTTTACCGACTTATTATATGTCTTGTTTCCTACTACCTCGAAAACTCACTGCTCAACTAACCAGCCTTATGAGACACTTCTGGTGGTCTAAAACTAAGGAACAACACAAGCTTAATTGGGTTTCCTGGGACCGATTGACTCTGCTCAAACAATATGGCGGTATGGGTTTCAAGGACCTCCATAAATTCAACATTGCTCTTTTAGCAAAAAAGAGTTGGCGCCTCCTTACCCAACCTTCTTCTCTCATTGCTCGGTTTTTCAGTGCGAAATACTACGGTAAGCATTCGGTTTTGGACTCCCACCTTGGCTCTCGTCCTAGTCATGCTTGGCGTAATATCTGTCAAGGCACATTATTGCTCCAGCAAGGGCTCCATGGCGTGTGGCCACATGTGAATCTATTCGTCTGTGGCAAGATCCATGGCTTGATCAGCCCCTCGCCCTGCTAAGATTTGGCCTCATACTTTCCCCTCTGATCTCAAGGTCTCTTCTCTTTGTCATCCCTCTGAAGCATGCTGGAATCCCCAGGCGCTGCGTGACTTTCTTCTTCCGGAGAATCGTTCACTAGTCCTCCATATTCATCCATCTCTGAAAAAGTGTCTGATAAACCCTTTGGAACTTTACGTCCTCGGGAGACTATTCCGTTAAATCTGGTTATCACCAGTTAGTCAAATCCTCGGTTCCTCTGGATCGTGAATCCAGTCTTCGCTCCCGCCTCTGTAAAGTGCTCTGGCAGATGAATATCCCCCCACCAAACTTAAACACTTATGGTGGAAAGTTCTCCATAATGCCTATTGCTGATGCACTGGCCAAGCGAAAACTTCGAGTACATAACAAGTGCCTTCTGTGTGGAGATCATCCTGAGACGATTCCTAATCTTTTTTCTCAGTGTCGTGTTGCCCGCGAGATTTAGGAGCTCTCCTCGATTGCCCTGTCGAGTCAACAGCTCAATCCAAATCCTTCCATCCTCATTGTCTTTCAATCTCTTATGTCAGTTGATCCTTCAGCCCTGCACCATCGCTACTTGTTTCCTTTCATTGGTTGGAAACTCTGGAAAGCGCATAATGATCTTCTGTTCCGCAACTCTCGATGGCACATTGTGGACATTTTACATTCGGCCATCACTGATTATACATTGTGGCATGAAGCTAACTTAGCTTCTTCCCACATTACTATGCAACATGATATGTCTCGCCTGCCTATCCCATCTACGTTTCAGGAAGTTCTTCAAGCCTCCCAGTCCTATTGTTGCTGTGTTGATGCATCATGGATCGACACTAGATCTTCTGTAGGCATTGCTTGGACCCTTCATTCAGCTCGAGGTGATTACCTTCTGCGTGCTTCGACTTCTACCGCCCCTCTTTATTACAGTTTAGAGGCTGAGGCTCATGCACTCTGAGAAGCGATTCTCCATATGAAACAGCTTGGTTATCGTAATGTTACTTTATTTGGAGATGCTTCCCCTGTTTACCGCCCTCTCATGGCTCCGCATCGAGTTCTTCCTCTTCATGCAGTTCCCCTTTCCAAGAAATGTTTATATCCTCAGCTCTATAACCTTGAAACTTAATGACATCAATTACTTGATGTGGAAAACTCAGTTTGAGTCACTCCTTTCCAGTCAAAGACTCATCGGCTTCACTAACAGAAGTGTCACGCCTCCTGAAGAACCAATCCACTGTATGAGTCTTGGTTATGTACATACCATTTGGTCAAATCATGGCTATTCGGTACCTTGTCTGAAGACGTTCTTGGCTATGTCCATAACCTTACTACTAATTGTGAGATCTGGCTTTCGTTGGCTGAAAACTATATAAAAAAATATTGTCTCGAGAGTTCTCTCTTCGACGCAATCTACAATTTCTTACCAACAAAGGCAAGTTGTTTGCAGTGTATTGTCGTGAGTTCAAGACTCTTTGTGATGCTCTAAGCTCCATTGGCAAACAAGTTAAAGAGTCTATCAAGATTTGTGGGTTTCTAAATGGTACAAGCAAAGAGTACGATCCAATCACCACGATGATACAAATCTCTCTCACCAATTTTCCACAACTAACGTTCAATGATGTTTACTCTCAGATTCAAGAATTTGACAATAAGCTTCAGTCATATAATGACTCTGCTTCTGTCAATCCTAATGCCGTGTTCAACTCTGAGGTGCATAGAAAAGATTACAGTGAGAACTACAATCCCAACTACTCAAGAGGCAGATGACGCTTCAGTCAAAACCGAGGTCGTGGAGGTTATTTGTCCAGGGTTAGATGTTTTTTCACAACACCAAACTACTCCTACTAACAATGGTGAGAGGCCTACTTGCCAATTCTGTGGACGAATCGGGCACATTTATCTCAAGTGCTACAATCGTTTTGATAATAACTACCAGAGTCTATCAGCTTTCTCAAGTCTCAGGACCTCATATGAAACAAGCAAGGAGTGATACCCGGATTTAGGAGCTTTTGCACATGTTACAGCCACAACATCTGGTCTCCAAAACCTCACACCCATATGAAGGAAATGATACAATGTTAGTAGGATATGGTACGTATCTGCCCGTTACTCATATTGGTTCTTCTAACATCACTATCTTCACAGGTAATCTTCCATTACACGAAGTGTTGGTCTGTCCTCTTATACAAAATCCCTTTTGTCAGTATCAAGGTTGTGTGGTGACTACCCATGTGGAGTCTATTTTTGATTCTAATAAAGTATGTGTTATTGATGTGAACACTTAGAAAGTGGTGTCCAAGGGCCCTCAGCGTAATGGATTATATGTTTTGGAGAATCAAGAGTTTGAAACTTTCTTTTCAAACCACCAATGCACAACAAGTGAAGATGTTTGGCACTATCGGTTAGGACACTCAAACTCAAATATTCTTCAGAAACTCAGAGCTAGCAAGGAAATATATATTAATATGAGCATATCAACAAACATTGTGAGCCTTGCCATATGGGAAAGAGTAGAAGGCTTCAGTTTTTTTTCTTCTGATACTAGAGATTTGAGACCCTTAGATCGAATACACTGTGATCTATGGGGTCCTTCACCAGTTGTATCAAATCAAGGATTCAAATATTATGTTGTTTTCATTGATGACTACTCCCGTTATTCATGACTCTACCATATGCGTGATAAGTCTAATTTCTACTTTTTATTCACGGCCTTCCAAACCTTAGTAGAGAATCAATTTAATGCAAATATCAAGGTTTTTCAGTCTGATGGTGGAGGAAAGTTCACTAGCAATCAGATGAACCTTCACTTAGTAGGAAAAAGGAATCAAGCATCAAATTTCATGTTCATACACACCCAAAAATGGGGTTGCAGAGAGAAAGCAAAGACATGTCATGGAACTGTCACTCTCAATGATGTTTCACTGTCATCTGCCTCTTCATCACTGGGTTGAAGCATTTTTCACAGCATCTTACATTGGAAATCTACTACCATCTACCACCATTGTCAACAAAAGTTCATATGAAAAGAAGCCTAATTATCCTTGAGGTATGCTTGCTATCCATGTTTAAGACCACTCATTGATCACAAGTTTGACCCGAAATCCTTGCAATGTGTCTTCCTTGGCTACTGCTCAAATCATAAAGGGTACATATGTTTATTCCCACCAACCGGAAATGTGTACATAAACTGTCATGTTATATTCGATGAAGAAGTCTTTCCTTAAAAAATATCAATAAAAGTCTTATGGGCCACACTATGAGAGCTCTCTTCTTAAAGCTTGTAAACAAGCAACATTGGCTCCTGAATCTCAGACAGAAGGACAAATCTGCAGAGCTTTACCAAATCCTATTGTTCTTCAACTAATAATTCCACAACCGGCTTTTTTTTAAACAATTATTAAGATGCTCAGGTTGCCATTGAGTGTTCGTTTTCAGGTTGAGGAGCTGGTTCTTGTTGAATTGCCTCTGCCTCATAATTGTTGTTTGGATCAGCTAAGGAACTCAGAAACTGAATATACGGTATGTCCTACTAGCCTCTAAACTATTCATTGATGAACCAAAGACTATAGTTACTGCTATGAAACATCCTGGTTTGAGTTAGGCTGTCTTTGATGAAATGGGGACGATCGACATGTTACATACTTGGTCTCTGGTTCCGCAAATAGAGGAAATGAATGTGTTAGGCTGTAGATGGGTGTTCAAGGGAAAAGGGAAGCCAGATTGGACTCTTGATAAACTCAAGGCGAGGCTGGTAGCAAAGAATTTCAATCAGGATGTGGGACATGATTACTTGGAAACATTCAGTCCAATGGTAAGAATATCTACCACAAGACTTGTTCTGGAGATTGCTAAAAAAAAGGGATGGAATATCAAACAATTGGATGTTTCAAATGCTTTTTTTCTCCATGGGGAATTACAGGAACCAATTTATATGAAACAACCACATGGGTTCGAGGATCATGATAAGCCTAATCATGTATGTGATATATCATGGTTTTTACCGGTTTTATGCCATGATATAAGTCTGTTTCAGTGTCTTTTGGTGTTCTTTTAGAGTCCTTTACAGGTGTTATTAGGTACACGCACGTTTGGAGCAGAAGTGTAGATTTTGGAGCTATTTGGTGCATACTGGAGATTTGACCCGAGAGGTGAAGCTCACTGTCCAGATTTGAGATCTGTGTCGATCGTTGCACACCTGCATCGATCGATTCACAACGTGTTGGGCCAGATTCTCGGCGGTTTAATGAAGAATGATGATATTGCCAAGTTGCCCAGAAGTTCCAGATATTTACACAGAAGCCCCAAGTCGTGTTTTAGCTATTTAATTAGGGTTTTAACTTCAGTTTTAGATACGCTATCATAACTTAGAGTATAGAGTTTTTAGAACTTTTGGGGCTGATCTGATCATGTACTATACTTTGTTTTGGAGAAGTTTTCAAACCCCTTTTATTATTCTAATCTCTTTTATGATATCTATTAATTCATTGATTATGTCTTCATATTCCATGTCTGAGTAGTTTCATAGTTAGGTTTAGGGTTTCTCATAGGGATTTCATGACTTGCTAGATATAATTAATTCAGTTAAGGATTCACATCAATAGAATGTTCTTCAAACTAAATTGTGTTTAATGCTAGTTCTAACCTGATCACTTAGAATCTAGATCTTAGGTTGCTAAATACGACACGACAGTGTGGTTTAGAATCTGAACTATTTAGGTTGAGCAATTTAATTACTCGCAAAGGAATTTGGTTTAATTAGATTGTGAACATATCGAACTTGGAATTAAAGCTGGTTTAATCTGTTAGTAATTGCAAAGGAATTTGGATTGCTGCACTTAGACTTAGAGAATTCTCGCAACGACAATTGGTTAATTCTATATTTGTGTTTGAGTTCTAGAACTGAGCTTAGTTAGATCCTGACTGAATGATTTATCTGCTTGTCTGATTTTCTGAGAACGCCATAGACTTAGCGCCCTTAGTTTATTGCTTACAACCACAACCTGCTACTGATTTACTTTCTTGCTTGCTCTTTTTAGTTATTCAATACAATTTGCTTTTTGCTTTCTCCTAGTTTTAATCTCTTTAGTTCTTAATCCTATCGTTGCCTAGAGTCCTCGTGGATTCGATCCCTAAGTACTACATTGATATACTGTGCACTTGCAGTTAGTATAGGGTAAAACTTACGACCTATCAAGTTTTTGGCGCCGTTGCCGGGGACTCTTAGAGTCTTCGATAGCTTCGAACTTAGGGTTTTTACTAGGATTTTTATTTTTATTTTTTTGTTTACTGATTTTTTCTCTGTTTTCTCTCTGTCGCAGGTTTCATAATCGTATAGCATCGACCGTTGCACCTTCCGTGTCGATCGATACTAGGCGATTGGAGTTGTATCGATCGTTGCACTGCTAGCATTGATCGTTGCTTAGCGATTACAGACGGTTTATGCAGACGCGTGATACCAGAAGTAATCCGAACACTAATCTCGTAAACCTCAAACTTGAAGAAATTGCTAGACTAGAGAGGACTAACAGAAGAGTTCGAAGAACAAGGATGGTTGTTGTTGAACGTGTGATCATAAAGCCTGATGCTCAAGGTACCCTGAGGGACCGACACAACAATCCGTACAATGCTGCTGGAGAACCGATAGATGCTGAAGGGAATGTTATCCCTGATCCTCCAGAGCAACCACAACAACAGGAGCAGAACCAAGGACAAGGCCAAAGACATGGCCAAGGTAGACAGATGGTTGTCCATGAGAGGACTTTAGCTGACTATAACCGTTCGGATGAGTTTCATGATAACCGGTCAGCTCTTGTACATCCTGATTTTGAGAGGAATGATTTTGAGATCAAGACCATCTACTACTCTCTCCTGAGGCAGAAAGCCTTCCATGGCTCTCCAAGTGAGCAGCCGATGGATCACATAGATGAGTTTGAGGACATAGTCACCGGAATTAAGTACGATGGAGTGAGCCAAGACTATATGTTCCTCAAGCTTTTCCCCTACTCTCTGGCTGGAGATGCTGCAGCCTGGCTGAAACAACTTCCATCTGGGACGTTTGTTACTTAGGCAGCTCTGAAGAGAGAGTTTCTGCGACACTTCTACGATGATGCTCGCTCTGATCAGTCCAGGCAAGACATTCTCATCTTCACCCAAGGTCCGACAGAGCCTCTTAAGACAGCCTGGATGAGGTTTAAGAAGTACCAACGTGACTGCCCGCATCATGGATTCACTGAGGTAACGCTATTAGGCATCTTCTTTAGAGGTATAGATCTTCCATATCAGACTGCGTTGGACAACTCTAGCAATGCCAACTTTAACACTAGGACTCCTGCTCAAGCTAAGCAGTTGATAGATAATTTAGTAAGCAGTAATAGCTGCAAGACTACTGATGAGAGAAGGAAGAAGTCCGGTGGAAAGATGGAGAATTCTGAGATAGCTGATATTAGATCTAAGTTGGACACTGTTTGCAATCTTCTAGCTGGGAAGAAAGCTGTCCACTTTGCTCAAGATGTTGAGATGATCAATGATGAAGAAGATGGCCACGAAGAGGATGTGAATTACATCGGAGGATCTGGTTTCCAAGGAAACAGGTTTGGTAATCAGTCTGGTAATAGGTTCTTCAATGGAGGACAGAAGAGTGCTTTCAACAGCAACCAAAACTCTTCTTGATTTGGACAGACTAGTGGATTTCAGAAACCTTTCCAACAAGGTAATCAGAGGACTTATGGATCTTTTCTCTTACCAAGCACCTCCTGTAGCTAGTACTCATGAGAGTAAGATGGAGGCAATGATGGAGCAGCTGCTGGAAGGACAAACTAAGATTGCTGTGGACTGCAACAAGAAGTTGGATGTTGTTTATGAGGATCTCAATGGGAAGTTTGAGTCTCTAAACACTCATGTGAAGCAATTGGACACTCACGTGAGCCAAATTTCAAGCTCCATCAAAGGAAAGAGTGTTGTAGACACCCATATTAAGGCCTGGTCAGTGTACATTGATGATGGATCACACCTAGGTGAAAGATTTGAGCTTAATACAGTTGAACTGGTTGAAGAAGCTGAAATTTCTGATTTTGAGGAAAATCTCTCGGGTGGAATCTGTGAAAATTTGACTGCATCGATCGATGCACCCTTAGCGTCGATCGTTGCAAGGCGTGGACAGACAGATTCACAGGATTCTTATGAAATTGATGCAGATTCAGAGCTTAACCGTTTATTCCCTGGAGTGTCTGAGATAACTCAACAAGAGATTTATGCACAATCTATTCGATTGTATCCTAAGGTGTTTGAGGTAATCCAACAAGAGATTGATGAGCTTGAAGAGCTAGAAAAGATTGGTGAAGAGTTGGAAGAAATTCCACCATCTGATGATCCACCTTACCACCCTTGTGTGCAGAGATATTTGGGTAAGATGTTTCCTTTGGATGAAGAGCTAAAAGATTGGGTTATAGTTGTTCCTCAGCATATAAGTGATGTGCTATTCACTAAGGTTCCTAAGAAGCTACCTGATCCTGGGATTTTTGTGCTGAGTTGTTCTATCTTCGAGGATGGTTTTAAGCGCTCTCTTTGTGATTTAGGAGCTGCTGGAAGTCTCATGCCATACTCTGTGGCAGAGAAGCTGGGTATGATGGATTTTTCACCCACTAGGACCTCTCTTGTCCTAGCTAATCAGTCAGTAAGGATTCCGGAAGGAGTTCTTGAGGACGTCCCAGTGAGAGTTGGAAACTACTTGGTTCCGACAGACTTTTTGGTTCTTAAGTACCACAGTGAGCAGGATGATGCGTTGATATTGGGTAGACCGTTCTTGGCTACCGCTGGAGCAGTGATAGATGTGAGACACAGCTTGATAGATCTGTTGGAATTGTGTCCAGTAATCTCGGTACTGTCTCTAGAATGTAAGAGTATGTCAATGATCAGACATAAGTCATATAATACTGGGGGTCATGATGGCTTGCTAGAGTCCGCTCATGATCTATAAGTCTTGGACTTATTGCCTTTATTATATGATCCCATATGGGTCACACGCCTAAGCTAACAGGAAAATGTGTAGGAACGGTTTAGCAGAAGTACAGTAAAAGTGCTAGGCATTTACTGTACTTAGAGAGAATAAAAGGTTTAGCCACTGTGCATCGATCGATGCATAAGGTGCAACGATCGATGCAGTGCGCAAACACCGACGAGTCAATTGGTATTTGGGCCAAATGGCCCAAACGGAACAGGACGAGTTTTGTGTCATAAAACTCGAGTTTCAGACTGATTAACCATATACTCGAGCCGTAAACTCTCTCTCTCTGCGCCGAGTTCCCCTTGTGGTCTAGCAGCTGTTTCCTGTGAAAGCGTGTGTGAACCTTTGGAGGATTCATCCCTCGGTGTTTCTCTGATCTCAGACATACCATCCATTTCCGCTGCAATAACAGGTATAAGGTGAGATCATCATTTGTTTCTATTCTGAGAAGAACCTAGATCGCATGTTTAGGATAATCTGAATCTGGAATTGAATCAGGATTAATCTAAACGTTCCAACAGTGGTATCAGAGCTTTAGGTTCTGGTTTTTCTTGTTTTAGATTCATGTTTAGGTTGTTTATTCTGTTTAGAAGTGTTTTGAATCCATTACTGATAAGAAAAACACTTAAAAACAAGAATTGAATCCTAAACAAACTGTTTAAAAATCGCATGACCAAACTATATTGATTTGGTATGTGATCTAAACTGATTTTGCATCGACTGAGATCGCATTGCATCGATCGATGCAATGCAAGGATCGATCGTTGCAGTCGCGAGAGATTGACCGCGATCGCATGGATCGTTCAAACGATCGCATGGATCTCGCGAGAATCTCTCGGCCAAACCTGATAACCGTTCGTGCACGCGTGAGAGCATCGATCGATGCAGGATCGATGAACGATCGTTGCAGGATCGATGCTGTGAGCATCGATCGATGCGGTTAGGGTTTTGGCTCGGTTTAATTTAATTAAAATTAAACGTCTCGGTTTAATAAACAGATTTGATAATTTTATCATGTCTGGTTAAACCGGGATAAGAAATCCAATGTCGAAAGAATTATTGGATTGAGTGCCTAAACCAGGAATTTCTAATTTGATTTGGTTGGACCAAATAAATTGAGAAAATCCGGTTTAGTAAATAACCGGTTGACAATTGTGGTCATCGTAGTAATTAAAACTTGGTTAGACCAGTTTTAATGAACCAGACCGGTTATGTCAAATAATTGGACAATTGGGTCATGTCTTGGACATGGACAAATTCTTGGGCCTCGGGCCAAGAAGTTAAAACAATTGGGCAAATTATTTGAGTCTTTCTTCAGATCAATTTAAAATTTATTTTATAAAATTATAAAGTCGATTTTAAATTAAAGTTTCCGAAATTTTTGAAATTAGATAGTTTCTTAAAATAGAAGTTTCTGAATTTGCGGGTTTTGGATTTTAAGAAATTTCCAATTTTAGAAAGTTTCCGAAAATAGTAGGTTTCCAAAATAGAAAGTTTCCCGAAATAGTAATCTTCTATTTTGGGAATGGAATTTTAATAAACCTACGAACCTCAAATAATATCAAGCGTTGGATGTCTTGTCCAGGCTATGTCAGCTGTCAAAGCCCATTCAATTGTATTCATGGCCTTACAGTGTGAGGGTGTCTGCTTTTGCGTGGGTAAGGCGGTTTGTGATTCATAAATGTCATTGGGAGTCCCAGACATTAATGATTACATGACTGTATAGTCTGGTTTTCTTGACTAGGCCATCGGGAGTCCCGGGCCTTGAGACATCAGAGTGAATTGGGCCTCGGGTCCAGATTCACAACCAAGAGTTATGTCACGGATATAATTAGCCGATATAGGGCTTACCGATATAAGCTAAGGTTGGGTGACGGCCAGTGGCCCACTTTAATCTTAGTTATATGTGGATCTTGGAATCATTATATTCTATTGAGGGTAACTGATGTTATTGAATATAATGCATGATTAATCATATTATATTTTAATACGAGATTAATCATTTTGAACATTTAACTAATAACCTTTTTATTTATATATTTCAGATATGACTACTACAAGCACACAAAACACATTCTCGATCCGGTCTGTTCTCGAGAAGGAGAAGCTGACTGGAACGAACTTCCTGACGTGGTCAAGGAACTTGAGGCTGGTCCTCAAGCAGGAGAAGAAGGACTATGTCCTTCGTGATCCCCTCCCCGAGAGGCCTCTTGCCAATGCCGCCAGGACTCTGCACAATGCTTGGGAAAAGCATTCGTCAGATGAAAATGATGTCTATTGCCTGATGTTGGTGACAATGACTCCTGAGCTGCAAAAACAGTTCGAAAGTGTATTGTCTCCCATCGAGATAATGGCAAGCCTGAAATCGCTTTTTCAGGAGCAGGCTAGGACTGAGAGGTTTCAAACAGTAAAGAACCTCTTGGACTGCAAGTTGGCTGCGAATGCGGCAGTGAGTCCTCATGTCTTGAAGATGATGGGTTATCTCGATCATCTTCAGAAACTCGACTGCCCAATCAGCCAGGAACTTGCCTGCGACATCATTCTGCAGTCTTTACCTGCAAGCTATGATCAGTTCATTCTGAACTTTAACATGCATGGCTTGAGTAAGACACTACCTGAGCTTCACGGAATGCTCAAGACTGCAGAGCCCAACTTGAGGAAAACCGCCAAGGACCCCAATGTGCTTATGGTGCAGAAGGGCAAGGGGTTTAAGAAATCCTCTGCTAAGGATAAGGGAAAGGCCAAGGCTGTCCAAGTCACGGACAAGGACACGCCAAAGCCCAAGCCCAAGTCCAAGGCTGGGCCTACTGACATGTGCAGGTTCTGTAAAGAACTGGGGCATTGGAGAAGAGATTGTAAGAAATTCCAGGAAGGTCTAAAGGAATTGAAGAAGAAGACTTTCGAGACTTCTTCATCAGGTATTTTTGTTATAGAAGTTAATACAACTACTTCTGATAATACCTCATGGGTCATGGATACTGGTTGTGGGGCTCATATTTGTACTAATATGCAGGCACTCAGCAACAGTAGAAGGCTGAAGCAAGGACAAGTGGAGCTACGAGTTGGGAATGGAGCGAAAGTTTCAGCACTAGCTGTAGGCACATACTTGTTGTCTTTACCTTCGGGATTGATTTTAGAACTGAATAATTGTTATTTTGTACCTGCTATAAGCAGAAATATTATTTCAATTTCTTTGTTGGATTTGGAAGGTTATGATTTTTCAGTTAAGAATAAATTATGTTCCTTCAATCGCAACAATTTGTTCTATGGTTCTGCCCCTCTTTCGAATGGGCTTTACATACTCGATCAATCTGCGCCAATTTATAACATTAATACAAAACGGTTTAAACCTAATGAGGAAAACCGAACGTTTCTATGGCATTGTCGTTTAGGGCACATCAGCGAGAAACGCATCAAGAGGCTCCATTCGAATGGACTTCTTGGCTCATTTGACTTTGAGTCATGTGAGAAATGCGAATCATGCATGATGGGCAAAATGACACGGGCCCCCTTTAATAAACCTAACGAGAGGGCCAGTGACTTATTGGGCCTGATACACACTGATGTGTGTGGCCCAATGTCCACAAATGCAAGAGGAAACTATCAGTACTTCATTACCTTCACTGATGATTTCAGTAGGTATGGATATGTTTATTTGATGAAACATAAGTCTGAATCTTTTGAAAAGTTCAGAGAATTCCAAAATGAAGTACAGAACCAACTTGGCAAAAGCATTAAGGATCTTCGGTCTGACCGAGGAGGAGAATACTTAAGCCAGGAATTCAGTGATCATCTGAGAGAGTGTGGGATTGTATCCCAACTCACTCCTCCTGGAACACCTCAATGGAATGGTGTGTCTGAGAGGAGAAATCGGACCTTATTGGATATGGTTCGATCTATGATGAGTCACACAGACCTTCCAATATCCCTTTGGGGATATGCTCTGCTAACAGCAATGTTCACTCTAAATAGAGCGCCATCAAAAGCAGTAGCAAAGACACCATATGAATTATGGACTGGAGAAGCTCCAGTGCTGTCTTATCTCAGAATTTGGGGTTGTGAAGCTTATGTCAAGAGATTAATCTCAGACAAGCTTACACCAAAATCTGATAAATGCTATTTCATTGGTTATCCACGGGAAACCAAGGCTTATTACTTCTATCTACGTTCCGAGAACAAGATTTTTGTTGCCCGGGATTGTAACTTTCTTGAGAGGGAGTTTCTCTCTAAGAAAGACAGTGGGAGTAAGGTACTGCTTGAAGAAATTCAAGATGAACAGGATACTGCCCAACCTAATGAGGAAGAGCAGCAGGAGGACCTACAAGAAATTGTAGAGCCTGAACCTGTAGTACCTGAAGTTCGAAGATCCGGGAGGATCCGTCACGAACCCGAGAGATATCAAGGATTCCTCGTGACTAACTGTCATGATCTTTTGATCATTGATGGTGATGAACCATCGAACTTCAATCAAGCCATGATGGGCCCAGATTCCTCTAAGTGGCGCAAGGCCACTGATTCCGAAATGGACTCCATGTCGGTCAACCAAGTTTTTTCGTTGGTTGACTTACCCGCTGGTGTAAAAGCCATCGAGTGCAAATGGATCTTCAAGAAGAAGATTGACGTGGATGGAAATGTCCAGATTTATAAAGCCAGGTTGGTGGCAAAAGGTTTCAGACAAGTTCACGGTGTGGACTACGATGAAACCTATTCACCAGTGGCTATGATGAAATCTATTCGGATTCTACTAGCAACTGCAGCTTTTCATGATTATGAAATTTGGCAGATGGACGTGAAAACCGCCTTCCTGAATGGTATTCTGGAAGAGGATGTGTATATGACACAACCTGACGGTTACATAGATCCGAAGAATGCTGGGAAAGTATGCAAGCTTCATAAATCCATTTATGGATTGAAGCAAGCATCGAGGAGCTGGAATCTTCGTTTTGATGAAGCGATCAAGCAATTTGACTTCATCAGAAACGAAGAAGAACAATGCGTGTATAAGAAATCTAGTGGGAGCAAGATTGTATTTCTTATTCTGTATGTCGATGACATACTGCTTCTCGGAAACGACGTTCCAATGCTAAAGTCCGTAAAAGACTGGCTTGGAAGTTGTTTTTCCATGAAAGACATGGGTGAAGCCGCATACGTTCTTGGAATTAGGATCTATCGGGATAGACCTAAGAGGCTGATAGGCTTGTGTCAAGACTCATACATTGACAAAGTCCTACAAAGATTCAACATGAAAGATTCCAAGAAGGGCTTCACGCCAATGGTACATGGCACAACGCTAAGCAAGAAGCAGAGCCCTACGTCGGCTGCTGAGCTTGAGCGCATGAAGAATATTCCTTATGCATCTGCAATAGGATCTGTCATGTATGCCATGATCTGTACTCGTCCTGATGTTGCTTATGCATTGAGCATGACGAGTAGATACCAGTCAAATCCAGGTGAAAACCATTGGATTGCCGTAAAGAATATCTTGAAGTATCTAAGACATACTAAGGATAAATTCTTGGTGTACGGTGGAAGTGATGTGCTTAAAGTCAGTGGATTCACGGACGCAAGTTTCCAGACAGACACAAATGATTTCCGGTCACAGTCCGGTTATGTCTTTTGTCTGAATGGCGGTGCAGTAAGTTGGAGAAGCTCCAAGCAGGACACCGTTGCTGATTCCACTACAGAAGCTGAATATATCGCCGCCTCAGAAGCAGCGAAGGAAGCTGTTTGGATACGAAAGTTCATTATGGAACTAGGTGTGATACCAGATGCGGCTGAGCCTCTGGCGCTATTTTGTGACAACAATGGTGCTATAGCTCAGGCAAAGGAACCAAGATCACACCAGAAATCCAAGCATGTTCAAAGAAGATATCACTTGATACGTGACATCGTTAATAGAAAGGAAGTCAAGATCAGCCGAGTTCCGACAGATGATATTGTCGCTGATCCGTTGACAAAGCCACTCCCAAGACCTAAGCTCGAGTTCCTGACTGAAGCTGTAGGCATTAGAAACATTGAAATGTAATCTAAATTTGAGTGGGAGTTTTGTGAGCTTTATTTTAGTTATTTGATATGTTCTTGTAAAACATTATTTTATGTTTAATGAAATTATTATTTCAAGATTATTTTAACTGTGATGAAATAATCGTTCCAAAATGATATGAAGCATTTTATAGGTCATCAAAGTAAGTGACTTGATCTTGAGTCATCAAAGTCATTTAGCTTGATCATGAGACCCTATATTTGATAAATGTTTTATATCATCCTGTCCCTAGTCGAAGGTTGTTGAAACTGGAACACCAACAACCGTGTGAGACTGGATTGGTACGTGACTTATGACAAAGTCTCAGTGTGTCATAGATGCGCGGCATCAAAGTCAGTACATAGGTGCATGTTGGGAACATACGACCGGACAAGACCCGCTTATAAGAACTCTTCAGGATATTTATATCTGTGTCATAAGAGATTCTTACTACGACTATAGAGTATAGTCCTTAGACCTGAGTTCACATGCATGTGATTGCACATGGACTGGTGTACTTTGATCATTGTCTAACGCTATCGTTCTGCGATAGCTATAAGGACCTTGTTTGGGTACATCATGAAATGAGTAGTTTACAGTGATGGAACAAGATGGGATTTGTCCCTCCAATATAAATGGAGTGAACATCTCTAGGCCAATCGGAGATTTGAATACTGGAAAACGCATGGCCATGCTCAAACGGACTTTCCCGAGTCGTTTGGATTGTCAGTATCAAATCAGAGTCCGATGAACAAGATTAGGCTTTATAAGGATGACACTAATCTTGCCTTATGACTAATCGAGATATTGAGACAAAAGGATTATGAATACAGAGATTCCAGTACAAGTGGGAGATTGTTGGAATTGTGTCCAGTAATCTCGGTACTGTCTCTAGAATGTAAGAGTATGTCAATGATCAGACATAAGTCATATAATACTGGGGGTCATGATGGCTTGCTAGAGTCCGCTCATGATCTATAAGTCTTGGACTTATTGCCTTTATTATATGATCCCATATGGGTCACACGCCTAAGCTAACAGGAAAATGTGTAGGAACGGTTTAGCAGAAGTACAGTAAAAGTGCTAGGCATTTACTGTACTTAGAGAGAATAAAAGGTTTAGCCACTGTGCATCGATCGATGCATAAGGTGCAACGATCGATGCAGTGCGCAAACACCGACGAGTCAATTGGTATTTGGGCCAAATGGCCCAAACGGAACAGGACGAGTTTTGTGTCATAAAACTCGAGTTTCAGACTGATTAACCATATACTCGAGCCGTAAACTCTCTCTCTCTGCGCCGAGTTCCCCTTGTGGTCTAGCAGCTGTTTCCTGTGAAAGCGTGTGTGAACCTTTGGAGGATTCATCCCTCGGTGTTTCTCTGATCTCAGACATACCATCCATTTCCGCTGCAATAACAGGTATAAGGTGAGATCATCATTTGTTTCTATTCTGAGAAGAACCTAGATCGCATGTTTAGGATAATCTGAATCTGGAATTGAATCAGGATTAATCTAAACGTTCCAACAAGATCTCCATCTGGGAGATGAGCCACTGCACTTTAAGATGGACATGTTGGGATAGTGTCCTGAAATCACACTTGTACTCACTCCTGATGATAGTTGTGTGTCGAGATCAGACATTCGTATAGTACTGGGCGGTTGCAATGTTTTGCTAGAAGCCTCTTGCAATCTGTAAGTTATGGACTTACTACCAGTACTATATGATCCTATAGGGTCACACACCTAAGCAAACTGGAAGCTACGACATGGGAATGATAATTATGGTAATGATCATATTAATGTGTATTGGATACACATTATAATCGATAAAAAGGTGTTGTGTCGATCGACACAACTTGTGTGTCGATCGACACAGTTCGGGTTTTTCGAAAGGCTTTTCGAATTAAGACTTGATTAAGTCTGGCCCGTTAATTGTATTTTAGGTCGAATATAACAAGTAAGTTTCGACCTAAACACTTGGGGGGGTCCACTTTTCTTGACAGAAACAATAGAAACACCAGAGAGAATCGAATCCCGTTGATCCGGCACTAGCATCCCGTTTCCAGCGAGCGTGCGTGTGTATCTGGTAGAGGCAAGGCGTTTGCGTTGCTCCACTGATCTCGTTCACCATCTCAATTCCGCTGCCAGAAAGGTAAGAACGAGGTTGGTTTTCATTCAATATATCAAACCCTAGATCCATTGGGATCCAACAGTGGTGTCAGAGCATGTTAGGGTTTAGCTATTGAATCTGGTGAAATTAATTCGAAACTTGATGTTGTTGGATTGAATTTTGCCTGTTAAAATCGTTTTATTGAATGTTAATCTCGGATTTTGTTCATGTTGAAAACGATGATACTGTTGATATCGCACTGTGTCGATCGACACAAAGCGTGTGTCGGTCGACACGTCGCGAATCAAAAACGTAAATTTTTAGGGTTTGTCGCAGGGTGTCGATCGACACAAAGCGTGTGTCGGTCGACACAGAGCGAAAACTCGCAATAAATTTTTTAGGGTTTGTCGCAAAGTGTCGATCGACACAAAGCGTGTGTCGGTCGACACAAGGCGAAAATCAGCAAATAATATTAGGGTTTCGATCTGAGATCGAGTACCTGTATTCCTGCTGTGTCGATCGACACACTGGGTGTGTCGGTCGACACAGGCAATGCGATTAGATAGATCGGTTCAATTGGATTGACCGGTTATCTCGCTCGGTTAATTTCATTAACCAATTGGTTCTGTTTTGGTCATGTCGATCGACACACAGTGTGTGACGATCGACATGGACTATTAAACCGAACCAGTTCAATTGGATTGAATCGGTAATGTAAACTCGATCTGGTTTGACCGGTTATCGAAGAACGGTTTAATTCTAGTTGCATTGACCGATGCCCATAGTAGGCATCGATCGACACGACGTTCGCAGATATGCTGGTTGGACCACATATTTGCATATACCAGAACAATTTAATCCTAAAAGTTGTAGATGAATCTAAACTAAATAAAACTGAATGTTTTAAATAAATTAATAAATTCTTGGATGTATATTGGATATGCATCAAGATAAAACGGTTCTTTTCCTCAACCAACCATCAAGTGATCTTGATGTCTTGCCCGATCTTGTCTGCTGTCAAGACTCGTGTTGTTTGTTGGATATTATTGGAGTCCTTGATATCCACTGCAACATGAGTAAGGCAGGTGGTCATTGACAGACTTGCAGTGCAACTGTCAGTGATCGCTAGACAGAAAAAGGATTGGTTTTACTTGACTGGGCTAACGGAAGTTCTGGGCCCAGAGACATCAGAGTGGATTGGACATAGTTTGTCTTATCCACGACCAAGAGTTGTACTGAGTACAATTAGCAATGATTTGCTTACCTAGGTAACTAAAGTTTGAGCAACGGCGAGTCGCCCACTCGAATTTTAGTAATCTGAGGATCTTGGCTCATTGTATTCATCTGAGGAAACATAGTTTTGAATACAATGCGAGTTTTCTTATTAGATAAGAACTCTCATTTCTTGAGCATTATAACTAAAATCTACCTTTTTGAATTACAACTATGTCTGTCTCAAATCACCTCAACACTTTCTCACTGAGATCCGTCCTTGAGAAGGACAAGTTAAATGGATCTAATTTCTTGGAATGGTATCGGAACCTGAGAATAGTTCTCAGGAAGGAGAACAAGGAATATGTCCTTGAAAGAGTTCTCACCGAGAGGTCACGTTCCAATGCCCCGCAGACAGAAAAGAATGCTTGGGATAAGCATTCAGCTGATGTCAAAGATGTTAATTGTCTAATGCTGGTGACTATGAACTCTGAGCTGCAGAAGCAATATGAGAACGTGATGTCACCCATTGAGATGATTAACAGCCTGAAAGCTTTATTTCAGGAGCAAGCTCGCACAGAGAGATACCAGACGGTTAAATCTCTCATGGATTGCAAGCTGGCTAAGGACAGTCCAGTAAGTCCTCATGTCCTTAAAATGATGGGTTACATTGATAACCTGGGGAAACTGGACTGTGCCATTAGCCAGGAGCTAGCCACCGACATGATTCTGCAGTCTTTGCCGTCGTGTTTTGATCAGTTCATCATGAACTACAACATGCAAAACATGACCAAGACATTGACTGAGTTGCACGGCATGCTGAAGACAGCAGAGCCGAATCTCAAGAAGGCTACTCCCAGTGTCCTGATGGTACAAGGGGGTAAAAGGTTTAAGAAACCGAAGAAGGACAAGGGAAAGGCCCAGGTTGTCGAGACTGAAAGTCAAGACAAGCCCAAGCCCAAGCCCAAATATGGGCCTTCTCCTGAGGATAAGTGCAACTACTGCAAGCAGTTGGGGCATTGGAAGAGAGACTGCAAGAAGTTCAAGGAAGATTACAAGAAGCTGAAAAGACGTATGATGCGTCTGAGTCAGGTATTTATGTTATCGAACTTAATGTTATGTCTTCTAGTTCTACTTCGTGGGTATTGGATACCGGCTGCGGTGCTCATATTTGTACAAATGTGCAGGCACTAAGAAACAGTAGGACGCTGAAGAAAGGACAAGTAGAACTACGGGTCGGGAATGGAGCTAAGGTTGCTGCACTGGCCGTAGGCACCTACGAGTTGTCCTTACCTTCGGGTATGGTTTTAATTTTAAATAATTGCTACTTTGTACCTGCGATTAGCAGAAACATAATTTCAGTTTCCGTTTTGGATTTGGAAGGTTATGATTTTGCTGTTAAGAATAAAGTTTGTTCTTTTAATCGTGATGGTACATTTTATGGTAGCGCCCCATTAGATAATGGGTTATATGTATTAGACCAAGAAATGCCTAACTTTAACATAAATACAAAGCGGTTTAAGTCCAATGACGAAAACCCGACTTTCTTATGGCATTGTCGTTTGGGCCATATCAATGAGAAACGCATCCAAAGGCTCCATCGAAATGGGCTTCTGGGCTCATTTGATTTTGAATCATGTGAGAAATGCGAATCTTGCTTGGTGGGCAAAATGGCTAGATCCCCTTTCAACAAACCAAATGAAAGGGCCAGTGACTTATTGGGCCTTATTCATACTGATGTATGTGGGCCGATGAGTACTGTTGCTAGAGGAAATTACAAGTACTTCATTACCTTCACTGATGACTTCAGTAGGTATGGCTATGTCTATTTGATGAGACACAAGTCAGAATCCTTTGATAGATTCAAGGAATTCAAGAATGAAGTACAGAATCAACTTGGCAAAAGTATCAAAGTTCTGCGATCGGATCGCGGAGGAGAATACTTAAGTCAAGAATTCAGCGACTATCTGAGCGAGTGTGGAATTGTTTCACAACTCACTCCTCCTGGTACACCCCAATGGAATGGAGTGTCAGAGAGGAGAAATCGAACCTTATTGGATATAGTTCGGTCTATGATGAGTCATTATAATCTTCCATTATCCTTTTGGGGATACGCTCTAGAAACGTCTGCGTTTACACTAAATAGGGTACCATCTAAATCAGTGGAAAAGACACCACATGAACTGTGGACTGGGAATGTTCCTAGTCTGTCTTTCCTGAGGATTTGGGGTTGTGAAGCTTATGTCAAACGTTTAATCTCTGACAAGCTTGCACCCAAATCAGATAAATGCTACTTCGTTGGTTATCCTAAGGAAACCAAGGCATACTACTTTTACAACCAATCTAAGAACAAAGTATTTGTTGCTCGGGACTGTTCTTTTCTTGAGAGGGAGTTTCTCTCTAAGAAAAACAGTGGGAGTAAAGTACATCTTGAAGAAATTCAAGATGCACAGGAAGCTACTCATCCTATTGAGGAAGAGCAGCAGCTGGATCCACAAAGTTCTGTGGAACCGGCGCCTGTGGAGCCTGAAGTTCGCAGATCCGGAAGGATCCGTCACGAACCCGAGAGATACTATGGATTTCTCGTGACCGATTCGAATGATCTGATGATCATTGATAGTGACGAACCAGCGACCTTCGCGGAAGCAATGATGGGCCCGAACTTCGAAAAATGGCTTGGAGCCTCTAAGTCCGAAATGGGATCCATGTCAGAAAACCAAGTATGGTCCTTGGTCGATTTACCTAATGGTGCAAAAGCCATTGAGTGTAAATGGATCTTCAAAAAGAAGATTGACGTGGATGGCAATGTACAGATTTACAAAGCGAGGTTGGTGGCTAAAGGTTTCAAGCAAATTCATGGTATTGACTATGATGAAACCTATTCCCCAGTCGCTATGCTTAAATCCATTCGGATTCTTCTAGAAATTGCCGCTCATTATGATTATGAGATTTGGCAAATGGATGTCAAAACTGCATTCCTGAATGGTATTCTGGAAGAGGATGTGTATATGACACAGCCTGAAGGTTTTGTCGATCCTAAGAAAGCTGGGATGGTATGCAAGCTTCATAAATCCATTTATGGATTGAAGCAAGCATCACGGAGTTGGAATCTTCGTTTTGATGAATCAGTTAAACAATTTGGTTTCATCAAGAACGAAGAAGAACCATGTGTTTACAAGAAGACTAGTGGGAGCAAAATTGCGTTTCTTGTACTGTATGTCGATGACATACTCCTCCTCGGTAATGACGTTCCGTTGCTTCAGTCTGTCAAGACTTGGCTTGGAAGTTGTTTTTCCATGAAAGACATGGGAGAAGCCCCGTACATTCTTGGAATCAGAATCTACAGAGATAGATTAAATAGGCTGATTGGATTGTGCCAGGACACTTATATTGATAAGGTGTTGCACAGATTCAAGATGCAAGATTCCAAGAAGGGCTTCATACCGATGTATCATGGCATGAGTCTCAGCAAGAAGCAGTGTCCGACGACACTTGCTGAGCGAGAGCGCATGAATAGGATTCCTTATGCTTCTGCAATAGGATCTATTATGTATGCCATGCTCTGCACTCGTCCAAATGTAGCTTACGCGTTAAGCATGACGAGTAGATACCAATCTGATCCGGGTGAAGTTCACTGGACAGCTGTCAAGAATATTCTCAAGTATTTGAGACATACTAAGGATAAATTCCTTGTGTATGGAGGAAGTGAAGAACTTGTGGTGAATGGATTCACCGATGCGAGTTTTCAGACGGACCTAGACGATTTCCGATCACAATCTGGATATGTCTTCTGTCTAAATGGCGGTGCAGTGAGCTGGAAGAGCTCTAAGCAGAATACCGTAGCTGATTCCACAACAGAAGCTGAATATGTTGCTGCTTCAGAAGCGGCAAAGGAAGCTGTTTGGATTAAGAAGTTCATGACTGAACTTGGTGTGGTTCCTAGTATCTTGGAGCCAGTGGCTTTGTTTTGTGATAACAACGGAGCCATTGCTCAGGCAAAAGAACCCAGGTCACACCAGAAGTCCAAACACGTGGAGAGAAGATATCACCTAATTCGTGATATCGTCAATAGAGGTGATGTGAAGATCAGCCGAGTTCCGACAGACGAGAATGTCGCTGATCCTCTGACTAAGTCACTCCCAAGGCCTAAGCATGAGAGTCATACGACCGCTGTAGGCATTAGAGATCTTAAGATGTAATCTTGATTCTAGTGGGAGTTTTAGTTTTGTTTTAGTTATAATAAGATGCTCTTGTAAACATTCAATTCTTTTAGAAGTGTTTAATGAAATTTGATTTCAGCATTATTTATTGTGATATAAATAATGGTCCCAAAATAAGTTTATGACATGTTATAGGTCATCAAGTTGAGGACTTGATCATGAAACCCTATAAGCTAATAAATTATTTTGTCCCTAGTCGAGGTTGTAGAATTGGGACACTGACAACCGTTAGAGACTAGATTGTGAGGTGACTGTTGGCTAAGTTTCATGGAGCCAATGATATGATTATCGCAGTCAGTCACATAGATATATGTTAGTGAACATATGATCGGACATGACCCGCAAATGAGAAGTCTACAAGATAGTTATATATGTGTCATAAGAGGTTCTCATTACGACTATAGAGTATAGTCCTTAGACCTGAGTTCATCATGCTTTCTTGCATATGAATTGGTACATTTTGACTTTGTCAAACGTCGACCCGTAACTGGCGACTATAACGGCACTGTTCAAGTATATCATGAAGTGTGCGTTGAAACAGGGATGGAACAAGATGGGATTTGTCCCTCCTGTATAACGGGAGATAAATATCTCAGGGCCTATCGAAGATTTAATACTGAGAAAATGTGTGGCCGCACTCAAACGAACTGTAGTTCAGTTGTTTGTAATGTTCAGTATGAGATCAGGAGTTCGATAAACACGATGTTGGCTTAATAAGGATGACACCAATCTTGCCTTATGCCAAATCGAGATATAGAGACAAAAGGATTATAGGAATTGATGATTCCAGTACAAGTGGGAGATTGTTGGGATAGTGTCCTGAAATCACACTTGTACTCACTCCTGATGATAGTTGTGTGTCGAGATCAGACATTCGTATAGTACTGGGCGGTTGCAATGTTTTGCTAGAAGCCTCTTGCAATCTGTAAGTTATGGACTTACTACCAGTACTATATGATCTTATAGGGTCACACACCTAAGCAAACTGGAAGCTACGACATGGGAATGATCATTATGGTAATGATCATATTAATGTGTATTGGATACACATTATAATCGATAAAAAGGTGTTGTGTCGATCGACACAAATTGTGTGTCGATCGACACAGTTCGGGTTTTCGAAAGGCTTTTCGAATTAAGACTTGATTAAGTCTGGCCCGTTAATTGTGTTTTAGGTCGAATATAACAAGTAAGTTTCGACCTAAACACTTGGGGGAGTCCACTTTTCTTGACAGAAACAGTAGAAACACCAGAGAGAATCGAATCCCGTTGATCCGGCACTAGCATCCCGTTTCCAGCGAGCGTGCGTGTGTATCTGGTAGAGGCAAGGCGTTTGCGTTGCTCCACTGATCTCGTTCACCATCTCAATTCCGCTGCCAGAAACGTAAGAACGAGGTTGGTTTTCATTCAATATATCAAACCCTAGATCCATTGGGATCCAACAGGTCATGCTGCGCAAGCCACTGATAGATGGGCAGACCTTCACCATTAAGGATGGAGATGGAGGGCAGATAAGCGAGACTTTGGTTTCAGATCCACCATATCAGTCTACTCCTTATTTTCTTGGACGCGTTCACAATGATGATGCTTACTCTCCGCCTTGGATGAGGAGACTTGCACAGAGGCAATCACAGTCTCTGTCAGGATATCCAGCAAACTGATATTGTTCGTCCGGTCAAGCTAATGACCTTAAACAATCGCTGAGTGGGAGGCAACCCACTGATAGGTTTTAGTGTTTTTCTTTCTTATTTTTGGTGTTTTTCTTAGGATTTCACGTTTTTATTTATTTTTGCTAAGTTTTTAGATTCAGAACTCGAGTCTGGAGATGTGTGACGATCGATGCACTTATGCACCGGTCGTTGCAGGGAGATTTGACGAAGAGATGGGATCACCTTGTGACGATCGTTGCAGTCCTGTGCAACGGTCGTTGCAAATGGTTTAATTGCAAATTAAGGTACGCGTGCTAAACCGGAATCAATTCGGTTCAAAAGCATCGATCGTTGCTCATCAGCAACGATCGTTGCTCATCAGCAACGATCGTTGCACCCACGACTAGGTAAGTGCCTTAAACCCTTTTCTCTTCTCTTCTTCCCCATTTTGCCGTCTGTACAACCGAGACTCTCATCACCTAAATCTCTCATTTCTTCATCGTTTTTGTTGATTACAAGTGCTATTCTCCTTGTTTTTACACGCTTTATCTGTTTTTCTAACCCATTCGAAGCAAATCCAAGGTAATGTGTCTCAATTTCATGATTTCCGGATTCGTTTTTAGGGTTTTAGAATTTGAGAATTTTGGCTTGAAAACGATGATTCCATGCTGTTATAGACCTGATTTAGGATGATTGGTGATGGATTATTTTTGTTTGTATAGTTTTAGAACGGATTTAGAAACGATTTTGAGAATTCATTGTCGGCTGTGAAATCGCCCTGCATCGATCGTTGCACTTGTGCAACTGTCGTTGCATTGCGATTTCACAGGGAGTTTCTGCCGAGACTTACTTGTTATAATTTCTTGCAGATGCCTCCTCGACAAGATCGCAAACGTAGAACCACCGCAGTAGCAGCTACAGCTCACCATCACCCACCAGCTGAGTGGTTCCATCGAGACTCGGATCCTCCTGAGGATTATCAGAGAGATCGAGAAGTTATACAGCCACCATGGCCTAGGGCAGATAAGCAGATGATTCCAACAAATAGGGTCTGGGGCATGGAGATAGATGAGCTGCTCAAGACCGACACCTTCACAGAGCGGCCATTACGTGAGCAGTGGGATGACTTTGACACATTGCTGTACAATGTTTGGTGTAGCATGACGCTTAAACCGACCAAGTTTGCGGATTATACGACTTGCAGGAGTCTGGGCATTTATGAGCAGGTTCTTGCACTGTGTAAGGGCATTGGTCTGGGGACAATGCCAATGCAGCCTTACGAGATGTACCCTGAGTTGGTAAGACAGCTGCTAGCCACTTGCAGAGTGATATACCCTACACCAGATAGCAGGAAGGCTTCAGGAGGTTTCTTTACCTTTATGTGCTTAGAAGCCAGGTATCGGATTCCCCTTCTTGATATCTATAGGATTTATGGATTCAGCACTGAGCCGACGCGCATTAGTATGTCACTTGAGTGGGATGTGGATGAAGCTTAGTATTTCTGGGAGTGTATTGGCACTGGTCGATACAACTCGAGGACCACACCGGTGATTCAGGTTAGGCATCCGGTTCTTAGATACGTCTTGCGCATCTTGGGATCTACTCTGTTGTGCAAGTTTGAAGCCAACAAGATGCGTAAGAACGAGATGGAGATGCTGTTCATTTGACTGAGGGACCAGTTTGAGGATACAGTTGTGAGAGATCCCACTAGAGGACTCAACTTGGTAGCAGTCTTTGCTCTTCATTTATGCGAGCCGCAAAAGAAGCCATTTTATGGTGTGGACACTGAGAGAGTAGGGAGTCTGCTTACTCCCATTTTCAGACATTGCAAGATTCCCTTAGAGGGAACGGAGCGTAGTGACAGCTTGGAGTTCCTTGATTTCAGCCATCTGCAGAGTGCGACATGGCTGAAGGAGGGACGTGTATGGGTCTATTATGACCCTGCCACAGAGAAGCGTGGCGTGGATATTCCTGCTCCTGGTCTTACACAGATTGATACGCTGGAAGCCTTGAGGTTTCAGCCTCCTACGAGCGAGCAGCGCAGAGTCCCTTCTATGGCTCATCCGCTGGGAGAGCCTTCTACACGAGCTTCTACCTCCTCTGCACCTGCACCTGATGCCCCTGTCGATGACATTGGACCTTTTCCCGAGCCTACGATGCCTTATGGTGATATGTCTGAGGCAGAGTGGAGAGAGCGCTCAGATGGTATTCTACGGGTCGTCTGGAACTTCATGTGTACCTGCACTTGCAGGAGACAGCCACAAATACACCATCCAGGACCTTCTCGACGCAGACGACACTCTCCGACTCCAGGTTCTTCGAGTGGTACTTATCGCATTGATGCGACAGAGGATGAGTGAGCGTAGCCTTCATTTTCAGACATTCGGTTCTGTATTCTCTTATTTTTCTTTTCCCCTTTGCATTTTCTTTTGATTTTCTTAAGATGTTTATGTTTGGATGATGTGTTTGCTTTGAGATTATCAATTACTTTGATTTTGCCTGTTTTCAGTGTTTTTCAGCTTGCAGGTTCGAAAATTTGGATTTTCTTACGGACTAACCTGCTAACTTGCTGACTGATCCGAAAATCGCAATGCGTCGATCGACACAACCCTGTGTCGATCGTCACAACACGAAAGAAATCGCATTGCAGCGATCGTTGCGGTCCTGAGCAACGATCGACTCACGACGAAATATCGCCTAGCAACGGTCGATGCATTTATGCAGCGATCGATGCATTTGCGACAGAGGTAAAAACCAGATAGAACTCAACACATCCATTAACATTTTTGATTTCTTTTACCAACCCTTTGCTTGACACTACTAAGGACAGTGTGTCTTAAGTGTGGGGGGAGGTGCTACTGAATTTATCTTTCTGTTTTCTTAGAGTCAGTCCAATTTTCAAAAAAAAATGTTTTATTGAGTCAAAACAAGTTTAAGTAAGAAACAATGAATTTTTGAGAAGATTAACAACATCTTGCAGAAACTTAAGTAACCATTGGGATGAAGTTGCAGGATCTATCTATGACTATTAGAAAACCCCATCACAGATCAACCTACTGAGGACACCCACATCACTTCAGGCATCAGAGGATCCTTTTACTGACTTCACCTTAATACTGACTTAATTTTCTCACCTAAGGGCTTGGTATACCTAGTGTCGGATTCCTTTGTTAGTTCTGACACAACCTGTAAACCTGTCCTATTTGGTTCCCTTCTCCCCTTCCATAAAGTAAAAAAAAAAAAAACTGAGGATGAGTTAGTAACTCCGAAGTGGTCACGGGAGTAGTAGCAAACACTATTACCTCCTGTGCGATCCATGGAATGTGTCCAAAGTACACCCCTTAACGGGAAGAGCACTGATAAAAAAAAAAATGATACCCAATGGGGAAAAATCAGAATGCTAAGGAAGGGAAAAGAGAAGAAAGGGACCAGAGAAAGATAGTATGGTGGTCTAGAGCTGACAAGGTAAGAGTCCATGTGCCCTTTGATCGATACTCCTTTGGTGAGACCGCACTTAAATACTTGCAGAAGTCAGTAGGGTGAATTTGAATGCGTGAATGTGATTGTGGAGTTTACTTAGGACAGTTGCTAAGTGTGGGGGAAGTACATGTTGGTCTTGATATCTTGCAGGTGATTCTTTCAGTGGTTTACTAAGGGGAATCTGAGTGTTGTTGTTTCTAGGACAAAAAGAGTTTCTGAAAGTTTTCAAACCTCTTCACCATGTCTAGTTCTTTGTTTTGCTTGAGGACAAGCAAAGGCTAAGTGTGGGGGAGTTGATATATCATGGTTTTTACCGGTTTTATGCCATGATATAAGTCTGTTTTAGTGTCTTTTGCTGTTCTTTTAGAGTCTTTTACAGGTGTTATTAGGTACACGCACGTTTGGAGCAGAAGTGAAGATTTTGGAGCTATTTGGTGCATACTGGAGATTTGACCCGAGAGGTGAAGCTCACTGTCCAGATTTGAGATCTGTGTCGATCGTTGCACACCTGCATCGATCGATGCACAGCGTGTTGGGCCAGATTCTCGGCGGTTTAATGAAGAATGATGATATTGCCAAGTTGCCCAGAAGTTCCAGATATTTACACAGAAGCCCCAAGTCGTGTTTTAGCTATTTAATTAGGTTTTAACTTCAGTTTTAGATACGCTATCATAACTTAGAGCAGAGAGTTTTTTAGAACTTTTGGGGCTGATCTGATCATGTACTACACTTTGTTTTGGAGAAGTTTTCGAACCCCTTTTATTATTCTAATCTCTTTTATGATATCTATTAATTCATTGATTATGTCTTCATATTCCATGTCTGAGTAGTTTCATAGTTAGGTTTAGGGTTTCTCATAGGGATTTCATGACTTGCTAGATATAATTAATTCAGTTAAGGATTCACATCAATAGAATGTTCTTCAAACTAAATTGTGTTTAATGCTAGTTCTAACCTGATCACTTAGAATCTAGATCTTAGGTTGCTAAATACGACACGACAGTGTGGTTTAGAATCTGAACTATTTAGGTTGAGCAATTTAATTACTCGCAAAGGAATTTGGTTTAATTAGATTGTGAACATATCGAACTTGGAATTAAAGCTGGTTTAATCTGTTAGTAATTGCAAAGGAATTTGGATTGCGGCACTTAGACTTAGAGAATTCTCACAACGACAATTGGTTAATTCTATATTTGTGTTTGAGTTCTAGAACTGAGCTTAGTTAGATCCTGACTAAATGATTTATCTGCTTGTCTTATTTTCTGAGAACGCCATAGACTTAGCGCCCTTGGTTTATTGCTTACAACCACAACCTGCTACTGATTTACTTTCTTGCTTGTTTAGAGCACACCATGAGCCGAAACAAGCACCAAGAGCTTGGTTTGACACATTCAACAATTTTCTTATTGACTTCGGCTTCCACTGCAGCAAGGCTGATCCTACTGAAGGATTATTAGTTGTTTTTCAAGGTTCAATTCTCTGTTTCAACCTAACACAAATCCTTAAACAGATCTAGGTTCTTGATGAATGAATCATAAACCAAACCTGTGACATTACCTTTTGATTTGCACAGCGGGTTGACGGTAATGACAAGATCAGTTAGAACAGATGGATCACCTATTCCTCCTTGAGTATCCACACTCTTACAAGCACGGGACGGCTGCTAGACCAAAGAGCTGGAAGAATCAGAGAGAGAGATGAAGAGAGAGAGAGAGATGACGCCAAATTGAAAAAGTAGCTAGAGTGCTTATTTCCTTTAGGGCTTTCTAACTCTCTTATATCTCATTAATGGGCCCAAGTCATTAGACTAATGGCTCATTAATCTTTTGGGCCCAAAATACAAATCAGACAAAAGCCTGTATTTGTCTGGCCCAAAACTCTGATCCAATACAATAAATGCCATTGCATCTTACCGTATTAATTCCATTTAACTTTCCCATTAGCTATGGTGTGTGACCCTTTGGGATCATACAATACTGGTAATAAGTCTTAAACTTATAGATCAAGAGCGGACTCTAGCAAGCCATCATGATCACCCAGTATTTATGACTTATGTCTGATCTCGACACTTATCATACTTTCTAGAGATAGTACGGTAGATTTCAGGACATTCCCAACAATCTCCCACTTGTACTGGAATCCTACAAAGGACATTCCCAACAATCTTCCGATTGTACTGGAATCCTACATTCCCTAATCCTTTTGTCTCAATATCTCGATCTGGCATAAGGCAAGATGCGTGTCATCCTTATATAGCCAGACCATGTTTATCGGACCAGATTTGATACTGACAATGCAAACGACTTGGGCAAGTCCGTTTGGGAATGGCCATTCTCTTACCAGCTATCAAATCTCCGATTGGCCTAGAGATATTACCTCCGTTAAACGGCAGGGACAAATCCCGTCTTGTTCCATCACTATGAACTACACAATTCATAATACACCCAACCAAGGTCCGTATAGCTCCCAGTTACGAAACAGCGTTAGACAATGATCAAAGCGCATTACTACATGTGCAGCCACATGCATGCGAACTCAGGTCTAAGGACTATACTCTATAGTCGTATATGAGAACTTCTTATGACACAGATATTAATATCTTGCAGAGTTCTCATCTTGCGGGCCATGTCCGGTCATATGCTCCCCTACATATACCTATGTGTCGACTTTGATGCCGCGCATCTATGACCCCTCGAGACCTGGTCATAAGTCTCAACACAATCTAGTCTCAACAGGTTGTTGTTGTTCCAATTTCAACAACCTTCGACTATGGACACTATGATTTATGTCACTTCGTTAAATATGGGGTTTCAGGATCAAGTCTACTCATGTACTTCGATGGCCCATATATAGTGACATGAATCATTTTGGAACGATTATTTATATCACAGTTAAAATAATCCAGAAATCATTAGATTTCATAAACATAAAATATTATGTTTACATGAACCTTTCAAAACAACTAAGTAAAGCCCTTTACAAACTCCCACAGAAATTAAGACTACATCTTAATTTCACTCATCCTACAGCTACAGTCCGCGACTCGTGCTTAGGCATAAGGAGTGGCTTCGTTAATAGATTAGCAACGTTCTCATTCGATGAAACTTGCTTATCTACTTAACACCTCTGTCATTTATCTCATGGAATAGGTTATACCTACCCTCAAGGTGTTTGGACCTCTGATGTGCAGCTAGGCTCATCTATGCTGTGAATCACATCAAGTTCAGTGATGAACTCTTCTATCCAAACAACCTCTTTCGCCGCTTCTCAAGCTGCGAAATGTTCAGCTTAAGTCATGGAGTCAGCAACAGTGCCTTGCACCGCCAGTTAGACACAAGATATAGCCGGACTGTGACCAGGAATTATCTTTGTCTATTGGAAAATTGCCTTTCAGACTCTATCGACTTGTAGCACCTCACTTTCTCCGTAAATCAAGAACTTATCCTTAGTATTCCTCAAATACTTTAGGATATTCTTTACGGCAATCCAGTGATTCTTAGCTGGATTTGACTGGTCTTTACTTGTCTTGCTTAACATTAAAGCAACATCAAAACAAGTACGTGTCATGGCATACATGATAGATCCAATTGCCGTCGCATATGGAATCCTATCCATGCTTTCAAGCTCAGCAGATATCGTGGGACACTGTATCTTGCTTAACGTAATGCCATGTGTCATTGGCATAAAACCCTTCTTGGATTGCTGATTACGTGTAGGACTTTGTCAATTTAAGAATCCTGACTTTGTCCTACCAGCTCTTTTGGATCTATATCCATGTGGCTTTATCCATGTCATTCATTAAACCAACTCCCAAGCCAGTCCTTTACCGACTGCAGCATTGGAACGTTATTTTCGAGAATCAGTATGTCATCGACATACACTATGAGAAATGCAATATTGCTCCCACTTATCTTTTAGTAAACGCACAGTTTCACTTCGTTCATGTTCAAGTCAAAACCTTGACTACTTTAACAGAACGAAGATTCCAACTCCGATATGTTTGCTTCCATCCATGAATGGATCGATGAAGCTAACTTACGTACAGTATAACCTTTCGGAGTCCGGGCTCACTTTCGCTTCTTTGAATTTCGCAGATTCGTCGCTTTCAATGATCATCAGATCATGCGAACTTTCAATGATCATCAGGTTCAACTAATGACGAGAAATCACTCTCGAATTAGTGACTGATTCATTCATATCTGCGAACTTCAGGCTCTACAGGTGTAGATTCTACAGAAATCTGTAAATCCATCCGTTGCTCTCCCTCAATAGGTTGAGCAGCCTCCTGTATTTCTCGAATTTCTTCGAGTTATACTTTTACTCCCACTGTTCTTCTTGGAAAGTAACTTCCCTTCTTAGAAAACAGAATGGACGTAAAAGTAACAAGCCTTGGTTTCCCTAGGACAACCAGCGAAGTAGCACAACTACAAATACTCAGTAAAGACAAATTTGGATCGATTCCAATCCACATTTACGTGGTGTCTTTCAACTGATATTGGTGGAACTATTTCAGCGTAAACTTAGATATTTCTAGAGCGTTATTCTTAAAGAATATCATGGAAGATTCGTGTGACTCATCTTTAATCATTTCTAATAAGATCTGATTCATTCTCACAGAAACACCTCTAGGTTTTCAGGAGAAATGAGCTGTGAAACGACTTCACACTCATTCAGATGATCACACAATCAATGACTTAAGTATTCTCACTCGTGATCTAATCCAGAGTCTTAATACTTCTGTCATTCAGATTCTATACTTCATTCTGGAACTCTTTCGAGCATGTCAAAGAATTCTGACTTGTGTCTCATCAAATGAACACAGTCACACTCACTGAAGTAATCAGTAGAGACAATGAAGTACAGGAAATTTTCTCTGGCATTACTGCTCATCGGACCACATACATGAGTATGTTCAATCTCCAATAAGCCTTTGGGCCTTTCTCTAGCTCGGCTAAGATGGGTCCTTTGTCTTTTGGTCTAGTAAGCAGAATTCAAGTCTCATAAGATATCCATTCAAATGAGCCCAAAAGTCCATAACTATGGGGTTTCTGAATCTGACTTACTCTATGTGACCAAAACATTTATGCCAAGAAAAATCAGGTTTAATTCATCAGATTTAAACCAATTGCGGTATTTATGTTATATTTTAGGCACTCTATGGTTTAAGATATAAAACCCATTCCTTGAATAGGGTGCTACAATTAATATTTCATTAAGATCAAAAGAACAAACTAGTCTTTTATCAAAATGAAAAACATTCAAATTCTTACAAGAAAATGAAAGACAACTCTGCTTAAAGCAGGTACATTGTAGCAATTACTTAATAAAACCAAGCCTCAAAGGCATCTACAAGTGAAAACCCTATGGCTGAGGCAGCATCCCAAGCTCCTTCCAGACACGCAGTTCCACTTGCCCTTCCTTCAACGTTCTACTGTTGCTCAGGCTCTGCATATTATAACAAATATCAGTGCCACAACCAGTATCCAATACCTATAAGGTATAACTTGAAGTAATAACATGAATACCTGAGGAAGTAGTTTCATACATCAACTTCAACTCCTCATAATCTTCCATGAATTTAATGCAATCTCTCTTCCAATGCCCAGTCTCTTTACAGTAGCAGCACTTACCAACGTAAGAGGTATCTGACTCGGGCTCAGAAGACACACGTTTGCCATGATTCAAAATCTGGACAACTTTGTCTTCACCCTTGTCAGCTTTAGGTTTGGTAAACCTACCCTTCTCCTTCATGAGATTGTACAGGGTGCTCTTCACGTTTGGCTCAACTGTTTTGAGCATGTCATGCAGTTCAGTCAACGTCTTCGTTAAGCCTTTCTTGATATAGTCCCTTACGAACTCATCATAGCTTGACGGCAGTGACTGCAGAATGATATCAGTTGCCAATTCTTGGCTAACTGGATAATCCAGTTTCCTCAAGTTATCAATGTAACCCATCATTTTACTGATATGAGGACTTACTGGATGATCCATCTGTAGCTTGCAGCTAGTGAGAGATTTAACCAACTGGTATCTCTCCACTCTTACCTGCTCCTGAAATTTCAATTTCAGGCTGCTGATCATCTCTATTGGCGACTCCATGTTCTCATATTGCTTCCGCAAATCTGAGTCCATGGTAGCCAATATCAGACCACGCACATCTACCGAATCATTATAATGCTTATTCCAAGCATTATATACTGCATGACTGGCTTTGGATCCGATCCTCTCGGGGAGAGCTTTCTCAAGGACATAGTCCTTTCTCTCATGCCTGAGAACCAGCCTCAGGTTCCGCGACCAAGTCAAGAAATTTGATCCGTTCAGTTTGTCCATCTCAAGGACATACCGGATCGAGAAAGTGTTTTGATTGTTTGTGCTTGTCATAGCTGAAATTTAGAGATAAATAGAGTTTTAGTTATTAAGTTCATAAAAGAGTAATCTTAACAACTTATAAGAAAACTCGCATTGTATTCAAATTTTCTTTGTTTAACCTCATAAGAATACAATGATTCCGAGACCCATGTTTAGCTAAATCCAAAGTGGGCCACTGGCCGTCACCCAGAATTAGCTATACTTGGTAAGCATACACACAGCTAGTTATAACCAATAACTCTCGGTTGTGAATTGGGCCCGAGGCCCAAATTCACCAGATGTCTCAAGGCCCGGGACTCCCGATGGCCCAGTCAAGGAAACCAATCTCTTACAGCCAAATAATCACTAAAATCTGGGACTCCCAATGAAATTAGTGACTATATACTACTTTACTTACGCGAAAACAGACACCTCACACTGTAAGCCATGTCTGTAATCAAATAAGCGTTAAGTAGCTGACAAGATTGGAAAGACATCCGAGCTTGATATTGTTTTTGAGGATTTTTAAGTTTTATTTCCAAAAATAGAAGATTACTATTTTGGGAAACTTTCTTATTTTAGAAACTTTCTAAATTTAGAAATATTCTAAAAATAGAAATTTCTAATTTAATATTTTATAAATATTTTCGGGTTGGGTCACAAATTATAGGCCCAATTCTTGGCCCAAGACCATAGAATTCCAGCTGGCCCAATAATTTGACATAACCGATCCGGTTTATTAATTCTGGTCCAAGACCAAATTAACTATCAAAACCATCGGTTATTTACTAAACCAGACCAGCTCTAAATTATTTGGTCCAACCAAATCAAACTTAGACCAGCCTTCGGTTTAGGTTAAAATTTAATTTTTTTTGAATTTAAATCCGATTTAACCAGAAATAAAATTATTTCTGGTAAACCGCGATTTGGGTTAACGCCTTTACCATACATTAATTAATTAATTAATGATGATTTATATAATATACCAATATATATTATATATTCTATATACCATTGTATATTATATAATATACCATTGTATATTGTATATAATCACGCACATGATCAAATTAATTATCAATTCACTAATACAATTCACGATCACATGCTCACAATATTGATAATTGCTTGTTCACATAAGACAAAAACGTTTTTGTCCTCTTAACTTTTCCAATTCAATAATTGGAAATCAATTCAATTATTAAACACTTTTGATAGTAGCCAATACATAGAGAAAGCAACGAATTAGCAACATATCATCAAAGCGGCTAGGGTTTAATAATTAAACTAATAACAACATCATGTGGCGATCACGATTTTATAGATCAGTTCCATTTAACAATTCGATCGTGTTCATGTAAGACAAAAAAAAAACGATTCATAAATCATTAACCAACCTATCAAATCGATAAAATTCACTCAACGCTTAACGCTCGTGAGTTACTTTCTTTTGATCACAAATCGATAATAACAAAATTCATTAGCATCTGATTTTTGCACATTCAAAATCAATCAATGAATTTTCATATGATCCAATTTAACAAGAAACCTAATAACCAGGCTCTGATACCACTGAAGGATTATTAGTTGTTTTTCAAGGTTCAATTCTCTGTTTCAACCTAACACAAATCCTTAAACAGATCTAGGTTCTTGATGAATGAATCATAAACCAAACCTGTGACATTACCTTTTGATTTGCACAGCGGGTTGACGGTAATGACAAGATCAGTTAGAACAGATGGATCACCTATTCCTCCTTGAGTATCCACACTCTTACAAGCACGGGACGGCTGCTAGACCAAAGAGCTGGAAGAATCAGAGAGAGAGATGAAGAGAGAGAGAGAGATGACGCCAAATTGAAAAAGTAGCTAGAGTGCTTATTTCCTTTAGGGCTTTCTAACTCTCTTATATCTCATTAATGGGCCCAAGTCATTAGACTAATGGCTCATTAATCTTTTGGGCCCAAAATACAAATCAGACAAAAGCCTGTATTTGTCTGGCCCAAAACTCTGATCCAATACAATAAATGCCATTGCATCTTACCGTATTAATTCCATTTAACTTTCCCATTAGCTATGGTGTGTGACCCTTTGGGATCATACAATACTGGTAATAAGTCTTAAACTTATAGATCAAGAGCGGACTCTAGCAAGCCATCATGATCACCCAGTATTTATGACTTATGTCTGATCTCGACACTTATCATACTTTCTAGAGATAGTACGGTAGATTTCAGGACATTCCCAACACCTACACTATTCACGTTTCATGGGTTAGGGAAATCTATGGTTCTTCTCCACTACGTGGATGACATCCTACTTCCTGGCAGTGACATGGCTTTGGTTGAAGACTTGCTGGCAGCTCTAAACAACCATTCTAAATGAAAGACCTAGGCTCACTGAACTTTCTAGGAATCCAAATCGTGCAACATCCAGATGGTTTATTCATGCATCAAGAGTCATATGCCTCTGATATTCTTCATCAAGCAGCCATGTCAAATGGTAACCCAATGCCCACACCACTCCCACTGGGAATTGAGGAAGAAATACATAGTTGTTCCTTGAGCCAACATACTTTCGCAGCTTAGGAGGGAAGCTGCAATATCTGACTATAACCAGGCCAGACATTCAATACGCCGTGAATCTCATCTGTCAAAAATGCACACTCCGAAAATGACGGACTTTGGTTTGCTAAAACGAATCCTCATGCATGTAAAAGGGACTGTTGGACTTGGTCTTCAGATCAGAAAAGATTCTTGCATGACACAGCCTTCTGCGATAGCGACTGGGCTGACTGTAAAGAAATGCGACGATCTACAACTGGTTTCTACATCCTGCTTGGTTCTAATCTGGTTTTGTGGTCGGCTAAACGCCAACCAAAAATTTCAAAGTCATCAACCAAAGCAAAATACAAAGCACTTGTTTCCACTGCACAAGAGCTCACATGGATTTCTCTTCTACTTCGTGATTTAGGCATTCCTCAGCTTCAAGCTACTCTTCTGCAGTGTGACAATCTCTCTAATGTCAACCTACCTTAGCACTAATCAGGCTCTACATAAAAGGTCAAAACATTTCGATACCAATTACAACTATATTCGCGAAGAGGTTGCTCTTGGTCTGATCGAGACGAAACACATTATGACAAAACAATAGATCGCCGATATCTTCAAAAAATTGTTGCGGCACCGACTGTCTATTGAGTTACGTTTAAAACTTGGTGTGAAAAACTTTCACACGACAAGTTTCAGGGGGCATGAGAGTGAAAGTGTTAATGGACTGGATGCAAAAGAAAAGAAGACATGCCCGATAGCTCAATTGAAGCCCAACTTCGAAAACCAGAAGAAGAAAAAATCCTGCAACGTAAAAAACCTTGTACGAGTAGTTGAATCCAAAAGAAAGACCAGGAAGACAACACTTCTGTGCAACCATTTTGAACCTCTCTTATCCATAAAAGACAGTTCAGCATGACAGCTCACTGTCGAGAATATACACTCCTAAGTTCTAGATTGTTATGTGTCTTCTATTTAAAAGAAGAGTCATCCTCTGTATTTGATTATCAAGTTTGTAAAAACACTCTTTTATAAATTGTAAAATACCGTGTCATTCACAATGCCCCTGTGAGATCGGAGATTCACACCAAGGATTTGTAATCGTGGATTTAGACTTTTTATATAAGAGATGATATAGATTTCCTCTGAATCAAAGAATTTATTGAGGTTGTATGTCGAGATAGAACAAACACAATCGAAAAGAGACAACAAAGTATGAGAATCGAGCTATCTTGTCGAAGTGTTCTTGATTAGGGTTGGAACGAATGAATGGATCGCCACTTCTCCTTTAAATAGCCTTCGACCTCGATCTTTTTGTCCCGATCTTTCAGCTTCGTAATTGCAACGAGCTTAGAGATTCGTGGGAGTCGCTCCTACTGACGAAGACTTGGTCATTCTTCCTCGACATCTCCTTCAGTCGAGCTCGAGCTCGATCACTTCGCGGTTCATGCCACTTGGGCCTTGGCTGGCTTATGATCACGTGAACTGTGTTTGTGGTTGGATCGACGGTTTCCCCGACGAGATCGGATCTATTAGATCGACTGCCATGATCGGTCTCGTTTAGTCGATCTGAGGTGTTTGGAATGGCGTTGGATTCGACCCTAGTGGGTATCCAATGCTTGAAGCGAAAGCCAAGCCCCCAAGCTGCCTTGTTCTTATACCGGAATTACTTTGCAAGGGAGGTGGTCCAGGTAGTGGTCGGTTTCCCGACCCGTTTGGATCCGTGACCAAAGAACTTGAGCTAAAAGGAGCCGGAGTCGCCGTAGGGGTCATGATAGGGCGGAAGCCTCTATTTGACGTGCCTGCGATATTTTGCGATGCTCCTGGAGGTGTTATCACAAGAGAAAAGTCTAGACGCGTCCGAGGTGGAGGACTTAGTGGAGGTCGCTAATCGCGTATTGACCGACCTCCTTGGTTTTGGCTAGCGAGCTCTTCGAGACGAGCGTTAATGCGTCGTTCTTTTTCGTCAAGCTGCGTGGCCAGAGCGCGATTTGCCATCTCTTGGGCCCGTGTGCTTGCCTCGTTGCTTCTCATTTGGTTTACCAACAGGGTAAGCATTGAACGGATTATAGCGAGGTCGTCCGGACTTTGTCGCGGTGGAGCAGGAGGCTGTGGCGGATTAGGCCTGAGCATTCCAGATCCGCCTCCTGGAGTAGGGGCGGAAATTGAATCGTTTCTCATCCATACCCAGTTCCTGCTCGGATCGTTAGTTCCTGACAAAACGTTTTTGGGAGTCGGGTTCGTTGCGATTGTTTGAGCAACTGAGCTAATCGGCGCCGAAGTCGTGGAGACTGAGGCTGAGCTCGTCAACACGGCATCGGTCTGACCCGTGGTCCTTACCCTGGTGGTCTTCTAAGGAACGTCGCCGACCATCTGAGGGTGGTCGACTGGTGGAGTGGCGCTAGGAGAGCCATATTAGTCGGGAGTCATCTCGATCTATCGAACCTAGGATCTGATTCTTGAGATAGGAAAGCTACAGATTGTCCCCACAGTCGGCGCCAAATGTGTGAACGAAGATTCAAATCAAGGATTTGTAATCGTGGATTTGGACTTTTTATATAAAGATGATATAGATTTCCTCTGAATTAAAGACTTTATTGATGTTGTATGGCCAGATAGAACAAACACAATCGAAAAGAGAGTACAAAGTATGAGAATCGAGCTATCTAGTCGAAGTGTTCTTGATTAGGGTTGGAATAAATGAATGGATCGCCACTTCTCCTTTAAATAGCCTTCGACCTCGATCTTCTCGTCCCGATCTTTCGGCTTCGTAGTTGCAACGAGCTCTGAGATTCGTGGGAGTCGCTCCTACCGACGAAGACTTGGTCATTCTTCCTCGACATCTCCTTCTGTCGAGCTCGAGCTCGATCACTTCGCGGTTCGTGCCACTTGGGCCCTGGCTGGCTTATGAGAGTGAAAGTGTTAATGGACTGGATGCAAAAGAAAAGAAGACATGCCCGATAGCTCAATCCAAGCCCAACCATGAAAATCAGAAGAAGAAAAAAATCCTGCAACGTAAAAAACCTTGTACGAGTAGTTGAATCCAAAAGAAAGACTAGGAAGACGACGCTTCTGTGCAACCATTTTGAACCTCTCTTATCCATAAAAGACAGTTCAGCATGACAACTCACTGTCGACAATTCTAGATTGTTATGTGTCTTCTATTTAAAAGAAGAGTCATCCTCTGTTTTTGATTATCAAGTTTGTAAAAACACTCTTTTATAAATTGTAAAATACCGTGTTATTCACAATGCCCCAGTGAGATTGAAGATTCACACCAAGGATTTGTAATCGTGGATTTGGACTTTTTATATAAGAGATGATATAGATTTCCTATGAATCAAAGACTTTATTGAGGTTGTATGTCGAGATATAACAAACACAATCGAAAAGAGAGTACAAAGTATGAGAATCGAGCTATCTTGTCGAAGTGTTCTTGATTAGGGTTGGAATGAATGAATGGATCGCCACTTCTCCTTTAAATAGCCTTCGACCTCGATCTTCTCGTCCCGATCTTTCGGCTTCGTAGTTGCAACGAGCTCCGAGATTCGTGGGAGTCGCTCCTACTGACGAAGACTTGGTCATTCTTCCTCGACATCTACTTCAGTCGAGCTCGAGCTCGATCACTTCGCGGTTCATGCCACTTGGGCCTTGGCTGGCTTATGATCACGTGAACTGTGTTTGTGGTTGGATCGACGGTTGCCCCGACGAGATCGGATCGATTAGATCAACTGCCGGGATCAGTCTCGTTTAGTCGATCTGAGGTGTTTGGAATGGCGTTGGATTCGACCTTCGTGGGTATCCAAAGCTTGAAGCGAAAGCCGAGCCTCCAAGCTGCCTTGGCCTGATACCAGAATTACTTTGCAAGGGAGGTGGTCCAGGTAGTGGTCGGTTTCCCGACCCGTTTGGATCCGTGACCAAAGAGCTTGAGCTAAAAGGATTCAGAGTCGCCGTAGGGGTCATGATAGGCCGGAAGCCTCTATTTGACGTGCCGGCGATATTTCCCGATGCTCCTGGAGGTGTTATCACAGGAGAAAAGTTCAGACGCGTCCGAGGTGGAGGACTTAGTGGAGGTCACGAATCGCGTATTGACCGACCTCCTTGGTTTTGGCTAGCGAGCTCTTTGAGACGAGCGGTAATGCATCGTTCTTGTTCGTCAAGCTGCGTGGCCAGAGTGCGATTTGCTATCTCTTAAGCCCCGATGCTTGCCTCGTTGCTTCTCATTCGGTTTACCAACAGGGTAAGCATTGAACGGATTTCATCGAGGTTGTCCGGACTTTGTCGCGGTGGAGCTGGAGGCTGTGGCGGATTAGGCCTGAGCATTCCAGATCCGCCTCCTTAGGTAGGGGCGGAAATTGAATCGTTTCTCATCCATACCCAGTTCCTGCTCGGATCGTTAGTTCCTGACAAAACGTTTGTCGGAGTCGGGCTCGTCGCGATTGTTTGAGAAACTGAGCTAATCGGTGACGAAGTCGTGGAGACTGAGGCTGAGCTCGTCAACACGGCATCGGTCTGACCCATGGTCCTTACCGTGGTGGTGTTCTGAGGAACGTCGCCGACCATCCGAGGGTGGTCGACTGGTGGAGTGACGCTAGGAGAGCCAGATTGGTCGGGATTCATCTCGATCTATCGAACCTAGGATCTGATTCCTGAGATAGGAAAGCTACAGATTGTCCCCACAGTCGGCGCAAAATGTGTGATCGAAGATTCAAACCATGGATTTTTAATCGTGGATTTGGACTTTTTATATAAGAGATGATATAGATTTCCTCTGAATCAAAGACTTTATTGAGGTTGTATGTCGAGATAGAACGAACACAATCGAAAAGAGAGTACAAAGTATGAGAATCGAGCTATCTAGTCGAAGTGTTCTTGATTAGGGTTGGAATGAATGAATGGATCTCCACTTCTCCTTTAAATAACCTTCGACCTCGATCTTCTCGTCAAGATCTTTCGGCTTCGTAGTTGCAACGAGCTCCGAGATTCGTGGGAGTCGCTCCTACCGACGAAGACTTGGTCATTCTTCCTCGACATCTCCTTCTGTCGAGCTCGAGCTCGATCATTTCGCGGTTCGTGCCACTTGGGCCTTGGCTGGCTTATGATCACGTGGCCCCGAATCGAACTTTTCCCCATAGCACAAATCGGGATCCTAACTGTGGGCCTTTATTCTATCTGTTAATGGGCCGGATTACTAGAGGGAAATCCACTACCAACAATAGCCCCCCAGCCCATTAATTCGACGAGTCGGGGTTAATGGGCGGTAGGCGCTCTTGGGAAGGCGCGCACGTGTCTCGGGTTCTGAAACCCTGATGATTATTCTCGCTTCATCCGTAGATCTTGTTTTGATTGTACGGCCAAGATCGAGCGCGTGGATCAAACTGATCTGCTCGTAGCGCGTTGACAGCTATGGCAAATATTTTTTAGAGAATCTTATCATCTACCGTCGATCTGGTCGATCATTATTGGTTGAGATCTCCGGATTCGTATAGACCCTATTGACCTCGATCTACGCGGATTTGACTTAATCATCAGCCGCTTGCTCGTATCTATTGATCTTAAATCGACAGTCGAGATGTCAAGAAGTTGAAGGATCTTAACTGCTTCGATCTCCTCGTAATGACTACGAATTTCAAATCGAACGGTTGAGATCGTGGGATACGAAAGATCCCCTAGATCTCGAGGGAGGAGAAGCATGATATGGATTTAAAGGGGAGTTACCTTGCACGATTCCCATTACTGATCGTATTACAAATCAGCAAGGTAACTTCTTCTCTTTTACTTTAGTTTTTTTTTGCTTCTCGCTCTAGGTTTGTTGTTTCAAAGCTTTTGCTCTCTAGAACTTTCTTCTTCTTCTTCTTCTTCTTCTTCTTCTTCTTCTTCTTCTTCTTCTTCTTCTCCGATTCCGATATAACGCTCTCATCGGCGGGGTCGTTTAGGCCGCATCCGCCGTTCATCTTAACAGCGAATCACATTCAACGATTGCAGACAAAATGCCGGATCCCGCCGGAGGTGGAGATTGTAATTCCGTCGCCGGAGATATCGCCGGAGACCGTCAGGGAGGGCTACTGTTGCACCTCCTACACGTACTTTGACAAGTGCGGGCTCTTCTTCCCTATCCCCCGTGTTATCTGTTCGGTCCTTCCCCTACTTCAGTTGGCGTTCCACGAGATGACGCCGAATTTTGTCCGGTACGTCATCGGACTCGGAGTCCGGGCCGCCGATGAAGGGATAGAATTCGGGGTGGAGGAGCTCATGCGGGTTTGCTCGGTGAAGCATTACACCCGCTTCCCGGGGACATATTATCTCTCTCCCCGTTTCGGGAAGGTTCTCGATGATATTCCCGGGAAAGACATATGGAAGGACCGGTACTTTTTTTTAGGATAAACCGGCACTCGGTGGGCTGCCAGCGTTGGTTAGATTTTAGGATTTTAATGATCGTTGTCATTTATGTTGACGATGGACCGCTTCTAATTCTCTTTTTGTTTTTTTTTTCTTTTGTAGAAGCTCCTGAGTCACTTTCTCTTAACCCGATAACTGAAGGTTTGATAGCTCGCTTGAGGAGAGGCGAGGTCAATTGGAGCAGTTTCACAGTAGAGCGAGTGCAAGCCGCTCTAAGGATCGGAGTCGGGGTGGCTCTCTTCCTCCCGCGCCGAAGCGTCAAAGAACCGACGCGGAAGTGAGCTCGAGGAGATCGAGCAAAAATGTCAGGGCGAGGCTTGCCTCTTCCGGGTCCTCCGGATCTTTCAACTGGCGCTTCAGGCACCAGAAGGAGTGTCCGATCGCGGACGACCCAAAGGGTGTGGCCTACCTGCTAAGGCACTTTAAGCCTGCGAGTGTTCAGCTCCTGGCTATCGGGGACATGGCCCTTGGTGATTTGTACACCGAAATGATGACGGCCATCGGGAAGGTAATGGTCATATTTCTTTGCTTTCTTCGTTTATTTCGATGCTCTGTTTTTAACTTCTCATCCGTATGTTTTTCCGTGTAGTCTTTGGAGGCTACAAACAGATTCGTGGCCAGATCTGAGCGCGAGGTGCCGCAGGTAGGCGAGGTTGAGACCGTCCAGAAGACGGTGGGTGATCTGAACGCTTAGCTCCAGGAAGCCTTAGGTCGGGAAGAAGAGCTGAAGACGAAACTGGCCGGGTTTGAAGGAGTGGAAGCCCAATCTGATGATCCTCGAGAACCAGGAGGAGAATCTTACTCAGAAGCTGAACGTGGCCGTAACACGAAATCTGGCCGCGGAGGAGGCAAGTCGAGCTGCGGGCATGCGGGCTGAGCAATGCCGAGTCGACTTGGAAAAGGTCCTCGCCGGACGGGAGCTGGACATCAAAGTCGCGGCTCACGAAGCGAAGAAGGATCTTAATGGCCAGTACCTTGAGATTCTCAAGGGAATCAAGTCAAAAGAGTACCAAAGGAAGGTCGCCACAAGCGCCGAGATCAGGCTCCAAGAAGCCTTGGCGAACATACAACTCATCGCGGAGTTTTCTTCCGGCGATCTGGACCTGAATCAGGAGGTGCTGGAGCTGGCGGAGAAGAAGCGGCTGGCGACGGAGGAGATGAACGCCGCGGCAATCTCTGATCTCAGTATTAGCAAGCTGAATTTACCGGCGATGTCGGATGATTCAGTGATTCTGGCAAATCCTCCAGCACTATCCGTTCCTCGCCTCGATCAGTACGGACTGAACCTCCCGACTGGGATTAGCTCAAGGGTGAGCGATGAGGTCGAAGGCCAGCTCAATGAGGAGGCGGCGGCTATGGATGGCGAAGCGGAAGATCGGGACGATGCTTCTTCGCCGTCAAAACAATTCTAATTTACTTGTTGCCTGCAGCCCAAAAGGGTTTTTAATTTCCTTTTCGTTGCCCGAGGGGGCTTTTCTATTTGCTTTTGGTGTTCCCCTTGGTGGGATTTTTATTTGAACTTGAGGATGTTAAGTCCTTTCTTTTAATGAAATGCTTTTAATCTTTCATGCCTTAGCATAGGATTGACTGTTTCATACTTCGTGCCTTAGCATAGAATTAACTGTTATGATAACTCGAACCTCTAAAGAGGGGTCGAATAAATGACTTGCCTCGAATTGCTTAGGGAGTCCTTCAACGAACCTCCAATTGATCGCATTCGAGCTCGAGCTAATCCTCAAAAATTGCTTGAGGCACAACTTTTCCAAGATGTATAGCTCGAGCTTGTCGTTGAATTGAAATGGAATTTTCTAAGTATGTGATGAATCGAAGTAAACTTACGTAGATTCGTTTCGGGTACTTGCGAGAGTCGTTTTAAGCGGAACGACTGCCTTGTTTTATCTGTATTGGTGTAGATTTAACCTCGTTGCTTTGCTTAAGGAGGGGGAAGTGGCCCCCCAATTCTTCTAATCTGCGTCAGTTTAGAAGAATTTTTTAGAGTTTGGAAGGACCGTTTCAGGTCATTTGATCGAAGGGATCATTTCAAATCGTTTGTTTGAGGAGATCGTTTCAGATCGCTTGTTTGAGGAGATCGTTTCAGATCGCTTGTTTGAGGAGATCGTTTCAGATCACTTATTTGAGGAGATCATTTTAGATCGCTTGTGTGAAGAGATAATTTCATATCGCTTTTATCAGAAGGGATCGTTTCAGATCGCTTGTTTGAATTTGAAGGATAATTTCATATCATTTGTATCGGAAGGGATCATTTCAGATCGCTTAGACTTGAAGAGATAATTTCATATCATTTGTATCAGAAGGGATAATTTCAGATCGCTTAGACTTGAAGAGATAATTTCATATCATTTCTATCGGAAGGGATCATTTCAGATCGCTTAGACTTGGACAAGATGTAAAGACGACGTATTTTATAATAACTTTAACTTTTACAAAGGAAGAATAGAAATAGATCTCAGTTGCTGGATTTATTTTGATCTCGCAAAGCTGGTTCGACTCTGCTCGAGGTCGCTAAACTCGGTAGGAGTTTTGTTTTGGGGGGGGGGGGGGGGGGGGGGGTGGATGCGCGCGAGGTCGAGCTGCCTACATACCCTTTGAAGGGGATCAAGCCATTTCGTAGTTCGATTATGGGGTGCACTTTCAGTGAAAGTATTTTTTAAGGTTGATGATATTCCAGGGTCGTAGTTCGGGTTTCTGAGTTTCCACCGACTTGAGTCGGTAGACCCCATCCTTTACAATATCGGTGACCTCGTAAGGACCTTCCCACATCGCCCCTAACTTTCCAGCGTGCTCTTCCTTTTTATGGTCGAAAAATTTCCGTAGGACGGGCTCTCCTACTTGAAACCTTCGGGTTTTAATCCTAGAATCATAGTAGCGGGCTGTGGTCTGTTGGTAGTTCTGGATTCGGGCACGTGCGAGGTTTCTCCTTTCATCGACGAGATCGAGCTCGTTTTTTATCATCTAGTTGTTAAGTTCCCCTTGTTGTGGGCAATCCTTTTTACGGATTCTGGAAACGAGGATCTCTGTGTTGGAACGTTTAGATGATCCTGATTCAATTCCAGATTCAGATTATCCTAAACATGCGATCTAGGTTCTTCTCAGAATAGAAACAAATGATGATCTCACCTTATACCTGTTATTGCAGCGGAAGAAGATGGTATGTCTGAGATCAGAGAAACACCGAGGGATGAATCCTCCAAAGGTTCACACACGCTTTCACAGGAAACAGCTGCTAGACCATAAGGGGAACTCGGCGCAGAGAGAGAGAGAGTTTACGGCTCAAGTCTTAGGGTTAATCAGTCTGAAACTCGAGTTTTATGACACAAAACTCGTCCTGTTCCGTTTGGGCCATTTGGCCCAAATACCAATTAACTCGTCGGTGTTTGCGCACTGCATCGATCGTTGCACCTTATGCATCGATCGATGCACAGTGGCTAAACCTTTTATTCTCTCTAAGTACAGTAAATGCCTAGCACTTTTACTGTACTTCTGCTAAACCGTTCCTACACATTTTTCCTGTTAGCTTAGGCGTGTGACCCATATGGGATCATATAATAAAGGCAATAAGTCCAAGACTTATAGATCATGAGCGGACTCTAGCAAGCCATCATGACCCCCAGTATTATATGACTTATGTCTGATCATTGACATACTCTTACTTTCTAGAGACAGTTCCGAGATTACTGGACACAATTCCAACAATCTCCCACTTGTACTGGAATCTCTGTATTCATAATCCTTTTGTCTCAATATCTCGATCAGTCATAAGGCAAGATTGGTGTCATCCTTATAAAGCCTAATCTTGTTCATCGGACTCTGATTTGATACTGACAATCCAAACGACTCGGGAAAGTCCGTTTGAGCATGGCCATGCGTTTTCCAGTATTCAAATCTCCGATTGGCCTAGAGATATTCACTCCATTTATATTGGAGGGACAAATCCCATCTTGTTCCATCACTGTAAACTACTCATTTCATGATGTACCCAAACAAGGTCCTTATAGCTATCGCAGAACGATAGCGTTAGACAATGATCAAAGTACACCCGTCCATGTGCAATCACATGCATGTGAACTCAGGTCTAAGGACTATACTCTATAGTCGTAGTAAGAATCTCTTATGACACAGATATAAATATCCTGAAGAGTTCTTATAAGCGGGTCTTGTCCGGTCGTATGTTCCCAACATGCACCTATGTACTGACTTTGATGCCGCGCATCTATGACACACTGAGACTTTGTCATAAGTCACGTACCAATCCAGTCTCACACGGTTGTTGGTGTTCCAGTTTCAACAACCTTCGACTAGGGACAGGATGATATAAAACATTTATCAAATATAGGGTCTCATGATCAAGCTAAATGACTTCGATGACTCAAGATCAAGTCACTTACTTTGATGACCTATAAAATGCTTCATATCATTTTGGAACGATTATTTCATCACAGTTAAAATAATCTTGAAATAATAATTTCATTAAACATAAAATAATGTTTTACAAGAACATATCAAATAACTAAAATAAAGCTCACAAAACTCCCACTCAAATTTAGATTACATTTCAATGTTTCTAATGCCTACAGCTTCAGTCAGGAACTCGAGCTTAGGTCTTGGGAGTGGCTTTGTCAACGGATCAGCGACATTATCATCTGTCGGAACTCGGCTGATCTTGACTTCCTTTCTATTAACGATGTCACGTATCAAGTGATATCTTCTTTGAACATGCTTGGATTTCTGGTGTGATCTTGGTTCCTTTGCCTGAGCTATAGCACCATTGTTGTCACAAAATAGCGCCAGAGGCTCAGCCGCATCTGGTATCACACCTAGTTCCATAATGAACTTTCGTATCCAAACAGCTTCCTTCGCTGCTTCTGAGGCGGCGATATATTCAGCTTCTGTAGTGGAATCAGCAACGGTGTCCTGCTTGGAGCTTCTCCAACTTATTGCACCGCCATTCAGACAAAAGACATAACCGGACTGTGACCGGAAATCATCTGTGTCTGTCTGGAAACTTGCGTCCGTGAATCCACTGACTTTAAGCACATCACTTCCACCGTACACCAAGAATTTATCCTTAGTATGTCTTAGATACTTCAAGATATTCTTTACGGCAATCCAATGGTTTTCACCTGGATTTGACTGGTATCTACTCGTCATGCTCAATGCATAAGCAACATCAGGACGAGTACAGATCATGGCATACATGACAGATCCTATTGCAGATGCATAAGGAATATTCTTCATGCGCTCAAGCTCAGCAGCCGACGTAGGGCTCTGCTTCTTGCTTAGCGTTGTGCCATGTACCATTGGCGTGAAGCCCTTCTTGGAATCTTTCATGCTGAATCTTTGTAGGACTTTGTCAATGTATGAGTCTTGACACAAGCCTATCAGCCTCTTAGGTCTATCCCGATAGATCCTAATTCCAAGAACGTATGCGGCTTCACCCATGTCTTTCATGGAAAAACAACTTCCAAGCCAGTCTTTTACGGACTTTAGCATTGGAACGTCGTTTCCGAGAAGCAGTATGTCATCGACATACAGAATAAGAAATACAATCTTGCTCCCACTAGATTTCTTATACACGCATTGTTCTTCTTCGTTTCTGATGAAGTCAAATTGCTTGATCGCTTCATCAAAACGAAGATTCCAGCTCCTCGATGCTTGCTTCAATCCATAAATGGATTTATGAAGCTTGCATACTTTCCCAGCATTCTTCGGATCTATGTAACCGTCAGGTTGTGTCATATACACATCCTCTTCCAGAATACCATTCAGGAAGGCGGTTTTCACGTCCATCTGCCAAATTTCATAATCATGAAAAGCTGCAGTTGCTAGTAGAATCCGAATAGATTTCATCATAGCCACTGGTGAATAGGTTTCATCGTAGTCCACACCGTGAACTTGTCTGAAACCTTTTGCCACCAACCTGGCTTTATAAATCTGGACATTTCCATCCACGTCAATCTTCTTCTTGAAGATCCATTTGCACTCGATGGCTTTTACACCAGCGGGTAAGTCAACCAACGAAAAAACTTGGTTGACCGACATGGAGTCCATTTCGGAATCAGTGGCCTTGCGCCACTTAGAGGAATCTGGGCCCATCATGGCTTGATTGAAGTTCGATGGTTCATCACCATCAATGATCAAAAGATCATGACAGTTAGTCACGAGGAATCCTTGATATCTCTCGGGTTCGTGACGGATCCTCCCGGATCTTCGAACTTCAGGTACTACAGGTTCAGGCTCTACAATTTCTTGTAGGTCCTCCTGCTGCTCTTCCTCATTAGGTTGGGCAGTATCCTGTTCATCTTGAATTTCTTCAAGCAGTACCTTACTCCCACTGTCTTTCTTAGAGAGAAACTCTCTCTCAAGAAAGTTACAATCCCGGGCAACAAAGATCTTGTTCTCGGAACGTAGATAGAAGTAATAAGCCTTGGTTTCCCGTGGATAACCAATGAAGTAGCATTTGTCAGATTTCGGTGTAAGCTTGTCTGAGATCAATCTCTTGACATAGGCTTCACAACCCCAAATTCTGAGATAAGACAGCACTGGAGCTTCTCCAGTCCATAATTCATATGGTGTCTTTGCCACTGCTTTTGATGGCGCTCTATTTAGAGTGAACACTGCTGTTAGCAGGGCATATCCCCAAAGGGATATTGGAAGGTCTGTGTGACTCATCATAGATCGAACCATATCCAATAAGGTCCGATTTCTCCTCTCAGACACACCATTCCATTGAGGTGTTCCAGGAGGAGTGAGTTGGGATACAATCCCACACTCTCTCAGATGATCACTGAATTCCTGGCTTAAGTATTCTCCTCCTCGGTCAGACCGAAGAGCCTTAATGCTTTTGCCAAGTTGGTTCTGTACTTCATTTTGGAATTCTCTGAATTTTTCAAAAGATTCAGACTTATGTTTCATCAAATAAACATATCCATACCTACTGAAATCATCAGTGAAGGTAATGAAGTACTGATAGTTTCCTCTTGCATTTGTGGACATTGGGCCACACACATCAGTGTGTATCAGGCCCAATAAGTCACTGGCCCTCTCGTTAGGTTTATTAAAGGGGGCCCGTGTCATTTTGCCCATCATGCATGATTCGCATTTCTCACATGACTCAAAGTCAAATGAGCCAAGAAGTCCATTCGAATGGAGCCTCTTGATGCGTTTCTCGCTGATGTGCCCTAAACGACAATGCCATAGAAACGTTCGGTTTTCCTCATTAGGTTTAAACCGTTTTGTATTAATGTTATAAATTGGCGCAGATTGATCGAGTATGTAAAGCCCATTCGAAAGAGGGGCAGAACCATAGAACAAATTGTTGCGATTGAAGGAACATAATTTATTCTTAACTGAAAAATCATAACCTTCCAAATCCAACAAAGAAATTGAAATAATATTTCTGCTTATAGCAGGTACAAAATAACAATTATTCAGTTCTAAAATCAATCCCGAAGGTAAAGACAACAAGTATGTGCCTACAGCTAGTGCTGAAACTTTCGCTACATTCCCAACTCGTAGCTCTACTTGTCCTTGCTTCAGCCTTCTACTGTTGCTGAGTGCCTGCATATTAGTACAAATATGAGCCCCACAACCAGTATCCATGACCCATGAGGTATTATCAGAAGTAGTTGTATTAACTTCTATAACAAAAATACCTGATGAAGAAGTCTCGAAAGTCTTCTTCTTCAATTCCTTTAGACCTTCCTGGAATTTCTTACAATCTCTTCTCCAATGCCCCAGTTCTTTGCAGAACCTGCACATGTCAGTAGGCCCAGCCTTGGACTTGGGCTTGGGCTTTGGCGTGTCCTTGTCCGCGACTTGGACAGCCTTGGCCTTTCCCTTATCCTTAGCAGAGGATTTCTTAAACCCCTTGCCCTTCTGCACCATAAGCACATTGGGGTCCTTGGCGGTTTTCCTCAAGTTGGGCTCTGCAGTCTTGAGCATTCCGTGAAGCTCAAGTAGTGTCTTACTCAAGCCATGCATGTTAAAGTTCAGAATGAACTGATCATAGCTTGCAGGTAAAGACTGCAGAATGATGTCGCAGGCAAGTTCCTGGCTGATTGGGCAGTCGAGTTTCTGAAGATGATCGAGATAACCCATCATCTTCAAGACATGAGGACTCACTGCCGCATTCGCAGCCAACTTACAGTCCAAGAGGTTCCTAACTGTCTGGAACCTCTCGGTCCTAGCCTGCTCCTGAAAAAGCGATTTCAGGCTTGCCATTATCTCGATGGGAGACAATACACTTTCGAACTGTTTTTGCAGCTCAGGAGTCATTGTCACCAACATCAGGCAATAGACATCATTTTCATCTGACGAATGCTTTTCCCAAGCATTGTGCAGAGTCCTGGCAGCATTGGCAAGAGGCCTCTCGGGGAGGGGATCTCGAAGGACATAATCCTTCTTCTCCTGCTTGAGGACCAGCCTCAAGTTCCTTGACCATGTCAGGAAGTTCGTTCCAGTCAGCTTCTCCTTCTCGAGAACAGACCGGATCGAGAATGTGTTTTGTGTGCTTGTAGTAGTCATATCTGAAATATATAAATAAAAAGGTTATTAGTTATATGTTCATAATGATTAATCTCGTATTAAAGATTAATATGATTAATCACGCATTATATTCAATAACATAAGTTACCCTCAATAGAATATAATGATTCCAAGATCCACATATAACTAAGATTAAAGTGGGCCACTGGCCGTCACCCAACCTTAGCTTATATCGGTAAGCCCTATATCGGCTAATTATATCCGTGATATAACTCTTGGTTGTGAATCTGGGCCCGAGGCCCAATCCACTCTGATGTCTCAAGGCCCGGGACTCCCGATGGCCTAGTCAAGAAAACCAGACTATACAGTCATGTAATCATTAATGTCTGGGACTCCCAATGACATTTATGAATCACAAACCGTCTTACCCACGCAAAAGCAGACATCCTCACACTGTAAGGCCATGAATGCAATTGAATGGGCTTTGACGGCTGACATAGCCTGGACAAGACATCCAACGCTTGATATTACTTGAGGTTCGTAGGTTTATTAAAATTCATTCCCAAAATAGAAGATTACTATTTCGGGAAACTTTCTATTTATGGAAACCTACTATTTTTGGAAACTTTCTAAAATTGGAAACTTTCTTAAAAACGGAAACTTTCTAACTATAGAAATTTCTTAAAATCCAAAACCCGCAAATTCAGAAACTTCTATTTTAAGAAACTTTCTAATTTCAAAATTTCGGAAACTTTAATTTAAAATCGACTTTATAATTTTATAAAATAAATTTTAAATTGATCTGAAGAAAGACTCAAATAATTGGCCCAATTGTTTTAACTTCTTGGCCCGAGGCCCAAGAATTTGTCCATGTCCAAGACATGACCCAATTGTCCAATTAATTGACATAACTGGTCTGGTTCATTAAAACTGGTTTAACCAAGTTTCAATTACTACGATGACCACAATTGTCAACCGGTTATTTACTAAACCGGAATTTCTCAATTTATTTGGTCCAACCAAATCAAATTAGAAATTCCTGGTTTAGGCACTAAATCCAATATTTCTTTCGACATTGGATTTCTTATCCCGGTTTAACCAGACTTAATAAAATTATTAAATCTGTTTATTAAACCGAGACGTTTCATTTTAATTAAATTAAACCGAGCCAAAACCCTAACCGCATCGATCGATGCTCACAGCATCGATCCTGCAACGATCGTTCATCGATCCTGCATCGATCGATGCTCTCACGTGTGCACGAACGGTTATCAGGTTTGGCCGAGAGATTCTCGTGAGATCCATGCGATCGTTTGAACGATCCATGCGATCGCGGTCAATCTCTCGCGACTGCAACGATCGATCCTTGCATTGCATCGATCGATGCAATGCGATCTCAGTCGATGCAAAATCAGTTTAGATCACATACCAAATCAATATAGTTTGGTCATGCGATTTTAAAACAGTTTGTTTAGGATTCAATTCTTGTTTCTTAAGTGATTTATCTTATCAGTAGTTGATTCAAAACACTTTTAAACAAGAAAACAGTCCTAAACATGAATCTAAACAAGAAAAACCAGAACCTAAAGCTCTGATACCACTGTTGTAACGTTTAGATGATCCTGATTCAATTCCAGATTCAGATTATCCTAAACATGCGATCTAGGTTCTTCTCAGAATAGAAACAAATGATGATCTCACCTTATACCTGTTATTGCAGCGGAAGAAGATGGTATGTCTGAGATCAGAGAAACACCGAGGGATGAATCCTCCAAAGGTTCACACACGCTTTCACAGGAAACAGCTGCTAGACCATAAGGGGAACTCGGCGCAGAGAGAGAGAGAGTTTACGGCTCAAGTCTTAGGGTTAATCAGTCTGAAACTCGAGTTTTATGACACAAAACTCGTCCTGTTCCGTTTGGGCCATTTGGCCCAAATACCAATTAACTCGTCGGTGTTTGCGCACTGCATCGATCGTTGCACCTTATGCATCGATCGATGCACAGTGGCTAAACCTTTTATTCTCTCTAAGTACAGTAAATGCCTAGCACTTTTACTGTACTTCTGCTAAACCGTTCCTACACATTTTTCCTGTTAGCTTAGGCGTGTGACCCATATGGGATCATATAATAAAGGCAATAAGTCCAAGACTTATAGATCATGAGCGGACTCTAGCAAGCCATCATGACCCCCAGTATTATATGACTTATGTCTGATCATTGACATACTCTTACTTTCTAGAGACAGTTCCGAGATTACTGGACACAATTCCAACACTCTGCTGGTACTACTGCCTCGATGCCGTAAGCTAGCGAGAAAGGTGTTTCGCCGGTGGATTTGCGAAGGGTAGTCCGGTAAGCCCAGAGTACGGCCAGGAGCTTCTCGCTCCAGCTCGTCTTGCACTCATTGAGTCTTTTCTTGAGATTATTCATGATTGATTTGTTGGCTGCTTCAGCCAGTCCATTTCCTTGGGGTAACGTGGCGTTGAGTAAGTTAGCTTAATGTTCAAGGTTCTGTAGAACTCTTTGAACGTGTTCGATATGAACTGAGGCCCGTTGTCGGTGACGATCTCTTGGGGTAGTCCATGTCGGCAAACGATGTTTCGCCAGATGAACTCCTTACTGTGGACGTCTCTAATTTTTTTGGTATGACTCTTCTTCGATCCATTTGGTGAAGTAATCTGTCATTACCAGCAAGTGCATAGCTTTCTTTTTTCCGGATGCTACTAAGGGTCCCACGATTTCCATCCCCCACCGCATGAACGTATATGGTGAGGAGATCGAGGAGAGTTTCTCCGACGGTTGGTGGATAATCGGGGTGTGCTTTTGGCATTTGTCGCATTTACTGGAAAAAGAGATGCATTCGGCGGCCATTGTTGGCCAAAACTAGCCTTGCCTTTTGATTCGTATGGCCAAAGCTCGTCCTCCAGAATGACTCTTGCAGGATCCATCATGGGCATGTGTGATCACGGTTCGGGCTTGCTTCCCATCGAGTCATTTGAGGTAAGGTCCGGAGAGACTTCTTTTGAAAAGCTCTCCTTGTGTGACGCAGTACCTCGCACTCTGTGCTTTGAGTTTTCGTGCTTCCCATTTATCGTCAGGGACTTCGCCATTCGTTATGTACTGAATGATTGGAGTTCTCCAATCCTTTTTGTCATCGGGCTCGGATCCCTGACTAGTGGATGCAATTTGGATTGGTCCATTATGAACATTCGCAACATAGACGGCATTTCTGGGGTCTAGATCATCATCGATCTCGATGATGTCGTGGCGTGTTTCCTCGTGCAGCTCCTATTGATTGACATCGTCTTTTTCGGTGGGCTCGTCCTCTTTAAAGGATAGGGCTTTTAGAGCTATGTCGATGCTTGGTTTTTTGATCCCTTCGACTAGTATGATCCTTTTAAGGTTAGGATCTGATGTCGACGCTAGTGCGGCTAGGGCATCGGCTGCGGTGTTTTCCCCTCGGGGGATTCATGTCAGATCAAAGAACTCGATCTGATCGGCGAGGCTATGGACTACCCACAGGTATGCTTCCATACGTTCATCTTTGGCCTCGTAATCGCCGTGATATTGGCTCGTGACCAGTTGGGAATCGCTGAAAGCGTCTACTTCCCGAGCTCCTATCGCTATTGCTAGTCTGAGCCCGGCTATTAATGCTTCGTATTCTGCTTCGTTGTTTGAAGCCGTGAAGCCTAGTCTGAACGATTTTTCTATCACTTCTCCCGTAGGGGAGACCAGTTTTACCCCGACCCCAGATCCTTGCCTCGAGGAGGCTCCGTCGTCGTGAAGTTTCCATCTCTTGGCGGAGGCCGGGTCGAGATCAATGGTAGGTGGGAGTTCAATTATGAAGTCAGCCAGTACTTGCGCTTTTAAGCACATCCGAGTCTTAAACTCGATGTCGTATTCGCTGAGTTCGATAGCCCATTTAACTAGTCGACCTGACTGGCTTGGACTGTGAAGAATGGTTCTTAGCGGTGGAGAGGTCATGACTATGATCGAGTGCGATTGGAAGTATGGTCGGAGCTTTTGAGCCGACGTGACCAATGCTAGAGCAAGTTTTTTATAGCGGTGTATCTGGTTTCGGCATAGATCATGGTCTTGCTGATGTAATACACCGGCCGTTGATCGTTCTGTTCTTCGCAAACCAGGACTATGCTTACTGCTGCTGTTGAGACAGCTAAGTAGAGGTAAAGGGGTTCCCCTTCTACTGGCTTCGCCAGTATGGGCGGTTTGCTTAGATAAGCCTTGAGATGTGCGAATGCTTTTTCGCACTTTTCGTCCCAGAGGAACTTTTTGTTCGCTTTGAGAAAGTGGTAGAAAGGTAGACATTTATCGGTCGACCTCGAGATGAAGCGGTTAAAGCAACGATTTTGCCAGTTAAACGTTGGACTTCTCGCGTTGTTTTGGGAGATTTCATCTCCATGAATGTCGCGATCTGCTTAGGATTTGCTTCGATCCCCCTTTCGGTTACTAAGTAACCAAGGAATTCTCCCGATGGGACCCCGAAGGTGCATTTCGCCGGATTGAGTTTCATCCCGCATTTGTTGAGAATGACGAAGCATTCTTTTAGTTGAGGGATATGATCCTCGCACCTAGAAGATTTGACGAGCATATCGTCGTTGTAAACTTCCATGGTTTTACCCAGGAGCCCTGAGAACATCTTGTTGATGAGGTGTTGGTAAGTTGCTCCCGCATTTTTCAGCCCAAAAGGCATGACTTTATAGCAGTACGTGCCTCGATTAGTTATGAACGAGGTCTTTTCTTGGTCTTCAGGGTTCATCAGTATCTGATTATACCCAGAAAAAGCATCCATAAAGGATAGCAGTTGATGTCCTGTGGTGGCTTCGACCAAACGGTCAATATGAGGAAGTGGGAAGCTGTCTTTTGGACATGCTTTGTTGAGATCTGTAAAGTCAACGCAGACTCTCCATTTCACATTCTTTTTCTTGACCACTACGGGGTTCGCGAGCCAATTGGGGTATTTGACCTCTCTGATCGATCCGATTTTTAGCAGGCGGTCGACCTCGTTGTTAACAGCTTTGGCTCGCTCGGGGCCAAGTTTTCGACGCTTTTGTCTGACTGGTTTATAAGTAGGGTCGACGTTCAGTTTGTGACTAGTCACGTCGATGTTAATTCCTTTCATGTCAGCTGAGGACCAGGCAAAGGAATCAACATTCTGTTTAAGGAAAGAGATCAGTTCGCTTTTAACTTATTCCGCTAGGTCAATTCCGATGCCGACAAGTCTTTCGGGGTGAGCGTCGTCTATGCAAACCTGAGTGGTGAGGTCCTTTGGGGGTCCTTTTTGGCTCGGGTCGTTTGACCTTTTGGTTTGCATTGTGCCGAGCTCTTCCTCTTTCTGTAATTCCTATGCGTGGGATTTCTCGATCTGCTTGTACCCGTTCATGTAGCAATTTATGGAAATATTTTGACTTCCATAGACAGTTTTTACTCCTTTCGGAGTTGGGAATTTTACGCATTGGTGATAGGTTGATGGTACGGCTTTCATGTCGTATATCCAGGGTCGACCTAAAATAGCGTTGTACGGAGCTGGTTGATCTACTATGACGAACTCTGTCATTCTTCGAACTCCTCCAGCTATTACTGGGGCGAAGACAGAGCCCATTGAATACGTTGTTTCGCCACCGAATCCCACTAGTGGTGTCTGTCCCTCGACAACCTCGGAGTCTTCGAACTCCATCTTTTTGAATGCGTCGTAAAAGAGGACATCCACTGAGCTCCCTGTGTCGATCATTATCCTCGAGAGTTCGACGTCTCTGACTACCAAGCACACGAGAAGTGCGTCGTCGTGCGGTTTGTCGAGGTTGCTAGTTTCACTCTCGTAGAAAGTGATTTCGTGATCTGGACCCATCATCGGGATTTTCTCCCTTTTGTCAGTCTCGACCCTTCTCTGAAGAGCTTTTATCGAATTGACCGAGTCTCGGAATAACTTGGAGCCACCGAAGATGAAGTCAACTCGTTTAGGGGGTATAGCCCGTACCCCCACCCGCAGAGGCGAGGGAGATTGATTCGTGAGCGTAGACTCTTGATAGGGGCTGGAGGTGGAGGTAGCGCCGAGCCTCCCGGGGTACCGTATAGACTGAGCTCACCGAGAATAACTTCGACTCATTTCCGCGACCCTTGAGGGAGAGCTTCGGAAGATCCTCACTCCTTAGAGTGTTCTCGTTTATTCTGGGAAGGCTTTTTGACTCTTTGGTCTGCTTGCTTTCCTTTTTGTCGGAGGGGGTTTCCTCCTCGATTTCAGACTCTTGGTTGTTTTCGGACTCTCGTTTTTGTGCCTCGACCTTGGCTCGAGTGTAGCACTCTTCGGTCGAGTGTTTTTTGTTGTTGTGAAAGTCGCAGAATTTATCTTTGTCGAACTCGAATTTCTTCGAGCTCTTTGGGCTCTCGACTGCGTTAATGTTTCCAGATTTACGGGAATCCTTCTTCGAATTCGAGTTCTGAAATCCCGACTGGTTCCTTTCTTTTCTGTGTTTCTCTCTGAGGATCGTAGTTTCATCCTCGAGGCGAGCGAAGGACGATGCGCGATGAAGGGCGTCACCGAGTGTGAGAGGTTCAGGAACTGTTATTTCCTCGCGGAATTTGGTTGAGTACCATAGTCCACGCCTCATTGCCTCTATAGCTACTTCGTCGTTTGGGTTCGCGATTTTGGATTTTATTTCCTTGAATCGGTCAATGAACGAACGAAGTGTTTCGTTGCATTTTTGAGAGACGCCAAATAAAGCTGCCTCGGTAGTCTTTACCTCGATAAAGACGGAGTACTGTTTGAGGAAGGCCGTCATGAACTGGGTAAAGTTATCGATGGATTTTTCCTCCAGTCCAGCGAACCATTCTAGGGCAGAGCTCGATAGGTTCTCGGCGAAGAGTCTGCATAAAGAAGTTTCTCTCTCCTCGTTAGTGAGGTATACCCTCGACATCGCTAGTCTGAATGCCCTGATGTGGGCTTTGGGGTCCGACTTTCCAGAGAATTCTGGGAATTTTGTTTTCTTGATTTCTCGAATTCTCGCAAAAGCGATTCGATCTGTGAATGACGTTTGGAGCAATTCATCGATTACTCGATCGATATCAGGTGCCGCGCTTGTTGCCATGTGGACTTTCGAGCTTAGGCTCATGAACTTGGCGTTAGCCTGTTCGATGTATTGCCTTAGCGCCTCGTGTTCATCGCCCGCTAGGGACGCGAACTGTGTTTATGGTTGGATCGACGGTTGCCCCGACGATATCGGATCGATTAGATCGACTGCCGGGATCAGTCTCGTTTAGTCGATTTGAGGTGTTTGGAATGGCGTTGGATTCGACCCTAGTAGGTATCCAAAGCTTGAAGCAAAAACCGAGCCTCCAAGCTGCCTTGGCCTAATACCGTAATTACTTTGCAAGGGAGGTGGTCCAGGTAGTGGTCGGTTTCCCGACCCCTTTGGATCCGTGACCAAAGAGCTTGAGCTAAAAGGAGTCGGAGTCGCCGTAGGAGTCATGTTAGGGTGGAAGCCTCCATTTGGCGTGTCGGAGATATTTCCCGATGCTCCTGGAGGTGTTATCACTGGAGAAAAGTCCAGACGCGAACGAGGTGGAGGACTTAGTGGAGGTCGTGAATCGCGTATTGACCGACCTCCTTGGTTTTGGCTAGCGAGCTCTTCGAGATGAGCATTAATCCGTCGTTCTTGGTTGTCAAGCTGCGTGGCTAGAGCGCGATTTGCTATCTTTTGGGCCTGGGCGCTTGCCTCGTTGCTTCTCGTTCGGTTTACCAACATGGTAAGCATTGAACGGATTTCAACGAGGTCGTCCGGACTTTGTCGCGGTGGAGCAGGAGGCTGTGGCGGATTAGGCCTGAGCGTTCCAGATCCGCCTCCTGGAGTAGGAGCGGAAATTGATACGTTTCTCATCCATACCCAGTTCCTGCTCGGATCGTTAGTTCCTGACAAAACGTTTGTCGGAGGCGGGCTCGTCGCGATTGATTGAGCAACTGAGATTATCGGTCCCGAAGTCGTGGAGACTGAGGCTGAGCTCGTCAACACGGCATCGGTCTGACCCATGGTCCTTACCCCGGTGGTGTTCTGAGGAACGTCGCCAACCATCTGAGGGTGGTCGACTGGGGGAGTGGCACTAGGAGAGCCAGATTGGTCGGGATTCATCTCGATCTATCGAACCTAGGATCTGATTCTTGAGATAGGAAAGCTACAGATTGTCCCCACAGTCGGCGCCAAATGTGTGATCGAAGATTCAAACCAAGGATTTGTAATCGTGGATTTAGACTTTTTATATAAGAGATGATATAGATTTCCTCTGAATCAACAGACTTTATTGAGGTTGTATGTCGAGATAGAACAAACACAATCGAAAAGAGAGTACAAAGTATGAGAATCGAGCTATCTAGTCGAAGTGTTCTTGATTAGGGTTGGAATGAATGAATGGATCGCCACTTCTCCTTTAAATAGCCTTCGACCTCGATCTTCTCGTCCCAATCTTTCGGCTTCGTAGTTGCAACGAGCTCCGAGATTCGTGGGAGTCGCTCCTACCGACGAAGACTTGGTCATTCTTCCTCGACATCTCCTTCTGTCGAGCTCGAGCTCGATCACTTCGCGGTTCGTGCCACTTGGGCCTTGGCTGGCTTATGATCACGTGGCCCAGAATCGAACTTGTCCCCATAGTCACGAATCGGGCTCCTAACTGTGGGCCTTTATTCTATCTGTTAATGGGCCGGATTCCTAGAGTAAAATCCTGGTACCAACAGCCCCGAGTTAATTGAAAGTCTTGCTACGCCATTAATTTTCTTATAATGCTCAAAATCATAAATTCCCAAATTCTCTCCACAAGTTTAGATTCCAGTAATCTAGATCGTGAATAAAAATTCAAAAGGGTTTTGATTAACCTTGCACAAAATTTATGAAATTATAAAGAATAGAGCTGAGAAAACTCTTTTTTTTTTTAATTTAACCAAACATGACAGAACAAAAAACAAAAAAATGAAGCGACACAAGGGAAGCTCGAAGGTTAAGATGTGATTGCATCATGTTCTTATTTAAAATTGTAATACCCTATCTCAAGAAATGGTCAACGGGCAATGCATAAGTCAACGGGAAGCTATTGGAAGTCATTTCTGCAAATTCATGAGGTAAGGGCATTTTGGTAATTTTACCAAAAGAAGACGGAAAGATTTGACGGGCCAAGTAACTCTCTTTTTATTTAGAGAAGTTACTTAGAAGACGGAGAATTCTGAAAACGGAAGTTAAAAAGGTTATACGGGCTGTCGGGAATCGAAAACCGACAAAACCGAGAATCTTCTAACGGACGTTACAGGAGCTACGGGTAGCCAAATTGGAGGGATCAAGTTGCGGAATACTTCTTATTAAAGTGTGGGAAAATAAAAAGGGAACTTGGAATCATTTCAGAAGTTCGGGAAGTGGCGGAAGAAAGGGCCGGGATCGCCACTGCCACATGGCGATCGTTGATTAGTGCATTAAGATTCAAAGAATCTAGGCTTCTAGAAACAATGAAAATTCAGGGCTTATTGTGGTGATGACACATATGAGGGCAGGTGTCATTTGGAGAGATGGCTTGAGTGACAGCTAGCCACTCAAGATTCATGCACCAAAAACATTATTAGATCAAGTTCAATGCACCATCTTCTCTATCTCATCTCTTTCATCAAGCCAAGAAACCAGCTCACATCTCTCTCCTTTCATTTTCCACGGAAATCCACCTACTTTATCCTCTACTCCTGATGAGGGCATCAAGACATCATCAACGAAGGAGAATGGAGAAGGCCACAACCAAGTCAGAACATCCACTGTCCAAGCTACACTCCAAGCTGCTCAACAAAACCAATTGGATCCATTTATGGAAAGAACCAGAACTAAGCAATTGGGAGATTTTCAACATCAACAATGGAGACCAGGAGAATTCATTAGACCATCTGAAGCTTCAACAAATAACATTCCATGCACCAGCAAGCCAAGGATCAACCAAGTTCACTATGTAACAACTTGCCATATTTGGAAGCATTCACTTTGGAAGATCAATTCAGCACCAAACCTTTTCCTATCAAAGCTACATTGTTTTGGGATGATTTTCATCAAGTCTAGACGTCCAAAGCTGCTCCAGATCACACCAGAATAGACGCAATCATTTGAAGACTCACTTACCCTTTTTGGAGCCAAAAGAGATACAAAGCCAACAACTCTATTCCAAAGAAGGAATCTACAAATTATTTGACTTTCAAGATGTTCCATAGATCCTCACTTATCCCCTAAAGCCATCCAAATACAAGGAAAAACATCGAAGCCTTGAAACCTTACCATATTTAGCCAACAACTAGTTTTTCATAAAGTTTCGATTTGTTTCTTATTTCTGGTCATTGTGAGTGTTGTGAATAGCCTATAAAGGCTTAGTTTAGTCCATTGTATCATTTACCTTTCAATCAGTAAAGAATAAACAGAGATTTTCGTTTCAAAAAGTGTTCTTTGAGTTTTGTGTTCATTAGATTCAATTGTTACTTATGAGTTTCAAAACTAGTTTTTTTGTGTGATTCAAGGAGACTGCTTCTGCCAAGGATTGGGAGAGTCAATCATCCCACTGAGCAAGAGACTTGTTCATCCACGCCTTCCATCAATCATATTCATCAGAGAGAGCTACAGAGCCAGCTGATCAATCTCCATCACCTATCCTTGTCTGCATCATCTGGTATCAGAGCCGAAAGATTCCAATCAGGTGTATTCTATCCCTTTACCTTTCGGTTTTCATTGCATTATATCCTTAGATTTCATTCAGTTTCTGTTTCATTGCATCATAATTCAAAAATCCATAAAAACCATTTTTGTTCTGCATTAATTCAATCTGTTTGCATCTATCTCGTTCTGATTTGTTTGCATACTTAAAGACAAACCACTAAAAACTGTTCTTTTTTTTGCATTTGGTTCATTGTTCATTGCTTGTTTGATTTCTGTTATTGCATCCTCATAAGAAAATTCCATAAAAAGTCATTATGCCATTGATATTCTGTTTAGGATTGTCAATCTGTTTTGTTTGTTATTGCATCTTAGAACTGAAAAACTCACAAAAATCGATTTGTTTCATTCAATCTAGTTAGTTATCTGTTTCTTCATTGCATCTTTCAAATAAAAAGCCATAAAAACATCTGCTTTGTTAGTTCATATCATTCTGAATAGTTGTTTGCATCTTAAATCGAAAATCCCATAAAAAGAGTTCTTGTTTTTGTTTACCTCTTAAACCCTTCGTGATTTCATTCCTATTTCGTTTTCAAAACTCAAAACCAAAAAGAAAAAGTGTCAAAGTCCTTTTGTTTCTGTCGATTTTATTTATGTGTTCTTAGTTGTTTCCAAAAACCCTAAAAGAAAGAGGAGATTTTACATTGTTTTGATCCGGTTTTCATAAGAATTTTTGTTTCAAAAGTATTCTTTCCTTTTGTTGTCCCCAAAAGATTTCGAAAGTTTTTAGAAAAGGATCCTCTTGATTCATAAAAAAATCCAGTTTCCTTTTTAAAACTACCAAAACCGTGTGCAACAAGCACATAAGGAAAGACCATATTTCAAAACGAGAAACCAGCCGCCTATTTCAACTTTTCGAATTTTTTTTAAGCAAACCAGTTTCTAAACCGGTTTTCAAACCCCTAAAACATATTTAAACCGTGTGTGCTAATTGATTTAAACCAGTAGAAAGAAGTTTTAATTGATTTATTAAGCCGTGGACCAAGTTTAAACCCAAACAACTTTTGTTTTCGAAAAAGACCTAACCGGTTTTCTAGAGTGATTTTAAATCTTCCTGAAAACCAAGCCGGTTTTTCCTAAACATTGGTTTCAAGGTTTCCGATTCTTACTAATAAACCTTGTGTGCACTTGTTTTGTTGATTGAAACTTGCACTTTACATATACTTGTTCTAGACTTAAGTTTCAGGAAAACCAGAACCTATTCATACACTTTGTTTGTTATCTTTCAGGTACCATATAATATATGTTTTTCAGGTCGTGTGCAAGGACCAGAAACTTATCTAAGGTGGGAAAAAGATATGGATGACTGGTTTCAAGTAAATCAAGTTCCAGAAGAGGAGAAGACCACCATTGTTGAAGAAACTCTAATTGAAGAAGCCTATCTAGAATGAGATAAGGATGCTTACCTCAGACTTGAACTTGAGCTACCTGACCACACTTGGGAAGAGATGAAGCAGATACTGCATAAGGAGTTTGTAGAAGAGATATCTACTGAACCATACTACTCAAGGTGCCAAATTCCTAAAGAGTACTTGTTCTAAACCCAGAAAGATGACTTCCAACAAGAAATTAAAGGCTGCCAAAGATGAACCAGAGGCGCCAAGACAACAGAGGACACGAGCTGCCAAGGTTAGGAAGCCACATTTAACCACTCCTAAGAAGTAGGAGCAGAGAAAAGAAGGACCACGGCTTGAAGAAGCCATTGGAGGAAGTTCCAACTTCTTGCACCTTCAACTAGACACGCCAAGACCAGGTAAGTCTACTAACTCTAAGCGACTTAAAGATCAGACATGTTATAGATGTCATAAGAGAGGACATTTTGCTACAACCTGTCCATCTAAACAATTGTTGAAAGAAACATCACTAGGACATAAAACTGCATTAGCTAAAACCAATGATAGTTTAGCTCATTCTTATTTGTTATTTCCCAATTCTAGTGTCATGCATTTTTCTTTGTCAAGAGGATTTGATACATGGAAAGAAGAACTCAGCAGTAAAGAGCATGAGTAAATCAAAGTCAATAGGGAAGAAGATCAAAGACCAGAGAAACATGTTTTAGTGATCAGGAAAGAAGATGAACGTTTAATGATCACTAGCTCACAAGAGCAGAAGGTCCAAACCCTCATACAACCTACTAAAGCTGACAATGTAATTACAAGTATAATACAATCTGTTTATACTACTCCAAGTACAAATATAATGCACTTTTTCTTCCCAATGAGCATCTCTACAGATATAAAGCATAAGGGAGAAGAGAATGTGAAGAGAAGCTCAGAAATAGCCCTTACACTAAGTGATCAGACTGATCAAGGCACTAGAGAAAAGGAGAACATCAAGGAGAAACCCCCAGACCAAAGCAAAGACACCACATCTATTAACAAGGTAAGTCTCTCTTTGATACATTTCATTTCCAATGATTCAACAGATGTGTTAAAGAACTTGTTAAGCTTGCAAGAAGATGAGATATCACTAGCACATGAAATTTACTCTAAGGAGAATGATTCAAGTTGTTTATTCTGTGATAAAGAGCCCATAATGCACTTGTCTCTTTGCCAAAGTGTTGAACATATTTCAGGTCTTAAGGAGAGCAGGAGCAAGACAAGCAAAGGAGACGCTATACCATCTCAAAGAAGAGGAGTACTACTATCTTATCTGCTCAAAGGAAAACCACCATACACTCCACTCATCACCACACCACACACACATCAAGGTAAGACCCTAAACTCCCAAAGGAGAATGAAAGCTAACTTGCTTTCTCTTGGTGCAGATTATTCAGTCTCGAGGTCGAAACCTTTTCAAGAGGGAGAGTATGATGAGGGCATCAAGCCATCATCAACCAAGGAGCATGGAAAAGGCCACAACCAAGTCAGAACAACCACTGTCCAAGCTACACTCCAAGCTACTCAGCAAAACCAATTCGATCCATTTATGGAAAGAACCAGAACCAAGAACTTGACAGCTTTTCAACATAAACAATGGAGACCAAGAGAGTTCATTAGACCATCTGAAGCTTCAAAAAACAACATTCCATGCACCAGCAAGCGAAGAATCAACCAAGTTCACTATGTCCACAACTTGCCATATTTGAAAGAATTCAACTTTGGAAGATCAATTTAGCACCAAACCTTTTCCTATCAAAGCTACAACGTTTTAGAATCATTTTCATCAAATCTAGACGTCTTAAGCTGCTCCAGACCACACCAGAACAGACACAATCATTTGAAGACTCACTTACCCTTTTTGGAGCCAAAAGAGATACAAAGCCAGTAGCTCTATTCCAAAGAAGGAATCTATGAATTCTTTGGCTTTGAAAATGTTCCATAGATCCTAACTTATCCCCTAAAGCCATCCAAATACAAAGAAAAGCATCCGAGCTTTGAAACCTTACCATATTTAGCCCAACGGCTAGTTTTTCATAACGTTTCGATTTGTTTCTTATTTCTGGTAATTGTGACCATTGTGAATAGCCTATAAAGGCTTAGTTTAGTCCATTGTATCATTTACCTTTCAATCAATCAAGAATAAACATATTTTTTGTTTCAAAGGGTGTTCTTTGAATTTTGTGTTCATTAGATTCAATTGAGTGATTCATTGTGTCTTATGAGTTTCAGAACTAGTTTTCTTTGTGTGATTCAAGGAGACCGCTTCTGCTAAGGATTGAGAGAATCCATCAGCCCACTGAGCAAGAGAGTTGTTCATCCACGCCTTCCATCAATTAGATTCATCAGAGAGAGCTACACAACCAGCTGATCAATCTCCATCACCTATCCTTTCCTGCCATCATCACCTCCACGCCGGCCAGCTCCTCCTCTCTCTCCTCTCCTCCGCCGGCGAAGCCATCTCTCTCCCTCTCTCCTTATTTCTTGCGGCTCAAGTTATTGTTTTTAGCTTTGATCCTTGGTGGATCTCTACAAACCACTTGAAGCACCTAAACCACCATCTCCAGCTCATCATTCTCCACCGGAAAACACCTCCCTTCGCCGGAGAGTCGCCGAAAAACCGCCACCGGCGAAGCTCCGCTGTGTCTCCCTCCTCTTCAGCCGGATCTCCTCCTCTCTCTCACTACTTGCAGGATATCTCTCCTTCATGTTTGTGTCCTCCTCACTGAAAATCTTGCCGGAGAATCACGCCGTCGGAGAAGCTTGCTGCCGGTCAAGTCTCTCTGGATTTCTTCTTTTTCTTGCCGGATCTCACGCCGTGATCTCTCTCGCCGAAATACACTCGCCGACGATCATCACAGCTAGTTTCTTCACGACAACCTCCTCTTTCATCCCGTCAACTCTCGGCGGACCTGTCAACGTCAGTCAACGCAGGTTCTTGCCATGGTCAACGCTGGTCAGCCTCTCACTCGCCGCAATTAACGCCATCTTTTCTGGTCAACTCCTTTGGTGTACGGATCAAATTCAGACATCAGTAAAAGCCTCGGGTCAACACTCGGTCAAACCACATGTCAAAGATCGGTTAAGTTTTGTTAAGTTTGGGTCAAGCTCGGATCACGGTTAGATAAGTTCAGGAAAGGGTTCCGGAAAGCATCAGTTTGGTCTCGGGATTCGTAGACCTGTCAGTCCGTCCATCCATCACTTATCGCACTGTGAGTTGGCTAAGCTTTGCGTGATGCATTTAGGTAGAAATATATAGACCTGTAGTTATAAAATCATAGTATTAGGATTGCATACCCGTAATTGAATCTGACAGAACGGTTAGGTTGATTAAATAACTCAGAAATGATTAATACAAATAGGAATTCTTACATGGCATGTTAGTTATTATTTATCGGTAATTGATTGATCATACTGTTGATTGTTGATTGATTGTTGCATTGATTTAGAACGGCATGACATATATGCATATATATATATAAACGTAAATAATGAATCTATATACGAGAAATTAAGAGTTAATTAAAATACTGACTAAAATACATAACATACTTCGAATATGATAACAAGGTGGGTTAATTAGACGGTAATTCGGAGTTATCAGGTTTAGGTAATTTATCTAAGATTAATAAGAAGTCATGAGATTAGTAAGTTTACTAATCCCAATCTGACGGATCGAGGAGATTAAAACATAGGAATTATTGAAATAAGAATTTAAAGATATAATCTGGGATTTGAGCCGTCTACGGGATTAGCGATAGATAGATTGAGTCTAATGGAGGACATGTGCCGTAGTAATCTCTATTTCCATAGCTATTTTTATTGATAGAGAATGCTTGTGTGTTGTGGAGCTCATCACGTCTTGCTAGCCTGTGATCAGCTATTTTATATTAATTAATTGTTCTTGATTGTTATTTTGGGGTTTTGGGCGGGGATTATTATTGTAGGATGTTTTAGCAGCCTGTTAGTGGGAGCCAACTCGCTGGGTAATCTTAGACTTATCATTAGACTCATCTTTGTGTTTTTTCAGGTTTTAGGATTAGCTCGGCGGATGCGGGAGGACCTCGGAGTAGATTCGGGTTCGCATTTGGCCACGGTTTATTTCAGATCATTTTATTCAGTTTGGATTTTGATGGGCACCTTAAAGGATTTTGAAAACCCTTTTAACTAGTTAAATAGGTTAAATGATTTAAAAGACTTTAAACACTTTAAAAATGGAATTATTCCCTGGTATGTGGGTTAGTCCGAACCGAACACAACTCGTGGAAGCGGTACGAGTTAAAAATTCTTGTATCGTAGAAATGAGGTAAACATGATCAAGGATGGTATGGTTCGAGCCATTGACTCAAACCGGATCGGTTATGTTCTTGTTTGATTGTTGACCGGTCAGCTCGTCGGTCAGCGGATAACGGGAAGGGGACATTACAAAAAGAGCTTGAAGGTTAAGAAGAAGGATTTTCTGTATGAAATATGCGTCATTGTACCCTCGAGAAGATGGGAGATGAGTCCAAGAGAAGAAACCAAATGTTCGGTGATGAGACTCCCATGTCCGGTTTCAGTTTTTGGGTTAGGGAAAATGGGATCTAGGAGATTTCTCTTCCAAGTGAGTTTCTCACGACTGCGGAGGCAGCATGAGGAAAAGGAATGTTACTAATCGAGAAAGGTAAAGCCTTTGATCGAGTGAGGTTGTGGGTTGGCGGTGGAGATCGAGGGTAGTGCGGTGGAGAGACATCGAGATGTTTAAGAGAATCAGGCCAGAGAAGGTGTTCGGAATTTCAATTTTACTTTGGTCCTTCAAATTGGATCATGCCATTTTCCTGAATTTTTGTGTCCTAAATTCAATTCCCCCCCCCCTAAAATTGTGGCGTTTTGTTTAACTTTTTGTCCAAAATTTTTATGTCATTGTATATTACGAAGAAGCTGACTCATCATATGTTAACTTTTTAACAGAGTTAACTAACATCTATCAGATTAATGCATGTTTAGACAACACAAAATTTTTTGGGTATGAAATTCAAATAATTAGTAGTGTGGATTTGAATCCGCATACCAAAATTGTTCAGACATGTATCAGAACCAATATTATTGTTTGGATATGAATTAGCCGTTTTCCCAATTATTATGCACCAAACCAAACATCTATAAGTATCGCCAAAGTTTGCCATAACAAAAAAACCAAACATCTATAAACTTTTATTTTAGGATAAACCGGCACTCGGTCGAAGACTTCGACTATTCTGTCATCCCAACTCGATGGGCTGCCAGCGTTGGTTAGATTTTAGGATTTTAATGATCGTTGTCATTTATGTTGACGTCGGACCGCTTCTAATTCACTTTTTGTTTTGTTTTTCTTTTGTAGAAGCTCCCGAGTTACTTTCTCTTAACCCGATAACTGAAGGTTTGATAGCTCGCTTGAGGAGAGGCGAGGTCAATTGGAGCAGTTTCACAGTAGAGCGAGTGCAAGCTGCTCTAAGGATCGAGCCCCAGCAAACTTCGCGAGGTCGATCTCAAGTTCCTTGAAGCTTACCTCCTCCACCTGCTCTTCCTCAGGCTCCTCCAGCCCGAGTTATTCAGCCTCCGCTTCGTATCATCGAGCGGACCTGAGAAAGTGAGTTGTATAATCGTTTTGATCTGTATAACTCATCTCGCTTTTTTATTTTCGCAGGTCGACCTCTTTCAAACGACGGTTCGACCACCAGCACTCCTCCCCACGAGAAGATGTCTCGGAGAGCAAGCAGCCGACGGAACGGGAAGGACCCCGTAGATTTGGCGAAGAAGATGAGGGCCGGCGACCTAAGCAACGGCCTCCTTTTTTCCATGGGTGAAGCTCCTCCACCTCCTCCAACCCTTCCTCCTCACCCCGCCCAAGTCTCTCTTGCTCCAGTTACAGGATCCGGAGACGTGACCATGGAGACGGAAAAACTTCCTCCCTCTCTGACCGACCGGGAGATAGCTCTGGTCCTATCCGGGGAGCTCGCTTTACGCGACTCTCAATCGAACGGTTCAAGGGGGTCGAACGACCGGAGTCGGGGTGGCTCTCTTCCTCCCGCGCCGAAGCGTCAAAGAACCGACGCAGAAGTGAGCTCGAGGAGATCGAGCAAAAATGTCAAGGCAAGGCCTGCCTCTTCCGGGTCCTCCGGATCTTTCAATTGGCGCTTCAGGCACCAGAAGGAGTGTCCGATCGAGGACGACCCCAAGGGTGTGGCCTACCTGCTAAATCACTTTAAGCCTGCGGGTGTTCAGCTCCTGGCTGTCGGGGACATGGCCCTTGGTGATTCGTACACCGAAATGATGACGGCCATCGGGAAGGTAATGGTCATATTTCTTTGCTTTCTTCGTTTATTTCGATGCTCTGTTTTTAACTTAGAATCCGTATCTTTTTCTGTGTAGTCTTTGGAGGCTACGAACAGATTCGTGGCCAAATCTGAGCGCGAGCTGCGGCAGGTAGGCGAGCTTGAGACCGTCCAGAAGACGGTGGGTGATCTGAATGCTCAGCTCCAGGAAGCCTTGGCTTGGGAAGAAGAGCTGAAGACGAAACTGGCCGGGTTTGAAGGAGTGGAAGCCCTATATGATGATCCTCGAGAACCAGGAGGAGGATCTTACCCGGAAGCTGAAGGTGGCCGTAACACGAACTCTGGCCGCGGAGGAGGCAAGTCGAGCTGCGGGCATGCGGGCTGAGCAATGCCGAGCCGACTTGCAAAAGTTCCTCGCCGGACGGGAGCTGGACATCAAAGTTGCGGCTCACGAAGCGAAGAAGGAGCTTAACAGCCAGTACCTTGAGATTCTCAGGGGAATCAAGGCAAAGGAGGACCAAAGGAAGGTCGCCACAAGCGTCGAGATCAGGCTCCAAGAAGCCTTGGCGAACATACAGCTCATCGCGGAGTTTGCTTCCGGCAATCTGGACTTGAATCAGGAGGTGTTGGAGCTGGCGGAGAAGAAGCGGCTGGCGACAGAGGAGATGAACGCCGTGGCGGTCTCTGATTTCAGTATTAGCAAGCTGAATTTATCGGGGATGTCGGATGATTCAGTGATTCTGGCAAGTCCTCCAGCGCTAGCCGTTCCTCGCCTCGATCAGTACGGATGGAACCTCCCGACTGGGATTAGCTCAAGGGTGAGCGATGAGGTCGAAGGCCAGATCAATGAGGAGGCGGCGGCTACGGATGGCGAGGCGGAAGATCGGGACGATGCTTCTTCGCCGTCAAAACAATTCTAATTACTTGTTGCTGCAGCCCGAAAGGGTTTTTAATTTCCTTTTCGTTGCCCGAAGGGGCTTTTTTTTATTTGCTTTTGGTGTTGCCCTTGGTGGACTTTTTATTTGAACTCGAGGATGTTAAGTCCTTTCTTTTTATGAAATGCTTTCAATCTTTCATGCCTTAGCATAGGATTGACTCTTTAATACTTCGTGCCTTAGCATAGAATTAGTTGTTATGATAACTCGAACCTCTAAAGAGGTGTCGAATAAATGACTTGGCCCGAATTGCCTTAGGGAGTCCTTCTACGAACCTCCAATTGATCGCATTCGAGCTCAAGCTAATCCTCAAAAATTGCTTGAGGCAAAACTTTTCCAAGATGTATAGCTCGAGCTTGTCGTTGAATTAAAATGAAATTTTCTAAGTATGTGATGAATCGAAGTAAACTTATGTAGATTCGTTTCGGGTACTTGCAAGGGTCGTTTTATGCGGAACGAATGCCTTGTTTTATCTGACTTGGTGTAGATTTACCCTCGTTGCTTTGCTTAAGGAGGGGGAAGTGGCCCCCCCCAATCTTCTAATATGCGTCTGTTTAAAGGAATTTTTAGAGTTTGTAAGGACCATTTCAGGTCGTTTGATCGAAGGGATCATTTCAGATCGCTTGTTTGAGGAGATAGTTTCAGATCGCTTGTTTGAGGAGATCGTTTCCGATCGCTTGTTTGAGGAGATCGTTTCAAATCGCTTATTTGAGGAGATCATTTCAGATTGCTTATGTGAAGAGATAATTTCATATCGCTTTTATTAGAAGGGATCGTTTCATATCGCTTGTTTGAGTTTGAAGGATAATTTCATATCATTTGTATCGGAAGGGATCATTTCATATCGCTTAGACTTGAAGAGATAATTTCATATCATTTGTATCGGAAGGGATCATTTCAGATCGCTTGAAGAGATAATTTCATATCATTTGTATCGGAAGGGATCATTTCAGATCGCTTAGACTTGTACAGGATGTAAAGATGACGTATTTTATAATAACTTTAACTTTTACAAAGGGAGAATAGAAATAGATCTCAGTTGAGGGATTTATTTTGATCTTGCAAATCTGGTTCGACTCTGCTCGAGGTCGCTAAACTTGCTAGGAGTTTTGTTTTGGGGGGTGGCTGCGCTCGAGGTCGAGCTGCCTACGCTCCCTTTGAAGGGGATCAAGCCATTTCGTAGTTCGATTATGGGGTGCACTTTCAGAGAAAGTATTTTTTAAGGTTGATGATATTCCAGGGTCGTAGTTCGGGTTTCTGGGTTTGCACCGACTTGAGTCGGTAGACCCCATCCTTTACAATATCGGTGACCTGGTAAGGACCTTCCCACTTCGCCCCTAACTTTCCAGCGTGCTCTTCCTTTTAATGGCCGAACACTTTCCGTAGGACAAGCTCTCCTACTTGAAACCTTCGGTTTTTATTCCTAGAATCATAGTAGCGGGCTGCGGCCTGTTGGTAGTTCTGGATTCGGGCAAGTGCGAGGTTTCTCCTTTCGTCGACGAGATCGAGCTCGTCTGTTATCATCTTGTTGTTTAGTTCCTCTTGTTGTGGGCACTCCTTTTTACGGATGCTGGACACGAGGATCTCTATTGGTACTACTGCCTCGATGCCGTAAGCTAGCGAGAAAGGGGTTTCGCCGGTGGATTTGCGAGGGGTAGTCTGGTAAGCCCAGAGTACGGCCGGGAGCTCGTCGCTCCAGCTCGTCTTGCACTCATCGAGTCTTTTCTTGAGATTATTCATGATTGATTTTGGATGCTTCAGCCAGTCCGTTTCCTTGGGGGTAACGTGGCGTTGAGTAAGTTAGCTTGATGTTCCAGGTTCTGCAGAACTATTTGAACGTGTTCGATATGAACTGAGGCCCGTTGTCGGTGACGATCTCATGGGGTAGTCCATGTCGGCAAACGATGTTTCTCAAGACGAACTCCTTAACGTGGATGTCTTTAATTTTTTTGGTATGACTCTGCGTCGATCCATTTGGTGAAGTAATCTGTCATTACCTGCAAGTAGATAGCTTTCTTTTTGCCGGATGCGACTAAGGGTCCCACGATATCCATCCCCCTACCGCATGAACGTATATGGTGAAGAGATCGAGGAGAGTTTCTCTGACGGTTTGTGGATAATCGGGGTGTGCTTTTGGCATTTGTCGCATTTACTGGAAAAAGATTCGCATTCAGCGGCCATTGTTGGCCAAAAATAGCCTTGCCTTTTGATTCGTATGGCTAAAGCTTGTCCTCCGGAATGACTCCCACGGGATCCATCATGGGCCTGTGTGATCACGGATCAGGCTTGCTTCCCATCGAGGCATTTGAGGTAAGGTCCGGAGAGACTTCTTTTGAAAAGCTCTCCTTGTGTGACACAGTACCTCGTACTCTTTGCTTTGAGTTTTCGTGTTTCCCATTTATCGTCAGGGACTTCGCCATTCGTTATGTACTGGATGATCAGAGTTCTCCAATCCTCTCCTTCACCGGGTTCGGATCCCTGACTAGTGGATGCAGTTTGGATTGGTTCATCAGGAACATTCGCATCGTAGACGGCATTTCTGGGGTCTAGATCATCATCGATCTCAATGATGTCGTGGCGTGTTTCCTCGTGCAGCCCCTGATGATTGACATCGTCTTTTTCGGTGGGCTCGTCCTCTTTCAAGGATAGGGCTTTTAGAGCTATGTCGATGTTTGGTTTTTCGATCCCTTCGACTTGTATGATCCTTTTAAGGTTAGGATCTGAAGTCGACACTAGTGCGGCTAGGACATCGGCTGCGGTGTTTTCCCCTCGGGGGATTCGTGTTAGATCAAAGAACTTGATCTGATCGGCGAGGCTATGGACTACCCACAGGTATGCTTCCATACGTTCATCTTTGGCCTCGTAATCACCGTGATATTGGCTCGTAACCAGTTGGGAATCGCTGAAAGCGTCTACTTCCCGAGCTCCTATCGCTATTGCTAGTCTGAGCCCGACTATTAACGCTTCGTATTCTGCTTCGTTGTTTGAAGCAGTGAAGCCTAGTATGAACGACTGTTTTAACACTTCTCCCGTAGGGGAGACCAGTTTTACCCAGACCCCAGATCCTTGCCTCGAGGAGGCTCTGTCGACGTGAAGTTTCCATCTCTTGGCGGAGGCCGGGTCGAGATCAACGGTAGGTGGGAGTTCAATTATGAAGTCAGCCAGTACTTGCGCTTTTAAGCACGTCTGAGTCTTAAACTCGATGTCGTATTCGCTGAGTTTGATAGCCCATTTAACTAGTCGACATGACTGGCTTGGACTGTGAAGAATGGTTCTTAGCGGTTGAGTGGTCATGACTATGATCGAGTGCGATTGGAAGTATGGTCGGAGCTTTCGAGCCGACGTGACCAATGCTAGAGCAAGTTTTTCCATAGCGGGGTATCTGGTTTCGGCATCGATCAGGGTCTTGCTGATGGAATACACCGACCGTTGATCATTTTGTTCTTCGCGAACCAGGACTCCGCTTATTGCTGCTGTTGAGACAGCTAAGTAGAGGTAAAGGGGTTCCCCTTCTACTGGCTTCGCCAGTATGGGCGGTTTGCTTAGATAAGCCTTGAGATGTGCGAATGCTTCTTCGCACTTTTCGTCCCAGAGGAACTTTTGGTTCGCTTTGAGAAAGTGGTAGAAAGGTAGACACTTATCGGTCAACCTCGAAATGAAGCGGTTTAAAGCAGCGATTTTGCTAGTTAAACGTTGGACTTCTCGCGTTGTTTTGGAAGATTTCATCTCCATGAATGTCGCGATCAGCTTAGGATTTGCTTCGATCCCCCTTTCGATCCCCCGAAGGTGCACTTCGCCGGATTGAGTTTCAACCCGTATTTGTTGAGAATGACGAAGCATTCTTTTAGTTGGGGGGTATGATCCTCGCACCTAGAAGATTTGACCAGCATATCGTCGATGTAAACTTCCATGGTTTTACCCAGGAGCCCTGAGAACATCTTGTTGACGAGGCGTTGGTAAGTTGCTCCCGCATTTTTCAGCCCAAAAGGCATGACTTTATAGCAGTATGTGCCTCGATCAGTTATGAACGAGGTCTTTTCTTGGTCTTCAGGGTTCATCAGTATCTGATTATACCTAGAAAAAGCATCCATAAAGGATAGCAGTTGATGTCCTGCGGTGGCTTCGACCAAACGGTCCGAATGAGGGAGTGGGAAGCTGTCTTTTGGACATGATTTGTTGAGATCTGCAAAGTCAACGCAGAATTTCCATTTCCCATTCTTTTTCTTGACCACTACGGGGTTCACAAGCCAATCGGGGTATTTCATCTCTCTGATCGTTCCGATTTTTAGCAGGCGGCCGACCTCGTCGTTGACAGCTTTGGCTCACTCGGGGCAAAGTTTTCGACGCTTTTGTCTGACTGGCTTATAAGTACGGTCGACGTTCAGTTCGTGACTAGTCACGTCGATGTTAATTCCTTTCATGTCCGTTGAGGACCAGGCAAAGGAATCAATATTCTGTTTAAGGAAAGCGATATGTTCGCTTTTAACTGATTCCGCTAGGTCGATTCCGATGCCGACAAGTCTTTCGGGTTGAGTGTCGTCTATGCAAACCTGAGTGGTGAGGTCCTTTGGGGGTCCTTTTTGGCTCGGTTCGTTTGACCTTTTAGTTTGCATTGTGGCGAGCTCTTCCTCTTTCTGTAATTGCTACGCGTGGGATTTCTCGATCTGCTTGTACCCGTTCATGTAGCAATTTCTGGAAATCTTTTGACTTCCATAGACAGTTTTTACTCCTTTCGGAGTTGGAAATTTTACGCATTGGTGATAGGTTGATGGTACGGCTTTCATGTCGTATATCCAGGGTCGACCTAAAATAGCGTTGTAGGGAGCTGGTTGATCTACTATGACGAACTCTGTCATTCTTCGAACTCCTCCAGCTATTACTGGGGCGAAGACGGAGCCCATTGAATATGTTGTTTCGCCACCGAATCCCACTAGTGGTGTCTGTCCCTCGACAACCTCGGAGTCTTCGAACTCCATCTTTTTGAATGCGTCGTAAAAGAGGACATCCACTGAGCTCCCTGTGTCGATCATTATCCTCGAGAGTTCGACGTCTCTGACTACCAAGCACACGAGAAGTGCGTCGTCGTGCGGTTTGTCGAGGTTGCTTGTTTCACTCTCGTAGAAAGTGATTTCGTGATCTGGACCCATCATCGGGATTTTCTCCCTTTTGTCAGTCTCGACCCTTCTCTGAAGAGCTTTTATCGAATTGACCGAGTCTCGGAATAACTTGGAGCCACCGAAGATGAAGTCAACTCGTTTAGGGGGTATAGCCCGTACCCCCACCCGCAGAGGCGAGGGAGATTGATTCGTGAGCGTAGACTCTTGATAGGGGCTGGAGGTGGAGGTATCGCCGAGCCTCCCGGGGTACCGTATAGACTGAGCTCGCCGAGAATAACTTCGACTCGTTTCCGCGACCCTTGAGGGAGAGCTTCGGAAGATCCTGACTCTTGGTTATTTTCATCTGACGAATAAAGGAAAGCAAGCAAATCATTTTCATCTGACGAATGCTTTTCCCAAGCATTGTGCAGAGTCCTGGCAGCATTGGCAAGAGGCCTCTCGGGGAGGGGATCACGAAGGACATAATCCTTCTTCTCCTGCTTGAGGACCAGCCTCAAGTTCCTTGACCATGTCAGGAAGTTCGTTCCAGTCAGCTTCTCCTTCTCGAGAACAGACCGGATCGAGAATGTGTTTTGTGTGCTTGTAGTAGTCATATCTGAAATATGACTACTACAAGCACACAAAACATTTTGGTTTGCTTGCTTTCCGTGTTCTCGTTTATTCTGGGAAGGCTTTTTTGACTCTTTGGTTTGCTTGCTTTCCTTTTTGTCGGAGGGGGTTTCCTCCTCGATTTCAGACTCTTGGTTATTTTCGGACTCTCGTTTTTGTGCCTCGACCTTGGCTTGAGTGTAGCACTCTTCGGTCGAGTGTCCTTTTGTTGTAAAAGTCGCATAATTTATCTTTGTCGAACTCGAATTTCTTCGAGCTCTTCGGGCTCTCGACTGCGTTAACGTTTCCAGATTTACGGGAATCCTTCTTCGAATTCGATTTCTGCGAGCCCGACTGGTTCCTTTCTTTTCTGTGTTTCTCTCTGAGGATCGTAGTTTCATCCTCGAGGCGAGCGAAGGCCGATGCGCGATGAAGGGCGTCATCGAGTGTGAGAGGTTCGCGGACTGTTATTTCCTCGCGGAATTTGGTTGAGTACCATAGTCCACGCCTCAGTGCCTCTATAGCTACTTCGTCGTTTGGGTTCGCGATTTTGGATTTTATTTCCTTGAATCGGTCAATGAATGAACGAAGTGTTTCGTCGGGTTTTTGAGAGACGCCAAATAAAGCTGCCTTGGTAGTCTTTACCTCGATAAAGACGGAGTACTGTTTGAGGAAGGCCGTCATGAACTGGGTAAAGTTATCGATGGATTTTTCCTCCAGTCCAGCGAACCATTCTAGGGCAGAGCCCGATAGGTTCTCGGCGAAGAGTCTGCAGAAAGAAGATTCTCTCTCCTCGTCAGCGAGGTATACCCTTGACAGCGCTAGTCTGAATGCCCTGATGTGGGCTTTGGGGTCCGACTTTCAGGAGAATTCTGGGAATTTTGTTTTCTTGATTTCTCAAATTCTCGCAAAAGTGATTCGATCTGTGAATGGCGTTTGGTGTGTTTCCTCGATTACTAGATCGATATCAGGTGGCGTGCTTGTTGCCATGTGGTCCTTCGAGCTTAGGCTCATGAACTTGGCGTTAGCCTGTTCGATGTATTGTCTTAGCGCCTCCTGTTCATCGCCCTCTAGGGACGCGAACTGTGTTTGTGGTTGGATAAACGGTTGCCCCGACGAGATCAGATCGATTAGATCGACTGCCGGGATCAGTCTCGTTTAGTCGATTTGAGGTGTTCGGAATGGAGTTGGATTCGACCCTAGTGGGTATCCAAAGCTTGAAGCGAAAGCCGAGCCTCCAAGCAGCCTTGGCCTGATACCGTAATTACTTTGCAAGGGAGGTGGTCCAGGTAGTGGTCGGTTTCCCGACCCGTTTGGATCCGTGACCAAAGAGCTTGAGATAAAAGAAGTCGGAGTCGCCGTAGGGGTCATGATAGGGCGAAAGCCGCTATTTGACGTGCCGGCGATATTTCCCGATGCTCCTGGAGGTGTTATCACTGGAGAAAAGTCTAGACGCGTCCGAGGTGGAGGACTTAGTGGAGGTCGCAAATCGCGTATTGACCGACCTTCTTTGTTTTGGCTAGCGAGCTCTTCGAGACGAGCGTTAATGAGTCGTTCTTGTTCGTCAAGCTGCGTGGCCAGAGCGCGATTTGCTATCTCTTGGGCCTGGCGCTTGCCTCGTTGCTTCTCGTTCGGTTTACCAACAGGGTAAGCATTGAACGGATTTCAGCGAGGTCGTCCGGACTTTGTCGCGGTGGAGCAGGAGGCTGTGGCGGATTAGGCGTGGGCGTTCCAGATCCACCTCCTGGAGTAGGGGCGGAAATTGAATTGTTTCTCATCTATACCAAGTTCCTGCTCAGATCCTTAATTCCTCACAAAACGTTTGTCGGAGTCGGGCTCGTCGCGATTATTTGAGCGACTGAGCTAATCCGTGCCGAAGTCGTGGAGACTGAGGCTGAGCTCGTTAACACGGCATCGGTTTGACCCATGGTCCTTACCCCGGTGGTGTTTTGAGGAACGTCGCCGACCATCTGAGGGTAGTCGACTGGTGGAGTGGCGCTAGGAGAGCCAGATTTGGTGGGATTCATCTCGATCTATCGAACCTAGGATCTGATTCTTGAGATAGGAAAGCTACAGATTGTCCCCACAGTCGGCGCCAAATGTGAGACCGAATATTCGTAGCATTCACAATCGAAAAGAGAGTACAAAGTATGAGAATCGAGCTACCTAGTCGAAGTGTTCTTGATTAGGGTTGGAATGAATGAATGGATCACCACTTCTCCTTTAAATAGCCTTCGACCTCGATCTTCTCGTCCCGATCTTTCGGCTTCGTAGTTGCAACGAGCACCGTGATTCGTGGCAGTCGCTCCTACCGACGAAGACTTGGTCATTCTTCCTTGATCACTTCGCGGTTCGTGCCACTTGGGCCTTGGCTGGCTTATGATCACGTGGCCCAGAATCGAACTTGTCCCCATAGTCACGAATCGGGCTCCTAACTGTGGGCCTTTATTCTATCTTTTAATGGGCCGAATTACTAGAGGGAAATCCAGTACCAACAGCCCCCAGTTAATTGAAAGTCTTGCTACGCCATTAATTTTCCTATAATACTCAAAATCATAAATTCCCAAATTCTGTCCACAAGTTTAGATTCCAGTAATCTAAATCGTGAATAAAAATTCAAAAGGGTTTTGATTAACCGTGCCCAAAATTTATGAAATTATAAAGAATAGAGCTGAGAAAACTTCTTTTTTTTTTGAATTTGACCAAACATGACAGAACAAAAAAACAAAAAAGGAAGCAACACAATGGAAGCTCGAAGGTTAAGATGTGATTGCATCATGTTATTATTTAAAAGTGTAATACCCTATCTCAAGAAATGGTCAACGGGCAATGCATAAGTCAACGGGAAGCTATTGGAAGTCATTTCTGCAAATTCATGAGGTAAGGGCATTTTGGTAATTTTACCAAAAGAAGACGGAAAGATTGACGGGCCAAGTAACTCTCTTTTTATTTAGAGAAGTTACTTAGAAGGCGGAGAATGCTGAAAACGGAAGTTAAAAATGTTATACGGGATGTCGGGAATCGAAAACCGACAAAACCGAGAATCTTCTAACGGACGTTACAGGAGCTACGGGTTGCCAAATTGGACGGATCAAATAGCGGAATAATTCTTATTAAAGTGTGGGAAATAAAAAAGGGAACCTGGAATCATTTCAGAAGTTCGGGAAGTGGCGGAAGAAAGAGCCGGGATCGCCACTGTCACATGGCGATCGTTGATTAGTGCATTAAGATTCAAAGAATCTGGGCTTCTAGAAACAATGAAACTTCAGGGCTTATTGTGGTGATAACACTTACGAGGGCAGGTGTCATTTGGAGAGATGGCTTGAGTGACACCTAGCCACTCAAGATTCATGCACCAAAAACATGTTTTTGGTTATTAGATCAAGTTCATTGCACCATCTTCTCTATCTTATCTCTTTCATCAAGCCAAGAAACCAGCTCTCAACTCTCTCCTTTCATTTTCCACGGAAATTCACCTACTTTCTCCTCTACTCCTGATGAGGGCATCAAGACATCATCAACGAAGGAGAATGGAGAAGGCCACAACCAAGTCAGAACATCCACTGTCCAAGCTACACTCCAAGCTGCTCAACAAAACCAATTGGATCCATCTATGGAAAGAACCAGAACTAAGCAATTGGGAGATTTTCAACATCAACAATGGAGACCAGGAGAGTTCATTAGACCATCTGAATCTTCAACAAATAATATTCCATGCACCAGCAAGCCAAGGATCAACCAGGTTCACTATGTAACAACTTGCCATATTTGGAAGCATTCACTTTGGAAGATCAATTCAGCACCAAAACTTTTCCTTTCAAAGCTACAACGTTTTGAGATGATTTTCATCAAGTCTAGACGTCCTAAGCTGCTCCAGACCATACAAGAATAGACGCAATCATTTGAAGACTCACTTACCCTTTTTGGAGCCAAAAGAGATACAAAGCCAACAACTCTATTCCAAAGAAGGAATCTATAAATTATTTGACTTTCAAGATGTTCCATAGATCCTCACTTATCCCCTAAAGCACTCCAGATACAAAGAAAAACATCCAAGCCTTGAAACCTTACCATATTTAGCCCAACAACTAGTTTTTCATAAAGTTTCGATTTGTTTCTTATTTCTGGTCATTGTGACCGTTGTGAATAGCATATAAAGGCTTAGTTTAGTCCATTGTATCATTTACCTTTCAATCAGTCAAGAATAAAAAGATTTTTTCGTTTCAAAAAGTGTTCTTTGAGTTTTGTGTTCATTAGATTCAATTGAGTGATTTATTGTTTCTTATGAGTTTCAGAACTAGTTTTCTTTGTGTGATTCAAGGAGACTGCTTCTGCCAAGGATTGAGAGAGTCAATCATCCCACTGAGCAAGAGAGTTGTTCATACACGCCTTCCATCAATCAGATTCATCAGAGAGAGCTACACAGCCAGCTGATCAATCTCCATCACCTATTCGTGCCTGCATCATCTGGTATCAGAGCCGAAAGATTCCAATCAGGTGTATTCTATCCCTTTACCTTTCGGTTTTCATTGCATTATATCCTTAGATTTCATTCAGTTTCTGTTTCACTGCATCATAATTCAAAAACCCATAAAAACCATTTTTGTTCTGCATTAGTTCAATCTGTTTGCATCAATCTCGTTCTGATTTGTTTGCATACTTAAAGACAAACCATTAAAAAACTGTTCTTTTTTGCATTTGGTTCATTGTTCATTGCTTGTTTGATTTCTGTTATTGCATCCTCATAAGAAAATTCCATAAAAAGTCATTATGCCATTGATATTCTGTTTATGATTGTCAATCTGTTTTGTTTGTTATTGCATCTTAGAACTGAAAAACTCACAAAAATCGATTTGTTTCATTCAATCTAGTTAGTTATATGTTTTTTCATTGCATCTTTCAAATAAAAAGCCATAAAAAATATTTGCTTCGTTAGTTCATATCATTCGGAATAGTTGTTTGCATCTTAAATCGAAAATATCATAAAAAGAGTCCCTGTTTTTGTTTACCTCTTAAACTCTTCGTGTTTTCATTCCTATTTCGTTTTCCAAACTCAAAACCAAAAAGAAAAAGTGTCAAAGTCCTTTTGTTTCAGTCGATTTTATTTATGTGTTCTTAGTTGTTTCCAAAAAACCTAAAAGAAAGAGGAGATTTTACATTGTTTTTGATCCGATTTTCATAAGAATTTTTGGTTCAAAAGTATTCTTTCCTTTTGTTGTCCCCAAAAGATTTCGAAAGTTTTTAGCAAAGGCTCCTCTTGATTCATAAAAAAATCCAGTTTCCTTTTTAAAACTACCAAAACCGTGTGCAACAAGCACATAAGGAAATACCATATTTCAAAAAGAGAAACCAGCCGCCTATTTTCAACTTTTCGAAAAGTTTTTTAGCAAACCAGTTTCTAAACCGGTTTTCAAACCCCTAAAACATATTTAAACCGTGTGTGCTAATTGATTTACACCAGTAGAAAGTAGTTTTAATTGATTTATTAAGCCGTGGACCAAGTTTAAATCCAAACAACTTTGTTTTCGAAAAAGACCTAACCGGTTTTCTAGAGTGATTTCAAATCTTCCTGAAAACCAAGCCGGTTTTCCTAAACATTGGTTTCAAGGTTTCTGACTCTTACTAATAAACCTTGTGTGCACTTGTTGTGTTGATTGAAACTTGCACTTTAAATATACTTGTTCTAGACTTAAGTTTCAGGAAAACTTGAACCTATTCATACACTTTGTTTGTTATCTTTCAGGTACTAAAACATGGAAGATGAAGAAAGTGTCTACACTACCTCAGAGATTGATTGGGGGTGATGAAGAGAACTCATGGAATGGAGAAGAAGATTTCTCTGAAGCATCTTGGACAGAAGAAGCAGCATCATAAGCTAGCTTTGATGCAGATGTTGAGCATGATCAGGAAGGATCCGAGCTTGAAGAAGAAGCACATGGAGAGGACTATTATAGCACAGACTATGAAGAGGATCCTAATGGTGGAGAACCTGAACCAGAACCTCCAGACCCTTACCAAGACGAGGTACAATGTGAGTCAAGGCAGGAGGAATCATGGGAGGATCAATCTGACTTTGAAGATCCTTATAGAGCAGAACCGGACTGCAAAGAAGAAGAAGAGCAACAAGAGTTTGGCTCTTGGGATGGAGAAGCTCAAACTGAAGCTAACTCTGAAGAAGAATCAGAGAGAGGCTGTGAAGAGGAGTCATGGGCAGAAGAGAATGACTCAACAGCTAATAGCATAGAAGCACCAGGCTGTGAAGAAGCTGATTTCCAATACAGTCTAAGTGAAGCTGAGACAAGAGAAGAGCCCATTGAAGAAGCATGGGAAAGCAACGCCAATTCTGAAATCAGTGAAGGAGAAGATTGCCAAGGCGAGCTTTGTCAAGAAGAACCATATAACATCTGTTTTTCAGGTCGTGTGCAAGTACCAGAAGCTTATCTTAGGTGGGAAAGAGATATGGATGACTGGTTTCAAGTAAATCAAGTTCCAAAAGAGGAGAAGACCACCATTGCTGAAGAAACTCTAATTGAAGAAGCCTATCTAGAATGGGATAAGGATGCTTACCTTAGACTTGAACTTGAGTTACCTGAACACACTTGGGAAGAGATGAAGCATATACTGCATAAGGAGTTTTTAGAAGAGATATCTACGGAACCATACTATTCAAGGTACCAAATTCCTAAAGAACCAAGAAGATGGATCATGGCAACACCTCCCAAGAAGAGTACCTGTTATAAACCCAGAAAGATGACTTCCAAGAAGCAATTAAAGGCTGCCAAAGATGAACCAGAGGTGCCATGACAGCAGAGGACACGAGCTGCCAAGGTTAGGAAGCCACATTTAACCACTCCTAAGAAGCAGGAGCAGAGCAAAGAAGGACCACAACTTGAAGAAGCCATTGGAGGAAGTTCCAACTTCTTGCACCTTCAACTAGACACGCCAAGACCAGGTAAGTCTACTAACTCTAAGAGACTTAAAGATTAGACATGCTATAGATGTCATAAGAGAGGACATTTTGCTATAACCTGTCCATCTAAACAATTGTTGAAAGAAACATCACTAGGGCATTAGCTAAAACCAATGATAGTTTAGCTCATTCTGATTTGTTATTTCCCAATTCTAGTGTCATGCATTTTTCTTTGTCAAGAGGATTTGATACAGGGAAAGAAGAACTGAGCAGTAAAGAGCATGAGCAAATCAAAGTCAGTAGGGAAGAAGATCAAAGACCAGAGAAACATGTTTTGGTGATCAGGAAAGAAGATGAACGTTTAATGATCACTAGCTCACAAGAGCAGAAGGTCCAAACCCTCATACAACCTACTGAAGCTTACAATGTAATTACAAGTATAATACAATCTGTTTATACTACTCCAAGTACAAATATAATGCACTTGTTCTTCCCAATGAGCATCTCTACAGATATAAAGCATAAGGGAGAAGAGAATGTGAAGAGAAGCTCAGAAATAGCCCTTACACTAAGTGATCAGACTGATCAAGGCAGTAGAGAAAAGGAGAACATCAAGGAGAAACCCTCAGACCAAAGCAAAGACACCACATCTATTTACAAGGTAAGTCTCTCTTTGATACATTTCATTTTCAATGATTCAACAGTTGTGTTAAAGAACTTGTTAAGCTTTCAAGAAGATGAGATATCACTAGCACATGAAATTTACTCTAAGGAGAATGATTCAAGTTGTTTATTTTGTGATAAAGAGCCCATAATGTACTTGTCTCTTTGCCAAAGTGTTAAACATATTCCAGGTCTTAAGGAGAGCAAGGGCAAGACAAGCAAAGGAGACGCTATACCATCTCAAAGAAGAGGAGTATTACTATCTTATCTGCTCAAAGGAGAACCACCATACACTCCACTCATCACCAGACCACACACACATCAAGGTAAGACCCTAAACTCCCAAAGGAGAATGAAAGCTAACTTGCTTTCTCTTGGTGCAGATTATTCAGTTTCGAGGTCGAAACCTTTTCAAGAGGGAGAGTATGATGAGGGCATCAAGCCATAATCAACCAAGGAGAATGGAAAAGGCCACAACCAAGTCAGAACAGCAACTGTCCAAGCTACACTCCAAGCTACTCAACAAAACCAATTGGATCCATTTATGGAAAGAACCAGAACCAAGAAATTGAGAGCTTTGCAACATAAACAATGGAGACCAAGAGACTTCATTAGACCATCTGAAGCTTCAAAAAACAACATTCCATGCACCAGCAAGCCAAGGATCAACCAAGTTCACTATGTCTACAACTTGCCATATTTGGAAGCATTCAACTTTGGAAGATCAATTCAGCACCAAAACTTTTCCTATTAAAGCTACAACGTTTTAGGATCATTTTCATCAAGTCTAGACGTCCTAAGCTGCTCCAAACCACACCAGAACAGACGCATTCATTTGAAGACTCACTTACCCTTTTTGGAGCCAAAAGAGATACAAAGCCAATAGCTCTATTCCAAAGAAGGAATCTATGAATTCTTTGGCTTTGAAAATGTTCCAGAGATCCTAACTTATCCCCTAAAGCCATCCAGATACAAAGAAAAGCATCCAAGCCTTGAAACCTTACCTTATTTAGCCCAACGGCTAGTTTTTCATAATGTTTTGATTTGTTTCTTATTTCTGGTCATTGTGACCATTGTGAATAGCCTATAAAGGCTTAGTTTAGTCCATTGTATCATTTACCTTTCAATAAGTCAAGAATAAACAGATTTTTTCGTCTCAAAGAGTGTTCTTTGAATTTTGTGTTCATTAGATTCAATTAAGTGATTCATTGTGTCTTATGAGTTTCAGAACTAGTTTTCTTTGTGTGATTCACGGAGACTGCTTCTGCTAAGGATTGAGAGAGTCCATCAGCCCACTGAGAAAGAGAATTGTTCATCCACGCCTTCCATCAATTAGATTCATCAGAGAGATCTACACAACTAGCTGATCAATCTCCATCACCTATCCTTGCCTGCCATCATCACCTCCACGCCGGCAAGCTCCTCCTCTCTCTCCTCTCCTCCGCCGGCGAAGCCATCTCTCTCCCTCTCTCCTTATTGCTTGCGGCTCAAGTTATTGTTTTTAGCTTTGATCCTTGGTGAATCTCTACAAATCACTTGAAGCACCTAAACCACCATCTCCAGCTCATCATTCTCCACCGGAAAACACCTCCCTTCGCCAGAGGTAGTCGCCGGAAAACCGCCGCCGGGGAAGCTCGGCTGTGTATCCCTCCTCTTCAGCCGGTTCCCCACCTCTCTCTCACTACTCGCAGGATCTCTCTCCTTCATGTTGGTGTCCTCCTCACCGGAAATCATGCCAGAGAATCACGCCGTCGGAGAAGCTTGCTGCCGGTCAAGTCTCTCGGATTTCTTCTTCTTCTTGCCGGATATCAGTTTCTTCACGACAACCTCCTCTTTCATCCGGTCAACTCTCGGCGGACCTGTCAACGTTAGTCAACACCGGTTCTTGCCATGGTCAACGCTAGTCAGCCTCTCACTCGCCGCGATTAACGCCATCATTTCTGGTCAACTCCTTTGGTGTACGGGTCAAATTCAGACATCAGTAAAAGCCTCGGGTCAACACTTGGTCAAAGTTGGTCAAACCACTGGTCAAAGATCGGTTAAGTTTTGTTAAGTTTGGGTCAAACTCGGATCGCGGTTAGATCAGTTCAGGAAAGGATTCCGGAAAGCATCAGTTTGGTCTCGGGATTCGTAGACTTGTCAGTCTGTCCATCCATCACTTATTGCACTGTGAGTTGGCTAAGCTTTGCGTGATGCATTTAGGTAGAAACATATAGACCTGTAGTTATAAAATCATAGTATTAGGATTGCATACCCGTAACTCAATCTGATAGATGGGTTAGGTTGATTAAATAACTCAGATAAATGATTAATACAAATAGGAATTCTTACATGGCATGTTAGTTATTATTTATCGGTAATTGATTGATCATAACGTTGATTGTTGATTGATTGTTGCATTGATTTAGAACGGCATGATATATATATATATATATATATATATATATATATATATATATATATATATATATATATATATATATATATATAAACGAAAAGAATGAATCTATATACGAGAAATTAAGAGTTAATTAAAATACTGACTAAAATACATAACATACTTAGAATATGATAATGGGATGGGTTGATTAGACGGTAATTCGGAGTTATCGGGTTTAAGTAATTTATCTAAGATTAATAAGAAGTCATGAGATTAGTATGTTTACTAATCTCAATCTGACGGATCGAGGAGATTAAAACATAGGAATTATTGAAATAAGAATTAAAAGATATAATCTGGGATTTGAGCCGTCTACGGGATTAGCAATTTTACTAATACCAATGTAACGGAGTAATTTAGGTAAGATAATAAATTGAACGGTTGTTTGAATTTAAATAGTTATTTGATTGTTGATGTGTGGTTATTGTTGCTTGTTTGATTGCTTGTCTACTCCGGTGTTGGGCCAGATAGACTGATGATTGTGTGGTTATTAGTCTACTCCGTGCTAGTCCGTGTAGACGGATTGATTGTTTGACTGTTTATCTATTCCGGTGTTTGGCCGAATAGACCGTGTTGGTAGATACTTACTTCGGTACGAGACCGAGTAAGTTTGCTTTTAGATACCTATTCTGGTACGGGACTGGGTAGGTTAAGTTGTGTAGATGGATGGTGATAAGACATACGAATTAGATTGGGTACGGTATTTGAGATAGAGTTTCTATTTGACCTTATCGGTCTTGCGTGACGTATAGAGTCCCAGTGAGTATGTGTGTTTATTTTATTGTTTCAGGACTCTATAGGATGCGTTATATTCCACAAGTCTAAAGATGGCGTTCCGGTACTTCCTTCCCCGTTGGATCACCGGGTATTTCCTGATCGGTTCACGTATCCTGCGGAGTGACGTCGGTAGGTGTGTGGTCCGGAGAAACGGGGTCATGTCCTAGGGCCGGACTGCATGGAAACTTTGGCAATTTATGGGTAGCTCGAGTCACCGTGTGTAAATGGACTTAAAACGATGTCCTAGGTAGTAGGACTTTGTGTTTCCTCTAGGAGTCCTGGGTGGTTTTAGTTACCATGGAGTAGCTAAGTGTTCCCGTGTAAGTTACCATGTTCGCATTTGGGGCAAAATGGTGTGGAGTTGTGTTAAAATCGCGATAGATAGATCGAGTCTAATCGAGGACATGTGCCGCAGTAATCTCGATTTCCATAGATATTTTTATTGATAGAGAATGCTTGTGTGTTGTGGAGCTCATCACGTCTTGCTAGATAACGGGAAGGGGAGATTACAAAAAGAGCTTGGAGGTTAAGAAGAAGGATTTTCTGTAAGAAATATGCGTCATTGTACCCTCGGGAAGATGGGAGATGAGTCCAAGAGAAGAAACCAAATGTTCGGTGATGAGACTCCCATGTCCGGTTTCAGTTTTTGGGTTAGGGAAAATGGGATCAAGGAGATTTCTCTTCCAAGTGAGTTTCTCACGACTGCGGAGGCAGCAGGCAGAAAAGGAATGTTACTAATAGAGAAAGGTAAAGTCTTTGATCGAGTGAGGTTGTGGGTTGGCGGTGGAGACCGAGGCTAGTGCGGTGGAGAGACATCGAGATGTTTAAGAGAATCAGGCAAAAGAAGGTGTTCGGAATTTAAATTTTACTTTGGTCCTTCAAATTGGATCATGCCATTTTCCTGAATTTTTGTGTCCTAAATTCAATTTCCCCCCCCCCCCTAAAATTGTGGCGTTTTGTTTAATTTTTTGTCCAAAATTTCATGTCATTGTATATTACGAAGAAGCTGACTCATCATCTGTTAACTTTTTAACAGAGTTGACTAACATCTATCAGATTAATGCATGTTTAGACAATACAAAATTTTTTGGGTATGACATTCAAATTTTTAGTAGTGTGTGTTTGAATTCGCATACCAAAATTGTTCAGACATGTATCGGAACCAATATTATTGTTTGGATATGAATTAGCCATTTTCCCAATTATTATGCACCAAACCAAACATCTATAAGTATCGCCAAAGTTTGCCATAACAAAAAAAAACAATGAAAAGATATACGATTTTGTTATAAAAAAAGACGCCACACCTAGGCCTTTTGTGCTGCGTAAAAATACTATCATTTCATAATTTCATAATTTTTTTTGAACAAAATAATATCATAAATATTCGCCTACATAAAACTATGTTTCTAAAAATCCATAGAATGTTTTTAGTCTAGGGTAAAAATAACCTAAAAATTTATCGTTATCCACTGGTACCCTAAATTATATTGATTTTTATTTATATTTTATAACTAATAATTATACAAATGTATATATACATATATTTATTAAATATAGGTGTAATATAATTATTTTCATGTTTATGATAAATTTTGATGAAAAATATAAAATCACGTGTGTGTTTTTTATATTTAAATTCAGGGTAATTCCTAGGTTTATGAAGGAGCCCAAACTAATCTCAGGGGCGGTGAAATCCATGCATAGATCCTTTCTCCGAGTATTCAAATGGGCCGAAAAAAAATGTTCATATCTATGTGGGTGTTCAAGGAATGTGTTTTAGTTTCGCATAAAAGATGAATCGAACTTAAAATGTGTTGGTGTCCAAGTCTGTGTTCTTACCACTTAATTTTAAAAGAAATACTATGGTTTTAAATTATTAAAAATTGATAACTAAATGATTATAAAGTTATTTTGTGAGTATTGATTTAAGAGGGCTAAGTGGATTGTGGATTTGAGAAAATTTTTTTTTCAAATCCTCTTTTATTGGATTTGGCATTTGTAGAAATCGTTCAAAATCCCAGCTTATTGGATTAATCATTTTTACAAATTCTCTAGAATACTATCTTATTGAAAGTTAGGAATTTTAATAATAAAATTATCAAATAGGATTCGAAAGGAATAGATTTTAGTTAAAATTTAATGAATACAAATACCACCTCTTGTGATGGTATTTGAAGTTTTTTTCTAAAATTATTTTTTTTAGTTTCAATCTAAAAAAAACTTTTTAAATACAAAAAAGAAAAATAGTAATCAAAATTATTAACTAAAAAAATCAAAATTTTAAAATTTTCAATATCATCTTTTCATTTCAGTAGAAAAAAGTTTGAAAAAACTAATAAAGATTATATGTCATTTAAAATTCTTTTTTCAAAATAATAAAAAAACTCAAACATCATAAAATTCTCACTAAAATCCTCAAAATTTACTAAAATCACCATCAAAATCTTCAAAATCCATTTAAAATTCTACCAAACCCAAAACCCTCCAAATCCTCTAAATTCCTAATCCAATAAGACCACCTTAGAACATCTACATTGGGGATTTCTAATTTGTTTATCATTGGTTTTGAATTGTGTTTAGGTAGATAATTAATGGTGTTTCTGTTTAGAAAAAAAAAAAATAATAATAAATTCTTAATTTGTGTGTCCAAACCTTAAACGACAAATAATAAAAAACTGAAGTAGTAATATTTAGTATTACAAAAACCCCAACTAATACTAAATATTACTACTTCAGTTTTTTATTATTTGTCGTTTAAGGTTTGGACACACAAATTAAGAATTTATTTTATTTTTTATTTTTTTCTAAACAGAAACACCATTAATTATCTACCTAAACACAGTTCAAAACCAATGATAAAATATTTTATGTTTAAAACAAATTTTACATTGAAAATCGAAAACGACAAGTAATTCAAAACAGAGGGAGTAGTATTATATTAAGAGGGTTTCTATAAATGTTTGGAACTTCCACACATGGTTTCTCAAATATAGATGGTCTTAGTTTTTGAAATTCATAGATACCATAAACCTTATAGGTAAACCATATTTGAACCCATAAATAAAAAATAAGTGCTAATCTTGAACCTTCATTTTTTATTTTTATATTAAAATGGTCGTTTTAGGCTTGAATTTTTTTCAGCGTTTTGGATATCCAAAGGATAATTATTCATATTTACTCTCTAGCCACACAGAATGAAATTGTCAGGCACAAGTCATATAACCACCCAACCAACGCTCAATGAAATAAGACATAAGAACAAGCAAAATTCAACCAAAAGATGTGGTTGTGGATGTGGCTCACGTTGATAACCGGATATCTAAATCTTGTCGGCACAAATTAATCTCTATAGATTCACATTTCTCTCTCTCTCTCTCTCTCTCTCTCTCTCTCTCTCTCTCTCTCTCTCTCTCTCTCTCTCTCTCTCTCTCTCTCTCTCTCTCTCTCTCTCTCTCTCTCTCTCTCTCTCTCTCTCTCATCGTTTTCTCCGCAAGTGATCTGTGTCGGGAGCACCCCTCGCCTAACCGTGGGAGGGTCTCTCCTCATTTAAATCGTGTAATCGTGCGTTAACGGCGGAGTAGATACTTGTCGGTGGTTTTGGAGGCACTCACATTCTTCTCTGCGGTGGTAGGGTGTGGTTTTGGGGAAGCGGGTCATAGTCATATCTCCATGGCTTCATGGTTCTTTTCGGAGGCGTCGACAGTGTGGTGGATCCATTTGAGGGTGCTCAGTGAGTTAGTGCCTCGAGATGCGTCTTCGCTTCGCCAAATAAGAGGGTTATTACCTTTTTCAGAGACTCGATTTTACAGTGTTTGTACTCGCCTGAGGATGGCTGTTCCTTGTGGTGGGGTGGTCAGGATGCAGGAGATGATACCGTTCTTTGGGTGTATTTGAGGCTTGGTTTGGATTCTGCGCGGTGTAGGAAAAATTGTGCGTCGGCGAGGCATAATCAGAGCCGCGGGAGCGAGATCGGAGACCGGAATTATCTGCAGATCTACCGGTTTGTATTTGCTTTGGTGTCCAATTTTTTTTTGCTTTTGATTATTATAATATAAATAAATCTACTATATATTATTTGCGAATTTGAATTATTGAAATCACTGATGTGGATGATTCTTAGTCAATCAAAACTATGATATCATTGATGACATGACTTTAGTTAAATGTTTTGATTGGTCAAGAATTTTTTCCATCTTAAAAAAATCAAAATTCATTTGGGAATAAATTATTTTTTATTTAAACAAACAAAATTTAAATACACATTAGTTCGTTCGGTATCCTAAAATATCGTATAAAATCTTGATAAAAATATTTGTAATTAATATCTTTCCATTACGAATAATTAATATCAATTTCCTAAATTAATCACCAATTATTTTTTTAATTAATTCATAATAAACCACAAAAGGAATATGCCAATAAAGTTGTTATTATATTTCATATTTGTAATCATTAAAAAAGATTATAAATAATGATTACAATACTAGAAATAATAATGTCGCTCATCGAAAAAATGCAAATGAAGGAGTTTAGTTTTTTTTTGCTATAAATAAGTGCACATATTGAGATTATTGTAATTGTCACTGGATTTTATTGTAATGAGCTTTAAAATGAAGCTTATTTTGGGTTATTTTGATTCTCAAGTTAAAAGATTTACGTTTAAAATTTATAATTACTCCAATTGATCTTCTTAATCACCGATTAATGATGATTAGTCGAGTGTCTGGTTTTTAGTTGTACAACGCAAAATCGCCGCGGGCCAGTGCTACTTAGCGACTTAGCAACCGAGTAATCGGTGACTCGCCCGAGTTTTAGAACAAGACATAAACCTAAAATGTTGATGATTTTTTCATAAGATAATTTCTTTATAAAAATAAAAATTATAACGATGGTTTACATCGATGTTAGTAACATTTTTGGAATATGATCTCTGAATATCTTTATTTTTAATTCATAATCGGCGAATATCAGTGAACAGTATATTTATGAGAATATATTATATTATTAGTTTTTTTATTATTATTTTGTAATACACCATAAGAGGAATATATCACTATAGTCGTTATTATATTCCATATTTGTATTCATAAAAAAGATTGTGAAGAATAATTAAAATGCTAGACACAATGTTATCCCACATCGAAAGAATGAAAATGAAGATTTTGAGTTTTTTGCTATAAATAAGTAGATATATTGAGATTATTGTATTTTCACTGGACTTATTCTAATAAGCTTTAAAATGAAGCCGATTTATGATCATTTTGATCCTTAAGTTAAAAGATTTACGTTTAAAATTGGTAAGTACTCCAATTAATCTTCTTATTCAGCAATTAATGATGATTAGTCGAGTGTCCGATTTTTAGTAGTACAAGGAAAAATTGCCGCGGGCCAATGCCGTCTAGCGGCTTAACAACCGAGTAATTGGTGACTCGCCCGAGTTTTAGAACAAGACATATACCTAATGTGTTGATGATCTTTTCATAGGATAATTTCCTTATAAAAATAAAGATTATAACGATGGTTTACATCGATATTACTAATATTTTTGGAATATGATCTCTGAATATATTTATTTTTAATCCATAATCGGCGAATATCAATGAACATTATATTTATAAGAATAGATTTTATTATTAGTTTTGAAGTAATACACCATTATAAGAATATAACACTAAAGTTATTATTATATTCTATATTTTGTAGTCATAAAAAAGATTGTGAATAAAGATTAAAATGCTAGAAATAATGTTGTTCCACATGGAAAGAATGCAAATGAAAGATTTGAGTTTTTTTGCTATAACTAAGTAGACATATTAAGATTATTGTAATTGTCACTGGACATTATTCTAATAAGCTTTAAAATAAAGCCGATTTTGGCTCATTTTGATCCTCAAGTTAAAAGATTTATGTTTAAAATTGATAATTACTTTAATTAATCTTCTTAATCAATGAATAATGATGATTAGTCGAGTGTCCGATTTTTAGTAGTACAAGTATGTAACTTTTATGTTTCGTACAAATGTTTCTTTTATATACAGTAGATACCAAAAAATAATCAAATGGTAGAAATTTTTTAATAAATTTTTTGCCTAAACATATATGGGCCAGGCCGCAAATAATGCTCCACTAATTTTCTTAAAAAGAATTTAATGTTCACATTTATAAGTTTTAAACACATAATTATTCAAAATGAGTTGTTATGGAATATCTTTGTTTAGTACGAAATACAATCTCACTTTACAAAATACGAAAATCTTTATGACTTGAAATATGTAAGTAGTTACCAAATGTAAATAAAAATATAAAAGAATTATATTATATAAAGGAAATAGAGGAGATTAAGTAGGCAAGTAATGAGATATTATATCCATTAATATAGTAGATATTATACTAACTTACACATTCTAATTTCTATAACTATAGTATTGATATAATCAATTTGGCCGATATTAGTAAAAAAAAGTTAAATAATTAAATTTATTGTGTTTAAAAAACCCTAATATCATTATACTATATAATTTGATATTGTCTTCCGATTCATATCATTGCTATTTTTCATTTCCAATGGAAGCTATAGGTAGTTTTTTCGAAATCGTTAGCATCTTTGTTTTTCTTTTTCATATTCTATATATTTTGATTTTAGTTTAAAACGTTTTTCTGTTTTCATAAACAGTTCTATATTTTTTTTAGGTAATTCCGGACGTTTAGTTGATCCTATGGAAATTTTGCGTATTGTTCTTCCTTCATCACAAGTTTTTTCCGTCGATGATGTCCGTGTGGAATATCAACTAAACAAAGGTAAATTTCAGGCATGGATGAAATGAAATCAAGTTTATCTTCAAGCAAGAAGTGTACTATATTCAATGGAAACCCCGCATAAAAGGTAAATCGCATTTATGTGATTTACCGGTATATGCAGAAGAAATTGGAGAACTATATTACTTATGCTTTCTATGTGATTTGGCTACTTAGATCTAAGGACAATTAATGATGTTGTTTATGACGCATTCCGCGATGCATGATATTTCTTTGAAGATATTGAAAAGTTCCCCGATTTATTTTCACTTATTTTAATAGTTATTTAGGTGTTTATTTTCAATAATATTCCATTTTAATGTTTCGCTGTATTTTTATTATTCTTGTTTTCATTTGTTATAAAAGCACGCTTCAATTCAATTTTGTACGGTTTCTAATATTCATACATGTATTTCTCCTAAAAAAATTAAACAATCACCAACAAAATTATTCATCCCGCACAAGGTGCGGGCGAGTCATCTAGTAATATATTAAAAAAAACAACAGCAAACGATTGAAAATCATACAAGTTAGGACCAAACCTCAACAAAACACATAGACATAGACTTCAACATATTTACATGCATGTCCGGCCCAACATGAGTATTTACTAGCAATCGAATATCAGACCTTTGAGATATTAGACATGGACACCACCACTGAACCACTACTAACTTTATACATTTATACCCTTAACTTAAGGATTAATAGCATCCAGTGTATCTTTCTATCTTTATAATAACATACATGTATCTTTAGATGTTTATGTATACTTTTGTTTCTTTTTACTGTCAAAAAGACCATTTTATCCCTGCTAACAAAAAGCAACATATAGATGGATGGTAGACCCCATGCTATGCATTCTCATATCTTTTTGTATTTCTTTTTTTATCCACGGATGAACAGTAAAAATAAAATTTTAATGGGTTAGCTTCTCTTGTAAGACTTAAACATGTGGACCAGATTAATTAGTGATTCCTAGCCACACAATAAATATCACATGCTAAATACTTTCGATGGATTACAGGTGGCCAAGCGTCCACATTATCTATAATCCGTGTACAGAGAACACATGAAAAAGAGACTAAGTGTTCACATATGATGGTGGTAGTCTCCACGAATAGTAGACACTGTCTACCTGAGCTCTGGTAAACACAATTCTAAGAGATCTAGTGGATAATATCAACTATTCGTGGATACTACCACAATCTAATCACATGTTAGATGCTTCTGATGCATAGAAGGTGGCCAAGAGTTCACATGATCGTGAAAACATACCTAGTAAACACAGTTTTAAGAGCTTGTGTGGAAAATATCGACTATTCGTGGACACTACCACGATCATATCAGATGGTAGATGCCTTTTGTGGACAGAAGGTGGCAAGAGCTCACATGATCGTGAATTCGTGGATACATAGTACGTCGGGACCCAGTATCCACCCAAAAGCAATATTCACGTGGCCACTTTCTATCCATTAGAAGCGTCTAGCATGTAATATGACCGTGTTAGTGTCCATGAATAGACAATATTGTTGAAACCTAGTCTAGAATGCCACTCGAAACATCCGTATTAAGTCCGTTTTTTTTTTTTGAATTTCGGTACATCGACTGAATATATCTCCATTCCGACGGTCTCTATGGCCGAAAATCTCACCTCCGTCGTCATATCCACCATCAAAAAAAATGAGAGGTGAAATAATAGATAAAGGAAGAAAGAGAATGAGTAGAAAAGAAAGAAAATAAAATAATAAAAACTAAAAGGATATGATATGGACATTTTCGTCAAAAGAGCATAAAAATGTTGAAAAAGATACAAATTTGCTAGCAAACATAAAAATGTACTGAAGTGCACAAAAAGAGTAAAAGATACGTGCAATGCAATTCACCCCTTAACTTAATAACAATATTGGCGCCTAAAGCACCAGCTTCTTGTGATTTAGAATAAAGTCGATTCTATTTACATATGATACAATCAATCACATAATTAATAGCACCCAATGTATATTTTCAAGTTTATAATATCATGCATGTATCTTTAGATGTTTATGGACCTATCGATGGATGTTGTACCTTACCTCTGCTGACAAAAAGACCACCTTACCTCTGCTGACAAAAAGCAACCTATCGATGGATGTTGTACCTTATGCTATGTATCCTCATATCATTTAGTATTTCTTTTTTATTCACGGATGAACAATAAAACATATTTTTAATAGATTAGCTTCTCTTGTAAGAGTTAAACATGTGGACCAGATTAATTAGTGATTCCTAGCTACACAATAAATATCATATGCTAAATGCTTCCGATGGATAGCAGGTGGCCAAGCGTCCACATGATCAAGAATCCGTGTACAGAGAACATGAACACGAGACTAAGTGTTCACATATGATGGTGGTAGTCTCCACGAATATTACACACTGTCTACCCGAGCTCTGGTAAACACAGTTTTAAGAGTTCTGGTGGACAGTATCGACTAGTTCTGGATACTACCACGATATTATAATATACTAGACGCTTCAGATGGACAGAAGGTGGCCAAGAGTTTACATGATCGTGAAAACTTACCTAGTAAACACAATTTTAAGATCCCATGTCGACAATATCGACTATTCGTGGACACTACCACAATCATATCACATGTTAGACGCTTCTGATGGACAGAAGGTGGTAAAATCTCACATGATCATGAATCTGTGGATATATAGTACATCGGGCCCCATTATCCACTCAACAACAACATTCACGTGGCCACCTACTATTCATTGGAAGCTTCTAGCATGTGATATGATTGTGATAGTGTGCACGAATAGCCGGTAATGTGGACACCTAGTCTTGACTCTCTATTCGAAACTTACATATTAAGTCCAATTTTATTTTTTGAATTCCGGCACATCGACTGATTATATATCCATTCCGACAGTCTCTATGGCCGGAAACCTCACATCTATAGTCTTACCCACTATCAAAAAAATAAAGGATTAAATAATAGGTAAAGTAAGAAAAAGAATGAGTATCAAAGAAAGAAAATAAAAAATAAAAAGAAAGGATAGGACTGATGTGTACAAAAAAAGAATTAAAGATACACTCAATTCATCCATCAATCACACTTAAGAGTTTGTTTGCTCAACCAAAATAATGATAAATGAAAAAAAAAAAAACTCCATACCGTTTGCTACATTCTTGTAATGATCCTCCTTTCGTTTTTTTTTTTCCAAACTAAACCCCCCCCCACAAACTTTGTTTTTATTTTTGGTTCTAGAATACAATTTGCCGATTCATGAACCTATCTCTATCTTTATCCATCTTCAACCATCCCTGAACTCCTTTGAAAACATTAGTTGATTATTATCGCTATAACTATTATCATGTATGAGCTTGCATGGGAATTGGAAAATCCAAGAAATCGACGATTATGGAAATATGAAGAATTAAAAAATCCGATAAAATCTAAAAGAATATATGAGAATATTATATATTTAATATACTATATCCATATTACTTTAGAAAATTAGATTGATCCAATTTTTATATAGGTTTATGCATCTTGTGTTTTATTTCTAATGAGTTTAATAATATATATTTTTTCCTAAACACATTTTCATGTTCATACTCTTATCAGTTTATCCATTATCTCAAATTAAGATTGTTTCATGTGGTTTAGTTAGTTAGTTTTGATAGCCAAATGCCTATAGTTGTTAAGAAAGAAAATTTTTAAATCTTTGTGAGATGATTCACCAAATAGTACATGGCGTAGTATAAGAGGTGATACAAGAATCGCAAAGTAGTACAAGATGTGATGCAAGATGTGGAGATATGTGATTACTGAGATATGAACAAATCATGGTGATAAGATTTGGTACAAGAGGTGGTTGTTGAGATGGATGAGGATAATTGAGAAGATATTGCAGCTTTGGAGTGTTTCCATATTTTTAGGAGAAGATATAAGAAAATAGACTATTTCCAAATTGATTTGGAAATATCCTAAGAAAAAGGAAAATTGCTATTTGTGTGATTGGAGAGTCTTGGAGTGTAAGATTCAGTCTGCTATATAAGAGGGGTGTGACCTTATGAGAAATGTGTCATTGTTACCACAAACAAGAGTGTGTCCTTGTGAGAGATCGGGTTGAACATGTGCAAGAGTGTGTCCTTGTGAGAGATCGGGTTGAACATGTGCAACATATTTTCACATTGTGTTCTTGTGGTGTTCAAGCATGTTGGTGCGTTGGTGTTGACATGCATATTGAAGTTCTTGGTGTGGTTGATGGTGAGTTGGTATTGACGTACGGTATGACGGTGTTCTAGAGACTCTTGAGAATCAAGGTTTAGATTCAAGAGAAGTTTAACTTAGGGTTTATTTATCCTGATAAAGTCTAGTCTTAAGGGGAATTTAGTTAATGGTTAGTGACCATTATAAAGAGTTCTTATTATTGGATAGAGCGGTAATTCAATATGGTTTGTTTTTACTCGCTTGCGTTTGGCTGTAATCGCTTTCTTGTTCTAATCAATCCAAAATATGGACGAAATCCTGGTGATGTAGAAAAAACAAACCATGTTCACAAATTTTCATGTACTGTTATTTTCCGCACTTTATTTATTGTCTTACCTGCATTTACAAGTGAACTATGATAGCAAATGAGTGTAGTATTTAGCTTGTAAGGCTTTTATAAGAGTAAAAAACAATGCTCGCTAGGCAGCCCTAGGCCTCTTTGATTTAGCTATACTCGGTGACCTTAAGCGGATGGTGAAATTTGGCATCCTCGGCGGTCATTAGGCGGGCATGGCGGATTAGGCATATTTAAAATGGGAATATTTTTTTATTTTTTTATATTTTTTTTACTTTCACCCTTAAAACGTTGACGTTTTATGTTTTGTTATGCCCAATGTTTTTAACCAAGTGTCATATCAACTAAACAAGGGTTTTTTTGGGGGTTTGTTGTTGCTCTAAACTTGACGATCGAAGGTGAGTTGCCGACTCTTTTTGTCAACGTAATCGACATCTTTGGACTTTGAATATGTGTCTTTGTGTCATCAATAATAATTTTTTCATTTGGATTAACTGTTTATGTCTCTGTTTTTGTTTAGGATTTTAATTAAGTATTCTTTCTCCATATTATGAATAAGAAGTTATGAACCATGATCACCACTTTGAATTTTGATTATGTTAGTAACAAATTGACAAGCTTAGAATCCCTTTGCCAATCGTTCATGTGATTGTTCTGTTTGTTGATGTTTTTGATGGTTTTTATGCTCTGTGTCTTCTACTCTTATGCTATGACAAATAGAAAGTTACGAACTAATATCAATATATCATGATCACTACTTTTGTATTTTGATTCTCTTAGTAAAATACAATTCACTATTATTGTTTCTTTCAAGTTTTACTTTCATTGTCCTATTGTTTTTTTTCCTTATTTTGTTTATCTAACTTCATAGATTTGTCCTCCACTTCTTTGTCCCATGTGCTCTGTTTTTTTTTTCTCAGTTTCCAGTTCCAGATTATACTTTATATATTATATATTATCATAGACTTCGTTCTCATGTATAAAACTGTGTTGATCTTTCGTGTGATCGTTGTTTTATATGTTTAGATAATGGTGTCAAGTTCTGTTGAAGACAATACAAATGAGATATCAGGTTTGAAGAGAACATCAGATGATGTTGGCTGGGAATTTGGAGTGTTGATAAATGCAAAAAATTTGGATAAAGTGAAGTGCAAACTATGTGAAAAATAATTTTCAGAAAGAGTGTATAGGCTGAAGTAGCATATTGCTAGTAATTCAAGGGAATGTGTCTGCTTGTACAAAGTCGAGAAAGAAAGACCTAGGTAAGTGTAGGTTAGTAACTATGAAAGGGTAGAACAAAAGGAAATGAGTCTAAATGAATGATGCTGAGATTCGTAACACAATGAATATTGATGGGAGGAAAAGTGAAGAAGTAGTTGAAGTAGCCGGGATGGGAGTAAGCAAGATGCCTCGGATGATGGGTCCTATGGATAGCTTTAATTCAAGCATCAATCCTGAATCTCCCCAAGGTCCAATATTGATACCCCTCCTAGTCAATATCAATGGATTGATGAAGGACAAGAAGACGAGTGGAAGGTCTGTCATGACATATTCTTAGTCAGATGGAAAATGGAGGAGCATTATGAATTTGTGTGTCAACTACAAAGACGGTACAACATTTCTCTCTTCTAAATATTTTTCTAATGATGCCCATACATGTCCATATATTTTTAACTATGTTAATGAGTTAAAGACGGTGGAAATCATGTTGTTCATGTGGTAACATACAATGCCTCTAACAACATGGCTGCTGCAAAGTTGTTAAAGAAAGTGAGACCAACCATATTTTGGATATCTTGTGCAACTCATACAGTTAATATGATGGTGGAAGGCATTGTCAAGCTTCCTATGTTTGAGGAAACGGTTTACAAAGCTAAGGCGTTCACAATTTTTCCATTTACTCTCATCAAAAGAGTTTGTCAACAATGAGAAAGTTTACGATGAAAAGAGACATTGTGCGACCTGCAATAACTAGATTTGCATAAGTTTTCCTTACTTTGCAGAGTCTGGTGGAGAAGAAAGAAAATCTAAGGATAATGTTTGCTAGCAATGATTGGGAATAATGTAAATGGGAAAACCATGCCAAAGGACTCTCAGCCTATCATACAACATCAAGTATGCAATTTCGGGATGGTGTGCAAACATGCATAAAAGTCTTTCCCTCCGTGGTTAAAGTACTAAAATTAGTTTGTTTGTCTTGATGAATAGAGTTTCTTCATTTTGAGATTTCACAAAACTCTCCTTGATAAAGTATTCCTAAATGCGGCTGAACCAAAACCTTGGGACTTGCTTTAAGCCATATAATGCTTTATGGAGCTTGTACACTTTGTCTTCCTTTCCTCTGATCACGTATCCTTTTGGTTTCTAAATGTATACATCTTCCATCAATACTCCATGGAGAAAAGATGACTTGACATCTAGTTGATAGATGTCCCATCCTTTTGTGCAGTTGTATATAGTATTATTCAGATTGTATTCATTCGAGCAACCGGTACATAAACATCAGTGTAATCGATTCCCTATTATTGAGAGTACCCCTTAGCCACCATGTGAGCCTTGTGCTTGTTCACCTCTTCAATCTCATTGAATTTGGCTTTGTAAATACATTTTAATCCAATGCATTTAAATCCTTCTGGTAAATCTGAGAGTATCCATGTCTCATTTCTTTTAGTAGACTTGATTTCCTCATCCATGGCTTCTCTCCATTTCTGACTTTTCTCAGCTTCCTCAAACGTTGAAGGATCAGATGTGTTGATCTCCATCATATCCACCTCGTCTTCTTTATCGTCAACTTCATTCCAAATAACATAATCATTAAAATAACGAGGAGGACGAGTCACTCATCCCTCCTTGACTTCAAAAGGCTGCTCAACTTGAGCTTCTTCTGCAGCTTCTACGGTTTGATCTCCTTCACCCTTTGTAACTCCCTCATCATTTTTCTCATCTTCGCTTTCTTCCCAAGTTAGGTCAGAATCTCTGTGAGCTTGATCTTCATCCCAATTCCATCCATTTGTCTCCTCGAATACCACGTATGTACTTAATACAACTTTCTTGGTTCTTGGGTTGTATAATCTGTACCCTTTTGATTCCTCCGAGAAGCCTAGTAAGATGCATGGGGTGCTTCATCAAGTTTGCCTCCACATGACGCAACACACACCCGGCCCGAAGCCAAAACACAGCCCGAAGGCAAAAACACAGCCCAAAGCCAAAACACAGCCCGTAGCCAAAACACACCCGGCCTGAAGCCACACACCAAGCCCGAAGCCACACATGGAGGGCTCGCAAAACCCCCTCCCAACGATGCAAAGGACGCATTACCTTTACCGGCTTATGCGCCCTGAATACAACACCCTTTCGGGGGGCCTACCACGACACTATTCCACCCATATCCATCACGCATAAATAACGTTTTCGGTTTAAGCGATAACCTAGTAGTTCTATGTTCCGCAATCAATCACAACAATTATCACACCAGTTTCCGGTTCGCATCCTAGTCCATTTTAACATGCCATCTAGGTTCTCAATCAGCACACAATGTCAGGTCGGTTATCGAAAGTCACAGAGCACTCAACAGCATCTACAACCTAACTTCATTCTCAATTCACAAGGCAAGGTAGTTTATAGATATATGTATATAAATATACATATAGGTATACAGATTTAAGTTTAGTTTGTTGGTTCATATGCTTCTTATAACCCTAACAATACTAAACCGATTTAAACCAACTAAACTGGGATTGAAATTGAAATTGAAGTAAAATTGAAAATTGGGATTGAAAACCGAACCGAACCGGCTAAACCAAGTCAACCGAACCAGTCAACCGGTCCGACCCGGTCAACGCCCGACCCGGTCAACCGAGTTGACTCAGTCACTGGCGAGTTGACTCGGCGGCGGCCCGGTAGCGGCTTGGCGGTGGTTCGGCGGCGGCTCCGGCGGTCGGCCACGGCGAACGGCGGCAGCTCCGGCGGTCGGCCACGGCGAACGGCGGCGGCTCCTGAAGGCGGCGGTGGCGCGTGGCGGACGGCAGCGGCGCATGGAAAACCGGCGAGCCTTCTCCTGGCAATTGCGGGCGTGTCCGGAGCCCTACGGAGGACCGGTTGACGGCTACAGCTTCGTCTCATGGTTAGGAACACGATGGTGGTCTCAGATTTTCCAGATTCATTACGGATAGAAATATACGAGGCTTTTAGTGTTCGAGTTTAGAAAAAACAGATCTGAAAAAGAGCTTTCGTGATTACCTTCGACTCGAAACGATTAAGGAGAACTAGATCTAGGCTTGGATGGTGGTGGCTGCGATGGGAGAGGAGCATGGCTTCACCGGAGATCTATTTTCTTGGTTTTCTCATGGGAGGCTCTCCTTTCAATAGGAAAAAGAAAGAAGGGAGCCTAGGGTTTTAGAATTAGGACATGGGCTTTTGGGCTTTGGGCTTTCTTTTAATTTTTTTTTGAAAACCCAAAAATTGGGATGTTACAATATCTCTTTGGAATTCAAGCAAAAAAAATTCAAATTAAAGTGGAAATAGAAAGGATAATCCAACAATTAAGTGATTATAATACCATGAAAGTTAATTATTTAGAAAAGATCATTATATTTACGAGGCTATACAAATCCAAATAAATACACAATAAAGGTAAAAATATATTAACATATATAAACAATAATAATTAAGAACTGAATCCTCGATCTTGTTACGTTCCCATTTTCTTATGACCCTTTTATATAACAATTTTAGATAAAACTCTTTAATTAAGGTATGAGGTTGGGATTGAATAGTTCATATACCGAAAATTACTATTGGAAAGTCTGGTTAAATTGAATAGGTAAAATTTAAGATCATAAAACTTTAGTTGAATATGATAATTTTGAAATTTTGGATGTTTAAGTATTTATGATGATTCTTTTTATTTTTGATAATTGTAGAGATTTTAAAAGCTTTTTATGTTCAAAGACAAATTCCATGAGATCGATAGTAATACAGTACTCACTTATCCTCACAAAAGGGGGGGGGGGATTATATTGCTCTTAAACTATTTGAAATCAAAGGGGAAAAATGATTAGGAAATAAAATCAGTTTTTCTTAACATCGACTGATTTTTTTAAAGTCTTATTCTGGATCACTAATAGGCGGAGGCTAGTCCGGACTAATGTCACATATTTTGATTTGTACGAGATCTCAATCTTCCTTTGAAGACACCAATTATCTCTCCTCTGTGTGCTTCTTATAAGCGCCACAAATAGTTTTCCTCCGTGTCTTCCACTTTTTCTTTAGCACTTTGTTCCATAGTTTGGTAATTCTTTGGGTAAGTTTGCTTTTAGATATTTATTCTGGTACGGGACCAGGTAAGTTAAGTTGTGTAGATGGATGGTGATAATACATACGAAATATATTGGGTACGATATTTGAGATAGAGTTTCTAGTTGACCTTATCGGTCTTGCGTGATATATAGAGTCCCAGTGAGTATGTGTGTTTATTTTATTTCTTCAGGACTCTATAGGATGCGGTAGATTCCACAAGTCTAAAGATGGCGTTCCGGTACTTCCTTCCCGATTGGATCACCGGGTATTTCCTGATCGGTTCACGTATCCTGCGGAGTGACGTCGGTAGGTGTGTGGTCCGGAGAAACGGGGTCATGTCCTAGGGCCGGACTGCATGGAAACTTTGGCAATCTAGGGGTAGCCCGAGTCACCGTGTATAAATGGACTGAGAACGATGTTCTAGGTAGTAGGACTTTGTGTTTACGTCTAGGAGTCCTGGGTGGTTTTAGTTACCATGGAGTAGCTAAGTGTTCCCGTGTAAGCTACCGTGTTCGCATTTGGGGCAAAATGGTGTGGAGTTGTGTTAAAATCGCGATAGATAGATCGAGTCTAATCGAGGACATGTGCCGCAGTAATCTTGATTTCCATAGCTACTTTTATTGATAGAGAATGCTTGTGTGTTGTGGAGCTCATCACGTCTTGCTAGCATGTGATCAACAATTTTATATTTATCAAATGTTCTTGATTGTTATTTTGGGGTTTTGGGCGGGGATTATTATTGTAGCATGTTTTAGCAGCCTGTTAGTGGGAGACAACTCGCTGGGTAATCTTAGATTGCTCATTCGACTCATCTTTGTGTTTTTTCAGGTTTGAGTATTAGCTCGGCGGACGCGGGAGGACCTCATAGTATATTCGGGTTCGCATTTGGCCGCGGTTTATTTCAGATCATTTTATTCGGTTTGGATTTTTATGGGCGCCTTAAAGGATTTTGAAAACCCTTTTAACTAGTTAAATAGGTTAAAGGATTTAAAAGACTTAAAACACTTTATAAATGGAATTCTTCCCTGGTATGTGGTTTAGTCCGAACCGAACACGACTCGTGGAAGCGGTACGAGTTAAAAGCCTTGTATCGTAGAAATGAGGTAAACATGGTCAAGGATGGTATGGTTCGAGCCATTGACTCAAACCGGATCGATCATGTTCTTGTTTGATTGTTGACCGGTCAGCTCGTCGGTCAGCGGATAACGGGAAAGGGACATTATAAAAAGAGCTTGAAGGTTAAGAAGAAGGATTTTCTGTAAGAAATATGCGTCATTGTACCCTCGGGAAGATGGGAGATGAGTCCAAGAGAAGAAACAAAATGTTCGGTGATGAGACTCCCATGTCTGGTTTCAGTTTTTGGATTAGGGAAAATGGGATCAAGGAGATTTCTCTTCCAAGTGAGTTTCTCACGACTGCGGAGGCAGCAGGCGGAAAAGGAATGTTACTAATCGAGAAAGGTAAAGCCTTTGATCGAGTGAGGTTGTGGGTTGGCGGTGGAGACCGAGGGTAGTGAGGTGGAGAGACATCGAGATGTTTAAGAGAATCAGGCCAGAGAAGGTGTTCGGAATTTCAATTTTACTTTGGTCCTTCAAATTGGATCATGCTGTTTTCGTGAGTTTTTGTGTCCTAAATTCAATTTCCCCCTAAAATGGCGGCGTTTTGTTTTATTTTTTGTCCAAAATTTCATGTCATTGTATATTACGAAGAAGCTAACTCATCATCCGTTAACTTTTTAACGGAGTTGACTAACATCTATCAGATTAATGCATGTTTAGACAATACAAAATTGTTTGGGTATGAAATTCAAATATTTAGTAGTGTGGGTTTGAATTCGCATACCAAAATTGTTCAGACATGTATCGGAACCAATATTATTGTTTGGATACGAATTAGCCGTTTTTCCCAATTATTATGCACCAAACCAAACATCTATAAGTATCGCCAAAGTTTGCCATAACAAAAAAACCAACGAAAAAGATATACGCTTTTGTTAAAAAAAAAGACGCCACACCTAGGCCTTTTGTGCTGCGTAAAAATACTATCATTTCATAATTTCATAATTTTTTTTTTAACAAAATAATATCATAATCTCATAAATATTGGCCTACATAAAACTATGTTTCTAAAAATCCATAGAATGTTTTTAGTCTAGGGTAAAGAAATCCTAAAGTTTTATCGTTATCTACTGGTACCCTAAATTTTATTGATTTTTATTTATATTTTATAACTAATAATTATACAAATATATATATATATATATATATTTATTAAATATAGGTGTAATATAATTATTTTTCATGTTTATGATAAATTTTGATGAAAAATATAAAATCACGTGTGTGTTTTTTTATATTTAAATTCAGGGTAAATCCCAGGTTTATGAAGGAGCCCAAACTAATCTCAGGGGCGGTGAAGTCCATGTATAGATACTTTCTCCGAGTATTCAAATGGGACGAAAGAAAATGTTCATATCTATTTGGGTGTTCAAGGAAATGTGTTTTATTTTCACGTACCAGATGAATCGAACTTGAAACGTGTTGGCGTCCCGAGTATGTTTCCTTACCACTTAATTTTAAAAGAAATACTATGGTTTTAAATTATTAAAAAATGATAACTAAATTATTAAAAAGTTATTTTGTGAATATTGATTTAGGAGGGCTTATTGGATTGAACATTTGAGAAAATTTTATTTTTTCTCAAATCCTCTTTTATTGGATTTGGCATTTTTAGAAATCGTTCAAAATCCCAGCTTACTGGATTAAAAGTTAGGAATTTTAATAATAAAATCTATCAAATAGGATTTGAAAGGAATAATTTTTAGTTAAAAGTTAATGAAAACAAATACCACCTCTTGAAATGGTATTTGAAGTTTTTTCTAAAATTAATTTTTAGTTTCAATCTTAAAAAAACTTTTTAAATGCAAAAAAGAAAATATTAATCAAAATTATTAACAAAAAATCAAAATTCTAAAATTTTCAATATCATATTTTAATTTAATAGAAAAAGTTTGAAAAACTAATAAAGATTATATATCATTTAAAATTATTATTTTTTAAATAATAAAAATATCAAATATCATAAAATTCTCACTAAAATCCTCAAAATTTACTAAAATCACCATCAAAATCTTCAATATCCATTTAAAATTCTACCAAACCTAAAACCCTCCAAATCTTCTAAATTCCTAATCCAATAAGACCACCTAGAACATCTACATTGGAGATTTCTTATGAAAAACCTCAATTACAAAAAAACAATATAATACTAAATATTACTACTTCAGTTTTTTATTATTTATCGTTTAAGATTTGGACACACAAATTAAGAATTTATTTAATTTTTTAATTTTTTTAAACAGAAACACCATTAATTATCTACCTAAACACAATTCAAAACCAATGATAAAAAAAACTGCAGAATACAAATAGTCACAAACCTTAAAAAGTTAATAAATTTTACATTGAAAATCGAAAACGACATCTAATTTTTTTAAAAAAAATGTATATCTAAAACGTCAAGTAATTCAAAACAGAGGGAGTAGTTTTATATTAAGAGGGTTTCTATAAATGTTTGGAGATTCCACCCATGGTTTCTCAAATATAGATGGTCTTAGTTTTTGAAATTCATAGATACCATAAACCTTATAGGTAAACCATATTTGATCCCATAAATAAAAAATACTTGCTAATCTTGAACCTTCATTTTTTATTTTTATATTAAAATGGTCGTTTTAGGCTTGAATGTTTTTCAGCGTTTTGGATATCCAAAGGATAATTATTCATATTTACTATATGTAGCCACACAGCATGAAATTGTCAGGAACAAGTCATATAACCACCCAACCAACGCTCATTGAAATAGGACATAAGAACAAGCAAAATTCAACCAAAAGATGTGGTTGTGGATGTGGCTCACGTTGATAACCGGATATCTAAATCTTGTCGGCACAAATTAATCTCTATAGATTCACATGTCTACCAAGCTCAAGATCTCTCTCTCTCTCTCTCTCTCTCTCTCTCTCTCTCTCTCTCTCTCTCTCTCTCTCTCTCTCTCTCTCTCTCTCTCTCTCTCTCTCTCTCTCTCTCTACGGGTATTAGGTTTTGAAGGTAAAGGAAGGGATGGGAAGGGTAAGGACAATGGTGGTACATGCGGTATTGGTAACTCGGGGGTAGACAAAACAAAGGGCCGTGAATCTTTCTTAGTAGAATTCGACTCGGAAGTAGAAGTAGGGACTATGGAGTTAGCAATTTTCTTTAGCCTTTCCTTTAGCCATAGGAGAAGAGACCTTGACTGAGTTTACCTTTGCTTTTCCACTATCAAATTTTTTTACCAACATAGGCTTTTGATTTTTTCTCTACAGGGACATTAGGGGCATTACTAGCCGAGGACGGGGCAGGAGGAGGGACAAGCAAAAAATTCTTTACCACATGGCCTAGCTCATTGCAATGCGAGCAAACAGGAGGGAGCCATGGATAAAACACCTCAACTTCCACAATCTGACCACTCTGTCTTTGATACTCCACAACTTGAGGAAGTTTCTTGGTAAGTAGAGCTGTCAAAATGGACGGGCTGTCCATGACCGTCCATGTCCAATACATTATGGACCGGTTATGGACAAATCCATATTTTAATGGACATGGACAAAATGGATTGGACGCGTTTGGACATGGACAGTCCAATGGACAGTCAAATACACTTAATTTTTAGGTCAAAATTTGAGGTTTTCTTACCAAAATGAAAAATCGAGTTTCCTACAAAAACGTTTTTACAACAAAACCACAAAATTTTGTTTTCCCGCCAAAAACATGATTCCCCATTTTCCACGGAAAACATGATTCCACATTTTTCGTCAAAAACGTGATTCCGCATTTTTCCGCCAAAAACATGATTCCGCGTTTTTCTGCCAAAAACACGATTTCACGTTTTTCTGCCAAAACACGATTTGCGTTTTTCCGCAAAAAACACGATTCCACGTTTTTCCGCCAAAATACGATTCCGCGTTTTTCCGCCAAAAATATGATTCCGCGTTTTTTCCGCCAAAACGTGATTCCGCATTTTCGCGCCAAAAACGTGATTCCGCATTTTCCTGCCAAAAACACGATTCCGCGTTTTCCCGCCAAAACACGATTCCGCGTTTTCCCGCCAAAACATGATTCCGCGTTTTTCCGCCAAAAACATGATACCGCATTTTTCCGCCTAAAACATGATTCTGCGTTTTTCCGTCAAAATGCAATTTAGGATTTTTCCGCCAAAAACGCGATTCAACATTTTCCCGCCATAAACGTGATTTCATGTTTTTTCGTCAAAAACGTGATTTCGCGTTTTCCCACCAAAAACATGTTTCCGTGTTTTTCCATTAAAAACATAATTCCGCGTTTTCCCGTCAAAAATGCAATTCCGCATTTCCCCATAAAAAATATAATTTTTCGACTTTACTCAAAAAATTTAAATTCACCTTATTTTTTAACCATTTTTATTTTTAGGTAAATAAGTTATTAGTGTTATATTTTGATATTAAATATAAATTTAAAATTTTATAATTTTAAGATGGTAATAGAATGTCCATTAACAACCATGGACGGCCCATTTGGACATGGTCGTTAATGGACATGGACGTTTGTGGACGTGGACGTTATTTGTCCATTATCAAGATGGACAATTCTGGACGGGTCCAAACGGACATGGAAAGCCCATTTGACAGCTCTATCTGTAAGTTCCACCTCTACCTTGACATGAGCAAAAGTTATGCTGACAAGATTGAGAGTAAATTCATCGGTTCTTTAGAATCACCCACCAAGCCACCTATCAAACTTATATTATATATACTAGGTATATATCTGCGCTACGCTGCAGATGATTTAAAATTTTTTTTTAAATGTGTATCCACTGGCGGAGGATTAATTTTTGATAGGGTCATAATTAAAATTACACACTAAAATCAACTACCATATTAATTTCACCATGAAATTTTAGACAAAAAAGTATAAAACAGATTTAAAGGGGTCAAAATGAAATTTTAGACAAAAAAATTTCATCAAATCTAATGAAACTATACACTAAAATCAACTACCATATTAATTTCACCAGGGTCAACTGACCTCCCTAACCACTATGTAGCTCTGCCACTGTGTGTATCTCTAACCAGAGAATGAATTAGTTAAAGATTTGGCCAGAAAATGTTTGGAATGAGTAGAAACATTAAGAACAAAAAATCAAACCAATATTGTCTAAAATTTATTTATAATATAATATATTTACTAAATATATTTAATCGTTTATATCTTATATTTTAAATTATTATTTTGGTGTCATTTTTTAGTAAAATAAAATTTTAAAATAAATATTTTAATGTGATATTTAATTTTAAACATAACTATTCAAAATAGATAAAGGGTAAATAAAAGTAAACATATATTTTAATAACACAATATTTATAATGCTCATCTTTTAAAATAAAATAATATTACTATTTTTCTTTAAAGTTTTACAATTTATATATGTTACTTTAATTTTTAAAAGCATCTTATTTATATTATATCATATTTATATATTTATTATAAGAGTTTATGTAACTCATCCGAATTTATTCTTTCATTGTTGTTCTTAAATTTGTTTTATTTATATTTTTTTATTCATTACCTTTTTAAAAATCTATCATATCAATGAATAAATATAGTTTTTTTCATTACTCATTCAAATAAAATTTCTCTTATTTAATCTCCATATTTCTATATCATAAATATTTCATATTTTTTTATCATTCATATTGTTATTTTTTACCTAAACTAATTGAATTTTTTGCAATGTAGTCCTTTTCACACACAAAAAAAGAAATAGATTTGCATGTACTGTGTTTCAACTTACAATATCTGAAAAATATGTAAGAAGCATTGAAGTTAATGGAATGACGACATCGACGTGACATATGAAGAGTAAACCTACAATAAAAATTAACAAAAGGGAACATGAATATCTGAACGCACAAGGAATCTTTTTCTTCGTTTTGAACTAAAAAAAAACAAGACAAAACCATGATGACTTGGAACACATGTGGAGAAACCTTTTAATATGATTGGCTATGAAGGTTTTTTCATTAATTGATGTGGCAGCACCAGAATCCTTAAAAAAACTGATGTGTCAACACCTTGAAAGACCTTAGCTCATAGTGTATTGATTTTTTAAATGTTGATTATCAACAACGTTTTGAATAGTATTGTTAAGACAATTATAACATTATCACACTCACACGTCAGCCTATAATCAATCCTTAGAAGACCACATCTATACAAATACTAAATTCGACGTTAAGAAACGTCACCAATTGTTAATGACTACGACCAACACATTCTAAGTTTAAAGTTCTCGCAAAACCAACTTCACAAAAAAAAAAAACTCTTTAAAGTTCCTAAAAGATAAAACATAAACCAGTTAATCAAAAAAAAAAACATAAACCAGAATACAGACTAATCAAAGGTGAGTAGGATAAACACGAAACATGCGTGTAGTTTGTGTGGAAGATGGTGAAAGTAGGAACTAATTACTCCTATAATACCTACACAGAGTACTTCATGACGTGATAATATAAATGTTAAGGATCTCGCTAGTATGTAATAGATAATTCCATATACAACATGGTCACGATAATTGAAAGCAAATAGGTGGGAAGGTGGAGGTGTTCTTCCGAATTCATTAGGAGACGGACGACGACACGTTGTGCAAATGTTGGATCAGTTAGGTTTTCACCTTGCACAAATCAGATATGGCCAACAATATCTGGCGGTAAAGAACATGGTTAAAGACCAAAGATGAAGTTTTTAATGAGTGTCAGAGCTGTATCTGTACCTGGTAATTCCAAGTTAGTGTTAGTGAGACCGTGAAGTTCGTTGACATTACGCAGCATGTATTTCTCACGGCCCATATGAGCATCCATATTCTCGGCGAGGGCTATCTTGGTTGTTGTGAGAAAACGGATGAGGAAAGGGTTGTCTGTTAGCTTGTACGTGTTAGCTCGGCTGGCCGGAATGAATGGTTGGATAACAGAATCCTCTGGAAATAAATTGTTAGTAACAATTTGAACGTCGTCCAAAATAAAGGGTGGACGATATGGGGAACAGAGATTGTTAAGTTTCCTGGGCTTCCAACCTAAAACCAATTGATGATAAGTGGATTGGCCCAAGTCCCTTATATATTAGTCATTATCATTCTCAACTTCTAATGTAGGATAATTACCACACACTCTCTAGAAATTAAGGCCTCATGGCCCATTAATCTCTACAATATCTCAATACCTCCCCTCGAGATAATAGCCCTTTCTAGCCATTAATCTCGACAGACCATCAATCCTAGGGTCCGAAGGTACATGCCACTTTTGGGCCGGTTACGAGAGTGTGTGAGTCTGGTTTTGATACCATGTTAAGTTTCCTGGGCTTCCAACCTAAAACCAATTGGTGACAAGTGGATTGGCCCAAGTCCCTTATATATTAGTCATTATCATTCCCAACTTCCAATGTGGGACAATTACCACACACTCTCTATAGATTAAGGCCTCATGGCCCATTAATCTCTACAATATCTCAATACAGAAGAATGTCGATGTTTGGGAAGATGAAATTCGATTAAAAAGTCAAAACCCATATGCTAACGATTCTGAATATAAGATCGATCAGAACCGAATCATGCAAAGAGAAATGTAAGCAATACCCATATGCTAACGCAAGCAATATATTAACGTGACAATCAGATGTAATAAAAATTGCAGAAACGCTTCCAGATTTTGGTCAAACAATGAATAGAACAATCAATGATCATGTTCTCATAAAACCTTAACCGATATCAGTATCTGTTCTCATAGAACAATCAATGATCATGTTCGACTTTAATTCGGCTTCTGATAACAATGACTCATGAGGTAAGAATCAATCAATCTCTCTCTCTCTCTCTCTCTCTCTCTCTCTCTCCTCTCTCCTCTCTCTCTCTCTCTCTCTCTCTCTCTCTCTCTCTCTCTCTCTCTCTCTCTCTCTCTCTCTCTCTCTCTCTCTCTCACATCATTTTCTCCGCAAGTGATATGTGTCGGGGCCTTCTCCGGACGCCAGCACCCCTCGCCTAACCATGGGAGGGTCTCTCCTCATTTAAATCGTGTAATCGTGCATTAACGGCAGAGTAGATACTTGTCGGTGGTTTTTGAGGCACTCACATTCTTCTCTGCGGTGGTAGGGTGTGGTTTTGGGGAAGCGGGTCGTAGTCATAGCTCCATGGCTTCATGGTTCTTTTCGGAGGCGTCGACAGTGTGGTGGATCCATTTCAGGATGGCGGAAAGCTCGTCTCAGGTGCTCGGTGAGTTAGTGCCTCGAGATGTGTCTTCGCTTCGCCAAATAGGAGGGTTATTACCTTTTTGAGAGACACTCGATTTTACAGTGTTTGTACTCGCCTGAGGATGGCTGTTCCTCGTGGTGGGGTGGTCAGGATGTCGGAGATGAGACCTTTCTTTGGGTGTATTTGAGGTTTGGTTTGATTCTTCGCGGTGTAGGAAAAATTGTGCGTCGGGGAGGCATATTCAAAGCTGCGGGAGGGAGATCGGAGGGTCGGTCGCTACTTTTGGTGGTGTTTGGCGTTTGTGGTCGTGGGGTACACCGAGATCAGGGAGATAACTAAAACTCGACATCGGTGGTTCTTGAAAACGCGGAGAACACACAAAAAGGAGAGTTTCACAAAACACAATTCTTATTTAGAAATCACTTGAACAAATTACAACTAATCTTGTTTAATTAGTTTTACTTGACTTTACAACAGTGAATCAAGACTGACAATTTCCTAAATCTACCCAAATCCTTACCAAGCAACAACAATTGCTTTTCTCTCGTTTCACTCACCAAGTTCACCAATATCGCACATACCCTTTTTTGTGTTACACGGTTTTTTGCTCTCTTAACCCAAAAGCGGCTCAACCTAATCTCCAAGGTGTCTCGCCCTTATATGCTCTTGCTCTTTCCAGTTTTTTCGAGTTTCCATTCTGCAGCTTCCATATCTTTACTTTCCTAAAATACGAGCTGCTGACTTGTCATCCACGTCATGTTCCATGCGTCACTCAGATCATCTCTCGTGTTACTCAGCCTTAGCAGCCAACCTTGATTCTTCATTCTCCCCCTTTTTGTCTGAATGTGATAACCGATTCAACCTGTAAGGACATAACTAAGAAAACCAGAATATGTAATCACAGATTTTAGCATTTAGATAAAACAGTACCTGTCTAGACATATGATCACAAGTAAATCCGCCAATAAGATCAAGAATTCAACATAAATAGAGTTCAGAAACACAAGCAAAAGAACTTGAACTTATATGAAGTTATAAAGCTATAAAAATAGTGACTCAGTCTACTCAGTTAATCATCCCTAACAAACTCAACTCGAGCTTCATCACTTGTTCCACCATCTTTGACATCCTCTGCTATCCTAGAATATCCATGATAATCTCCCCCTGAATCGATTATCAGATCAAGACAAAAATAATAGTAAGCACGTGTAGGTAAGAGATCAATGTCAAATGAGAACGGGCTTACGAGCAAGACGACTCTTGATTGAGAGTAAAATTTTAAGAGCACCGTTGACATCAGTAATCAAGTCAGGTTCTTCTTCCACATGATCACCAACTGAGTCGAAGGTAAGGCAAGCCGGATGACCGAGAGGCGCACCATCAGCCCGATAGATTGTAACATCAAATTGGAATGCCATGATTTGAAATATTAAGTTAGGGAAGATAATCTTTCGATCTATCTCAGTTGTCTGGGCCATCCGAAGAATCTGCTTGTGCACCAATCATCCCAAAATTGAAGCTTCTTCCTTTGTGCAACATAAACAGGAACTTGAGACGCTCCTTAACCAGCACTGTCTTGTTTGATGTTGGCCTCCAGTTTGTACATCATATCTTGTAGAGCACTTGAAACATGGGAAGGAGATGATGGAATTGAAAATTCTACCACGTTTCTCATCGTCCTCCAGTGAGGACAGTGACGGCCTGGTCAGTGTTCTCCTCATTCCAGTCACACAGATTTGCAATGTCTGGCATCATAAACATCCGATTAATCAGGTAAGGTGAGAAGTCATACATATGTTGCCGAACAAACACTAAGTAAAATCCTTCTCTATCTTCCCAATCGTAGAGATTAGCTATAAACTCTCTGACAACCCGTGGAAAATACGATGACACATGGATAACCGTGTAGATCAAACCAACCCTTTCAATAAATCTGCGAACTTCACTCATCGTCTCATCCTTCATGGGTAATACTTTCTGATTAAGAAAGTTTGTGTGCACTAAGTGTTTGTAGCGTCTTTTTGCTGTCTGAGAGGGATGCCTGGAGTCAACTGGTGCGTTGAGAACCACCATCAAATCAGGATAGATCTCATTCCTATCAGCAAACATCTGTGTGCTTTCAGCATAATGTTAATCAAACAGAACATAAGGATGATCTTCGATTGGGGCTAATTCTTCATCAGTTGTATCTCCATCGTACAAATGATCAACAGCTGGGGGTGCTTCATCGTCCCATGAGAGCCCCCAAATAGGTGTCCTGGCATCATGTGTGGCAAGCAACATCTTCCGTGTCTGATAGCGAGTAGCGTGTAGAGGAGGCGAAGACATTATGAAGTAGCTACTTTGAATTTCTTCTGAGGACCATACCAATTGCGGCTCGGCAATATAAAGAGGCATGCTCTTTGTCAGCTGGTGCCCTAATGGACTTAAAACACAAACAGAGCGTCAGTAACACACGAATGGGCTTCAGCCCATGAGTCCTATGCTCAGAAAAAGATTACACTGAAACAAAACCTTAGAACTATTTCAAACTTACGAGGCCCATTTAAGCACTTTTTAGAGGAGAGGCAAGGAACCCAAGCTATTAGAAGATGGAAGAAAAGAAACGAAAAGAGGAAAGACTTATTTATATACGATTTTGAGGAGCATTTTCATGTTGAATCAGATCGTGTACCCACAAAGATGAAATCCTTCCCTCTTTCAAGACCAACGGAGATAGCCTTCCTTAGCCAAGGTGATGACATCTCTGTCCCAAACACGATTTTCATATCACAGATTCAGTGCTTAACCTAATTGAGTGATTGACCTGAACAGAGTCATACGCAAGTTTTGACAGAGGAAGAAACTTTAGGACAACCAAGTGGGGTGCTAGCTTTTAACACATGGACAACTTTTCTCAGCCGAGATGCTTTCATCCGAGTAACACTTCATCGGTTTTTTTTTTTTTATTCATTGGGAATTGGGTGGGCAGCTTTTCTCAGCCGAGATGCTTTCATCCGAAACATACTTTGATTCAAATTTCCCAATTTTCTTCATTGTACACACTTATTATCTTTATTAGCACCCTTTCACCTGATCGTACCAGAGGTTCTTCATGTCCATATCACTCAGAAGCTTATATCCACATGCTCAGATATGATTCAGTCAGTATAACCTTTTTAATCAAAGTAGTGATCGGGTTCAAACTTAAATTGTTTTAGCAACCTAGTCCAAAACGAGTGCTCATCATCTTAAACTCAACTTGAGTAGCTTAAATCATGAAAGTAGTACCTTTTGTTTGGTTATCTCTTCTGAGTTTCTGAGTTTCATCTTGTGTGACTCAGCTGTTCCCAACTGTGCCGCACTCCCCTGCAAACTTGAAATTTTTTAAAAAATCACAGACTCCAAGAGCCTTTCGTAAGTACAAAAAGCTATTGAAATCAAGAGGTTTAGTAAATACACCGGCAAGTTGTTGTTCTGATGCAACATGCTTCACCATAGCTAGTTTCTCCTCAACCAATCCTCTAACAAAGTGATGTCGAATGTCAACATTTTTAGTTCTCGAATGTTGCACAGAATTCTAAGTTAAATCAATTGCACTTTTATTGTCACAATGTACCAGGAAGGAGTCAGTACTAATACCGTAGTCCTTTAGCATTTGCTTCATCCATAAGAGTTGAGTGCAACATCTACCCAAGGCAATGTACTCTGCCTCAGCTGTTGAAAGAGATACACATTTTTGCTTCTTACTGTGCCACAAAACAAGATTATTACCCAGAAAGAAACATCCTCCAGAAGTGCTTTTCCGATCATCTAAGAATCCTGCCCAATCTGCATCGCAAAAACCTGCAAGATTAGAGTTCGTGTCAGTTATATATTTTAATCCATAGTTGACTATACCTTTAATGTATTTGATTATACTCTTGACAGCCATCATATGCGATTTCTCGGGATTCGCTTGATATCTCGCACACAGTTCGACACTCAATCAAATATCTGGTCTACTAGCGGTTAAATACAGCAGACTTCCTATTATGGTTCGATACCTTCGCCCACTTTCTGTCCGTCTTGGTCCTTGGACAGCTTGTTTGTTGTACTCATAGGTGTTTTGACAGTCTTGCACATCTCCATATCAAATCTTTTGACTAAGTTACGAGCATATGTGCTTTGTGTCCCTGTGATCCCATATTTGGCCTGTTTCACCTGAAGACCAAGAAAATAATTGAGCTCACCCACCATACTCATCTCAAACTCTCTGGTCATGGTTTTGACAAATTCTTGAACCAGCTTCTCCTGAGTAGCTCCAAAAATTATGTCATCAACATATATTTTCACAATAAGTATGCTGATGTCGTCCACAAGGATGAACAAGGTCTTATCTACTCCTCCCCTTTTGAATCCTTGCCCCAAGAGAAATAGTGTTAGTCGTTCATACCACGCCCGAGGTGCATGTTTTAGTCCATACATGGCTCTTTTGAGTTTGAAAACATGATCGGGGTGTTTAGGATCTTCGAAACACTTTGTTTGAGCAACGTACACTTCCTCTTGTAGTAATCCGTTTAAGAACGCATTCTTCACATCCATCAAATAAAGCTTGATTTCAGCTCGCAGGCTATCCCGAACAACAACATGATGGATTCAAGACGTGCCACAAGTGAAAAAGTTTCATCAAAGTCTATTCCTTCAATCTGAGAATACCCTTGAGCTACCAATCACGCATTGTTCCTGACTACATTCCCATCTTCATCTATCTTGTTTTTGTAGACCCACTTTGTTCCAACCACATTGACGTCACGTGGACACGGAACCAGAGTCCAGACGTCCAGGCGATTAAACTGATCAAGTTCCGGATGCATAGCATCTGTCCAGAACTCGTCATCAGGAGCCTCTCCAATGGTTTTTGGCTCGATGAACGAGACAAAACATGCCAACTTTACCATCTCCTTGAAGTCAATCTTCCTATTCCTAGTCTGACGTTCATCATGGACATTTCCTATCACATCTGCAATGGAGTGATCACGACTGACCTGATTGAACCATGTTCTTTGCATATTCTCATCTGGTGTGTCATCATCCTCCTTCGTATTCTCTTCTGGATGAATCTGTGTCCGTGTAACACGCACAAGTTCCTGCGTTATCTCCTCGAGAGTATAGCTATTTCGATCATCAAAGACAACATTGACAGATTCACAGATGGACCTTGTCCTCTTATTGTACACCCGATAGGCCGTACTGTTAGGCGAGTATCCCAAGAAAATCCCCTCATCAATCTTAGCCTGAAACTTCCCGAGTTGGTCCATGTCATTCAGAATATAGCATATGCACCCAAATACATGAAAGTAGCCAATATTTGGTGTCTTTCCCTTCCAGATCTCGTAGGGAGTCATTTTAGTACATGGTTTCACGTAGACTCTATTGATGATATAGCACGCAGTATTAATAGCCTCAGCTCAGAATCGTGGTGCAACTTGATTACCATGAAGCATTGCTTTGGCCATTGCTTGCAAGGTTATATTCTTTCGTTCAACAACACCATTCATCTGGGGGGTTCTAGGTGCTGAGTATTGGTGCCGAATACCTTGACTCTGGGAGAACTTGTCGAAAGTTTCGTTCTGAAATTCTCCACCGTGATCGCTTCTAATTTGGGCAATACCAGTCCTACCATTTGCGAGCTCAAGGGCTAAGATCTTGAAACTTTCAACTGCTTCAGATTTTTCTCTCAAGAAACGAATCCAAGTATATCTCGAGAAATCATCAACCAGCACAAAGATGTATCTTTTCCCAGTTATACTCTCAGGGGTCACGGGTCCCATATGGTCGATGTGAAGAAGTTCTAATACTCTCTTGGATCAAATCTCGCTCAATTGTTTATGCTGAACCTTGACTTGCTTTCCTTGACAACATGCTTTACACACAGTTTCGGTTGAGCTTTCTAGCTTAGGAATCCCTCTGACAACTTCTGCACTTACAAGTCTGATGATACCATGTATACTCATGTGTCCGAGCTTCTTGTGCCAGAGATCTAGTTGCGATTCCACAGAGGTAAAGTAGTTCTTCACTAGTTCCCACATATAGCAGTTGTTACCAGACCTTATACCCATTAAAATCACTTGCCCTGCTTCGTTTATTGCCTGAAAATCCACTTTGGTAAATATAACTTTAAGGCCTTCGTCACAAAGTTGGCTGATGCTGATCAGATTTGCTTTTAGTCCTTTTACTAGATACACATTCACTAGTTGTTGTTTTCCATCTTTCTGCATTTTACCTACACCGGCAATTTTACCCTGACCACCATCACCAAACGTAACATGTCCTCCCTTGATGGGTTCTACTTCATCAAAGGTTTCAACACACCCTGTCATGTGGCGTGAGCACCCGCTGTAAAAGTATAAAGCCCCTCCATCAGTCTTTGCAGACGAGGTATAAGCAACATTACTGATCATTGAGAGGTTGCAAACGATGTTGTCTTCGAGTTTCTTTGCTGATGCCTTAGACAAACTTGTGTTTGTGTACAGATCCTTTTTAGCGATCCACACTTTCCCGACACAGGTTGACTCAATGAAAAACTTGTTCAACCTCCAAGCCTTGCAGATTCTGTTCCAGAAAGTCCAGCACTTAGCCTTCTTCTGACCTCTCTTCCCACATCCGAAACAGCCGGTTTTTTCTGGGGTCTCTGATGTTGTAAGCATCGTTCACACTTGAGGCAGGAACAAAAGTTATGCTTCCTCTAGTTGCATTGGACTGAGCTCCTCCTGAATATCCTACACCCCGGTTATCTTTAGGATATTGTCCCATTGCCAGTATCTGATCTAGACTCTCTGTTCCCTTGTTCAGCATTCGAATATTTTTATGATTCTCGGTCAGATCTTGTTCCAGGCACCTATTCTTTTGTTGCTCCTCATTAAAGGCTTCCCAAACCTTCGAGAATTTTCCTTCTAGGAATCTGTTTTTCTCTTTCAGTTCCGCGAGTTTCTGTACATATTCTAAGTCGACAGCTTCACAACCACGGTTCGGTGCCTCCTTTGATGAGGTTTGTTTCACTTCAAGAATGTTCACTTGGGCTTTAAGCATAGCTTTGTCTTTGAGCAATTGCAGATTCTCATGACTTAGCTTCACCCAATTATCATACAAAGTACTATACTCCTGCTTGACAATCAACTTCCTCTCCATCCGAATCAGACTCTAGATTTCCATCTTTAACCGTCACTTCTTCATTCTGAGATACAAGAGCCACGAAGTTCGGCAGTAGTTCTTCGTCTTCACTGTCATCATCAGACTCGGTATCACTAAAACAGACATACGATTTTTTCTTTTCCCTTCACAACAGTGGGACATTCAGCTCGATTATGACCGAAACCACGGCATTCTGAGCATGTAAGTTTCTTTCTCTTGATCAGTGGACATTCATGCTTGAAGTGGCCAAAACCATCACACTCATGACATTCCATATCCTTCTTCTTCGATGATTTGTCACCTTCAGCATGAGATATCCTTGGAAATCTCTCAGATTCTTCTCTCGAGGTCTTACCAAACACTTTACTTTGTCCTTTCTCCACTCTCTTGATCATCTTATTCAAGATTCTAGCCATCAGACTCAAATTTTCTTCGAGCTTCTTAACTCTGTCCCCTTCGTGATTTGCATTGAACGCAATGCCACCGCTGGGCTTCTGTTGTTGATTTGTCACTTCCATCTCCTGTGACTTCAGCATACCCACTAACTTGTCAAACTTCATGTCATCAGTATTCATCGAGCATTGGAGTATTGCTTTTTGTGCTGAGAATTTTGCTGGTAGACATCTTATAAGTTTCTTCACAAGCTTCTTCTCATGGTACTTCTTGCCCAGAACAGATGCCGCATTGGCTATAGTACTTAACTTAGCTGAGAAGCTACTGATGGTTTCATCCTCTTCCATACGCAGGTTCTCAAAGGTAGATGCTAAGTAGTCAAGACGAGTTCGTTTTACGCTTTCATCACCTTCGAAGTGGTTTGTCAGTGTGTCCCATGCATCATTTGCTGACTCACATCCTTGAATGATTTTGAACTGCTCAGTGCTAACGCCCGACATGATAGTGGATATCACCATGGAATTGAATTTTGATGCGTTCTTTTCATCATCTGTCCACTTGTCTAGGGGCTTTTTAACTTTCGTCTTATCTTCCAGGATCTCTTGTGGTTCCATCCAACCATTCAGCACATCATTCCATGTTGATTCATCTATAGTCCGAATCACATGCCTCATACGAACCTTCCAATGGCCGAAGTTACCTTCGTCGAGCATGATGGGTTTCTGAATTGCGATGAACTCCTTAGTATCCATGTTCTCACCAAGATCTCAACCTGATTGAAGTTCCACAAATCACTGGTTGACCGCTCTGATACCAAATGAAAACGCAGAGAACACACAAAAAGGAGAGTTTCACAAAACGAAATTCTTATTTAGAAATCACTTGAACAAATTACAACTAATCTTGTTCAATCAGTTTTACTTGACTTCACAACATTGAATCAAGACTGACCAATTCCTAAATCTACCCAAATCCTTACCAAGCAACAACAGTTGCTTATCTCTCGTTTCACTAACCAAGTTCACCAATATCGCACTTACCCTTTTTGTGTTACACGGTTTTTTGCTCTCTTAACCCAGAAGCGGCTCAACCTAATCTCCAAGGTGTCTTGCCCTTATATGCTCTTGCTCTTTCCAGTTTTTCCGAGTTTCCATATCTTTACTTTCCTAAAATACGAGCTGCTGACTTTTCATCCACGTCATGTTCCATGCGTCACTCAGATCATCGCTCGTGTTACTCAGCCTTAGCAGCCAACCTTGATTCTTCAGTTCTGGCGGTCAGTTACAGACAAACCGGGTTGCTCGGTTCTGCCCCATCATAGTTGACGTTTCTTCTTAGTGTTCGTCGGAGATAGGAGCTTCTGAGATTCTCAATTTCTTACCCACCCTCTTGTTTTCTTCTCTGTAAATTTTGTTTTTGTTCTTTTGCATATATAGTTTTTTCTGATCACCGGAATTTTCTGCAGATCTGCCGGTTTGTATTTGTTGGGAATGTCCTGAAATCTACCGTACTATCTCTAGAAAGTATGATAAGTTTCGATATCAGACATAAGTCATAAATACTGGGTGATCATGATGACTTGCTAGAGCCCGCTCATGATCTATAAGTTTAGGACTTATTACCAGTATTGTATGATCCCAAAGGGTCACACACCATAGCTAACGGGAAAGTTAAATGGAATTAATACGGTACGATGCAAGGCATTTACTGTATTTGTACAGAGAATTGGGCCAGACAAAATACAGTTATTTTGTCTGATTTGGGTCTTGGGACCAAAAGCCTAATAGGCCATTAGTTTAATCACTTGGGCCCATATAAGGAAGAGGGGAGGCGCCAGAAACACCAGTGGTCTGCGATTTCTTTTAGGTCTGGCCGTCCTCTCTCTCTCTGTTGATTCCAGCGTGGTCTAGCAGCCTGATCCAATAGCTTGTAAGAGTGTGGATACCTAGGAGGAGCCGGTAATCATCAGCTATCTGTGATCTCTTCATTACCAATCCGCTGCGCTAATAACAAGGTAATGATTCTGATCTGTTTATGATTCAACCGCAAATCACCTAGATCCTAGATGATTATGTGCTAGGATGTAACCTGACAATTACACCATGAATACACATAATCCTTCAGTGGTATCAGAGCCTAGGTCGTTAGGTTTTTGTTTATTGGATCAATCTAGGAATTTTTGTAGTTTATTGAATCAACTTTGATGTTAAAATTGATTAATAAAGCAGAATGAACCCTAGAAAGGAACGATCGGATCATGATCGGATCATTAAGCAAAATTGATTAATTTTTGTAGACCATGATCGGATCTTGAATCGATCAAGTGTTTGTTCAATTTGGAAAAGTCAAAACGTTTTTTTGTCTTTAGTGAATGTATGAATCGCACATGTTGACTTTGTCTATATAATTGAACAATCGAATGTTGTCTTCGTTTCATAATTGAAGCGATTTGATTGGTTTGATGAATCGCATGAATCGATTGTTAAATTGATGGTCAAAATCGTTTCTTGTCCTTATGTGAAGATCATGTGAACGTGAGCAATGAAATGAAAAAGGACAAATCGTGTTTGTCTTTTGTTATTGTCACGATGGTTTGTTAATTGAATCGATTATTGAATTGAATCATAAGTCAAAATCGTTTTGTTGTTTAGTGAACATGAGGTTTCGATAATTATCAAAAGATTTGATTGTTTGTTATGATTTTTTTTTTTTTGAATCAAATATGAAAAAAAAAGGTCAATATCATTTTGTCTTTTTGTTATAGCATAAATCGATTAAGAAAAGTCAAATTCAATTATTGAATTTATTATGAATCGATTGATAATAAAGCTTTGATAATTATGGTTCAAGCGGTTAACCCAAATCGCGGTTTGCTGGAAATTATTTAATACAATTGGTATTATTTAATTTCTGGTTAAACCGGATTTAAATTAAAAAATTGAATTTTAACCTAAACCGAAGGCTGGTCTAAGTTTGATTTGGTTGGACCAAATAATTTAGAGCTGGTCTGGTTTAGTAAATAACCAGTTGGATTTAGTAGTTAATTTGGTCTTGGACCAGAATTAATGAACCGACTCGGTTATGTCAAATTATTGGGCCAATTGGAATTATGTGGTCTTGGGCCAAGAATTGGGCCTATAATTTGTGACCCAACCGAAAACTTTAATAAAACATTAAATTAGAAAGTTTCTTTGATTAGAAGTTTCTAATTTTGGCATGTTAAGAAATTTCTAAATATAGTAAGTTTCTGAATTTAGAAAGTTTCTAAAATAAGTAGGTTTCCTAAAATAGAAAGTTTCCATATTTAGTAAGTTACCTGAATTGGAAAGTTTCCCAAAATAGTAATCCTCTATTTTTGGAAAGAAAACCTAAAATCCTCAAAACCAATATCAAGCTTGGATGTCTTGCCCAATCTTGTCAGCTACTTAACGCTTATTCAATTACAGATATGGCTTACAGTGTGAGGTGTCTATTTTTGCGTAAGTAAAGTAGTATATAGTCACTAATTTCATTGGGAGTCCCAGAGTTTAGTGATTATTTGGCTGTAAGAGATTGGTTTCCTTGACTGGGCCATCGGGAGTCCCGGGCCTTGAGACATCTGGTGAATTGGGCCTTGGGCCCAATCCACAACCGAGAGTTATATGGTTATAACTAGCTGTGTGTATGCTTACCAAGTGAAGCTACTTCTGGGTGACGGCCAGTGGCCCACTTTGGACTTAGCTGAACATGGGTCTCGGAATCATTGCATTCTTATGAGGTCAAACAAAGAAATTTTGAATGCAATGCGAGTTTTCTTATAAGTTATTAAGATTACTCTTTTATGAACTAAATAACTAAAACTCTATTTATCTCTAAATTTCAGTTATGACTAGCACAAACAATCAAAACACTTTCTCGATCCGGTCTGTCCTTGAGATGGACAAACTGAACGGATCAAATTTCTTGACTTGGTCGCGGAACCTGAGGCTAGTCCTCAGGCAGGAGAGAAAGGACTATGTCCTTGAGAGAGCTCTCCCCGAGAGGATCGGGTCCAATGCCACTCATGCAGTATATGATGCTTGGAATAAGCATTATAATGATGCGGTAGATGTGCGTGGTCTGATATTGGCTACCATGGACTCATATTTGCTGAAGCAATATGAGAACATGGAGTCGCCAATAGAGATGATCAGCAGCCTGAAATTGAAATTTCAGGAGCAGGTAAGAGTGGAGAGATACCAGTTGGTTAAGTCTCTCACTAGCTGCAAGCTACCAAATGATCATCCAGTAAGTCCTCATGTCAGTAAAATGATGGGTTACATTGATAACCTGAGGAAATTGGATTATCCAGTTAGCCAAGAATTGGCAACTGAGATCATTCTGCAATCACTGCCGTCAAGCTATGATAAGTTCAGAAGGAACTATATCAAGAAAGGCTTAACGAAGACGCTGACTGAACTGCATGATATGCTCAAGACAGTTGAGCCAAACGTGAAGAGTACCCTGCATAATCTCATAAAGGAGAAGGGTAGGTTTACTAAACCTAATGCTGACAAGGGTGAAGACAAAGTTGTCCAGATTTTGAATCATGGCAAGCGTGTGTCTTCTGAGCCCGAGTCAGATACCTCTTACGTTGGTAAGTGCTGCTACTGTAAAGAGACTGGGCATTGGAAGAGAGATTGCATTAAATTCATGGAAGATTATGAGGAGTTGAAGTTGATGTATGAGACTACTTCCTCAGGTATTCATGTTATTACTTCAAGTTCTACCTTATAGGTATTGGATACTGGTTGTGGCACTGATATTTGTTATAATATGCAGAGCCTAAGCAACAGTAGAACGTTGAAGGAAGGGCAAGTGGAACTGCGTGTCTGGAAGGAGCTATGGATGCTGCCTCAGCCGTAGGGTTTTCACTTGTAGATGCCTTTGAGGCTTGGTTTTGTATTAAGTAATTGCTACAATGTACCTGCTTTAAGCAGAGTTGTCTTTCATTTTCTGTAAGAATTTGAGGTTTTTCATTTTGATAAAAGACAAGTTTTGTTCTTTTGATCTTAATGAAACATTAATTGTAGCACCCTATTCAATGAATGGGTTTTATATCTTAAACCAAAGAGTGCCTAAATGTAACATAAATACCAAATTGGTTTAAATCTGATGAATTAAACCTGATTTTTCTTGGCGTAAATGTTTTGGTCACATAGAGTGAGTCGGATTCAGAAATCCCATAGTTATGGACTTTTGGGCTCATATGATCGGATATCTTATGAGACTTGAATTCTGCTTACTGGACCAAAAGACAAAGGGCCCATCTTAGCCGAGCTAGAGAAAGGCCCAAAGGCTTATTGGACCTTGAACATACTCATGTATGTGGCCCGATGAGCAGCAATGCCAGAGAAAATTTCCTGTACTTCATTATCTTTACTGATTACTTCAGTGAGTATGATTGTGTTCATTTGATGAGACACGAGTCGGAATTCTTTGAAATGGTCGAAAGAGTTCCAGAATGAGGTATAGAATCTGAGTGACAGAAGTATTGAGACTCTGGATTAGATCACGAGTGAGAATACTTAAGTCATTGATGGTGTGATCATCTGAATGAGTGTGAAGTAGTTTCACAGCTCATTTCTCCTGAAAACCTGGAGGTGTTTCTGTGAGAAAGAATCAGATCTTATTAGAAATGATTAAAAATGAGTCACACGAATCTTCCATGATATTCTTTAAGAATAACGCTCTAGAAATATCTAAGTTTACGCTGAAATAGTTCCACCAATATCAGTTGAAAGACACCACATAAATGTGGACTGGAAATGATCCAAATTCGTCTTTACTGAGTATTTGTAGTTGAGCTACTTCGCTGGTTGTCCTAGGGAAACCAAGGCTTGTTACTTTTTACGTCTATTCCGAAAACGAAGTTAGGTTGTTCGGAATTCTGTTTTCTAAAAGGAAAGTTGCTTTCCAAGAAGAACAGTGGGAGTAAAAGTATAACTCGAAGAAATTCGAGAAATACAGGAGGCTGCTCAACCTGTTGAGGGAGAGCAGCGGATGGATTTACAGATTTCTGTAGAATCTACACCTGTAGAGCCTGAAGTTCGCAGATCTGAATGAATCCGTCACTAATTCGAGAGTGATTTCTCGTGATTAGTTGCCATGATCTGATGATCATTGAAAGTGACGAACCTGCGAAATTCACAGAAGCGAAAGTGAGCCTGGACTCCGAAAATTATACTGTATGTAAGTTAGCTTCATCGATCCATTCATGGATAGAAGCAAGCATATCGGAGTTGGAATCTTCGTTCTGTTGAAGTAGTCAAGGTTTTGACTTGAACAGGAACGAAGTGGAACTGTGCGTTTACTAATAGATAAGTGGGAGCGATGTTGCATTTCTCATAGTGTATGTCAATGACATACTGATTCTCGGAAATAACGTTCCAATGCTGCAGTCGGTAAAGGACTGGCTTGGGAGTTGGTTTTATGATTGATATGGGTAAAGCCACGTAAGTTCTTGGATTTTGGATCTAAAGATAGAGATCCAAAAGAGCTGATAGGACAAAGTCAGGATTCTTATATTGACAAAGTCCTACACGTTTTCAGCATTCCAAGAAGGGTTTTATGCCAATGTCACATGGCATTACGTTAAGCAAGAAACAGTGTCCTACGATAACTGCTGAGCTTGAATGCATGGATGAGATTCCATATGCGTCGGCAATTGGATCTATCATGTATGCCATGACACGTACTTGTTTTGATGTTGCTTTAATGTTAAGCAAGACAAGTAAAGACCAGTCAAATCCAGCAAAGAATCACTGGATAGCCGTAAAGAATATCCTGAAGTATTTGAGGAATACTTAGGATAAGTTCTTGATTTACGGAGAAAGTGAGGTGCTACAAGTCGGTAGAGTCTGAAAGGCAAGTTTCCAACAGACAAAGATGATTTCCGGTCACAGTCCGGTTATATCTTGTGTCCGTCTGGCGGTGCAAGGCACTGTTGCTGACTCCATGACTTAAGCTGAACATTTCGCAGCTTGGGTAGCGGCGAAAGAGGTTGTTTGGAAAGAAGAGTTCATCACTGAACTTGATGTGATTCCCAGCATAGATGAGGCTAGCTGCACATCAGAGGTCCAAACACCTTGAGGGTAGGTATAACCTATTCCGTGAGATAAATGACAGAGGTGTTAAGTAGATCAGCAAGTTTCAACGAATGAGAACGTTGCTAATCTATTAACGAAGCCACTCCTTAGACCTAAGCACGAGTCGCGGACTGTAGCTGTAGGATAAGTGAAATTAAGATGTAGTCTTAATTTCAGTGGGAGTTTGTAAAGGGCTTTATTTAGTTGTTTTGAAAGGTTCATGTAAACATAATATTTTATGTTTGTGAAATTTATGATTTCTGGATTATTTTAACTGTGATATAAATAATCGTTCCAAACATGATTCATGTCATTATATATGGGCCATCGAAGTACATGAGTAGACTTGATCCTGAAACCCCATATTTAACGAAATGACATAAATCATAGTGTCCATAGTCGAAGGTTGTTGAAATTGGAACACCAACAACCACTTGAGACTAGATTGTGTTGAGACTTATGACCAAGTTTCGAGGGGTCATAGATGCGCGGCATCAAAGTCGACACATAGGTATATGTAGGGGAGCATATGACCGGACATGGCCCGCTGATGAGAACTCTACAAGATATTAATATCTGTGTCATAAGAGGTTCTCATATACGACTATAGAGTATAGTCCTTAGACCTGAGTTCGCATGCATGTGACTGCACATGGAGTGATGCGCTTTGATCATTGTCTAACGCTGTTTCGTAACTGGGAGCTATAAGGACCTTGGTTGGGTGTATTATGAAGTGTGTAGTTCATAGTGATGGAACAAGATGGGATTTGTCCCTGCCGTTTAACGGAGGTAATATCTCTAGGCCAATCGGAGACTTGATAGCTGGTAAGAGAGTGGCCACTCCCAAACGGACTTGCCCAAGTCGTTTGCATTGTCAGTATCAAATCTGGTCCGATGAACATGGTCTGGCTATATAAGGATGACACGCATCTTGCCTTATGCCAGATCGAGATATTGAGACAAAAGGATTAGGGAATGTAGGATTCCAGTACAAGTGGGAGATTGTTGGGAATGTCCTGAAATCTACCGTACTATCTCTAGAAAGTATGATAAGAGTCGAGATCAGACATAAGTCATAAATACTGGGTGATCATGATGACTTGCTAGAGCCCGCTCATGATCTATAAGTTTAGGACTTATTACCAGTATTGTATGATCCCAAAGGGTCACACACCATAGCTAACGGGAAAGTTAAATGGAATTAATACGGTACGATGCAAGGCATTTACTGTATTTGTACAGAGAATTGGGCCAGACAAAATACAATTATTTTGTCTGATTTGGGTCTTGGGCCCAAAAGCCTAATATGCCATTAGTTTAATCACTTGGGCCCATATAAGGAAGAGGGGAGGCGCCAGAAACACCAGTGGTCTGCGATTTCTTTTAGGTCTGGCCGTCCTCTCTCTCTCTGTTGATTCCAGCTTGGTCTAGCAGCCTGATCCAATAGCTTGTAAGAGTGTGGATACCTAGGAGGAGCCGGTAATCATCAGCTCTCTGTGATCTCTTCATTACCAATCCGCTGCGCTAATAACAAGGTAATGATTCTGATCTGTTTATGATTCAACCGCAAATCACCTAGATCCTAGATGATTATGTGCTAGGATGTAACCTGACAATTACACCATGAATACACATAATCCTTCAGTATTTGCTTTGGTGTCCGAATTTTTTTGCTTTTGATTATTATAATATAAATAAATCTACTATATATTATTTGCGAAGTCGAATTATTGAAATCTCTTATGTGGATGATTCTTGGTCAATCAAAACTATGATATCATTGATGACATGGCTTTACTGAAATGTTTTGATTGGTCAAGATTTTTTTCCACCTTAAAAATAAATCAAAATTCACTTGAGAATAAATTATTTTTTTATTTAAACAAACAAAATTTAAATACACATTAGTTCGTTCGGTATCCTAAAATATCGTATAAAATCTTGATTAAAATATTTGTAATTAATATATTTCCATTAAGAATAATTAATATCAATTTCCTAAATTGATCACCAATTAATTTTTTAATTAATTCATAATACACCACAAAAGGAATATGCCAATAAAGTTGTTATTATATTTCATATTTGTAATCATTAAAAAGGTTATAAATAATGATTACAATACTAGAAGTAATATTGTCCCACATCGAAAAAATGCAAATGAATGATTTGAGTTTTTTTGCTATAAATAAGTACACATATTGAGATTATTGTAATTGTCGCTGGACTTTATTGTAGCGAGCTTTAAAATGAAGCCCATTTTGGGTTATTTTGATTCTCAAGTTAAAATATTTACGTTTAAAATTTTTAATTACTCTACTCTAATTAATCTTCTTAATCACCGATTAATGATGATTAGTCGAGTGTCTGGTTTTTAGTTGTACAACGCAAAATCGCCGCGGGCCAGTGCCATCTAGCAACTTAGCAACCGAGTAATCGGTGACTAGCCTGAGTTTTAGAACAGGATATATACCTAAAGTGTTTATGATATTTTCATAATATAATTTCTTTATAAAAAATAAAGATTATAACGATGGTTTACATCGATCTTAGTAACATTTCTGGAATATGATCTTTGAATATCTTTATTTTTAATTCATAATCAGTGAATATCAATGAACAGTATATTTATGAGAATATATTATATTATTAGTTTTTTATTATTAATTTGTAATACACCATAAGAGGAATATATCACTATAGTCGTTATTATATTCCATATTTGTAGTCATAAAAAAGATTGTGAAGAATAATTAAAATGCTAGAAACAATGTTATCCCACATCGAAAGAATGCAAATGAAGGATTTGAGTTTTTTTGCTATAAATAAGTAGAAATATTGAGATTATTGTATTTTCACTGGACTTATTCTAATAAGCTTTAAAATGAAGCCGATTTGGGTCATTTTGATCCTAAAGTTAAAAGATTTACGTTTAAAATTGGTAAGTACTCCAATTAATCTTCTTATTCAGCGATTAATGATGATTAGTCGAGTGTCCAATTTTTAGTAGTACAAAGAAAAATTGCCGCAGGCCAATGCCGTCTAGCGGCTTAACAACCGAGTAATTGGTGACTCGCCCGAGTTTTAGAACAAGACATATACCTAAAGTGTTGATGATCTTTTCATAGGATAATTTCCTTATAAAAATAAAGATTATAACGATGGTTTACATCGATGTTACTAATATTTTTGGAATATGATCTCTGAATATATTTATTTTTAATTCATAATCGGCGAATATCAATTAATATTATATTTATGAGAATAGCTTTTATTATTAAATTTGAAGTAATATACCATAAGAGGAATATAACACTAAAGTTATTATTACATTCCATATTTTGCCAAAACATATATGGGCCAGGCCGCAAATAATGCTCTACTAATTTTTTTAAAAGAAATGTTCACATTTATAAGTTTGAAACACATAATTATTCAAAAGGAATTGTTATGGAATATCTTTGTTTAGTACGGAATACAATCTCACTTTACAAAATATGAAAATCTTTATGACTTGAAATATGGAAGTAGTTACCAAATGTAAATAAAAATATAAAATAATTATATTATATAAATGAAATAGAGGAGATTAAGTAGGCAACTAATGAGATATTATATCCATTAATATAGTAGTAGATATTATACTAACTTACACATTTTAATTTCTATAACTATAGTATTGATATAATCAATTTGGTCGATATTAGTAAAAAAGTAAAATAATTAAATTTATTGTGTCTAAGAAACCCTAATATCATTATACTATATATTTTGATATTGTCTTCCGATTCATATCATTGCTATTTTTCATTTCCAATGGAAGCTATAGGTAGTTTTTTCGAAATCGTTAGCATCTTTGTTTTTTTCATATTCTATATATTTTATTTTAGTTTAAAACGTTTTTCTGTTTTCATAAACAGTTCTATATTTTTTTTAGGTAATTCCGGACGTTTAGTTGATCCTATGGAAATTTTGCGTATTGTTCTTCCTTCTTCACAAGTTTTTTTCGTCGATGATGTCGGTTTGGAATATCAACTAAACAAAGGTAAATTTCAGGCATGGATGAAATGAAATCAAGTTTATCTTCAAGCAAGAAGTCTACTATATTCAATGGAAACCCCGCATAAAAGGTAAATCGTGTTTATGTGATTTACCGGTATATGCAGAAGAAATTGGAGAATTATATTACTTATGCTTTCTATGTGATTTAGGTGTTTATTTTCAATAATATTCCATTTTAATGTTTCTATGTATTTGTTTATTATTCTTGTTTTCATTTGTTATAAAATCACGCTTCAATTCGATTTTGTACGGTTTCTAATATTCATACATGTATTTCTACTTAAAAAAATTAAACAATCACCAACAAAATCATTCATCCCGCACAAGGTGCGGGCGAGTCATCTAGTAATATATTAAAAAAACAACAGCAAACGATTGAAAATCAACAAAACACATAGAGATAGACTTCAACATATTTACATGCATGTCTGGCCCAACATGAGTATTTACTAGCAATCGAATATCAGACCTTTGAGATATTAGACATGGGCACCACCACTGAACCACTACTAACGTTATACATTTATACCCTTAACTTAAGGATTAATAGCATCCAGTGTATCTTTCTATCTTTATAATAACTGAAATGTATCTTTAGATGTTTATGTGTACTTTTGTTTCTTTTCACTGTCAAAAAGATCATTTTATCCCTGCTAACAAAAAGCAACCTATAGATGGATGGTAGACCCCATGCTATGCATTCACATATCTTTTTTGTATTTCTTTTTTTTATCCACGCATGATCAGTAAAAATAAACTTTTAATGAGTTAGCTTCTCTTGTAAGACTTAAACATGTGGACCAGATTAATTAGTGATTCCCAGCCACATAATAAATATCACATGCTAAATACTTTCGATGGATTGCAGGTGGCCAAGCGTCCACATTATCAAGAATCCGTCTACAGAGAACACATGAACAAGAGACTAAGTGTTCACATATGATGGCGGTAGTCTCCACGAATAGTCGACACTGTCTATCTGAGCTCTGGTAAACACAGTTCTAAGAGATCTAGTGTATAATATCAATTATTTGTGGATACTACCACAATCTAATCACATGCTAGATGATTCCGATGCATAGAAGGTGGCAAAGAGTTCACATGATCGTGAAAACATACCTAGTAAACACAGTTTTAAGAGCTCGTGTGGAAAATATCGACTATTCGTGGACACTACCACGATCATATCAGATGCTAGACGCCTTTTGTGGACAGAAGGTGGTAAGAGCTCACTTGATCGTGAATCCGTGGATACATAATACGTCGGACCCCATTATCCACCCAAAAGAAACATTCACGTGGCCACTTTCTATCCATTGGAAACGTCTAGCTTGTAATATGATCGTGTTAGTGTCCATGAATATCTGATATTGTGGAAATCTAGTCTAGACTGCCACTGAAACATCCGTATTAAGTCCGATTTTCTTTTGAATTTTGGTACATCGACGGAATATATCTCCATTCTGACAGTCTCTATGGCCGAAAATCTCACTTCTGTCGTCCTATCCACCGTCAAAAAAATGAGGGGTGAAATAATAGATAAAGGAAGAAAGAGAATGAGTAGAAAAGAAATAAAATAAAATAATAAAAACTAAAAGGATATGATATGGATATTTTCGTCAAAAGAGCATAAAAATGTTGAAAAAGATACAAAATTGCTAGCAAACATAAAAATGTACCGAAGTGCACAAAAAAGTAAAAGATACGCGCAGTGCAATTCACCCCTTAACTTAATAACAATATTGGCGCCTAAAGCACTAGCTTCTTGTAGCTTCTTGTGATTTAAAATATAGTCGATTCTGTTTACATATAATAACAATCAATCACATAATTAATAGCACCCAATGTATCTTTTTAAGTTTATAATATCATGCATGTATCTTTAGATGTTTATGTGCAATTTGTATCTTTGGTGTGTTAAAAAGACCACCTTACCTCTGCCGACAAAAATCAACCTATGGATGGATGTTGTACCTTATGCTATGTATCCTCATATCTTTTTTATTTCTTTTTTATCTACGGATGAACAATACAAACATATTTTTTTAATAGGTTAGCTTCTCTTGTAAGACTTAAACATGTGGACCAGATTAATTAGTGATTTCTACCCACACAATAAATATCACATGCTAAATGCTTCCGATGGATAGCAGGTGGCCAAGCGTCCACATGATCAAAAATCCGTGTAGAGAGAACATGAACAAGAGACTAAATGTTCACATATGATGGTGGTAGTCTCCACGAATATTCGACACTGTCTACCTGTACTCTGGTAAACACAATTTTAAGAGTTCTGGTGGACACTATCGACTAGTTCTGGATACTACCACGATATTATCATATACTAGACGCTTCAGATGGACTGAAGGTGGCCAAGAGTTTACATGATCGTGAAAACTTACCTAGTAAACACAGTTTTAAGAGCTCATGTCGACAATATCGACTATTCGTGGACACTACCACGATTATATCACATGTTAGACGCTTCTGATGGACAGAAGGTGGTAAAAGCTCACATGATCGTGAATATGTGGATACATAGTATATCAGGCCCCACTATCCACCCAACAACAACATTCACGTGGCCACCTGCTAATCATTGGAAGCTTCTAGCATGTGATATGATTGTGATAGTGTCCACGAATAGCCGGTACTGTGGATACCTAGTCTTGACTGTCTATTCGAAACTTACATATTAAGTCCAATTTTTTTTTTTTGAATTCCGGTATATCGACTGATTATATATCCATTTTGACAGTTTCTATGGCCGGAAACCTCACATCTATCGTCTTACCCACTGTCAAAAAAATAAAGGATTAAATAATAGATAAAGTAAGAAAAAGAATGAGTAGCAAAGAAAGAAAATAAAAAAATAAAAAGAACGGATAGGACTGAAGTGTACAAAAAAAGAATTAAAGATACATTCAATGCAATTCATTCATCAATCACACTTAAGAGTTTGTTTGCTCAACCAAAAGAATGATAACTGAAAAAAAAACTCCATACTGTTTGCTACATTCTTGTAATGATCCTCCTTTCGTTTTTTTTTCCAAACTAAACCCCCACAAACTTTGTTTTTATTTTTGGTTCTAGAATACAATTTGCCGATTCAAGGACCTATCTCTATCTTATCCATCTTCAACCATCCCTGAAGTCCTTTGAAAACGTTAGTTGATTATCATCTTTATAACTATTATCATGTATGAGCTAGCAGGGGAATTGAAAAATCCAAGAAATCGACGATTATGGAAATATGAAGAATTTAAAAAATCCGATAAAATCTAAAAGAATATATGAGAATTTTATATATTTAATATACTATATCCATATTAATTTAGAAAATTAGATTGATCCAGTCTTTATATAGGTTTATGCATCTTGTGTTTTATTTATAATGAGTTTAATAATATATATTTTTTCCTAAACATATTTTCCTGTTCATACTCTTATCAGTTTATCCATTATCTCAAATTAAGATTGTTTCATGTGATTTTGTTAGTTAGTTTTGATAGCCAAATGCATATAGTTATTAAGAAAGAAATTTTTTAAATCTTGGTGAGAAGATTCACCAATAGTACAAGGCGTAGTATAAGAGGTGATACAAGAATCGCAAAGTAGTACAAGATGTGATACAAGACTCGGAGATATGTGATTACTGAGATATGAAAAAATCATGGAGATAAGATTTGGTACAAGATATGGTTGTTGAGATGGATGAGGAAAGTTGAGAAGATATTGCAGCTTTGAAGTGTTTCCATATTCTTAGGAGAAGATATCAGAAAATAGAATATTTCCAAATTGATTTGGAAATATCCTAAGAAAAAGGAAAAATGTTATTTGTGTGATTGGAGAGTCTTGTAGTGTAAGATTCAGTCTGCTATATAAGAGGGGTGTGGCCTTATGAGAAATGTGTCATTGTTATCACAAACAAGAGTGTGTCCTTGTGAGAGATCGGGTTGATCATGTGCAACATATTTTCACATTGTGTGCTTGTGGGGTTCAAGCATGTTGGTGCGTTGGTGTTGACATGCATATTGAAGTTCTTGGTGTGGTTGAGGGTGAGTTGGTATTGAAGTACGGTGTGACGGTGTTCAAGAGACTCCGGATAATCAAAGTTTAGATTCAAGAGAAGTTTAACTTAGGGTTTATTTATCCTGATAAAGTTTAGTCTTAAGGGGAATTTAGTTAATGGTTAGTGACCATTATAAAGTGTTCATGTTATTGGATAGAGCGGTATTTCAAGTTGATTTCTTTTTACTCGCTCGTGTTTGGCTGTAATCGCTTTCTTGTTTTAATCAATTCAAAATATAGACAAAATTCTGGAGATGTAGAAAAAACGAACCATGTTAACAAATTTTCATGTACTGTTACTTTCCGCACTTTATTTATTGTCTTACATGCATTTACAAGTGAACTATGATAGCAAATGAGTGTAGTATTTAGCTTGTAAGGCTTTTATAAGAGTAAAAACCAATGCTCGCTAGGCAGCCCTAGGCCGCTTTGATTTAGCTATACTCGGTGACCTTAAGCGGATGGTGAAATTTGGCATCCTCAGCGGTCATTAGGCAGGCATGGCGGATTAGGCATATTTAAAATGGGAATATTTTTTTTGTTTTTTACTTTTTTACTTTTACCCTTCAAACGTTGACGTTTTATGTTTTGTTATGCCCATTTTTTTAACCAAGTGTCGTATCAACTAAACAAGGGTTTTTTTGGGCTTGTTGTTGCTCTAAACTTGACGATCGAAGGTGAGTTGCCGACTCTTTCTGTCAACGTAATCGACCTCTTTGGACTTTGAATGTGTGTCTTTGTGTTACCAATAATAATTTTTTCATTTGGATTAACTGTTTATGTCTCTGTTTTTGTTTAGGATTTTAATTAAGTATTCTTTTTCCCTATTATGAATAAGAAGTTACGAAACATACATGATCACCGCTTTGAATTTTGATTATGTTAGTAACAAATTGACAAGCTCAGAATCCCTTTGCCAATCGTTCATGTGATTGTTCTGTTTGTTGATGTTTTTGATGGTTTTTATGCTCTGTGTCTTCTACTCTTATGCTATTACAAATAAAAAGTTACGAACTAATATCAATATATCATGATCACTACTTTTGAATTTTGATTATCTTAGTCAAATACAATTCACTATTATTGTTTCTTTCAAGTTTTACTTTCATTGTCCTATTGTTTTTTTTCTTATTTTGTTTATCTATCTTCATAGATTTGTCCTCCACTTCTCCCATGTGCTATGTTTTTTTTTCTCAATTTCCAATTTCAGATTATACTTTATATATTATATATTATCGTAGACTTCGTTCTCATGTATAAAACTGTGTTGATCTTTCGTGTGTTCCTTGTTTTATATGTTTAGATAATGGTGTCAAGTTCTGCTGAAGCCAATACAAATGGGATATCAGGTTTGAAGAGAAAATCAGATGATGTTGACTGGGAATTTGGAGTGTTGATAAATGCAAAAAAATTGGATAAAGTGAAGTGCAAACTATGTGAAAATAATTTTCAGAAAGAGTGTATAGGCTGAAGTAACATATTGCTAGTAATTCAAGGGAATGTGTCTGCTTGTACAAAGTCGAGAAAGAAAGACCAAGATAAATGTAGGCTAGTAACTATGAAAGGGTAGAACAAAAAGAAATGAGTCTAAATGAATGATGCTGAGATTCGTAACACAATGAATATTGATGGGAGGAAAAGTGAAGAAGTAGTTGAAGTAGCCGGAATGGGAGTAAACAAGATGCCTCGGATGATAGGTCCTATGGATAGATTTAATTCAAGCATCAATCCCGAATCTCCCCAAGGACTAATATTGATACCCCTCCTTGTCAATATCAATTAAGGAAGACTTTTCTAAAAGAAGAGGTTGATAGAGTAAATGGATTGATGAAGGACAAGAAGACGAGTGGAAGGTCTGTCATGACATATTCTTAGTCAGATGGAAAATGGAGGAGCATTATGAATTTGTGTGTCAACTACAAAGACGGTACAACATTTATCTCTTCTAAAGAATGTTCTACTGATGCCCATACATGTCCATATATTTTTAACTATGTTAATGAGTGCATCGAGAAAGTCGGTGGAAATCATGTTATTCATGTGGTAACATACAATGCCTCTAACAACATGACTGTTGCAAAGTTGTTAAAGAAAGTGAGACCAACCATATTTTGGATATCTTGTGCAACTGATACAGTTGATATGATGGTGAAAGGCATTGTGAAGCTTCCTATGTTTGAGGAAACGATTTACAAAGCTAAGGCGTTCACAATTTTTTCATTTACTCTCATCAAAAGAGTTTGTCAACAATGAGAAAGTTTACGATGAAAAGAGACACTGTGCGACCTGCAATAACAAGATTTGCATAAGTTTTCCTTACTTTGCAGAGTCTGATGGAGAAGAAAGAAATTCTAAGGATAATGTTTGCTAGCAATGATTGGGATGTAAATGGGAAAACCATGCCAAACGACTCTCAGCCTATCATACAACATCAAGTATGAAATTTTGGGATGGTATGCAAACATCCATAAAAGTCTTTCCCTCCTTGGTTAAAGTACTAAGATTAGTTTGTTTGACTTGGTCGCTGGCGCGTTAACTCTGCGGCGGCCCGGCGGTGGTCCGGCGGGTCTTCGGCGGTCGGCCACGGCGCTGCTCCGGCGGCGGCTCCTGGAGGCGGCGGCGGCGCGTGGCGGACGGCAGCGGCGCGTGGCGGCGACGCGTGGAAAACCGGCGAGTATTCTCATGGCGATTGCGGGCGCGTCCGGAGGCCTACGGAGGACAGGTTGACGGCTACGGCTTTGTCTCGTGGAAAGGAACGCGATGGTGGTCTCGGATTTTCCAGATTCATTACAGATAGAAAGATACAATGATTTTAGTGTTCGGTTTAAGAAAAACAGATCTGAAAAAGAGCTTCCAGGATTACCTTCGACTCGAAATGATTAAGGAGCACTAGATCTAGGCTTGGACAGTGGTAGCTGCGATAGGAGAGGAGAAGGGCTTCGCCAGAGATCTATTTTCAAGGTTTTCTCATGGGAGACTCTCCTTTAAATAGAAAAAAAAAAAAAAGAAGGGAGGCTCTCCTTTTAATATATTAACATATATAAACAATAATAATTAAGAACTGAATCCTCTACTCTCTTACGGTCCAATTTTTTATGACTTTTTTATATAACAATTTTAGATAAATTGAATAGTCACTACAAAAAATAGTAGTTTTAACATCAATTATTTTTTATGTTAGCATCAGTTTTAAAGTGATGCTAGAGTTATTGAGTCACTTCTAAAAATGATGCCAAAACGTGTGATGCTAAAAACATTTAGCATCGCTTCAATAAATGACTCAATAATTCAGATTTAGTGTCATTTTTCTTAAATGTCGCTAATGTTAAACTTGGCATCATTTTCCTTAAATGTCGCTAATGTTAACTTTAGCATCATTTTTGGCAATGACGTTAATAAATGATTTTACATCATTTTTAGAAATGATGTTAAATGTTGGTTATTCATTAACATCGTTTCCTACAAGGTCCAAAATCAAATTTGATACAAATATGAATTGGCTATTTAAAAATATTTGAAATTATTAAGAATAAATAATTTCTGGTGGTCAAAGGAAAAAAAATATGATTTCATAAGAGAAATTATACCAATACATTGTTCAAAATTATAACCAAATACAAAAGCATTTATATTGTCCTCGAAACTAACTGTAGAAGTCAACTAAACCTTCATGCCTTCAGTTTGCTTTGTGCCTTCTACAAGAGGAAGAAGTTATACCAAAGGGAAATAAGTTTCTCCTCCTTCAACGTAATCTGTTAAATACATTAGCATTGATGCTACGCGCTGACCACTACGTTTCAAATTGAACTATCTGGAAAACATAAAATAAAGAAACACAGAGATATGATGTAAATACAAGATACAACTTACTGAAGAACACTACACTGTTCCATATTCTTTTTGATCAAAGCAAGATATAGAAATGAAATATAATAGAAGACTTACAGTGTCAGCAAAGTAATTGCGATGCGGTCTGTAAAACTGTTTTGGTTCGTATCTGCACTGCAGCAAAATTTGGTTCATCAAATCTAGAAAACAGATTAATTTGCTTTAATCTCAGAGTTGTAAGGTTGCACTATTGCACGCACTTGAGAAAAGACTGCAATTCTCTTTTCAATTGCCTGGTAGCAAAAGAAAAGGAATAAATTTCAAATAAATGTCAAGTTGATCAAACTGAAATGAAAAACCTTTTAAAAGTCTTAGAGAGTCAGTGACTAACCTGTATTACCGGATAACTTCTTTCTACTCGAGTTAGAAACATTCCAGAGCTTGTCCTCACATCACTTTTAACTCCCTAAGCAATAGGAAAGTAATAAGAGAATGGATAAGACTTTGAAAGCATAACTCACACAAAGTGTTTGACTGAAACAATAGTACAGTGGAGGTACCTTCCTGGTTTTTATATCAACAACAGTGTAAATCTGAAGACGAGGCCGGGCGATTGCTTTTAGGTATTCACATTCCTGCAGAGATACAAATCAGGAGAACAAAATAAATTTGTTTAAAGGCAAGACAAAATTATAAAAGCCATATTTTGCTAACTCTTATGATAATGCAAGTAGAACTGAGCCTAAGGGTTTAGCTTCTCCTTCAAATCATACATTTTCCTTGCTAGAATAAACATGATAAATAAAGGTTCCATATAAGTCCTAACATACTCTGAACATGTTCCTCTAGAAATATGATAACATGTTGTATATAAGTAACAGATTATTCAGTGATCTGTTAACTCATTGCCATCATGTTTACCTCTGAGCTTAGAAAATTATTAAGATATCAACACACCCAAAGTTGGGCCACTCCAATATACTTACCTAACCAGTAATAAAATCTTCATTAATAATAAAATCTCCAGTATCTGTTTTCTTCATGTCTTGCTTCCAAAGGTGATACACCTGTCCATGAGATAAACATGATAGCAATTGTCAACTCAGATAATCTTGAGAAAATCTCATAGGAATCATTAACAAATCATGCATCTTCCTGGTCACAAAACCAGAACATCATCAAGTCTTGACACCACCACCCAAAAACGTTGCCACCAATTTGAAAGCCAAAGCAAAGCTCCATTAACCTTGACTCCATAGACTCCATGTACCTGTTGTCAGTAAACAGATCCCAAAAGCATGTTTTCTTTCTGCTCATCATCAATACCGCAGTACATGAATCTCCAAAGAAAAACTTAATCGAGCCGCCGAATCGTCAAGACAATGTTGTCATCCAACAAATATACTGTTAACCAAAATAAACCCAACGTAACCATTACCTCATGCCTAAAACACCTATATACCACAATATTAATAAATCCACAAAACAAGATGACAGCCTTATACCAAACACATGGTCTCAAGATCGTACCACATAAACTTTCCACGTCCTGAACAATTTCACTCCTCCAACCCAAATAAAACGAAAACCTATGATCATATTTCAAAGCCAAAAAAATTGACAGAATTCCTAAAAGCATCCCAGAAGGTACCTTAATAAGACTACCAGCACCCGAAGAGAGCTTATTATCCTTAAATAATTTTTGTTGAAGATGATTCAGATCGTTCAGAATCTCCTCAAACCCCTTTGCCCAAGTCGAACCGTATAATGCTCCAAAATCCCGAGACCCAATCTTCACTAAATCAAGGATCGTTTCCTTAAATCGCCTTAATTCCAAATCTTCCAGGACCAGATCCAGACTTGTGACCCACACGAGTCCTTTCGTCAACGAAAGATCTGATTTTCCAGCTAAATTGAAATCGAGGCCCGAAAACAGCTTCGTCTCTCATCTACACCTTCCTCGTCGCCTTCTCCATACGGGACTCCACATTTTTTTCATAAAGATGGATTCCGATGGGTAAAAACTTCAGTTAGAATAAATGATGTTAAAAATACAAATAACATCACATATAATAAATGATACAAAATATTTTACTATTTAGCATCATTTGATATATAACTGACGCAAATTTAGATACTTTAGTATCGATTCTGCAAAGTGACTCCAAATATTAACTTTTCTTCTTTATTTGACATTATTTATACAAGTGATACTAAATAACTGATGCTATATGCCTATTTTCTTGTAGTGAGTTCATATACCTAAAATTATTATTGGAAAGTTTGGTTAAATCGAATAGGTAAAATTTAAGATTATAAAACTTTAGTTGATTATGATAATTTTGAAATTTTGGATGTTTAAATATTTATGATGATTCTTTTTATTTTTGATAATTCTAAAGATTTTAAAAGCTTTCTATGTTTAAGAGCATGAACAACAAGGGTTCTTAAGGTAGGGTTTTTAAGAAAAAATATTAAAATATTGTGGGTCCCACCACAATGGTTAAGAATCCCAGCTTCAAAAATCCTTAGCTAAGGATCGGTACTTGCACTGTTCATGCCACGTGCCGACATTCTATTCGTTCCTTTTTTTGATTTTTTTTTTTACTTTCCAAAACAAAAAAATATTAAATTTTTTTAAAAAACTCCACATTGGGGTTCATAGATGTATATGGTCAAAACATCGATAGTAATACATATTTTTTTGTTATTAAAAATGTCTGTGAGTGATAAAATAGAAATAATTATGTTTTTTTTTTTAATGTTGAGTCTCAGACAGCCGCAACTCCACTCCATATGAGCCGACTCATATTATATGAGTTATAAGTAGACTCTGTCCGTAGATAGTGGGATTCAAATCGACGGTTTCTTCTTTTCCATTGCCCAAACTTGTAAAAAAAAAATATATATATCATTATATGATTTATTATAGGACTGAACCTATGTATGTGCTTACATATATGCATGCATACGTCTGTAATGATGATACGTGCACGATAAATGAAGATTGAAGACGCATGCAACGCAAACATATTTCTTTTATGTACGTATGTACAAACATCTTTAAGAAATACTCTTTGAGCAATACGAAATCAAAAGAAAATGATTGAAATAATAGAAATTTAAGGATCAATTGAAAAAAAAAATACAGTACTCACTTATCCTCACAAAAGGGGGGGGGGGGATTATATTGCTCTTAAACTATTTCAAATCAAAGGGGAAAAAATGATTAGAAAATAAAATCAGTTTTTCTTAACATCGACTGATTTTTTAAAAGTCTTATTCTGGATCACTGGTAGGTGGAAGCTAGTCCGGACTAATGTCACATATTTTGATTTGTACGAGATCTCTATCTTCCTTAAAAGACACCAATAATCTCTCCTCTGTTTCTTTTAGCACTTTGTTCCATAGTTTGGTAATCCTTGATGGCAGACATGGTGGCCAGATTTGGGTCTTTTTAAAATTGAGGCGGTTTGCAGAGGCTTGTGATGAATCTCCGGCGACAACGCTCACGTGGGCCAAAATCTTGTGATGCATCCTCAAGTGCTTTTTTCTGGTGGTTTCTCGTTTCAACCCTCTGTTTGTGGTGGTTTTCATGTCTTCTACAAGGGTGGATTTTGGAAGCGTTCATGAGTAATGGCGAGTGGTGGTGGGGCGATATGTGATGCATGGACCACCGGGTTTCTCCCTTTCTTAGTTATGGCTGCTATAAGACGACACAAGAATAAGTGGGGGTCTCCCGATGGTGGCTGTGGAACGAGAATAGCAAAGGAGGTTCGGCTTCCATCCATCTTCTTCACCGTTTTTTTCCTGCTTTTTTTTTCGGTGACAACAATCTAGACGGCCTCAGCGGCGATTCTTTTGGTGGGTTAGTGTTTTTGTCTCTAGTATATGCGGTTTCTTTTGGTGGACTAGGTCTTGATATGGCTCGGGTCTGAACTCAAAGGTTGAAAAAGTTTCTTTTCCGCAGTTTAATCACCCCCGATTAAGCAGTTTTGGAGCGGTTCTGGTTTAGGGAATCCATCAAACCGTGTCATATGAAGATCTCGTTTTTGTCTTTTCTACTTTTTTATTACTCGTACTCTTATGTAGTAAAAAAAAAGAAAATAATTCAATATGGAAACCTTCAAAAATAAGAAATAACATAAAAATATAATTATAAAAAATCTATTATGAAATAATGTCTCACATCAAAAATTGAAAGGATCTTAAATAATACTCCTTCCGTTCCTTTATGATTGATGTTTTAGAAAAAAAATTTGTTTCAAAAAGATTGATGTTGTAGGTTTTCTATGCAACTTTTACTAATTAATGTTTACAAAATGTGAATTCCAACAACTATATTAAACTACTATTGGTTAATAGTTATTGGAAAGTGTTTTAATAAATGAAAAATATGTATTTATGATGAAATATTAATTATTTCTTAATATGTGTGAATTTTCCATATTATGATGTTCAACCTAATTCATAATCAATCCGATCCAAAAATATGTCTATTGATCTTTACTTAATTATACCAAGATTACTGATCAAAAAGCTACCATCCAACAAAAATATCTTCAAATATAATTTCTCCATAAATAAGAAAAGATTATAAATTATATATAAGAAACGTGACAACATACTTATTACAAATTACTTTTTTACGTGGAAATCCATAGATTAATTAAGTAAAAGAGTTTAGAAAAGTTAAAATATCTCAGGCTCATTTATCGAGAAAACGCTAAAGCTTTTTGTTTCTTAATTTTATCGTTTTAGAACCAAAGCTCTCTTATGTTTCTGCTCCTATTGATAATTCTCTTGCAGCTTGAACGACAACAAAAATTGCAGAGAAGTCAGAAATAGGAGAATTGTTATCCGCTTCAAAGGTTTCTTCTACTGCTGTACTTGACCCTGCTCTCGCCATTACTCAAACTAGCGAAGGCGAGGAACCTCCACTCTTGTTACCGTCAAGTCTTTTCCCGTTGGTGTACAAGGGGCTGGGAAAAACCCTTATCTTTATCAGCATCTAATTAAACTCTAGTAAATTCTTTGTAAATATCTGGAGTCTCACCATTATCTAATTAGCATGTGTTGTCTACTTCTAAAAAATCTATTAAGAGGCTCTTGAAACATGTTTCTGGAATTTCATTTTACCTCGGAAAAACGAATGTCTCAGAAGTATCAGTGGCTGATGAAGAGTCACTGAAAACTGTTTCAAGAGACTACCTTTGGACTGCAAAGATGGATCAGTCTTTGCAGAATCTATATAGAGTCACAAAGCCGAAATACATGGAGGATGGAACGCCATTGATAAATATTCCTAGCCATGTTCTTCAAGAAGGCTTAGGAAATCAAAAAGAATTTGTTATAGGACAGTTCTATCGATGTGTGACTCTTTCAGAAGGGTTGGTTCATACAGTTTTCAATAAGATTTGGGATAGTAATTGTCACACATTTACTCTGAAAGTAAGAAAATATTGATGATTGTTTTATGTTTGATGCTTGTTTCACCTTGGACTCCGGCAGCAAACATCACTATACCTGAGATCACGACGGTTCCTGTTTGGTTGACACTCAAGAATATTTCGGACCAACTATACTGGATTAAGGGTATTAAGTGGATAACATCAGGAATTGGTGATCCGATGCTTACTAGCAGGCTTGGCTAGATGATATATCATGATTTTTACCTGTTTTAAGCCATGATATAAGTATATATTAGGGTCTTTTGTAGTGTCTTTCGAGTCTTTTCAGGTGTTTTTTTAGGATTACACAAGTTTGGAGGATTTCAGAAGATTTTGGAGTTTTTTGGGCAAGGATTGGAGCTAAAGCTGTGATGAGGAGATTAGAGTGTCTGAACGACCTGAGCGTCGACCTTGCATCGGTCGACACAGTTCCCGAATCCACAATTCGCAAGCGTTTAATGAAGATTTTGAAGAATTGCAGTTTTGGCCAAGAAGTTTCAGTATTTACAAAAGAGACCCAATACGTGTTATACACTTTATATTAAGGTTTTGGTATAATTAAGTAAAGATCAATAGACATATTTTTGGATCGGATTGATTATGAATTAGGTTGAACATCATAATATGTATTTATGATGATATATCATGATTTTTACCTGTTTTAAGCCATGATATAAGTATATATTAGAGTCTTTTGTAGTGTCTTTCGAGTCTTTTCAGGTGTTTTTTTAGGATTACACAAGTTTGGAGGATTTCAGAAGATTTTGGAGTTTTTTGGGCAAGGATTGGAGCTAAAGCTGTGATGAGGAGATTAGAGTGTCTGAACGACCTGAGCGTCGACCTTGCATCGGTCGACACAGTTCCCGAATCCACAATTCGCAAGCGTTTAATGAAGATTTTGAAGAATTGCAGTTTTGGCCAAGAAGTTTCAGTATTTACAAAAGAGACCCAATACGTGTTATACACTTTATATTAAGGTTTTGGTGTTTTATTCTAGATACACTTTTCATACTTTTAGCTACAGAGAGTTTTGGATCTTTAGGGCTGATCCGTTCCTTGTACCGCTTTTTGGAGAAGATTTTGAACCCCTTTTCTTTCTCTACTCTTTCTTTAATGCAATCTATTCATATTATGTTGTTTGCTTCATTCAGTATGTCTGAGTAGATTCATTGTTAGGTTTAGGGATTCTCATAGGATTTTCATGACTTTTTAGATTGAATTAATCAGTTAAGGATTCATAACTTGTTAGTTCTTCAACCTGAATTGCACTTAAAGCTAGTTTCTAACCTGATCAACTGAAATCTAGATCTAGGGTTTATAAATTGATAGGAAAGTGTAATTTAGAATCTGATCCATTTAGGTTGAGAAAATTAGTTATCTGCAAAGAAATTTGGTTTAAGTTATTTGTGAACTAATCGAACTTGCACTTAATGCTAGTTTAATCTGTTAGGAATTGCAAAGAAATTTGGATTTCTAGGGTTTAGACTTAGTAAAATTCTCGCAACGAAAGTTGGTTAGTTTTACATTTGTCTTTGAGTTCTAGAACGGTTCTTAATTCGATCCTGACTGATATTTGATATGCATGACATGATTTCCTGAGAACACCCTTGACCTAGCGCTTTTAGTACTTGAAAAATAAACCGATCTGCTAATCTATTTACTGCTTTTTATTTCCTGTTTATTGATTGATTTCACTTAGCTATTCTTGACTCTCTATAGTTTATCGTAAGATTCTTGAGTCTCTGTGGTTCGACTCCTATATACTACATTTGCATGTGCACTTTCAGTGTAACTTAGGGAATTAAACTTTGAGCATATCAAGTTTTTGGCGCCATTGCCGGGGACTCTTTTGAGTCTTCGTTAGATTTGAGTTTAGAGTTTAGACTAGGCTTTTTGTTTTGGTTACTAATTTTTCTGTTTTCGTTCTGTCTTTGCGTGTTTTTTGTTTGCGACAAGACGACGTGCATCTACCGACACTCTACTGAATCGGTCGACGCACCCATGAACTGAATCGATCGTTACGGACATGTGCATCTATTGACGCTTGAGCCGTGAACAGTTAGTGCATGCCTAATCGTGCAACTAGAAGTAATCCGGACAAGGAACTCGTTAATCTCAGACTTGAGGAACTTGTAAGGTTAGAAAGAACGAACAGGAAAGCTCAGAGACCAATAAAGATGATGAATCCAAATGCTGTGATTTTGGTTCGAGATGCAGAAGATGTTTTGAAGGATTTTCAGAACAATCCATACAATGATCGTGGACAGAGAGTTGATGTTGATGGTAATGTTATTGTCATCCTTGTAGCTGAACAGAGGATTGTTGATCATGATGCAAAAGCTCAAGGTGGAGGCGCAGGTGGACAAGGAAATCCACGAGTTGAAGTGCCACCTCCACCACCCAATAATCCTAATCCGCCTATTGTGCTAGCTGGGAGGACTCTTGCTGATTACAACAGGCCTGATGAGTTCTATGCTAACAGGTCTGCGATTGTACTCCTCCCATTGCATAAAATGATTTTGAGCTGAAGACTTCTTACTATACGCTTGTGCGACATAACCTCTTTCATGGACACCCACATGAGCACACTATGGATCATATAGAGAACTTTGAGTCTTTGGTTACTGGAATGAAGTATAATGGAGTGAGCTATGACTTCCTGCACTGTAAGCTTTTCCCGAACTCTCTTGGAGGAGAAGCTGCAAATTGGCTGAAGCAGATTCCACAGGGGACTCTGACTACTTGGGATGCAGTTAAGAGGAAGTTTCTTAGGCACTTTTATGATGATGCTAGATCTGATCAGATGAGAGAGGATCTTCTACAGTTCAAGCAGGGACCTACAAAGCCTTTGAAAGCAGAGTGGGTAAGGTTTAAGATCTACCAGAGAGATTTCCCTCATCATGGTTTCTCTGAAGTACAGCTGCTGGGCATTTTCTTCAGAGTAGTTGATTTGTGGTATCAGATGGCTTTGGATGCTGCTAGCAATGGGAACTTCAACACTAAATCTCCATAGCAAGCTAAGGAGCTGATTGAGAACTTGGTGTATAGTAATAGCACTAAGAATGCTGATCTGGAGAGGAAGAAGTCTGGTGGATAGCTCGCAGATGGCAGAGATGAAGAACAAGATTGATTATGTTCATAGTCTCCTGCTTGGGAAGAAGAATGTCCATTTTGCTCGGGATATTTAGGTATTTGACGCTGATGAAGGCTACGAGGAAGAGGATGTGAATTATGTTGGTGGAACTGGTTTTCAGGGGAACAGATTTGGGAATCAGCAAGGCAGAGGTGGCCACAATGGAATGGGTTAGAGAAGTACCTTCACAAATAATTAAAACTTCTCTGGTTTCACTCCTAAGCCTCAGTACCAGAAGCCTTTTTAGAGTAACAACAGCCTTGGAGACAACACTAGTAGCTTCACCAGGAACTATTGATTTTCATCATATCAACATGCTCCTCCTCAAAATTAGCAGTCTGATAAGATGTTGGGTTTATTGGAGTAGCTTCTGGAAGATCAGAAAAGAGTACAGTGGACTTCAATGGAAAAATGGATGCTTTGTACTTGGATCTGAATGGAAAGATTGATGCCTTAAGCACTCATGTGAAGAAATTGGATGTTCAAGTTGCATAAACTGATGGGTCTATAAAGAGGCAAGATGGATATCTCCCTGGACGAACTGATGCTAATCCGAAGTACCAGTGTAATGCAATTACGTTGAGAAGTGGTAAAGAGGTCGTTCCTGCTCAGAAAAAGGGTCTAAGTTTGGAAGAAATCTTTGAGATTGAGGAGATGGAAGATGGCATTCGTGAGTTGCAGAGAGCATCGACCGACGCACCCCAGCATCGATCGACGTAGGACATCGAGAATCTGAACCCAAGCTCGACATAGAGGTCGTTGCACCTGAGCCGAGCGTCGACCGACGCACTCTTAGTGTCGATCGACGCACGAGCCCTGCACATAAATCAGATGCAAAGAAGCTGAAGAAAGCTGATGAAAGAGTCTACAAGCATAAGGTTCCCTTCCCTAAGAACCAAAGGAAGTCTAAGTACGAGCTGCAGTTGGGTAAATGCAATGAGATCATGAATAAGGTGTTGAATGAAGTGCCTTTGATTGATGCTCTAAAAACTACTCTTGTGATGAAGAGACGTCTCAAGGACATGCTTTCTGGTAACATGACTGATGAGGAGAATGTACTGATTATCTTAGAGGTATGTAGTATTGTGATTCAAGGCAGGATTCTTGAGAAACTGAAAGATCCATGGAGCTTTGTGTTGGATTGTTCTATCTACATAGATAGATTTGAGAGGTCATTATGTGATCTTGGTTCAAGTGTGAACCTTATGCCTTTCTTTGTTTCTAAGAAGCTTGGGATGACAGATTTCATGCCTACTAGAATCTCATTGGTTCTAGGTGACAGGACTGTCTGGATCCATCAAGGAGTGTTGGAGGATGTGCCAATCAGGATTGGTAATTGTGTGATTCTTATAGACTTTGTGGTTTTGTAGTATGGAGAGGAACCAAAGGATCCACTTATCTTGGGTAGACCATTCTTAGCTACTGCTGGTGCGATGATTGACTGCTAGAAGGGGACTATAACTCTGAATGTGGGTGATCTGAAGATGAGTTCTGATATGGATAAGCTGGTGAAGAGACCAACCATCGACGAACATACCTTTTATGTGAACACTCTCAGTTATTTAGCAGACGAATTCTTTCATAGGACATATGCTGTGGATCCGTTGGAATGAGCTCTGCTAAGCTCAGTACTGGAATTGGAGCATCGGGAAGACGAGCCTGCTATCTGTTATGCTAGACTGATGGATTTTACAGAGCAAGTCATGCAGTTGGATGTGCAGAACGAGCCGCTGCATCGCTCGACACACCATGTGCATCGATCGACATAGATCGCGTCTGACAGGGCAGAAGAAAAGGCTCCAAAAATTGAACAAAAACAACTTCCATCCGGGCTAAGGTACGCATTTCTTGGACCTAATTCAACATATCCAATGATTATTAATGCTTCCTTGAACAACGCAGAGACTTCCTTACAGCTGAGCAAACTGCGCAAGTATCGCAAATCTCTTGGCTATTCTATTGATGACATTTCAGGTATCTCTCCGGAGCTGTGCATGCATAGGATACATCTGAGGACGAGAAAAAGTCATATGTTGAGCATCAAAGGAGGCTGAATCCGAATCTGAAGAAAGTGGTGAAGAAGGAGATTATGAAATTGTTGGATGCTGGAATCATCTATTCTATAACTGACAGTGATTGGGTCAGTCATGTACATGTTGTGCCAAGAAAGGAGGTGTCACTGTGGTTAAGAATGAGAAGAACGAGCTGATTTCTACAAGGACTGTGACTGGACACCGGATGTGCATCGATTACAGGAAGCTGAATGTTGCGTCTAGGAAAGATCACTTCCCCTTGCCTTTTATTGACCAGATGCTGGAGAGGTTAGCTAATCATCCTTACTATTGCTTCCTCGATGGGTACTCTGGCTTCTTTCAGATTCCCATTCACCCGGAGGATCAGGGGAAGACTACTTTTACTTGTCCCTATGGTACTTTTGCATACCGAAGAATGCCTTTTGGACTTTGTAATGCACCAGCCAACTTCCAGAGATGTATTATGTCTATCTTTACTGACATGATTGGGGATTTTATGGAGGTTTTATGATTACTTTTCTGTCTATTGGTCATCTTATCATTAGTGCTTGGATAATATGTGAAAAGTTCTAGCTAGATGCGAAGAGAAACACTTGGTTCTGAATTGGGAGAAATGCCATTTTATGGTCAGAGATGGTATTGTTCTTGGGCACAGTATCAGAAGCTGGGATTGAGGTGGATCGCGCCAAGATTGAGGTTATGACCAACCTTCAGGCGCCAGATTCTGTGAGTATGTGAGGAGCTTTCTTGGACATGATGGGTTCTACAGGAGGTTCATCAAGGATTTCAGTAAGATTGCTAGACCACTAACTGCTTTGCTGTATAAGGATGTAAAAATTGAGTTCATTGCAGATTGCCAGACTGCATTTGAACAGATCAAGCAAGCATTAGTGAGTGCTCCTATAGTGAAGCCACCAGATTGGGAGTTACCTTTTGAGGTTATGTGTGATGCAAGTGATTTTGCTGTAGGAGTTGTTCTGGGGCAGAAGAAGGACAATAAACTTCATGCTATCTATTATTCCAGCAGAACACTGGATGATGCGTAGAGAAACTATGTCACTACATAGAAGGAGCCACTACAGGAAAATCGGGTATTCATAGTTGTGCCTTATAGCGTTTATATATGTTGTGCTATGTTTTAGTTTTTAATAGCATTTCATTTTTTGTAAACGCTACGAAAACGTCGTCTTTCATAGAAAAAGGTGACGCGTAGAATACATAGCATTACATAATTTAAAACGCTGTCGAAATTGGTGGCGGGAAAAAAAAATTGGCCCGGTAAAAAATTAGGTTTTTGTTTCAATTTGGGGCTAATTTTTATAATTCTGTGACTAATTTCACTACTCTCCGACTTCACTTTGGCCTGGTAGCTGTTGCGGTGTTCTGGTAATGGATAAGTCATGGGTTTAGCTTCCGAGGTACGAACCTCTCTACAACTTTCTGTCAAAATCTTGAACACAGTGTAGTAACAGTTTTTTCGATGTTTTGTGTTAAACATACTTTGATTCTTTTTATAATTTACAGGGCAAGCTCTGAGTATGAGGAAGGTGCACGTGCTTTTGTGTATGCATAAGCGAAGAGATTGGGTAATCCTTTGCAGATGTTATGTCCTTTTATCGATTGTCGGAATGTGTGTCATCAAGATATATGCACAGTACTGGATCATTTGGTAATTAGGGGAATGGATCACAAGTACAAGAGAAATGCTTGTTGGATTATTCATGGAGAGATAAGGACTGAGAAAACATGTGATGATGAACATGCTGACTTAGAAACATATGAGTTGTTTAGATCTGCCTTCTTTGAAAATGAAGACAATTCAGAGTCCTCGAATAAGGATGGAGAACAGCCTGAAGTTGTTGGAAGTGAAGAAGAATTTGAGTTTAAGAAAAAATTAGAGGATGCAGAAACTCCTCTATACTCGGACTGCCCAAACTACACCAAAGTTGCAGCAATTATGGGACTCTACAGGATCAAAGTAAAGAGTGGGATTTCAGAGAATTACTTTGATCAGCTTTTGAGTATGGTTCATGACATGCTTCCCAAAGGTAATGTGCTTCCAAAATCCACATCTGAGATAAAGAAATTCCTGAAGATATTTGGTTTTGGATATGATGTTATCCATGCGTGTAAGAATGACTGCATTCTTTACCGGAAACAGTACGAGGAGATGAGTAGCTGCCCAAGGTGTGGTGCTTCAAGATGGGAAGTTGATAAGCATTCTGGTGAGACAAAGGATGGGATTCCTGCAAAGATACTCAGATATTTCCCTATAAAAGAAAGATTGAAGAGGATGTTTAGATCAGAGATAATGTCTAAGAATTTGCAATGGCATTACAGTTATGCTTCTGGAGATGGAACAATGAGACACCCGGTTGACTCATTGACATGGGCTCAGGTCAATGCTAGATGGCCACTTTTCGCAGATGAACCAAGAAACCTAAGACTTGGTTTATCTACTGATGGGATGAACCCCTATTCTATCCAGAATACCAAGTATAGCACATGGCCAATTCTGTTAGTAAACTACAATATGTCTCCAACGATGTGTATGAGGTCAGAGAACATTATGGTAACCCTTCTGATCCCTGGACCAACTGCACCAAGTAACAACATCGATGTTTACCTTGCTCCTTTGATTGATGATCTAAATGATTTGTGGAATGAAGGTATCCAGTTATATGATTCGATAGCGAAGGACACTTTCACACTTAAGGCTATACTATTGTAGACTATCCAGGATTGGGGACCTTGTCTGGTTGTAAAGTTAAAGGGAAACAAGGATGTAATGTATGCGGGAAGGATACACCTAGTAGGTGGTTGGCGTTTAGTCGTAAGTACGTCTACTTGGGAAATAGGAAAAGACTCAAGCCTGGTCATCCATACCGACGCCGCCGAGGAGTTTGGTTTGATAACACTGTGGAGGAAGGGACTCCTAATAGAATTCAATCAGGAGCTGAAATATTTGAGCACCTTAAGGATTATAAGAATGAATTTGGAGAACCATTGTCGAAAGAGAAAAGCAAAAGGAAAAGATCAGGTTTGTTGATGCTGATGAGCTTACCCATGCATAATATGAAGAACACTCTGACCAATGGTGGTGGAAGAAACGTTCTATCCTATTTGATTTACCTTACTGGAAGGTTAGTCATCTATCAAAATAAAAAAAGTATAAAAGAATGTGTCTAACCTTTTTTTCTTTTTTGTTTGTTGAGTTAGGATATGCCGGTGCGTCACAACATCGATGTTATGCATGTGGAAAAGAATGTGTCTGATGCCATTCTTTCCCTTTTGATGCACAGTGCTAAGTCAAAAGATGGTGTGAAAGCACGACAAGATTTAGAGAAAATGGGGATTCGAAGTAAGTTACACACTCAGCTATGTGGGACTAAAACGTATTTTCCACCAGCTGCTTATTAGCTGAGCAAGGAAGAGAAGAAGACATTCTGCAAGAGATTGGCTGAATTCAGAGGACCAGATGGGTTCTGTGCGAACATTGCAAACTGTGTCTCACTTGATCCTCTTACGATTGGTGGTCTGAAGTCCCATGATCATCACGTTCTTCTCCAGAACTTGTTACCAGTTGCATTGAGAGGAATGTTGCCAAAAGGACCTAGGACTGCAGTTAGTAGATTATGCAACTTCTTCAGCAGACTATGGCAGCGTGTAATTGACCCGGAGAAGCTAATAACACTGGAGTCTGAGCTTGTTGAGACGATGTGCCAAATGGAGTGGTTTTTTCCTCCATCTCTATTTGATATAATGTTCCATCTTCCTATACATCTAGCTAGAGAAACATGTTTGGGTGGCCCGGTACACTTCAGATGGATGTATCCATTTGAGAGGTACATAGTTATTTTAGTTTTTATATTTTGTTATTTTATTTATTATAACTAAGTATCTGAGATATTTGTTTTACGATGGTCATTTAGGTACATGAAAACACTAAAATCGTACGTTAAGAACTACGCAAGGCCAGAAGCATGTATGGCGGAGGGTTACTTGGCAGCTGAATCTAATGATTTTGCTTGGAGTTTCTCAAAACATTTGTACCAGTTCTGGAGTCTGCAAATTGTAATGAAGATGTTGATTTGGATGAGCGTGTACTTGAAGGGCGTCCAATTAATAAGGGTATAGAAGTTACACTATCTGATAAAGAGTTTCAAATTGCTCACAGATATGTGTTGATGAACACGGCAGCCGTAAATCCATATGTTGAGTAAGTTATGACTTTTAGTTTCTAATACTTATTTAATATATGATTGTTGGTTGATAGTCACTAATTCTAACTCTTTTGTTTTGTAAAACAGCATGCATCTTGACGATTTACAAGATAAGGATCTCCGTTGCAGAAGAAATCAAACTCTTTTTTGGAAGCTACACGGGGAATGTTTTTCACAATGGCTAAAAGAAAAGGTCTGTAGAAATATCTCTATACATCTTTTCTCTTTAAGTCAATAATGATACTATCACTAATATCATATTGTATTTATTTATATCAGATCCCTTCTAATTCAAAAGAGCATTCGACCAAACTAAGATGGTTAGCATTTGGTCCAAGACATAAACCTCAAACGTATAACTGGTACATCATTAATGGGCATCATTTTCACACCGAACGCTTAAAGCGGAAGACTCAGAACAGTGGTGTAGCGTATGAAGCTTTTACTATGTGTAGATCAAATGTGAAAGATACCAATCACGTGGCAGACGTAGTTTCTTACTTTGAATTGATACAACAGATAATATTGCTAGACTACCACATGTTTGAGGTTCCATTATTCAAGTGTAAGTGGGCCATCAAAGGGAATGGTCTCAAGGAAGAAGAAGGCTTTATGCTTGTGAACTTCAGCGTTAACCAAACATCATTTCGCCAAGATCCATACATTTTGCCTTCTCAAGCAAAACAAGTGTTTTACTCCAGAGAAGATGAAATATCACCTTGGAGTGTTGTTATCAGCTAGCTGTTGGCAGTTGTCTTTGCCTTTGAGAAATTTCGCCCATATTTGGTTGGATCTAAGGTGATAGTACATACAGACCACTCAGCTCTGAAGTACTTGATGCAAAAGAAGGATGCAAAGCCGAGGCTTCTGATATGGATTCTCCTTCTTCAAGAGTTTGACATTGAGGTTAAAGACAAAAAGGGAGTTGAGAATGGAGTTGCTGATCATATCTCAAGGATCAGGGTTGAAGAAGACGTCCCCATTGATGATTTACTACTAGAGGAGAACGTCAATTTGATTGAGACAGTGTTTAGAATGGATTCAGACAGAATTTTACAGAACTGTCAGATTACAGAACATGTTTCGATCGATGCCACCTCGGTAACGATCGATGCAAGTCACGGGGCAGAGTCAATCGATGCGCCCCTATGCGTCGATCGACACAAGGCGATTACGAACTCAGAACCTCTAAAGGTTCAGATTGGTCGCTACAAATTGGATCTTTACGCTGTTTCGACGCTCGATCGACCATGGTTTTCTTATATTGCAAATTACCTGGCTGCAGAGACTGAACCAGATGATCTCAAGGGGTATGCGAAGAAGAAGTTATTTAGGGAACTCAGAAGGTTCTTTTGGGATGAGCCTTATCTATATAAGCATTATTCGGATGAGATTTACAGGAGATGCATTACAGAATCAGAGGTTCTAGACGTTCTATTTCACTGCCATGGATCAGATTATGCTGGACACTTTGCTACTTTCAAGATTGTGTCTAAGGTTCAGCAAGCAGGTTTCTAGTGGCCTACTATGTTCAGAGATGCTCATTCGTTTGTCTCTCAGTGTGATGCTTGTCTGAGGAGAGGGAAAATCAGTAAGAAGCATGAGATGCCTATGAATTTCATTCTTGAGGTTGAGGTTTTCGATTGTTGGGGTATTGATTTCATGGATCCTTTTCCCTCATCTCATGGGAATAAGTTCATATTGGTTGATGTGGATTATGAGTCTAAGTGGGTGGAAGCAATAGCTAGTCCAACCAATGACTCTTCGGTGGTTCTTAAGCTGTTTAAGACCATTATTTTCCCTATATTTGGAGTGCCTCGGATTATGATAAGTGATGGAGGATCCCACTTTATCAACAAGGTCTTTGAGAAGCTGCTACAGAAGCGTGGTGTTCATCATCGTGTGGCTACTCCTTATCATCCTTAGACTAGTGGGCAAGTAGAGGTCTCTAACAGACAGATTAAGGAGATCCTTGAGAAGACAGTTGGGAAGAATAGGAAGGATTGGTCTGCAAAGCTGGATGATGCGTTATGGGCTTATAGGACTGCGTTTAAGACGCCACTTAGGACTACACCGTTTCATCTTCTCTATGGGAAAGCCTGCCACCTTCCAGTTGAGCTTGAGCATAAGGCAGCATGGGCTGTGAAGCAGTTGAATTTTGATCTAAAGTCTGAGGCAGAGAGGAGATTGGTGCAGTTGGATGAGATTAGGCATCATGCCTATGAGAATTTGAAGCTGTATAAAGAGAGGACTAAGGCATATCATGACAAGAAGATTGTCTCCAGACAGTTTGAACCAAATGATCAGGTACTTTTGTATAACTCTCGTTTGCAATTGTTTCTAGGTAAGCTGCGTTCAAGATGGTCAGGTCCTTTCACAATCAAGGAAGTGCGTTTGTATGGTGTTGTTGTTCTGATTAGTTCAGAAGGAAAGGAGTTCACTGTCAATGGACAGAGGGTGAAGCATTATTGGGCTAAGGCCGAGATTCCAAGAGGTCAGATTCTGCCTCTGGAAGATGCACCCTCTGCCTAATCTCCTTCCGGTCAAGCTAATGACGTTAAAGAAGCGCTGAGTGGAAATCAACCCACTGATAAGTCTGTACATATTCTTTTTGGTGTTTTTGATTCGATTTTACTTGGTGTTTTTCTTTTTTGGTGTTTTGTCGTACAGAGCTAAGTCATGAGTCTGGAAATCGCCATGCATCGATCGACACAGACCTGTGTGTTGCTCGATGAATGTGTGTTACGGTTGGGTCAGCAGAAGGAAGTAACCGAGAGTTTACAATGCTATTATGCCGTTTGGTTTGCGGTTTAAACAGCGGTTGGATTCAAATCCCAAGGAAGAAAGTAGAACGATGTGTGTCGATCGTTGTGGTCTTGTTCGTTGATCGTTGCACCTGGTCCAATCAGAAATTATAAGGTACATGCTTAAACCGGAATTTTAAATTGAACCGGCCATGTTCATTGGTCGCGATCTGCAACGATTGACGCACCCTATGCGTCGATCTACGCACCTTCACGCGAGGTAAGTGCTTTAAATTTTTCTTTCTTCTTCTTCTTCCTCATTTTCCCCTTTCGCGACCCGAGACCTAAATCACCCAATCTCCCTAAATCTTCATTTCTTATCCATTTTTGGTGATTCAAAAGCCCAATCCACTTGAGTTTTACCCCTCTATCCATACATATCACTCATTTGATCCGATTTCAAGGTATGTGTCCCGAATCTCTACGTTTATCATTTCGGCCCTAAGGCGAAATTTCATAATTCATCACGTTTTTGACTGATTGATGGTATATTGATGCTTGTTTGAGGCTTGTGATGATGATTTCGTGTTACCCTAGTGATTGCATGGACAGATTTCACAAGTTTTCCGAAAATCTTCGGTTTGATGACGAACACTTGCAATTATCTAATTTAGGGCGAATTTATGACGGATTTAGAGAGATTGATACTGATTTTGCTGCTGCTGATGGTTGCATGTGATGATTGATACTAATTATGGGATGTTTGTTGATCTTAGAGCATTGGCTTAATTGCAAGTTTGTTTTCTTGTGTCTTTGATCGCAGATGGCTCCACGTAAGCGCCCAAGGACTGTGACAGATGGTTCTGATGCACCTGCTGAATGGCTCTCATGCGCTTCATCACCTCCTGCACCTGTTCACTATGTTCGAGAAGCAATACAGGCCCCTTTCCTCAAGGAGAGAAGGATAAGATTCCTATGCATCGGTAGTGGGTAAATGATCCTCAGACAGAGTCAGAGAGTGTTGATTGCACTGACAGGCCTATATAGGAGCAGTGGGACAATTATGATATGTTGTTCTACAACACTTGGCTGGGAATGGATATCGAGCCCACACTTTTTGCTCATCACATGACCTGTCAGATGTTAGGTAACGCACAGGAGTTTCAGAGACTGGCTCAGCAGATTGGCTTGGGGACTATGTCTATGCGGAGTTATGAGCTTTACCCAGACTTAGTCAGACGGCTGTTTTCGACCTGCAGAGTGTACTACACTGATCCATTGCGCAAGAGAGCAGCTGAACGAACCTTTACCTTCATGTGTATGTGAGTCAGATACCGCATCTCGATTCATGACCTTTGCCGCATCTACGGTTTCAGTTTGGAGCCTATTCGTTGCAATCTCATTGCTGAATGGGAGGATTCGCACACTCAGTTCTTTTGGTCTCATTTTGGAAATGAGCAGTACTACTCGTGGACATCAAAGCAGACAACTATACGACATTCGGTCCTGAGGTATGTCGCGCGCATTTTGGGATACACATTGCTGTGTAAGTAGGAGGCGAACAAGATGAGAAAGCAGGAGCTGATGTTATTGTACACTGGGATTTGCCACCTGTTTGAGGACACTGCATTGCGTGATCCTGCACCTGGACTTAACATGGGAGCTGTTTTTGCGGATTACCTCTGTGATTTGAAGACAAAGGCATTTGGAGGAACTAAGAAGGAGACTGTGGGTAGTCTGCTCACTCCTATTTTCCAACACTTTAGGATTCCTTTGGATGGGAGAGAGTGCGAGACCAAAAGGCTATTAATGGATGATGCTCACTTAAGGAATGCCACTTGGATAAAGGATGGAAACCTCTGGGTTTTTCATTATGCATATTTGTGTAAGTGGTGCGTGAAGCTTCCCTCACCGGAGCTCACAAAGGAGGATACATTACTTGCTTTGAGCTTTGAGCCTCACAGGAATGATCTGCGCAGAGTACCTACAGACGTTAACCCTATGGGTGCTTATACTTCTGGAGCTTCTACTTCTGTTGCTCCTCCTCGTGCGCCTGCTCCTGCTGCTGGAGATGATGATTTTGTGCCTATTCCATATCCTCCTCCACCTATGGATCCTGCTGAGATGTCACAGGGAGCTTTCCAATCCATGCAAATGATAGAGTGAAGGGTCTTTGGGAGATGCTTGTTAGCTGTTCTTGCAGACATCAGCAGAGAGTCCATGTACCTATACCTGCTCCTTGACGCAGACGTTCGCCTACACCTGAGACTTCTAGTAGCTCTAATCGCGATATGTTAGTATTGATGATGAGACTGAGAGAAATGAGATTTGATTCTAGTTCCTTGACTTTGGTTTTGTACTTTTCTCTCTTTCTTTTTATTTTCTCTTGAGTCATTTTTCTGTTTTCTTGAGTCTATGTCAGTCCTTATACTCTGTAACTGATGTACTTTCTATTTATGACTATTTGGTTGCTTTGATCATGTGTTGTCTTTGATTTTTATAGCTAACATGTTGAGATTTTGTGATTGATATATCATGGTTTTTAGAGTTTTTGACCATGTTATATGTCTTTGTTATCGAGTCTTTTAGTGTATTTTGGAGTCCTTTCATGTGTTTTACAGGTCTAGGTACGTTTGGAGCATATTTGGACATTATGGCGCATTCTGGACCTATTTGGAGCATTTGTGCGAGAAGAAGAAGTCAGTGACGATTTTAAATGTCTGTGTCGATCGACACCCATTCACCATCGATCGACACAGATCGTGGACAGACATATCTCGACGAGTTAATGAAGACTTTGGATAATTGCAGCTTGGCCCAGAAGTTTCTCATAATTACAAAGAAGCCCAAAACGTGTTTAGTTATTATATTAGCCATTGTTTAGGCGAAGTTTTATTCTATTAGAGTTTGAGAGATTTCGGGGCTGGTCTTGTACTCGACAGAGAAGAGATTTCGAGCCCCTGTTTCTTTACTTCTTTTATGTTATTTGATTTTCTATTCATCATGTCTATTGTTATGATTGCCATGTCTGAGTAGTTTACCAGTTAGGTTTAGGGATTCTCATTAGGGATTTCATGGAATTATAGGTTAATATAAATCTGTAAGGGATTCATACCTTCTATTTCTTCATCTAGGATTGTTCATAATGCTTAATCTGAATTAGCTACTTAGATTATCGATGTAAAGTTGATTTTCGTAATGACAGTTGGCTAATTAACTAGAAAAAACCTAGATGAGCAATTTGACTATTCACAAAGAAATTTGGCTTAGGAGAATTGTGAACGAAAGAACTTGAGATTAATGCATGTTTAGGATCTCTAGAACTCGCAATGAAAGTTGGTTTGCTAGGTTGCTAGACATAGATAATACTCCCAACGAAAGTTGGTTTGCTAGGTTGCTAGAAATAGATAATACTCCCAACGAAAGTTGGTTTCTTATGCTTTTGTTATTCTAATTCTAGAATCGTTCTTAATTACATCTTTATTGATTGGTTGTCCTATATTCCTGATTTCCTGAGAACTCTCTTGACATGACGCTTCGCTTGATTGATACACACCATTTGCTTTACTTTCTGCATTGTTTACTGCTCTCTTACTGTTGCTGCTTAGCTTAATTCGAACCTCTATAGACTATCGTAAGATTCTTGAGTCTCTGTGGATTTGACCCCAATATACTACTAGTCACGTCTATGCATTTTCAGTGTAACTCTAGGGATTAAAACTCGAGCATATCAAGTTTTTGGCGCCGTTGCCGGGGACTTTTTTGAGTCTTCGATAGATTTGAGTTTAGAATTTAGACTAGGCTTTTCGTTTTTGCTTTACTAATTTTATTTTCTGTTTTTCTTGCGTTTCAGGTACGACTAGAATCGCACTGCATCTATCGACACGGTCCTGAGTGTCGATCAGCGCAGTTTCGCGATTAGCATCGATCGACGCTCTCCCTGCATTGATTGACACATTTGCGTGAACGAGACAATTTAGGCATGATCGCACACTAAGGAGTAATCCGGACAAGGAACTCGTGAACCTCGGACTTGAGGAGCTTGCAAAGCTAGAGAGAGAGAACATGAAAGCTCAGAAGCTAGTTAAGATGGTGAATGCAAATGTTGTGATTTATTCGCGATGAGCATGGTGTTCTGAGGGATAGAGAGAACCATGTCTGCAATGAGCATGGTCATAGACTTGATGTTGATGGGAACGTGATCGTTCAAGAGATCGTTTAGCAGCCACATAATGAAGGAGCTCAAGGCGGAGGAGAACCTAGAGCACCAGAGCCTCCTGCTAGGAGGACACTAGCTGATTACAACAAGCCTGATAAGTTCTATGCTAACAGGTCTACGATTGTGCCTCCTGCATTTGCATGGAATGAGTTTGAGCTGAAGACTTCTTACTACACTCTTGTGGGACATCACCTCTTTCATGGATACCCACATGAGCACCCTATTGATCACATCGAGTAGTTTGAGTCTTTAGTCACTGAGATGAAGCATAATGGAGTGAGTTATGACTACTTACACTACAAGCTTTTTCCTCACTCTCTTGGAGGAGAAGCTGCTAATTGGTTGAGGCAGATTCCACCTGGGACTTTGACTACTTGGGATGCAGTGAAGAAGAAGTTTCTGAGGCATTTCTATGATGATGCTAGATCTGATCAGCTTAGACAGGATCTCTTGAATTTCAAGCAGGGATCTACAGAGCCCTTAAAAGCAGCTTGGGTAAGATTCAAGAAGTACCAGAGAGATTGCCCTCAACATGGTTTCTCTGAGGTTCAGCTGCTGGGCATTTTCTTCAGGGGAGTTGATTTGTGGTATCAGATGGCTCTAGATGCTGCAAGTAATGGGAACTTCAACACTAAGTCTCCAGAGGAAGCTAAGGAGCTGATTGAGAACTTGGTGACTAGTAATAGTGTCAAGAATGCTGATATGGAGAGGCAGAAATCTGGTGGGAAAGTTGATAGCTCACAGATAGCTGAGATGAGGAGCAAGATTGATTATATTCATTGCATCCTACTTGGGAAGAAGCTAGATGTTCAGGCTGATGAGTCTGAGGACGTCAATTACATAGCTGGAGCTGGTTATCAGGGTCAGAGGTATGGAAATCAGCAGGGACAGACTTCTGGTTTTACACCAAAGTCTGCATTTCATAGGCCTTTTCAGCAGAATAACTCATTCTCCAGAGATTATGGCTCTTCTTCATATCAGACTCCTCCTCCACAAAATGAGCAGTCTGATAAGATGATGGGTCTGTTGGAACATCTCTTGGAAGTTCAGTAGAAGAGCACAGTGGACTTCAATGGGAAAATAGATGCTATGTACTTTGATTTGAATGGGAAGATTGAGTCTTTGAGCACTCATGTAAAGAAGCTAGATGTTCAAGTTCAACAGGCTGCTGGAGCAGCGCAAATGCAAAATGGATCAGAAAGAGCTGAACAGAAGCAATTCGTCAATGCTGTGATTGCAGAGAATGAAATTGATCTGACACATGAGGAGGAAGACACTATTACTGATTTTCTCGATGGATTATCTATGTCTGCGCCGAGCATCGATTGACACACCCTTGGTGTGGATCGACACATACACCATACGAAGGATGAACATGCTCTCAATCGCCTTGTGTCGATCGACACTCCTAATGCATCGATCGACACTCCTAATACATCGATCGACACTGACTCCAGACGAGTCCAAATTCTGAAAAAGTCCCTGAACGAGTTTACAAGCCTCTTGCACCCTAGCCTAAGGCTCCTAAGATGTCCAAACAGGAGCTAGATGAAGCTAAATGCATGAAAGTGATGGAAAAGAAGCTGACTCAGATCTCAGAGAAGCTTCCAGACCAATGAGTCTTTGTGCTAGACTGTTCAATCTTTAAGGACAGCTTCAAGCGTTCTATGTGTGACTTAGGATCTGGTGTGAATCTCATGCCATACTATGTGGATGTGAGATTGGGACTGATGGATTTCTAGCCTACTCGGATCTCTCTTATCCTAGCGATTGATCGAAGATGTATCCAGAAGGAGTTTTTGAAGATATTCCCATCATAGTTGGAAACTACTTGATTCCAACATACTTTGTGGTGCTGAGGTATGCGGTTGAACCTGATGATCCTTTGCTGCTTGGTAGATCCTTCTTAGCTACTTCTGGAGCAGTGATTGATGTGAGATGTGGTCTGATTGATCTACACCTGGGAGATAAGCCTTTGCAGTTTAAGATGGATAAGCTGCAGAAATCCACCATTGATGGACAGAGCTTCAGTGTTGAAGTGGAGCCTGAGATTCAGATTGGAGTAGAGAAGATGGCAGTTCATCCTGAACCTGCTCTAACATCTTCAAAGCCTGCAACTGATCATAAGCAGAAAGCTCCAGACATCCCATCTCCACCAAAGCAAAGGTATGATTCCTCTAGACTTAAACCTCCTAATCCATCAGCTGTGAATGCAGGAAAACACAGTATCCCACCAACGCTCCACTCCCACCCTGGCTCCACTCGCTCATTCCTTGGGAGATCTCATGATCCGACTGCTTACACACCACCTTGGATGAAGAGACATTCACAGAGGCACTCCAAGCCTCTGCTGAAACCACCATAAGTTCGTTCTCCTTCCCACAGTCAAGCTAATGACTTAAAACAAGCGCTGAGTGGGAGGCAACCCACTAGTAGGTCTGTTTTTACTTTATTTTTCGTTTTGATTTTGTGTGCTTTGATTTTCTTCTTTTGGTATGTTCAAGGCGTGAGAACAAGTCAAAATCGCCCTGCATCGATCGACACGGTCCTGAGTGTCGATCGACGCAGAGGTCTCATACGGTTTACTTTTACCGTAACAATTGCGGTTTATGCAGCGGTTCATTCCAAACCGCGAGCAAATTTGCTTTGTGTCGATCGATGCTGTCCTGAGCATCGATTGACACAAGCCGATGACAGGTAAGTATTCTGACCTTTTCATAACTTGTTCATTTTGATTCATGTTCTCACCGAGCCCAAGCTTCTATAACACTGCAAACAGTGTTGTTTAAGTGTGGGGGAGGTAGCTATTGACGCACCATTTTCTGTTTTCTTAGAGTCAGTCCAATCTATTTTATTGAGTCAATTTGAATAGGAAACAAGGACTTTTTGAGGAGATCACCACACTTTTAGGAACCTAAGTAACCATTGGATGAGTTTGCAGATGATATATGACTATTAGAAAACCCCACACAGATCAGCCTAATGAGGACACCCAAATCACTTCAGGTATTCAGAGAATCCACTACTGACTTCGCACTTAACTTGACTTAATTTTTCTCACCTAGGGGCTTGGTATACTTTGAATCGGATTCCTCTGTTAGTCATGAAGCAGCTTGTAAACTTGTTCAAGTATGGTTCCCTTCTCCCCTTAAAGTAAAAAAAAAAAAAGAGATAAACTGCGGATAAGCTAGTAGCTTCGAAGTGGTCGCGGGAGTCGTAGAGACCCCTATTACCTCCTGTGCATCCATGGAAACATGTCCAAAGTAAAATCACGAATAAAAAGGGAAGAGCACTGATAGAAAATGATACCCAGTGGGGAAAATCAGTGCTAAGGAAGGAAAAGGAGAAGAAATTAACCATAAAATGATAGTTGAGTGGTCAGGTGCTAACAGAGTAAGAGTCTATGTGTTCTTTGATCGATACCCCCTAGGTGAGGCCGCACTTATTAGCTTACAGAAGTCAGTATGGTGAATTTGAATGCTCTGAATGTGATTGTCGAGTTTACTTGGGATAATTGCTAAGTGTGGGGGAAGTACATGTTGGTCTTAATGTCTTGAGGTTCGTTTTCATGTGGTTTACTAAGGGGAATCTGAGTGTGGTGCTCCTACGATGAAACGAGTTTCTGAAGTTTTCAAACTTCTTCTCTTGATCTTTGTTTTCTGTTTGCTTGAGGGCAAGCAAAGATTAAGTGTGGGGGAGTTGATATATCATGGTTTTTAGGGTTTTTGACCATGGTATATGTCTTTGTTATCGAGTCTTTTAGTGTGTTTTGGAGTCCTTTTAGGTGTTTTACAGGTCTAGGTACGTTTGGAGCATATTTGGACATTATGGCGCATTCTGGACCTATTTTGAGCATTTGTGCGAGAAGAAGAAGTCAGTGACGATTTTAAATGTCTGTGTCGATCGACACCCATTCACCATCGATCGACACAGATCGTGGACAGACATATCTCGACGAGTTAATGAAGACTTTGGATAATTGCAGCTTGGCCCAGAAGTTTCTCATAATTACAAAAAAGCCCAAAACGTGTTTAGTTATTATATTAAGGGTTTTAAGCCATTGTTTAGGCGAAGTTTTATTCTATTAGAGTTTGAGAGATTTCGGGGCTGGTCTTGTACTCGACAGAAAAGAGATTTCGAACCCCTGTTTCTTTACTTCTTTTATGTTATTTGATTTTCTATTCATCATGTTTATTGTTATGATTGCCATGTCTAAGTAGTTTACCAGTTAGCTTTAGGGATTCTCATTAAGGATTTCATGGAATTATAGGTTAATAAATCTGTAAGGGATTCATACCTTCTAGTTCTTCATCTAGGATTGTTCATAATGCTTAATCTGAATTAGCTACTTAGATTATTGATGTAAAGTTGATTTCCGCAATGACAGTTGGCTAATTAACTAGAAAGAACCTAGATGAGCAATTTGACTATTCGCAAAGAAATTTGGCTTAGGAGAATTGTGAACGAAAGAACTTGAGATTAATGCATGGTTAGGATCTCTAGAAATCGCAACGAAAGTTGGTTTGCTAGGGTGATAGACATAGATAATACTCGCAACGAAAGTTGGTTTCTTATAATTCTGTGATTCTAGTTCTTGAACAGTTCTTAATTAGATCCCGATTGATTGGTTGTCCTATATTCATGATTTCCTGAGAACTCCCTTAACTCGACGCTTTGCTTGATTGATACACACCGTTTTCTTTACTTTCTACATTGTTTACTGCTTTCTTACTGCTGCTGCTTAGCTTAATTCGAACCTCTCTAGTCTATCGTAAGATTCTTGATTCTCTGTGGATTCGACCCCTATATACTACTAGTCACGTCTGTGCACTTGCAGTGTAGCTCTAGGGATTAAAACTCGAGCATATCAGTGATTATTCACGGATTAAAGCTATCTGCAAAAATGTTCAGACTGCGTCGATCGTTGCAACCACTCTGTAACCATGCATCGATCGTTTTGCCCCTGTGTTGATCGTCTACGAGACAGGTAAGAAATACAGAACATAGTACATTCAGTCCATTTTTCATCTTTTATCGATCCTAATCTTCGATTCCACTGGGGACAGTGTGTTTCAAGCGTGGGGGAGGTGGTATTGACATAATCTTTTTATTTTCTTAGAGTCAGTTGAGTCTGTTTTATAGAGTCAAAACAGTTTAGTAGGAAACTATGACTTTTTGAGGAGATCACTACATTTGCAGGAACCTAAGTGACCATTGGATGAGCTTGCAGATGATCTCTGACTATTAGAAAACCCAACGCAGATCAACCTAGTGAGGACATCCATATCACTTCAGGTATTCAGAGAATCCATTACTGACTTCACCCTTAACTTGACTTAATTTTTCTCACCTAGGGGCTTGGTATACTTTGAGTCGGATTCCTCTGTTAGTTCTGACACAGCTTGTAAACTTGTCTAAGTATGGTTCCCTTCTCCCCTTGCTTTAAGTAAAAAAAAATAGAGATAAACTGCGGATAAGCTAGTAGCTTCGAAGTGATCACGGGAGTGGTAGAGACCCCTATTACCTCCTGTGCATTCATGGAATGTGTCCAAAGTGCATCCCAATGCGGGAAGAGTACTGATAAAAATAATGATACCCAAATAGGAAAATCAGTTGCTAAGGAAGGAAAAGGAGAAGAAAGAAACCATAAAATGATAGTATGGTGGTTAGGTGCTAACAGAGTAAGAGTCCATGTGTTCTTTGATCGATACTCCATAGGTGAGACTGCACTTATTAGATTATAGAAGTCAGTATGGTGAATTTGAATGTTCTGAATGTGATTGTGGAGTTTACTTAGGACAATTGCTAAGTGTGGGGGAAGTATATGTTGGTCTTAATGTTTGTAGGTGCAATTTTCATGTGTTATTACTAAGGGAAATCTGAGTGTGGTACTTCTACGATGAAACGATTTTCTGAAGTTTTCAAATTTCTTCACCTCATCTTGGTTTTCTGTTTTGTTTGAGGGCAAGCAAAGGGTAAGTGTGTGAGAGTTGATATATCATGGTTTTTTACCTGTTTTAAGCCATGATATAAGTATATATTAGAGTCTTTTGTAGTGTCTTTCGAGTCTTTCGGGTGTTTATTAGGATTACCCACGTTTAGAGGATTTTGGAAGATTTTGGAGTTTTTTGGGCAAAGATTGGAGCTAAAGCCGTGATGAGGAGATTAGAGTGTCTGAACAACCAGAGCGTCGACCGATGCACCCTTGCATCGATCGATACAGTTCTTGAATCCACAATTCGCAGCGTTTAATGAAGATTTTGAAGAATTGCAGTTATGGCCCAGAAGTTACAGTATTTACAAAAGAGACCCAAGACGTGTTATACAATTTATATTAGGTTTTGGTGTTTTATTCTAGATACACTTTTCATACGTTTAGCTAGAGAGAGAGTTTTGGAGCTTTGGGGCTGATATGTTCCTTGTACTGCTTTTTGGAGAAGATTTTGAACCCCTTTTCATTCTCTACTCTTTCTTTAATGCAATCTATTCATATTATGTTGTTTGCTTCATTCAATATGTCTGAGTAGATTCATTGTTAGGTTTAGAGATTCTTATAGGGTTTTCATGACTTGTTAGATTGAATTAATCAATTAAGGATTCATAACTTGTTAGTTCTTCAACTTGAATTGCACTTAAAGCTAGTTTTTAACATGGACAATTAGAATATATATATAGGGTTTATAGATTGACACGAAAGTGTAATTTAGAATCTGATCCATTTAGGTTGAGCAAATTAGTTATCTGCAAAGAAATTTGGTTTAAATTATTTGTGAAATAATCGAACATGCACTTAATGCTAGTTTAATTTGTTAGGAATTGCAAAGAAATTTGGATTTCTAGGGTTTAGACTTAGTAAATTCTCGCAGCGAAAGTTGGTTAGTTTTACATCTGTGTTTGAGTTATAGAACGGTTCTTAATTCGATCATGACTAATATTTGATCTGCATGACATGATTTCCTGAGAACACCTTTGACCTAACGCTTTTAGTACTTGAAAAAAAAACAATCTGCTAATCTATTTACTGCTTTTTATTTTCTACTTATTGATTAATTTCACTTAGCTATTCTTGACACTCTATAGTTTATCGTAAGATTCTTGAGTCTCTGTGGTTCGACTTATATATACTACATTTGCTTGTGCACTTGCAGTGTAATTTAGGGAATTAAACTCTAAGCATATCACTAGATCCCACTCAAATGGGAGAGCCAAATATACTAGTAGAGGTAAAAACTCGACACCCTTTCCACAAAGAGTTGCGTTGAAGCAAAAAGTGGGAAAATCACCACGGTAGATGTGATCTACTCGTGGTTGCCATCAAAGTGTAGTAAGTTTGGCCAATTAGGCCATAAGGAAACGTGATGTCTAAGGATAGGAACAAAAAAAGATAGGTTGTTGCTCCTACTCATTCCTTTTCGAATGATTCTACCAATGCTCATGTCATATCCAATAATGTGAGTACAATTTCAGGTTCACCTCCTGTTGCAGAAGCGGACATGATGATAAAAAAATACGAACAAGGTGTAATCTATGTTGCAGATCCATATGCATCACCAATAACTGTCACAAACCTAATATATATTTGATTTGGTGGCTTTCCCAAATTCGGGTTTGGGGGATGTAATTTACAAGGAAGTTGCTGTAGTACCTGAAACTTGTCGAGTTTTAACTGACTGCCTTGATGTACAAGCTGGAGAAAACATAGTTGAATCTTCAAACCATGTATCAACTCGAAATGATTTTGTAGCTACAACCTCGCAAAAGGTTGTCTGCTCTTTCAAAATGACTGATATTGTTATTATTGATGCTCAACATTATATCCAATCTATTTTCGATTCTGGTAAAATAGATAACTCAGGAAAAGAAGCTACATGTTTTATGTCAGGGAGTGAAACTATTGTTAAAGTCTTGAAAGGTAAATGCTCTTTTGCAAATCAGTTTGCTGATCTGAATTGGGGTGGTTCATATAGGAAAAAGACAGAGGATTCAGATGATGATATCATCACGGATCTAACTACACCATTTACCGGTAAACTACGTAATAGACCGGTTAAGCCTTCCACAAAAGTAACAGAGATGGCAGCTACTTTACATTCAACTAGAGGAAGAGGAAATTCGTGGATGTGGTCGACGTGTTGGACATGGGGGACAAGCTAAGCCAACTATGTCAAGTGTGGTTACAAACTAAACTTTTCCGTGTCTCGTTTTTTCTAATAAGCAAATTTTTGTTTTTTGTTGTCTTAACAGCATTTAACATAATCTTTTAAACTGTATGACTATAAGTCATACCAATTTGTAATCGTTGGTTTATTATATAAATATATATTAAAAAATAAGAGAAGGACCAGAAGGTGTATTATTTAAACTTGTGTCGCGTGTGGGAGTCACTACCCAAGGAGGAGGATAAGTGGAGGTGGGGGCACAGACTAGTGTGTTCGTGACGTCCATGTCCCTCAATGGGCAGATCAATTTTTCTGTCGCTCCTTTAAAGTTTTTTTTTTCTTTTTATCGTCTATATTTATATGAAGGCCCAATGGACAAGATATAGAGTTTAAAGGAGGAGGATTATTAATGGGCTTTACGCAGGCCCGATAACAGAAACCCTAGAAATTTTGTGGATCGACACATATGATGACGTGTCATCGTAGCGGCTATGCGTTACAATCCAAGAAACTCGAGATATGCAGATCGCCAACCTTGACTCCGGGCACCGTTTCGTTGTTGTCACCGCTTCTTCTTCATCGCTCTGCCAGCTGAACCCAGAAAAGCCACCAGAGCCACCACATCTTAAGGAAAAGCATGCCAATCTACACCGCTTACACTGATTGAATCGCTTCATCGTTGCTGATTTAAACTAGAAATCTCATAACCAAGAAGAGCGTCGTCGGATCCGTACAACTCGTTCGGGCATCGAACACACCAACTAAAAACGTCCAGCGAAAAAGCGTGGAGAAAGACAGAGATCGTCGGTAGGTAGAGGGGAAGACCCACCGTGTTTCTAAGACTGGACGATTCCAAACGGAATCGGAGAAGTTCAGTTAACACCACAAGCAAAAGGTCCGAGTAAGATCTCAGAAGCAACAGGCGGACTAACTCTCAAAGTATCTTACAAAAAAAAAAAAGATCGCCGCGGACACGAAAAGAAAGTTAGACCAAAAATAACCAAACCGTCGGGGGGCAAGATGCCACCGCCGGCGACCGGAACTGAAACTTCATGAGTGTGTGCTTAGAAAGAGGTGAAAACGTTTAGTGAGATAGCGTTTATCTTTAACTAGAACCTTTTAAGTTTAAAATCCTGCGCATTTAAACAATTAAATTATCATTACGTTTCTGTATCACAAAATAATAGTTAGACAGGATGGGGAAACTCAACTACTAAAAGAAAAGCTATTTTAATTACTTATTTGATTAATCATCTCCTAACCATATTCGTCCAAAATGTATTGGTATGATTGCATCTATTTACAACTTCATTAAGTGGTCAAATCCAACTAATAATCATGTCTCACCTCAAATGCAGTAGCTTTCAAGAGGTAATATAAAAATCCCAAGGCAACACGCATAAATGATAAACCCAAAAGAACTCGAATCTAATCTAGCTTTCAAGAGTGTGGTGGTGTGTAGATTTTTTGTTGTTGTTGTAAAAACTATTGGCAAAATATAATATATAAATCCCAAAGCAACACGCATAAATGATAATCCCCAAAGAACTTGAATCTAATCTAGAATTAGAAAAGTCGAACCACATGATCAGTTGTGGAGAATATATTATATGACTCTTTTTCTTTCTTTCTGAGAACCCGATTATTTGTTTGCATTTGTGTTAACAATTCATCTCTATGTATGTCTTTTAGTTTATAAAATGTATTTTATGAAAATTAAAAATGTTTGCTATTTCAAAAATATGATATTTTTTTTTTTATCTATATATATATCTCCTGTAAAAATTAAAATATTTAAAATAATCAAGTTTTAAACGTGAGCGTCTCTTAGAAATTGTCACTAACTCTCGAATAAACAAAAAACAAATTTCAATTAAAATAACAAATTAAGAAAATATTTTTTTTTGAAGACTGATTTTGTATACATCAACCAAGAGAGACACATAGGTGAATAGGTCTATCCTAAATTTATCATCCTATACGAGGGAAGACCGACCAATCCAACATAAACGGATAGACCATGCAGCAAAATTATCGGAAGTTTCACAAGATTAAGACGGAAAAGCTCTACAATCACTTGAGTACAACCACTCAACTCTTAGGAATGGGTCTTTGTTACACGCGGAGGAAAAGAATGAAGAAGGATAAATCAAAAGAAGAACAGACTCAATGGACTTGAACCGAATGGACCAACAAAAGAAGAAAGGAAAAGACCCAATTAACAAGCCCAATATCAAAAAAATTCAACATGTGTATCGGGAACAATCACCTTTCCTTCACTACAAGAAAACAACATTTTTGCTACTGCATTTTTGGTCGCAGAATAGTCGTTAAACGTGGTTTTACGACTAAATTACTACTAAATATGGTAGTTGTATATTCATAGTCGCTAAATTGCATATTCCTAAAAATAGTCGGCGAGTTATGAGTACTTTTACGACTAACAATGGTAGTCGTATCTTAGACGTAGCGTAATCGCAATATATAGCGACTAAGTTCTGACTACACGGCGACAACTGTGCGACTAAAGAGGGTGTTAAGATGCAGTGGGAGAAATGTAGTCAGCAAATAGTTGCTCAACTAGGTGACCAATGAGCGACTGGTGTGTGACTGTATAATATAGTCACCAAGTAGTCGGAACAATTGGCCACTATGTATCGACTGTATAACGACTACCCAGTGACGAATCGGAACTCTCAAATACAATTATGGTACTGATTCGGCCAGTACTTGTCGACTATTACGTGACTGTCTAACAAAGTCACAACGTAGTCGTAATATAAGGTGACTATTTGGAGACTGTTTGTTGACTAAGCTACTGATGATCTGCCGACTAATAGGAACATCAAGATATGATTACGGTCAACATTTTGCTATGAATTAATGACTATTGTATGACTAATTTAACGACTATGTATCATCTAATCGGAACATCCAGATTCGATTATAGTAATGATAGTGTCACTACATGCCGACTATTGTCTGACGGTCTTATATAGTCACAACTTAGTCGTAATATATGTGAATATTTGGGGAGGGTTTAATGACTAATTAACGATCATTTAGAGACTATTCCGAAATTCAAAATACGTTGATGGAAAATATTTTGCGACTACTTTGTGTGTGTAGTGCGAATAATTGACTTTTCTTCGTAAAACTAAAAATTTGGATTAATTCAATTTACTATTTGGTAAATTGGTGATACCGTTATTTGAATGGTACAAGAAATGTAAAGTACATTTGCTTCAAAAATAACATTGATAACTTATAATACTTATGTGCAGCATATAGACAAACGATCTACATATGCAAACTCCAGCATTAAGGAGTCACTGCAAGAAAACAATGCCAAAACCGACGGATTTTCCGATAGAAAATTTCCCGTCGGAAATTCAGCCAGATTCCGACAGCTTCCTGACGTAGAATCGACGGTTTATGAGTTGTCGGATTACCGTCGGTAAATTCCGACGGAAACACAATCTGTCGGAATATTTCCGACAGATTCCCGACAGGATGTATATTCCGTCGATAATCCGTCGGTAGGCCATCGGTTAATAAAAAAACTGGTAGAAGGGCGGTCTCGAACACGAGACCTTTGCACAGTCATACCTTATTCCCGAACCACTGTGATACGGTGAGTTCTTCGTTTATTTAATTCAAAATTAATAGTATATTCTGTTGTTCGTATATAACATTTAAAAAAAAAAACAATTTTATTTATAAATTTATTGTTAATTTAAATAAAAATTACAATAAATTTTCAATTGTTATTATTTTGTGTTTGGTTCCCGAACCAATTCCCGTCGTTCGTCTCCCTCCATTGGTTGACCATGATGTTCCACTCTCCCGCCGGAATCCAAGCCGGTCTTCCTTCACCCCGTTGCCACCGGAGCTTCATCCGCCGCATCTTTGTTTGGAAAACTTTCCTTGCGGCCCGGTGAAACTCCCGCCAAACAATAAAAAGATTATCCGGAGAGAATGTAAAAAATTCCTAAAATTAATAAAAAATTTGGGTTAAATAAAATTTCAAATTAAAATATAAGTATATAAACATAAATATATAACTTACCAGAAAATCAATAAACCATGAAGTTTTCAGGGTAGGCAGGACGTTGTAGTACGTCAGGTATCTTCCAGACCAGCGATTCTGGATGATGTCGCTGATCACGGAGGGAATGACTGCATTGGATCCAAACCAAACCACCTGATGTGGTGGACGTGTTGGGTCGAGGTTTGGCAATGCCTCCCGACCTGGTTCCGCGATCATTTGCAGAATCGTCGTACGGGCTTCGGCAGAAAGAAAAACGTAATTCATTTTTTTCTTCTGTTTTGTTTTGCCTTTTTGCTGATGCCAAAAAGGAAGAAACTCGGTGGATATATAAAGAAAAATTACCGACGGCCAAACCGTCGGAAATCCGTCGGATTTCGGATTTATTTCCGAAGGGATAATTACCGACTCGATGCCTCGGTAAGAGAAGAGAGTTAATTCTCTTTTTTGACCGTTTACCAAATTTCCGACAGATTATCGACGGATAATACAATCCGTCGGTTTGCCGTCGGAATCCGTACCGTCGGTATTCTGTCGGAAATCATGAATAAGACCGTTGGGCCGACATAACCGTTGTATTGCACTGTTGGGCTGACATATTTTCCGAGGGAAAACCGACGGTAACGGCTAGTCCGTCGGTTTTCCGTCGGTTAATTTTCAATATAATCAAGCATCTCTTCCTTCTTCTCTTCACCGTGCTCTCTCACTCTCTCTCTCTCTTGTTCTCTCACTTTCTTCGGAGATCAAAATGACTTCTTCTAATTATTTCAGATCGTGGATGGACGGACCGAGGGTAGATGAGACGACAGATTTAGTGTATAAACCATATGCACTCGGTATTGTGGAATTCATGACGATGGCTTGCAATCAACCTCATACGCAGAAAACCGGTAAGATGAAATGCCCATGTAGTCAGTGTCGAAATGTTAGAAATCCTACAATTGGCGAAGTATGGCATCACCTTTACTCAGTTGGGTTTATGGCTGGTTATAAGATTTGGTATCTTCACGGGGAAACATTTGATGGCGCAAGTAGTAGTAGAGATCATTTTGGTAGTGCTAGTACGCGGGAACCTATTGGTAGTACTAGCGAACATCATAATATCGTGGATGAAGATGTTGGTGTAGCAACTGTTCAGATGGTTAATGATGCATTTAGAGAAAATATACAGGAAGTAGGTGAATATCAAATCCCTAGGGCAGAGGAGGAACCTAATGTAGAATCTAGGAGATTTTTTGATATGTTAGATGCAGCGAAGCGTCCGCTTTATGCTGGTTGCAAAGACGGACATTCGCCATTATCATCTGCAACCAGACTAATGGGAATAAAGACGGACTATAATCTGGCGGAGCAATGTGTGGATGCTTTTTGCGAATACCTGAAAGATGTTCTTCCTGAAGATAATCTTGCGCCAGGTTCATACAACGAGGTTGAGAAACTGGTTAAAGGGCTTGGTTTACCGTATCTGATGATAGATGTCTGCATCGATAATTGTATGATATATTGGCGAGAAGATGAATACCGTTTGGAATGTAAGTTCTGTAAGAAGCCGCGTTATGAGGATACAAGGGGAAGAGCTAAGGTTCCTTATAAGAGAATGTGGTATATGCCGTTAACCGATAGGCTGAGGCGCTTATACCAATCGGAGCGAACTGCAGGGGAAATGAGATGGCATGCTGAGCATAGAAGAGGACCAGAAATTGCGCATCCGTCTGAAGCTGAAGCGTGGCGACATTTTCAGAGTGTATATCCAGATTTTGCATACGAGCCACGTAATGTGTACCTCGGATTATGCACAGATGGTTTTAACCCGTTCGGAAGGCATGGGAGACCTTATTCGTTGTGGCCAGTTATTTTAACTCCGTATAACCTACCGCCATCTATGTGTATGCGCCGAGAGTTTCTTTTCCTCTCCGTACTTGTTCCCGGTCCAGAGCATCCTAGAAGATCACTTGATGTATTCTTGCAGCCATTGATACACGAGCTGCAAATGTTATGGCTGCCCGGTATTGTAGCATATGATGTCTCATGTAAGGAAAATTTTTTGATGAGGGCTGCATTAATGTGGACCATTAGCGACTTTCCAGCTTACGGTATGTTATCAGGATGGACTACGCATGGAAGGTTAGCATGTCCGTATTGTCAGGAAAAGACCGATGCATTTCAGCTTAAAAACGGACGCAAATCGTCTTGGTTTGACTGTCATAGGAGATTTCTACCGCATGATCATCCATACCGGAAAAACACTAAACTTTTTACGAAGAAGAAGAAAGTGTTTGATGATCCTATTCTGCAAGACAGTGGGTCGTCTACTTTGGTTTTCTTAGAGGGTTTTGGTGCATTGAGAACTCGTGAATGTGGTGGTAATGGTCATGAGAATGTATATGGAGCTGGTGTAGTCCATAACTGGCACAAGCTGAGCATCTTCTGGGATTTACCGTATTGGAAGGACCAGCTACTAAGGCATAATCTTGATGTGATGCACATTGAGAAAAATTTCTTTGATAACATCATGAACACCGTTCTGAACGTCCAAGGAAAGACGAAAGATAATGTTAAGTCTAGGCTTGATTTGCCTGAAATTTGTCACCGGCCTGAACTTCATCTTCAAAAGAACGGTAAACCTCCAATTCCAGCGTATTGGGTGGATCAGAAATCAAAGGAAGAGTTCTTCGAGTGGATTACGCGCCGCGTACGATTCCCTGACGGTTACGCTTCAAATTTGCGTAATTGTGTTGACACTGAGGGGGACAAATTTGTCGGGATGAAGAGTCATGATTGTCATGTGGTGATGCAACGACTACTGCCATTTGCGTTTGCTCATCTCCTCCCCAAAGATGTTCACAAAGCAATTGCCGCGGTAGGTTCCTTTTTCAGGGACATAAGCACGAGGTCCCTAACGGCTGACGGCATTCGAACTTTGGAGGATAACATTCCTAAAATCCTTTGCAATCTTGAGAAGATATTCCCACCGTCGTTTTTTGATGTTATGGAGCATTTACCCATTCACCTACCCGGAGAAGCTCGACTAGGTGGTCCGGTACAATATCGGTGGATGTATCCCTTCGAACGCTATATGTTCCACCTTAAGAAAAAGGTTAAGAACCCAGCTAAAGTTGAGGGTTCAGTTGCTGCTCAGTACCACAATGAGGAAGCGGCGACATTTGCCGGTTATTATTTCCCTTCACAAGTACGCACAAATAGTCGGCGCCCGGCAAGAAACGATGACAGAGGTGAAAGACCATTTTATCCTTCATCGGTTCCCAGTATTTTTCAACAAGTTGGGCGGTTAAGCGGTAAAGAAATAAAGCGACAATTAACGACCCAAGAACACGCCCACCTTCAAAAATATATTCTAAACAACTGCGAGGAAGTATTTGAGTACGAAAGGTATGTGTAGTTTACTTCGTTTACATCATCGCATTAAAACTTCATAATCACTTGCATTTTTTTACCCCTGGGTTGATTTTTGTAGGTTATACATGGAGTCACTCCAACATCGGCATCCAGAGTTAAACGAGAATGACCGTGAAGAGTGGAAAGACACATACTTCTGCGCTTGGTTGAAGTTTTATGTGAGTTTTGCATTTTCAATTAACCTCAAAGACAATAGATTTGGTCATTTACAAAAACGTTTTACATGCTATTTTTTAGGTGGAAGCAGAAGTCAAATGTGGGCGCAAACCGGCAGATTGGTTAGTAGACATAGTCAACGGTCTCCACTACAACACAAAGTCTTATCCGCGATATTGCACGAGGGGATATGCCTTTAAAGTGTACAAAGAAGGGTCCTTTAGAACGACGACCGAACACGGAGTCTCATCTACATCCGGCGAAGTTGTGTACTACGGTGTGCTCAAAGAAATACTTGAAGTCAAATACATCGGAAAGCTAGGCATGAGATGCGTGGTTTTTTTGTGCGATTGGTACAACCCTATTATCGGGAGAGGTGTATCAATAGATGAGTTTGGCGTAACGTCTATACATTCGAATAGGAAGCTTCAAAAATTCGACCCCTTCATTATTGCATCTCAAGCAGACCAGGTAAATAAACACGAATGTTTTGGCCTAGTTTTATTTTTCCATCATCGATATAACGTGATTATATAGAGCATCGTATGCTAATTTCTCCTACCTAATATAGGTTAGTTACATCCCATATCCTCGAGTAACATACAAGAACGATCCATGGGTTACAGTTACCAAAATTTATCCGCGAGGAAGAGTTCAAGGAGTCGAAGAACAAGAACCACTTCAAGCAAGGCAAAGTGATAACATAGCTCCCGTTGAGGAATCTCTTGAAGTTAATCTCATCGTTGATTTTACTCATTTTGGGAACATTGTTCTCCATTCGGATTCCGAAGAAGAGAGGGGGGAATTCGACGAAGACACAGATTCTATTTCAACGGACTACGATTCAGAAGATGTTGCGGATTAATATTGTTGTAATAAGATTTTGTAAAATGGAACTTAAATTTTTTTTAGTTGAAGTCAATGTGTTGGCCATTTTTAATCTTTACTTTAATAATTAGGGAAGTACTTATAAAACATTTTGTTTTTTTGCAGTAGTTAAGATCTTCTCTATAATATTAGAACGTTACAAAAAAACGCTAAGTTGGCAGACAGCCGAATTGGTTCTAACTATCCTTGTATCACTACCTGAGCGTGGGTTCGAATCCACGCGGTGGGAAATTTTAGACCTTTTTTAATTACCGACGGATTTCCGATGGATAGCCTATTTCCGTCATAATTCTGTCGGAAATTTCTGACAGAAAACCGACAGAAAAATATTTAGGGTTTAGGGTTTCAGACCCTAAAACATCAAATTAATAGAGCTCTCTTCGACTAAAGTTTATTGTCTCTATAAACATTGAAAGACTTCTTCCCCGGAAAACTAACATTATGCGTCATAACAAGAATATGAAATGCATCGGACGAAATAACTTCTTAACGTACATTGCCGTTTATAGAAAGATTCAACCGTTCTTATCACCGATTTAGATAATATCTATACATTATTGCATAAGTCAGTTTATCCTAAATGTGATGAATACTACATCTAATTTTAGTATAAGTGTTCAATACTCTACAAACCCTAACCCCTAAACAAACCCTAAACATAATCTGTCGGAAATCCGTCGGAAATTTCCGACGGATTTCCGATGGAAATTATATATACTGTCGGAAATCCGTCGGAAATCAGTCAAAGGCTGCAATAACGCAGGCCTGTTAAACCCGAATCTTTCCTGGACGTTTCATTGCAACGTCTCGTCATTTATTAAATTAATTAATTTCCGACGGAAGCCGTCGGAAAATCCGTCGAAAAATTTTGCAGAAGTATGCGCTCAATGTTTCAATTTACTCCACACCGTACAACTTCACCAACGCTCAAATGGATTTTGTTTATATGTCTCCTGAGAACCGCGATTCTTATATGCGGGAAATCCGTAAACGTGGTCGGGGGCATCTTCCTGTTCTTAACCCCTCAAGAGAAAACCGTTCTCTTTGGTTTGGATACCATGCAAGCATTTTGGGCGCCATCAGTGGAATCATCGAGAATCATTGGTCGGGGAGCAACGTCGTGTATTACACAATCCCTGACGACCTTAAAGCCGCATGGTTCAAACATTTTCTGGTAACTAATTATTCTTCTTATTGAATTTTTGTGAAGTCATTACTGATTTTTTATTATTTAATTTACGTACCATAACAGGATCACTACAATTTCACTCCTGAAATCCTGTTAAACGTCTGGAGGGAATTCCATAAGACCGCAAGACGTGTTTTCCAGACAAAAATGCGCCGTTTGAAGTCACTTGCGGAAAATGGCGGAGAAAAACCGGAGTGGATCCCTGCAAGGTCATGGAACCGTATGAGCCGCAAGTGGAGACAAACTGACGCAGAGAATTGGTTCGAGAACCAATTTCCGAATTATAATAACCGGACTATCTAAGTGTAACCCTTTAATTAAAACAATAATGCTTGAAACTGAAATGTACTGCGTTGTTTTTAATAATGAATTAATTGAAAGTTCGTTTTCAAAATAGTGCATGTCCTCATATAATTAACGCTGTATGAACATAGCAATTAGTAACATCGGCACACTGGTTAAGGTACAACATAAACATCAAAAGGGCGCAGGTTCGAATCCTGCTAGCGCATTTTTAATAACCGACGGATTTCCGACGGTATTTATGTGTCCGTCGTAAATCCGTCGGAATATAAATTTTTACAAATTTTTTCGTTTTTGCGCCCAATCATTTTCATTTAACCGCCAAATGATTGGACTGACTCGGAACCGACGGATTTCCGACAGAAATTTAATTGCCGTCGGAAATCCGTCGGTTTATAAAGAGATAATATCGATTAAACTTCTTCTTCCTCATTTTCTCTGCGATTTCTCTCTCTCTCTCCACCGCGAATCTCCGACTTCTCTCTGCTTTTTCTCGACGATTCCGGCCACCGACTTGCAATCCCCACCGCCCAACGCTATATAAACATGTAAGTTCCATTTCTAACCGATCAAAAATGGAAATTACATGATTTTTAGGATGTTAGAAGTTTCGATTTAGGATGCATGTAGTGATTAATGTGTGTTAGATCTTAGATTATGGTCTGTGTACTTAGATTTGTAGAATTGTTGTGGTTTACAACTCCTTAATTTCATGTACAAGTAATGAATTTTTTTTTTTGTATAAATTTGTTCATAAAATTTTTTTTTTTGGTTTGTCATAATATTAAAAACGTTTTTTAAATTATTTGAAAACGTTTTTATTTTTGGTAGGTTTTTTTTATAAATTATATAACGTTTTTTAATTTTTATAGATTTGATCCTAATTATGAAAAATGTTTTTCAAATTTTAGATATGTTAAGCATATATTTTAAAAACTTTTTATGATTTTTAAGATAAGAATTGTAATTATGGAAATTTTTTTTAGGGTTTTTAAAAATATTGCAGATTATTAAACATTTAATATATATATTTTTTAAATTTTTAAACAATATATAAGTATTTTTAACTAATTTTGAAAACTTTTTAGTTTCTTTAAAATGATCTATTAGTTTTTTTAATTTTTTTGGAAGAAATGAAAACTTTATTTTGTGTATTGTAGGTCGTACGAGGAGTTCGAGGCTTTTTTGAGCCAGACCGATGGGTTGTTGCCGGGGAGCACTTCTCAGACTCCTGTGGCGACCACATCGCATCCTCCACCTCAGACTGCTCCGACGAGATTGCCACCGCACCGCCGCTCTCGGTCGACTCAGGTTAGACCGACGCAGTCCGGGCCACAGCAGTCTACCCATGCTGGCAGCGACTCTATGTCCAACGTCCAAGCAACCCCGGACGACGATGCGCCAGCGACGATTGCACCGGAGATAGAGTTGCTGGTGGAACAGCCAGGGCGGGAGACGTTGAAACGGCTCCATCCGGATCCGTTTAACAACCCCGGGACGACTTGGTCAGTATTTTTTAACTTTAATAATTAAATTTTTTTCTTTTTAATATTATGTAAACCGTTTGTATAATTGACCAATTTTTTATTCACTATTACAGGTTCACTATCACGTCCTCCAAGATCACCAAGTCTATTTTAGCAATGATGTGTAGCATGCTCCGTCATCCGTACCCGCAGTACGCGAAAATGCCAAGGTCCGAGCAGCATAACTGGTTCCGGGCATTTGCGGTACGTACACTTATATTCAGTTTATATCAAAGTTTTATTTTTTTAATCCATGCTAACGTTAATCTTTTTTTTTTAAAGCAAGAATACACTTGGGACAGGCACCGTACGTCCCAAGTGGAGAAGGCTTTCCACAAGAAGGCACGGTCCCATTACACTCATGTCATCAACGAGTGGAAGCAGAAGTGGGTCCTGAAGGAAGATCCGAAGGGAGTCAACCCATCGCTGATTGAAGGGTTGAGCCACCACTGGATCAAGCCCACTACTGCAGCAGATTCGGCGATGCATTCCCAGAACCGCAAGAGCGAGAGGGGCGGTATGGGACAGGCGACTCATAACGCGGGAGCTAAGAGCACCGCACAACGAAAAATTGAATTTGTAAGTATTGCTTTATTCAATAGTGTTATTTATTGGATTTGACTAACCGTTTTTATAATGTGCAGAAAGAAAAAACATGGAAGGATCCAAATTTTCTTGAACTTACCCAGGAGGTCCACACGAACAAGTTCACCGGTCAGATCCAGGACCCGCTCGCTCGGAGAATCGTCGAATCAGCAAAGAGGCGGGTTGACGAGGTCCAGACTCAGTTATCCGAGGAGGTCGGTTCGACGGAGGGGGTAGTACCGTCACAAAGGATCAACGAGATCTTTCTTGAGGTAAATTCGTTTGTTTACTCAAAATTTAAATAGATGTTTTGTTTATTTTAATTGTTTCACTAATATTTGTTACTATACTTCGCAGGAAACGCAACGCAGGAAGGGCCGTGTTTTCGGTTTAGGAAACATGGGGGGAAGACTCCACTCCGCATTCACGCTTCCGACCTGAGAGCGACGTCTTCGCCGAGGCTCTGCGCGAGAAAGATGCTGAAATTGCAGCTCTCAAGGACACCTTTGAAGCTCGGATACGAGAGGAAAGGGTCGAGAATGAAAGAAAGATGGCGGAGATGCAAGCACGGATCTTGAACTACATCCAGTTTGGCGGACCTCCTCCAGGACAAGAATTGGGCGGGACTGAGCGTGCAGCGGGACCAGGAGCGGGAACGGGAACGGGAGCTTCAGCTACGGGTTCTGTTCAGGGGTTGGGAACGGGATTCGGACCCGGAAACGTTCCGGATCCCAATGTTATGTAAATTTTAAAAACACTTTTATTTTATAAATCTAATACAAAAATTTTAAAATATTTCGTATATAAAATTTTTATAAAAATAATTGATTATAAAATAATATATATAAAATATATATTAAATATATTATTTAAAAAAAATAATATTTTCATATCCGTCGGAAAAAACCGTCGGAAAATATCCGTCGGTAAACCGTCGGTTAAGCCGTCGGTCCTACCTGTCGGAATACTCTCGGTAATCTACCGTCGGTTTACCGTCGGTAAACCGTCGGTTAGCTACCGTCGGTTAGCAACCGTCGGTAAACCGTCGGTTAGAAACCGTCGGTAAACCGTCGGTTAGCAACCGTCGGTTAGAAACCGTCGGTAAACCGTCGGTTAGCAACCGTCGGTAAACCGTCGGTAAATTACCATCGGTTTGACGTCGGTTTTATTCTTATCGGTATATTGTCGGTTCGCCGTCGGTTTTTGTGTTCTCGGTAAGCCGTCGATAATCTATCGGAAAATTGCCTGTCGGAAAACTGTCGGAAAATATTGACGGTTTTCCGACGGATTGTTTTTTCCGACGCCCTGGAACCGACGGATTTGTCCTGTCGGAATACCATCAGAAAATGCCTTTTCCGACGGTATACCGACGATTAAGTCCGTCGGTTCCCGGCTGTTTTCTTGCAGTGAGTTGCCAAAATATATCCCAAAAAATTAACAAGTGCATGAGATAGTGATAAGTAACCTATGAAGCAAATGGTGTTGTAGTTTTATGTTGAGCTTCCTTCAGTTGCTCTTGGTGGGCCACAATCGCTAAAAAGTGTATGGGCTTTTTACGCTTGCCTATTAATAGATTTTTAGACTCCATAAGGATTTACCCGTTCATTCTTCACAGTGGCCTGTGATAATTAAAGACAGTAAGAATAATCCAATTAAATAAAGACCAGGAGATGACTTTATGAACATGGATTGTGAAAAAGGTTACTTTCAGTGCATCTGTTGGGATCTCTCGAGGTCGCGGTCCTTTGCAGTGCTTCTGCAGTCCTTTGGAGTGCTGACCATGTCTTCCATCTGTTGTTGATAGATATTCTCGAAAAAATGTTTAAGAAGAGAGTTATGGATGGTTTGGTCATGTCTCAAATGATACAAAAAAATATCCTCAAAAAAATCTTGTAAACGCTTACAAAATCGAACTTAACAGAACACATAGAGTAGTTAAACAGAGACATCAAACTCAATTGCTTGCTAACTCAAAGATTGACAACCTAGCCATCAAACTCTTACTCATCAAACACTCACACAACAACCAACTTATACAGGGTGTGGAGACCATATTGTAGCTGAAAGAGGATTATAATGGGCGTTTACAACATGTAGAACCAAAAGCAAACCAACAATCAGACACAGAAGCAATCCCGTTTCAAAAGCAAAGCAAAGCAAAAGAACTGTAGACGGTTTAACACACACCCTAACGTCATATCATACATGTACTTGTAGCCTTGTATCAATGGGGGTTTCATGATTGAGAGATTGTAAGAAGAGGGGGGCTGATGTGGCAGCTTGAGAGAGCCCCCCCTTCTCCCATTATATATAGGATTCTTGAAACTCTAAAATTTGAAAAAGTACACATAAAAATTTAAGAAATAGTTTTGGGACTTGAATGTTAAAGCAAAGATGAAATTTTATATTTTGAGGTTTTAAAGTTTCTTTGGTTTGGTTTGGAGAAGATTCTGAAAACATGGCATTATGGTAATATCCCCATATATGTTTCATACCAAATGCAATTACATGGTGCTAAGGAAAGGGAAATATATATGTGTGTTGTTTTGATGTTTAGCGTTGAAGGACATATATATACAAGAAGTAGGATCCGTAGGATATATCCTATAAAGGATTATCCTAGGATATTCTCTAATTACCATAACATGAGAATATATAATCCTACACAATCTATTCTCTGAACATAGCATTGCCGAATTACCACAATCAAACATATACTCACCTACCTTTTGGTTCTGCCAAAATAAAGTAGCGAGATGAAGTGGTTGGTGTGCAATATCGGTTGGGATGAACATTTAATAGTATTTGGTTTTAGAGATTAGGGTATCGGGTTTAGTATTTAGGGTTTAATGTTTGTGTTTAGGGTTTAGGATTTAGTTTAGTATTTGGAGTTTAGGGTATAGGATCATTTGCATTATAGTCCTTGATAATTGACAAAAAAACTATTAATAATTCTAAACCTTCACACAAACACATATAAAAATACATTTAATACTTTATACAACACACAATATTACAATATTATATAATATAAATTACATATATAATTAAAAACACACATAAACACGAATTTTATAACATTAAATATAAAATATCAATTTACTTGAATCATTATTTTCATAATGTTCCCATATATGCTCAATCAACGCATTTCGTAGTGATAAGATATTACTAACAAATTTAGAACCTGTCGATGATAAGATAAGGAACAAATAAGGAATAAAAAGAAGTTTCAAGGATTTGAATAATGAAACCTCAAATGTAACGTTTCACTATTAAAAACTTCAAAATTTAAGGTTTGGAGGGTTGGTTGGAAATGCCCTTTAAGTGTTTAGTATTTAGGGTTTAGGGTTTAGCCATCTATGTTGGCCAAATTGTCCGATATGTGTTGAATAGTATAATTAATAACCAAATTTACTATAATCTTCTTAATAATTAAGTGTTGTCTTTCGTCTTCTATAACGATGAAACGTTAAACAAAATACTAGATAATTATGTTTACAAGAAAACATCTACTGTAAAATTGGCAAAAAATACATATATACGACATCACCGATTACAACAAAATTAGTGGAAGTTGTTTGCTATCATTTTGCAGAAGAAAGCAATATGCATAATCCAGAAAAATTGTCGCAAACGTTGTTTCATTGGCCACCAAGAGCACCACGGGTCGTATTTAGAACATCGGCAGATGCGCACACGATCAATATCGTTTTTCGTTCATTTTTTCTGTGAACGAGTCAGGAAGCGTTCTTCCCCACACACCATGGTCGAGACGAGGTAATATTCTTTGCAATTGCGTTACGTGTTCACGAGTAAATTTATATCTACCGAAGAGTTCACCATCTCTGTTTTTCCTGAAGAATTTTCGTATGATACCATACATATACTTGCTTAAGATGCATCCATATTTTGCAGCATCTTTTATGCGTGCGAGTCCTTCATCTCTTTTATTATCGAAGAATAATTTTGAGATTCTTTTGAGTAGGATAGCTGATGTGTTGTCCGCGTTCTAGCTGCTTTCATTGAATTTTCTCCAGTCAAAATTTGGAGCGCAAACACAGTATTCCCTCTCTAGTAGATTAACAGATTTGAAGAATCTCGTTCTTCCGTCATCTCCTTCAAGGCCTTGCAAGCTATCTACGAATGACGGAGATCTTGCATGTTCCGTTCGCAAAAACGGGCGAGTATCTTCGTTATCACATCATCCGGCAACACTAGAAGGTTGAATGGGATGATCTTTTTCGTTTTCTTGTTACTGAACGGGTTTCGTAGTAAGGCTGGTCGTATCAACGCCATGGCCAGTACGCATAAGCCTTGGGCATATTGCTGCAGTTTGTGTTAAAGAAGCGGCTGACTTTAATTTATTCTGAATCGGTTGCTTCAAGATCTTAAGAATAGGTGTTATTTAATCCCTAATTTTGTTGATTGAGTTTCTTATTCTTTATAACCTTACATAAAGACACGACCATTTATTTTTCCCCGCACAAATAATTAATAAAATAATGAACCAAAAATTCTACTTAACTTAAATAACCTAGATTATCGTGTATTTGGCAGTTCACTAGATGATCATCTGTTCACTAATGTCGGTTGCGTGTGTGCAGAAAGATGAATGTATACCCTATATGTTATGTAGTAATTATTAACCTACTTTATCTTAAATTTTGTTAACATAGACATTATGTCATGAAAGATTTTTTTTTTTCAAAAAAAGGTTTATATTCATTAAAATGAAATTTGAGGATATAAATTTTTTATGAATAAATATTTTTGTAATATTTTTAGTGTATGTTTAATAATAATTTAAAAGTTCTACGAATGAGATTTCAAAGCTTCAGATTTACGAAGCCAAGGGTCAATGATGTTGTTGGTGTTGCACGATGTCATGCAAGGTTTATTTACATGAACCCTAAGGCCATCTCCAACAATAGCACCAAATTTGGTGTTTTGAATAGTGTTAAATTTGGTGTTTTGGTGAATAGTGCTCTTTCTAATCTCCAACCACAACACCAAATCTTACACCAAAAAATATTTCAAATTATTATAATATTAAATTTAAGATTCTCTTTCTTTTTAATAACTTTGATAAATACTAATTACTTATATAATAGATTGAACCTCAAATTTTTTCTTTACAAAAATATATAATTGTATTATGATCCCTACAATTATTATTAATTTTTACATATAATAACAATTTAATAAATAACTATAAAATACACATTAAAAATATTATACGCAAAATTAACAAATAAGAGTTATATGACATTATAAACATATATAACATTTATTAATGTATGTATGTTACATATGAACGTATAGATGGTTTATATAAATGTATGTATGATTTAATTAACTACTAAATAATAAATTAATTATATTCACAAATAAAAATAATATTTTAATGTTTTGTATAGTGAATAGTGTTGCACCAAATTTGGTGTACTACTATTCACAATACACCAAAAATATATATTTGGTGTTGGATTTGGTGCATCACTGGAGAAGAATTGACACCAAATTTGGTGTTTTGGTGCATGTTGGAGATGGTCTAAGATCTTTAAACATTTAATTCATGAGTTACAAGTGTGATAGCAAGTGTCACACATTAGTTCTTTAATATGCCATGTGTAACATATTAGTTGATTTGCAAAAAAAAAATATATATTAGTTCATGACTAAGCCATTAAGTGACACCAATAAACCATTATTTGTAAGGGGAATCAAACAGATATTTACATTAATCGATAACATTTAGTAACATACGGGGTTATCTTATTAAGGCCCACAAACCCAAAAGAAAAAACTTCCAATACCCTAACAATTATAACCTCTCTCAAACTCAGAGATTTTCTCAAATTCCTTTTGTTTTCGATTTATTTCTCTCTGCGGAATATTTATTTTAAAAAAACAAATGGCTAGAAGGCAATACCAATTCCTTTCGGAGATCAACAAGTCTACGACGAAATGGAGTTTGAGATCGAAAGTCCTTCGGTCTTGGATGTTTCAAGGGGTCTTCACCGGCAAAACCATCAAACTACTTTTGGTGGATGACCATGTTATCTTTATAGTATAACCATACTTTTGAAGTTTTACCTCTTGCCCAGTTCTTACGCTGTATAAAGTTTTGAACATACGTTGTATAAACTTTTGTTCTTACGATGTTTAAAGTTTTAAGTCTTGCACATTTTATCGAGAGGACCAAAGGATAGAAGGAGAAATATGAGGTGATTACGTTGGAATCTTTGAATGGTTGTTGGAATCCGAGGGCCATTGGGTTCAATGGGATAATGTTAAAATCCTTGTTAAGCCAATGTTTGACGGCTTGACAAATAGTTTATTCTCTGTGTCGAACCAGTTCGAGTATAATCTGGAAAATTCAATTCCCTAATAACCAGAACTACTTAGACTTGAAGCATATACATGGCGTTGCAAACGGCATTACAACTAGAACATATCCAATTAGTATAGTTTTTTGTTTTAAGGTTACAAGTTTTATGGGAATTTATTGGTTTAATATGATTTGGCTATGGATTTGTTTGGTGTTTTTTTGTCATATAAATTTGATTGGTGTTGTGCTTGGAATTGATGAAATCGGAAGAGATCAAGTGGTTCTTGGAACAAATGATCGGAAAACTTATTCTGGAGGCGTCTTTATGTAAAATTCCAAATTACGGATTTGGAGTAAGTAAAACTTCCATTTATTTCATGTAGAATATTCTTAGAATGGCTGAAAGCTGATTTGTAGTAAATATTGGCAGAAACAATTTATTGGATTGTGTGGTCAATGGCGATCTTGCTGTTAGGCTAGTGACGGCATGGGGCAAAAGTCCGATTGGGATATTGCTCTGCTTATTCCAGTGCTTTAATATCGTCAAAAACAGTGGTGGTAAGCTGAAATTTCAAACCTTTTATAAATTTGTTCCAGTTACTGTAAATGACAAAGTTAAAGTTTCTTTTTCGATTAGGGTTGGTGAGGCTGGAGGCTATTCACTGAGTTTCTAAGATACGCTTTGATGCGTATGAAGTTGAAGAGTTCCGTGATTTTGTCCAGAGGTATTTATCAAACACATCATAATCATATAGTATAGATGTTAATGTTTTTTGGGGATCTTATGTGTTATTGTTTTAAATTGATTTTTTCATTCAGGTACCCTAAGCCTCTTCTATGTTAAGAATGTTGGGCGTGGTTTGTCGGATTTGTGAAATGATGAACATACTTATGGTTTATGAATTTAAATTAACTTTTTATTTATCACCCGCATTTTGTTTATGGTTTTCTTTAGTATTTAGGTACTTCCTTTTGTAACCTTTGGTTATAATCAATAGGGAAGTCGGGTTCAAGCCTTGGCTTTTGGAAACAACGCCCGAAACTTCCTTTTTCTTTTACAGAAAGAAGGTTCCTGGTTTAATTTTTCTGATTTTAGGGTTTCGTTGGGGCCAATGTATGACAAAGTGTGTCCAACTTATATTGATATTCATATAACTAACGAGACAAATATCACTGAGAACTTCGATCCTCCAACTTTTGATGACCTATTGAGCATCAAACCAATCCAAGGAATTAATGATGGGACGTTTTCAGATAAATATGCAACTAGTAAGTGTTGTTTACAGTTCGCTATTATTAGATTAATAGGAAAAAACTATCATCAGATATTGTAGAATTGTGGTTTTTGCTTTAAGGGGATTACCTTATATTTAAATGAATTTTTTCTATAGATGTTGTTGGTGATATAACATGGGTTAGAGAGCTTGAATAGAAAGATCACTCTTCAGAGATCTATTCGTATTCACGTACACACGTTAAAGTCCAATTCGCGCTAAGAGATTCCGAGTAAGTTATTCAAATTGTTTAAGTTACATAGTTTTATAATCACCTTATAAACCTTACTAAATAATGTTGTTTCAATCGAAGGAAGATAGCTATATAATGCGTTGCATATGGCCCAATTTTTGAGGAGTTGTCCAGGCGTTTTGAACAAGTTCCTCACAAGCATTTATTTGTTTTGCTTCAATTTTCCTGGATCGAAAGATTTTGCGGTAAGTTGATATGTTTTCAATAAAGTATGATGAAGACATTAATATAGAACAAAATTATGAGAATATATATATATATATATATATATATATATATATTTTTTCTTGTTTAGAGATTACGTGGCTTAAAGGAATTGAAGGGCCTTATTCAATTTACTATCATCCCCTAACTTTGGATGAGTTGAACAATTTGATGGATATGTATGAATTTTTTGAAATTGTCATATTGAAAACTGATGCAATATCAAAAAGTGAATCAAGGTCTTCAATACATAGGTTTATTATGAGAATCTCAGCCTCATAACTTCATAAAAAAGTCAAGGATTCTCATTCAATGGCAATGGCTAAATTGATGGCAAGAAGACTAATATTTGATTTAGCTAATTTTCCTCTTTTTGTAAGTTTAGGCTCTGATACCAAATAATATAAGATTGAAATCCACCAAACTTATGATCAAACGATAATCAAGAGATTCCAAGCTTATCGCGGAAGATGACCGAAGGTAGAGATTGAGATGGAGGTTTGTTGAATGAATCCACACTCAACACATGAACAAAGAGAGTTTGAATCCACAAAAAACCTTAATTCACACGAATACTAGAGACAAGGAATCCACCAGAGTAGACAAAAAACAAAGCACAAAAGGCTTCAAAGAGAATTTACTCGGTTTTTAGAATGATCAAAGGTGTTTTACAATGAGGAAATGACATGAGCTTTATAGGCTCGACTATTACAAGACCTCCAACGGTCAAAAAGCAAATATGAGAAAGATATTACACTAGTAAATCAAAGGAATGAATCAATGGAATTTTTTTTTATGGATATAGCCGTTAGGAATAAATGATATGACCAAGTAAAGAAACTTGAATGATGTCTTGTATCTTGAGAGCTGGATGATATATCCATGTAAGTAGGATCTCTTGATGATGTATAGTAGCTCAAATTCGTGCTTTTCAAGTTCTGAAAAGGGAAAGAGCCGTTGGTCATGATTGAATGCTCCAAGTGTGAAACCGGCTAGATAAGGAAAGTGTGAGCACAAAGGGATTCGCCTCATCCTCTGAACTATGGTGCAGATAAGCTCGTGTGGGGAAGGTCTTGAGTGATCATAGAAGCTTCCAGGTCGCCACACATAATTTTGGAGGCTCTTAAACCAATTAAGTATAGAACTTACCATGAATGGAACCAAGTCAACCCATTTTTGGAAATTGGGTATAACTTTAGGATCCGATGGCCATTTATTTGGATCTTGGGCTTGATGGAACCATGAGAGACCCAAAAATATTCTCAAAGTGGTTTTGGGTCGAAATAGTTGCTGACTTGAGCTGTATAACTCGATCTTTGGCCTAGACGTGTAATTGGGTCCGAAACAGGTCCACCAACTTGTAAAATGAATAACTTCCAATTCTGAACCGTTTTTGATGTGAATCATATTCTCAGGGGTTCTATGATGGATTATGATTCCAAAACAACTCGGTTTGCTGCTTAATTCCTTCTTGTTGGTTTGATATGCTCCATGAAAGACACATATGTCTTTGTCGGTTCTGGTTGGCCTTGTGCATTTGTTTTGGTTGAGCTCTGGTTCAGCTACTGGTCTGATGGCCTCATCATACCCTCCCTCTTCAAGAATTTTTGTCCTCAAAACCGTTTCATCTGCACATAGATAAGTCAAGTTAGTACGTTGATTTGTTTGAGGGTTTAGAAGATTACCTCGGTTCATGTATAGTTTGTAGCTTGATTGGAATTGGATCTTTGAATATCCATCTGGTGGTTCTTTCTTTAACATAAACAAAGCAGTGACTTCTCTGAAATGCTCATGGTCGTTTGAACAGAGATGGAAGGTACAGGGTGCACCATTTGTTTGCTTGTGAAATGCAACTAGGATGGGAAGTCCTTTGTAGTCAAAAAGTATTTCCATTGTTCCTATACCTGTTTCAACTAATCTTTGCCAAGACAAGTGCATTATAACAGTCATGAAATCAATATTAACAGATTTGTTCATTTTCATACTTACCTTGATATGATCAATTTCTGGTTCTATTTCTTTCGACAACAAAGAGTGAGTTATTCCTTGCGCTTGCTTCTGGTCCATTGCAAGGGTTATTATATGGTCTTCTGAGGTTCCTAAAGTTTTCTCAGAACTTTTGGCAGTAGACAAGTGTATTAAACAAGAACTGAAATAATTATTTTCAGAGAGATTTAAATAGGGTTTAGATGTTACTTGTTTCTCTTCTTTCTCGGGTGGTTCTTGTGGTTTACACGAATGACTTGTGTTTAACACTTGTTCCTTCTTCAGTGCCTTTGGTCTGAGTTTCTCCTGTTCCGAGCTGATGGTTGTGATGTTTTCACGTGGCTCACAGACTATTGGCTGGATCTCCATTGGCTTAGTTACTTGTTGTACATGTTGTTGGCTATCATCTTCTCTAAGGGTTGCTTTGATCTTCTCCTTCTTGCTTGGGCAATATTTTGCTATGTGTCCTTTGTTCTTGCACCTGTAACAAGTTATTTCTGGTGTTTGTTGAGAAACAGAGATCTTACCTTGCTTGGATACTTGTTGTTGCATAAGCTTTGAAGCTAAATCTTCTTGGCTCTCTTCTCCTTGGTGTTTTGCCCTTGATATCAATTCTTTTGAAGGGTTGAACATAAGCCTCTTCGGAATGTATTTTCTGTTGTGGAATTTTTGTACAAATTCTCTGTACATACGCTGCTTGAGATCACCCCAAGTGAGGATTGGAATATGATAGTAGGACTGAGATTTTTCTTGTATCCACCATGTAGAAGCTTCTCCAACTAGTGTGTCAATGGCATATAATAGCTTCTTCTCCTTTGGGATGTTTTGTGCTCGTAGCCAATTTTCCATGTTCTTTTCCCACAATAAGTAAGCTCCGGGTCCTTGTTTATGACCTGAAAAAGTGATGAGTTGTAAATCAAATTGATCAAAACTATTACCATGGTTTCTTTTGGATTGGTGGGTGTATTCATGAGAAATCTGATCCGGTGGTGCTGACTCCATGTATGCACGCCCTGAGCACTCTTCATCACACATCTCAGCCTCATTTATGTATTCTTCTGCCCATGAGTGTTGGCTGAATTCGTCTTCAAACTCTAGCCGGTATTTGTAACTGGTTTTAGAATCAGTCTTATGATCCCACGCTTCTGCGATGGCTTTTTCAGGCCATGATTCACTTTTGTAGTTATCCTCTTCTTGAAAGTCACCTTCAGGCTCAGACTCACACTCCGGCTCATGCTCAGATTCTTCCTCATCACACTCCGGTTCATGCTCATAACTGATTTCAAAATCAGTTTCATTGTACCATAACTTATCTTTTTGGTACCAGCTTGTTTTGGCTTGAGAATAGTCTGGTGGTTCAGGGTCTTCTTCCTCTTTTTCTATCTCATCTCCATAACTTATTTCAGAATCAGTTTCTCCTCTCCTTGAAACATTGCCATCATCATCCTCTTCCTCCCTCGAGTAGTTTGATCCTTCACCCCAATCAATTTCAGAAATATTGAATTCACTATCTTCTTCTTCTTCATACTCCATGGGTCCTGATTTTTTTTTGTCTTGCAACAATAAACAAACAAATCAGAATCGTGTAAACTTGGGCACAAAGGAACACTTTCCGCAATAATTACCAAGAACAAGAATATGGTAAGTAAAACTTTTATGATTTTTTTTTGAGAAAAGGCATTATTTGGCACTAAAAACATGTCCAATCACAACTGTGGCACTTAATTCGCCGTGTCAAAACAATAGCATTTTTAATTCGGGCAATTTACCATTGTACCCTTCCTCTTGTCAAGCGATTAGATCACGATTGTTTCTGAGACGGCGGAGATTCGACGGCGATTACGACGATTGACGACGGAGATTGACGACGGAGAGATTCCGCTCCACCTCGGCTTGTGCTACTCCTATACAGATAGATAACAAGCGAGGTAAGAATCGAAGTAAGAATCGAAGCAAGAATATTATCGGTTTGATTTTGTTGCCTTAGCTTATTGATGTGATCACTGCAGTGTCTGCTCCGATTGACGACGGAGATTGACGACGAAGAGATTCCGCTCCACCTCGGCTTGTGCTACTCCTATACAGATAGATAACAAGCGAGGTAAGAATCGGAGCAATAATAGTATCGGTTTGATTTTGTTGCCTTAGCTTATTGATGTGTTCACTGCAGTGTCTATTCTTTTCAACCGATTTCGTTTCATTAGCTTATTGATGTGTTCATTATTATGAATCTGTATAATCTCCAATGTCTGCTGTTCTCAACTGATTTCATTGCTTTAGCTTATTGATGTGTTCACTGCAATGTCTGCTGTTCTCAACTGATTTCATTGCCTTAGCTTATTGATGTGTTCACTGCAATGTTTGTTGTTCTCAACTGATTTCATTGTCTTAGCCTATTGATGTGTTCACTGCAATGTCTGCTGTTCTCAACTGATTTCATTGCCTTAACTTGTTGATGTGTTGACTGCAATGTCTGCTGTTCTCAACCGATTTCATTTCCTTAGCTTATTGATGTGTTCATTATGAATCTGAATAATCTCCAATGTCTGCTCTTCTCAACTCATTTCATTTCCTCATCTTATTGATGTGTTCATTATTATGAATCTGTATAATCTCCAATGTTTTATGTGCTCAACTGATTTCATTGCCTTAGCTTATTGATGTGTTCATTATTATGATTCATTTCCGTTTTGTGGTTGTAGATCATGTTGGATCTTTATTGTGTCTGTGGTGAATGGAAAAGAGACGAGAAGATGCAGTGGGAATTTGAAGTTGATGATAGCAGAAGAGCCTCACTGTTTGATGTTGAGGAAGAAGTCAGTTTCAGTGATCTAGTAAAGATTATCACCGAAGACTTTGATATAAAGAATAGACAGTTTAGTCTTTCTTATGGGCTTCCTCAACGAATGAAGGCTTTTGTCGAAGAGTTTCCTCCAATAGCTATAGGAAATGATCGACAATTAAGAACCTTTATCAACAAAAGAAAGGTTGATCCTGAGATGATCCGTCTTTGCTTAACGGTTAGTAATTGTTTCTTGAATAGCTTTATAATTGTAAAACTTTTAAATTCATATTGACTTACTTTGTTATTTATTTCAGGTTGGTGATATATATCCTCCAGTATTGGAGAATGATTGTAGCACAACTGAAGAGGTAATGTCTTTTTACTAGACGAAATATTTGTTTAGTAGTTGTTGTTTATTATTCAGTAAAGTGTTCCTGATTAACAGGATAGATTTCCTAATCAGATAAAGATCTTATTTGGTCACTCTTTGTTGTAGGTAAATGTCAGTTCGAATATAAATGGCATGTTTCCAACTGCTGCAAACAAGAATTCGCATGGAACACAGAATGTAAGACTTCTTGCACCATTATTGTAGACGAAATACCTGTTTAGTAGTTGATGTTTATTATTCAGGATAGTCTTCCAGATTAACAGAATCTTAGTTGGTCATTTTTTGTTGTTGGTCATTCATTGTTGTAGGCAACTCTAGAAACCAACAATTCGTCATCAACTTATGATAGAGGAGAGCCTTCTGTTCTTTTGCATCCTGTTCCAGATCTTCCTCCTCTTCATACCGGATTTTCCCCTTCAACATCTGGTGATGTTATATGTGTCAACAGATACTTCAAGAACAAGGCAGAGATGATTACAAGGATGAAGAATTGAGCATTGGAGTGGAAGTTCGAATTCAGGACGCTTTGGTCAAACAAGGATAGAGTGATTTTAGGTTGCGGTGATGCTAAGTGTACTTGGAGGATGCGGGCAACAAGGCTTCCAGATTCTCAGTTTTTTGTGGTGAAGAAGTATGTACATGGTCATACTTGTGACACGACTCACAGAAACGCGAACCATAGACAGGCTAGTGCGAAATTGCTTGGTTCTTTGATTTGCAGAAACTATGGAGAAAAACAGGATGGACTCAATCCGAAGCAGATTATTGAGCAGGTTAGGATCCATCATGGGGTTCAAATCAACTACAAACAAGCATGGAGAGTTAAAGAAGAAGCTCAGAATTTGATGAGAGGTACTCCTGAAGACAGTTATTATAATTTGTCAAAGTGGTTGTTCAAACTTCAAGAGACAAACCCTGGCTCAAAAACGTATATTGAGATGGATGCTGCTGGGAAGTTCAAGTATACATTTGTTGCATTTGGAGCATCAATAAGAGGCTTTTCATTGATGAGGAGAGTTATAGCTGTTGATGGTACTTTCCTCAAGGGAAAGTTTAAGGGGACTCTACTAGGAGCTAGTGCACAGGATGGGAATTTCCACTTATACCCTCTAGCATTTGCAATTGTAGATTCGGAGAACGAAGAAGCATGGTCTTGGTTTTTCAAAGGGTTGACATTTATGATCCCTGATGCAGAAGACCTTGTTTTTGTTTCTGACAGGGCTCAAAGTATCGCATCAGCTCTTGCAAATGTTTATCCTCGTGCACATCATGGGATTTGTAGGATTCATCTGATAAATAACATCAAAACAAGGTATGGAAAAACCGGACTGATTCCTTTGGTAGAGTCTGCTGCTAATGCCTATACAGTCCATGAGTTCAATGCTCTGTTTAGTGATATAAGAGATGGAAGTCCAAGCTTAGCTAAGTATTTGGTAGATGCAGATGTCAGAAAGTGGGCTCGTTGCTTTGCTCCAGGAAACAGGTACAATATTATGACCACAAACATTGCAGAGTCTCTGAATTCGATGTTAAAAATGCCTCGTGAGTTGCCAATAATCTCACTGCTGGAGACTATTAGATTGACGCTCACGACATGGTTTCACGAGCGCCGGGAAGCTGCCAAGAAAAATGAGAGTATTGTTACACCTCGTGTAGTGAAGAAGCTGGTATCAAGATATGATGCTGCTATGACACTTAATGTCTACCAGGTTGATAGATATGTGTTTGAGGTTAAAGATGAAGCTAGGAAGTTTGTTGTGAATCTGGAACAGAAGCATTGCACATGCAATGTTTTGATATAGATAGGATTCCTTGCATTCACGCTGTTGCTGCTGCTAAGCGTTCAAAGTTGGATGAGAACAAATATGTGGATGCTTTCTACTCGGCAGAAGTGTTTGCTAAAGCTTATGCTGAAAGCATACATCCTTGTGGAGATTTGAGTACATGTGAGTATCCAGAGGCTGTGGCTGGCTATTCATGTCCACCACCAAAGACTAAACAAAGCAGTGGCAGACCTCCAACTAAGAGGATCAGATCAGTTGGAGAGTTTGGAGTTCCAGGTTCTAAATCCAAATCACATAAGTGCAGTAGATGTGGTGTTCCTGGCCATAACAAGAGCACCTGCAGAACAGCGATATGAGGATAAGATTTGGAGTTTACACATGGATGCTTGCAAGGATTACGAGGATGACACATCATACATTACTTTCCGAATTATTCTTCTCAATATGATACTCTCCCTTTATTTATCATTTATAAGTGTTTGCAACATTATTTGATTGAACTTCTCGTTTCAGGAACAAAAATGTATCGTCTCTTTTAAATGTTGGCTGAAAACGATTAAAAGTTTTAAGTAATGCGTTCCTAAAACTGATTTATTGTTTCCTGAAAGGTTTCAAATTCCAGTTACGAATGTAAAAATATTCGTAATACCTTCCTTGAAAAGTGTAAGTCCTTCTAGAATTTTATTAGTTGTTATCAATATATTTACTTTTAACTTAGTAGAATATTCGAAGTATTAACTTAGCCTAGTGCCTAAATAACATAATTGCATATCATTCATGTCCCAAGTTCGAACCTAGTTTACAATTTTTTTTAATTAAATAATTTTGGAAGACCTTCCTGAATAACTGTAATAGTTTCATCTATATTCATTGAGATGTAATATAATATACAAGTTAGTTTGCTTTATGAATATCATTCAAGTCCGACGATCAAAAGTTGAACAAATTTTTAAAATTATAGATTTAATTTAATATTGCTTCCTGAAAACTATCGGTTTCAAAATTTACGGTTACCCACTGTTTTTGTATGAAAAGTCACATGTTGGAAAGTGTGTGACTGGTCAAAGATGAATGAATTGGAAAGATGTAACTTGTCAGTGATTGTTTTAAAAGTTTCATCGGTTCACTATTTCCAAAGTCGACTGGACACCCATTTCCTTTGTCTATATATAGAGTCACATTTACATATACAAATATATCGATTAGTTTCACTTGTTTCTTCCTTTCATTCTTCGAGTTTAGGTATCTCTGTCTCTTTCTCATTTACAATTATGTATCTCTTTCATCTTTCATTTGGCCAGTTTCTAAATACACTTTCAATTTTTAATGCTTTCCTTTCGCTTTATAAGAGAAAGGTTGAAGAGTTTTTACATGTGTTTTTTCTAAACATGTTGCATGCGTTTCCATATGTTGTTGTAATTCAGAAATATATATATATATATATATATATATATATATATATATATATATATATATATATATATCTAAACATGTTACTTGCGTTTCATTCAGGAAATCATGTCGCTCCTACAAATACATGTTAAGAAGGCTTTGAAAAGTTTGGAGAAGAATCCACTTCCATTTGTTAGCATTGGTCCGGTTGAAGGTGACTTTTACAATTGGGAAGGCATGATGATTGGACCTGAAAATTCTCCATACGAAGGAGGCGTGTTCAAGTTTTCTCTTTGGTTTCCTGTTGAATATCCTTTCAAACCACCAAGGTTCTTCTTTAAAACAAAGGTCTATCATCCGAACATTGATAAAAATGGGTACGTTTTAATTCCTAAGTTGATGGCCTTGAGGGAGTGGACAATTGTGGACACCATTCCAAAACTTCTGGAATCAATTCATTCTTTGCTGAAAGAACCAAAAGTTGGAGAAGATGATCAGGTTGTTGATGAAATTGCCGACCTCTACATATCGGACAATGTTGTGTTCAAATCCCTTGCTGAGGCGTGGACTAGGGAGCATGCTACTATCTGAAATTACATTTTATTATGAATATTTATGTTTTGCCATCGTTCGTTATTTAAGACTAAATCTATGTACCTCATCTCTCTTTATATTGTTGTAATGATATTTATGTTTTAAGAATGTTAGTCCCGTTTCTTATTAATTCAAAACACTTTGTATTCAAACCTTATTGCCAAATGTTTATGAGACAAATTATAAATTGATTTAACTAAAATATTGACGGTGATCCAGTAATTACACAAACCAAAAGAATGATGGACAATCGTTTCGAATTAAGATGAACAAATTTCTTTAAAATTATTTGGGTATAGCTTCTTGAATATATATTATGATTTCCAGAAAATGAAGTAATTTAAGAGATGAACGTCTTATCTGATTTCTAATGACGTAGTTTGAGTTCAAAAAAGAACATACTAATTTATCTCATGAAAGCCGCAGTCTTGAATTCAGTTGAACAACTTTTACAAAGATGATAGGAAACTCTTGATGAATGGTTTGCAGAATATCCCCTAAAAAGGGGTGGTTTTGTTATTCGGGAGTATAAATTAATTTGCTTGGGGTTTAGGGTTTACAAGTGGTTTAGGGTATAGATTTTAACCACTAAAAAGAGTATATACACTATTCCATACTTTTAATTATTTTGTTTGGGTTCATCCAATAGTGGTTTAGGGTATAGATTTTAACCACTAGAAAGAGTATATACAATATTCCATACTTTTAATTAATTTGCTTGGGTTCATCAAGTAGTGTTTTAGGGTATAGATTTTAACCACTAGAAAGAGTATATACACTATTCCATACTTTTAATTAATTTACTTGGGTTCATCCAATAGTGGTTTAGGGTATAGATTTAAACCACTAGAAAGAGTATATACAATATTCCATACTGTAAATTAATTTGCTTGGGTTCATCCAGTAGTGGTTTAGGGTATAGATTTAAACCACTAGAAAGAGTTTATACACTATTCCATACTTTTAATTAATTTGTTTGGGTTCATCCAGTAGTGGTTTAGGGTATAGATTTAAACCACTAGAAAGAGTTTATACACTATTCCATACTTTTAATTAATTTGCTTGGGTTCATCCAGTAATGGTTTAGGGTATAGATTTAAACCACTAGAAAGAGTATATACAATATTCCATACTGTAAATTAATTTGCTTGGGTTCATCCAGTAGTGGTTTAGGGTATAGATTTTAACCACTAAAAAGAGTATATACACTATTCCATACTGTAAATTAATTTGCTTGGGTTAGGGTATTGATTTTAACCACTAGAAAAGAGTGTTTCGATATTGCATACTGTTGATTAATTTACTTGGGTTTAAGTTTAAGAAGTGGTTTAGGGTATAGATTTTAACCACAAAGAAGGATGTTTGCGCTTAGGGTTTAGAGTCTAAAAATAGGTTAGGAAGACGTTCCTAAATTGTAACACGTTTTACTGAATACAGCAGAAAATAAAAAAATTCCCATTTAGGGATTCGAACTTGGGACGTAAGGCAATACTCAAGACATGCCATTCTCAATTGAACCCGGGTAGAAGGTTTTTTACTTGTTCTAATTCTGATGATGGAGAATGTCACATTTGGAAATGGTGGGACGAGGCTGTGACAGAAGATTTGGTCGCTCTTAAGAGTGATTTTGCTGAAATGTCATTAAAAATGCAGTTCTTGACCATTGGTGAATCACAGACAATGCGTGATGACATTATAAAAGTTCATGACAAGATTGATGCATTGAGTAAGCTTCACGTAGAGAATGAAGAAAGGATTGCAAAGCTAGGGAAAGTTTTGATAACCAATAATAAGTCGTTCTGCAATGGTACCACATATTCTGTTGGTGGCATTTGCTTTTCTGTTTGTACTTCTTCTCATATGTGCTAAGTTTTAATTGATGTTATGACTTATGATGTAATGACCTTAGATACTTGGTGTTTGCTTCTTATGGAATGCTTTTGGACGATCTTCCAAAATTTGTAAAAAAAATTTCTGAATATCATTTTCTATTAGAGTGAGAGAACAATGTTCCTGAATATGTGTATTTACTTACTGAATAACCATGTTCTACTAACATCCAACGTATTATTTATCTTTCTCATACACATTCAGTAAAGCTTTCCTAAACTATATAATTGGACTTTTGCAACTACCTATACAACAAATTCAAATTTAAGAACGTTTTAAATTCAAGTGTAGGAATATAATCATATATTTTTCTGGTAGCCTTATATGATGTTGCATTTACCTATACAACATTATATGTGTTTAAGAACTTTTTAGATTACAATGTATGAAAGTTTTCCTGAATATGTCTATTTCATTACTAAACAAAATTTGTTAGATTACAATGATTGCTGAACAATTAACATTTAGATTTGATTTGTAACATAATTAATAAATATTAGACATTAAGACTTTAAATATTTCATTCTTTTATCAACAACACATAGAGGATGTACATGAAAGTCAATATAAGAGACAATTCACTAAGAATCGTTTCGATAAATAGCGACAATGAGAGTGACTAGAAAGAGGGGTGGGGGTTTGATGCTCTAGAGAGGTAAAATGTAAATTCTTCTCTTGTTTACACATTCATACCATATTGAAAGAAAGTTTCAACATACTCATTTCACCTTTTATTGTTTTTTGCCATGCCAACTAAACACCCATATAAAGCTCCTCAATTGGATCCTATTCAATTCCCGAAAACATTAAGTTTAAATTAGGACTCATAGAGTTTACTTGAGAGAAAACCTTGTTCTTCCTGCCATAGGCCTTTGTGTTGTTCTATCAATCACAAGACAACTCATAGGATGGCCCCATCCGAAAAAGGAATTTAAAGATCCCGCCAAGAGATTCTCTTCATCCCTTAGATGATGAACGCCTACATACACTATTCCATCCATCACATACACCCCTCGGCTAACGCAAAGAACCATTGAACGAGATATCCATATAATTTTGTGTCAAAATATTTGGCCTAAAAGAGCATCTCAACCAAATATAAGATGAAATAAAAAAAATCAAAGTACCATCACTCTACACAGCGTGCAAGATGATTAGCACTCATCAACCTTCCAAAAATCTCGTAAGAAGTTAGATACTGGAATAAGGGGAGGTTTGCGGTTCATATCAATCAGGACACAACCACACAAGAAGACCAACATGAGGGGGGATCTCGATGTAGATAGTCGATGGAGGTATAGAAACCCTGAAATCAGCTTTCATGAGAGATTTGTAGTAATCAGCATGCATCTTGACCTTGGAAGGGCATCGCACCCTTACCACGAGCCTCACCATCGGTCCACTTTTGTTTATGGTGTAACGCATGGCTCAAAAAGGTTTGGAAATGTTTAACGTCAAGAGAGGGTCGTACATCACCCGAGGCCATTCGAACAGAAAGGTGGCCACCATCTCCTAGCTTGGGTGAATCCAGTGAGGTAAAGCCTAATGCCCCATCGAGCATTGTAATTCAGATATCTAATCGCCACACCCTAAGAAGAAAAGCCTCAAGGTTGCAGTAACCATCAAGCTTGATGCAAAAGAACCAAAACCGCGTCGACTTGGGCTACCAGATGCACACTAGTGTCTTTGTGCCTCCAAATTCACGATGGAAAAATCCATGGGAAGGCATACTTGGTCCAACTCCATGGCATATAACCAAAGCCAATAATAATTCAATACTACATGATAATATATGTGTGTGTGGCGCCCCGAGGGTAGGATCAATCCACCTAGAGAGGAGTTTGTAAGAACGAGAGACTAATATCCAAGAAGGACAGCCTTCTTGATTTGGCATATCTAGGCATGCTTCGAAAACCTTGAGGCATATATCCCCCACGGAGAACGTGACCCCCAGAAAAACACAAAGGATTGGATGTTATCAAAATGTCCAAAAGGTAAGTATACTAGATTTATGTGGGAGACTAAGAAAAAATTTTATGGACAATGCATCAAAACCTTAAAGTATGTTCTCATCCAAAAACTGGCCGAGTGAAAAAAACAATCATTCATATAAATAACAATGAAGAGCGAATTTCAGAAAGTATAGAGAAAATGCAAGCTAAATGGAGCATAACTCCACTTTTTGACACAGAGTCGTGCTGTCAAAAGTTCAACACCAAATGGAGACCTTCTGACCATCTGATAATCCTTAAAATATGACCCAAAGGTAGAGAGATTTACAACATGCAATCTCCACTTTACATTAAGATGATCAACGGTTTAAACTCAAAGAAAGGCTAGAGTAAGACAGGACAACAATCTGTTAAAGTAGTTGACCAAAGACGCAAGACGGCCTATGGCCGTTACCTCAGCCCATTCACTAGCGGCCTTGTAGATGTTGGTCGCGGCCGCCTCAGTTTAATGGACCCAAGGCCCATTCGAACTAAAGCCCACCTGAATGTCGTATGTATCATGTCCCACATTGAAACCTAGCATGTTTGAGAGTTTTTGGCCACTATATATATAGGTACGCAGCTCCCCGCTTTGTAGAACACACATAAGTCAATAGATTTGTATTTTATGTTTAGTTTTAAAGCTGATGATAGGCTCATAGATTTAATCCTATTCTACTGCAAGCACACAGTTATGCAATGTAGTACTTAGAGTATCGAATCCATAAGAACACACGGTCACACGATAGATTATATGCCGTCAAGTTAAGTTAAATCAAATCCAGAGAAAGCAGTAAATGAAAGCAAGTAAACGGGAAAGTTATTCAATAGAGAAATGCGTCAGACTTAGGAAGTTCTCGAGAATTATGCTAGGCTAAACACTTAACTAACCGGATTCAGATTAAAACAGGTTCAAGAACTAGAAACACAATGCTAAACAATCCAACTCTCGCTGAGATTATTTATATATCTAGCAACCTAGCGATCCAAATCTCTTTGTGATCCTAGAGTTCTAAATAAGCATTAAGAACAGGTTATATCGGTTCACGATTCTCCTAAACCAAATCTCTTTGTATCTAGTCAAATTGCTCACTCTAAGTTTGTTCAGATTATAACTCACACTCTCGTGCTATTGTTAATTGTCTAAGATCTAAATCCTAGGTGATCAGTCTAGAATTCAGTATTAAGCACACTTAGGTGATGAACAATAGATGGTGAATCCTAATTAATCAGCTATCAAACAAGCATAAAACCTCTGTGAGAATCCCTAAATCTAACTAGGTTACTACTCAAACATATTAGTAATCAAACAACACATCATGAATAGAAAACCAAAAGACTGAATAGATAAAGGAAAAGGGTTCAAAATTCTTCTCTCAATGTTACAAGTAGCAAGAATCAGCCCTTCCAAATCTCTCAAGCAAGAACAAAGTTAAGAACAAGATAAAAGGTAGAATGAGTCTGAAAACCTAATTAAACTCTCTAAACACGTTTTGGGGTCAGTTTAAAATTAAGGAAGACTTCTGGACAATTCTGCAAATCTTCAAAACTTGTCTTTAACTCTCGGATATTGTTCTGTCGTGCTCAGTGTCGACCGACATCCAAGTCAGTGTCGGTCGACACTGAATCGTGGTCGAGACACCAACTTCAGCTCGTTGCACAAATCACCAGAAACTTCCTATAATCCTATCCTTTGCTCCAAACGCAAGTCTATCTGTAGAAGACTCAATAGACTCTAAAAACCAGGTTAAAGATTCAATATATACAACTATATCATGGTTGAAAACCTTGAAAAACCATGTTATATCAACTCCCCCACACTTAGCTCTTGCTTGCCCTCAAGCAAGTAAAGAACCAAAGCATAAAAAAAGAGGTTTGAAAACACAGAAACTCATTTCGTCTTAGGAACTTTCGCATTCACATTCACTTAGTAAACCACTGAAAACTTTCCTATAGAACTCAAAACCACAATATACTTACCCCACACTTAGCAACTGTCCCAAGTAAACTCCACAATCAAGTTAGGACATTCAAGTTCACCACACTAGCCTCTGTATACAATTAGGTGCGGTCTCACAGAGGGAGTATCGAATCAAAGGACACATGGACTCAACCTATTTAGTATCTGACCACCAAACTGTCGGTTTCTGGTTTCTTTATTTTCCCTTTCTCCTTTAGCACTGATTTTTTTCCACTGGGTATCATTTTTTTTTTATCAGTGCTCTTCCCTTTTTATTGGGGGTTTAACTTTGGATTTGTCCATGGATACACATGAGGTAATAGGGGTCTCTACCACTCCCGTGACCACTTCGAAGCTACTAGCTTATCCTCGGTTTTTATCTCTTTTTTTTACTTTCAAGGGAGGGGAAAATCAGAAACCATACTTTAGAACAGGATCATAGGCTGTGCCAAACACATCAAAGGAATCCGACCCAAAGATTACCAAGCCCCTAAGTGAGAAATTTAAGTCAAGATTAAGTGTGAGACTAGTGATGCATCCTCTGAATACCTGGTTAGATATGGGTGTCCTTGGTAAGTTGATCTGTTTGGGGTTTTCTAATAGAGGTCCTGTAAGTCTGTCCAATGGTCACTTACTTCCTGTTCCAGCGAAAAATTTCCTCGAAAAATCATAGTTTCATACAAATTTTGACTCAATAAAACAATTTTGAAAACTAGTGAAAACATTGGACATGACTCTTAAGAAAACAAAACACAATGTCAGTAGCCACCTCCCCCACACTTAAATTTCACTTTCCCCAGTGCAATTGTAGCATGAGATCGGTATAAAGCAAAATGGAAGAGAACCGAGACTTGGAACAAAAACCTTACATGTGGTCGCAGTTGGTGTCGACCGACACCCGGCTTGTGTTGAGCGACATCAAGCTTTGGTCGACATGAACTTATTCCTAATCGAGCGTGATCGATTTCTGTCCGTGTTTTCGAGTTTCGATGTCGACCGACACTAGTGAGTGTCGGCCGACACTGCTGTCTGCAGACCTGTTCTTCACGGCTCTGACATACAAAAACCAGAAAAATCAAAAGATACAAGGACGAAAACCAAAAAGAAAAGAAAACTAACCTACATTGGGTTGCCTCCCACTCATCGCTTGTTTTAAGTCATTAGCTTGACTCTGATGGGAGCTTAGACTCCCGGTGGTTTCGACAGAGACTGTGAGTGTCTCTGCGAAAGTCTCCTCATCCAAGGTGGAGCTAAGCGTTGTCAGCGTGGGCTCTATTAGAGAGGAAACAATCAAGGAGGAGGATAGGCCGAAGTCACAATGACAAGGCCTAGAAGTCATTCCTTGGATGCAGTTTGGTGTTAGACAAAGAAGACCAAAGATGGGATCAACACTTAGTAAAGCTAAGGATGAAGGCATCATGAAGTCTAAAGTCTTACAGTAGAAGTGATTAAGCAAACCAATGTCTTGTGCAAGAGTATGACCAAGACTTGATAAAGAAGCAAGAAGAGGAAGAAACATTTAAGCAAATGCTTAAATATTTCCAAAGGAGCCAAATGAGTTAATGGATGCGGTTAAGAGGAGCTGGCTATACTTGGAAGTATTCTATTATTCATAAACATCTTCTAACAAACATAAACACCCATAGAAAAATTTATCTGGACTCATTTATTTTAAATAAATTTCAGATAATTTAATTCATATTAGAACCATGTGTCCAAATATCAGTTTCTGCCACTATATATCAAAATTTGTAATTTCTTGAAAATCCATCTACCATTAAGGCTATTTTGTATATATATTTTGTGTTTTACATTTTATATATTTCAAAAGTAGAAATGTATAAAATAGTACGCCCTGGCGCAACCTCTCTCTTTTTCTGATATGATCTCTCAAACATCCGATGTTAACCAGATACTAGAGTGGTCCTCACCTCCGCCACCTTTTTCTCTCTACCATCTCGTCATATGTGGTTTTCTTTCAGGAGAGGTGAAGAGGGTTTCAGCCTCGAGCTGAAAGTGGTGATGCATGGTGGCGGCTCGAGCTATTCATAGGGTAAGGATGCTAGGTTGCTTGAGAACATTCTCTCCGGTATCTCTCCCTTCTAATTCTTCTCTCTAATGATGTGTCTTGAAGATCTGAGCTTCTGGTGGCGTCAGTTGTGTGGGATGTGGCCAGTTGAAGTTGCAGTGGTGGCTAGGAGGAGGGTGGGCTTTGGTGAAGTTCCTCTGAATGTCGCCAGGTGATGCCAAACTGCTAGGGTACATCTCTAGAATTTTAACGACGGCTTCTCTTTTCCTACAGTCCTCTTCTCTCTTTTATGATTGGTTCGCCTATGGGGAGTATGTGAATCCTCCCTAGGTCCGGTTGTATGGTGCTCGATGTCTTCCTTTGTCTTTCATCTTGGAGGTTGAGAAGAGGTCTACTGTTCTTCCCAAAAGAGGTTCCACAATGGCTCTTAGTGCACGTGAAGCTCGAGGTGTAAGCGATCTTTCATCCTCTCTCCTCCGGTGGTTCCGACGGTGTTTTTTGCGGCTTCTCTTTGGTTTTAGGAAGCGGGTTATTTTAGCGTCTCTTGGGGAAATTTGGGTTGCCTCGGTTAATACTGGTTCACTTGTTTTTTAGTTTAGTTTTTAATTCTTTGTAGTTTTGTTGGTTAGCTTACCAAGTCAAAACATAAGATTAAAGTTAGAACCGGTTTAACCGGATTGCGAAAAAAAATAAAAAAAATTTTTAAATTAATGACGGTTGAAAAACACAGTAAAAATGTATACTAGAATAGGTTAAACGAGACACTGCTCTCATATCCTCGCAATCGAGTGCCTCTTTAGATTATTTTCTAGTTGTACCTTTCTCTGGCTTAAAATAATAATATATATAGTAAAACATACTTTTTGTTTTGTTTTTGGATTTAACTATTGACATTGACATACGAGATAGTGCAGTTGCATATTTGGGGCCTGCTAAAAAAGTTATATAAGAAAGAGTATTAGAATTCTTTTTAGGAGTTTTTTTTTGTCGGATTATGGAATCTTGTATCGTTGAGTTTGGGAGTGGGTCTTTCAGCAACTGTTTGGGAAGTTGATATTATCGTAGGTGGACCGTGGGCAACATCGATAAATCTCACTCAAGCATCTCCGCACGGATGAAGATATGCATTTCGGATTGATTTTGTTTGATTTTGGATTGTATCGACTGTTTTCTGTTTTAGTTGTAGGTTTTGGTTCCGGGGATATTCTTGTTTTCTGCCGGTTTAGTTTCCTTTATTTGGGCTTTGTTTCCGGAGAAAGTTCTGTTTTCTACCGACTTTTATGCATCAAAAACATATCCTACTTTGATTTAATAAAATGTATAACTTCAGATGGAAAAAAAAGAGTTCTTATTACCAGAGAGACTCACACACAAAAAAAAAGACAAAATTAATGGATGTGTTACGTCAGAGTAAATCAGTCACTTCAATGATCAATACATGCTTGTTTGCCTCATATGGATACACCAAAAGTCCCGTAATATTTTGGAAATAAAAAAAAAAAAGAATTCGACCAGAAAAATTTCAAACTTTGCAAAAATAACCAAAAAAGACCTGAATTTATTGGCTAGTAAAAAAAAACACAAAAACATTGTTGACTTTTACGTTAATTCTCAAACTAAGCTTTGATTCGCTATTTTAGCATGCCATTAGCGTTTTTAACAGAAAATTTACACGGTCGTTAGTCACCGTTTACTATTGCTGTTAGAGTAAGGTGACGTCGTTTTGAAAATAATTTTTTTTTTGTATATCCAGTGGATTGAACTCTGGCAATGGGGCATGTTATGGAAGTTCATTGCCACTGTGCTATCACTCTTCGTCAGGATTAACTGAAACAAAACTTACTTTATTCTTAGTCTTTTTCGTGTTGTAATTTTTTTTTTCAAAAACGAGTTTGGCTGGGCTCGAACTCGCAAACTTGGAATAAATAGAAGGGTCTCTTGCCACTGAGCTAGAGACACTTTCATTGCATATGGAGCAGACATTTTTTATATTGTATTCGACTCCGAACCCTTTAATAAAAAAACAGAAAACAAAAATAGAGATCAAAAACCCTTAAATCGATTTGGGGGTTTCATCTCCACAGTTTCATCTGAATCGAAAGGAATAATATGTGTCGTTTCTTTCTGTTTCTGGTTTCTTCTTCAATCAATGGAGAATGAGGTCGTTCAAGCTTTAATCAATGGAGAATACTAATACAGGAAAACGAGAGAGGGAGATGATGATGGCGATGGAGAAGCCTGATGATCCAATGACGGAGATAGTACTTGGAGATATGTTGTTGAGAACTGAGCAGGCGAAGATGGAGATGACGAGAGAGATAGAAACGATGAGGACAGAGATGGAGATGAAGAGGACGAGGATGATATTGTTGTTGTCTTAATAAAAACTCTATTAGCAGTCGATAAATAAAATTAATTTCTACATATGTTCAATAAATGTCACGGTCTTAGTGGCAATATTCCTCATCGAAGAAGTATCAAAGTTGCGAGTTCGAATCCGGTGATATACAATTTTTTTTAAATAAAAAACCCTCAAAACGACGCCGTGTCAACTAAAACCAGATTAAGAGCAAAACGACGTCATTTGGTTTAACGTCAACAGTAAACGTCGATTTAATGGACGTTTAATTTTCTGTTTAAAATTTTAACGGTGGGCTTAATTGACCAGTCAACGACAACTTATTGAATAAATTTTAAAAGTCAATAAAAGTTTAGTATTTTTTTGACAAGACCAAAATTTATGTCCGTTTTGGCCATTCCTACAAAGTTTGGGATTTTTATGGCCGAATTCCCAAATAAAAAACATGCAAAGTATTAATGTGCAGACCAGTCCCGTAATGTTTGGGAGATCAAGAACATGAATTTTTTTTATTAATGTGCAGACTATGTTAATATAACATATTATGTAAAAGCCATGCTTATTTCAATTCCATGAGTTATAGCCTCAAGGACATAAGAAAAAGTTATAGATATTGTTGAGGGTTGCTTCAATAAAGATATTTAGTCATGCAGAGCAAGTGATGTGGCGAGGAGATGTTTGTAGATCCTTTGTATAATAAGACAATAGGTCGAGAGAATATTAGGTCATGGAACGTTGTGAATTTTTATTGATCAATTAGGTCGAGTTACAATGATCTCTTATCAGAGCAGAGATTGAAATGAGAATGCAAAGAGAAAATAAAAGATCTAAAGCTAAGATTGGGATGGTGACTTGAAGATGATAGCTCAAAACTTTTATGAGAATCTCTCTCTATCTTCTCTTTCTAGAATTGAATATCATTCATATATGTAGGATCCTTCATATTATAGTGCTTTGCATCATTGATCTCAAGGGATCGTATATCGGCTATGGGACGTCCTTCGCTACCTGCCCTAGATAGCTTACATTACAAGAAAATATGCATTTTGCGACTACGTAAATAGTTGCAAATTAGTCGCTATATTATATTTTGCGACCCAGTAGCGACTAATTGTATTAGTCGGGAATATATGGTCGCAAATTTTGTTAGTCGCTATATTAGTCGCTAAATTGTGACTATCTATATTTTGTTATAATTAGTCGCTACTGAGTCGCTAAATTTAGCGACTAATTTGCGACTGGTATCTGGTTATTGTAACGAATAATTAGCGACTAATAATAATAATAATAAATAATATTAATTTTAATATTTACTAATTAGATAATAATAACAATAAAAATAAATGCAAAAATACAAAAAAAAAATTTGTCATTAAATATTAAATATTTTTATTTATAAACAAAATACAAAAAAACAAATACAAAAACAAAAACACGAAATACAGGAAAAATACAAAAACAAAAGAAATACATATATATATATATATACATTTCCCGTGACCACCGCCACCACCATAGCCTCCGAATCCACCGCCGCTGCACCGCCTCCTCACCGCCGCTGCGCCGGGCCAGCTTCTTCTTCTTCTCCGGCGGGACCTGCTTCTCCTTCTTCTCCGCCGGGACATGCTTCGCCTTCGTCTTCCGTCTTCCTAATCATGTTTCTTCTTCGTCTTCCGCCGGGAAATCGCGAGATGGAGGTTGTATAATCTTCTCTGGTGGTAATATCGTGGCTGCTGGCTTGTTCTGCTTTGTCTTCAACCACGTCGAGCTTACCGGATCTAGTGACAGAGACATCGAAGAGTGGGACAGACGGAGAAGAGAACGGTGGCTGTTTGAGAGAGAGCGTGGGAGAAGATCGTAAGGGAGAAGACATGAGAGAGAGATGGAGAATCGAAATCGTGTCGCTATTTGAGAGAGAGATCTGCAATTTTTTTTTAAAAAATTTGCAATTTTGTGTATCTGAAACAAAAAATGAGAGAGAATGAAGTTGACGGCTCTGGTTTGTGAGGGAGGGTTAAGTTGAGAGACAGATTAGTTAATTAGGTTAAAGAAAATGAATGGTCAGGATTTAATCTGGGAGAGATCTAATGGCTCTTGTTTGCAATCCATGTGATGGTTCTCATCCTATGAGAATATTTTGTGGTGTAATTAATATATAATAATGAAAATTACATAAAATGCTTAAATCTATTTTTTTAGTTTCAAATTCAAAATTATAATAGATAAAACTTTAAAATTTTTAAATTTTAAAAATGATTTAAAATAATAAAAATGAGTTTTATGGTATACTTTAGAGTTTTGTGGTATGTTTAGGGTTTAGAGTTAGGATTTGCATATGGTTTTAATATGTTTTATGTAAACTATATATGTACATGTTTAAATATTAGTTTTATGTATATATAATTAGTTTTTATATTTTGATTTTATAGTTTATGATTAAGAATAATGTTAAGAGTATGGTTATGGTTTGATATATGGTTTGATATAAGGTTTGAAGGGTAATGTTTAAGGTTTTTAGTATTGTACTTAATTTTATATATTATATAGTAACAAGAGTTTTAGTTATTAAATTTTTGTTTATAATTTAGAGTTTTAGAGTTTATTTAGGGTTTAGGGTATAGGGTTTAAAGGGTAATTTTTAAGGTTTTAAGTGATGTACTTAATTTTATATGTTATATAGTAATTGGGGTTTTATTTATAATTTAGAGTTTTAGGGTTTATTTAGGGTTTAGGGTATCGGGTTTGAAGGTAATGTTTATGGTTTTAAGTGTTGTACTTAATTTTATATATTATATAGTAATTGGGGTTTTATTTAGTAGAATTAGTTTATAATTTAGAGTTTTAGGGTTTATTTAGGGTTTAGGGTATAGGGTTTGAAGGGTAATGTTTAAGGTTTTAAGTGTTGTACTTAATTTTATATATTATATAGTAATTAGAGTTTTAGTTATTAGATTTTTGTTTATAATTTAGAGTTTTAGGGTTTGTTTAGGGTTTAGGGTATAGGGTTTGAAGGGTAATGTTTAAGGTTTTAAGTGTTGTACTTGATTTTATATATTATATAGTTATTAGAGTTTTAATTATTTAAATTTTTGTTTATAATTTAGAGTTTTAGGGTTTGTTTAAGGTTTAGGGTATAGGGTTTGAAGGTAATGTTTAAGGTTTTTAAGTGTTTTACTTAATTTTATATATTATATAGTAATTAAAGTTTTAGTTGTTAATTTTTTTAAATAATTTAGAGTTTTAATGTTTGTTTAGGGTTTAGGGTATAGGGCATAAATCCATTCCTACCTAGTGTGAGCGTTCTTTGTATATATAGACTACTTTGCGACTATTTTGTGACTATTTTAGCGACTACAAATATAAGTCGTAAAAATTAGGTACAAATTACTTAGACCAATTTCGAAACAATTAAAATGTGGGTTTATACCGGTTTTTTGTGACCGAAAGACAGCCGGTTAGCAACTCGCCGAAATTAGTTGCTAAATTAGCGACTAACTAACGACTAAAAACTTGTGATCGCAATTTAGCGATTAAAGAGCGACTGTTCACTATTAGTCGCAATATCAGTCGCAACTGAGTCGTTAAATAGTCGCTAAATTTAGCGACTGTAAACTTAATCGCAACTTGTTGTCGCAAAAAAACATGTTTTCTTGTAGTGTTACATCATATATCAGATGTCATTGAGAGGTTCCTTTAATATTCGGGAGTGGTAGGTCGTCAATATGCTATCATTACACCACTTCCACTATTCAATAATATTTTGGCAGGTTCACGTCAAGTATTTTCCTCGAAACTTGTCACACTGTGTTTCAGGCCTCTGCAGACAGTGGGCCGTGATGGACTGTCGATAATTAGGCCCACTAATTGGTATCAAGCCGAGCTATCTTTGGGGTGCTCAGCCCACTCCCAACAAGTTTTCTCCCATATTTCGAGTGGATGAACACGACCGAAAGGGCTTTGAAGAGTAAGCTTGGCTGGTTTTAATGATACAGCTGATATGAATGATATTCATGTGATGAATCATCTTAATGTGGTGCAATCGTGTAGGCAGAGGATTCGGCGCACACTACAAGAAAACAACTTTTTGCGTCTGCACTCTTAGTCATTGAATAGTCATTATACGCAGTTTTACGACTAAATAGTGACTAAAGCTGGTAGTTGTAAATCCTTAGTCGGTAAAATGCATAGTCGTAAAAATAGTCGGCGGTATACGACTATTTTTACGACTAACATATGTATCGTAAAATAGACGTAGCGTTGTCGGAATATATATGGATTAATTTGCGACCATTTGGCGTCAATTATGCGACTAAAGACATAGTCGAGATGCAGTCGGAGAAATGTAGTAACCAAGTAGTCGTTAACCTAGGTGACCAATGGACGACTATTTTGCGACGGTTTAATATAGTCACAATGTAGTATTAAATATTGGCGACTAATTAGCGACTTGGTAATGACTAGGTTAACGACTATATTCAGCGACTAATCAGAACATCCAAATAGGATTAAGGTACTGATCCGGCCACTACTTGTCGATTATTACTTGACTGTCTAATATAGTCACTACCTAGTCGTAATATATGGTGACTATTTGATGACTGTTTATTGACTAATTTACCGATGATATAACGACTAACATGAACATCCATATATGATTATGGCAAACTTTTTGCTATTAATTAGCGGCTGTTTAATGACTAATTTAACGACTATGCATCGTCTAATCGGAACATCTAGATTCGATTATGGTAATGATTGTGTCACTACTTGTCGACTACTGTCTGACTGTCTAATATAGTCACAACTTAGTCGTAATATATGGTTACTATTTGGCGAGGGTTTAATGACTAATTAACGATTATTCAGCGCTTATTCGGAAAATCCAGATACGTCGATGGTTAATATTTTGCGGCTACTTTCTGTGTGTAGTGCGAATAATTGACGACTGTTTAGGGACGTTTATTCGTAAAATAAGAATTTGGACTATTTCAATTTACTATTTGGTATTTGTTGATACTGTAATTTGAATGATACAAGAAATGTAAAAGACATTTTCATCTACATAACATTGGTAACTTATATACTTATGTGTAGCATGTAGACACAAATGATCTACATACGCAAACTCTAGAATTAAGCAGTTGTCAAATCATACCCCAGAAAATTAACAAGTGCAAGAGACAATGATAAGTAACTTACAAAGCAGATGGTGTTGTAGTTTTACGTTGAGCTTCCTTCAGCTGCTCTTGGTGGGCCACAAACGCTGAAGTGTTTGTGCTTCTTGCGCTTGCCCATTAAAAGATTTTCTGTCAGGATTTCGTCCATAAGGATTTCCTTGTCCATCCTTCTCAGTGGCCTGTGATAATTAAAGAAAGTAAGAGAAAAACAATTAAATAAAGAACATGAGCTGACTTTATAGACGTGGATTGTGAAAAATATTACTTTATCTGAGGAAAAATGTAGTTATATTCATTTGTTGAGATCTTCTGAGGTCGTAGTTCTTTGCAGTGCTTCTGCAGTCCTTTGTAGCGCTAACCATATCTTTCATCCGTCGTTGACAGATCTCCTTGAAAAAAGATTTTAGAAGAAATTTATGGATGGTTTGGTCATGTATCAAATGATAAAAACATTATCTTATAACGCTCAGACACTCGAACTTAACAAAACAAACAGATTATTTAAACTGAGACATCAAATTCAATTGCTTGCTAATTATAAGCATAACATCCTAACCATCAGACTCGAACTTATCAAACACTCATAAAAAAACAACCAAATTATTCAGACTGTGGAGACCATATTGAAGCAGATATAGGAATATAGGAGTTGTTTACAACCTGTAAAACCAAAATTAATTGTTCCAATACAAGCAAACCACAAGAAAATTATAAGTAAACCAATAATAAAATTTCAAAGCAATCATGTTTCAAAATCAAACCAAAGCATAAGAAAACTAGACGGTTTAAGACACACCCAAACATCATTTCTTACATGTAGACGTAGGCATCATATCACGGAGTGTTTCATGATTGAGAGATACAAAGAAGATTTTGAGAGAACGTCGATAGGATTTTTGTCAAAGTTAGCGATGAAATAAAGAGCCTCGAATAAGAGAATCAAAGAACATATATCAGTTTGAGATGGGTGGGCATATAAGAGGATTTGTAGAGAGATTAGCGAGATGATTCGAAGGAGATTTCTGAAAAGGGGAAGAAGATAATAAAATCTGGATTTGTCGTAATTGATGATTTCTCAACACTTTATCAAAAATTCCTAGGCTTAGGCAGATAATTGAAATGTTTTGGGCTATAAATTTAGGTTTTGGTTTTCCGGATTAATTTGACAAATTTTTTGAATTTTTACCCACTTGTAGGCGTAACATAGTTGTAATATATTCTTTTTTATTGTTTTCAATTTTTATATTTAAACTTATCTATTATACTTTAGTAAAACCAGAAAAAGTTTGCTCACAATATAAAGTATGATTGAAGACAAATTTTATGAAATTTTTTGTAAGTTTGGGATATACTTCCCGGATTATAAAATTATAAATCATAAAAAATTAAGAAATAGTTTTGAAAGTTGAGAAATCCTAAAATTAAAAAAAAAATAGTACACATAACAATTTAATAAATAGTTTTGGGAATAGAATGTAAAAGCAAATATTAAACTTTCGATTTTGAAGTTTTAGGTTTCTTTAGGAGTGATCAAAACCTCAAAAACTCATTTTTGAGGTTTTGCTCACTCCAAAAAAAACCACCAAACCTCATTTTTGAGGTTTCAGTGTATAAAACCTCAAATTTGAGGTTTGATCTTTACTTTTACATTCTAGTCATTGTAATTATACACCTTATTATTTTTGGTCCTTAAATAATTTTAATGTCTGATTTCAACATAAACACTCATTTATCACTTTAAAATGCATTGATTAATCATATTTGAGAGCATAACGAACAAAAACATATTTAAACATTACATATCTTACAAGGGGTACTAGAATACTCTTTGTCGATAAATATTCGGATCAAATGAAGGTTTTTTTGCTCTTAGTTCTTTTGGAGTGAGCCAAATCTCAAATTTAAGGTTTTGTGGTTTCTTTTGTAGAACATACATAAAACATGGCATTTTGGTTAATGTCTCCATATATGTTTCATACAGAAAAGTAACTGCATGGTGCTAAGGAAAAAGGATCACAAAGGGGGTAATGATGGTTTTTTTTAGAAGAGGTGTGATTCCCTTCTAATACCCTTGTGTCTTTTTCACTTTCTATTATTCAAGAGTTGAAAAGGTATTTTTGTTTCCCTCTCTCGACTATTATTATTTACTTGAAGCTTGCTCCTTTTTATCTCCCTGTGATGGAGATAAATTGTGTCGAGGGGGGCTCTTTGACGAATTATGTTAATGGGAAACCGGTAGACGGATAGCCTTCGACGAGTTTTGAGTCATCGAGTTCGGACGCCGCAGTTGAAGCATTGCAGACGAATATGTATGGTTGCCATCGTAGAAATTCCATGCCCGGTGGTCCAGATCCACGATCAACTCCTTTTGAGGGGTATGGATGCAGAGGACGAGGAGCCTCTTTTTGAGGATGATTATAGGGTTCCACTATCTCCACTGGCTGGCTTGGATAAGATTCGCATGAACCTGACTGTACAAAATCTGACGAGCCATGTTGTAATTGGGTAGGCCGGTGCTCATGAGAGAGTCTTTGACTTCGATCGATGAGAAGATCATACGCGATATGATCGGGGATTATGGTCGTAGCGGAAAGCTGACACTTATGGTGTCGGGTCCATTCGATCTCCCCTGGACTTGCCCTTCAGGTTGAATATGTTTGTATGAACCGGTGTTAATCCAATGCCACTTGTGGTTCCTACTGTCAAAGCTTCTGGTTGCGTATTTTGGGGAACGAGGAATAACGATCTCTCTGCCTACCCCGACATCGATTCAAAATATTATTGTAATCTTGATGATTGGTGAACATGTTGGGGTCATTATAGATTTTTGATTTTTCTAGAAGATGACCTGTTTTGTAAGAACTTGTGGACTTCAGGAAGGGGTTCACCATCCTCGATAGGTACTCGAGAAAGGTCGATAATTGTCAGGAGAGGTATTTCTTTGTCAAGGTCGATGAGGTGTATTTCCTTGTTCCTAAGAGGGAAATATGGTTCAGTGGAACCCAAGCTCTGATAACTATTTGGTTGGTTTAAACTGCATGCGCTTTTGATTAGGATTTGTACTAACACACCCGTTTTTCTTTGTTGCAAATTGTCTTTTTGACCCAAAATTTCTTCATGAATTTTCAGAAGACCTAGAAGGGATACATTCGTTGGGTAATCTTCGGTGAGTAGATTTTACCAGGGAGAGAGTCCGAGACAGCGCCACTCACATAAAATTCGGTAATTCGGATCTAACTATCTTTTTTATTCATCTTGGATCGTCTTCTTACGTGTTGTCTGTTCGTGCAGCCGAGTGGGAACTTACGCCGAGTGGATGACGAGGTCTACCAGGAGGAATGCACAAAAGTATGGAAGTTTGACTCATATTCCAATGGCCTGAGTATTGTTTTCTACTTCATTGTATCATCTATTTTTCTTTTGTCTTTATCCTTCTTCTTGATTTGTTCTCACACCGAGACGGTGTGAAGTAAGTCTGGGGGAGAGTGTTTGGTGTTACTAACATCGTTTTCTTTGTTTTTTTTTAGTCTTTGAGTTAGTATGTGTTTTTATGTTATCAAATCTTTTTGGGAATAAGGAAAAAGCTTGTTGATTATATTAACCATATATGCTTTTGATCATTTTCCTAGTGACCATTTTGCAGAACATTGAGTATGCGGACATGCTAGAGCACCCCATTTCTGGATCTTCCCCATTCAGAAATCATCAGACAATCGAGATTTCTTTGGAATGGCAAATCACTCTATTCTTATTGGACTTAGTTTTAACATTAATTCTTCACTATAGGTGTTAGTTTAGGGAAACGAACCTACATTCAGAACATCTTAATCTCTTTACCACTCTTTGTTTTCTGAATGGCTAGCTCACCTTTAGCTAGTACCTACCCTTATTCCATATATCATTCATATTTTATGCACTCTTCTTGGAGTTTTCTTATGTGTAGATAAGTGCAAAAAGGGTTGGAGAGAAAAGGATCGACGCAGCTCTTCATCAATATAGTTGTAAACGTCGAAAAGAAGTGAGTGAATTCATCTAACAACTTCAATGCAAATAAAGAATTCCACAAATGGGGTACGCATTTTTAACTTAATTTCCGTGCTATTTGAAATACAACAGGTCATGTTTTCACAAATGAAAAAAAAATCAGTCGATAGAAAAAATAAAATGATACTCTGGGTAAGTAGGAAAAAATTGATTAGGAAGAAAGGAACTAAAAAGTCTTATATCTCAGTTAGCATTGAAACCCCCAGAGAAGTCAAAGCTAAGAAAGATTTAAAATGAAGAGAGAGAGAGTGATTAGGAGTTGTGGACATTAATGGATCTATTCTCTTTGAAAATTTTGTGTGATAACCTGCATCATATTCATTATCTGGTAATCCCTAAATACTCTAAATTTCACCCTTAAATGTCTAAAAAGCCTCCCTTATACCTAGCACGTGTATACCCTGATGTAACACTTGTAGTGAGAAGCTCATGCAACACTTAATGAATTTAGAGAGTTGATTGTCAAGAATTTGAGGCTTTGATCTGTCATTGAGCTTAAGTACGGATTTAGGGTTGAGAAGAGTTTGGTGGGGTTTTGGTAGGAATTTGTTGCTCATGCTTTGTCTTATGTGGTCTGCAGGTCATGTTTCTAATGAAGTTTTTGATGACTTGAGAGTTCATGTGTTTTTCGAAACCTCTTCTTGTCCTTAGTTTTCTGTTTGCTTGAGGATGAGCAAAAGGCTAAGTCCGGGGGAGTTGATAGACCCCATTTTAACCACAATCTAACCCTTATTATGACCATTTTGACTATGTTTTCGAGTATTTTTGTTGTCTTTTATAAATTATCGAGTCTTTTCAGGTCAAAGATGTCTTAGGATGAAGATTTAAGATATTGGAGTAATTTGGAGCAAAAATGAGCAAAAGAGCTTAAAAGGTGGGAGACCGCCCGATCTAGACGAGGAGCACCCTATCTTAGAGAACTTCTTGCATATCGATCGATATAGGGTCGATCTTGAAGTGAGCGATGTCCCTTAATACGATAAGCTGATGGCCGACGCTGAATACTACTTCGACCTTTTCCCCTTTAGGGAGACTCCGGTGGGCCGTCGCAATGGGATACGTCATTTGCGGATGACGCGGTTTCAGCCGGCGTATCCTATGCCTATGGCTCCAATCTCGGAGTGTTGAGTTTGTCTGTGTTGTTTCTCTTTGTATCGTTGTTTTGAATATCGTTGAACTTTCTTTTCGGAACAGTTGGTCGTTCCGTTTTTGTTCTAAGTTTGAAGATTCATTTTCGGACGTTTCGAAATGCATTGTCTGTTCTTGGTCGTTGTTTCCAACTTTAATTGAGCGAAACAGTCGAGAAAATGTGTTGAATCGTGAACCAGTCGTGTTCATGAATATGATGAGTTCGAGGAAGACATCTCGTCGAGTTGTTCGATCGCATTTGCTCCGAATCTCCGAGCATGTCTGCTCTGGTTTCTGAGCAAGTTTAGCTCAGATTTTATGAGCATGTACGCTCAGATATCCGAGCAGGATCGGATTGGTTGGTCGAGCCTGCTAGAAAGATTTGTACTTCCGAGCAGTCGTGTTGACGTCATGTCGATTAGTGCGGAAAAGTCGAGCAGATTTTTGTCGAAAGTATCCCATATCGGCTTCGTATAAACTGTTTGAGTTGGTTCCATATAGCTAGAAGACTTTCCGAATAGATTTGTATAGTTTCCAGAGGAAAATGTGATTTCGTCTTTGCGTTCTATTCTTGGTGCTTTGGGAGTGAACCAGGTCATATTTTGAGTTTAGAGGTTAGTGAGATATACTCGCCTTAGGACCTATTTCGGTAATGAGATGGTGCTTAAGATCGGCGTGCTTAGAAGCTCTTTGCCTTGTTCTAAGTCAAATTATGAGTTCGAAGGTTGAGAGGTATACCCGACTTACGGACCTACGACGATTAAGACCAGCGTGCTTGGAAGCGTTCAATTGGGTTTTGAGTTATTCTCCGAGTTTTCGAGCTAGCGCGATATACTCGACATACAGATTTGTTTCGACAGTAAAATATTAACGGAAATCGGCTAGGATATACCTAACGGATATCAGCCCGTACTTTTGTGAGACATATCGACTTATATTTAGGTTTTCGATAGTAAATCGATATCAACTAGGATATACCTAGCGGATACCAGACAAATGTATACTTGGTTGAGACGTCATTTAGACTAGTGTGCTAAGGAACGTTGACTGGGTTCAGAGGTTTACTTCAAGTTTTGTACTTTTTCGAAACATCTTGACTTATATTTTCGTTTTTGATAATAAATCGATATCGACTAGGATATACCTAGCGGATACCAGACCATTGTATACTTGGTTGAGACGTCATAGACCAGTGTGCTAAGCAGAGTTTAGTGGGTTTAGAGGTTTACTTCGTGTTCAGTACTTTTGCGAGACATCTTGACTTACATTTCCGTTTGTAGATAGTAAATCAATATTGTCTTGGATATACCTAACGAATACCAGACCAAGGTATACTTGGTCGAGACGTCGTTTAGACCAGTGTGCTAAGCAGCGTTTAATGGGTTTAGAGGTTTACTTCAAGTTCAATTCTTTTGCGAGCCATCTCGATTTACATTTCCATTGTCGATAGTAAACTAATATGAATATCAACTAGGATATACCTAGCGGATATTAGACAAAGATATACTCGGTCGGAATTTTTATAGCACGCTTTTATCCGTTTGTAGGATGTATAAAACCTCAATCCGTATAGGATATGTTGGTTAGGATCCGTAAAGGATGTGTTTGTTCGTCTATTATGGCCTGAAACAAACAAGATAGAGAATACAAATGTGCTAGATTTGAATGGGAATGACGTGACAGTTAATGAATTTAACTGGTTTCCTAAGTTTTGAAGTTCGAATTCTAAAATTGCTTCTAAAATAAGTAAATTAAGTAAATCAAATGAAAGTAAAAAGGAATGTCGTTTATAGTTTACCGGATAGTTCCAAGCGTATGATCGAGGAGTTGAGCCTTTACGGGGACGTCGAGCATTGTGGTCGCGATCTGGTGTGTCTAGCTTGTTGAGGGAGTATTGAATGAAATGTTTTGCGGGTTGATTGCATAGAGTAGATTGTCCGAGTACGTCTTGAAACTTGTTGAATGAGCAAGCGGACAAGTTTTTCCGAAAGTCGAGGAGTGTTGCCTTCTCGGATTTTTTGAGCAGCCGTGTATGCTCGGATTTCCGAGTAGCCTCGTATGTGCTCAGATTTCAGAGCAGCCTTGTATGTGCTCGGATTTCCGAGCAGCCTCGTGTGTGCTCGGATTTTCGAGCAGCTTTGTGTGGACAGTCCTGCATGCCTAGTAGTTTCGAGTAACCTTGCGAGTTAGGACTTTTCGAGCAGCTTTGTCCGAAGAGAGATCTCCGAGAAGGTTGTATTTGAGTACGAAATGTTTTTCAAAATTTTCTGACTTTCCGATGTATAAGTATATGTATATACGTACCCCTCTCCTCCCCTTTTTGAGAGGAGGTGGGGACAATTGAACCTCAAAAGATCGACTGCCTATGTACCCCTTTCGGGGAACAAGTCGTCCCATAGTTTAAGTCGTATCTCATTTTTTTTAGACATTCAGAGGTCTTGGATTAGTGATAGTATTTCTTTGGAGGCATTGCGTTCCAACTCCTTGGAATCTTGACGCTGTCCATGTTGGTTGACTCGTATGCTCCGAGGCAAACCAATTTCGTAACTATGTATGCTCCTTCCCAAATTTCTCTCAATTTGCCCGCGTTTCGTTTTGCGGTGTTTTGATATACTTTCCGTAGGACCAGGTCACCTTCTCGGAACCTTCGGCTGCGGACGTTGGAGTTGTAATATATGGCGGTTGCTTGCTGGTAGTTCATGATGCGTATTAGCGCCCGATCACGTCGTTCGTTGATTAGATCTAGTTCGTCGAGAAGCATCATAGGATTCAATCCTTCTTTCCCAGAGAAAAACCTACGACGCACTCCTGGGAATTCGATCTCGGCTGGGATTACGCATTCTGCTCCATAAACAAGGTCGAATGATGTTTCGCCATTTGCTCGTCGGGGTGTTTTCTGATGTGACCAAAGGACTCCTTCTAGCTTGTCTGCCCATCGTCCCTTCTTTTCTTTGAGTCGTTTCTTCAATCCGTCAAAGAATGTTTTGTTAGAAGCTTCGGCTTGCATGTTACCTTGGGGATATGCGGAGTGGATTTCTGTAATCTCATTTTCCACTTTTCGCAAAAAGCTTCAAAACGCATTGAGATGAATTGTGAGTCGTTGTATGTGACGATATCATAAGGCACTCCATGTATGCATATGATATTTTTCCATATGAAATGTTCAACTTGGGAGTCTTTCATGCTGGCGTAAGAGTCGGATTCAATCTTTTTCGAGAAGTAGTCTATTAGGATGAGTAGGAATCACTTCTGCTTAGATTGGTGAAGCGGGCCTACTATATCCATCGACAACGCATGAAAGGATATGGCGCTGAGATTGATAAAAGCAGCTCGGCTAGTTGATGGATAGTCAGAGCGTGTCTCTTGCATTTTTCTCACTTTTGAGAAAACTTCTCGCAGTCTTTGACCATCGTTGGCCAAAAATAGCCGTGACGCTTGATTTTGATCGCCAAAGCTCTACCTCCTGAGTGGTATCCGCATGAGCCTATGTGGACTTCTCCCATGATTCGCCTTTCTTCTTTGCCTTCGACGCAAGAGATTATAGGTCCAGATAGTCTCCACTTACAAAACTTTCCATCCATCAAAACGTAACGAGCAGCTTGCACTTTGATTTTATGAGCTGCCCATTTATCTTTGGGAAGTTCGTCATCGATGATGTATACGCAAATTTTTCCCATCCATTCTTTGTCGCAGCCATATTCTCCTTCGGACCATATATCTGCTTCTGCATTGTTCTCTTCCGTTGGAGGATTTTCTTAATTATTGTCGTCCTCTTCGGCGGATAATACTGGTTGACGGTTCCGAAGTTTTTGATGCTCGGATGCTCGATGAACTCTGGTGGAATGATCCGCTTCAAAACGGGTTCAGAGGTCGAGGAAAGAGCTGCTAATGTGTCGGCTGGTGCGTTTTCTACTCGAGGAATTCAGTTCAGTTTAAAGTTTTGGAGCGGCTTTACTATATCCCGGATGATCTTCAAATACGCCTCCATCCTATCGTCTCTTGTTTTGTATTCTCCGTTGTATTGGCTTACGACCAGCTTGGAATCGCAAAATGCTTGTATGCTTTTAATTTTGAGAGTGTGAGCTAACCTTAATCCGGCGATTATAGCCTCGTATTCTGCTTTGTTATTCGAAGCGTGAAAATCTAAACAGAAGGACTGTTCCAAGATTTCTCCAGTTGGTGAAGTTAGGAGGATTCCCACTCTGGAGCCTTGTTTTGTTCACGAGTCATTGACGTGGAGAAACCATTTTGAATCCTTTGCTGGCTCTTCCGCCCCTTCTTGTGGTAATTCTACTAGTAAATTGATACGATCAGAGTTTTAATCCCTATATCTACATTGCAAGCGCACAGACGTGAACTAGTAGTATATAGGGTATCGAATCCACATAGACTCTAGACCTTACGATAGATTGTAGAATTGTCAAATTAAGCTAGGTGAATTAATGAGAAACTAATTAGCAAAGCAGAAAGTAAATCAATAGCAGAAGTGGTTTTGTAAGCAAGTACTAAAAGCGCTAAGTCTAGGGAGTTCTCAGGAAATAAGACAAGTAAATTAACTATCAGTCATGATCAAATTAAGTTCGGTTCTAGAACTCAAACACAGATACAGAATTAACCAACTTTCGTTGCGAGAATTCTCTAAGTCTAATTAGCAGAAACCCAAATTTCTTTGCAATTCCTAACAGATTAAACTAGCCTTAAGTGCAAGTTTGATTTATTCACAATTCAATTAAACCAAATTTATTTGCGGATAATTCAATTGCTCAACCTAAATAGTTCAGATTCTAAATTACACTTTCGTGTCAATTAAATAACCTAAAGTCTAGATTCTAAGTGATCAGGTAGAAACTAGTATTAAGCACAATTCAGGTTGAAGAACAAATAAGTTATGAATCCTAAACTGATAAATTAATCTAACAAGTCATGAAAACCTTTAAAGAGAATCCCTAAACCTAACTATGAATCTACTCAGACATGATTAATGAAACACAAATCAATGATTAAGTAAATTGCATAAATAGAGAGTAAAGAATAAAAAGGGTTCGAAATCTTCTCCAAAAGCAGGAAGCAGTACAGGTTCAGATCAGCCCCAAAAGCTCTAAAATCTCTATGTTCAAAGTATGAAAAGCGTAGCCTAAACAAGTGGCTAAAACCCTAATATAATGATCTAATCACGGCTGGGGCTTCTTTGTAATTATGAGAAACTTCTGGGCCAAAGTGCAATTTCCAAACTCTTCATTAAACTCGCCGAGAATTGTCTGACTCACGTGTGTGTCGATCGATGCACGAGATGTGTCGATCGATGCAAATCTCTGTTTTGGACAGTGAACTCTTCCTCTCAGGTTGAATCTCCAAAATGCTCCAGAATGCGCCATAATCTCCAAATCCGCTACAAACGTACCTAGACCTGTAAACATACCTAAAAGACTCCAAAAGATAATAAAAGACTCGATAAATAAGACATATACTATGGTTAAAAACCCTAAAATCCATGGTATATCAACTCCCCCACACTTAGCCTTTGCTTGCCCTCAAGCAAAACAGAGAACTAGAATATGGTGAAGAGGTTTGAAAACTTTCAGAAACTCTTTTCATCTTAGAAGCAACAACACTCAGATTCCCCTTAGTAAGCCACCGAAAATGAACCTTTAGACATCAAGACCAACATATACTTCCCCCACACTTAGAAACTATCCTGAGTAAACTCCACAATCACATTCAAAGCATCCAAATTCACCATACTGACTTCTATAAGCTATTAAGTGTGGTCTCACCTATGGGGTATCAATCAAAGAATACATGGACTCTTACTACGTTAGCATCTGACCACTCAATTGTTGCTTTTGGTCCCTTTCTTCTCTTTTCCCTTCCTTAGCACTGATTTTTCCCCACTGGATATCATTTTTTTTATCAGTGTTCTTCCCGTTATGGGGTGTACTTTGGACACATTCCATGGATGCACAGAAGGTAATATGGGTCTCTACCACTCCCGCGACCACTTCGGAGCTACTAGCTCATCCTCAGTTTATTATTCTCTTTTTTTTTTTACTTTAAGGAAGGGGAGAAGGGAACCTTACTTGGACAGGTTTACAAGTTGTGTCAGACCTAACAGAGGAATCTGACTCAAGGTATACCAAGCCCTTATGTGAGAAAATTAAGTCAAAATTAGGGGTGAAGTCAGTAAAGGATCCTCTGATACCTGAAGTGGTGTGGGTGTCCTCAGTAGGCTGATCTGCGTTGGGGTTTTCTAATAGTCATAGATTGATCTGCAAGCTCATCCCAATGGTTACTTAAGTTCCTGCAAGTGTTGTTAACTTCTCAAAAATTCATTGTTTCTTACTTAAACTGTTTTGACTCGATAAAACAAATTTTTGACTGACTCTAAGAAAACAAAAGCGTGCGTCAGTAGCTACCTCCCCCCACACTTAAACACACTGTCCCCAGTGGTGTCAAGCTTAGGATTGGCGAGAAAAGAAATCGGAATGAAGACAAACCGAAAAGAGTCAGAACACTTACCTGTCGTCGACCTGCGTCGATCGATGCAAGAGGTGTGTCGATCGATGCAAGGCGAATATGCCCACGGTTAAGTAAATAACCGGTGTCTGAACCGCAATAGAATCGGCAAACCATAAATCGCAACTGTGTCGACCGATGCACATAGTGTGTCGATCGATGCAGTGCGATTCTGCATGTTTCTCACGCCTTTGAACACACAAAAATAGAAAATCAAAAACACCAAATCAAAACGAAAAATGAAAACGAAAACGAACCTAACAGTGGGTTGCCTCCCACTCAGCGCTTGTTTAAAGTTAGTAGCTTGACAGTGGTGAGGAGGCCGGACTTATGGGGGATTCAACAGAGACTTTGAGTGTCTCTGTGAATGTCTCTTAAGCCAAGGTGGCGTATAAGCTTTCGGATCATGAGATTTCCCAAGGAAAGAGCGAACAGAACCAGGGCGGGAGTGAAGTGTGGGTGGGATACTGCGTTTTCCTGCATTCACAGCTTTGCGATTAAGAGGTTTGAGCTTAGAAGAGTCATACCTGTGCTTTGGTGGATGGAAGAGATTTGGAGCTTTCTGCTTAAGAGCAGTTGCAGGATCTGGAGATGTTTGAGCATGTTCATAATGAACTGCCATCTTCTCTTCTCCAATAGGAATCTCTGGTTCCACATCCACACTGAAGCTATGTCCATCAATGGAGGATTTCTGCAGCTTATCCATCTTGAACCTCAATGGCTCATCTCCAGGAGGAGATCAATCAGTCCATGTCACACATTTATCACAGCTCCAGCAGTAGCTAAGAAAGGTCTACCAAGTAACAAAGGATCATCTGGCTCAATGTTATACTTCAGCACTACAAAGTCCGTTGGAATCAAGTAGTTTCCAATTCTGACAGGAACATCCTCAAGAACTCCTTCCGGATACCTTTTTGATCGATCAGCTAGGATAAGAGAGATCCTAGTAGGCTGGAATTCCATCATTCCTAATCTCTCAGCCACAGAGTATGGCATGAGATTCACACAAAATCCTAAGTCACACAGAGAACGCTTAAATCTGTCCTTAGAGATGGCACAATCGAGCACAAAGGCTCCTGGGTCTGGTATCTTCTCTGTAATCTGAATCAACATCTTTTCCATCACTTTCATGCAGTTAGCCACTTCTAGCCCCTGTTAAGACAGTTTAGGAACCTTAGGATATGGCACAGAGGGCATATAGACTCGTTCTAGGACTGTTGCAGGTTTCTGGTCGCGTCTGCGATCTGTGTCGATCGATGCAAGAGATGTGTCGATCGATGCAAGGCGATTACGAGCAATTCCATCAGACGTATCGGGACTGTGTCGATCAATGCACGAGTTATGTCGATCGATGCATGTCTCAGACAGAGAGTATTCATCTAGAAAATCCGAGATTATGCTCTCTTCTTCTTCCAGCAAGCCAATCCCATCTTTTATGGTCACAGCATTGACGAATTTGTTCTGTTCAGCTTTCCCAGCTCCATTTTGCCTTTGCACTGCTTGAGATGTCTGTTGGATTTGAACATCTAGCTTCTTCACATGTGTGCTCAAGGATTCAAACTTCCCATTCAGATCTTCATACACAGCATCCAGCTTCCTGTTGAAGTCCACATCAGTCTTAGTCTGACCCTCCCGCAATTGTTCCATCATAGCTTCCATCTTACTCTCATGAGCACTAGCAACAGGAGGTGTCTGATAGGAGGATGATCCATAAGTCCTCTGGTAAGAATTACCTTGCTGATTTCCAAACCTGTTTCCTTGAAATCCAGAGCCACTAATGTAGTTCACATCCTTTTTCTGGTGATCTTCTTCAGCTCCAAACACCTCAACATCCTGAGCAAAGTGGACAGCTTTCTTTCCAGTCAACAGACTATGAACAGTGTCCAGCTTGTTCTTAATATCAGCAATCTCCAGATTATCTATCTTTCCACCAGACTCTTTCCTTCTCCTATCAGCAGTCTTGGTGCTATTATTGCTCACCAAGTTATCAATCAATGTCTTAGCCTGCTCAGGAGTCCTTGTATTGAAGTTTTCATTGCTAGCATTGTCCAATGCAAACTGATAGTGGAGATCAATACCTCTGAAGAATAAGCCCAGCAGCGTCACTTCAGAGAATCCATGGTGAGGACAGTCACGTTGGTACTTCTTAAACCTCATCCAAGCAGACTTAAGAGGCTCTGTAGGACCTTGGATAAAGGTGAGAATATCCTGTCTTGATTGATCAGAGCGAGCATCATCATAAAAGTGCCTCAAAAATTCTGTCTTCACAGCATCCCAAGTAGTAAACTTCCCAGATGGAAGTTGTTTCAGCCAAGCTGCAGCATCTCCAGCGAGAGAATAAGGGAAAATTTTGAGAAACAAGTAGTCATAGTTTACCCTATTGTACTTCATTCCAGTGATGAAGTCCTCAAACTCGTCAATATGGTTCATGGGTTGCTCATGTGGGAGACCATGGAAAGGATTCTGCCTCAGAAGAGAGTAGTAGACAGTCTTGATCTTGAAGTCATTCCTCTCAAATCCAGGAGGTACAATTGCTGACCGGTTAGTATGGAACTCATCCGGACGGTTGTAGTCAGCTAGAATCCTCTCATTAGCAGGAGGATTTATCATCTTCCTTTGACCTTCAGGTTCAGGTTCAGGTTCAGGTTCAGGGATCACACGTCCCTCAGCATCAATCCTATGCCAAGCATCATTGTACCGGTTATTCTGGTCGTCCCTCAGAACACCCTGAGCATCATGTCTCAGAATCAAGCGATTTTGCACCATCCTTGCTCGTTGACCTTTTCTGTTTGTTCTTTCTAGTCTAGAAAGCTCCTCAAGTCTGAGATTCACAAGATTCACGTTCAGATCACTTTGGGTCTCACGCTTATGCATAAACCGTCGGTAATCTCACTGCAACGATCGATTCAACTCGGGATTCGCCTTGTGTCAATCGATTCAAAAGTGCGTCGATCGATGCAAAGCGATATCAGACCTGAAACACACGCAAACAGAGAAAATTAGTAACAAAAACAAAAAACGAAAAACCTAGTCTAAACTTTAAATTCAAATCTATCGAAGACTCAAAAGAGTCCCCGGTAACGGCGCCAAAAACTTGATACGATCAGAGTTTTAATCCCTAGATCTACACTGCAAGTGCACAGACGTGAACTAGTAGTATATAGGGTATCGAATCCACAGAGACTCTAGACCTTACGATAGATTGTAGAATTGTCAAATTAAGCTAGGTGAATTAATGAGAAACTAAATAGCAAAGCAGAAAGTAAATCAATAGCAGAAGTGGTTTTGTAAGCAAGTACTAAAAGCGCTAAGTCTAGCGAGTTCTCAGGAAATTATACAAGTAAATTAAATATCAGTCAGGATCAAATTAAGTTTGGTTCTAGAACTCAAACACAGATACAGAATTAACCAACATTCGTTGCGAGAATTCTCTAAGTCTAATTAGCAGAAACCCAAATTTCTTTGTAATTCCTAACAGATTAAACTAGCCTTAAGTGCAAGTTTGATTTGTTCACAATTCAATTAAACCAAATTTCTTTGCGGATAATTCAATTGCTCAACCTAAATAGTTCAGATTCTAAATTACACTTTCGTGTCAATTTAATAACCTAAAGTCTAGATTCTAAGTGATCAGGTTAGAAACTAGTATTAAACACAATTCAAGTTTAAGAATAAATAAGTTATGAATCCTAAACTGATAAATTAATCTAACAAGTCATGAAAACCTTAAGAGAATCCCTAAACCTAACTATGAATCTACTCAGACATGATTAATGAAACACAAATCAATGAATAAGTAAATTGCATAAATAGAGAGTAAAGAATAAAAGGGGTTCGAAATCTTCTCCAAAAGCAGGAAGCAGTACAGGTTCAGATCAGCCCCAAAAGCTCTAAAATCTCTATGCTCAAAGTATGAAAAGCATAGCCTAAACAAGTGGCTAAAAACCCTAATATAATGATCTAATCACGGCTGGGGCTTCTTTGTAATTATGAGAAACTTCTGGGCCAAAGTGCAATTTCTAAACTCTTCATTAAACTCGCCGAGAATTGTCTGACTCGCGTGTGTGTCGATCGATGCACGAGATGTGTCGATCGATGCAAATCTCTGTTTTGGACAGTGAACTCTTCCTCTCGGGTTGAATCTCCAAAATGCTCCAGAATGCGCCATAATCTCCAAATCCGCTCCAAATGTACCTAGGCCTGTAAACATACCTAAAAGACTCCAAAAAATAATAAAAGACTCGATAAATAAGACATATACCATGGTTAAAAACCCTAAAATCCATGGTATATCAAAAATCCGCGAGTACTTGTGACTTCGCGCACGTTCTGGATCGGTACTAAATATCGAATTCACTGAGCTCTATCGCCTATTTTGCTAATCATCTAGATTGGCTTGGCCTATGAAGAATCGTTTGCAATGGGAAAGGTTTAAGAACTACGATCAAGTGAGATTGGAAATGTGGACTTAGTTTCCGAACGGACATTACTAGCCCGATCAACAACTTCTCAATTTTAGGATAGCGAGTTTATGCATATGTCAGCGTTTGACTAACGTATAAGATTGGCTTATGTTCCCCTAGATCTTCTCTGATAATGACTCCGCTTATTCTCGTAGCTGATACTACACTGTATAAGAACAACAACTCTTCTTCAATCGGTTTTGCGAGTACCATCGGATATGCTAAATACTTCTTCAGCTGTTGGAAAGGTTTCTCGCATTTCTATAACCACTCGAACTGTTGCCTCTCAACGTGTTGTAGAAAGGTAAACATTTGTCCATTGATCGCAAGATAAACTTGTTGAGTGCTGCCACTCGCCCCATCAATCTTTGGACCTCGCGTTTCGTCGTTGGCGAAGACATTTGGATCTGGGCCTTGATATGCTTTGGGTTTGCTTTGATTCCTCGGTGAGTGACAAGGTAACCGAGAAACTCTTTGGACGCGACTCCGAACCTGCACTCGGCTGAGTTGAGTTTCATGTTATGCTTGTTTAGCTGTTCAAAAAATTCCCGCAGGTGCTCCACATGGTCTTTTTCCTTGAGGGACTTGACCAACATGTGGTCTATGTATACCTCCATAGTTCTTTCGGGTTGCTCAATGAACATCTTATTCACTAGACATTGTATGTCGCTCTGGCGTTCTATAAGCTGAAGGGCATGACCTTGTAGCAATAGATTCTTATCTCGGTGACGAACGCAGTTTTGTCCCGATTGTCTGGATTCATCATGATCTGATTGTAACCTGAAAAGGCGTCCATGAATGTGAGTAGTTTTTTTCCTGACTTTGCTTCCACTAGTCAATCGATGTGCGGAAGCGGTAAGCTGTCTTTAGGGAACGCCTTGTTTAGGTTCGTGAAGTCGACAAAAACTCTCCACTTTCCTTTTTTTCTTCTTCACTACCACGGGATTTGTAAGCCAGTCCGGGTACTTTACTTCGATGATTGAACCGACTTTGAGTAATCGCTCGACTTCGTAGTTGACTGCTTTAGCTCGTTCAGTTCCTAACTTCCCTCTTTTCTGTCTTACGGGTTTGATCGTTGGATCCACGTTCTGCTCGTGACAAGCGATGTACATGCTGATTCCAGGCGTATCCTCTGCGGACCAGGAAAAGTTTTTTAGGTTCTCTCTGAGGCATAAGACTATGTCCTTTTTATCACGTTACCCAGATTTTCTCCCACGTCTACGCAGGGCTCTGGGTGGTCATTTTCTATGTACACCGATTCTACTGATTCACAAGGTTAGTCGTCCTCTTCTTCTGCTTGCTCTTTGGCAGCTTTTTTGGTTTTTCCACTGCTCCTTGATTTGCTTCTGTCTGCGGTCAGTTCGCTTTCTGGGAACCGTCGACCATCGTCTTTTCGAGCTTGTGCTCGGTCATGAAAAAAGATCGGGATCCTCCTGACTTCCCCAGATCTTCGTGACCCCACTGGTTATTCGGAATTTCAAGTAGAGGTGATATGTTTACGGAACGGCCCTCACGGAATTTATCCTAGGAGTTCTCATGATCACATTGTAGATTGTTGGGGTGTCTGCTACTGAGAACTCAACAAATTTGGTTACCCCTCATGCTTTCACAGGTATCCTGATAGTCCCAAGAGTCATCGTCGTGTCTACTATGAATTCCGATAAGGGTTTCGGGAATGGAGACACTTCGGATAATTACGTCCACAAAACTCTGTTGGAATTGTGTCCAGTAATCTCGGTACTGTCTCTAGAAAGTAAGAGTATGTCAATGATCAGACATAAGTCATATAATACTGGGGGTCATGATGGCTTGCTAGAGTCCGCTCATGATCTATAAGTCTTGGACTTATTGCCTTTATTATATGATCCCATATGGGTCACACGCCTAAGCTAACAGGAAAATGTGTAGGAACGGTTTAGCAGAAGTACGGTAAAAGTGCTAGGCATTTACTGTACTTAGAGAGAATAAAACGGTTTAGCTACTCTGTGTCGATCGATACACAAGGTGTGTCGGTCGACACAGTGTGCGAATGCCGTCTAGTTAATTGGTGTTTGGGCCAAATGGCCCAAACGAAATCAGACAAGTTTTATAAGCTAAAACTCGAGTTTCTGATCAATTAACCCTAACACTCCAGCCGTAAACTCTCTCTCTCTGCGCCGAATTCCTCTAGTGGTCTAGCAGCCGTTTCCTGTGATCGCGTGTGTGAACCTTTGGAGGATTCATCCCTCGGTGTTTCTCTGATCTCAGACATACCATCTATTTCCGCTGCAAACAGGTATAAGGTGAGATCATCATTTGTTTCTATTCTGAGAAGAACCTAGATCGCATGTTTAGGTTGATATGAATCTAAGAATTGAATCAGGATCAACTAAACAATCCTTCAGTGGTATCAGAGCCAATGGTTCTGGTTTTTCTTGTTTAGATTCAATGTTTAGGATTGTTTTCTTGTTTAAAAGTGTTTTGAATCAACTACTGATAAGAGAAACTACTTAAGTAACAAGAATTGGAACCTAAACACACATAAAATTGCAGAAACCAAGCTATATGATTTGGTAGAATGCGATTTCAAGAGGTCTGTATCGACTGCGATCGCATGGATCGATCGATACGATCGCATGGATCGGTCGATACAGCCTATCGGTTAACCCTGTTAACGCGTGAAAGCATCGATCGATGCAGGATCGATGCAGGTTCGATATTGGTGCATCGACCGATGCGGTTGGTGCACATCGATCGACACGGTTAGGGTTTTGACTCGGTTCAGTGCATGCGTGAGAGCATCGATCGATACAGGATCGATGCACGATCGATGCAGGATCGATACTGAGAGCATCGACCGATGTGGTTGATGGATCGATCGACACGGTTGGTTCATCGATCGACATGGTTGGTTTAAGGCTCGGTTTAATCTTGATTAAAATTAATCGCCCTGGTTTAATAAACAGATTTAATAATTTTATTAAGTCTGGTTAAACCGGGACAACAAATCCAATGTCGAAAGAATTATTGGATTTAGTGCCTAAACCAGGATTTTCTAATTTGATTTGGTTGGACCAAATAAATTGAGAAAATCCGGTTTAGTAAATAACCGGTTGACAATTGTGGTCATCGTAGTAATTAAAATTTGGTTAGACCAATTTTAATGAACCAGACCGGTTATGTCATTTAATTGGACAATCGGGTCATGTCTTGGACATGGACCAATTCTTGGGCCTCGGGCCAAGAAGTTAAAACAATTGGGCCAATTATTTGAGTATTTCTTCAGAATAATTTAAAATTTATTTTATATAATTATAAAGTCGATTTTAAATTAAAGTTTCCGAAATTTTGAAATTAGAAAGTTTCTTAAATTAGAAGTTTCTGGATTTGCGGGTTTTGGATTTTAAAGAAATTTCTAAAGTTAGAAAGTTTCCGTTTTTAGAAAGTTTCCAATTTTAGAAAGTTTCCAAAAATAGTAGGTTTCCAAAAATGAAAGTTTCCCGAAATAGTAATCTTCTATTTTGGGAATGATTTTTAAATAAACCTACGAACCTCAAATAATATCAAGCGTTGGATGTCTTGTCCATTCTATGTCAGCTGTCGAAGCCCATTCAATTGTATTCATGGCCTTACAGTGTGAGGGTGTCTGCTTTTGCGTGGATAAGACGGTTTGTGATTCATAAATGTCATTGGGAGTCCCAAACATTAATGATTACATGACTGTATAGTCTGGTTTTCTTGACTGGGCCATCGGGAGTCCCGGGCCTTGAGACATCAGAGTGGATTGGGCCTCGGGCCCAGATTCACAACCAAGAGTTATATCACGGATATAATTAGCCGATATAGGGCTTACCGATATAAGCTAAGGTTTGGTGACGGCCAGTGGCCCACTTTAATCTTAGTTATATGTGGATCTTGGAATCATTATATTCTATTGAGGGTAACTTATGTTATTGAATATAATGCGTGATTAATCATATTAAATTTAAATACGAGATTAATCATATTGAACATTTTAACTAATAACCTTTTTATCTATATATTTCAGATATGACTACTACAAGCACACAAAACACATTCTCGATCCGGTCTGTTCTCGAAAAGGAGAAGCTGACTGGAACGAACTTCCTGACGTGGTCAAGGAACTTGAGGCTAGTCCTCAAGCAGGAGAAGAAGGATTATGTCCTTCGTGATCCTCTCCCCGAGAGGCCTCCTGCCAATGCCGCCAGGACTCTGCATAATGCTTGGGAAAAGCATTCGTCAGATGAAAATGATGCCTATTGCCTGATGTTGGTGACAATGACTCCTGAGCTGCAAAAACAGTTCGAGAGTGTATTGTCACCCATCGAGATCATGGCAAGCCTGAAATCGCTTTTTCAGGAGCAGGCTAGGACTGAGAGGTTTCAAATAGTTAAGAACCTCTTGGACTGCAAGTTGGCTGCGAATGCGGCAGTGAGTCCTCATGTCTTGAAGATGATGGGTTATCTCGATCATCTTCAGAAACTCGACTGCCCAATCAGCCAAGAACTTGCCTGCGACATCATTCTGCAGTCGTTACCTGCAAGCTATGATCAGTTCATTCTGAACTTTAACATGCATGGCTTGAGTAAGACATTGCCTGAGCTTCACGGAATGCTCAAGACTGCGGAGCCCAATTTGAGGAAAACCGCCAAGGACCCCAATGTGCTTATGGTGCAGAAGGGCAAGGGGTTTAAGAAATCCTCTGCTAAGGATAAGGGAAAGGCCAAGGCTGTCCAAGTCGCGGACAAGGACACGCCAAAGCCCAAGCCCAAGTCCAAGGCTGGGCCAACTGACATATGCAGGTTCTGTAAAGAACCAGGGCATTGGAGGAGAGAATGTAAGAAATTCCAGGAAGGTCTAAAGGAATTGAAGAAGAAGACTTTTGAGACTTCTTCAACAGGTATTTTTGTTATAGAAGTTAATACAACTACTTCTGATAATACCTCATGGGTTATGGATACTGGTTGTGGGGCTCATATTTGTACTAATATGCAGGCACTCAGCAACAGTAGAAGGCTGAAGCAAGGACAAGTGGAGCTACGAGTTGGGAATGGAGCAAAAGTTCCAGCGCTAGCTGTAGGCACTTACTTGTTGTCTTTACCTTCGGGATTGATTTTAGAACTCAATAATTGTTATTTTGTACCTGCTATAAGCAGAAATATTATTTCAATTTCTTTGTTGGATTTGGAAGGTTATGATTTTTCAGTTAAGAATAAATTATGTTCCTTCAATCGCAACAATTTGTTCTATGGTTCTGCCCCTCTTATGAATGGGCTTTACATACTCGATCAATCCGCGCCAATTTATAACATTAATACCAAACGGTTCAAACCTAATGAGGAGAACCGAACGTTTCTATGGCATTGTCGTTTAGGGCACATCAGCGAGAAACGCATCAAGAGGCTCCATTCGAATGGACTTCTTGGCTCATTTGACTTTGAGTCATGTGAGAAATGCGAATCCTGCATGATGGGCAAAATGACACGGGCCCCCTTTAATAAACCTAACGAGAGGGCCAGTGACTTATTGGGCCTGATACACACTGATGTGTGTGGCCCAATGTCCACAAATGCAAGAGGAAACTATCAGTACTTCATTACCTTTACTGATGATTTCAGTAGGTATGGATATGTTTATTTGATGAAACATAAGTCTGAATCTTTTGAGAAGTTCAGAGAATTCCAAAATGAAGTACAGAACCAACTTGGCAAAAGCATTAAGGCTCTTCGGTCCGACCGAGGAGGAGAATACTTAAGCCAAGAATTCAGTGATCATCTGAGAGAGTGTGGGATCGTATCCCAACTCACTCCTCCTGGAACACCTCAATGGAATGGTGTGTCTGAGAGGAGAAATCGAACCTTATTGGATATGGTTCGATCTATGATGAGTCACACAGACCTTCCAATATCCCTTTGGGGATATGCTCTGCTAACAGCAGTGTTCACTCTAAATAGAGCGCCATCGAAAGCAGTAGCAAAGACACCATATGAATTATGGACTGGAGAAGCTCCAGTGCTGTCTTATCTCAGAATTTGGGGTTGTGAAGCTTATGTCAAGAGATTGATCTCAGACAAGCTTACACCAAAATCTGACAAATGCTACTTCATTGGTTATCCACGGGAAACCAAGGCTTATTACTTCTATCTACGTTCCGAGAACAAGATCTTTGTTGCCCGGGATTGTAACTTTCTTGAGAGGGAGTTTCTCTCTAAGAAAGACAGTGGGAGTAAGGTACTGCTTGAAGAAATTCAAGATGAACAGGATACTGCTCAACCTAATGAGGAAGAGCAGCAGGAGGACCTACAAGAAATTGTAGAGCCTGAACCTGTAGTACCTGAAGTTCGAAGATCCGGGAGGATCCGTCACGAACCCGAGAGATATCAAGGATTCCTCGTGACTGACTGTCATGATCTTTTGATCATTGATGGTGATGAACCATCGAACTTCAATCAAGCCATGATGGGCCCAGATTCCTCTAAGTGGCGCAAGGCCACTGATTCCGAAATGGACTCCATGTCGGTCAACCAAGTGTTTTCGTTGGTTGACTTACCCGCTGGTGTAAAAGCCATTGAGTGCAAATGGATCTTCAAGAAGAAGATTGACGTGGATGGAAATGTCCAGATTTATAAAGCCAGGTTGGTGGCAAAAGGTTTCAGACAAGTCCACGGTGTGGATTACGATGAAACCTATTCACCAGTGGCTATGATGAAATCTATTCGGATTCTACTAGCAACTGCAGCTTTTCATGATTATGAAATTTGGCAGATGGACGTGAAAACCGCCTTCCTGAATGGAATTCTGGAAGAGGATGTGTATATGACACAACCTGACGGTTACATAGATCCAAAGAATGCTGGAAAAGTATGCAAGCTTCATAAATCTATTTATGGATTGAAGCAAGCATCGAGGAGCTGGAATCTTCGTTTTGATGAAGCGATCAAGCAATTTAACTTCATCAGAAACGAAGAAGAACAATGCGTGTATAAGAAATCTAGTGGGAGCAAGATTGTATTTCTTATTCTGTATGTCGATGACATACTGCTTCTCGGAAACGACGTTCCAATGCTGAAGTCCGTAAAGGACTGGCTTGGAAGTTGTTTTTCCATGAAAGACATGGGTGAAGCCGCATACGTTCTTGGAATCAGGATCTACCGGGATAGATCTAGAAGGCTGATAGGCTTGTGTCAAGATTCATACATTGACAAAGTCCTACAAAGATTCAGCATGAAGGATTCCAAGAAGGGCTTCACGCCGATGGTACATGGCACAACGCTAAGCAAGAAGCAGAGCCCTACGACGGCTGCTGAGCTTGAGCGCATGAAGAATATTCCTTATGCATCTGCAATAGGATCTGTCATGTATGCCATGATCTGTACTCGTCCTGATGTTGCTTATGCATTGAGCATGACGAGTAGATACCAGTCAAATCCAGGTGAAAACCATTGGATTGCCGTAAAGAATATCTTGAAGTATCTAAGACATACTAAGGATAAGTTCTTAGTGTACGGTGGAAGTGATGTGCTTAAAGTCAGTGGATTCACGGACGCAAGTTTCCAGACAGACCAAGATGATTTCCGGTCACAGTCCGGTTATATCTTTTGTCTGAATGGCGGTGCAATCAGTTGGAGAAGCTCCAAGCAAGACACCGTTGCAGATTCCACCACAGAAGCTGAATATATCGCCGCCTCAGAAGCTGCGAAGGAAGCTGTTTGGATACGGAAGTTCATTATTGAACTAGGTGTGATACCAGATGCGGCTGAGCCTCTGGCACTGTTTTGTGACAACAATGGTGCTATAGCTCAGGCAAAGGAACCAAGATCACACCAGAAATCCAAGCATGTTCTAAGAAGATTTCACTTGATACGTGACATCATTAATAGAAAGGAAGTCAAGATCAGCCGAGTTCAGACAGATGATAACGTCGCTGATCCGTTGACAAAGCCACTCCCAAGGCCTAAGCTCGAGTTTCTGACTGAAGCTGTAGGCATTAGAGACATAGAAATGTAATCTAAATTTGAGTGGGAGTTTGAGGGCTTTTATTTAGTTATTTGATATGTTCTTGTAAAACATTCTTATGTTTAATGAAATTATTATTTCAAGATTATTTTAACTGTGATGAAATAATCGTTCCAAAGTGATATGAACCATTTTATAGGTCATCGAAGTAAATGACTTGATCTTGAGTCATCGAAGTCATTTAGCTTGATCATGAGACCCTATATTTGATAGATGTTTTATATCATCCCGTCCCTAGTCGAAGGTTGTTGAAATTGGAACACCAACAACCGTGTGAGACTGGATTGGTACGTGACTTATGACAAAGTCTCAGTGTGTCATAGATGCGCGGCATCAAAGTCAGTACATAGGTGTATGTTTGGGAACATACGACCGGACAAGACCCGCTTATAAGAACTCTTCAGGATATTTATATCTGTGTCATAAGAGATTCTTACTACGACTATAGAGTATAGTCCTTAGACCTGAGTTCGCATGCATGTGACTGCACATGGACTGATGCACTTTGATCATTGTCTAACGCTATCGTCCTGTGATAGTTATAAGGACCTTGTTTGGGTACATTATGAAATGAATAGTTTACAGTGATGGAACAAGACGGAATTTGTCCCTCCAATATAAATGGAGTGAATATCTCTAGGCCAATCGGAGATTTGAATACTGGAAAATGCATGGCCATGCTCAAACGGACTTTCCCGAGTCGTTTGGATTGTCAGTATCAAATCAGAGTCCGATGAACAAGATTAGGCTTTATAAGGATGACACCAATCTTGCCTTATGACTAATCGAGATATTGTGACAAAAGGATTATGAATACAGAGATTCCAGTACAAGTGGGAGATTGTTGGAATTGTGTCCAGTAATCTCGGTACTGTCTCTAGAAAGTAAGAGTATGTCAATGATCAGACATAAGTCATATAATACTGGGGGTCATGATGGCTTGCTAGAGTCCGCTCATGATCTATAAGTCTTGGACTTATTGCCTTTATTATATGATCCCATATGGGTCACACGCCTAAGCTAACAGGAAAATGTGTAGGAACGGTTTAGCAGAAGTACGGTAAAAGTGCTAGGCATTTACTGTACTTAGAGAGAATAAAACGGTTTAGCTACTCTGTGTCGATCGATACACAAGGTGTGTCGGTCGACACAGTGTGCGAATGCCGTCTAGTTAATTGGTGTTTGGGCCAAATGGCCCAAACGAAATCAGACAAGTTTTATAAGCTAAAACTCGAGTTTCTGATCAATTAACCCTAACACTCCAGCCGTAAACTCTCTCTCTCTGCGCCGAATTCCTCTAGTGGTCTAGCAGCCGTTTCCTGTGATCGCGTGTGTGAACCTTTGGAGGATTCATCCCTCGGTGTTTCTCTGATCTCAGACATACCATCTATTTCCGCTGCAAATAGGTATAAGGTGAGATCATCATTTGTTTCTATTCTGAGAAGAACCTAGATCGCATGTTTAGGTTGATATGAATCTAAGAATTGAATTAGGATCAACTAAACAATCCTTCAAACTCTTAGTATCGACCAGGATCCTTGTTAAGTCGTGATCTTTGATGATCAATTTAATGACGAGAGGATCATTGTGTGGTCGATCGATTCATGCGGTTTCGCACTCTTCAGATGTTATCGCGTCGTTTGGGAACTGAGAATGAGTGGACCAGTGAACGCATGTTCCCGCTCCTCGGTCGTAAGCTTTGATTAAGGATTTTGTGTCTCGGCATTATTGCGATCCTGCATTTATCTTATTGTTGGTCTTGATGCTAGCCTTCTCCCGATTTTGAATCTTCTGCACCGGTACTGCTACCGTCGCTCCCAACTTAGTCAGAGCTATGTCGGTTGTCGTTGAATCAGTTGCGGCTGCGTCTATTGAAGCGTTGTCCATCTTGGTGTTGTGTGTCATGGCTGTGTTTGCTGTAGCGTTGATCGCCAGTGGTGGTTTATTCTATATTCATTTTTGTTGGTGGCCAGCTCTTCAGATCTGCTAATCGGTAGATTTTAGGTGTAAGAAACATATAGTCCCCACAGACGGTGCCAAAGTGCGAGAGTCAAAACTCGTACTGTCGATTTTTGTAGAGCAAACTTTTAGGGAACAAAAGATTTCAAAGGTAAATGACACAAAAAGAGACTCGGAGGATATTTTATTGATATGTTTGATCGGAAACAAAGTACAAAACGTAAGAGCTAAAGAAAGTCTAAGTATTTTGCTAGAGTTTTTCGAGATGGTTTGATCGTAGGAAGTCCTTTGTCTTAGATAGTCGCAGCGAGTCGGTGTCGAGGATATTCACTTGCAATATTTCCAGAAATCTTCCTATCTTCATTTCCGATGGGATTTGCCTTTTTGCTCGGATATTCCTCTTCTTACTCGGATTTATCTTCCTCTTTTCTGCTTCGATTTTTTCTTTTCGTTTTTTGTAATTATTCTTCCGCGGTTTAACTTTATCTTCCGAATAGGCCGAAAAGGCACGATTCGAGTCCGTTTTGGTATAAATCTTCTTAATTCGGCTCAAAGTCTACGAAATACGAGTCTTGTGGGTTCAGCCCAAGTTCGTATTTCATATAACTTATTCGACGATTCCGCTAACGGCTAGTAATGTATAAGTTACCATTATGAAGATGGGTTGCGGCTAGTCGCACATTTGGAGGAAGATATCAGCGAGTGTATGAGTAGTTAGTTTAAGCAAAGTGTCCATTCGGAAGATTCAAGAATTATTTATGCTCGGAACTTCCGAGGGAGTATGTTATGCTCGGAAAATTCAAGGGAATGTGTTATTATCGGAAAATTCAAGGGATTGTGTTATGCTCGGAAAATCCAAGGGAATGTGCTCGGATTGTTCGAGCAGCTTTGTCTCCTCGTAATTTCCATGCAGCTTGGCCTACTCGGATCTTCCGAGCAGCTTGTTTGAGCGTTTGAGATTGCCCATAGATTCTGTCAAGCGATATGCATGTATGTGCGATCTATCCGAGCCTGATTGTTCGTAAGTTCAGCTAAGTCACTTTGTATGCTTTACACGAAACGTTGTTCATACGGAACATCGTCCATATGAAGTGTCGCTTATACGGAAAGAGGCTATGTTTGGTTGTTCAATCTGTTTTCGACTATTGATTTCGTCGAGGGAGATTTTGACCCCAACAACGGGTAATGTTCATTTGTGGATACCAGTCACAACATGCTTCCTTTCAGAAAATCATGGATACACTTAAGATCATTCTTGGTCTTCACTTTGGATCTTCATTTCAACAATACTTTCCTCGAAACTGGCGCTAGGCTGCATCTCGGGTCTCTACAGACATTGAGACGTGATGGAATTTCAAAAATGAGGTCCAGTGATTAGCAATGGGCCGAGCTGACTTTGGTGTGCTCAGCCCACCCCCAACATATCTTCTTCTAGCTCAGTATTAGGATCCAACTTACTAATCTACTATATATTATTTGCGATGTCGAATTATTGAAATCGCTTAGGTGGATGATTCTTGGCCAATCAAAACTATGATGTCATTGATTAAATGAGTTTAATGAAATGTTTTGATTGGTCGAGAGTTTTTTCCACATTAAAAATAAATCAAAATTCATTTTGGAAAGATTATTAAAAATAAACAAAATTCGACAATTAATCAATTTCAATTAAATGTTGTTTCATAAACATTTGAATGTTAATCTTAACTTCTTCCCTAAATTTAAGATTACAATTTAAATTTATTTCATACTATATTTCCTTATTTTAAAAATTCAAAATAACACCCCACCTAAAATTTAGCAACTAATAATTGTCGATAATAATGAGAAAATTTGAAATTAAAGTATCTTATAGAATATTTTAATATTCCAATAGAAGATTTCGAAAATTAGTCCACCACGCTCATAGAACATCCACATATCGAGACATTTCTTTTGTTTGAAATTAATATGGTTCTAATTTTGTTTTGTGTTTTTGATGAATTTGCAGCTATGTTTCATATCAAGCCAAATGATTGGTATTTATTTCTTATAATTAACATGTTTCTAATTTTGTTTTGTGGTTTTTGATGAATTTGCAGCTATGTTTTATACCAAGTCAAACGATAGGTATTTATTTATTACAATTAACATGGTTCTAATTTTGTTATGTGGTTTTGATGAATTTTCAGCTATGTTTCATAACAAGTTAAACGATGGATATCTATTTTCTTACAGTTAACATGGTTCCAATTTTGTTTGATGTTTTTGATAAATTTGCAGCTATGTTTCATACCAAGCCAAATGATAGGTATTTATTTCTTACAATTAACATGTTTCTATTTTTGTTTTGTGGTTTTTGATGAATTTGCGGCTATGTTTTATACCAAGTCAAACGATAGGTATTTATTTCTTACAATTAACATGGTTCTAATTTTGTTATGTGGTTTTGATAAATTTGCAGCTATGTTACATGCCAAGCCAAACGATAGGTATATATTTTCTTATAATTAACATGGTTACAATTTTGTTTTGATGTTTTGATGAATCTGCAGCTATGTTTCATACCAATCTTTTATTGTGTTATTTATGATTTTGCAAGATTTTTAATAAAAGACATTCAGAATATAGCTACTCATCGAGCAGTGTTGGTGAAAATTCACACACAAAGAAGATTAAGCAGAAAGTCAAGGAAGGATTAAAGACAAGGATATTATTTATAATATTGTTTTGTATGTTCTTTTGAGTTCACCTTTTGTATACCGTTATCTTTGCATTACGAAAAATACTTTGGAATAATTTAATTTGGTTTTCCAATTTAATCGCTTAACTTTATTTTTTATTCTTCTCAATAGAAAAAAATGTTTGTACATAGAAATCCTTATGTATTAATTTATGGTGGTTAAATTATTCAGTATTAATCATTATTTTTTTATGATCAGCGAGATGTATTGTTCAAACAATGGCATTTTTAGCAAAACCAATCGTTGCTAAATTGCAAAAAACGTCTTCACAAGCCCACTTTACATATTGTGTATACGGCCCGTTTTAAGATATTGGAAATTGTAGACAGTTATATATTCCCATAATTTTTGGTATTAGGGTTTCGTGTTTCTGTTTATTTAGACATCAGTGAGTGGAGTATTTGTGTTTAAATATTGAAGAGATATGTTATAAAATGGGTAATTAAACAATATGTCGGCTTAATGTTTGTCAATGACCCAGTTTTCCCCATAAAAAATAAATCAATATTCATAATTGAAAGATTATTTATAACAAAAAACCCAAAAATTCATCGAATTCAATTAAATGGTATTTCCTAAATATTAAATGGTAATCTTAACTTCTTCCCTAAATTATAGATTACAAATAATATTTTACTCCACCATTGATTTCTTTATTTTTCAAATACTAAATAACACCCTACCTAAAATGACTCAACTAATAACTATCGATACTAATAAACAAATTTTAAATTTTGGCAAATATGACGAATCATATACAGCAAATTTCTATTATGTAACCGAAAATCTTATAATCTAGAATATTCTATTTTAGATGAAACACAATATTCTTTATATTAATTTGATCGATGATCCGTTAGGTCTCCAAACTAATATATATTCAACAGGATTTAACCTACTTATCATTCACTTTTAAACTATATCGACATTTTATAAGATGACATAATTAGTTGAGACCAATAAAAACATCCTCGCATACGGCGTTTGACTTATGTTTTGCTTGAAAACATAGACACAAGCCTCGAAACCGAGAAGATCTAGGTTAAGGTATTAGCACAATGGACTTTGGTTAACTCTAAGTCTGGAAATGTGATAGAAATGATTTGGTCTGACATAAATGCACATTTTTGCTAATTTTTTTGTTTCTGTTCGGTTCTATATTGTTCATTCGTATACTTATAATTTTGTTTTTACTTTCTTCAGGGAACAATAGTTCAAGCATCATGTGAGGAGTCCTTATTCAGCAAACATAAAGCATGTCTTCAGATAGGTAAAAATGTTATGGTTAATGCTTTTTCTTCCAAGGAGTATGTTGGCAACTTCCGTCCAAGTGATCTTCCTTACAAGTTATCAATCACTCGTACTACAAGAACTAATTCATTGGAAGATTTTGAGATTGAGAATCACGATAAGTATTGTTATACTATTTCTAAAGTTCTCGAAGGATCTCTTGACAAAAGAGTTTTGATTGGTAAGATGCTATTTTGTAATATAAGTATTATTCCTTATATTATACTATTCAATAAATAGTTGTTAATTATTCTTTTACATAAATAAGATGTTATGGGAGTCATTATCCACATGGGTGCTATTGAAGATGTGAAGACTAAGAGCAAGTCGGGAAACAATACCAAGCTTGAATTATACCTGAAAGATAATGGGTTAGAACATTATTCGTAGTAAATGCTATAATAAATAAATAACTTTATTTTTTTTTATCGTCTATTTGAATACAGAGATGATGCATTGCCTTGCACTTTGTGGAGAGATTATGTCAAACAAGTGATTGATCATACTTCCACCAATAGCTCATCTTCTGTCGTGGTTATTATCCGGTTTGCATGGATCAAAGAATATGGAGGTAACTACTCAAATATCCTAATGGATATTCTATTGTATATAAAATTAATGGTTTAATTTAAATTTTAATATATATAGGGAAGATGTACATATTGAATGCTTACAACTCGACCCAACTCACATTCAAAGATGAAAAGAACCCTAAGATTTCAAATTGGTTGGATAGGTAATGTCATACATTATATTTTAAATATTTGTCTGGACATTTTCAATTGAAGTGTATATCTGTTCATTAAAAATCTATTTTACAGTATACCAAAAGAATCTCAAGCTCTAATTATCAAGTGTGAGAAAACCATGGTTTCTTTTGGATCGGATCCACTCTTGGATTTGTGTACTGAATTTTTCATCAAGAATAATAGAATGACTCTATTTGGGATTCTGCAATCGGAAAGGGTTAGTTATTTGTATTTAAACTTTCAAATATATTTGTATTTAATTAAAATCATTAATTTAATTACTTAATGATTTTATTGTTGTTTAGCATGGTAAGGTGGTTACCTGTACCACAATTATCTCAATTGACAATTCAAAAAATGATATTTTCAAGCTTGCAAAATTTGCAATCTGAAAGTGATTCAGTATGGATCAGATTCGAAAGATGAGGAAGAGTGCAAACCCTTATATAATTTTAAAACATGTGGCGATGTGAAAGATGTCTTTGCAAAATAATTTGTTTATAAGTATGCTTGCAGAGTAATTTGTTTATAAGTATGCTGTGTTATTTAACTTATATATCAAAAATATATTGGTTTATATATTGTTTATGTATGCTCTAGATATTATTTGACCTTCCGTGTGTCTGATTATTCCGAGGGTGAAGCAAAATTTCTAACATTTGATTAAGTTGGAGATAAGCTTGTGAAGAGATCGGCAGACAATATCTAGAACGAATTCAGAAGGAAAATGGAGGTATTTGAATTTTTTTTCTTTTGAAAGTATAAAACTTTTATATTGAGAATTCGTTGTTTTTCTTCTTTGTTTTCTTAGGAGGATCCATATTATCTCCCTACTGAATTATACAATTTGATTGGTCGCAAGTGTCTATTCAAAGTGATCATTCCAAAGGACAATGTACAGAAGGTGTCAAGAAGTCCATATGTGGTGGACTTATTTTGGGATGATCACTAAGCCATCGATGAACTCGAGAATTTAACTAACTCGACTCAGGTACGTAATATATTTGGATTATTTTGAAACATTATGTTAAGCTATGAATAAAAATTTGCTAATATTTTTATTTGATTAGGGACCTCTTATGCTTACCTCGGGTATGGAGACTGATTCTGATGCATCAATGGTCCTAGCACTTACACCATTAACATCAAAAAGATCAGAAGATTGCATCTCTTTAAGCAGTGTTGGTGAAAATTCATTGGTTTCAAAAAAGATTAAGCAGGAAGACAAATAAGCCTTAAAAAGAAGGAGACTTTAGACTTTTGTTTCGTATCTTCTTTTGTGTTACCATTTTTTTAGATTATCGTCGTATTATGAAAACACTTTGGTATTTTTAATTGAAGTATCTATTTAATCGTTTAATTTTTCTTCCAAGTTATTAATACAACAAATCTTTTTAATTATTATCAATAATAAAAAAATTTGTTGTACGCAATGGTATAGTTTATATCTACTATCTACTGTTAATTACGAATATATATATATATATAAGTTTATTGTGTATTGAAATAGGATTACAAAATATTCTCCAACTAATATAAATTCCTGCAACTAATTTGTTTGGTTTCACGAACAAAAGTTTATAAATTGGATACAAATATTCTAACAAAAAGTATTCACAAGAAGATTCTCCAGATTTCTATTTCCATCAATTATTATATTGAAGATTATTTAAAAATATCTTTAAATAAAGTTAACAAAATTTATGGAATCTTCCATCACAGAAAATAGTAATTTGTTAAATTTATAGTCATTACAAAATATATGTGATCTTACATAATTAAGATTTGAGTATTATGTACAAGCACCGGAATATTTGTCGCTGACCCCTCACGATTTCAAGCTTATATTCGGGTTAAACGCATCTTTATACCTCACTTATGATAATATTCTGGAAGGTCATTTTATGCAGTTTTAATCGATTCCGGATATATTAGATGGGAGATTTTGTGATGAATACCATATAGGTAACTTTTAGTTTATATATTTGTTATGTTTATCTGATTATATTAATCCTGTTTTTTGCATGTGTGGTATACATTATATTTTTAACTAAATAGATTAAGGTATACGACGCTTAATAATTTTATTTTTCTATTATAGATGTCCATGGTGTTGTTACACGTGTTGGAAACCTTCAATCTTATTGGACAGGACTAAATCTGCAGTTTACAATTCGCGACCTAAAGTTAGTTAAACAAATGCCTATAATCTTTCTCACATATGTTTTGTTGTTTTTCTCTGATAAAAATCTTGAAAATACAGTTTTTCTAGCCTCCGGAGTCTTCAGTGTTTATTATTCGGGGAAGATGCTAAGGAACTAATAAAAAGGCTTTGGAAGGATGCTGATAGACATCTCTTTGTAATTCTCTAGTGCTTCTACAGAAAGCACGAAATGGGTATGATTAGAAATTCAATTTAGTTTTTTTTAGAATGATCTCATTGTCTATTATATGTTTGGGTTAGGATTGATGAGACTTTTGATTTCTATATTGTTTAATATGTTAATGTTGTTTGTGTATAAAATTTATTTAATTAGGTGTAACCTCGCTCAAAGGAGAAAAAGGGATGTCAACGATTATGTACGATCAAATCAACAATTCGGACTTTAATGGATTTCGCAACATGTTTTGGTTATAACCCTAATGCAACTCATTATGTAATATGCTTTATATGTTTTTCGGAATTCATAAATTGTTTTCTATTTTGTAGCTTTCCAAATCCCGTACCTAGTCAATATCCTGAAGAAAATCTTATGTTCTTGTTCATGTTCTAAATTATGTACCTGTTTTAGAAGACCTTATTAAACTTTATTATTTTTGGGTTAGATGATTTGTTGATCGTCTTTATGTTTCTTTTAAAAACATATTTATCGTTAATTTTTACAATCTTTCTGTCCAGTATCATAAGCTCTTTTATTATATCATTTAAATATTATAGAATCTAACCCTGATCAATTTGGTTAATGTTAAATTCAAATATCAAAATAAATAGATCTCCATGATAATAGAGGTTTTAGGTGGAAGTTTAATATGAAAAATTGTAAGAATAATAATTTGGTATTTATATATTAACTAAAAAACATAAGTAATGATATAACAAAACATGTATAATGAGTATATATTTCATTTGTGATACGAAAATAAAAAGTATTTTGCACATTTAAAGAATCGTTTACATCTGTTAATTCAAAGCATTATGTAACTATAATATTTTACAAAACAATACTCTTACACAAATAAATTGGTGTTTTCATTTCGTAATTTTTCATTATTTTTCCACAATAAATAAAAATATGATGTGAAGCAAAAAAGTCCAAATATGACTTACTTTATTGTAAACAACATCAGAATCTAAACTTAAAAAAAAAAAATCTAATAACTAATATATTAAAATCCATTAAGAACTTATTTTAAGACCAAATTACTCTAGCCACTGTAAGATAGTTGTTGATACATCTATCTAATCCAAAATCAGCCATTCGCTACAATTAGAGCACAAACTGAAAGTAAATGGCGATCTAGAAGATAGACCGTTGGACTAAGGTGTGGTATATAGAGAAGATTAGGAGAAAATCGTTTGCTTTCAACAACTCCGGAAACAAGGTAATCTACTATTTCATGTAGATTTCTATAAACCTAGGGTTAGAAATCGTTATTTTCAGAAAAAGATTGTCAATGAACAATGGTGTTTCGTATATCTTCTTGATGTAAATTTCTATTTTTAATCATTGATTTTTACTATCAGTACCAAGTTTGAATTTCTAAGTAGACTTTAGGGTTTAGTCAACTTCTCCGATATTCTCTATTTTTAGATGCTGTCTATTCAACTTTAAAATGTCTAATTCCGATTGTTTTTGGTTTATGCATGTAATGATTTTGGATTTATATGAAGATATATTATCTTTGCAAAACAAATCAGAAGATGGCAAACTCTCGATTTTTCAAGCCTCTTATTCTAGACGAATGTTATGCTAGTGTGGTAAGTAATCATAGTTCTTTCTCTCAATTTTCTTATCTTTTATAGTTTGTTTCTTCTTAGGAATATTTTTATTCTTTGTGTTGCAGTATATCCCGGAAAAGTTCTTCAAAAAATATATACTTGGAAAAACGGATGTTAAAGTCGGTAAACTCACATCTGATATTTCTAAACGAAAGTTTCCTATCAAATGAGTTGGTGATACGCTTACTAAATGCTGGAGACATTTCTTTGAGGCACATAAATTAAAAAAAAATTATGACCTTTTGATTTTTGAGTATCGTGGAGGTTCCGATTTCCATATGCTACATGCCTTCAACCCAAATTGTTGTGAGATCAAATATAAAAATGTCACAACGGAAACTGGAGAAGCAAGCACGATTAAGTATTTTTTTGTTATTTGCGAGGCAATTTGTTCTGTCATTTGTAGTTTTTTGGCTAATATTTGACTGTTTTCTGAAGGAACCAAGGAGAAGTTCGTTACGTTAAACGTCACGACCGACAGCATCAAACGAAGCATAATTGTAAGTTGTTTCTTTGTATTTTGATTTTAAAATATTGTTACATGATCTTTTTTTGGTCGAACATATTGTTACATGATCAATATTATGATTTTGCAGTATCTTCCTAAGTCTTTTGTGGATGCAAACGATTTAGAGACGGTTGCAAACAAGACCATATATATTGTCAATGATGCTGGAGGGAAGTGGTCTATTGAACTGGTTGTCCATTGTGATAGTAACAGACGACTTTTACGTTTGAGTGGCGGCTTAAGAGAGTTTTTGTTGGCAAACAATGTCAAGGCCAACCAAACGATCGTCCTTCAACTGTTCTGGCACTACAAGAAAAGTGGGTATCCATAGCGCTCGATATCCGCTATAATTGATAAACCATAGCGCTTTAACGAACGCTGTATATGCTCCCGTCATAAAAAGTATCGTACTTTCTTTAACGCTTTTTTAAAATGCAATAATAACGTGTACCTAATATAGCACTTTAACGATTGCAATATATTTATTTTTAATTGCATATATTTTGCGTTATACATTTTTATTCATAGCACTATTTTATTGTTATCTTATAAATTATAATAGTATTCTTTTTTGTGATATTTTTAAATCTAGCTAATTATTTTTTTGATATTAATTTGAAACCTGAAAATCCTGATAAATTTGATAAATCTTATATATCATTACAATGGCAACACTTAAATTGTATTACAAATTCATACAATTTCAAACTCCTCAAGTTTTGGCACAATTTTCTTGATATCTTCCTCAGTAACCTCGTGATGAGTTTCCTCATTGTCTCTGCCATCTGTTTTTGCTTCAGAATCATCTCGTGCAAGTGCTCGTACTAGCCCCTCTTGGTAAAGTTCAGTGCCTGAATAAACATCAAATTCCTCGTTGGTAATCTTATTTTTCCTCAATAATACTTTGATTACAGAAGAGTATCAACATCAAACAATAGTCTGATTTTTCATAATCAATCACAAACCTGGAAGACCCTGGAGCAATATTCTTCCACTTGAAGAGTCTAAACTGGCACCATACACATAAGTAACATTAGTTTGTCTAGTATATGAGGTAACACATTCCACCAAGGTTGGACTCTAGTGACCTTCCATCCTTGAGTTGTACTTCATTCACCTGGAGGAGAAAAACAAGGGAGACATTTGCACCGAAACAATTTGGAAAGCTAATTAATAAAATTGAACCAAAATGGGTTTATAAAGTGATTGGTTTCACTATCTTAAAACCAAAATATTTGGAACCAAAGTTGGTTCTTGACAGCAGCGTTGAGATAACTCATCTATCGCCTCCATCTCGTGTGTTCTTGACAGCAGCGTTCTTATGAGTAGCGTTGAACGCTGCTGGAGGCGATAGGAACCAAAGTTGGTTTCAGATTCTACAAAACCAAGAAAATTAAAAGTGTTTAACTTGATTGCCCGCACTTATAGTTAATGATTATGTTTACCTCTCAATTTGGATGTGCCGTGAACCCAGATGCCGTTGTTCCTTTAATGATCTTCACTCCATTGTTTGTATAGGAAGTCTCATAGAGGGCTTGTTTTTCTCTGAAATAAAAAGAATTAGAAGTATCACGTACGGATGCAAGTACTAGACAGTAGTTTAACGATATAACAGAATGGAGAAAGACCCAAAATAACAGTGCAATTCAGACATGACAAGCAAGAAAACAAGGAACATGATGGAGATGAAAGAAACTTAAAGACAAAGACATCCCCAGCTGCACTGACAAGACTCTTGGCAGGGTGATCTGTGTTTAGTATCAACTCAATCTCTGCAAACACAAAGAACAACGATTTAGTTCCACTATCACAATCACTTAAGCTTACAAAAAAACAAATCCCTCTTAGATTTCATACAAATATCAAACCTGATACGAACAACCAAAACACGAGATTTGAATCTGTGACAACTATTGTAGCGCCCTTGATAAGAACTCAGATATGCTTCCTAGATTTAAACTTTTGATTTGCAGATACTTTGGGTGAAGATGATAACACTGTCCAGGTTGAACACGACCGGCTCTTTCTCTTCTCTGTAATCACAAACAGAGCAAGACAACCGACAATAACGATCACAAAATGTAAGCCCGAGGAGCCAGAGAATCAACAATATTGGCAATGGAAACAAAGAAATATGAATAGCTGGTAGATCTATGTCTATGTAAGCAGGGAAGTGATGTGACACAAACCTGAGAGTTGTCCATGAGTAAATACGATGTTTCTTCCATCGAATCTGAGAGTTGAGATAACTCATCTATCGCCTCCATCTCGACTTGCAGAGCCTTACGTCGACTTGCAAGCAACAGACCCTGTTCGAAATCGGAAACTGATTAAGTTAGAGGAAATCAGAAAGAGAGTGAATCGAACGGAGAAGAATATGAGAAAGAAACTAACCAGAGGGAGAGTGAAGCGGACAACACTAGCAGCTTTCACTGATCCGATACTTGTTCCTCCTCTTAGATTCTCTTCCGCTATTGACCTATTCCTCTTGTGTTTCAACTGAAACATAGAAAAATTCAGTCCAGAATCTAAGATTTAGGGTAACAAATAAGAAACCCTAGATCTGGATAGTGAGAAGAATAAGAAATAGCAGAGAAAGAGAAAGAAAGAGCAAAAAGTAAGAAAGGAACGGAGAGATTTTACCTGTGTCGGCGTCGAAATCAACCTCTTCCATGGTCAGAAGCTTGGGCTACAGAGAAACGGAGGAGACGAAGCAATTAGCTGAGAGTGAGAGAGACGATGAAATGTGACTGGGAAATTAGGCGATAGATCTGAGACAAAAAGTAATGAATTATTTTTGTTTTAGGGGTTGGGACTTAGAAAATATTTTGGCTAAAAATTTCAACACGCGGGCAAAACAAAATAAGCCCGCAAAAAAAAATCCCGCTCTAACCTACAATAGCGTTTATTTTTTAAAGTGCAATATAAACAATGGCGAATTTAGTTAAAAATCACATTCTTAACGCGCCAATACTTTTCATAGCACATGAAAATTATAAACGCTATGAAAAATTTGGGTCAAACACAATTATTGCAGAAAACTAAAAAACGCTATGTTAATGTGCAATCAATACCTCAATTTCTTGTAGTGTGGGAAAACGCCACTACTCCTGTCCTCAAACTCTCCTCAAAGAATCATGTTTAACTATCTAAAACATATGTTTGATATCTATTTTATTTTGGGACAAAAAAATCTCTTTAATATTTTTCTTTGTTTTGTATAAGTGTTCACTTGATAACAACTTGAGTTTGCATCAAATGCATTTTTGGGGTGACACTAAATCTAGAGAAGTTTTTTACCCTTTATTACTTTTCTTTTTTTATTTACAAATGCATGATTTACAATTTTATGGGAAAAAATATATTGCATGTGAAGAATTATAGAAAATTACTCTTTATATTTTTATTTACAATTTGTAACTACTTCCATACCAAATGTAATTCCGTTTGTTTATAGAATTTAATACCGACTTTGTATGAAATATCTTTGTTTAGTACGGAATATAATTTTACTAAACAAAATATGCAAATCTTTAAGAATTCAAATACGGAAGTACTTGGCAATTGTAAAAAGAAATTAACAAATTATACTATATCCTAATAACAAATGAGATATTTTTGCCATTAAAATAGAAGATATTTTATTAACTTAGATCTTCTAATTTGTAAACTGTAGTATTTTGGGTATAATGTATGTGGCCGATATTAGTAAAAAAAAATTCTAAAAAAATAATTATTTCTAAGAAATCCTAATATTATAGTACTATATATATTGATATCATCTTCTCATTAGTTTCATTTGTATCTCGAGTTGCTAACGGAAGCTAATGGTATATTTGAGAAATCTTTGGCATCTTTATTTTTTTTTAATATTCTATACATCTTTATTCCGGACGCTCAATTGATCCTATGGAAATTTTACCTATTTTTCTTCCTTCTCCACAAATTGTTTTCGACGATGATGTCGGTTTGGAATATCAAGAAAAAGAAGATAATTTTGGGCATGTATGAAATGCAATCAAGTTAATCTTCAAGCAAGACGTTTACTATATTCACAAATAACAACTAAATTTGTTTGAGATCAAAAAAGCCTTCAATGGAAACCCCACATACAGGATAAATCGTGTTTATGTGGTTTACCAGTATATACAGAAGAAATTGGAGAACTATATTACTTACGCCGTCTATTGGATGTAATAAGGGGACCATGTGGCTATTTGGATCTAAGAACGATTAATAATGTTGTTTATGACACCTTCCGAGATGTATGGTTTGCCCTTCAAAATATTAAAATTCCATAATTTATGTTCAATTATTTTAATCAGCTATTTATGTGTTTATTTCAAATAATGGTTGTGTTTCTTTTCAATAATAAAAAATTCATGATTCTTGATTTTTTATTTTTATTCTAAATTTCATTTTTTTATAAAATCAAGCTTTAATTACAGTTTGTAAAGTTTCAAATATTCGACTACATGTTTTTTTCCTAAATTAAGATAAACAATCCTCTAAAAAATAATTCACCCCACACAAGGTGTCGACGAGTCATCTAGTAGAACTTTAAGCTTAAAAAACACTATAAACGCATATTAATCTCAATATAAATTATAATTCCCTCAGAATACAATAAGTAAATTTTGGAGTTTCCATGCAATAAAAACATGATAAGAGTCTTCAGAACCTTATGCCAACTAGAGAGAAGAAAGTACGAACATTATCTGCTTCCATGTGCCAGCAGAGCATCTCTCTTAAGATATGCGCTGCAGCCTTATTTCGCTTATGCATCTAAAAGACTCCCTAAGTAGTACACATGCGTAACTTAAACATTCCCCAGTTACTTTGTACTTGTGTGTTTGGACAAGGTTAACCTGCAGGACCAAGAGGAAAAATCATAACCCATAAGGCACAGGCTCAAGACCTAAAATGATGTCTACTATCTAATTAAAACCGCAAGTGCTGATACTAGATACAAAAGCTCACTTATCACAGGCTCTTATAACAGTTGGACTCTCAATTTTTCTAAGTCTGTCAAAGCTTTTGTCGGTTTCTTCTTCTTCTCTCTTTTCCCTTTTAGAAGTTTCAACAGTTGCTACCAATATAACCCTTAATAAAGTCAAGAGACACATATCCCCACCGAAAAGGCCAAGAAAGATGTTTATTTCGAATTTTTAGCACCCTTAGAAAATTTATATTAAGAGTTTTTCTAGTCTTCATAACACGGAACTATAGAAAAACATACCATCTTCTTTTTAGCTTAGATTTAGAAGATTTTTTAATGCTATTGATATCCAGATTGGAGATAGTGCCTGCCAAAAAATATATATATAAGAAATAGTTCTTATTATCACACACACAAAGGCACAAAAGATAAAAGGCAGAATTAATGGGAGTGTTACATCAGTAACACCAATCACCCTATTGACGATCACGTTTTTTATTATTTAATGGTCTTGTGACATCACAATACGAAAGAGACACTACATTATCAATAGGATAATCCCTCAAACATATGGACAGTATAAGATTGGGCAAAACAAACAAGAATCATTAAGAGTTTTAATATTGTGAGTGTGATATCGCGTGGACACACCACTGTGTTGAAAAAATTAGGTTATATATAATGGCCAGAGGATGGCATGGTGAAGCAAGCTGAGAAAGAAATTCTATAAGAAGAAAGAGATGAGAATGGTGCAAGAGGAAAACCGAAAGGGTCCATGGACAGAACAAGAGGACATCCTTCTGGTAAATTTTGTACACTTATTTGGAGATCGACGATGGGATTTTATAGCAAAAGTATCAGGTTTGAAGGTGGAGGGAGAAAGATAGGAATAGGTAAGGAGCCTAGATTAATGAGCTAGTTTTGGTTGTAGGTTTGAACAGAACAGGAAAGAGTTGCAGGCTAAGGTGGGTTAACTACCTTCATCCTGGTCTCAAACGTGGCAAGATGACGCCACAAGAAGAGCGTCTCGTCCTTGAGCTTCACGCTAAATGTGGAAACAGGTCTGATCCATCTGAGAAACAGAGAAGAAAAAACGACAGTAAATTTATACTTAAAAAAAGATTGCATCTCTATATATATTATATGTAGGTGGTCAAAAATAGCTCGGAAATTGCCGGGAAGAACAGATAACGAGATAAAGAATTACTGGAGGACTCATATGAGGAAGAAGGCTCAAGAAAAGAAGCGTCCTGTTTCTCCAAGTTCCTCATTTTCCAACTGCTCTACCAATACTAAAGATGTGTCGTTTCAGTCGTCAGGGAAAGTGAGCTTTTACGACACTGGAGGAAATAGGGAGACGAATCAAGAAACCCAAGAAGGATATTCGATGGATGACATATGGAAAGATATTGATCACTCTGCAGTAAACATAATCAAACCACTTAAAGACATCTACTCAGAGCAAAGCTATTGCTTGAGTTACCCTACTCTGTCTTCTCCATCATGGGAAAGCTCTTTGGATTCTATATGGAAGGTGGATGCAGATAAAAGTAAGATGTCTGATCAGTTTCCTTTCTGTTTCCAACACAGTAGATCACCATGGTCGTCAGGTTAATTAGGATTCGATTTATTCGTTCAAAATATGTTTATATATACAGAATAAAACATAACGACTGTGATCGCTCTGTTGATGAACACACAAAGAACAGCAGCCTAAGACTCTGTAATAATCTCATGTGTAGTAGTAATCAGCTAGCCTGAGTTTGTGCTTCTTTTAGTTTCTAGCATGAATAAGTCATGTTGTGATCCCATTTTCTTTTTCTTTCAATTTTGCATACAAGCCAAGACTCTAAATTCCAAAGTAAATTTAATTATTCACAAGTTATCCAAGTACAAGTACAATCACATCATACATGATCCAGAGAAAGGCCATATTTTTAAGGGTCAACCTCAACTTCAGGGAAGCAACCTTCAAGAGTTTTGACAAACTCATGGAAGTAGTTACCAGTTGTTTCTGTACTAGCTGACAACTTGAGTTTGAGACAGCTGAAATCTCCAGTTGAGAAGGCTTGATTCATCAACTCTTCTAGAGTAGCTTTGTGCCTAAGAAGAGTTTTTTGGGGCTTTGGTATTTGGTAATGAAATATTCATAAGCACAAATCCATTTCAGTACAAGCCTGCACTGGACCATCAGCAGAGTTGCTTCCTTTAAAACATTGACATCTCCATCATTAAAACTGAAATTCTCTGTTAGTCTTAGAAACCCATTTTCCTCTATGTCTCCGACAGATGCAGGTAACAAGAATTCTCCCTGTCTTGACTCATTGATGGTGGCAAAGACACTTCAACACAATTCCATTTTCCGTTGTGCTCTTCCTCTGATCGAAACCAGCGACAAATGATCAGTACATAACAGTAAAACAAACATATATGAATTTTGATTTAAAAAAAAAAAAACAAAGTGATATTAGTTTGAAAAGAGACGAGGGAAAACCTGCAGATACAAGTGATGAGTCTCAAATTAGGGTCACCGATCCGCTCCACGGGGATGTTGCAACAAGGACAACGTTTGGTATTTTCAACGACCCAAACAGAGCTCTTTAACGAATCCAAGGTACCATTACACCAAACAGAAGCATCGTTGCAAGTCACTGGTCGATGTGACTCGAGCATGCAACTCAGACAGAATGTGTGACCACACCACAGTCAAGAGAAGACTCATCCTCTTCCAACAAATACTCATGACGCTCGACCACATAATGGCAACCTGGCGCAGGACACAATTCTATCGAGTCCCTGATTCTCTCCATGAAAGATCCTAGAACGTATCTCTCGTACATCTCCTTCACACCTGGTTCTGTTAGTTTCTCATTCGTATCAGGTCCAACGGACGCGACACAGTCTCAGTTAGGGCAATGGACTGCTACTATTCTCTCTTCCTCGTTATCGTTGTTCTTAGTCTTCTGCCCCAGAAGTTCGGTGAGATGATTTCTCCAACAAGTTTTGCAAAAAATATGTGAACAAAATGGTGTTAGAGACTAGATAATCATTTTCTTGATCTGCAAAAGAAGAAACTGATTCACTTTCTTGACTTGAACTGAAAACTTTGACCAAACCAAAGTCAGCCAGGAGTTTCTCTTTGTCGCCACCCACACGATCTGAAGCCTTGAACGAGTTCCATCCGAGACGGATTAGGATTACGGTTGCATCAGATTTCAACAACGAGAACATCTCCAAGATCTGATACAGTAAAAGAGGAGCTGCTATATCAAGACACGTGGACGGTTCACAATAGAGATTGGAATGAGCAGTTCAGATTAAAAAGGAGCTGAGTTGAATCAAATAAAAGGAAGACTTGCGTAGCTTCACAATTTCAATCAGAAAAATATTTGTTGAACAGAAAGTACATCTTCTTCCCTCTCTCTTGTTCTTGAATGCTTTTCGTCAATTCAGGTTCCATCGTCGGGTTGGAAACTCTTTGACAAGAGAAGTTATTGCTTTAGCTTCTGTGTATGTTCTTGTGAAGATATCGATTGGTTTGTGTTCATTGTGTTCTGAAGATACGAATTTCTTGTATCAAAGGTATCAGAGCGCCAATCGAACCTCGGATCCATGGCAGAATCAGATTTCCAGTCACCGCAACAAGGATTCATGGACCAGGAAGTAGAGAAAGAGAGCGATCTATCCGCCGCAAAATCAATCACGGAGTTGTTGGCGATTCTTCGTCTCCGTGCAGAAACACCTTCGCAGTTGGTGATTCAACAACAGACAGTACCAACTCCACAACGATTTCTGCATGTGCCAACAACAGCGATTCCAAATCTTTTTCTTCAAGATTCGGTTCATCAAAAAAGGTTAGACAAATTCAAGAAATTGCTACAGGATCCTACTGTTGAGCTGAAACAATTGAAAGAAATTGATGGTATAGAGGCTTATCATGAGAAATTTGAGGTCTTAAGCACTAAAATAAATCTATCTGAAGCTTCTTTGGTTAGTATTTTTCTCGCTGGGTTGTGGATAGATACTAGGAAGAACATTGAAATGTTTACTCCTCAGACAGTACGACAATGTTTACTTGTGGGACGGTTGTATGAAAGATTTCATCCGAAGAAACCAACAATAGGATAGCTTGTAAACATTGAGCGGATTGAAACTATCGGAGCTGAAATGATGCACAAAGAGGAAACAAATCCTACGGTTTGGTCAGCTGAGGAGGAATTGATTGGAATTCAGAAAACAAATGTGAATATTTTGAATGTGAATTTACCTCCAGATATGGTTATGGAAGAAGCAACATCAGTTTCAGCTGTTGAGGAAATGCTGGGAGTTGGGGATGGCAATGTACTCCTCTCAGAAGAACCAGGAGTGCATCAAAGCTGGAATATTATGGACGACGTGAATGCTGACGTTTGTCGTGATGACCGACATGAAGAGGTTTCATCATTCCCTAATGAGACTGCACATCAGGAGTTTCATATTTTGGTCCAGCCGAAACATAAAACACTACCTAAGAACTCTTTGTTTGCAGCCACAAATGAGTTAGCAATGGACAACACGAAAGAAGAACAATTTGAGTTGCTTTGGCCTTCTTTTTTTTTGTCTGTGACAGGGTTAGAGGTTCACATACGAGTGTGGGAACCTGGTGGAGTTATGGGTGAGCATGGTTATCAGCATTGGAATACATATTCTGCAGTTAAGGTTCTTGTTTATGAGGTGTGGCATTGTTGGAAGAAGAAAAATCCTTGGCACAATGATGAACAGATGTACACAAGGATCTCTGCTGTTGATGCATTGAAGAACAAAAGTTCTGTAATAGAGAAAGACATGTATACAGGTGAATGCCAAGACTATGACAGTTTCAATGAAGATATTGTCTGTGGGAATCTCTTGATATGCAGCTACTCTATCTGCTTCGTGCTCGGGCTTTCCACTATGTCGGGTACGAGCATGACTGCTCATCATGTAGCTGGTGTGGCTGCATTACTCAAGCAGAAATTCAGAAAGTTTAGTCCTTCAGCCTACTCCACGTTAGCATTTGATATGGGAAATGGCTTTGTGCATGCAACTGCAGCTTTGGATACTAATTTTGGAGACTACATGTCATTTTCTTTGTGGGATCTTGCTGGAGTTTTCTCTATTGTTGAAGCAAAAGTTTCTCATAAACCTTGGGGTCAAGGTTTTTCAAGAGGGGAAGATTTGATACAGTAAAAGAGGAGCTGCTATATCAAGACACGTGGACGGTTCACAATAGAGATTGGAATGAGCGGTTCAGATTAAAGAGGAGCTGAGTTGAATCAAATAAAAGGAAGACTTGCGTAGCTTTACAATTTCAATCAGAAAAATATTTGTTGAACATAAAGTTCATCTTCTTCTCTCTCTCTTGTTCTTGAATGCTTTTCGTCAATTCAGGTTCCATCGTCGGGTTGGAAACTCTTTGACAAAAGAAGTTGTTGTTTCTTCTGAAGATACGAATTTCTTGTATCAAGATCTGATTGATTTCTCTCATCATCTTCTTACAAACTTCATTTCTTGTGACAGTAGAGTAATAGCCGTGGCCATCGGTCTCCATAGCTGAAAAATTAACAGAATTATGAAATGAAATTACGCTAACAAAATAAAAGAAAAAATCTGCATGTATCTTGTAAATTGATGGATGCATCGAAGGGAGACGAGAGGTTAAAAGATGATTGTCGCCTAATTTCTGCTTAAAAACTTGGGCTGATTACAAAAATCTCTCTTAAATTTAAGTGCACCCAAAAAGTGTTCTTTTTTCCCCCTTTATTATCCTTTGTTAGTATATCCCCTTAATAAACTGGATATTCACAATAATGTCGTCATCAAACTTTTTGTGAAATCTGATGTTTTTACCAAATATATATATATAGATCTAACTTAATTACAAAAACTACAATTTTTTTAAATTCACACAACCATCATTAACAACCAATTTTGAGCTCATAATAACTCACGCAACCTATTTCGAGTCATTAAAGCTTTATAATAGAGTTCACAACATTCTATTTTCATATTCTCTCTTCAATTTCATCCAAAAAACTCTCTAATTCATGTTTTAAATTTCTAAAATTTTGGATCTCTTGCGATTTTGGTTATTTTGCATAAAAATGGTTGAGTTCGTTGGGTATTGATATAAATAGAAGTTCTTGACGTTTGGCAAAGGTAAAAACGATTTCAAAACCAGATTTAAATGATTTTCACAAGATCCGCCGATTTTCAGATCGTTTCGCGATTTCAGACTTCCCATGAGTCTAATGGTCAACGAGAGGGTAGTTTTACAATTGACTTTTAAGCTAATAGATAACCAATGAAGTCTGGAAAATTCCTTTGAAAAAAAAAAATTACCAGATTTCACCAAAAAGTCTAAATAAGCACATAGTAATTTTACAATTGATAGAAATTTGTTTTTTTTATTCAGATTTCTTATGTAGTCTAACAAAAAATTGAGTAAATTTGACCCAATCTTAACTTATTCTCAGACGGAATCCGAAGTCTAAAAATAAAAAGGGTAGAAATAGTAATTGACCAAAATTTTCAAATGTTGACCAGAATAAGTAAAAAAATTTCACTTCTAAAGCAGTCTGAAAACAAGGGAAAAAATATATGATAGCTCTAAAAGTCTATAACTTTTGTCAGACGGCTATAGAAATCTGAAATACAAAATTTTGGTCAACGCCAAAAATACCCCAAAAATGTGAAGCTTTTTCTTATACTTCCCTTGCTCTCTGGATATCTTCTCAGACTGCAAAGAAGTCTGTTCTTAAAAGTCAACCCCAAAAATGCTCCTATTTTTTTGTGAGATTGCAGTAAAAGTCTAATAAAAAGTCAAAATTTTGGGCCAATTGCAAAAATACCTCTTTTTGTTCTCAAATTTCATAAGCTGTCTGACAAAAAAGTCAAAAAAAATTACAAAGCAAACTGCGTACGCTATCCGAATGGCTGTCATACAGGATCCGCAGTCTGCTTTGTAACATTCTAATTGCAAAAATACCTGATAGGTCAAAAAATATCCATATTCAACTGCAAGTGCACAGTTATGCGAACGTAGTATTCAGGGTATTGTATCCACAAGGACTCAAGTTTCACACGACAGACTATATGTCTTCAAGTTAAGCTAAGCCAATCAAGAGAAAGCAGTAAACGAATGCAAGTAAATTAAAGAGTGTTTTCAATGGGAGAAAGGCGTCAGACTTAGGAAGTTCTCGGGAATTATACAATGCCAGATACTTAACTAACCGGATTCAGATTAAGCGCAAGTTCAAGAACTAGAAACATAATGATAAACAATCCAACTCTCGCTAAGATTATTTCTATATCTAGCAACCTAGCGATCCAAATCTCTTTGTGATCCTAGAGTTCTAAACAAGCATTAGGAACAGGTTCTTCGGTTCACAATTCTCCTAAACCAAACCTCTTTGTATCTAGTCAAATTGCTCACACTAAGTTAATTCAGATTATAATTCACACTCTCGTGCTAAGTTAATTGTCTCAGATCTAAATCCTAGGTGATCAGTCCAGAATTCAGTATTAAGTGCAACTTAGACGATGAACGGACAGATTTATAATCCTAGTTGTAATGCCCCTTTCCCAGTATCCGCAGACCGTCGAGCTGACCGGCCAACAATAAAAAAAGAACATGACCGATCGAACCAAAGCAAGTCAAACAGGAAAGGTTCGCCACAGGACGAAGCCAGAGACATATCGGTTTGAGACAAAGGCTCGCACTAACCCGTCTTTGACCCCGCTATCTGTTGGAACTTGGAGCCAATTCTACCAGATTCAGAATTGCTGTCAGGTTCCCGAAGCCTAGGATCTAGGGTCTAGTTAATTGAATCAAGGATCTGATCTCGTGTTTACCTGGAGATTGGCAGCGGAAGATGGTCAGATAAACGAGATCTCTGGAGTGCCTCAGATGCTGCGCCTCTACTTCAGTCCACATGCACACAAGCTGGAATCCGCCGGGATGCTAGTACCGGGGCTCGGATCTCCTGGGAACTGTGTTCTTCGAGGTTTCTGTGTTTTCTCTGTCTAGGCGGCGCTGGTCTCCTAGGTCGAATTATAAGATCACTTATATACGACCTCGACGTAAACCGAAACATCAGTTTCGGTTTCGGCCTTGTGTCGACCGACACACTTAGTGGTGTCGATCGACACACATCTTGTGTCGACCGACGCACCCAATGGTGTCGATCGACACACCTCATTAAAACTCATATTCGATGTGTATCCAATACACATCGACCAGACCATTTGCCAATGATCAATCCCATATGAAGTATGTCCAACTTGCTTAGGTGTGTGACCCTGTAGGTTCAGACTGGAAATGAGTTACAACTCATTTGTCATAAGCAGTTTCTAGCAAAACATTATGACTACCCAGTGTCATATGAATTGTCCGATCTCGACAATACAACTATCTCTAGAGTGAGTACAATGTGATTTTAGGACATAATCCCAACAATCTCCCACTTGTACTGGAATCACCTATTCCTACAATCCCTTCGTCTCTATATCTCGATATGGCATAAGGCAAGAGACTGTGTCATCCTTATTATAGCCAACATCATGTTCATCGAACTCCTGATCAATACTGATATAACAAACGACTGACAATCACCTCGTTTGAGCACGGCCATGCATTTTCTCAGTATCAAATCTTCGATGGGCCCTGAGATATTTATCTCCCGTTACTTGGGAGGGATAAATCCCATCTTGTTCCATCCCTGTTTCTACACATACTTCATGATACACATAAGCAATGCCGTTATAGCCGCCAGTTACGGAACGACATTTGACAAGGTCAAAACGCACCAATTCATATGCTAGAAAGCATGATGAACTCAGGTCTAAGGACTATACTCTATAGTCGTAATGAGAACCTCCCATGACACTGATATTCTGTGGAGTTCTCATTAGCGGGTCATGTCCGATCATATGTTCACCAACACATATCTATGTGACTGACTGTGATAATCATATCATTGACTCCATGAAACTTAGTCCAACAGTCACCTCACATACCAGTCTCGCGCGGTTATTGGTGCCCACTTCAATAACCTCGACTAGGGACAATCATAATTTATGTCATCCTTTACTTATAGGGTTTCATGATCAAGTCCTCAACTTGATGACATATATGATGACCATAAAGTACTTTGGGATTATTACTTAATTATCCAATAATTAAATAATACCGATGTCAGTTTGTCTTACATAAACACTACCATAGCATGTCTATGTAAAGATTACAACATAACTAGAATTACTCCCACTAGAATCAAGATCATCTCTTCAGATATCTTATACCTACAGCAACAGAATGAATTTCGTGCTTAGGTTGTGGGAGAGTCTGCGGTGTTATTGCTTGAAACAATTCCAACAAACCACACCGCCATTCAGACAAAAGCACTATTCTAAGGTCCACTGCTTGGAGCCTTTCCAACAGATAGCACCGCTATTCAGACAAAGAGACATAACCAGGTGGGAACCGGGAATCGTCTTTGTCCGTCTAACTACTTTCAACTGGTTCGTCACTTCCTCAGTTCACCACGAAACTATCCTTAGAGTTCCTCAAACACTTGGGATATTTCTGGTAACCGCTCAGTGACTATTACCGGAACATTTTGGTATTTTCTCGTTATGCTTTATGCGTAAGCTGCATCTAGACGAGCGCAAAATATGGCATTCATGATGGATTCTATTGCAGCAGCATTAGCAATCACACTCATTAATAATAGCTCAGCTAGTGTTCAAAACCACTTCATCTTGCTAATATTGTCACTAGCTCAGCCAGTGTCCAAGACACTGCATCTCGCTTAGATTATCGCCATAAGACCTTTGGTATGAAACCATTCTTGGAATTAAGCACATAAGAACTGTCCAATACCTTATCAACATAAGGATTTTGACATGATCCAATTGGCCCTTTTGATCCATTCCAATGGATCCTTATTCCAAGAACTTTTTTACGGCCTTCTCCCATGTCCATCATTAAACTTGACTTCCGACCCAAATCTTGACAAGACTTTAGCGTCGGAACGTTGTCTATGAGATTAAGTATGTTATCTACATACAGTGTGAGAATTGCAATTACGCTCCCACTAGTCTTCTTGTAACCGCATGGTTTCTTTTCTTTCTTATCAAGTCAAAACTTTTGACCACATTATCAGAATGTTGATTCCAACTCCAAGATATTTGCTTCAATCCAGAAATGGATCGGTGAAGCTATCATGCATGCCCAGCCAATTTTCGGAGTTGGGGCTCACCATCGCTTCTTTGAATTTCGCATGCTCGTCACTTTTCAATGATCAACAGATCACGACAATCGGCTACGAGAAATCACTCTCGAGTTAGTGACGGATCCTTTCGGATCTGCGATTTTCAGGGTCCTACAGCACTGTGTAGACCTCACCGCTGCTCCCTCAACAGGTTGAGCAGTCTCATGTGTTCATCGAATTTCTTCGGTGTGTACTTACTCCCACTGTTCCTTTTGGAAAGTACGATCTTTCTCAAAAGACACAGTTCCGAACAACAAAAGTACTAAGCCTTGGTTTCCCTAGGACAACCAGCGAGGTAGAACTTATCAGATTTGGGTTGAAGTTTGTTTGTTGACTACTGTCTTACACAAACCTTGCAATCCCAATTAATCATAAAAACAAATCTGGAAATCACCCAATCCACATCCAATGTGGTGTTTTTCACTGATTCTGATAGAAACTTATTTAGCGTAAACATAGTCTTTTTTAGAACGTATTCTTAAATGATTATGGAAGATTCATGTGACTCATCATCAATCGGAGCATATCTAATAAGATCCGATTCATTCTGTTAGATGATCACCCAATTCTTGACTCAAGTATTTTTCTCCGCGATTCAATCGAGGATCTCAATACTTCTGTCAAATCGGTTCTACACTTCATTTTGGAACTCCTCAAGGGATTCCTGCTCGTGTCTCATCAAATGAACACAGCCATACTTATTGATGCCATCAATAAGGTAATGAAGTACAAAAGATTTCCTTTGGCACTAATGCTCGTTGGGCCACATACATCAGTATGTGTAAGGCCCAATAAGCCTCTGGCCCGTTGTCTTTTAGCTCTGCTAAAAAGGCCTTAGTCATTTGGTCCAGTGAGCAGAATTCATACCTCATATGATTAATAATCAAATGAGCCCAAAACTATGGAACTTCTGAATCCGCTTCACTCTATGTGGTCAAAATGACTATGCCAAGGAAAAGTCGAGTTCGAGTCATTAGACTTAAACCTTTAGTATTTGTGTTATATTCAAACTTACGCTGGTTTAAGATATAAAACCCATTCCAAACGGGGTGCTACCATATGATATTTCATTAAGATCTAAAGAACAAAACTTATCTTTTATCAAAATGAAAAACATCCAAATTCTTTACAAGAAAATGAAAGACATCTCTGCACAAGGCAGATACATATTAGCAATTACTTAATTTCTAAAACCAAGTATGAAAGGCTCCTACAAGTGGAGAATCTATACGGCTCATGCAGCAACTATTGCTTCATACCAGACACGCAGTTCCACTTGTCCTTTCTTCAACGTTCTACTGTCGCTTAGGTCCTGCATATTTCAAAAATATCAGTACCACAACTAGTATCCAATACTTATGTAGAACTTGAATTAATAACACAATACCTGAAGAAGAAGTACCATACATCTCCTTCATCTCTTGTGAATCTTCCAAGAATTTAATGCAATCTCTCTTCCAATGCCCTGACTCGTCGCAGTAGAAGCATTTTCTAACACCAGATGGGCCTGACTTGGGCTTATAAGATGACACAGGCTTATCCTGATTCCAAATCTGGACTGCCCTGCCTCTACCCTTGCCAACACAAGATTCCTCAAATCTTTTATCCTTTATGATGTCTTGCTCTACTGCTTTGAGCATGCCATGCAGCTCAGTCAACGTCTTCGTCAAGTTATTCTTGATATAGCTTTTGATAAACTTATCATAACTAGACGGCAGTGACTGCAGAATGATGTCAGTGGCCAACTCTAAGCTGACAGGACATTCCAGTTTCCCCAGGTTATCAATGTAACCCATCATTTTTATGACATGAGGACTTACTGGAGCATCCTCTGGTAGCTTGCACCCAGTGAGAGACTTCACCATCTGGAATATAATGCTGGTGATCATCTCTATTGGCGACTCCACGTTCTCGTATTGACTTTTCAAGTCCGAGTTCATGGTAGCCAACATCAGACCATGTACATCTACCACATCAATATAATGCTTATTCCAAGCATTATATGCTGCATGTGAGCGATTGGTCCCAAGCCTTTCTGGAAGAGCCTTTTCAAGGACATAGTCCTTGCTCTCCTGCTTGAGAATGAATCTCAGATTCCGATACCAATCCAGGAAGTTGGATCCATTTAACTTGTCCTTCTCAAGGACGGATCGCAACGAGAAAGTAGTCATAGACATAAGCTGAAATCCAAGAAAAAAAAACAAAGATTTAGTTATGTATACGATGAGAAATCTTATCTAATAAGAAAACTCGCATTATATTCAAACAATGTTTCCTCTATGAATATAATGATCCAAGACCCACACTTCACCAAAATCTGAGTGGACGACTCGTCATCACCCAAAATTTAGTTATCTAGGTAAGCAAATCATTGCTAATTGTACCCAGTACAACTCTTGGTCGCAGATAAGACAATCCATATCTCATCTACTCTGACGTCTCTGGGCCTAGAACTTCCGATAGCCCAGTGAAGTAAAACCAATCTCTTCTGTCTTGTGATCATTGACAGTCGCACTGGGAGTCTATCAATGATCATCTGCCTTGCTCAGGTCACTGTGGATACCAAGGACTCCAAGACTATCCAACAATGAACCGAGTCTTGACAGTGGACGAGATTGGGCAAGACATCAAGGTCACTTGATGTTTAGTTGAGGAAACTAAACTCTGAAAGGTTAGCAAATCAATCTATTAGGTCATGTAATTGTTGATGTCAAGCACCGCAAGTCCATCAACATAATTAACTGCCTTACTCACCTAATTGTGGACACCAAGCTCTTGGCTAGACCATCACACAACAAAATGAGTCTTGACAGTTGACCATATTGAAGCTAAACTTTGATCAAGGTTTAAGTCTAGTTTGGTTTCTGCAAATTCAAGGTTCAATAACCAGAATTGCGAACATTGTGTCGATCGACGCAGACCATGTCTGTCGATCGACACTACCAGACCAAAACCGGACTTCAATAACCGGTTAATCCAATTAATCCGGTTCATCGAACCGGTCATGTCGATCGACACAACCCGTGTGTGACGGTCGACATAGACCTTAACCAGAAACAGTTTTGATAACCGGTTCAATCCAATTGAACCGACTTATCATATCAAACTGATCTTAACCATTCAAATCGGTTTATACTAATTGCGATAACTGGTTCAATCCAATTGAATCAATTCATCCAATTTTAAACCGTTTCAACCAGTTTCAACTGATTGCGATAACCGGTCCAATTCAATTGAACCGTTTCATCCGATCAAACTGATTCAACCCATTGGTTCATACTAATTGAGATAATCAGTTCAAACCAATTGAACCAATTCATCCAATTTAAACCGATCTATTCAGACTTAACCAAGCATGATAACCGGTCCAATCCAATTGAACCGATTAACCATTCGCTAGGTATGTGTCGACCGACACTAACCTGTGTCGATCGACACTGGACCGAATCTGTTCAGTGTCGACCGACACTAAAACTATGTCGATCGACACAGTAGGCTTTCGGTTTTTCTTCGCGAAAAACCCTAGCCGCCGACTCTGTCGAATTCGCCACTCTGTGTCGACCGACACACCTAGTGTGTCGATCGACACTGTGCGAAATCACAGATTCGATTTTCGATCATAATCGATCTCACCTGTTCTAACCAAACAACCTAGTTTGCGAATCTAAATCATCAAATTCATTTAGACAGGTTGATTCAATGGAAAACCCTAAGGCTCTGATACCACTGTTGGAACTTGGAGCTAATTCTACCAGATTCAGAATTGCTGTCAGATTCCCTAAGCCTAGGATCTAGGGTCTAGTTAATTGAATCAAGGATCTGATCTCGTGTTTACCTGGAGATTGGCAGCGGAAGATGGTCAGATAAACGAGATCTCTGGAGCGCCTCAGATGCTGCACCTCTACTTCAGTCCACACGCACACAAGCTGGAATCCGCCGGGATGCTAGTACCGGGGCTCGGATCTCCTGGGAACTGAGTTCTTCGAGGTTTCTGTGTTTTCTCTCTGAGAAAACACTGTCTAGGCGGCGCTGGTCTCCTAGGTCGAATTATAAGATCACTTATATACGACCTCGACGTAAACCGAAACATCAGTTTCGGTTTCGGCCTTGTGTCGACCGACACACTTAGTGGTGTCGATCGACACACATCTTGTGTTGACCGACGCACCCAATGGTGTCGATCGACACACATGAAGTATGTCCAACTTGCTTAGGTGTGTGACCCTGTAGGTTCAGACGATACTGGAAATGAGTTACAACTCATTTGTCATAAGCGGTTTCTAGCAAAACATTATGACTACCCAGTGTCATATGAATTGTCTGATCTCGACAATACAACTATCTCTAGAGTGAGTACAATGTGATTTCAGGACATAATCCCAATAATCTCCCACTTGTACTGGAATCACCTATTCCTACAATCCCTTCGTCTCTATATCTCGATATGGCATAAGGCAAGAGACTGTGTCATCCTTATTATAGCCAACATCATGTTCATCGAACTCCTGATCAATACTGATATAACAAACGACTGACAATCACCTCGTTTGAGCACGGCCATGCATTTTCTCAGTATCAAATCTTCGATGGGCCCTGAGATATTTATCTCCCGTTACTTGGGAGGGATAAATCCCATCTTGTTCCATCCCTGTTTCTACACATACTTCATGATACGCATAAGCAATGCCGTTATAGCCGCCAGTTACGGAACGACGTTTGACAAGGTCAAAACGCACCAATTCATATGCTAGAAAGCATGATGAACTCAGGTCTAAGGACTATACTCTATAGTCGTAATGAGAACCTCCCATGACACTGATATAACTATCCTGTGGAGTTCTCATTAGCGGGTCATGTCCGATCATATGTTCACCAACACATATCTATGTGACTGACTGTGATAATCATATCATTGACTCCATGAAACTTAGTCCAACAGTCACCTCACATACCAGTCTCGCGCGGTTATTGGTGCCCCACTTCAATAACCTCGACTAGGGACAATCATAATTTATGTCATCCTTTACTTATAGGGTTTCATGATCAAGTCCTCAACTTGATGACCTATATGATGACCATAAAATACTTTGGGACTATTACTTAATTATCCAATAATTAAATAATACTGATGTCAGTTTGTCTTACATAAACACTACCATAGCATGTCTATGTAAAGATTACAACATAACTAGAATTACTCCCACTAGAATCAAGATCATCTCTTCAGATATCTTATACCTACAGCAACAGAATGAATTTCGTGCTTAGGTTGTGGGAGAGTCTGCGGTGTTATTGCTTGAAACAATTCCAACAAATCACACCGCCATTCAGACAAAAACACTATTCTACGGTCCACTGCTTGGAGCCTTTCCAACAGATAGCACCCCTATTCAGAAGCACTCATTTGTCATAAGCGGTTTCTAGCAAAACATTATGACTACCCAGTATCATATGAATTGTCCGATCTCGACAATACAACTATCTCTAGAGTGAGTACAATGTGATTTCAGGACATAATCCCAACACTATCCTCACCTCCATAGTACAAAGCTGTACAACTTGTACTACTTCCGTGAGTTGTGACGGTTCGGACTAAACACAATATCAGGGAAGAAAATTCTTTTCTGAGTAATCAAACGTTAAGCACAACGTTTAATAATTTTTACAAACAATTTGCCATCAATCAGAACAACACACAATTCTTGATACAAAAATGGCGTCAAAGCCGAACCGAGAAAAAAAACCCCAAATCATCGAATCAAAATTCCGCCACAAGCAATCCCGAATCTACACCGAGGACCTCCCGCGTCCGTCGCTGCTAGACCTGAAAAACACAAAAAGAGTCTAAAGAGCGATCTAAGATCACCCAGCGAGTCGGCTCCCCACTACGGCTTCTAATCTATCTATCATCTATAGATTCCCGCCCGAAAACCCCAAAATAACAAACACATAGCAAGTAGCCGATCACCACTACCACGTCGTGTCAAGCCCACAACACAATCAATTGCCAGAAGAAATAGAAAGCGATTAGAGGAAATCGGGAGCACTGCGGCACATTCTCTTGATTGAGAATCGATCTATCTATCGCGCATTACCAACCACACCAACACAACACTTGGCCCCTATGATATCGGTAACTTCCATGGGTTTCCACCGTTACCGACCTGGTAACTAACCCACGACTCCTAGACGTAAACATGAATTCCAACGGCTAGGACACCGTTCTCCGTCCATCGATACGCGGTGACTCAAGTTACCCCCGACAACCTAAGTTTTCATGTAGTCCGGCCCTAGGACGCGACCCCGTATTCTCCGGACTACACACCTACCGGCGTCACTCAGTAGGTTAACACCATAACCGGAATCACCATGATCTGATTAGGAAACTACCCGAGGATCCAATCGGGTCGTAAGTACCGGAACGTATCCAAACACCTAGACTTGCGGGATCTAACGCACCCTAGAGTCCTAGTGCAAAAATGTAAACACGCAGACTCACTTGGACTCTAGCAACAATAAAACAATCAATAATCAACGGCAATCTCAACACCATATCCCGCAAGTCTACTCACACCCACTAACACCACCGCTCTGACTCGGCACCGTACCGAGTCAGAAACTATGACTTAACCGGTCCCGTGACCAAGTTAAGTACCTACACGGATCGCTCGGCCCAACACCGAGACGATCTAACAGGCCTGCACAGAAATCTCTACAACAACCACACAACAACACAATCACACAATCACCACACAATCAGGCCTATTAGGGTTTCTAAAGTCTTTTAACCAATTCACGTCCCCTACCATGGATTAGCGGATTGCTAATCCGTAGACGGCTCACCAATCACAACACTTCCCTTTTCTTAACCTTTCCTAAGTATCTTTTATGAAATCCTGATCCGTCGGTTTAGAGTTAGTAGATTACTAAACTCTCCGACGTCTCATCTTTCATTAACTTAATTCATTTCTTCTCGGTCATTCCCGATATCATTCCATACGCTATATGTTTGTTAGGTTTAATTCCATATTTTAACTCGTCTTAATTCCCGTACTTAGATTCATTCAATACCGTTATTTACATACGTATATATGCATATAAGACCCTATCATGTCACGACTATATGCATGCAACAATCAATGGTTTTATCAACCTAGCGGCACACAACAGGTTTAATCCATTTAATTCTTACGATCGTATCATGCGTCTTAAACCCTAACCGGTTTAACGTTAATCCAACCATTCAGTTCTCAAACACAATCAATCACATCCGGGTATGCAAATCCTAATTCTATGGTTTCCCATTTCCTGATCTACATGTATCTAACTACGGTGTTTGTGCCGACTCACAGTGATTTAGGTTGGAATGAACGGCACGAATGCGAATACAGCTTCCCGAAACCCCGAACTAAACCCGAACCTCCCAAACACTCGAATACGAACTCCGAGGCTTCCCGAACACCCGTACACAAACCGCAAACACAAAACCGGCCAGAGTCAACGCGTTGACCAGAATGTTGACCGGCCGTTGACCGGCGTTGACTTTGACCTCTGGTTGACCGTTGACCACTAACCTTGACCGCTGACCCAATCTGAATCAAACCACTGAACCAACCAGTTAACCGAACTAAATCTCCAATCGGCCGGTTTAGGATAAGCTGGTTTTGGTCAACCGTTGACCGGTTTGACCTAACCGTTGACCAAGGCTTAACCAAGCCTAAACCAAGCCAATTCTTGAATCAAACCAGACCACACCAACCATTGAAGAACCGGCTTGAAGATGACGGCGGTGGAGCTTCTCCGGTGAGCTTCTCCGGCGTTGACCGGCGGCGGAGGAAGGTTGACCGCGGCGGAGGAGGTGTTTTCCGGCGACTCAGAAGCTCATCCACCTACCAAAATGCTCAGCATGAAGAGATCTATGCATATGTAGCTTCAAAACGTCCAGATCTGATGAGGAGAGAGAGAGATCCAGCAAAACCCTAACCGTGGCAGCTCTCCGGCCAGATTCCGGCAAGCTCCTTCGTCGGCCGCGACGGTGGCTGGCTGGAGGTTGTAGAGGAGAGTGAGAGGAAGCTACTGGGCTTTGCAGAGGGTGATTTGAGTTTAAGATGAAGAAGTTATGGCTTTTCTTATGCTTGAAGGGTTTAAGAACTTCTTGAAGATGTTCTTGGTTCTCCTTTGAATCTTCAAGGCTGCTGGATTTTTCTGGAGAAGGAGGATGAATCTGATGAACAGAGAGAGAGAGGAGAGAGCTCGTGATGATAGAGAGTAGTGAGAGGTTCTTCTTGAGAGAATAAGAGTGATGTGAAACAATATTCTCTTTTTTGTGCATGAACCTTTCTCATGCAAATGCATGCACCCAAGAGATGTGGCGCCTCCAGGGATGAGACACCTGTCCATGCAGAGATTATTTTGTACCAAAAACCCTTCCCAAACCAAACTAAACCATTCCTTAACCCACTTTATCCGTTGCTTCGTTTTCTTCGGTTTCACGGTTATTGTTTTAGAAAATACTGAATGATCCTCATAAATCCCAAGACTTCCATAAACTGATTCTCCCTGATTTTATATGAGTTTCCTAGCTCTGATTATGAATTTCCGAAGTTTTCTCGATTTAGTCGGTTTTCATACCGATAAGCCGAAAAACCCGATTCTGCTCCGTTTCTTCCAATTCTGGTCTTGTAAATGTTCTTTATGTTTTAAAATAGGAACATTTGTCCCATCTCAGCTTCCGTCTCAGTCTTTGGAAAAATTACCATTTTTCCTTGTTGACTTTTTCTGCCCGTTGACCATATTTTTTTGAATATAGGGTATTATATTCTTCCCCACTTACAGGAATTCGGTCCCCGAATTCTCCGTCACTAACAGACTTTGAATCAGCACCAAACTTCCGCAAGTTACTTTACCACGTCCTTTTACTGCTCTTTTCTCATACACCAACGTCTCGTTACTTGACCTTCGACACTCAGAATCCATTTTCAATACTCTCTGGTGCTTTGCTATCTCTTCCCAAACTTTCCACTGTCCTTCGTATTGCTTACTCGGCTACTTCTCCATACTCGATCCTTGATCTCGACGGCACTCCTTCACTTGCTCTTTATTTTTCCCACTTAACCACAACTTCGTTTCTCGATTTCTGGTCCTACTTCATTTTTCGATTTCCTGGTCTCATTTCGCTTTGCTACTTTTCTCTTTAACTGATCTCTCTTGAACCTCGAACTTCCACATGTAGCTACTTTTCTCTGATTCTCACTTCTGACTTCCCCACTTCGCTTTCACTTCCACGTCCTTCCCGATACTGGTTTGTCTCCCCGAGACATTCTTCAAGAATCTATATTCCAAACCCCCACGTCCCTATGGCCCCAAATCCATCCGTACTGATAACTCTACTCTGTTTCCGATACTGCTCTTCCTTCTCGAACGCTCCCCAAGAATTTTTGATCTCTGCATCCGACTTTTCTAAGACTCCATTCAATTTACATTTGATCGCTTCACTCTGGTCTCCACACTGCCGCCGACGTTCCTTCAAATCTTTTCGCTAACTCATCATACCAACAACTTCGTTCTTCCAGTTGCCCTGCCCTGATACATTTTCCACTGACGATCCATACCAACTGCTTCACTTCCCAGGTCAACTTGTCTCACGGATCCTTTACACTCCATCTTGCTTTCAGGTTCGGGTTCGGTCTCGTATTCGTATCGCATCGTCCATTTCGTCTTACATTCAACACAACAACTTTCACTGGAGTGGTGAAATTCAAACCAATCCATCCCTCGATATCACTTCCTCATAGAGATATAGTTAGTTAATCATGTACCCAACGGTTACCCATGATTAAGTAACGATTTTCTATAATTCCGCTCTCTCGTGAATCGATGGTCGAATACAACCATTCTCGAGTTAGCTCAAAGCCCTAATGAAAAGGTTCCAACACTTCTTATTTCTAACAACTTAACGATTGCACTAAATTCTAACTACTCAAGCCAACAAAACACAATCCTACTTATCCAATGCACCACTCAAGCATTAGATAAAGCATGCAAGCAATAAACACAAAAGCAAGCAATTACCACACATAACCACGCAATCACAAGATCGCTCCGGATACGTCGTCAGTCTGGGTTTAGGTTATGATGAACGGTCGTCAGTTCCGCTCACCATCAGACTTCACATGGTAATTCGTTTTCATCCCGACACCATCACACGCATGCAAACAATTACTACGCAATTCATAATGATAAGTTGAACGTTTTGCGTCACATATATATACAAAACGACATAACACACGTTTCGAGGTTTTAATACATAGAGGAAACAATAACACAACAAGACGTCCGTCATCAACACCATAACCCCCAAACTTCACCGTCATACCCTGGAGATGTCAGAAACGACATGCGAGGATCGCCGATCTAGATACACAGAAAAGCAATATAGTTAGTGCCCATACTTACATGGCCTAACTATCCTAGTCCTAACAGCCCCAACAAGACCGAAATGCCCAACACAAACGGCATCGCGGCTCGCGGTGGTAACCACTGGCAGGTGCGCCGGGAGGGTGTGGTGGGTGTGCATCTCTGGACGGCGCTCCAACTCACTGCGGCTCTGCCGTGGGACACAAATGTGCAACGTGTCCCCTGCGACCACAAAGCTGACAGACAGTAATGGGCGCTGGGCGTGGCCCAAGGTAACAAGCTGACGCCTGGTGATCTGAAGCACCACATAACTGACAGGAAGAAGCAGACTCCGAAGAAGGATCCTGAAAACACTTGGACGCACGGTGACCCTGAACTCCACATATCTGGCAGACGACGGACACTGAACGAGACCTACGGGAACAAACAGATTCTCTATATCCCTCGTCTCCACATCTCCTGCAAGTCCTCGATGGTCTCGACGGCTGAACTAGTGGTGGCTACGCTACAGGTGACTGCGCGGCTGGTGGCTGAATGGCCGGCTGCGGAATGAGCTCGGTGCCTCGGCGACTAGGTCCGGGTCGGTAGCCCTCAGGCAATGGGGCGAGATATGGTTCTGCGTCAGACATACGCAATCCAATCTGCAGCTCTAGAACGTCCCCGAGTATCGCCATCTGCCAATCAACGTGCTGCTCCCAATACAAATGCTGCTCTAACTGAGCTCGATACTTTGCCGCTGTAATCCAACGATGAATCATACTGCTCACTGAAATCTCCCACACTATGCACACACCCACACACAATCCGTCCAGGGACACACTGCTGCTGACTGCAATCAAAAACACAAATAAACATTAGTACAAATAATACAAATTCATATACCATCCCAACCCCGAATTTACAGACGCAGCTCGGTTCCTAATGGATGCTTGGGTAAGACACAATTTTTTGACTCGATAAAACACGGAAAATACTCAGAAATGAAAAGCTTCAGAACCCATAACGAACCATGCTCTGATACCACATTTCTGTAACGCCCCTTTCCCATTATCCGCAGACCGTCGAGCTGACCGGCCAACAATCAAACAAGAACATGACCGATCGAACCCAAGCAAGTCAAACAGGAAAGGTTTTCCACATGACAAAGCCAGAGACAGATCGGTTTGAGACAAAGGCTCGCACTAACCCGTCTTTGACCCCGCTATCCTCACTTCCATAGTACAAAATTGTACAACTTGTACTACTTGCGTGAGTTGTGTCGGTTCGGACTAAACACCATATAAGGGAAGCAAATTCATCTTTGAGTAATCAAACGTTAAGCACAACGTTTAATAATTTTTACAAACAATTTGCCATCAATCAGAACAACACACAATTCTTGCTACAAAAATGGCGCCAAAGCCGAACCGAGAAAAAAACCCCAAAATCATCGAATCAAAATCCCGCCACAAGCAATCCCGAATCTACACCGAGGACCTCCCGCGTCCGTCGCTGTTAGGCCTGAAAAAAACACAAAAGATTATAATGAGGGATCTAAGATCACCCAGCGAGTGGGCTCGCCACTACGGCTTCTAATCTATCTATCATCTATAGATTCCCGCTTGAAAACCCCAAAATAACAAACACATAGCAAGTAGCTGATCACGCACTACCACGTCGTGTCAAGCACACAACACAATCAATTGCCAAAAGAAATAGAAAGCGATTAGAGGAAATCGGGAGCACTGCGGCACATGCTCTCGATTGAGACTCGATCTATCTATCGCGCATTACCAACCACACCAACACAACACTTGGCCCCTATGATATCGGTAACTTCCATGGGTTTCCACCGTTACCGACCTGGTAACTAACCCACGACTCCTAGACGTAAACATGAATTTCAACGGCTAGGACACCGTTCTCCGTCCATTGATACGCGGTGACTCAAGTTACCCCTGACAACCTAAGTTTCCATGTAGTCCGGGCCTAGGACGCGACCCCGTATTCTCCGGACTACACACCTACCGGCGTCACTCAGTAGGTTAACACCATAACCGGAATCACCATGATCTGATTAGGAAACTACCCGAGGATCCAATCGGGTCGTAAGTACCGGAACGTATCCAAACACCTAGACTTGCGGGATCTAACGCACCCTAGAGTCCTAGTGCAAAAATGTAAACACGCAGACTCGCTTGGACTCTAGCAACAATCACACAATCAATAATCAACGGCAATCTCAACACCATATCCCGCAAGTCTACTCACACCCACTAACACCACCGCTCTGACTCGGCACCGTACCCAGTCAGCAACTACGACTTAACCGGTCCCGTGACCAAGTTAAGTACCTACACGGATCCCTCGGCCCAACACCGAGATGATCTAACAGGCCTGCACAGAAAGCTCAACAACAACCACACAACAACACAATCACACAATCACCACACAATCATGCCTATTAGGGTGTGTAAAGTCTTTTAACCGATTCACGTCCGCTACCTTGGATTAGCGGATTTCTAATCCGTATATGGCTCACCAATCACAACACTTCCCTTTTCTTAACCTTTCCTAAGTATCTTTTATTAAATCCCGATCCGTCGGTTTAGAGTTAGTAGATTACTAAACTCCCCAACGTCTCATCTTTCATTAACTTAATTCATTTCTTCTCGGTCATTCCCGTACTTAGATTCATTCAATACCGTTATTTACATACGTATATATGCATATAAGACCCTATCATGCCACGACTATATGCAAGCAACAATCAATTGTTCTAACTGTTGGAATTATGTCCAGTAATCTCTGTACTGTCTCTAGAAAGTAAGAGTATGTCAATAATCAGACATAAGTCATATAATACTGGGGGTCATGATGGCTTGCTAGAGTCCGCTCATGATCTATAAGTCTTGGACTTATTGCCTTTATTATATGATCCCATATGGGTCACACGCCTAAGCTAACAGGAAACTATGAAGGAACGGTTCAGCAGAAGTTCGGTAAAAGTGCTAGGCATTTACTGTACTTAGAGAGATTAAAGGGCCTGATTAAATCTAAGGGATTTAATCAGACTGAGACTTGGGCCCAAAAGCCCATGAGAACTAGAAGGGGTTTTAATGAATAAAACTTGACCTAGCTCTCTAATTTTCACACAAGTCTGCGCCTCTCTCTCTCTCTTTCTGCGCCTCCTACCTCCTTGGTCTAGCAGCCAATTTCCTGAAGTGTGCGTGTGTGAACCTTTGGAGGAGCTGTCTCTTGGCGGTTCTGCTGATCTCTGACCCATACCTCTCCATTCCGCTGCATAACAAGGTATTAGGTGAGATCTTTTATGATTCAGCAAGAGAACCTAGATCCAAGCATGTTTAGTGAATCAATCAATGAGTAATTGAATCAGGACAAGCTAAACAATCCTTCACTAACAACCTAGCGGCACACAACAGGTTTAATCCATTTAATTCTTACTATCCTATCATGCGTCTTAAACCCTAACCGGTTTAACGTTAATCCAACCATCTAGTTCTCAAACATAATCAATCACATCCGGGTATGCAAATCCTAATTCTATGGTTTCCCATTTCCTGATCTACATGCATCTAACTACGGTGTTTGAGCCGACTCCCAGTGATTTAGGTCAGAATAAATGGCACGGATGCGAATACAGATTTCCGAAACCCCGAACTAAACCCGAACCTCCCGAACACCCGAATACGAATTCCATGGCTTCCCGAACACCCGTACACAAACCGCAAACACAAAACCGGCCGGAGTCAACGCGTTGACCGGCCGTTGACCGGCGTTAACTTTGACCTCCGGCTGACCGTTGACCACTGACCGTTGACCGCTGACCCAATCTAAACCAAACCACTGAACCGACCGGTTAACCGAACTAAATCTCCAATCGGCCGGTTTATGCTAAACTGGTTTTGGTCAACTGTTGACCGGTTTAACTTAACTGTTGACCAAGGCTTAACCAAGCCAATTCTTGAATCAAACCAAACCACACCAACCATTGAAGAACCGGCTTGAAGATGACGGCGGTGGAGCTTCTCCGATGGGCTTCTCCGGCGTTGACCGGCGGCGGAGGAAGGTTGACCGCGGCGGTGGATGTATTTTCTGGCGACTCAGAAGCTCATCCACCTACCAAACTGCTCAGCATGAAGAGATCTATGCATTTGTAGCTTCAAAACGTCCAGATCTGATGAGGAGAGAGAGAGAGATCCAGCAAAACCCTAACCGCGGCAGCTCTCCGGCCAGATTCCAAAGAGATCCTGCGACGGCAGTGATGGTGGCTGTCTGTAGTTTGTAGAGGAGAGTGAGAGGATGCTACTGGGCTTTGCAGAGGGTGATTTGAGTTTAAGATGAAGAAGTTATGGCTTTTCTTGTGCTTGAAGGTTTTAAGGACTTCTTGAAGATGTTCTTGGTTCTCCTTTGAATCTTCAAGGCTGCTGGGTTTTTCTGGAGAAGGAGTATGAATCTGATGAACACAGAGAGAGAGAGGAGAGAGCTCGTGGTGAGAGAGAGTAGTGAGAGGTTCTTCTTGAGAGAATAAGAGTGATGTGAAACAATATTCTCTTTTTTGTGCATGAACCTTTCTCATGCAAATGCATGCACCCAAGAGATGTGGCGCCTACAGGGATGAGACACATGTCCATGCAGAGCTTATTTTGTACCAAAAACCCTTCCCAAACCGAACTAAACCATTTCTTAACCCACTTTATCCGTTGCTTCGTTTTCTTCGGTTTCGCGGTTATTGTTTTAGAAAATACTGAATGATCCTCATAAATCCCAAGACTTCCATAAACTGATTCTCCCTGATTTTATATGAGTTTAGAAACTTTAATCGCCTCATTTGGAGTTTCCTAGCTCCTGTTATGAATTTCCGAAGTTTTCTCGGTTTAGTCGGTTTTCATACCGATAAGCCGAAAAAGCCATTTCTGCTCCGTTTCTTCCAATTCTGGTCTTGTAAATGTTCTTTATGTTTTAAAATAAGAACATTTGGCCCGTCTCAGCTTCCATCTCGGACTTTGACAAAATTACTATTTTGCCCCTGGGTTTGGCAAAATTACAATTTTGCCCCTGTTGACTTTTCTTCTGCCCGTTGACCATATTTTTTTTAATACAGGGTATTACACTAGTCAATCAGTTATCTAAACATGCTTGAAACTATGAGAATTCCTAAATCTAACTAGGTTACTACTCCGACATATTATCAGCTAAACAACACATCATTGAATAGAAAACCAAAGACTAAATAGATAGATAAAAAGGGGTTCGAAACCCTTCTCTCAAAGGTTACAAGTAGCAAGAACAACCCCTTGGCACCAAATCTCTCAATCTCCAAAGTAAGAACAAAGTAAGAACAAGATAATGATACTGAGTTTGAAAAACCTAATTAAAACACTAAATACGTTCTGGGGCAAGATTAGAATTAGGGAAACTTTGGGGCAACTTTGCAATTCTTCAAAACATGTCTTCAACTCAGCGTATAATGTCTTGTCGCCTTCAGTGTCGACCGACACTAAGGTGAGTGTCGGTCGACATCCAGTCATGGGCGAGACTCCAACTTCAGCTCATTGCACAGATCGCCAGAAACGTCCTATAATCCCACTCTTTGCTCCAAACGCAAGCTTACCTGTAGAAGACTCAATAGACTCAAAAAACCAGGTTAAAGACTCAATATATACAACTATATCATGGTTGGAAACCTAGAAAAACCATGATATATCAACTCCCCCACACTTAGCTCTTGCTTGCCCTCAAGCAAGTAAAGAACCAAAGCATAAGAAAGAGGTTTGAAAACACAGAAACTCATTTCGTCCTAGGAACTTTCGCATTCACATTCACTTAGCAAGCCACTGAAAACTTTCCTAAAGAGATCAAGACCACAATATACTTCCCCCACACTTAGCAATTGTCCCAAGTAAACTCCACAATCAGATCAGGATATTCAAGTTCACCACACTAACCTCTGTATACAATTAGGTTCAGTCTCACAGAGAGAGTATCGATCAGAGGACACATGGACTCAACTCAGTCAGTACTTGACCACCAAACTGTCGGTTTCTGGTTCCTTTCTTTTCCCTTTCCCCCTTAGCAACTGATTTTTTCCCATTGGGTATCATTTTATTTTTTCTATCGATGCTCTTCCCTTTTTATTCGGGGTGTAATTTTGGACATGTTTCCATGGATGCACAGGAGGTAAAAGGGGTCTTTACCACTCCCGTGACCACTTCGAAGCTACTAGCTTATCCTCAGTTTTAATCTTTTTTTTTATTACTTTCAAGGGAGGGGAAAATCCGGAACCATACTTAAACAGGATCATAGGCTGTGTCAAACACATCAGAGGAATCCGATCCAGAGATACCAAGACCTTAAGTGAGAAAATAAATGAGGATTAGAGGTGAAGTTAGTGATGGATCCTTAGAATACCTGGTTAGATATGGGTGTCCTTGGTAAGTTGATCCCTTTGGGGGTTTTTAATAGTCATGGAGCTACTACAAGTCCATCCAATGGTCACTTAGTTCTTGTTCCAACAAAAAATTTCCTCGAAAAATCATAGTTTCATACGCAATTTGACTCAATAAAACCATTTTGAAAACAAGGGAAAACAAGGGACTGACTCTAAGAAAACAAAACACAATGTCAGTAACCACCTCCCCCACACTTAGACTGCACTGTCCCCAGTGCAATAACAGCTTGGATTCAGAAGAAATCGATCTGGAACCATAGATTATTGAGTTAAAAAGTCGAACCTGAACATGACTGATGTCGACCGACACCAAGGTCAGTGTCGCTCGACATCAGGGTCGTGTGATCATACGCAGGATGTAGAGTCTGCCGTGGTTGAGTTCATGGGCTAGCACTCAATTACTCACCTGTTAGCTGCGTTAGATCACTCAAAATCACATCAGAAACAACAGTAATGATGAATAAACTCAAATAGTCAAGGTTCCAAACAGACGGGACTAACAGACTGACTCAAAAGAAACATCAAAATGAATCAAAAGAAAGAAAAGAAAAAGAAACAAATGCAGACTCAGCAGCAGCAAGTGTCTAGAAGATTGGAGAGTCTCCATCATCCATCTCCTCGGAGTCAGCTGCCTCCTCTATCTCCTCATCCTCTGAGCTCACATGGACAGGTGCTTGCGCTGGTGCGCGACGTCGTGGCTGTGGGTGGTGAACTCGCTGTGAGCGTTGGCAGGACATGCGGTGAACTTTCTTCCAAATTCCCTTGAGAACACATGCTGCCCACTTCTGAAATTGCCCTGGTGGCATGTCTTCTGCTGGTCCTGGAAGCTCGGGAAACCCATAGGTCTCATCTGGATCATCAGCAGGGACATCCCCATGCTCAGCAGCAGAGGTAGCAGCTCCAGAAGAAGCGCCTCTAAGTACAGTAGAACGACGCGGTACACCTCGACAAAGCTCTATATTGGGCTGAAAGGAGAGTGAAAGAGGCTCGTTGGCGATGCCTGTGAGCTTGGTCTCTAGAAGGGGAAAGAAGCGCTCAACGCCAGATATGTCATGGAAACGCCACAAGAACTGCTTGCCATTGACGTCTCCCTTGATCCATTGCATGCTCTTCAGATGTGTGAAGTCCATGGTAGGCCTCTTAGTGCAAATGGTCATCGGACTCCTGTCGAGCCCAAAGTGTTCAAAGATGGGAGTTAAAAGACTCCCGACCGTCTCTGTCTTAGTCGCCTTCCCAGTGAATGGTTTTGTCGCCTTCAAAGTCTCCAAATGATGAGCAAAAATAGCTCCCATGTTGACGTCTGCTACCAAATGAGCATCCTCAAACTCACTGACATCAACACTGCTGCCAATTCCAAGATAGAGAACCAAAACCTCAACAATCCTCATCATCCCAGGCTCCATCTTACACAAGATAGTGATGGCGAACACTCAGACAAGATACCACAGAACCGGATGGCGCACAGCGGTCTGTCTAGTGGTCTGGGAATCGTACACTATGGTGCCAAAGTGTTGCCAGAAAAGATGCACATCGGGCCTGTGCTCAGGAAAACTGACTCGCTCTCTCGTCCTGTCAAACTGGTATATGTCACATAGCTCCTGGAACCTAAGCCTGTACCTTCTGCCCTTGGCCATGAAGGTCAATGTTCCTTCCGAGGCCTTCCTCACCAAATCATTGGAGTAGTAGACACAGACTGTGGCCATGAACTGTCTGACCAGCTCCTCGTGCAAATCAAAGTACTTGGTACAGATCGTACCCAAGTCAATCATCCGTATAACTCGCAAGACATCTGATCGTATCTTCAGCTTGTTCATAGTCGTGATGCAAGGAAGCCGTGTGGGCTTGATCTTAACGCTACACCAAGCGTTGTAGAACAAGCTGTCATAATCATCCCATTGCTCTGAGATTGCCATGTGGGTGCAAGCGCGCTTCTTTACTTCTACCGCAGGCTCGTCTGCAAAGCAAATGACCCTGAACCTCTTTTCTTCCATTCTTGGCCAAGGTGATTGGTTCTGAGCGTCACGGACATGAGTGTCGGCAGTATCGCATTGCTGCGACGAGGAGCCAGAAGCAGCGGTGGCAGAGGCTCTTCGTGGGCGCTTTCTGGGTTCAGACAAGGCTCCATCTGCAAGACAACAAACGAGCAGTCGAAAAGAATGAGACTCAAACAGATCAAAATTTCAAAGTTACAATCTCATTCAATTGAGCCTAGACAATCATCCACAGTACTCAAATCAACCATATTCCATAGCCAATACGTTTTAGATATCAACAAATCGATCAAAAATCGAAGCTTTCTTCCCTTGAACACGAACTGAAAAATGGAGATTCAGAATTATACCTTCGGAGATCGATTAAACGGATACGAGAAATGGATTGAGCACGGAAAACAAGTGGAAGGGAGCTTTGAATCGTCAAAATCGGTCAAGAAACGAGAGAGATGGCGGTTTTGGGAATATTTTCGGCGAGAGGAAGAATGAGGAAGAAGAAGCCGGGTCGAATGTTTTAAGAAGACTTACCTCGATTTCATCGATGTCGACCGACACTCAACCTCAATGTCGGCCGGCACTCGATTTCATTTCCCAAATCGACCTTAGAAATCGTTTGAGGTCGATTTTCGTTTGTGCTCGAACTTCCTCGAAGTCGATGTCAACCGACATCAATGTGACGTCGACCGACACTGACATCTCAGTGCTACTGATCCCACGAGACTTGACACAAACACACCAAAAACAAAAGAAATCAAAATGCAAGACCAAAAATCCTAGTATATACAACTTACCAGTGGGTTGCCTCCCACTCAGCGCTTGTTTTTAGTCGTTAGCTTGACCCCTTAAATCTAACTAGGTTACTACTCCGACATATTATCAGCTAAACAACACATCATTGAATAGAAAACCAAAGACTGAATAGATAGATAAAAAGGGGTTCGAAATCCTTCTCTCAAAGGTTACAAGTAGCAAGAACAACCCCTTGGCACCAAATCTCTCAATCTCCAAAGTAAGAACAAAGTAAGAACAAGATAATGATACTGAGTTTGAAAAACCTAATTAAAACACTAAACACGTTCTGGGGCAAGATTAGAATTAGGGAAACTTTGGGGCAACTTTGCAATTCTTCAAAACCTGTCTTCAACTCAGCGTATAATGTCTTGTCGCCTTCAGTGTCGACCGACACTAAGGTGAGTGTCGGTCGTCATCCAGTCATGGTCGAGACTCCAACTTCAGCTCATTGCACAGATCACCAGAAACGTCCTATAATCCCACTCTTTGCTCCAAACGCAAGCTTACCTGTAGAAGACTCAATAGACTCAAAAAACCAGGTTAAAGACTCAATATATACAACTATATCATGGTTGGAAACCTAGAAAAACCATGATATATCAACTCCCCCACACTTAGCTCTTGCTTGCCCTCAAGCAAATAAAGAACCAAAGCATAAGAAAGAGGTTTGAAAACACAGAAACTCATTTCGTCCTAGGTACTTTCGCATTCACATTCACTTAGCAAGCCACTGAAAACTTTCCTAAAGAGATCAAGACCACAATATACTTCCCCCACACTTAGCAATTGTCCCAAGTAAACTCCACAATCAGATCAGGATATTCAAGTTCACCACACTAACCTCTGTATACAATTAGGTTCAGTCTCACAGAGAGAGTATCGATCAGAGGACACATGGACTCAACTCAGTCAGTACTTGACCACCAAACTGTCGGTTTCTGGTTCCTTTCTTTTCCCTTTCCCCCTTAGCAACTGATTTTTCCCCATTGGGTATCATTTTATTTTTTCTATCGATGCTCTTCCCTTTTTATTCGGGGTGTAATTTTGGACATGTTTCCATGGATGCACAGGAGGTAAAAGGGGTCTTTACCACTCCCGTGACCACTTCGAAGCTACTAGCTTATCCTCAGTTTTAATCTTTTTTTATTACTTTCAAGGGAGGGGAAAATCAGGAACCATACTTAAACAGGATCATAGGCTGTGTCAAACACATCAGAGGAATCCGATCCAGAGATACCAAGACCTTAAGTGAGAAAATAAATGAGGATTAGAGGTGAAGTTAGTGATGGATCCTCAGAATACCTGGTTAGATATGGGTGTCCTTGGTAAGTTGATCCCTTTGGGGGTTTTTAATAGTCATGGAGCTACTACAAGTCCATCCAATGGTCACTTAGTTCTTGTTCCAACAAAAAATTTCCTCGAAAAATAATAGTTTCATACGCAATTTGACTCAATAAAACCATTTTGAAAACAAGGGAAAACAAGGGACTGACTCTAAGAAAACAAAACACAATGTCAGTTACCACCTCCCCCACACTTAGACTGCACTGTCCCCAGTGCAATAACAGCTTGGATTCAGAAGAAATCGATCTGGAACCATAGATTATTGAGTTAAAAAGTCGAACCTGAACATGACTGATGTCGACCGACACCAAGGTCAGTGTTGCCCGACATCAGGGTCGTGTGATCATACGCAGGATGTAGAGTCTGCCGTGGTTGAGTTCATGGGCTAGCACTCAATTACTCACATGTTAGCTGCGTTAGATCACTCAAAATCACATCAGAAACAACAGTAATGATGAATAAACTCAAATAGTCAAGGTTCCAAACAGACGGGACTAACAGACTGACTCAAAAGAAACATCAAAATGACTCAAAAGAAAGAAAAGAAAAAGAAACAAACGCAGAATCAGCAGCATCAAGTGTCTAGAAGATTGGAGAGTCTCCATCATCCATCTCCTCGGAGTCAGCTGCCTCCTCTATCTCCTCATCCTCTGAGCTCACATGGACAGGTGCTTGCGCTGGTGCGCGACGTCGTGGCTGTGGGTGGTGAACTCGCTGTGAGCGTTGGCAGGACATGCGGTGAACTTTCTTCCAAATTCCCTTGAGAACACATGCTGCCCACTTCTGAAATTGCCCTGGTGGCATGTCTTCTGCTGGTCCTGGAAGCTCGGGAAACCCATAGGTCTCATCTGGATTATCAGCAGGGACATCCCCATGCTCAGCAGCAGAGGTAGCAGCTCCAGAAGAAGCGCCTCTAAGTACAGTAGAACGACGCGGTACACCTCGACAAGGCTATATATTGGGCTGAATGGAGAGTGAAAGAGGCTCGTTGGCGATGCCTGTGAGCTTGGTCTCTAGAAGGGGAAAGAAGCGCTCAACGCCAGATATGTCATGGAAACGCCACAAGAACTGCTTGCCATTGACGTCTCCCTTGATCCATTGCATGCTCTTCAGATGTGTGAAGTCCATGGTAGGCCTCTTAGTGCAAATGGTCATCTGACTCCTGTCGAGCCCAAAGTGGTCAAAGATGGGAGTTAAAAGACTCCTGACCGTCTCTGTCTTAGTCGCCTTCCCAGTGAATGTTTTCGTCGCCTTCAAAGTCTCCAAATGATGAGCAAAAATAGCTCCCATGTTGACGTCTGCTACCAAATGAGCATCCTCAAACTCACTGACATCAACACTGCTGCCAATTCCAAGATAGAGCAACAAAAGCTCAGCAACTGAAGCCCGGCTGTTTGGAGCTTTCTGCTTATAAGCAGTTGCAAGCTCTGAAGATGTTAGAGTGGAAGCTTGAGAAACCACCATCTTCTTTTCTACAGGATCAGAAACTGAGCCTCACTAGTCTGAGCTTCTTGCTCCAGTATGCTAAAGGCTTGACCGTCAATAGGAGACCTTCGCAACTTATCCATCTTGAAGTGTAGAGGCTTATCTCCTAGGTGGAGATCAATCAGACTGCCTCACATCGATCATCGCTCCAGCAGTAGATAAGAAAGGTCTTCCTAGTATCAGAGGATCACCCGGTTCACTATCGTACTTCAGAACCACAAAGTCTGTTCGGACTAAGTAGTTCCCAACTCTGACAGAGAAGTCTTCAAGAACTCCCTCTGGAATCCTTCTTGATTGATCAGCTAGGATTAGAGAGATCCTAGTGGGTGCAAAATCTGTCATCCCCAATCTCTCCGCCACAGAGTATGGCATAAGATTTTCAGCGGCTCCTAAATCATACAAGGAGCGCTCTAAGCTATCCTCGAAGATGGAACAATCCAGCTCAAATACACCAAGATCTGGTAGCTTCTCGGGGATCTGATTAAAAAACACGTCATTGGCTCGTTTAGGAAGCACTACTACCCATTCTTTCAAATCCTCGTCTATGGGCATCATCTTCTCCATGTATCTCTGTAGACAAGGATGATAGGGAAAAACATCAGCTTGTGTATCCTCTTTCAACTTCTTATCCATCACTTCCAGGCGTTTGGCTTCATCAAGCTCTTGTTTAGACGTCATAACCATCCTATGGAAAGGTATCGGAGGCTTGTAGACCTTCTCTTCAGTAGTGCCACAAGATGTTGGTGAAGTTTGACCTTCTCGCCAGGAGTGTCGACCAACGTTGGATTGATGACGGTCGACTTAGCCAATTCTCCATCGATGTCGGCTCCATAATCGATCATGGTCTATTCCGTTCGTCGTGAGGACTCGAAATCACTGTTGAAGATGGGTGTCGGCCGACGTCAAGAGCAGTGTCAGTCGACGTTGAGGTTGCAGCTTCGGATTTTTGACTAGCTGATATGTCAAAGTTTTAATCCCTATTCTAACTGCAAGTGCACAGATATGCAATCGTGGTACAAAGGGTATCGAATCCACAGAGACTCTAGTTTCATGCGATAGATTGTACGCAATCGAATTAAGCTAAGCAGGATGGATGAAAAGCAGTAAAGAAAGAAAGTAAGCAAACGGTGTGTGATCAATGAACAAAGGCGCTAGACTTAGGGAAGTTCTCAGGAAATCAGGAACACAAATCAATCAATCAACAGGATTCAGATATCGATGTTCTAGAACTAGAATCACAATCATATAACAAACCAACTCTCGCTGCGAATGCTAACTATGTCTAACAACCTAGAAAACCAAATCTCTTTGCGAATTCTAGAGTTCTAAACATGCGTTTAATTCAGGTTCTTTCGTTCACAAATTCCCTAAGCAAAATCTTTTTGCGAATAGGCTATTTGCTCAGCTAGGTTCTTTTCTAATCAATTAACCAACTCTCGATGTGCTAACAGATCTAATATCAATAATCTAAGTAGCTAATTCAGATTTTGCATTAAGAACAACCTAGATGAAGAACTAGATGTTTTGAATCCACTTAATCAATCAATCTATAATTCCAAGAAATCCCTAATGAGAATCCCTAAATCTAACAGGAGAACTACTCAGACATGGCAACCATGACAAAAGACATAATCAAAGTAATAATCATATAAAACCAAAAAAATAAGAACAGGGGTTCGAAATCAAGTCTCTCTCGAATACAAGACCAGCCCCAAAATCCCTAATCTCTGATAGAATAAAGCTTAGCCTAAACAATGGCTCAAAAACCTAATTAATAGTCTAAAACACGATTTGGGTCCTTCTGTAAATATGGGAAACTTCTAGGTAAATATTACAAATATCCAAAAGCTGTATTTTTGACGCGCAGGAATTTCGTCCTTTGGTGGCGTCGGGCGACACTCAGTTCAGCGTCGGGCGACACTCAGTGCAGACGCACCCAGTGAACTCTGTGAAATCCATGTATGCTGCCAAATCACTCCAAAAACTCCCAGAATCTCCAGATAAGCTCCAAACGTACCTAAACCTGCAAAAGACCCTAATGACTCCAAATACAAGGTTAAAGACTCAATATATACATATATATCATGGTTGAAAACCTATAAAAACTATGATATATCAACTCCCCACACTTAGCTCTTGCTTGCCCTCAAGCAAGTAAAGAACCAAAGTATAACAAAGAGGTTTGAAAACATAGAAACTCATTTCGTCTTAGGAACATCGCATTCACATTCACTTAGTAACCACTGAAAACATTCCTGCAGAGATCAAGACCACAATGTACTTCCCCCACAGTTTAGCAACTGTCCCAAGTAAACTCCACAATCAAGTTGGGACATTCAAATTCACCATACTAACCTCTGTATATTATTAGGTGCGGTCTCACGGAGGGAATATCGATCAGAGGACACATGGACTACACCCATTCAGTGTCTGACCACCCAACTGTCGGTTTCTGGTTCCTTTCTTTTCCCTTTCTCCCTTAGCACTGATTTTTCCCCACTGGGTATCATTTTATTTTTTCTATCAGTGCTCTTCCCTTTTACTTGGGGTTTAACTTTGGATCTTTCCATGGATACACAAGAGGTAATAGGGGTCTCTACCACTCCCGTGACCACTTCGAAGCTACTAGCTTATCCTCGGTTTTTAACTCTCTTTTTTTTTTTACTTTCAAGGGAGGGGAAAATCAGAAACCATACTTTGAGCAGATCAGAGGAATCCGATCCAGAGATTTCAAGCCCCTAAGTTAGAAATTAAAGTCAATATAAAAGATGAGGCTAGTGATGGATCCTCTGAATACCTGGTTAGATATGGGTGTCCTTGGTAAGCTGATCCGTGTGTGGTTTTCTAATAGTCATATCTTCTGCAAGTCTGTCCAATGGTTACTTAGATCCTGTGAAAGTGAAAGTTTGATCGAAAAATCCTTGTTTCCAACTGATTTTGACTCAATAAAACAACTTTTAAAACAATGGACTGACTCTAAGAAAGCAAAACAAACAGTGGTCAGTAAACTACCTCCCCCACACTTAAACTACCCTGTCCCCAGTGTAATAGAAGCACGGGTTCGGGAAGAACAGGGAAAATCAAGTGAAAATTCGGAAAAGCAGAATCTTTACCTGCTAGCGAGGTAAGTGTCGACCGACACACAACTCGACACTGGCTTTGGTCGACACTTCCTGACCCAAATCGAGCGTCCTCGATTATGGTCCGTGTTTTCGAGTCGGGTGTCGACCGACACTAAGTGAGTGTCGAACGACGCAAATGTCTGCAGCATGTTCTTGACGTTTCTAACACACCAAAACACACAAATCAAAGAAACAAAAACCAAAAATCAAAAAATAAAAGAAAAACTGACTCAACAGTGGGTTGCCTCCCACTCAACGCTTGTTTTTAGTCAGTAGCTTGACTATGGGTCGGAGAATCAGACTCATGGCGGTTTCAACAGAGACTTTGAGTGTCTCTGTGAATGTCTCCTCATCCAAGATGGTGAATATGCAGTAGGATCATGAGCTTGTCCAAGGAAGGATGGAAAAACAACAGGGTGGGAGTGAAGCTTAGGTGTTGTCAAGTGTTTATCTGCATTCACAACAATAGATTTATGAGGTTGAAGCTTAGCAGATGAAGATGCGTACCTTCGCTTTTGAGGACGTTTGATATTCGGAGGTTTCTGCTTATGAGCAGTTGCAGGTTCTGAAGATGTTAGAGTAGATTCCTGACGAACCACCATCTTCTCCTCTCCAATATCAACAATATGAATCCCACCAATATGGACTTCTTGCTCCATCTCAACACCAAATGTTTGACCATCAATGGTGGACCTTCGAAACTTATCCATCTTAAAGTGCAGAGGCTTATCTCCCAGGTGGATCAATCAGACCATGCCTCACATCAATCACTGCTCCAGCTGTAGCTAAGAAAGATCTGCCAAGTATCAGAGGATCATTCGGTTCCATACCATATTTCAGCACCACAAAGTCTATTGGAATCAAGTAGTTTCCAACTCTGATAGGGATGTCCTCTAGAACTCCTTCTGGGATCCTCTTCGATCGATCAGCAAGGATTAGAGAGATCCTAGTCTGCTTGAAGTCCGTCAATCCCAATCTCTCAGCCACAGAGTATGGCATGAGGTTCGCACTAGCTCCCAAGTAGCATAAAGAGCGCTTGAAATTGTCCTCGAAGATAGAGCAGTCTAGCGCAAAGACTCCTGGATCTGGAAGCTTCTCTGAAATCTGAATCATTTTCTTATCAATCTCTCTCATGCATTTGACCACATTCTGCTCATGTTTAGACCTCATAGGAACTCTAGGGAATGGTATAAGAGGTTTGTAGACCTTCTCATTAGCAAAAACATTAGATTTGGATGAAATTGGGTCTGCCTGACTGTAGCGTCGACTGACGCAGAGAGGGTGTCAGTCGACACTAGGTGATGTCGACCCTTCAGTGTCGAGCATGGTCGATTTCCGTTCGTCATGAGAACTCAAAATTGCCGTCAGAACAACGTGTCGACCGACACTAAGAGAGGTGTCGACCGACACTAAATCTGCAGTTTCAAAAACATGTTTCTTATCTCTGCAGCTCACGAATCCAGCCTCCAAATTTCCTCCAATCGGCTGTGGAACAACCTCTTCTTCATGCTGGACATGGATAGCATTGACATGTAGCCTTGGGTTCTGCTCAGTTCTCCCTGGAAGGAATCCATCCTCTCTTTTCACAGCTGCAGCAGTCTGAGCAACTTGAACATCTAGCTGCTTCACATGAGTGTTCAGATACTCAAATTTCCCATTCAGATCTTCATACAATGCATCTATCTGTAGAGTCCCACTGGATCTAGGGTTTGATATATTGAATGAAAACCAACCTCGTTCTTGCCTTTCTGGCAGCGAAATTGAGATGGTGAACGAGATCAGTGGAGCAACGCTAACGCATTGCCTCTACCAGATACACACGCACGCTCGCTGGAAACGGGATGCTAGTGCCGGATCAACGGGAATCGATTCTCTCTGGTGTTTCTACTGTTTCTGTCAAGAAAAGTAGACGTCCCTGTGTTTAGGTCGAAACTTACTTGTTATATTCGACCTAAAACACAATTAACCGGGCCAGACTTAATCAAGTCTTAATTCGAAAAGCCTTTCGAAAAACCCGAACTGTGTCGACCGACACACAAGCTGTGTCGATCGACACAACACCTTTTTATCGATTATAATGTGTATCCAATATACATTAATATGATCATTACCATAATGATCATTCCCATGTCGTAGCTTCCAGTTTGCTTAGGTGTGTGACCCTATAGGATCATATAGTACTGGTAGTAAGTCCATAACTTACAGATTGCAAGAGGCTTCTAGCAAAACATTGCAACCGCCCAGTACTATACGAATGTCTGATCTCAACACACAACTATCATCAGGAGTGAGTACAGGTGTGATTTCAGGACACTATCCCAACAATCTCCCACTTGTACTGGAATCATCAATTTCTATAATCCTTTTGTCTCTATATCTCGATTTGGCATAAGGCAAGATTGGTGTCATCCTTATTAAGCCAACATCGTGTTTATCGAACTCCTGATCTCATACTAAACATTACAAACAACTGAACTACAGTTCGTTTGAGTGCGACCATACATTTTCTCAGTATTAAATCTTCGATAGGCCCTGAGATATTTATCTCCCGTTATACAGGAGGGACAAATCCCATCTTGTTCCATCCCTGTTTCAACGCACACTTCATGATATACTTGAACAATGCCGTTATAGTCGCCAGTTACGGGTCGACGTTTGACAAAGTCAAAGTGTACCAATTCATATGCAAGAAAGCATGATGAACTCAGGTATAAGGACTATACTCTATAGTCGTAATGAGAACCTCTTATGACACAGATATAACTATCTTGTAGACTTCTCATTAGCGGGTCATGTCCGATCATATGTTCACCAACATATATCTATGTGACTGACTGTGATAATCATATCATTGGCTCCATGAAACTTAGCCAACAGTCACCTCACAATCTAGTCTCTAACGGTTGTCAGTGTCCCAATTCTACAACCTCGACTAGGGACAAAATAATTTATTAACTTATAGGGTTTCATGATCAAGTCCTTAACTTGATGACCTATAATATGTCATAAACTTATTTTGGGACCATTATTTAGATCACAATAAATAATGCTGAAATCAAATTTCATTAAACATTTCCAAAAGAATGTTTACAAGAGCATCTTATTATAACTAAAACAAAACTAAAACTCCCACTAGAATCAAGATTACATCTTAAGATCTCTATGAAGGATTATGTGTGTTCATGGTGTAATTGTCAGGTTACATCCTAGCACATAATCATCTAGGATCTAGGTGATTAGCAATTGAATCATAAACAGATCATGATCATTACCTTATGATTGCAGCGGATTAATCAATGGAATATCGAGATCTGCAAGAGCTGATGATTACCGGCTCCTCCTCAGGTATCCACACTCTTACAAGCTATTGGATCAGGCTGCTAGACCAAGCTGGAATCAACAGAAAGAGAGAAGAAAAGAGAGGATGGCTGGCTGTAAAAATCGCAGACTAAGAAGCCTTGGGGTTTCTAGCGCCTTCCCTCTTCCTTATATGGGCCCAAGTAATTAAACTAATGGCTCATTAGGCTTTTGGGCCCAAGGCCCAAATCAGACAAAAGACTGTCTTTTGTCTGGCCCAATTCTCTGTACAAATACAGTAAATGCCTTGCATCTTACCGTATTAATTCCATTTAACTTTCCCGTTAGCTATGGTGTGTGACCCTTTGGGATCATACAATACTGGTAATAAGTCCTAAACTTATAGATCAAGAGCGGGCTCTAGCAAGTCATCATGATCACCCAGTATTTATGACTTATGTCTGATCTCGACACTTATCATACTTTCTAGAGATAGTACAGTAGATTTCAGGACATTCCCAACAATCTCCCACTTGTACTGGAATCCTACATTCCCTAATCCTTTTGTCTCAATATCTCGATCTGGCATAAGGCAAGATGCGTGTCATCCTTATATAGCCAGACCATGTTCATCGGACCAGATTTGATACTGACAATGCAAACGACTTGGGCAAGTCCGTTTGGGAGTGGCCACTCTCTTACCAGTTATCAAGTCTCCGATTGGCGTAGAGATATTACCTCCGTTAAACGGCAGGGACAAATCCCATCTTGTTCCATCACTATGAACTACACACTTTATAATACACCCAACCAAGGTCCTTATAGCTCCCAGTTACGAAACAGCGTTAGACAATGATCAAAGCGCATCACTCCATGTGCAGCCACATGCATGCGAACTCAGGTCTAAGGACTATACTCTATAGTCGTATATGAGAACCTCTTATGACACATATATTAATATCTTGTAGAGTTCTCATCAGCGGGCCATGTCCGGTCATATGCTCCCCTACATATACCTATGTGTCGACTTTGATGCCGCGCACCCCTCAAAACTTGGTCATAAGTCTCAACACAATCTAGTCTCAAGTGGTTGTTGGTGTTCCAATTTCAACAACCTTCGACTATGGACACTATGATTTATGTCATTTCGTTAAATATGAGGTTTCAGGATCAAGTCTACTCATGTACTTCGATGGCTCATATATAATGACATGAATCATTTTGGAACGATTATTTATATCACAGTTAAAATAATCCAGAAATCTTAAATTTCATAAACATAAAATATTATGTTTACATGAACCTTTCAAAACAACTAAATAAAGCCCTTTACAAACTCCCACTGAAATTAAGACTACATCTTAATTTCACTTATCCTACAGCTACAGTCCGCGACTCGTGCTTAGGCCTAAGGAGTGGCTTCGTTAATAGATTAGCAACGTTCTCATTCGTTGAAACTTGCTGATCTACTTAACACCTCTGTCATTTATCTCACGGAATAGGTTATACCTACCCTCAAGGTGTTTGGACCTCTGATGTGCAGCTAGTCTCATCTATGCTGGGAATCACATCAAGTTCAGTGATGAACTCTTCTTTCCAAACAACCTCTTTCGCCGCTACCCAAGCTGCGAAATGTTCAGCTTAAGTCATGGAGTCAGCAACAGTGCCTTGCACCGCCAGACAGACACAAGATATAACCGGACTGTGACCGGAAATCATCTTTGTCTGTTGGTAATTTGCCTTTCAGACTCTATCGACTTGTAGCACCTCACTTTCTCCGTAAATCAAGAACTTATCCTAAGTATTTTCCAAATACTTGAAGATATTCATTACGTCTATCCAGTGATTCTTTGCTGGATTTGACTGGTCTTTACTTGTCTTGCTTAACATTAAAGCAATATCAAAACAAGTACGTGACATGGCATACATGATAGATCCAATTGCCGACGCATATGGAATCTCATCCATGCATTCAAGCTCAGCAGATATCGTAGGACACTGTTTCTTGCTTAACGTAATGCCATGTGACATTGGCATAAAACCCTTCTTGGAATGCTGAAAACGTGTAGGACTTTGTCAATATAAGAATCCTGACTTTGTCCTATCAGCTCTTTTGGATCTCTATCTTTAGATCCAAAATCCAAGAACTTACGTGGCTTTACCCATATCAATCATAAAACAACTCCCAAGCCAGTCCTTTACCGACTGCGGCATTGGAACGTTATTTCCGAGAATCAGTATGTCATCGACATACACTATGAGAAATGCAACATCGCTCCCACTTATCTATTAGTAAACGCACAGTTCCACTTCGTTCCTGTTCAAGTCAAAACCTTGACTACTTCAACCAGAACGAAGATTCCAACTCCGATATGTTTGACTACTTCTGTGAATTTCGCAGGTTCGTCACTTTCAATGATCATCAGATCATGGCAACTAATCACGAGAAATCACTCTCGGATTAGTGACGGATTCATTCAGATCTGCGAACTTCAGGCTCTACAGGTGTAGATTCTACAGAAATCTGTAAATCCATCTGCTGCTCTCCCTCAACAGGTTGAGCAGCCTCCTGTATTTCTCGAATTTCTTCGAGTTATACTTTTACTCCCACTGTTCTTCTTGGAAAGCAACTTTCCTTTTAGAAAACAGAATTCCGAACAACCTAACTTCGTTTTCGGAATGGACGTAAAAAGTAACAAGCCTTGGTTTCCCTAGGACAACCAGCGAAGTAGCTCAACTACAAATACTCAGTAAAGACGAATTTGGATCATTTCCAGTCCACATTTATGTGGTGTCTTTCAACTGATATTGGTGGAACTATTTCAGCGTAAACTTAGATATTTCTAGAGCGTTATTCTTAAAGAATATCATGGAAGATTCGTGTGACTCATCTTTAATCATTTCTAATAAGATCTGATTCTTTCTCACAGAAACACCTCAAGGTTTTCAGGAGAAATGAGCTGTGAAACGACTTCACACTCATTCAGATGATCACACCATCAATGACTTAAGTATTCTCACTCGTGATCTAATCCAGAGTCTCAATACTTCTGTCACTCAGATTCTATACCTCATTCTGGAACTCTTTCGACCATTTCAAAGAATTCCGACTCGTGTCTCATCAAATGAACACAGTCATACTCACTGAAGTAATCAGTAAATATAATGAAGTACAGGAAATTTTCTCTGGCATTACTGCTCATCGGGCCACATACATGAGTATGTTCAAGGTCCAATAAGCCTTTGGGCCTTTCTCTAGCTCGGCTAAGATGGGCCCTTTGTCTTTTGGTCCAGTAAGTAGAATTCAAGTCTCATAAGATATCCAATCAAATGAGCCCAAAAGTCCATAACTATGGGATTTCTGAATCCGACTCACTCTATGTGACCAAAACTTTTACGCCAAAAAAAATCAGGTTTAATTCATCAGATTTAAACCAATTCGGTATTTATGTTACATTTAGGCACTCTTTGGTTTAAGATATAAAACCCATTCCTTGAATAGGGTGCTACAATTAACATTTCATTGAGATCAAAAGAACAAAACTTGTCTTTTATCAAAATGAAAAACATTCAAATTCTAACAAGAAAATGAAAGACAACTCTGCTTAAAGCAGGTACATTGTAGCAATTACTTAATACAAAACCAAGCCTCAAAGGCATCTACAAGTGAAAACCCTACGGCTGAGGCAGCATCCATAGCTCCTTCCAGACTCGCAGTTCCACTTGTCCTTCCTTCAACGTTCTACTGTTGCTTAGGCTCTGCATATTATAACAAATATCAGTGCCACAACCAGTATCCAATACCTATAAGGTAGAACTTGAAGTAACAACATGAATACCTGAGGAAGTAGTCTCATACATCAACTTCAACTCCTCATAATCTTCCATGAATTTAATGCAATCTCTCTTCCAATGCCCAGTCTCTTTACAGTAGCAGCACTTACCAACGTAAGATGTATCTGACTCGGGCTCAGAAGACACACGCTTGCCATGATTCAAAATCTGGACAACTTTGTCTTCACCCTTGTCAGCACTAGGTTTAGTAAACCTACCCTTCTCCATTATGAGATTATACAGGGTACTCTTCACGTTTGGCTCAACTGTCTTGAGCATATCATGCAGTTCAGTCAGCGTCTTCGTTAAGCCTTTCTTGATATAGTTCCTTCTGAACTTATCATAGCTTGACGGCAGTGACTGCAGAATGATCTCAGTTGCCAATTCTTGGCTAACTCAGTTTCCTCAGGTTATCAATGTAACCCATCATTTTACTGACATGAGGACTCACTGGATGATCATTTGGTAGCTTGCAGCTAGTGAGAGAATTAACCAACTGGTATCTCTCCACTCTTACCTGCTCCTGAAGTTTCAATTTCAGGCTGCTGATCATCTCTATTGGCGACTCCATGTTCTCATATTGCTTCAGCAAATCTGAGTCCATGGTAGCCAATATTAGACCACGCACATCTACCGCATCATTATAATGCTTATTCCAAGCATCATATACTGCATGAGAGGCATTGGACCCGATCCTCACGGGGAGAGCTCTCTCAAGGACATAGTCCTTTCTCTCCTGCCTGAGGACTAGCCTCAGGTTCCGCGACCAAGTCAAGAAATTTGATCCGTTCAGTTTGTCCATTTCAAGGACAGACCGGATCGAGAAAGTGTTTTGATTGTTTGTGCTAGTCATAACTGAAATTTAGAGATAAATAGAGTTTTAGTTATTTAGTTCATAAGAGAGTAATCTTAAAAACTTATAAGAAAACTCGCATTGCTTTCAAAATTTCTTTGTTTAACCTCATAAGAATGCAATAATTCCGAGACCCATGTTCAACCAAAACCAAAGTGGGCCACTGGCCGTCACCCGGAATTAGCTTTACTTGGTAAGCATACACACAGCTAGTTATATCCATATAACTCTCGGTTGTGGATTGGGCCCAAGGCCCAATTCACCAGATGTCTCAAGGCCCGGGACTCCCGATGGCCCAGTCAAGGAAACCAATCTCTTACAGCCAAATAATCACTAAAGTCTGGGACTCCCAATGAAATTAGTGACTATATACTACTTTACTTACGCAAAAACAGACACCTCACACTGTAAGCCATATCTGTAATTGAATAAGCGTTAAGTAGCTGACAAGATTGGGCAAGACATCCAAGCTTGATATTGTTTTTGAGGATTTTAGGTTTCAATAGATTTCCTCCCAAAATAGAAGATTACTATTTTGGGAAACTTTCCATTTCAGGTAACTTACTAAATTTGGAAACTTTCTATTTAGGGAAACCTACTATTTTAGAAACTTTCTAAATCGGGAAACATTCTTATTTTAGAAACTTTCCTAACATGCCAAAATTAGAAACTTCTAATATTAGAAGCTCTCTAATTTAATGTTTTATTAAAGTTTTCGGTTGGGTCACAAATTATAGGCCCAATTCTTGGCCCAAGACCACAGAATTCCAATTGGCCCAATAATTTGACATAACCGAGTCGGTTCATTAATTCTGGTCCAAGACCAAATTAATTACTAAATCCAACTGGTTATTTACTAAACCAGACCAGCTCTAAATTATTTGGTCCAACCAAATCAAACTTAGACCAGCCTTCGGTTTAGGTTAAAATTCAATTTTGAATTTAAATCCGGTCTAACCAGAAATTAAATAATACCAATTGTATTAAATAATTTCCAGCAAACCGCGATTTGGGTTAACCGCTTGAACCACCAATTAAATTGGATCGGTTCGGTTAAGTCCAAAATCAGGAAGAAACACCTTGTGTTTTAGCCAATTTTGACCTAACTTGCGGTTTTGGCTAAAGCAGACAATGAACCACAATCGGTTTGATCGGTTCATTGTCGCGGGTTTGGGAAAAACGAACCACAATTATCAAGGTTTTGAATTGTTTAAAAAACAAAAACTTGATGATCGCTAACCTAAACCTTATACATAATCGAACGTGATATTCAATAATTGAGTCAAGCATAAACGTTTTGTCCTTTTCCTATCGACAATCGATTCAAGCAATCATAATTCAAAATTTCTTTTGACTTTTCAATTCGTTTGAATGACATAATCGATTCTTAACAAGGTTTAACAAAGTCATCGCTCGTAAATTAATTTAAGCAACAAGCGATCCATGACATCATCGCTCGTAAATTAATTTACTTAACAATCATCGCCCGTTTCTTCAGCAATTCGATTGGATCCGATCTCAACAATCACTTATTCAATTCAAATAAGACAAACGATTTTGACAACAAGCGATCATGACATCCTATGATCATGCGATTGATACATGACTTTAATCATACAAATCGATTCATACAATTATAGGTTTTCAAAGTTTCAATCAATTTTATTCATTAAAATCGATTCATCAAACTAATAAACAACCTAGTATGATCCAAAAAGCAAAAACCTAATGACCTAGGCTCTGATACCACTGAAGGATTATGTGTGTTCATGGTGTAATTGTCAGGTTACATCCTAGTGTTGGAATTGTGTCCAGTAATCTCGGTACTGTCTCTAGAAAGTAAGAGTATGTCAATGATCAGACATAAGTCATATAATACTGGGGGTCATGATGGCTTGCTAGAGTCCGCTCATGATCTATAAGTCTTGGACTTATTGCCTTTATTATATGATCCCATATGGGTCACACGCCTAAGCTAACAGGAAAATATGTAGGAACGGCTTAGCAGAAGTACGGTAAAAGTGCCAGGCATTTGTCGTACTTAGAGAGAGATTAATGGGTCTGATTAAATCCAAGGGATTTAATCAGATTGGTATTTGGGCCCAAAAGCCCAAAAGGGAAAGAGAAGGGTTTTATAAACTAAAACCCAAATCTCTTTCTCCTCTAACCCTAGCCCCCAGCCGCGAGTCTCTCTCTCTTCCTGCGCCTCCTCTCCCGTGGTCTAGCAGCCTCTCTTCCTGACGGTGTGCGTGTGTGAACCTCTGGAGGAGTTATCACTTGGTGGCTCTCTGATCTCTGACCTGTTCTCTCTTTCCGCTGCATAAACAGGTAAAAGGTGAGATCAATAAAGTTTCTATTCAAGAGAACCTAGATCCGCATGTTTAGGAACTGTTGAATCTGAGAATTGAATCAGGATTAACAAATAAAACATCCTTCAGTGGTATCAGAGCTATTGGTTCTGGTTTTTCTTGTTTAGATTCATGTTTAGGATTGTTTTTCTTGTTTAAAAGTGTTTTTGAATCAATCTACTGATAAGAGAAATCACTTAAGCAACAAGAATTGAAACCTAAACAAACTATTGAAAAATCGCATGACCAAGCTATATTGATTTGGTATGCGTCGGTTTGATGATGCACGGACCGATCGCGAAAGGATCGAGTCGCGTGATCATCCGATCGCGAGACGAGGATTGATCGGCCGAATGGATCACACGGCGATCGTGTTCTGCCGTGTCTCGAGCGTCGTCTCGATCGGTGATGATCGTGCGAGGATGGACCGAGTGGATCGATCAAACGATCGTGGTCGATCGTCTCGGCATCGTCCCGACCGTCCCCGTCCCGTCCTGTCCCGACTGAAGTCCCGATCGTGGAAGCAAGCTGCTTGCGGCTGAGGCTGTCCCGATCGTGTCTTGCGTGATGATCACGGCTAGGTCATGATCGGATCACGTAGTGTCGTTTCGGTTCGGTTTAAGGTTCGGTTTAAAAACTTGATTAAAATCAAAACGTCACGGTTTAATAAACAGAATTAATAATTTTATTAAGTTCTGGTTAAACCGGGATAAGAAATCCAAAGTCGAAAAATTGGATTTTGTGCCTAAACCAGGATTTTCTAATTTGATTTGGTTGGACCAAATAAATTGAGAAAATCCGGTTTAGTAAATAACCGGTTGACAATTGTGGTCATCGTAGTAATTAAAATTTGGTTAGACCAATTTTAATGAACCAGACCGGTTATGTCATTTAATTGGACAATTGGGTCATGTCTTGAACATGGACAAATTCTTGGGCCTCGGGCCAAGAAGTTAAAACAATTGGGCCAATTATTTGAGTCTTTTCTTCAGATTAATTTAAAATTTATTTTATAAAATTATAAAGTCGATTTTAAATTAAAGTTTCCGAAATTTTGAAATTAGAAAGTTTCTTAAAATAGAAGTTTCTAGATTTGCGGGTTTTGGATTTTAAGAAATTTCTAAAGTTAGAAAGTTTCCGTTTTTAGAAAGTTTCCAATTTTAGAAAGTTTCCAAAAATGGAAAGTTTCCCAAAATAGTAATCTTCTATTTTGGGAATGAATTTTAATAAACCTACAAACCTCAAATAATATCAAGCGTTAGATGTCTTGTCCATTCTATGTCAGCTGTCGAAGCCCATTCAATTGTATTCATGGCCTTACAGTGTGAGGGTGTCTGCTTTTGCGTGGATAAGACGGTTTGTGATTCATAAATGTCATTGGGAGTCCCAGACATTAATGATTACATGACTGTATAGTCTGGTTTTCTTGACTAGGCCATCGGGAGTCCCGGGCCTTGAGACATCAGAGTGAATTGGGCCTCGGGCCCAGATTCACAACCAAGAGTTATATCACGGATATAATTAGCCGACATAGGGCTTACCGATATAAGCTAAGGTTGGGTGATGGCCAGTGGCCCACTTTGATCTTAGTTATATGTGGATCTTGGAATCATTATATTCTATTGAGGGTAACTTAGGTTATTGAATATAATGCATGATTGATCATATTAAGTATAATATAAGATTAATCATATTGAACATATTAACTAATAACCTTTTATCTATATATTTCAGCTATGACTACTACAAGCACACAAAACACATTCTCAATCCGGTCTGTTCTCGAGAAGGAGAAGCTGACTGGAACGAACTTCCTGACGTGGTCAAGGAACTTGAGGCTGGTCCTCAAGCAGGAGAAGAAGGATTATGTCCTTCGTGATCCTCTCCCCGAGAGGCCTGCTAACAATGCCGCCAGGACTCTGCATAATGCTTGGGAAAAGCATTCGTCAGATGAAAATGATGTGTATTGCCTTATGTTGGCGACAATGACTGCTGAGCTGCAAATGCAGTTCGAGAGTGTGTTGTCACCAATTGAGATAATGGCAAGCCTGAAATCGCTTTTTCAGGAGCAAGCAAGGACTGAGAGGTTTCAGACTGTTAAGAACCTCTTAGACTGTAAGTTGGCTGCAAATGCGGCAGTGAGTCCTCATGTCTTGAAGATGATGGGTTATCTCGATCATCTTCAGAAACTCGACTGCCCTATCAGCCAGGAACTTGCCTGCGACATCGTTCTGCAGTCTTTACCTGCAAGCTATGATCAGTTCATTCTGAACTTTAACATGCATGGCTTGAGTAAGACATTGCCTGAGCTTCACGGAATGCTCAAGACTGCAGAGCCCAACTTGAGGAAAACCGCCAAGGACCCCAATGTGCTTATGGTGCAAAAGGGCAAGGGGTTTAAGAAATCCTCTGCTAAGGATAAGGGAAAGGCCAAGGCTGTCCAAGTCGCGGACAAGGACACGCCAAAGCCCAAGCCCAAGTCCAAGGCTGGGCCAACTGACATATGCAGGTTCTGTAAAGAACCAGGGCATTGGAGGATAGAATGTAAGAAATTCCAAGAAGGTCTAAAGGAATTGAAGAAGAAGACTCTCGAGACTTCTTCGACAGGTATTTTTGTTATAGAAGTTAATACAACTACTTCTGATAATACCTCATGGGTTATGGATACTGGTTGTGGGGCTCATATTTGTACTAATATGCAGGCACTCAGCAACAGTAGAAGGCTGAAGCAAGGACAAGTGGAGCTACGAGTTGGGAATGGAGCGAAAGTTCCAGCACTAGCTGTAGGCACATACTTGTTGTCTTTACCTTCGGGATTGATTTTAGAACTCAATAATTGTTATTTTGTACCTGCTATAAGCAGAAATATTATTTCAATTTCTTTGTTGGATTTGGAAGGTTATGATTTTTCAGTTAAGAATAAATTATGTTCCTTCAATCGCAACAATTTGTTCTATGGTTCTGCCCCTCTTACGAATGGGCTTTACATACTTGATCAATCCGCGCCAATTTATAACATTAATACCAAACGGTTCAAACCTAATGAGGAGAACCGAACGTTTCTATGGCATTGTCGTTTAGGGCACATCAGCGAGAAACGCATCAAGAGGCTCCATTCGAATGGACTTCTTGGCTCATTTGACTTTGAGTCATGTGAGAAATGCGAATCCTGCATGATGGGCAAAATGACACGGGCCCCCTTTAATAAACCTAACGAGAGGGCCAGTGACTTATTGGGCCTGATACACACTGATGTGTGTGGCCCAATGTCCACAAATGCAAGAGGAAACTATCAGTACTTCATTACCTTTACTGATGATTTCAGTAGGTATGGATATGTTTATTTGATGAAACATAAGTCTGAATCTTTTAAGAAGTTCAGAGAATTCCAAAATGAAGTACAGAACCAACTTGGCAAAAGCATTAAGGCTCTTCGGTCCGACCGAGGAGGAGAATACTTAAGCCAAGAATTCAGTGATCATCTAAGAGAGTGTGGGATCGTATCCCAACTCACTCCTCCCGGAACACCTCAATGGAATGGTGTGTCTGAGAGGAGAAATCGGACCTTATTGGATATGGTTCGATCTATGATGAGTCACACAGACCTTCCAATATCCCTTTGGGGATATGCTCTGCTAACAGCAGTGTTCACTCTAAATAGAGCGCCATCGAAAGCGGTAGCAAAGACACCATATGAATTATGGACTGGAGTGGCTCCAGTGTTGTCTTATCTAAGAATTTGGGGTTGTGAAGCCTATGTCAAGAGATTAATCTCAGACAAGCTCACACCAAAGTCTGATAAATGCTACTTCATTGGTTATCCGAAGGAAACCAAGGCTTATTACTTCTATCTACGTTCCGAGAACAAGATTTTTGTTGCCCGGGATTGTAACTTTCTTGAGAGAGAATTTCTCTCTAAGAAAGACAGTGGGAGTAAGGTACTGCTTGAAGAAATTCAAGATGAACAGGATACTGCTCAACCTAATGAGGAAGAGCAGCAGGAGGACCTACAAGAAATTGTAGAGCCTGAACCTGTAGTACCTGAAGTTCGAAGATCCGGGAGGATCCGTCACGAACCCGAGAGATATCAAGGATTCCTCGTGACTGACTGTCATGATCTTCTGATCATTGATGGTGATGAACCATCGAACTTCAATCAAGATATGATGGGCCCAGATTCCTCGAAGTGGCGCAAGGCCACTGATTCCGAAATGGACTCCATGTCGGTCAACCAAGTGTTTTCGTTGGTTGACTTACCCGCTGGTGTAAAAGCCATCGAGTGCAAATGGATCTTCAAGAAGAAGATTGACGTGGATGGAAATGTCCAGATTTATAAAGCCAGGTTGGTGGCAAAAGGTTTCAGACAAGTTCACGGTGTGGATTACGATGAAACCTATTCACCAGTGGCTATGATGAAATCTATTCGGATTCTACTAGCAACTGCAGCTTTTCATGATTATGAAATTTGGCAGATGGACGTGAAAACCGCCTTCCTGAATGGTATTCTGGAAGAGGATGTGTATATGACGCAACCTGACGGTTACATAGATCCAAAGAATGCTGGGAAAGTATGCAAGCTTCATAAATCCATTTATGGATTGAAGCAAGCATCGAGGAGCTGGAATCTTCGTTTTGATGAAGCGATCAAGCAATTTGACTTCATCAGAAACGAAGAAGAACAATGCGTGTATAAGAAAACTAGTGGGAGCAAGATAGTATTTCTTATTCTGTATTTCGATGACATACTGCTTCTCGGAAACGACGTTCCAATGCTAAAGTCGGTAAAGGACTGGCTTGGAAGTTGTTTTTCCATGAAAGACATGGGTGAAGCCGCATACGTTCTTGGAATCAGGATCTACCGCGATAGATCTAGAAGGCTGATAGGCTTGTGTCAAGATTCATACATTGACAAAGTCCTACAAAGATTCAGCATGAAAGATTCCAAGAAGGGCTTCACGCCAATGGTACATGGCACAACGCTAAGCAAGAAGCAGAGCCCTACGACGGCTGCTGAGCTTGAGCGCATGAAGAATATTCCTTATGCATCTGCAATAGGATCTGTCATGTATGCCATGATCTGTACTCGTCCTGATGTTGCTTATGCATTGAGCATGACGAGTAGATACCAGTCAAATCCAGGTGAAAACCATTGGATTGCCGTCAAGAATATCCTGAAGTATCTAAGACATACTAAGGATAAGTTCTTGGTATACGGTGGAAGTGATGTGCTTAAAGTCAGTGGATTCACGGACGCAAGTTTCCAGACAGACCAAGATGATTTCCGGTCACAGTCCGGTTATATCTTTTGTCTGAATGGCGGTGCAATCAGTTGGAGAAGCTCCAAGCAAGACACCGTTGCTGATTCCACTACAGAAGCTGAATATATCGCCGCTTCAGAAGCTGCGAAGGAAGCTGTTTGGATACGAAAGTTCATTATTGAACTAGGTGTGATACCTGATGCGGCTGAGCCTCTGGCACTATTTTGTGATAACAATGGTGCTATTGCTCAGGCAAAGGAACCAAGATCACACCAGAAATCCAAGCATGTTCTAAGAAGATTTCACTTGATACGTGACATCATTAATAGAAAGGAAGTCAAGATCAGCCGAGTTCAGACAGATGATAACGTCGCTGATCCGTTGACAGAGCCACTCCCAAGGCCTAAGCTCGAGTTTCTGACTGAAGCTGTAGGCATTAGAGACATTGAAATGTAATCTAAATTTGAGTGGGAGTTTGAGGGCTTTATTTAGTTATTTGATATGTTCTTGTAAAACATTCTTATGTTTAATGAAATTATTATTTCAAAATTATTTTAACTGTGATGAAATAATCGTTCCAAAGTGATATAAACCATTTTATAGGTCATCGAAGTAAGTGACTTGATCTTGAGTCATCAAAGTCATTTAGCTTGATCATGAGACCCTATATTTGATAGATGGATTATATCATCCTGTCCCTAGTCGAAGGTTGTTGAAATTGGAACACCAACAACCGTGTGAGACTGGATTGGTATGTGACTTATGACAAAGTCTCAGTGTGTCATAGATGCTCGGCATCAAAGTCAGTACATAGGTGTATGTGGGGTACATACGACCGGACATGACCCGATTATAAGAACTCTTCAGGATATTTATATCTGTGTCATAGGAGATTCTTACTACGACTATAGAGTATAGTCCTTAGACCTGAGTTCGCATGCATGTGACTGCACATGGACTGATGCACTTTGATCATTGTCTAACGCTATCAATCTGCGATAGTTATAAGGACCTTGTTTGGGTACATTATGAAATGAGTAGTTTACAGTGATGGAACAAGACGGGATTTGTCCCTCCAATATAAATGGAGTGAATATCTCTAGGCCAATCGGAGATTTGAATACTGGAAAATGCATGGCCATGCTCAAACGGACTGTCCCGAGTCGTTTGGATTGTCAGTATCGAATTAGAGTCCGATGAACAAGATTAGGCTTTACAAGGATGACACTAATCTTTCCTTATGACTAATCGAGATATTGAGACAAAAGGATTATGAATACAGAGATTCCAGTACAAGTGGGAGATTGTTGGAATTGTGTCCAGTAATCTCGGTACTGTCTCTAGAAAGTAAGAGTATGTCAATGATCAGACATAAGTCATATAATACTGGGGGTCATGATGGCTTGCTAGAGTCCGCTCATGATCTATAAGTCTTGGACTTATTGCCTTTATTATATGATCCCATATGGGTCACACGCCTAAGCTAACAGGAAAATATGTAGGAACGGCTTAGCAGAAGTACGGTAAAAGTGCCAGGCATTTGTCGTACTTAGAGAGAGATTAATGGGTCTGATTAAATCCAAGGGATTTAATCAGATTGGTATTTGGGCCCAAAAGCCCAAAAGGGAAAGAGAAGGGTTTTATAAACTAAAACCCAAATCTCTTTCTCCTCTAACCCTAGCCCCCAGCCGCGAGTCTCTCTCTCTTCCTGCGCCTCCTCTCCCGTGGTCTAGCAGCCTCTCTTCCTGACGGTGTGCGTGTGTGAACCTCTGGAGTGCGTGTGTGAACCTCTGGAGGAGTTATCACTTGGTGGCTCTCTGATCTCTGACCTGTTCTCTCTTTCCGCTGCATAAACAGGTAAAAGGTGAGATCAATAAAGTTTCTATTCAAGAGAACCTAGATCCGCATGTTTAGGAACTGTTGAATCTGAGAATTGAATCAGGATTAACAAATAAAACATCCTTCACCTAGCACATAATCATCTAGGATCTAGGTGATTAGCAATTGAATCATAAACAGATCAGGATCATTACCTTATGATTGCAGCGGATTAATCAATGGAATATCGAGATCTGCAAGAGCTGATGATTACCGGCTCCTCCTCAGGTATCCACACTCTTACAAGCTATTGGATCAGGCTGCTAGACCAAGCTGGAATCAACAGAAAGAGAGAAGAAAAGAGAGGATGGCTGGCTGTAAAAATCGCAGACTAAGAAGCCTTGGGGTTTCTAGCGCCTTCCCTCTTCCTTATATGGGCCCAAGTAATTAAACTAATGGCTCATTAGGCTTTTGGGCCCAAGGCCCAAATCAGACAAAAGACTGTCTTTTGTCTGGCCCAATTCTCTGTACAAATACAGTAAATGCCTTGCATCTTACCGTATTAATTCCATTTAACTTTCCCGTTAGCTATGGTGTGTGACCCTTTGGGATCATACAATACTGGTAATAAGTCCTAAACTTATAGATCAAGAGCGGGCTCTAGCAAGTCATCATGATCACCCAGTATTTATGACTTATGTCTGATCTCGACACTTATCATACTTTCTAGAGATAGTACAGTAGATTTCAGGACATTCCCAACACTCTAATGCCTACAGCAGTTGTATGACTCTCATGCTTAGGCCTTGGGAGTGACTTAGTCAGAGGATCAGCGACATTATCGTCTGTCGGAACTCGGCTGATCTTCACATCACCTCTATTGACGATATCTCGAATCAGGTGATATCTCCTCTCCACATGTTTGGACTTCTGGTGTGACCTTGGTTCTTTTGCCTGAGCAATGGCTCCGTTGTTATCACAAAACAAAGCCACTGGCTCCAAGATACTAGGAACCACACCAAGTTCAGTCATGAACTTCTTGATCCAAACAGCTTCCTTTGCCGCTTCTGAAGCAGCAACATATTCAGCTTCCGTTGTGGAATTAGCTACGGTATTCTGCTTAGAGCTCTTCCAGCTCACTGCACCGCCATTTAGACAGAAGACATATCCAGATTGTGATCGGAAATCGTCTCTGTCTGTCTGAAAGCTCGCATCGGTGAATCCATTCACCACAAGTTCTTCACTTCCTCCATACACAAGGAATTTATCCTTAGTATGTCTCAAATACTTGAGAATATTCTTGACAACTGTCCAGTGAACTTCACCTGGATCAGATTGGTATCTACTCGTCATGCTTAACGCGTAAGCTACATCTGGACGAGTGCAGAGCATGGCATACATAATAGATCCTATTGCAGAAGCATAAGGAATCCTATTCATGCGTTCTCGCTCAGCAGGTGTCGCCGGACACTGCTTCTTGCTGAGACTCATGCCATGAGACATTGGTATGAAGCCCTTCTTGGAATCTTGCATCCTGAATCTGTGCAACACCTTATCAATATAAGTGTCCTGGCACAATCCAATCAGCCTATTCAATCTATCTCTGTAGATTCTGATTCCAAGAATGTATGCGGCTTCTCCCATGTCTTTCATGGAAAAACAACTTCCGAGCCAAATCTTGACAGACTGAAGCAACGGAACGTCATTACCGAGGAGGAGTATGTCATCGACATACAGTACAAGAAACACAATTTTGCTCCCATTAGTCTTCTTGTAAACACATGGTTCCTCTTCGTTCTTGATGAAACCAAATTGTTTTACTGCTTCATCAAAACGAAGATTCCAACTCCGTGATGCTTGCTTCAATCCATAAATGGATTTATGAAGCTGCATACTTTCCCAGCGTTCTTAGGATCGACAAAACCTTCAGGCTGTGTCATATACACATCCTCTTCCAGAATACCATTCAGGAATGCGGTTTTGACATCCATTTGCCAAATCTCATAATCATAATGAGCGGCAATCACTAGAAGAATCCGAATGGATTTAAGCATAGCGACTGGGGAATAGGTTTCATCATAGTCAATACCATGAATTTGCTTGAAACCTTTAGCCACCAACCTCGCTTTGTAAATCTGTACATTGCCATCCACGTCAATCTTCTTCTTGAAGATCCATTTACACTCAATGGCTTTTGCACCATTAGGTAAATCGACCAAGGACCATACTTGGTTTTCTGACATGGATCCCATTTCGGACTTAGAGGCTCCAAGCCACTTTTCGGAGTCCGGGTCCATCATTGCTTCCGCGAAGGTCGCTGGTTCGTCACTTTCAATGATCATCAGATCATTGGAATCGGTTACGAGAAATCCATAGTATCTCTCGGGTTCGTGACGGATCCTTCCGGACCTGCGAACTTCAGGCTCCACAGGCGCCGGTTCCACAGAACTTTGTGGATCCAGCTGCTGCTCTTCCTCAATAGGATGAGTAGCTTCCTGTGCATCTTGAATTTCTTCAAGATGTACTTTACTCCCACTGTTTTTCTTAGAGAGAAACTCCCTCTCAAGAAAAGAACAGTCCCGAGCAACAAATACTTTGTTCTCAGATTGGTTGTAAAAGTAGTATGCCTTGGTTTCCCTAGGATAACCAACGAAGTAGCATTTATCTGATTTGGGTGCAAGCTTGTCAGAGATTAACCGTTTGACATAAGCCTCACATCCCCAAATCCTCTGGAAAGACAGACTAAGAACATTCCCAGTCCACAATTCATGTTGTGTCTTTTCCACTGATTTAGATGGCACCCTATTTAGTGTAAACGCAGACGTTTCTAGAGCGTATCCCCAAAAGGATAATGGAAGATTAGAATGACTCATCATAGACCGAACCATATCCAATAAGGTTCGATTCCTCCTCTCTGACACTCCATTCCATTGGGGTGTACCAGGAGGAGTGAGTTGTGAAATAATTCCACACTCGCTCAGATAGTCGCTGAATTCTTGACTCAAGTATTCTCCTCCGCGATCCGATCGCAGAACTTTGATACTTTTGCCAAGTTAATTCTGCACTTCATTCTTGAATTCCTTGAATCTATCAAAGGATTCTGACTTGTGTCTCATCAAATAGACATAGCCATACCTACTGAAATCATCAGTGAAGGTAATGAAGTCTTTGTAATTTCCTCTGGCAACAGTACTCATCGGCCCACATACATCAGTATAAATAAGGCCCAATAAGTCACTGGCCCTTTCATTTGGTTTGTTGAAAGGGGCTCTAGCCATTTTGCCCACCAAGCAAGATTCGCATTTCTCACATGATTCAAAATCAAATGAGCCCAGAAGCCCATTTCGATGGAGCCTTTGGATGCGTTTCTCATTGATATGGCCCAAACGACAATGCCATAAGAAAGTCGGTTTTTCGTCATTGGACTTAAACCGCTTTGTATTTATGTTAAAGACAGGCATTTCTTGGTTTAAAACATATAACCCATTATCTAATGGGGCGCTACCATAAAACGTACCATCACGATTAAAAGAACAAACTTTATTCTTAACAGCAAAATCAAAACCTTCCAAATCCAAAACGGAAACTGAAATTATGTTTCTGCTTATCGCAGGTACAAAGTAGCAATTATTTAAAATTAAAACCATGCCCGATGGTAAGGACAACTCGTAGGTGCCTACGGCCAGTGCAGCAACCTTAGCTCCATTCCCGACACGTAGCTCCACTTGTCCTTTCTTCAGCGTCCTACTGTTTCTTAGTGCTTGCACATCAGTACAAATATGAGCACCACAGCCGGTATCCAATACCCAAGAAGTAGAACTAGAAGACATAACATTAAGTTCGAAAACATAAATACCTGAGTCAGACGCATCATACGTCTTCTTCAGCTTCTTGCAATCTTCCATGAACTTCTTGCAGTCTCTCTTCCAATGCCCTAACTGCTTGCAGTAGTTGCATTTATCCTCAGGAGAAGGCCCGGATTTGGGCTTCGGCTTGGGCTTGTCCTGACTTTCAGTCTGGACAACTTGGGCCTTTCCCTTATCCTTCTTAGGTTTCTTAAACCTTTTACCCCTTTGTACCATAAGTACACTGCGAGTTGCCTTCTTGAGACTCGGCTCTGCTGTCTTTAGCATGCCGTGCAACTCAGTCAATGTCTTAGTCATGTTTTGCATGTTGTAGTTCATGATGAACTGATCAAAACACGACGGCAAAGACTGCATAATCATGTCAGTGGCTAGCTCCTGGCTAATAGCACAGTCCAGTTTCCCCAGGTTATCAATGTAACCCATCATTTTAAGGACATGAGGACTTACTGGACTGTCTTTAGCCAGCTTGCAATCCATGAGAGATTTAACCGTCTGGTATCTCTCTGTGCGAGCTTGCTCCTGAAACAAAGCTTTCAGGCTGTTAATCATCTCAATGGGTGACATCACGTTCTCATATTGCTTCTGCAGCTCAGAGTTCATAGTCACCAGCATTAGACAATTAACATCTTTGACATCAGCTGAATGCTTATCCCAAGCATTCTTTTCTGTCAGCGGGGCATTGGAACGTGGCCTCTCGGTGAGAACTCTTTCAAGGACATATTCCTTGTTCTCCTGCCTGAGAACTATTCTCAGGTTCCGATACCATTCCAAGAAATTAGATCCATTTAACTTGTCCTTCTCAAGGACGGATCTTAGTGAGAAAGTGTTGATGTGATTTGAGACAGACATAGCTGTAATTCAAAAGAGGTAGATTTTAGTTATAATGCTCAAGAAATGAGAATTCTTATCTAATAAGAAAAACTCGCATTGTATTCAAAACTATGTTTCCTCGGATGAATACAATGAGCCAAGATCCTCAGATTACTAAAATTCGAGTGGGCGACTCGCCGTTACTCAAATTTTAGCTATCTAGGTAAGCAAATCATTGCTAATTGTACTCAGTACAACTCTTGGTCGTGGATAAGACAAACTATGTCCAATCCACTCTGATGTCTCTGGGCCCAGAACTTCTGACAGCCCAGTCAAGTATAACCAATCCATTTTCTGTCTTGTGATCACTGACAGTTGCACTGCAAGTCTGTCAATGTTCACCTGCCTTACGTTGCAGTGGATATCGAGGACTCCAAGATTATCCAACAAACGACACGAATCTTGACAGTAGACAAGATTGGGCAAGACATCAAGATAGCTTGATATTTAGTTGAGGAAAGGAACCGTTTTATCTTGATGCATATCCAATATACATCCAAGAATTAATTAGTTTATTTAAAACATTCAGTTTTAATAGTTTTAGGTTCATCTAGAACTTTTAGGATTAAACTGTTCTGGTATATGCAAATTTGTGGTCCAACCAGTATATCTGCGAATGTTGTGTCGATCGACGCCAACCATTGGCATCGGTCGACGCAATCCATTTCAAACCGATCTTCGATAACCGGTCAAACCGGATCGAATTTACTTAACCGATTCAATTCAATTGAACCGGTTCGGTTTAATGGTCCATGTCGATCGTCACACACTGTGTGTCGATCGACACTACCAAACCAGAACCAATTTGGTTAATTAAAATTAACCGAGTGAAATAACCAGTTCAATCCAATTGAACCGATCTATCTAATCGCATTGCCTGTGTCGACCGACACACCCAGTGTATCGATCGACACAGCAGGAAAACAGGTACTCGATCTCAGATCGAAACCCTAAAATTATTTGCGGATTTTCGCCTTGTGTCGACCGACACACACTTTGTGTCGATCGACACTTTGCGACAAATCCTAATATTTTACGTTTTGATTCGCGGCGTGTCGACCGACACACGCTTTGTGTCGATCGACATAGTGCGATTTCAACAATATCATCGTTTTCAACATGAACAAAATCCGAGATTAACATTCAATAAAACAATTTTAGCAGGCAAAATTCAATCCAACAACATCAAGTTTCGAATTAATTTCACCAGATTCAATAGCTAAACCCTAACATGCTCTGATACCACTGTAGAGTCCCACTGGATCTAGGGTTTGATATATTGAATGAAAACCAACCTCGTTCTTGCCTTTCTGGCAGCGGAATTGAGATGGTGAACGAGATCAGTGGAGCAACGCTAACGCCTTGCCTCTACCAGATACACACGCACGCTCGCTGGAAACGGGATGCTAGTGCCGGATCAACGGGAATCGATTCTCTCTGGTGTTTCTACTGTTTCTGTCAAGAAAAGTAGACGGCCCTCTGTTTAGGTCGAAACTTACTTGTTATATTCGACCTAAAACACAATTAATCGGGCCAGACTTAATCAAGTCTTAATTCGAAAAGCCTTTCGAAAAACCCGAACTGTTTCGACCGACACACAAGCTGTGTCGATCGACACAACACCTTTTTATCGATTATAATGTGTATCCAATACACATTAATATGATCATTACCATAATGATCATTCCCATGTCGTAGCTTCCAGTTTGCTTAGGTGTGTGACCCTATAGGATCATATAGTACTGGTAGTAAGTCCATAACTTACAAATTGCAAGAGGCTTCTAGCAAAACATTGCAACCGCCCAGTACTATATGAATGTCTGATAACGACACACAACTATCATCAGGAGTGAGTACAGGTGTGATTTCAGGACACTATCCCAACACTATCTTCTTGTTGAAGTCCACTGTAGTTTTTGTCTATCCCTCAAGAAGTTGATCCATCATGGCTTCCAATTTTCTCTCATGAGCATTAGTAACAGGAGGTGCCTGATAAGAAGAAGCTTTATAGTTCTTTGTGAAGGAATTGTTCTGTTTTTGTTCTTCAAGAAGCTGCTCCATCATGGTTTCCAATCTGCTCTCACATGTAGGTGCAGGAGGTGTCTGGTAAGAGGAAGCACCATAGTTCCTCGAGAAGGAGTTACTCTGTTGCTGGAAGGGCTTCTGAAAAGCAGATTTCTGACTATAGAATCCATTCTCTCCAACGTAGTTCACAGCTTGTTGTGCATACTCTCCAACATCCAACACTTCAAAATCCTGAGCAAATTGGAACTCTTCCTTCCAAGTAGAAGACTATGCAGAGAGTCAATTTTGTTCTTCAGCCCAGCTATCTGCGAGCTGTCAATCTCTGAGCTGAAAAAAACCATTCGGATTCATCATCCTTTCGGAGAATCAGACTGCTTCCGCGAAGAGTGTCGATCGACGCTGAGTTGATGTCGATCGACACTAAGTGCTCTCTCTCGTTCTTCTCTGCAGAAACAAAGACAAACGAGAAAAAGACGTCAATAAACAAGAAAAGAAAACACTTAGACTAAATTCTAGTACAAAATCTATCGGCAACGGCGCCAAAAACTTGATAGGTCAAAGTTTTAATCCCTATTCTAACTGCAAGTGCACAAATATGCAATCGTAGTACAAAGGGTATCGAATCCACAGAGACTCTAGTTTCACGCGATAGATTGTATGCAATCGAATTAAGCTAAGCAGGACGGATGAAAAGCAGTAAAGAAAGAAAGTAAGCAAACGGTGTGTGATCAATGAACGAAGGCGCTAGACTTAGGGAAGTTCTCAGGAAATCAGGAACACAGATCAACCAATCAACAGGATTTAGATATCGATGTTCTAGAACTAGAATCACAATCATATAACAAACCAACTCTCGCTGCGAATGCTAACTATGTCTAACAACCTAGAAAACCAAATCTCTTTGCGAATTCTAGAGTTCTAAACATTAGTTTAATTCAGGTTCTTTCGTTCACAAATTCCCTAAGCCAAATCTCTTTGCGAATAGGTTATTTGTTCAGCTAGGTTCTTTTCTAATCAATTAACCAACTCTCGTTGTGCTAACAGATCTTATATCAATAATCTAAGTAGCTAATTCAGATTTTGCATTAAGAACAACCTAGATGAAGAACTAGATGTTTTGAATCCAGTTAATCAATCAATCTATAATTCCATGAAATCCCTAATGAGAATCCCTAAATATAACAGGAGAACTACTCAGACATGGCAATCATGACAAAAGACATAATCAAAGTAATAATCATATAAAACCAAAAGAATAAGAACAGGGGTTCGAAATCAAGTCTCTCTCGAGTACAAGACCAGCCCCAAAATCTTTAACCTCTGATAGAATAAAGCTTAGCCTAAACAATGGCTCAAAAACCTAATTAATAGTCTAAAACAAGATTTGGGTCTTTTGTAAATATGGGAAACTTCTGGGTAAATATTGCAAATCTCCAAAAGTTGTATTTTTGACGCGCAGGAATTTTGTCCTTTAGTGGCGTCGGGCGACACTCAGTTCAGCGTCGGGCGACATTCAGTGCAGACACACCCAGTGAACTCTGTGAAATCCATGTATGCTGCCAAATCACTCCAAAAGCTCCCAGAATCTCCAGATAAGCTCCAAACGTACCTAAACTTGTAAATGACTCTAAAGACTCCAAATACAAGGTTGAAGACTCAATATATACATATATATCATGGTTGAAAACCTATAAAACCATGATATATCATTATCTTCAAATATTTCAGCTGTCTTAACCTCAAATCCTTCTCCTTTATCCAGCCCATTCTCAACTTGAACTGACCAAGCGTTTATGTGGGTGTTATGAACATTCTTCCCCTTGATTGAGCTTGAGATTTGGTTTACTTGTGTATCCAGTTGCTTCATATGTGTACTCAGAGATTCAAACTTCCCATTCAGATCAGTGTAGACAGCATCTATCTTCTTGTTGAAATCCACAGCAGTCTTCGTCTGACATTCTCGCAACTGCTCCATCATAGCTTCCAACTTACTCTCATGAGCACTAGTAGCAAGAGGTGTCTGATAGGAAGATGATCCATAGGTTCTCTGATAAGAGTTATTCTGCTGAAAGGGATTTTGGTAACCAGCATTCTGACCATATCCAGAAGAGTTTTGATTGCTTGTGAAAGCACTCTTCTGTCCACCAGTGAAGAACTTGTTGCCTTGCTGATTCCCAAGCATGTTTCCTTGAAATCCAGAACCACCAATGTAGTTCACATTTTCTTCTGTGAAGCCTTCTTCAGGTCCAAACTCTTCAACCTCTTGAGCAAAATGGATATGCTTCTTGCCAGTCAACAAGCTGTGAACAGTATCCAGCTTGTTCTTCATCTCAGCAATCTGGAGATTATTAAACTTTCCACCAGACTCTTTCCTCCTCTGATCTGCAGTCTTAGTACTGTTCCTGCTCACTAAGTTCTCAACCAATATCCTGGGTTGCTCATGAGTCTTTGTGTTGAAGTTTCCATTGCTGGCAGCATCTAACGCAGACTGGTACCAGAGATCTACACCTCTGAATAAAATGCCCAGCAGCTGAACTTCAATGAATCCATGATGAGGACAGTCTCGTTGGTACATCTTAAACCTTACCCAAGCAGACTTAAGTGGCTCTATAGGTCCCTGAGTGAATGTCAGAAGGTCATGTCTGAGCTGATCGGAGCGAGCATCATCATAGAAATACCGCAAGAACTCTCTCTTTACTGCATCCCAAGTGGTTAACTTCCCAGGTGGAAGTTGCTTAAGCCAAGATGCAGCCTCTCCAGCAAGAGAATACAGGAAAAGCTTGAGGAAAAGAAAGTCATAACCCACTCCATTGTGCTTCATCCCAGTGACGAAGGCTTCAAAATCCTCAATGTGGTCCATGGGTTGCTCATGCGGAATACCATGGAAAGGATGCTGCCTCAGAAGTGCATAGTAGGCAGACTTGAGCTCAAACTCATTCCTCTCGTAAGGAGGAGGTACAATTGCTGATCTATTAGCATAAAACTCATCGGGTCGGTTGTAGTCAGCAAGAGTCCTCTCAGCAGCAGCAGGATTAGGTGGCGGATTAGGCTGTCCATTAACTCCACGATTAACCATGTGCCCTCCACCTTGAGGCTGCTCAGGTTCAGGAATCACATTTCCTTGGGCATCGGTTCTTTTCCCCTGAGCATTGTAGGGATTGTTCTGCTGGTCTCTCAGAACACCTTCAGCATCTGGTATCAAGATCAAACGATTGTTCATCATCCTTGAAGTTCTCTAAGCCTTTCTGTTCGTTCTTTCAAGTCTAGCAAGCTCCTCAAGTCTGAGGTTAAAAATTTCTTCGTTCGGGTTGCTCAGAGTGTGTCGACTTGGCATACACTGATTTCAGAGGTGAAATCCATGCTTGGTGTCGGGCGACACTCGAGTGATGTCGGTCGACACTGAGTGCTTCAGTCAATTCATGCAGCAACAAAAACAAGCCAAACAAGAGAATGTGAGTAACAAAAGAAATATAAACGACTTAGACTAAACCTTAAAACAGAATCTATCGGCGAACTCAGTTGAGTCCCCGGCAACGGCGCCAAAAACTTGATAGGTCAAGAAATATTCATATTCTACTGCAAGTGCACAGTTATGCGAATGTAGTATTCAGGGTATCATATCCACAAGGACTCAAGTTTCACACGATAGGCTATATGTCTTCAAGTTAAGCTAATCCAACCAAGAGAAAGCAGTAAACGAATGCAAGTAAATTAAAGAGTATTTTCAATGGGAGAAAGGCGTCAGACTTAGGAAGTTCTCGGGAATTATACAATGCCAGATACTTAACTAACCGGATTCAGATTAAGCGCAAGTTCAAGAACTAGAAACACAATGATAAACAATCCAACTCTCGCTGAGATTATTTCTATATCTAGCAACCTAGCGATCCAAATCTCTTTGTGATCCTAGAGTTCTAAACAAGCATTAGGAACAAGTTCTTCGGTTCACAATTCTCCTAAACCAAATCTCTTTGTATCTAGTCAAATTGCTCAAACTAAGTTAATTCAGATTATAACTCACACTCTCGTGCTAAGTTAATTGTCTCAGATCTAAATCCTAGGTGATCAGTCCAGAATTCAGTATTAAGTGCAACTTAGGCGATGAACGGACATATTTAGAATCCTAGTCAATCAGTTATCTAAACATGCATGAAAACCCTATGAGAATTCCTAAATCTAACTAGGTTACTACTCAGACATATTATCAGTTAAACAACACATCATTGAATAGAACACCAAAGACTGAATAGATAGATAAAAAGGGGTTTGAAAACCTTCTCTCAAAAGTTACAAGTAGCAAGAACAGCCCCTTGGCACCAAATCTCTCAATCTCCAAAGTAAGAACAAAGTAAGAACAAGATAATGATATTGAGTCTGAAAAACCTAATTAAAACACTAAACACGTTCTGGGGCAAGATTATAATTAGGGAAACTTCTGGGGCAACTTTGCAATTCTTCAAAACATGTCTTCAACTCAGCGTATAATGTCATGTCGCCTTCAGTGTCGATCGACACTAAGGTGAGTGTCGGTCGACATCCAGTCGTGGTCGAGACTCCAACTTCAGCTCGTTGCAAAGACCGCCAGAAACGTCCTATAATCCCACTCTTTGCTCTAAACGCAAGATTACCTGTAGAAGACTCAATAGACTCGAAAAACCAAGTTAAAGACTCAATATATACAAATATATCATGGTTGAAAACCTAGAAAAAACCATGATATATCAATATCCTCTTTTCATACTGTAATAGAGGTATGGTAAAAGTACTATTAGACTTCTTTGGAAGTCTGAAATGATAAAAAAAAATAAATTAAAAACGTAATTTTTGTATATTTTTGATGAATTACATTGGTTTTAATTTTATAAATGTGTGTTAGTTGTATTTGTTCCTCTTGCATGAGTTTACATTCGTATTTTTTGGTAATTATTTTTAATCAATTTTTGAAGAATATTGGCAATGTAGCTAATAGAATCAGACTTCGTGTGCAGTCTGAAGACTATTATTTAAAATAAAAAAAATCCATTTGTACATTATATATAATGTATTTAAAATATTTTTTAGCTTTCACATGTGTTATACTTAATTATGTTGCGCATCTATCATTTTTACAGGATGATGTGTTATATTTGTTTGATAATCAAGTTTCTTAAGTTATTGGCAATGTAACTAAGTTTATAAGCTTTTAACTCATAAGAATCAAACTTCGTTTGAAGTATGAGTAGTTAACAAGATTTTATGAATTACAACATTATAATGCCTCATTGTAATTTGTCTATTTCCTTCAAATATTGTTTGATATTAGGTTGTGACTTTGTTTTGTTGTGACTTAATTTGTTTTGTATTTCTTGGTTTACTAAGTTTATGGCTTATGTCTTGTAGTACTTTTCGCGTTTACATGCTGATTTTTCCAATAAGATCGCTAATGTGATGATGAGAGGACGAACTTAGCATTTTGACTTGTTAAGTTTATAAGCTTTTAGCATAAGAATCAGACAGCAGTAGAGGTATGACGACCATATCATCAGACTTCTTTGACAGTCTGGATATTACAAATGACCCATTTTTCCCAAATAAGAAAATTCTCAAGGGTTAAGGTGATGCATTTTTATCTAAGGTTAAGGTGATCCATTTTTCCTAAGTGTAAGAAAATTCACCACCACTTAAGGTTATTTTAGTTTGTCATATGTTGGTTTATGCAATCTAAGGGGTAATGTTTTCTAACCAATTTTTTCTCCAAGGTTAAGATGACCCATTTTTCCGATGTTGTATATTTTCAATAAACAAAATTTCTTGTTGATTTGAGTAGACAAAAGTAAATTTATACAACTTTGTTACCAATAATCTAATACAACACAATGTGTTCAATAAGAAGATTAATAACCAGTAAAAATCTACAAGTGAAAGCAATGGGGATCAGGGAAGATGTGCAGAGGATCCTGAGGAAGATCGGTTTAGGACACATGCCTACCAAACAGTAAGATCTATTCCCTGACTTGGTACGACAGTTCTTGGCCACTTGTCGTGTCTACTATGAGAACGAGCGAGTGAAGAGAGCACAAGAAGGAGTCTTGACCTTCATGTGAAAGGGCGTGAGGTGCCGCATCTCTATCATTAGTCTATGCGGTTTTATGGGTTCAAAAAAGAGCCTATTCGCTGTGTTGTCACATCTGAATGACCCGACGTTCAGACATTTTGGTCGTACTTTAGAAATGGAATTTATGATTCTCGAGAGTTGAAGCAGACATAAATGAGACACCAGTCCTCAGGTATGTCTTGCGTGTCCTGGTAAACACCATCTTTTGAAAGGTTGAGCCGAAAAAGATGAGAAAGTCGGAGCTTCTCTTGCGATTTCTCGGGATTGGTAACATCTTTCCCGATGACATTTGGACACAGCCCAAGCCATGCACCAATCTGAACATGGAAGCAGTTTTCGCGAATCTGTGTAAGTTTAACACTAGGCATTTGGTGGCAAGAAGCTTGAGACAGTTGGTAGCCTATTGACTCCGATCTTCAAGCATTTTCGCATTGATACGGGAAACAACGTCATTAACATTGACTATTTGTTGATGGAGCAGGGAAACCTGAAAAGTGTGGTATGGATGAAACCCGGTTTGAATTGGGTTTTCACGAATTCACACGACCGCGAGTGGAGCATTAAGCTCCCACTGCAAGAGCTCACAGCTATTCTCTATGATGATGTTTTGAGATTGAGCTTCCAGCCTCATGAGTACCTCCTGCGAGCTGTCCCGCGATGCAAGCTATTTCAGATAGCTTCTTCTAGAGCTGCCCCTACAGCTGTGGAGGACGAATTTTTACCTGCTGCATTTCCTGAGCCTTTTGTATTATCTACTAATATTGATCGTCCTGCTTTCTAGACCTAAATGGCTGATACGCTGAGAAAGATTTGGTGCATGGTGGCGACCTGCTCCTAACGTCGTCCTCCTCGGGTTAGCGTTTTGCGACCTGCAGCTCGTCGTCGTCGTTCACCTACTCCAGACCCTACCGTTATTGCTGCTGCCTATGAGGATGCTGAAGAGACGTGGCAGGAGATGGAGACAACAAATAAAAAAGAATAAATTGAATTTGGTTTGTTTCTTGTTTGGAAACGTGGCAAAAAGTAAGAGAGGAAGGAGAAATAATTCTTGGGATGCAATGAATCTTGGCTCACTTTGAGCATGATGTCGTGGCAGGAGGTATGTGAAAATAAGAAAATAATGAACTTGCCATTGTTTCACGTGGCTGTAGGAGAAGGTGAGAGACAAAGATACTGAATTTGATTTTTACATCACTGAAATGTGTGATAAGCAAGGGGAGATGAATGACACTTCATTATAATAAGGACTTAAGGTTACTATAAATAGGAGCTAATCCTCTCTATTCTCATTACTATTCAACCGAGAGAGAGAGAGAGAGAGAGAGAGAGAGAGAGAGAGAGAGAGAGAGAGAGAGAGAGAGAGAGAGAGAGAGAGAGATGAGAGAGAGAGAGAGATGAGGAGAGAGAGAGAGAGAGAGAGAGAGAGAGAGAGAGAGAGAGAGAGAGAGAGAGAGAGAGAGAGAGAGAGAGAGAGAGAGAGAGAGAGAGAGAGAGATGTTACACTAGAATATTCTCGAAAAAAGAAATTTTTCCGATGTAATAATTTTCCGATAAACTGTATTCTTTTTATTTAGAAAAGGATACACATAGTTAGGATTATCACTAGTTTTGAAGTTTTATTTCGGTTTCATTAAGGGAGTTGTCGGAATGTTGGGTTCGAGGTTCATGTAGGGTGGTCCATAAACGCTCTGATCACATCCGCCTTTCAGCCGAAAGCACTATGAGTTGGTGATGCTTTATTGATGATTGCATTAGGTTAGATAGAGTCTGTATATAGATCCGAGAATAGATAAACCTTAAAGTTTGTAGGAATTTACCCTTGAATTGAAAATGGAAGTATGGCATAATAGGATAATTAAATAAAAAATTTAAATAAATCAGATAAGTGGATAAATAGAGTAAAAATCTTAAATGCCACTTTCTTAGAAAAACTAATCATAAATGCCACTTACTTGGAAAATTACAAATTTATCCTTAATGAATCTCAATAATGATTTGTCAGGTTTAAATAGCATTGAATCGGTATAGATTTGTAAAATACACGGTAGTTCAGATGGTCGCGCGCGTCCCTGTGCGCGCGTCGCGTCCAGGGTTCGAATCCTCCTATTGCGGTACAACTGGTACAACTGGAGGATTATTATTATGTCAGTTGTACCAGTCCATCTTAGTACAACTGGTACAACTGGTACGTCTGGTGGGCAACTGGTACAACTGGTACATCTAGGAGGGCAGTTGTACTGGTACAACTGGTACATCTAGGAAGACAGTTGTACTGGTACAACTGGTACATCTGGGGGCAGTTGTACCACACGGGTGATGAGTTTTTCATTTAAAAAATTTCAGGGGTAATTTCAGCATTTCATTAAAAATAAGTGGCATGTAGATCATGGAGTGGCATGTTGGCCACTGAATTCTGAGAAAGTGGCATTTGTGCCATTGTTCCGGATAAATATGCATTGCAAGTTTAAATTCTTAAAGTGGCATATTGATTGTATAGTTAGAGTTTATTGAATAATCGTTGAATTGCTAATCGTAAAATGAATTAATTGTATAGAATTGAATGAGTTTAAAGTAATAAATTACAGAATTGAACCTAGATGTTAAATAAAGGAATTAATAATTAAAATAAGAACTAGATAATCATAAAGCTAAATAAATATAAAATTGTTGATAACTGGACTAGGGTAATAGACTTGAATTAAAATATATAAATTGTTAATGAAGAATTTATTATCAGATGATAATAAGTTATAAACTAATCTTGGAGATGAAATAAAGAACTAGGAAGAATAACTGAATTGAATTCAAATAAATTAAATGAGATTAATGGAATTGGAATTAATTAATTGATTTGAGAATGATATTAATTGGTTGAGTAATGGTATAGCTGTTGAATATGTTGTTGTGATATGGTTACCTATTCCGGGTGTGCCGGATAGGTTGGGTTGTGTTATGATTCTGATAAAGAGTTTAATGAGATGTTGATAGGACTTGTGGGATAGTTTACGGGTATTTTTTGGTTATTTTATGGGTAGACATGATGGATTCCGAGCTAGGACATCAGATTAAGATAGCTCAGACGATGAGGAACCGCTTGGAACGCAGCTGAAACAAGGAGAAACTGAGGTTCGTCCAACCGTCCGTGAGGATCGTCCAACTGTCCGCAGTGACCGCACGGCCGTGTACCGTATCGACCCAACACGTCCGGGAATGGAGCTACATTTGGAACCACGACCAGATGATCGATTCACTCGACCGAGACGTTCTCTTTCTCGACCTAAATCCCATTCTAAGACTAATCGTCATGACAGAAACGCGTTGGTCCGAGCTGAATCACCGGTGGGTCGGAACACTACCATTCCTATCAACCCATTCGACTTTTCTTCCGACCAAACTTCAAAGGAACGTGCCAATGGTCTAAGGATGAAGATTGGACGTGAGTTTTTACTTTTAGTCCGACCCAATCAAGAGTTATCCAAAGAAACGTCCATCTGCATGATCCGGGCCGTACCATGACCTGTCTCTTTACACTCTAGTTCTCTTATATAAGTACCAAACTCTTGATCATTTTAATATACATCGATTTTCATCTTCTTTTTGAGAATTCATCTCTTTGTTCTTGGTTGAACATTTTCGTTTCTTTGGAAAGGGTTACTTCCAAAGCAACAAACCTTCTTAGAGTTCGTTGTTAAGGGTTACTTCTTCGATCCTCTTTGAAGTCGGGAAATACCAAAGGCCATCCGCAACCTTTGACGGTCTCCTTCGATCCATCACTGATCCGTGATCAGATTATCCTTCGATCCATCAAAGAGTCTATCTTATCCGGGAATCTATCAAGACCTTATCGCTCTTATTTGTTGAGTCGTGTAGAGTCTCAGTGAGTATGCTTGTGTGTCGTAGTTACTTTATGATTCCACATAATGTTCAGAAAGAGTGTTAAGTGTTAATAGGATGTGATAGATCCTGCAAGTCTTGTTGTGTGGCGTTCCGGTACTTCGTTCCCGATGTATCCTCAAGAAAACCTGGTCAGTTCATATATCATTGGGGCGTGGTTCTGGCGGACGTTAACCTACACGGGTAACGCCGGTAGGTGTCAGAGCTCGGAAAGACAGGATCATGGCCTAGGGCCGAGAACGATGGAAGCTTTGGCTATCAAGGGAAAGTCTGATTCACCGCGTATCAATGGACAGAGAACGGTGTCCTATCCGTAGTACTTTATGTTTACGTGTAGGAGTCTGGGATGTTCTATTCATATGAAGTTAGGCTACGAGTTAGATGTTCCTAAGGAAGTGATCGAGTTTCCGTTAGGGGTCATGGTGTTAGAAAGCGTTAGATAAGTACTGTAGATAGAGTCTAATTGAGTGCATGTACCGAAATATTCTTGATTTCCATCTTTTGTATGTATGTTTATTTAATCTATTACTAGGTGATAGACCCGCACGTATTTACGGGCTTTATTTTGTTTGTTAGTTAACTTATATGTAATTTTTTCGATTAGTGGCAAGACAATACGTGACTTTAGTTTTTTTCTGATAGAGATGGTATAAGATTTAATTCATCATTTTATATGCACATCGGAATTATTATATTTAGATGCATAAAATAATATATATATACACATACAAAAACACATTATAGTATTGTATATATGGAAAAATTAGCAGCAATAGATAAACATTGGTTATTTTTTTACATGTTTTTGTTTCATATTTGTATATTAAGTTTGTTTCTGGGGTCACTTAAAGCGCCTCTTCTTCTATCAATGAATGTGCTTCACGTGGAAAAATTCGATTATACACAGATTTGTGGGCCTAAATTTTTTGATAAAACTTGTGAATTATAATTTTTGTTTTGAAACACGACCCAGACCCGTGGTTGGATCGGTAAACCCGGCGACCTGCTAGACATCTCTGGTCAGATCATGTGCAAAAATTGTTAAGTTATAAACCTGCAACACCCGGATAACTCGCAGTTTATTTGTGACTCGATGAACCGGTTGAACCGATTAACCTGATTACTGTAATTTTTTTTAACCTTTTAAACGAAAGAGAATGTTTTACGATAAAATATAGGGTTATAGTAGTTTAAAATATTATTAGAATTTTTTCTAGCGAAATGTGTCATATCTATTAGTAGTTGATAAAATATATTAATTGTAATTCGTCTTTATTTTACTTTCATCATTGATAGTTTACTCGTTATAACTACTATTTAAGAAAAATTAATTTATTTTTTCTATTTTTCTTATGTTACAGATATATAAAAAAAAATTCTTTTCTGAATCGTTGACGCATTAATTTTCTTAATGCATGTTTTTAAGTTGTTGATGTGGTTAAAAATTTCTAAATTCATATTTCCTTAACAATTTAGGTCATAGCTAGAAAAATGCATATGGTGTATTATTACATGATCCACTAATAAGAATATATTTTATAATAATTAAAATATTATAATGAATTATATATTCTTCTAGGTGATTTTTCCGCACGTATGTGCAGACATGAGAATTTTGATAAAACTATATTAATTTGTAATTTTAGATGTTAATTGATTTATTTGATACCTCCCATGCAAACATATGTTTGTAGACAATTGCATTTTTCGGCAAATATTAATTTTATATGTTATTATGTCAACCATAAATTGTTTGGACTGTTCAAATTGTTTCAATAATACGCTGCTACATTACCTAGAATTTGTTTAGAACCATCAACCTAAAAACGGTTGGGTGGTTGGTCTGCATTCGTTCTTACGACATATTGAAGGTATTGTTTTTAGAAAAAGTTGACTATAATTATAACTAAATACGTTTAAAATTAAATTCAATTCTAAAATATATATAACATAGTATTTTTTGTCAATATATATATATAATATACTATAACATTAGTATTCATAGATCTTTTGCCCGTTCATATTTCATTCGCATATCTTATCAAATTCTCATATTTTTGTTTTTGAAACTCATCATGGATCCACGGTTGGACCAGTAAACCTGGCGACCCGAAAAACATCTTTGATCGTGTCTTATGCGAAAATCGTTAAGCTAAAAACCAGTAAAACCCGAAAAAATCCACGGTTTATTTGTGACCCGGTGAACCGATCATACCGATTAACCCGGTTATAATTATTGTTCAAGAAATTTTAATTTATTAGGATATTTAAACTTATTCATTTTAATTTCTAGATGCATTGTTTTGAATTTTGAATATTTTGTATATATGGAAATATTTACTTTTCGAAATTATTTGGCATTTAGTTTAGAATGATTTACTTCTAAAATTTGATTTTCGAAATTATAAGACATTTAGTATTGATCAAAGAATATTTTTAATTAAATGCATTCTTTCAGTTTGGTGGAAAATGAAATTAATGAAATAAAGAATCTTTCTATATTACTTATAAAAAGGATACTAATGAACATATTGTTATTTATTTAGTGTTGATCAAACAAATAAAGAATATTCTTGTTTTTTTGATAATTAATAACATGATTGCTTATAAGCTCGCTGATAAACACTATCAAGTATCAAGGTTATTCTTGACACTTCGGGCTGCAGTAATGTTAGTCTAAAAACTTTGGCTCCAATTGGTGACCATAGTTTAGGAAAAGAATGATGATGAATTTTTAATTCCTCAAAAATTTTACCAATTAAAAGGAATTTTTTGTCAAAATTCAGACATATGAGTCCCACAATATTTCATATTTTTCCTCATGTTTAAGGAATGAATGAACAAAAAAATTCCCCTGCAAATTTGATGAGGAACAAAATATGAATAAAAATTCCTCTATATTCATATTTTTTTGTTAATTCAATTCCTCAAATGGCATTTTGTCCAATTCCTTTTGTTTATTTTAGTGGTCACCAATTGGAGCGTTTGATATTGATTTGTTATGGAAGCTTCATAATAATGTTTGTTATAACTAATAGGATAACAAAAATGAAGATTTTGTGACATAATAATAGAATATTCCTTTGAGTTGTTATTAGACAGATAATATCAATAAAAAATTTAAAATACATACACGATTTTATATTAAAAAATCTTTGTGTGTTACAAAAATCAAATTATCCTAACAACCAATTAAGATATTGTCATAATTAAACTAGAAAATGAATATTTTGAAAAATTTGGTATATGCCATAGAATAACCAATTAAGATATTATCATAATTAACTTCTCTCGAAAACTGTATATGGCATAAAATATTTTTTTCCAAACTCGAACTAATAAGACATTCGAAAGGATATTGTGCATTTTTTAGGAAATAAATTAATTAAATGAATATAAAATTTTAAATATATTTAAGATAATGTATTTAACTCTTAACTATAAATTTTCTAAGAGCATGTACAACGCTACATATTCGGCTCGATTTCCGAGCAAAGTCTTTTATTAGTTTTTTATTCTCCGAATTTTTTTTTAAAGAAAAGAAAAAGGTAACCAATGACAATCGGCCATGTGAAGCCGTGCGTAGGAGATCGCGCCGGAATGAGTTCTTAAATAGGAGCTTTAGCAATTCGGTTGCTAATTGTTCACAAAAAATAGACTTTATTTTTTTTTTTTCGGTTATCGTGTCAACAACCTTGCGTTATATTTGGTCTAACAAACGCCCAAAAAAATCTTCAAAGACACGTACACATTGCATTCAATATATTACAAATTCCAATTTACGAATTCCATTTCATGTAAACACACAACCCCCATTATCTAATTATCGTATTAACAATTAGAAGCAATATTACAGTCTTGAATTTCATAGCTTCCTCTATATCTGGATTGGAAATAATCTCAGTGGAACCAGAAGAATTCGATATGGTTTGATATGGTTATCACACAAATCGAGGCATATATTAACAATTTTCGGTGCACACAAAATTCGAAACAATCAAATAAACAAAATATTACTCGGCATCGTATATATCAAACTTAGTATTTAGTCGTCCCTTAGTCTGAACGACATCAAGAAACACATTTGCATGTTAAAAAAAAACTAATCTCACTTTATATAGTACTAAGAGAAAACTTCTTGTAAAAATGAAATATGCAAATGATTAGACATTATTTCGACTATCGGGACTGAATCTTATATGATACTCAAAAGAGTATTTACCAAATCAATTGTTTACCACCAAATTCATCTCTATAGTAATAGGCAACCCTTATTCGAACTATATGCTCATTGGGACAAACGAGACATGTGATGTGAACTAAGAACGTCTTGATAATAACATTCAATCGGATTTTAGATCTCACGCTCATTTTTATACAAAATCTCAAACGTCTGTTAGTTCACATCACATCATTAGAACTTAGCTTTGTGCTAACCGAGCCTCTTCTTTGATGGGATCAAACCAACAAAACATAATTAAAAAACCAAAAACATAGAAATCCTTTCAAAACGAGGAGAAGAAGACAGCAATAGAACAATGGATCATTTGACCAAAGTTTTGATGATCCGGAAGAAAACTTCCATGATCAATGAGAAAACAAAAAAACAAAAAAAAGAGAGAAAGCTTCTTGAATTTTTGGAAGACGAAGACGATTGTGTTTATAAGCCATCCCAAGCTCTCCTTATACAAGATTTCACAAGATTCTCTAGAAAGATAGGTATATGCCATAGAATATTTTTTTCAATCTCGAACTAATAAGATATTCACAAAGATATTATGATTTTTTTAAGGAAATGAATTAATTAATTGACATTAAATCGATCCGATGGCATTCCTGTAAATAAGTCGAACCCCAAACCCAATTGTTTATTTTTGGCCTTGCCATGTCACACTTCTACGTCATCATTATCCACCTCTAGAGCCCTCTCGTGACGACACGTCAGCAATCGCCCAAAATTACTTCTCATTTAAAGGTATAGATGTGTTATCTCACAGGGAGATAACATGTAAGCGATTCATGTTTATTTTATGTTGCTTCGGTATTGATTGTTATTTTGGGGTTTGTCGGGTGGGGTTAAGCCTTCGTAGTTGGGAGTTTGCTCACTGGGCGATCTTTGATTGCTCATCAAACTCTTTTGATGGTGTTTTTTTTAGATTATTCAATTTTAATATAAGACATCTGCATTTGTCTTTTCGTTCAGTTGTATCAAATATTCACTACAAGAAAATCGCATATCTATTGCGGCTGAAAAACGTTATCTATAGAGACGATGGCGTTTATCGAAACGCTATGTCATCGGCCGCGATAAAAAGTCTAGCCATTTAGATAGCGTTTTTAGTAGGTGCTATAGTAAATATTTTTAAGATAGCGTTTTTAGTAGGTGCTATAGTAAATACTTTTAAGATAGCGATTTTAGTAGGTGCTATAGTAAATATTTTTAAGATAGCGTTTATATGTTTGTAATCGATATGTATATAATATCGTTTATTCTCTGCTATTAATAACTATACAATAGCGTTATTTTAAACGTCGTTAAAATATTAAACATAGCATTATGAAAATGCCATTTATTTATTAAACATAGCGATATTTTACTGTTATATATTTATAAGTTTATTATAGCCTAATTTTCTGTAAATATTAATTTAATTTAATTTAATTTCAATTAAATTGTAAAAATCAATTCTAAAATATTGATAAAAAAAACAATTGTAAAATAAAATTAGATTGCAAAATAACAAAATACATGGTCTTAATTTCATTGACTACAACCCCAAAACACCAAAACACAAAATACAAAGTTTTTGATTAGAAACAACATTCAAAGTTTTGATTGAGCTGATGAAAAAAGCTTGTGCTAGAGTTGATGAAACAAAACACAAGTTGCAACAAAAAACATTAAAAGCCGTGACACCTAGAGTGAGAGTTCCCATCTGCTTCTCCGTGTCCTTCTCCTTCTACAAACATTGAAAAACATAAAATACAAGTTAGTCATAGAATCAGAGAACATAAAACACACAAACACTACAATGTTATGCATAAACAGAACATGAAAACACATTACATTACAACTCTCTTCTCAAATCATCCTATACACTGGTTTTCCATTTATCCTTAATACTATATAACTACCAAACATTGATAACACATCATTTCAGATTACTACTAAAGCAAACATTTAAAACAATGCAACTAATACTACACGTCCTATAAAACACTTCGTGTAACATTAAGAGCAATTTCAACAAACACCAAATTAGAAGTAACTAGTGAGATTTATTCCTAACAGACAGTTACAATTAAAACATGTATATTACTTATGATTAACACAACCTGATATCTATGAAGGGTTTGAAACTAACCTTAAGTTTCTGACTATCTTCAAGTTAGATTCCGAAGCTCAGCCACCTGCCTTGTAAGCTTCTCAACCGCTTCCTGGTCAGTTTTAAAAAGTGTGTAGTTAGTAATAAGAACTAATGTTAGAAAAAAACAGAAACAAATCATAATTATGGAACCGAGAGTTTACCTTCAGGGCCTTAATCTCCTGTTTACTTTCTGCCACCTGCCAAGTGAGCTTCTCCACCTCTTCCACCCTCCGTTTCACCAACCCAATCTCTTGCTCCACTCCCACAACCCATGGTTGCCTAAAGTGCATCCCATCACCCTGTAACAAACCAAGTTAGACTTACTAAAGCATTTCTGAAACATATAGAAGTATATTTAACTGCTCAGAGGTACCTTGTATTCGCTGCAAGTGAAGAATCTCTTCCCATGAAGAGTGTCTCTTTCCTCCTTATCAGACACCTCGTCCACTATTCTCTGTCCACATTGGCAACGTGTGGGAATCCCATACTCCGCAGCGGCCATGAAATCGAGCATGTCGTAGTGCTTCTTAAGCCTCTTCATCTCTCTCTTTTCTTCTTCAAGGTAGGGGTCCATTGTCAACGCGTTGCGCTTCAAGTCTGAGAGAGCATGCAAAACAATTAGACATAAAAAAAAACGTTAACCCAACAAATAATGCAATCCTGCTCAAGCAAAAACATTAACCCAACATATTTGAACCCTAGGTCGACTCCCTAAATCATTCTCACAAAACGATTTAAAGACCTAAGCGAAACCCAGAAGGATTAATCGATTCCGCTAAACGATTTACCTTCAGGTTAATCGTGTTGGATCGTTTAGTGTTTCCTGATTCAATTCTCAATTGATTCAACCTACTAAACATGCAGATCTAGGTTCTCTTATTTAGAAACATAATAGATCTCACCTGTTACCTTGTTATGCAGCGGAAATATGAAGAACAGGTCAGAGATCAGCAGAACCACCAAGGGATGGATCCTCCAAAGGCTCACACACGCACGCTCGGGAATTGGCTGCTAGACCAGACAGAGAGGAGGCACAGAGAGAGAGAGAAATCGCGGCTGGGGTTAGGGTTAGAGGAGAAAAGACTTGGTTTTTAGTTTATAAAACCCTTCTTTAACTCTATTGGGCTTTTAGGCCCAATTCCCAGTCTGATTAAATAGGCCCTTTAGTCTCTCTAAGCACAGTAAATGCCTAGCACTTTTACCGTACTTCTGCTAAACCGTTCTTTTCGTATTTTCCCGTTAGCTTAGGCGTGTGACCCATATGGGATCATATAATAAAGGCAATAAGTCCAAGACTTATAGATCATGAGCGGACTCTAGCAAGCCATCATGACCCCCAGTATTATATGACTTATGTCTGATCATTGACATACTCTTACTTTCTAGAGACAGTACCGAGATTACTGGACACAATTCCAACAATCTCCCACTTGTACTGGAATCTCTGTATTCATAATCCTTTTGTCTCAATATCTCGATTAGTCATAAGGCAAAATTAGTGTCATCCTTATAAAGCCTAATCTTGTTCATCGGACTCTGATTCGATACTGACAATCCAAACGACTCGGGAAAGTCCGTTTGAGCATGGCCATGCATTTTCCAGTATTCAAATCTCCGATTGGCCTAGAGATATTCACTCCATTTATATTGGAGGGACAAATTCCGTCTTGTTCCATCACTGTAAACTACTCATTTCATAATGTACCCAAACAAGGTCCTTATAACTATCGCAGAACGACAGCGTTAGACAATGATCAAAGTGCATCAGTCCATGTGCGGTCACATGCATGCGAACTCAGGTCTAAGGACTATACTCTATAGTCGTAGTAAGAATCTCTTATGACACAAATATAAATATCATGAAGAGTTCTTATAATCGGGTCTTGTCCGGTCGTATGTACCCTACATACACCTATGTACTGACTTTGATGCCGTGCATCTATGACACACTGAGACTTTGTCATATGTCACATACCAATCCAGTCTCACACGGTTGTTGGTGTTCCAATTTCAACAACCTTCGACTAGGGACATGATGATATAAGCCATCTATCAAATATAGGGTCTCATGATCAAGCTAAATGACTTTGATAACTCAAGATCAAGTCACTTACTTCGATGACCTATAAAATGGTTCATATCATTTTGGAACGATTATTTCATCACAGTTAAAATAATCTTGAAATAATAATTTCATTAAACATAAAATGTTTTACAAGAACATATCAAATAACTAAATAAAGCCCTCAAACTCCCACTCAAATTTAGATTACATTTCAATGTCTCTAATGCCTACAGCTTCAGTCAGGAACTCGAGCTTAGGCCTTGGGAGTGGCTTTGTCAACGGATCAGCGACATTATCATCTGTCTGAACTCGGCTGATCTTGACTTCCTTTCTATTAATGATGTCACGTATCAAGTGAAATCTTCTTAGAACATGCTTGGATTTCTGGTGTGATCTTGGTTCCTTTGCCTGAGCAATAGCACCATTGTTATCACAAAACAGTGCCAGAGGCTCAGCCGCATTTGGTATCACACCTAGTTCAATAATGAACTTTCGTATCCAAAAAGCTTCCTTCGCAGCTTCTGAAGCGGCGATATATTCAGCTTCTGTAGTGGAATCAGCAACGGTGTCTTGCTTGGAACTTCTCCAACTGATTGCACCGCCATTCAGACAAAAGATATAACCGGACTGTGACCGGAAATCATCTTGGTCTGTCTGGAAACTTGCGTCCGTGAATCCACTGACTTTAAGCACATCACTTCCACCGTATACCAAGAACTTGTCCTTAGTATGTCTTAGATACTTCAGGATGTTCTTGACGGCAATCTAATGGTTTTCACCTGGATTTGACTGGTATCTACTCGTCATGCTCAATGCATAAGCAACATCAGGACGAGTACAAATTATGGCATACATGATAGATCCTATTGCAGATGCATAAGGAATATTCTTCATGCGCTCAAGCTCAGCAGCCGTCGTAGGGCTCTGCTTCTTGCTTAGCGTTGTGCCATGTACCATTGGCGTGAAGCCCTTCTTGGAATCTTTCATGCTGAATCTTTGTAGGACTTTGTCAATGTATGAATCTTGACACAAGCCTATCAGCCTTTTAGATCTATCCCGGTAGATCCTGATTCCAAGAACGTATGCGGCTTCACCCATGTCTTTCATGGAAAAACAACTTCCAAGCCAGTCCTTTACTGACTTCAGCATTGGAACGTCGTTTCCGAGAAGCAGTATGTCATCGACATACAGAATAAGAAATACTATCTTGCTCCCACTAGTTTTCTTATACACGCATTGTTCTTCTTCGTTTCTGATGAAGTCAAATTGCTTGATCGCTTCATCAAAACGAAGATTCAACCTCCTCGATGCTTGCTTCAATCCATAAATGGATTTATGAAGCTTGCATACTTTCCCAGCATTCTTTGGATCTATGTAACCGTCAGGCTGTGTCATATACACATCCTCTTCCAGAATTCCATTCAGGAAGGCGGTTTTCACGTCCATCTGCCAAATTTCATAATCATGAAAAGCTGCAGTTGCTAGTAGAATCTGAATAGATTTCATCATAGCCACTGGTGAATAGGTTTCATCGTAATCCACACCGTGAACTTGTCTGAAACCTTTTGCCACCAACCTGGCTTTATAAATCTGGACATTTCCATCCACGTCAATATTCTTCTTGAAGATCCACTTGCACTCGATGGCTTTTACACCAGCGGGTAAGTCAACCAACGAAAACACTTGGTTGACCGACATGGAGTCCATTTCGGAATCAGTGGCCTTGCGCCACTTCGAGGAATCTGGGCCCATCATGGCTTGATTGAAGTTCGATGGTTCATCACCATCAATGATCAGAAGATCATGACAGTTAGTCACGAGGAATCCTTGATATCTCTCGGGTTCGTGACGGATCCTCCCGGATCTTCGAACTTCAGGTACTACAGGTTCAGGCTCTACAATTTCTTGTAGGTCCTCCTGCTGCTCTTCCTCATTAGGTTGAGCAGTATCCTGTTCATCTTGAATTTCTTCAAGCAGTACCTTACTCCCACTGTCTTTCTTAGAGAGAAACTCCCTCTCAAGAAAGTTACAATCCCGGGCAACAAAGATCTTGTTCTCGGAACGTAGATAGAAGTAATAAGCCTTGGTTTCCTTCGGATAACCAATGAAGTAGCATTTATCAGACTTTGGTGTAAGCTTGTCTGAGATTAATCTCTTGACATAGGCTTCACAACCCCAAATTCTAAGATAAGACAGCACTGGAGCTACTCCAGTCCATAATTCATATGGTGTCTTTGCTACTGCTTTCGATGGCGCTCTATTTAGAGTGAACACTGCTGTTAGCAGAGCATATCCCCAAAGGGATATTGGAAGGTCTGTGTGACTCATCATAGACCGAACCATATCCAATAAGGTTCGATTTCTCCTCTCAGACACACCATTCCATTGAGGTGTTCCAGGAGGAGTGAGTTGGGATACGATCCCACACTCTCTCAGATGATCACTGAATTATTGGCTTAAGTATTCTCCTCCTCGGTCGGACCGAAGAGCCTTAATGCTTTTGCCAAGTTGGTTCTGTACTTCATTTTGGAATTCTCTGAATTTCTCAAAAGATTCAGACTTATGTTTCATTAAATAAACATATCCATACCTACTGAAATCATCAGTGAAGGTAATGAAGTACTGATAGTTTCCTCTTGCATTTGTGGACATTGGGCCACACACATCAGTGTGTATCAGGCCCAATAAGTCACTGGCCCTCTCGTTAGGTTTATTAAAGGGGGCCCGTGTCATTTTGCCCATCATGCAGGATTCGCATTTCTCACATGACTCAAAGTCAAATGAGCCAAGAAGTCCATTCGAATGGAGCCTCTTGATGCGTTTCTCGCTGATGTGCCCTAAACGACAATGCCATAGAAACGTTCGGTTCTCCTCATTAGGTTTGAACCGTTTGGTATTAATGTTATAAATTGGCGCGGATTGATCGAGTATGTAAAGCCCATTCGTAAGAGGGGCACAACCATAGAACAAATTGTTGCGATTGAAGGAACATAATTTATTCTTAACTGAAAAATCATAACCTTCCAAATCCAACAAAGAAATTGAAATAATATTTCTGCTTATAGCAGGTACAAAATAACAATTATTGAGTTCTAAAATCAATCCCGAAGGTAAAGACAACAAGTATGTGCCTATAGCTAGTGCAGGAACTTTCGCTCCATTCCCAACTCGTAGCTCCACTTGTCCTTGCTTCAGCCTTCTACTGTTGCTGAGTGCCTGCATATTAGTACAAATATGAGCCCCACAACCAGTATCCATAACCCATGAGGTATTATCAGAAGTAGTTGTATTAACTTCTATAACAAAAATACCTGATGAAGAAGTCTCGAGAGTCTTCTTCTTCAATTCCTTTAGACCTTCTTGGAATTTCTTACATTCTCTCCTCCAATGCCCTGGTTCTTTACAGAACCTACAGATGTCAGTAGGCCCAGCCTTAGACTTAGGCTTGGGCTTTGGCGTGTCCTTGTCCGAGACTTGGACAGCCTTAGCCTTTCCCTTATCATTAGCAGAGGATTTCTTAAACCCCTTGCCCTTTTGCACCATAAGCACATTGGGGTCCTTGGCGGTTTTCCTCAAGTTGGGCTCTGCAGTCTTGAGCATTCCGTGAAGCTCAGGCAATGTCTTACTCAAGCCATGCATATTAAAGTTCAGAATGAACTGATCATAGCTTGCAGGTAAAGACTGCAGAACGATGTCGCAGGCAAGTTCCTGGCTGATAGGGCAGTCGAGTTTCTGAAGATGATCGAGATAACCCATCATCTTCAAGACATGAGGACTCACTGCCGCATTTGCAGCCAACTTACAGTCTAAGAGGTTCTTAACAGTCTGAAACCTCTCAGTCCTTGCTTGCTCCTGAAAAAGCGATTTCAGGCTTGCCATTATCTCGATGGGTGACAACACACTCTCGAACTGCATTTGCAGCTCAGCAGTCATTGTCGCCAACATCAGGCAATAGACATCATTTTCATCTGACGAATGCTTTTCCCAAGCATTATGCAGAGTCCTGGCAGCATTGTTAGGAGGCCTCTCGGGGAGGGGATCACGAAGGACATAATCCTTCTTCTCCTGCTTGAGGACCAGCCTCAAGTTCCTTGACCACGTCAGGAAGTTCGTTCCAGTCAGCTTCTCCTTCTCGAGAACAGACCAGATTGAGAATGTGTTTTGAGTGCTTGTAGTAGTCATAGCTGAAATATAATATAAAAAGGTTATTAGTTAATATGTTCAATATGATTAATCTCGTATTAAATTTAATATGATTAATCACGCATTATATTCAATAACATAAGTTACCCTCAATAGAATATAATGATTCCAAGATCCACATATAACTAAGATCAAAGTGGGCCACTGGCCATCACCCAACCTTAGCTTATATCGGTAAGCCCTATGTCGGCTAATTATATCCGTGATATAACTCTTGGTTGTGAATCTGGGCCCGAGGCCCAATCCACTCTGATGTCTCAAGGCCCGGGACTCCCGATGGCCCAGTCAAGAAAACCAGACTATACAGTCATGTAATCATTAATGTCTGGGACTCCCAATGACATTTGTGAATCACAAACCGTCTTATCCACGCAAAAGTAGACACCCTCACACTGTAAGGCCATGAATACAATTGAATGGGCTTCGACAGCTGACATAGACTGGACAAGACATCCAACGCTTGATATTATTTGAGGTTTGTAGGTTTATTTTAAAATTTCATTCCCAAAATAGAAGATTACTATTTTGGGAAACTTTCCATTTTGGGAAACCTACTAATTTTGGAAACTTTCTAAAATTGGAAACTTTCTAAAACCGGAAACTTTCTAACTTTAGAAATTTCTTAAAATCCAAAACATGCAAATCTAGAAACTTCTATTTTAAGAAACTTTCTAATTTCAAAATTTCGGAAACTTTAATTTAAAATCGATTTATATAATTTTATAAAATAAATTTTAAATTAATTCTGAAGAAACGACTCAAATAATTGGCCCAATTGTTTTAACTTCTTGGCCCGAGGCCCAAGAATTGGTCTATGTCCAAGACATAACCCAATTGCCCAATTAGATGACATAACCGGTCTGGTTCATTAAAATTGGTCTAACCAAAATTAATTACTACGATGACCACAATTGTCAACCGGTTATTTACTAAACCGGATTTTCTCAATTTATTTGGTCCAACCAAATCAAATTAGAAAACCACTGGTTTAGGCACTAAATCCAATAATTATTTCGACATTGGATTTCTTATCCCGGTTTAACCAGAACTTAATAAATTTTATTAAGTCTGTTTATTATACCGTGACGGTTAAAAATTTAATTGACTTAAACCGAACCATCACAAAAACCAAAACGAACCGACCATTAGGTCATGGCCGCAAGCATACCGCGATCGTGCATGATCCGGACAGCCGCAAGCCTTGTGATCGGGACGAGCTCGGCTTGTGATCGGGACGGGAGCGTGATCGTCGAGTTGGGTCGTTGGCTTCACACGATCGCCGAGCGATCGGGACAGCAACACACGCGAGCGGGACGATGGCTTCACGCGATCGCCAAGCGATCGGGACAGCTCTCGGTCACGCGGGACGGGCAAGACGCGATGCAAGCATCTGCCTTGCGCCTCACGGTCGATCGATCCGACCGGCCAACGCGATCCATGCTATCGATCCGTGATCGATACATGCGATCGGCTTGGCCGATCGGTTCAACACTCGGCCGATCGCAATCCAAGTCATATAGCTTGGTTTTTGCGATTTCAAATATGTTTAGGTTTCAATTCCTTGTTGCTTAAGTGATTTCTCTTATCAGTAGATTGATTCAAAACACTTCTTAAACAATCCTAAACATGATTCTAAACAAGAAAAACCACAGAACCAATAGCTCTGATACCACTGTTGGATCGTTTAGTGTTTCCTGATTCAATTCTCAATTGATTCAACCTACTAAACATGCAGATCTAGGTTTTCTTATTTAGAAACATAATAGATCTCACCTGTTACCTTGTTATGCAGCGGAAATATGAAGAACAGGTCAGAGATCAGCAGAACCACCAAGGGATGGATCCTCCAAAGGCTCACACACGCACGCTCGGGAATTGGCTGCTAGACCAGACAGAGAGGAGGCGCAGAGAGAGAGAGAGAAATCGCGGCTGGGGTTAGGGTTAGAGGAGAAAAGACTTGGTTTTTAGTTTATAAAACCCTTCTTTAACTCTATTGGGCTTTTAGGCCCAATTCCCAGTCTGATTAAATCCCTTGGATTTAATCAGGCCCTTTAGTCTCTCTAAGCACAGTAAATGCCTAGCACTTTTACCGTACTTCTGCTAAACCGTTCTTTTCGTATTTTTCCGTTAGCTTAGGCGTGTGACCCATATGGGATCATATAATAAAGGCAATAAGTCCAAGACTTATAGATCATGAGCGGACTCTAGCAAGCCATCATGACCCCCAGTATTATATGACTTATGTCTGATCATTGACATACTCTTACTTTCTAGAGACAGTACCGAGATTACTGGACACAATTCCAACAAATCGATCCGTCGGTAAGTGTAGCCTCGTCGCAGTTTGTTCTCCGTCTCTCCGTCTACTTCAGGTTGTTCTCCTCTCTGGAAATGACGACGAACAGGACAGAACCGACTATAAATGAGCGAAGAGCGTGAAATGATTCGACAAAAAACCCTTCATATTCTTAGGATTAATGCATTATTCGACAAAAAAACCCTTCATATTTTTAGGGTTTTGGGTATTGGTATAATTACATAACAATATCCTAAACGTGTGTTGTTAAGTTGTAATTAGACAAGTGTAAATCCTAAATCCTATACTAAGTTACAATTATACCAATACTCTAAACCCTATATACTAAGTTACAAATGTACCAAAACCCTAAACCCCATAAAAGTTTACAATTATATCAAAACCCTCAACCCTATACTAAGTTACAATTATACTAATACTCTAAACCCTATACTAATAAATAATTATACCAATACCCTAAACCCTAAAAATATTTACAATTATATCAATACCATAAACCCTATACTAAGTTACAATTATACTAATACTTTAAACCCTATAATTACCAACCCTAAACCCTAAAAATATTTACAATTATATCAATACCATAAACCCTATACTAAGTTACAATTATACTAATACTTTAAACCCTATAATTACCAACCCTAAACCCTAAAAATATTTACAATTATATCAATACCATAAACCCTATACTAAGTTACAATTATACTAATACTTTAAACCCTATAATTACCAACCCTAAACCCTAACCTAAAACCCTAAAGTTTAGGGTATAGATGTATATGAGGCTTATTTTTTGTATTTTCTAATGCAAAAAGTAAACACTCTAAAAAATTTCGGGTTTATTAACTATATATAAACCTAAATGATTTATATGGTTACACGCTTAAAGGTTCGTTTAATAGTCTACATATTAACTTAGAACAATACTACTACTAGACATATATGTTTTTGGTCTGACAAGACAATATTACACGATTGTTAAGAGTTATAACACAGTTCAAGTCTCGAATAAAATTTAATCATTAACACAACACTCAAATCCAAAAGAGACTTCAACACATTCACATAAAAACAAGTTTATCAGAAGGCCATGCCACTGTTGATCCCATTGCATCAGAAATATATTCCATCTCGGAATTTGGCCTCCACAAATCTGCAGTTCCAACTTTTCCACATGCATAACATCAAGGTTATGTCTGACAGGCATATCCTAACAACAGAAACAAGTTGAAGACTTAACTTTGAATGAAAAGGTATAACAACAATAATTAGCTTGCAAAGTTGAGGCTTACCTTCCAGTAAGGCAAATCAAACAAAATTGACCTTTTCTTCCATCTCCAGCTATCATTGTCCTCTTCGTACTCTTCTTCTTCAATCTCCTCATCATCACACAAAGATTTTCTTTTCTTTCTACTTACTTTCGGTAAAGGCTTACCAAAATCATTTCTGAACTCTTTAAGTGCATTAAAGATTTCTGCTCCACTTTGAATTCTATTTGATCTCCCTTCTTCCACAGTGTTGTCAAACCATTTCTTTCTTCTTCTATATGGATGATCAGGTCGGAGCCTCTTCCTGTTTCCTAAGTATACATGCTTCTTACTAAACTTCAACCATCTGAAAGGTGTATCTTTTCCACACACATTGCACGCTTGTTTGCCTTTGACTTTACACCCAGCCAATGTCCCTAAGCAAGGATAATCACTAATACTCCACATCAACATTGCTTTAAGTTTAAAGTGTTCCTTCATAAAAGAGTCATACACCATGATACCTTCATTCCAAAGCTCCTGTAGATCGTCTATCAGTGGTGCGAGGTAGACATCGATGTTGTTACTTGGTGCAGTTGGACCCGGGATGAGCATTGTCAACATAATGTTCTCTGCATTCATACACTTGGTTGGATGCATGTTGTAGTTAACCAATAACACCGGCCATGTGCTGTACTTGGAATTCTGAATGGAGAAAGGATTCATCCCATCTGTGGAGATACCTAGTCGGAGGTTTCTTGGTTCAGCTGCAAACTCTGGCCATTTGTGATTCACATTGGCCCAAGTTATTGAATCTACCGGATGACGCATTGAACCATCTGAACTACCACCATTGATATGCCAACGCAACTCTTCCGCTATTCTTTTTGATCTAAACATACGCTTGAATCTGTCTTTTATTGGAAAATACCGTAAGACCTTAGCTGGAATCCCCTTCTTTACCTGACCACTATGCTTATCCCTTTCCCATCTAGAAACATTACACCTTGGACAGATTTCCATATCTTCATATTGCTTCCGGTATAAAATACAGTCGTTCTTGCAAGCGTGAATCATGTCGTAGCCAAAACCAAAAAACTTCAAGAATCTCTTCATCTCGTTTGTTGATCCGGGAAGTACATTATCTGTGGGAAGCATGTCTTGAACTAATGAGAGGAGCTGATCAAAGTAGTTTTCAGACATCCCACTCTTCACTTTGATGCGATAAAGTCCCATAATCGCAGAAACCTTTGTGTAGTTGGAACATGTGGAGTATAATAGAGTCTCAGCATCTTCTAGCTTCTTCTTAAACTCATATTCTTCTTTGCTATCAACCCCATCTGCTTCATCTTCCTTCTGTGCCTCCTTATTGTTTTCACCATCAAAGAATGCTGTTCTAATCAGATCATAAGCTTCATATTCATAGCTTGAACCACAACTTGGCTTATCAGTCTTTGCATCACCATGCAAACTCCAACAAGTATTCCTCTTGTATCTCTGATCCATACCCCTAATGACTAAGTGATCCTCCACTGTATATACATGTTGATGGCATAAATTGCGGCAATCAATGCATGGACATAACATCTCAGTAGGATTACCCAATCTCACTGATGATGCTTGCACAAATTTAGATGCCCCTCTGTGATACTCAAGACTAGCCCTGTGGTTAGAACCATTTAAAATTTCAGACAAGTCATCAAATAAATTATACGCAACAAACGAAAGAAGATAATAAGGAAATCAATACCTTGGATGCCATACCCAAGACTTGTCCATGATAAAACAACACCAAATCTCCACGACCATTTAAACAAACATATAAGAAAATAACAGGCAAGTGTATCAGGAAGAGAGATATGACCAACTGAAACTAAGAAATAAACGCTAACAACCAAAACAAGATAAGAATAAGAAAAGAGTGACTGAGATTCGGTCTCACCTGAGTAAACCATGGGTCCTTACAAAACGCAAGTTCTAAAACGGAAAGCTCCCTGCAGATTACAGAAGCATCCATTATACTTTGAAAAAACAAGCTTTTTGCAACCATAACTCGCTAAAACTTGTAAAAACCTTAGCCGTCAATTGATTGCAATTGCTGAAACATAAATTGAAACGAAAACTCAGATTAATTTCACATACCTTTCACTAGATTCAAACCCAGAAAGCTACCTGCCAATTCACAAAATAATCAATTCGTGTTAGGAATTTTGAACAGAATTAATCGATAATAAAAACCCAGAAATCAATGTGTATTCCTCTCGATTACCAGATATGTAACCTTTCTTCTCTATCAATTGATGATACTCCCTCAGTCACGAGTACAAGAATTGATTCGCAGTGGTCAAAATGATTTAGATCTAAACAATGACACCGAGATTTATACAAGGAGGAGTTTAAATTCGAATGTGGAAGTGAGATTTCAAGCCGGAAAAGGACATGCAAAGATCTCTCTGAGCTAGCTCTCGATCTGAATTTTTTATTTTTTGCATTAACCAAAAAATTTCATGTTTTATACTTCGCCAATGTTTTTTTGTTCGATACGCGGGGAACAAAATTTTCATCTCCCGGTCATACTATCCATAGCGTTTATCAACCCTGTCTGCTATTAAAAAACACCCGCAAAACGTAAAAATTGGCGGTAATGATAAGATAGCGTTTCAAATATAAGAAACGCTATCTTAAATACCCACTGTAGTCAAAGATAGCATAACTAACCAAAACGCTATCTTAATGTGCTATCTATACTCTGATTTCTTGTAGTGATTTCTTTTATTTAATAAAATTAAGTATTTTATATTCTTCATGTGAGTAACTCTGATATTAGACTAGTATGTTCTAACACTACTCGTTGGCACGGTACGGGTTGCAAAACCTTTGGACGTCAAAGCGAGGAAAATAAAAATCAAGGTTAGATATGGTTTGGCTCGAGTTTCTGACTCCGGCTGAACTTTCTCTGGCTTCGAACGTAACAACTTCTTTCTGTTTGACTGCACGAGTTTGAACGGTCATTTTCTTATCTGATTGTTAACCCGTTAACTCGTCGGTCAGCGAAAAATGGGAAGGGGTGTTACACTCACGATTGATCGAATTTTTAATTTTACCCATGTCCACTTGAATGTCAAGAGGATACTTCGCCCATAACCTGACTTAATTTTACTCGTACATGGGCTTGGTATACATTAGATCAGATTTCTCCTTTATACCGGAAAGACTTGTCTGTGTGAGTATGGTTTCCCTCTCCCTCCCCTTCAAGATAAAAAAATGAATAATCTGAGGATAAGCTAGTCGGTTCGAAGTGATCACGTGAGTGCCAGATACACATGTTACCTCTTGTGCTTCATGGAAACACATCCAAAGAAAACCCCGAATAAAAAGGGAAGAACAACTAATAAAAAAAATGATACCCAGGGGAAAAATCAGTTGTTGGAGTGAGAAAAGGGAGAGGAAATGAACCAGAAGGTTTAACAGTCTGTGTGTTAGGGAAACTGATTAGTAAGAGTCCATGTGTCCCTTGTTCGATACTCCCTCGATGAGTCTTCACCGTAATTAAGAGAGGTCAATATGGTGAATTTGGATTGCCTATTTGGATTGTAGAGTTGTTTGGGACAGTTGCTAAGTTTGGGCGAAGTACATGGCTGTCTAGCCTGTCAAGTTAGAATTTCTAAAGGCTTTACTATGGGGAATGTGAGTGTGGTGCTCATAAGACGAAATGAGTTTCTGCGTTTTCAAACTTCTTTTTCAGATTTTGGTTTTATGTTTGCTTGAGGGCAACAAAAGCTAAGTCTGGAGAAATTGATATATCATGGTTTTTATGAATTTAGTGATATATGTGTATAATTGATATACTTGTATTTTCATGCATTTAGGCTATTGTTAGGATCATGCTTTACTTCTTTTTTTTGCTTCCTTTAGCTTCATTTCTTTACTCATTGGTGTGTTTAGAGTATAGGATCATCTAGAGCCAGGTTTAGGCATTCTAGGCTTGCATTTGGAGTGTTTTTGGTGTGTTGCAGGTGCAAGGAGTATTGGTGAGCTTGGAAGTGGAGTCTAGAGTTCAAAGGACTAAATACGACCCAGCAGGAAGTCATATTGGCAACCATATCGGCCAGCCTGGCCAATACGACCCAGCAGGAAGTCATATCGGCCACCATATCGGCCAGCCTGGCCAGTACGACCCAGCAGGAAGTCATATCGGCCACCATATCGGCCAGCCTGGCCAATACATATCCCAGATTTTCATCATGGATCCGGGTCAATACCCGGTTTGTTCCGGGTTGACCCGGTTCGTTCCCCTTTACTATTTAAAGTCCAAAACCTAATTTTTATTGTCTTTTTTTAAGCTTTATTTTATGTTCTAAACACTTTGTAAGAACAAGTTTGATTTCTTGATTAATCTATTACTCTTTTCTTGTGATTTCTCTCTTTGATTATCCAATTAATCTCTAATCTTCAATGATCAACACTATTTCTATGAATTTTGTTGTTCACATGATGATTAGTGAGTAGTTCTTCATAGGGCTTATGGATTAGGTAGGATTAGGTTGATTAGGGGTGATCATTGGATTTCTAGTGTTTGATTGTTTAAAACCTCGTCTATCAAAGTGTGTTTAGTACCTAATTAGCCTTGATTACGTTGGTTAGGATGTTTCGGATTTCTTGCTCACCATGTGTTCGATGAAATTCCAGTTTATAGATTTGATAGGACTTTCACATTCTAGCACATGAAAATGTATGTTTAGAGTGATTGTTGGTTGTTCGGAACTTGTTTGAATGCTTGCTTGATTTTAATTCACAAATGAGAATTTGTTCTTGGATTAGGATTGAGTAAAGAGGTTAGTATTAAGAGATTAAACTGATCGGCTTGTTGTGTTCCATGCTAGGAGGTTAGCTTCTATGAAGTTTGAATTAGGATCCTTGATCATCCCGAGTCACCTGTCCGTTGACCTTGACCCTTAGGCCTTATCTTTGTCATTGATTGAATCCACTTGTTTACTTGCTTTTATTCTTTTTTATTTGAATTGTTTCCGTTAGGATTGTTAGAACAAAAACTAAATTGGGTGACTTAACTCTAGAGGTTTAGTGTGTGCTTATTGGTTTTATCCGTCCCAAAAAGGTTCGATACCTCAAGACTACACGATAAGCTTGAGGAATTGATACCTCAAAGGATTGCAAAAATCCTTGTTATCAATTTGGCTCCGTTGCCGGGGATCGAACCCGGGTCACCCTAAATAGCCCAAACTTAAACCTTGCTTGTCCACAAGCAAGCATAAGACCATCAAAGCAAATTGGGAGAAAGGTTTGAAGGCGGGGACTCAAAACCACAAAACTCACAACAAGATACAAGACCTTTCAAAGAAGTTACAAGTTGCTCAAATCATATTGTCTATTCATGTACATCCACATTACCGTTCCCTCAATCCCTACTCTAACTCCCGAGATCCTATAGAACACAAGCAATCATCAACTCAATTCCTTACATTCATTAAAAGTTAAGTGCGATCTCACAAGGGGGCAATCAATCAATCCCAATCGGCAAGGTTCAAGAGAGGCTATTTGAGGTGGCTTAATAGTGTCTTTGGAGGTGGTTAACTCTCAAGAATAGGAGAAATTGGCATTACACAAAATCTATCTAAGAAAGGGAACAATTCATGCATACAAAGTTTTTTTCTCATTGTTCTACCAAATCCCTATAAGATTTCTCTATACAATCCAATGAATCTCTAATCTTCAATGATCAACACTATTTCTATGAATTTTGTTGTTCACATGATGATTAGTAAGTAGTTCTTCATAGGGCTTATGGGTTAGGTAGGATTAGGGGTGATCATTGGATTTCTAGTGTTTGATTGTTTAAAACCTCGTCTATCAAAGTGTGTTTAGTGCCTAATTAGCCTTGATCACGTTGGTTAGGATGTTTAGGATTTCTTGCTCACCATGTGTTCGATGAAATTCCAGTTTCTAGCTTTGATAGGACTTTCACATTCTAGCACATGAAAATGTATGTTTAGAGTGATTGTTGGTTGTTCGGAACTTGTTTGAATGCTTGCTTTATTTTAATTCACAAATGAGAATTTGTTCTTGGATAAGGATTGAGTAAAGAGGTTAGTATTAAGAGATTAAACTGACCGGCTTGTTGTGTTCCATGCTAGGAGGTTAGCTTCTATGAAGTTTGAATTAGGATCCTTGATCATCCCGAGTCACATGTCCGTTGACCTTGACCCTTAGGCCTTATCTTTGTCAACTAGGAAACACTTAACTGATTTTTCTTTTTCAAACTTGAGCAAACCTTTTCAAAACTTATCCCCCTAATCACTCGATTTTTCTTTTCTTTTCCTTTGATTCATTCCTAGGGGACTTGCTTGACTCTCTTTTCTTTTTGCACATAGCTCTTTTCTTACAAGATTTCCTAGTGACTTTCTTTCTCTTTTTGAAACCTTTTTCAACTCTTTTCATTGATCCTTCTATTCCCAATCCAACTCTCATCTCTCCCAAACTTATTTCCCATTATAATGCTAGACTCTTATGGCAAATAGAGCTAGCTAAAAAGAGATAAGACCATTGTCGTTCCCGATACTCTCAAGTTTTTGCACATGCCAAAAGCTATCAAGAACAGGCCTCACTCACAATTTAGGCTTCAAGGAAAGGTTTAGGGTCTTTGGGTAAGGGAAACCATTGATCGATCAATGGTTTCCCTTACCCAAAGACCCTAAACCTTTCCTTGAAGCCTAAATTGATTTGTGAGTGAGGCCTGTTCTTGATAGCTTTTGGCATGTGCAAAAACTTGAGAGTATCGGGAACGACAATGGTCTTATCTCATTTTAGCTAGCTCTATTTGCCATAAGAGTCTAGCATTAGGATGGGAAATAAGTTTGGGAGAGATGAGAGTTGGATTGGGAATAGAAGGATCAATGAAAAGAGTTGAAAAAGGTTTCAAAAAGAGAAAGAAAGACACTAGGAAATCTTGTAAGAAAAGAGCTATGTGCAAAAAGAAAAGAGAATCAAGCAAGTCCCCTAGGAATGAATCAAAGGAAAATAAAAGAAAAATTGAGTGATTAGGGGGATAAGTTTTGAAAAGGTTTGCTCAAGTTTGAAAAAGAAAAATCAGTTAAGTGTTTCCTAGTTGACAAAGATAAGGCCTAAGGGTCAAGGTCAACGGACAGGTGACTCGGGATGATCAAGGATCCTAATTCAAACTTCATAGAAGCTAACCTCCTAGCATGGAACACAACAAGCCGATCAGTTTAATCTCTTAATACTAACCTCTTTACTCAATCCTAATCCAAGAACAAATTCTCATTTGTGAATTAAAATCAAGCAAGCATTCAAACAAGTTCCGAACAACCAACAATCACTCTAAACATACATTTTCATGTGCTAGAATGTGAAAGTCCTATCAAAGCTAGAAACTGGAATTTCATCGAACACATGGTGAGCAAGAAATCCTAAACATCCTAACCAACGTGATCAAGGCTAATTAGGCACTAAACACACTTTGATAGACGATGTTTTAAACAATCAAACACTAGAAATCCAATGATCACCCCTAATCAACCTAATCCTACCTAACCCATAAGCCCTATGAAGAACTACTCACTAATCATCATGTGAACAACAAAATTCATAGAAATAGTGTTGATCATTGAAGATTAGAGATTAATTGGATAATCAAAGAGAGAAATCACAAGAAAAGAGTACTAGATTAATCAAGAAATCAAACTTGTTCATACAAAGTGTTTAGAACATAAAATAAAGCTTAAAAGACAATAAAAATTAGGTTTTGGACTTTAAATAGTAAAGGGGAACGAATCGGGTCAACCCGGAACAAACCGGGTATTGACCCGGATCCATGATGAAAATATGGGATCTGTATTGGCCAGGCTGGCCGATATGGTGGCCGATATGGCTTCCTGCTGGGTCGTATTGGCCAGGCTGGCCGATATGGTGGCCGATATGACTTCCTGCTGGGTCGTATTGGCCAGGCTGGCCGATATGGTTGCCAATATGACTTCCTGCTGGGTCGTATTTAGTCCTTTGAACTCTAGACTCCACTTCCAAGCTCACCAATACTCCTTGCACCTGCAACACACCAAAAACACTCCAAATGCAAGCCTAGAATGCCTAAACCTGGCTCTAGCTGATCCTATACTCTAAACACACCAATGAGTAAAGAAATGAAGCTAAAAGAAGCTAAAAAGAAGTAAAGCATGATCCTAACAATAGCCTAAATGCATGAAAATACAAGTATATCAAACTGGGAGACCAAAAGAAAATTTTGCTACTTTCTCTCTTTTTGATGTTAGGTGTATGAACTTGCGCAGCCGAGGGACAACAAACTTAGTTGCAAGAGTTGAGGACATAAAAGCACACGATAGGAGATTAGCAAAGGAACGACGGGCACAAGAGAGAGCTGTTCACTTAGAGAGACTTGGGTTGGAACCAACTGTTGAGGTTCTACAAGACTTTGTGGGTGTTGAGCAGCCGGTTATGGATAATAATCAGGATCAACAACAGCAGCAAGAGCAACAAAGGCCAGCTAAGGCCATTGGTGATGGAGATGCACCAGATACAAATGCAAACCGGCAAGGGATCATTTCACCACCGGTCAACAACAACAACTTCGAGATCCGAGCTATGGTGATGAAGATGGTGCAAAACAATCAGTTTCATGGGCTTGCATCTGAGGATCCCTTGCAGCACTTGGACACATTTGACAAGATTTGTGCTACTACAAGGCTCAATGGTGTGACTGATGATGGTTTGAAGATGCGTCTTGATGCAAGATGGGAAGCGTGTTTGACGTAGAACAGGGACTGAGGTCTCTCTCTTCTAGATCGTGGGTGATGATGTGGTGAGATGGATCCAACTGTGGGTCTCTAGACTCCTTAGGATGGATATTGAAGTGATTAAATGGAAAGAGGAATGGAATGAATGTAGTGATTGACTCTCTCAACCGGTGGGTATGATTGACTCTCTCAATCGGTGGTGAACTAGTTCTGCTTGAGTCACACAAGCAAACCTAATCCAATAATCCTTGGAAACAATTGAATCACTCAAATGAATCCTAAGACAAAAGATCTTAACAAAGACACTCTTTGAAAGAAACTGAATAATACTTTGATTGAAAGGTTGAAAGGTGATTTACAAATGAACAATACAATGAGACTTTATAGGACTTAAGACTAACGGTCATATTGACCTTGAACAAGAAATCGCTATTTTAAAGGAAACTAGCCGTTAGGCCAATTTTGGCAAGGATCCATGCTCTTGATTGTTCCTTTGTATCTGGATGGTTTCAAGGGATAAGTGAGGATCTCTGGAACATCTTTATTGGCATAGAAGTCGCAGCTTTTATTCTTGGAAAGAAGCCGTTGGTGTTTGATCTCTTTCTTCTCCAAAAATGGTAAGTATGACTTCTTGAAGTTATGAAGAATCTTGTGTGATCTTGTGCAGCCGAGGACGTCTGGTCTTGATGGAAAGGACCTCAAACACTGTAGCTTTGATAGGTAAAGGTTTGGTGCAGAATTGACCTTCCAAATGTGAATGCTTCCATATATGGCAAGTCTGCTGAGCTAGTCGTGATGTTAGCCGCTGAGCTAGTTGTGATGCTACCTATGGTTAGCTCCTTTTCAGTATCTTCTTCTTGTGTCATCTTTTGGGGATGACTCTCCTTAGTGGCGTGCTGATGATGGGCTGAGCTAGATGTCTTGACCTTGATCTCCACTTGAGCTAAGATAAGCTCATATTCCTTGTTAGATCTTCTCGGCTCCATAATCTCTTCTCCATGTGTTATGATTCCTCCTGGGTCATATGTCTTCTTAGGATTGATTGTTGGATGTATAATCAATCCTATTCCTTGTTTTAGATCAGAAATCATTGTGGCCTTGACTTCTCTTGGTCTCCTTGCGCTGCTTGACGTAGTGGTTGAGTCAGTCATTGAGTTAGTCAGCGCCTGGTCTAGTTTGGTTCTGATGACCTCATCATACCCTCCCTCTTCAAGAAGTTTTGACCTCAAAACTTGTTCACATGCACATAGATAAGTCAAGTTAGTCCAGTGGAGTGTATGAGGGTTTAGAAGATTACCTTGGGAATCATTTTGATTCCGGTTGAGTTGTGGAGCATCCGGTGGCTCTTCTTTGAGTAAATAGGACAGCAATGCTCCTCTGCTTTGAGCTGGTGTGACGTCTTCTTTGCTGATCTTGCTCCTGCTCTCCTTAAGACCTGAAATATTCTCAACACTTTGGCAAAGAGACAAGTGCATTATGGGCTTCTTATCACATAAATAACGGTTTGAATCATTTTCCTTTGAGTCATCTTCATGTGCTACTGATATCTCATCCTCTTGTAAGCTTAACAAATCCTTTAACACAGCAGTTGAGTCATGGGAAATGAAGTGGATCAAAGAAAGACTCACAATGTTATTTGATGTAGTGTCCTTGCTTTGGTCTGGTGGCTCTTCCTTGATCTCCCATTTGGCCTTATCTTTAGATCTAATACCAGATGAAGATGATGCAAGATGGGAAGCGTGTTTGACGTAGAACAGGGACTGAGGTCTCGCTCTTCTAGATCGTGGGTGATGATGTGGTGAGATGGATCCAACCGTGGGTCTCTAGACTCCTTAGGAAGGACGTTGAGATGGTTATATGGAAAGAGGAATGGATGAGATGAACAACTCGCTTGTTCGATGGGCTGATTGACTCTCTCAATCTGTGGTTGAATCAGTTCTGCTTGAATCACACAAGCAATACTAATCCCTGTGTCAACGCTTAACTCAAGAAACAAGTGCATTATACCAGTGGATTGATAGTCAATAATACTCATTCCAAGTTCAGAAATAACCTCATGTTTGGTTGAAGCATGATATAATTCAAGCCTTTGGTTTGCTTGTGGCTCATGTGTGGAAACATGGCTCGGTTTTGGTCTCTCTTTCGAGACTCCTTCCGCCTTTGGCTTCTTGATCTTTATCAGACCTGTACCTAAGTCAACTCTTAAGGGAAAGAGCAAGTGGATTATATCTGAGTTTAGAACTATAGGAACAGATTTATTGAAACTTAAACTCACAGTGATTGCATTGGTGAATTGGAACATGATATTCTCCTTGTTTGCTTTCACCTCACGGTTGATGTCTTCTTGACTTGTGTGCTCTTCTTCTTGTCTTATTCCTGGATCAAAACTCTTTGACAAAGACAAGTGCATGAGTCTTGAATTGGAAATTAAAATATCGGATTGCACAAAATTATCATTTGTGTCAGTTACTTCCAATTTCAACTCTGATGTTATATCATTGAACAACTTCTTAGATGGACAATTTGCAGCAAAATGCCCTCTCCTATGGCACCTATAACATGTTGGTTCTTTGGAATTTACAAAGCTGGAACACTTACCTTGTGTTAGCGTGTCTCGCAACTTGAGTGAGGCATCAAAGCTAGGTCCGGTTGCATTGGGTGAAGCTTTGCGGCTCTGCTTCTTCTCTGGTTTCTTTGGGAGCAACATATCCATGATCTTCTGCCATTGCTGATCCTGCCTTGCTTGAAGAGTCTCCATAGATTCTTGATAGCAATCAGACTTGTGCCTTGGAGCAGCTTGTGCTTCGGATGCAATCTTCACTCTCTTGGTTGTGGTTTGAAGCTTCTCCACAAATTCCTTTTTCATCCTAGACTTGAGATCTCTCCAATCCAATACTGGCTTCTTAAGGATGGTTGGTGTGCTCTCCTTTAGCCACCATTCATAAGCCTTTCCTGTGAAGGCTGAGACAGCTTGTACTAGCCTCCTTTCTTTGGGAACTTTGTTAGCTTGTAACCATTGCTCCATGTTGCTTTTCCATTGCAAGTAGGCTTCAGGGTTACTGCTTCTTCCTGAAAACATCAGGGAACCTCTTGTTCTGGTGGTCGGTTGCCTTGTGCTTGCTTGTTGGGCTGTAGCTTTCCTTGTATCAGTGGACTGACGTTGAGCTAGTACATGGTATGAAGTAACTCCATGGGTTTTGAATGCGCTCTTGTGCCTAGGTGGGTGAGACTCTCCATACATGTCTGCTTCTGAATCTTCACTTTCCTCACTGGTCTCCATGCAGAGTCGATTCCAAGGTGAGGTTGTAGTGTGTAGCTCCTTGTGTTGCGGCTCATGATCACAGCCTGAGTCACCATCTGAATCATACCCATATTCAGAGGCATCATCTCCTGGCCATGGTGGTGTCTCATACTCTGTCTCCTTATCTGAGCAGAGTAGGCTCTCTTCATCCTCACTCCAATTGTCTCCACATGATTCTTCTTCTTCCATGTTTTTCCTTTGAGTTAGTTCCTGACAATGCACAAAACCAGTGTATTAATATGTTCTTGAAATACTTAAGTATTGAACTATGTCCATCACGGTTTGATACTTGTAAAATCCTTATTGAAATCAAGAGCTACTGGTTTTCAAGTTAAACTCGGTTTAAAGGAGTTTGGGAAACTTAGAAAACTAGTTTTTAGGAAACTCGGTTTAAATCCCTTCAAAACAGGAAACAAGATTGTATGACTTCTAAAAATATGGAAAGGAGCCTTTTTGCTTGATTCAAAATTTGAATGGAAATAAAACACAAAAGGAAACAATACTTTTTTTTTAAAAAACTTTCGAATTAAAACTAATATGGAAATAACACCCTTTTTTTTTGTTAACTTTTTCTGGTTTTATAAAACAAAACAAGAACACAAAACAAATTTTTTTTTTTTTAAAGATGCAAACAAAATCAGAGAAATAGATGAAAATGAAAACAATTTTTATAGGTTTTTATTTTAAAATGAAATGAAACAAAACTAGATGCAATAACCGAAAGGTAAAGGATAGATACACCTGATTAGGAACCTTTCGGCTCTGATACCAGATAATGCAAGATGGGAAGCGTGTTTGACGTAGAACAGGGACTGAGGTCTCTCTCTTCTAGATCGTGGGTGATGATGTGGTGAGATGGATCCAACCGTGGGTCTCTAGACTCCTTAGGATGGATATTGAAGTGATTAAATGGAAAGAGGAATGGAATGAATGTAGTGATTGACTCTCTCAACCGGTGGGTATGATTGACTCTCTCAATCGGTGGTGAACTAGTTCTGCTTGAGTCACACAAGCAAACCTAATCCAATAATCCTTGGAAACAATTGAATCACTCAAATGAATCCTAAGACAAAAGATCTTAACAAAGACACTCTTTGAAAGAAACTGAATAATACTTTGATTGAAAGGTTGAAAGGTGATTTACAAATGAACAATACAATGAGACTTTATAGGACTTAAGACTAACGGTCATATTGACCTTGAACAAGAAATCGCTATTTTAAAGGAAACTAGCCGTTAGGCCGATTTTGGCAAGGATCCATGCTCTTGATTGTTCCTTTGTATCTGGATGGTTTCAAGGGATAAGTGAGGATCTCTGGAACATCTTTATTGGCATAGAAGTCGCAGCTTTTATTCTTGGAAAGAAGCCGTTGGTGTTTGATCTCTTTCTTCTCCAAAAATGGTAAGTATGACTTCTTGAAGTTATGGAGAATCTTGTGTGGTCTTGTGCAGACGAGGACGTCTGGTCTTGATGGAAAGAACCTCAAAACACTGTAGCTTTGATAGGTAAAGGTTTGGTGCAGAATTGACCTTCCAAATGTGAATGCTTCCATATATGGCAAGTCTGCTGAGCTAGTCGTGATGTTAGCCGCTGAGCTAGTTGTGATGCTACCTATGGTTAGCTCCTTTTCAGTATCTTCTTCTTGTGTCATCTTTTGGGGATGACTCTCCTTAGTGGCGTGCTGATGATGGGCTGAGCTAGATGTCTTGACCTTGATCACCACTTGAGCTAAGATAAGCTCATATTCCTTGTTAGATCTTCTCGGCTCCATAATCTCTTCTCCATGTGTTATGATTCCTCCTGGGTCATATGTCTTCTTAGGATTGATTGTTGGATGTATAATCAATCCTATGCCTTGTTTTAGATCAGAAATCGTTGTGGCCTTGACTTCTCTTGGTCTCCTTGCGCTGCTTGACGTAGTGGTTGAGTCAGTCATTGAGTTAGTCAGCGCCTGGTCTAGTTTGGTTCTGATGACCTCATCACGTCTCTTCTTCTTCTCTTTGGCGGATAGAGCTAAGGATTGGGAAAGCAACATCCCTCCGGGATCCATTACTACTTGGGGAGACCTCAAGAAGGCTTTCTTGAAGAAGTTCTTCTCACCTACTAGGACTGCCCGTTTTCGCAATGAGCTATCCGGGTTTGTGCAACGCAACAATGAGAGCTTTGCTGAAGCTTGGGAGAGGTTCAATAGGCTAACTACTCAGTGCCCCCACCACGGTTTCACTAAGGAGACACTACTCAGCAACCTCTATCGCGGAGTGCTTCCTAGAATGCGGGCGATGCTAGACTCTTGTAGCAATGGACACTTCCTAGGCAAGGGAGTTGATGAGGCTATGGAGCTAATTGAAAATCTTGCTACAAGCGATGGGAACTACAATGAGGATTATGAGCGCACTAATAGAGGATCATCTTCTACGGATGAGAAGTATGAGAAGGAAATCAAAGCTTTGAATGAGAAGATGGACAAGATGATCTCCTCTAGCCAAAAGCACATCAGCTTTGTGGGCAACTATGAGGATTCTCAGCCACTCCTCTATAGTGTGGATAAGGATATGACACAAGAGGAGATGAACTTCATTGTGGGGCAAGGTGGTTTCAACAAAGGTTTCATTCCCAACTATAGGAATCACCCAAACTTTTCCTATAGAAGCACAAATGTAGCAAACCCTCAAGATCAAGTTTACCCTCCAGCTCAAGGACAAGCTCAACAACAAGGGCCGCAAGGCTTTGCTCAAACAACTTAACCAACGCCTTTTGTTCCCTACAACACTCAACAAGGAGGATTTGTCTCTAAACCTCAGTACCAAGGGCAACAAGGAGGATTTGTGCATAAGCAACAATTTGCTCCACCCGGATTTGCACCTCAACAACAACAAGCTGTTACTTTTTCTAGTATGGATTCTGAACTCAAAGGTATGGTGCAACAACTTCTACATGGGTAAGCTTCGGGAGCAGTGGAAGTAAGGGATCTCAAGAGTGAGCTGCAAAACTTAACATCTAGGGTCACCAAGATGGAGAAGCAAAAGGGGAAGGCTGATCTACTAACCATTGCAACACCATTCATTCAAATGTTGACCATGAAAAGTTTGTAGCTGAATTAGAAGCCCTTGTCTATGGTTCTCCACTTGAGAAGGAGAAAGATGATAAGTTGGATGAAGAGGCCATCATTGAGGAGTTTGTCATTGGTCATGGTGATGAAACCGTATATGAATACATGGTTGAGGAAGAACCACCCACGACCAGGATAGCTCCTACATCGCTTCCTAAGCTAGGAGCACCGGGAAAGTTCTCATTATCTTGCTCTCTTGGTCACTTGAAGATTAAGGATGCCTTGTGTGATACTGGCTCAAATGTGAGTGTCATATCCCTTGAGATGGTTGAAGAATTAGGAATCAAGAGCATTGCGAGTTACAAATCTACTCTCACCTTTGGAGATTCTTCAACAAAGGTACCATATGGGGAGCTTAAAGACTACCCGGTGATGATTGGGGATTGTACAATCCCAACTGATTTTGTGGTTATGAAGATGAAGAAGGGAAAGAAGCTTCCTCTACTATTGGGCACGGATTTTCTCAACACTACCGGTGCAACAATGGATTTCAACAAGAAGAGGGTAGTACTCACAAAGGTGAATGATAAGGTGTTCTATCCCATGAAGTCATCCTCCATCAACACTTGTGGAACCATCACAAGTGACCTTAATCTCGAGGAGAAGAGGACTTTTGCTAGTCTTGCCAAGCTTGAGTATTGTGCATCCATCATTTTGGGAGATTTTAGGATTGAGGAGCCACAAGTTGAAAAGGTTGAGAAGTTGTACTCTCCAAAGGTTGAACAAGTTGTGAAAGATGCTTTGGTTGGAGAGAGTAGTAAAGAGCTGATGAGTGAACACTTGGAAAGTGTTCCATTAGAGGAGGTGGGTGGAGCAAATGAAACTCCTCTTAAGAGAAAGAAGAAGAAGGGAAAAGCACCTACAGCCTCTACTCATATTCAAGCTCCTAGCACTCTCACTCTCCACCCTTTGAAGCTTAAGGATGGGACAATAGAGTACAAGGTAAAATGCAAGGGGATCTCTAAGCCATTCTCAAGTGCAAGAGCCATCCTTACTCCTGAGCTTCAAGCTGATCCAAACAAGCTCCAATAGCATCTCAACAAAGTCTTAACAATCACTCAAACGGTCAAGACTCCTCCACCTCCTCACTAAAAGAAAAGGTAGTCAAGCTTAGTGACTTAAAACAAGCTCACTTGGGAGGAAGTTTCATGTCTATCTCTTGTAAATATTGCTTTATGTTTTAAGTTTCCTAGTCATTGTTGATCTTTCTATTAGATCTTTTCAGGTTTTAGGCTATATAGGTTTTGGCATTGGGAGAAAGAAAGAAGAAGGGTCATGGCGAAATCAACAAAGGATTGAGCTCTCATCCAAGTTGGGAGGAACTCTATAGCCTCCACCTCCCATTCCTCCATCCCATTTCACTCCACTTAAAGCACCACGTAACATTCCACCCTTGTACATATTTAGTTTTTCTTTTCTTTCATGGCATTTTGTTTGTTTTCGGTATTTCTTCCTCGCTTCTTTCACACAAGGGACTGTGTGATTTAAGTTTGGGGGAGAGATCCATTGCTAATCATGTTTCTTTTGATCTTATTTTCCTCTTTTGCACTTTGAGTCTCATGCATTGCATCTAAGGCATATAAAAACCAAAAAGAAAAAAAATCGAAAAATTTTGAAAAATTTTCACAAAAAGAAAGCATTGTAGGATCGAGTCTAGTTCACATTGTAGGATGCATGAATTGGGGAAGATGATGATTTGGCCTTGTAGAGGCTCACCAATTAAGTTTCTCGTTGCTTTAATCGATTTTCAAAACAAAGGAAAACCCATTACTTGAATTTGAGATTCCGAAATTCCCTATCTTTGTGAAGCTTGCATGAGTTTAACTCGATTCCGTGATATTGGAATTAATTTGACTTTGAAATATCTTGATTAGGGGCTTGAAATGCAATCCCATGGTCCTTGCTCGAGTTATGCTTTCCATTTTACCACTCTCTTGATTAACTTGGGCAACCATTGATCTCATGATCATGGCTTCCCTTACCCAAAGACCCTAAACCTTTCCTTGAAGCCTAAATTGATTTGTGAGTGAGGCCTGTTCTTGATAGCTTTTGGCATGTGCAAAAACTTGAGAGTATCGGGAACGACAATGGTCTTATCTCATATTAGCTAGCTCTATTTGCCATAAGAGTCTGGCATTAGGATGGGAAATAAGTTTGGGAGAGATGAGAGTTGGATTGGGAATAGAAGGATCAATGAAAAGAGTTGAAAAAGGTTTCAAAAAGAGAAAGAAAGTCACTAGGAAATCTTGTAAGAAAAGAGCTATGTGTGAAAAGAAAAGAGAATCAAGCAAGTCCCCTAGGAATGAATCAAAGGAAAAGAAAATAAAAATGGAGTGATTAGGGGGATAAGTTTTGAAAAGGTTTGCTCAAGTTTGAAAAAGAAAAATCAGTTAAGTGTTTCCTAGTTGACAAAGAAAAGAGAGAAAAAGAGCTAATGGGGTGAGTGTTTGTTGAAAAGTTTGATCATGGTTGGGGTTTGGTGAGTGTTTGCTTTCGAAAATGGGATTGTATAGAGAAATCTTATAGGGATTGGGTAGAACAATGAGAAAAGAACTTTGTATGCATGAATTGTTCCCTTTCTTAGATAGATTTTTTGTAACGCCAATTGCTCCTATTCTTGAGAGTTAACAACCTCCAAAGACACTATTAAGCCACCTCAAATAGCCTCTCTTGAACCTTGCCGATTGGGATTGATTGATTGCCCCCTTGTGAGATCGCACTAAACTTTTAATGAATGTAAGGAATTGAGTTGATGATTACTTGTGTTCTATAGGATCTCGGGAGTTAGAGTAGGGATTGAGGGAACGGTAATGTGGATGTACATGAATAGACAATATGATTTGAGCAACTTGTAACTTCTTTGAAAGGTCTTGTTTCTTGTTGTGAGTTTTGTGGTTTTGAGTCCCCGCCTTCAAACTTTCTCCCAATTTGCTTTGATGGTCTTATGCTTGCTTGTGGACAAGCAAGGTTTAAGTTTGGGGGAATTGATATACTTGTATTTTCATGCATTTAGGCTATTGTTAGGATCATGCTTTACTTCTTTTTAGCTTCCTTTAGCTTCATTTCTTTACTCATTGGTGTGTTTAGAGTATAGGATCATCTAGAGCCAGGTTTAGGCATTCTAGGCTTGCATTTGGAGTGTTTTTGGTGTGTTGCAGGTGCAAGGAGTATTGGTGAGCTTGGAAGTGGAGTCTAGAGTTCAAAGGACTAAATACGACCCATCAGGAAGTCATATTGGCAACCATATCGGCCATCCTGGCCAATACGACCCAGCAGGAAGTCATATCAGCCACCATATCGGCCAGCCTGGCCAATACGACCCAGCAGGAAGTCATATCGGCCACCATATCGGCCAGCCTGGCCAATACAGATCCCAGATTTTCATCATGGATCCGGGTCAATACCCGGTTTGTTCCGGGTTGACCCGGTTCGTTCCCCTTTACTATTTAAAGTCCAAAACCTAATTTTTATTGTCTTTTTTAAGCTTTCTTTTATGTTCTAAACACTTTTTAAGAACAAGTTTGATTTCTTAATTAATCTAGTACTCTTTTCTTGTGATTTCTCTCTTTGATTATCCAATTAATCTCTAATCTTCAATGATCAACACTATTTCTATGAATTTTGTTGTTCACATGATGATTAGTGAGTAGTTCTTCATAGGGCTTATGGGTTAGGTAGGATTAGGTTGATTAGGGGTGATCATTGGATTTCTAGTGTTTGATTGTTTAAAACCTCGTCTATCAAAGTGTGTTTAGTGCCTAATTAGCCTTGATCACGTTGGTTAGAATGTTTAGGATTTCTTGCTCACCATGTGTTCGATGAAATTCCAGTTTCTAGCTTTGATAGGACTTTCACATTCTAGCACATGAAAATGTATGTTTAGAGTGATTGTTGGTTGTTCGGAACTTGTTTGAATGCTTGCTTGATTTTAATTCACAAATGAGAATTTGTTCTTGGACTAGGATTGAGTAAAGAGGTTAGTATTAAGAGATTAAACTGATCGGCTTGTTGTGTTCCATGCTAGGAGGTTAGCTTCTATGAAGTTTGAATTAGGATCCTTGATCATCCCGAGTCACCTGTCCGTTGACCTTGACCCTTAGGCCTTATCTTTGTCATTGATTGAATCCACTTGTTTACTTGCTTTTATTCATTCTATTTGAATTGTTTCCGTTAGGACTGTTAGAACAAAAACTAAATTGGGTGATTTAACTCTAGAGGTTTAGTGTGTGCTTATTGGTTTTATCCATCCCAAAAAGGTTCGATACCTCAAGACTACACGATAAGCTTGAGGAATTGATACCTCAATGGATTGCAAAATCCTTGTTATCAATAATCGAGTCGTTTATTGTGTCTTTCTAGTCCTTTTTGAGTCTTTCACAGGTTTGCACACGTTTTAGATCATTTGGGGGTTTTGGAGCAATTTTGGAGCATTGTAGCTGAGAAGCCGAAGTCACTATCTTCTAAGGTCCTATGTGCCGATCGACACAGCCTTTGCATCGGTCGACGCAACCTGTTTTCCATAATTCAACCCGCGGAAATTGAAGAATTTTGGAGACTTGCAACTTTTCCCGGAAGTTTCTTATATTTACTAATGAACCCAAATCGTATTTAAGGCTTTTAATCAGATTTTAAGAGTTTTACCTCATTCATACTTCATACTTCATACTTTGAGTTTTTAAGATAGATTAGATCTTGGGGCTGAACAAATACTTTGTAATTCTTTTGAGAGAAGATTTTGAACCCATGTTTCTTATTCTCTTTTATTGCATGTGATATCTATTTCGATCATGTCTTGTGTTTCATTCGATATGTCTGAGTAGATCTCTTGTTAGGTTAATGGATTTCAGTTAGGGATTTAATGTAATGCTAGATTGCTTGATTTGTTAGGATTCTTAGCATGCTAAGTTCTTCACCTAAGTCCTTAAGGCTAGTTCTAGATTGATCATCTAGAATCTAGATATTAGGTTGTTAAGTTACACGAAAGTGTGATTTAAAATCGGATAGAACTTTGGGTGAGCAAATTAGATAATTGCAAAGGAATTTGGATTAGATATTTTGTGAACAAATCAAACATGCATTTATGCTAGTTTAAACTTTAGAAATAGCAAGGGAATTTGGATTTTTAGGTTTTAGATTTAGTAAATTCTCGCAACGAATGTTGGTTTATTTTGTGTATGTGATTTGAGTACTAGAACTTGTTCTTAATTCAATCATAACTAATAAATTGATCTGCATTGCTTTATTTCCTGATAAATGTTTTGGACTTGACGCTTTCCATCTTCAATACAAAACCGATTTTTATTGATTCCTGCATTGTTTGATTTATTACAACCATTCGTTCTTAGCTTAATTCATAATAAAATTCTATCGTGAGAGTGTGTTGTGTCGTTGTGGATTTGACCCCTATATAATACATTGCTTTATGTGCACTTGCGTGTAGCTCCATAGAATTTAAACTTTGAACATATCACCTCGAATAAGCCACAGACGAAGGAAGAAATCGAACAATGGGAGGTCGTGTATTCCATGATTTGCATGGATAATGAACACAGTTGAACTGACATTGTGAACACTAATCTCGATGGTGGATGAAACTCATGAGTTGTGGGAAGATTTGAAACTGGAAATTTCTGCAGGGAATGGGCCGTGTATCAAGTAACTTCGAGCTGACAGTGCAAACTTTCATTAGAATGGAGAAAAAATGACAATGTACATTGGGAGGCTGAAGAAAATGTGGAATGAATTGGTTGTTTACAAACCAGTTCAAAATTATAGTTGTGGGGAGATTGAAAAAGAGTTGGAGGAAGATCGTAATAAAGAAAGAACGAACATGTTTTTTAACGGTTTGGATGCAGCGAGATTTGGGATTGTGCATTCGACAATCACAAGTATCAAACGACTTCCTAAACTCACACAAGTGTGTCAGCGTATAATCCGATAGGAGGCAACAACTGATGGCAAGTAACAGAGACACACCCACCGAAGCTCTTGGATTTTTTTTGCGCACGCGGGGATTCGATCCTCGTTTCATCAACGCGATAAATATGTGAGTGTACATATTATGGCAAGTATTGGCACGGAATGTCTGATTGTTTTTCGCTAAATGGTTACCCAGAAAATTAGGGTGACGAGGTCATGATTTTGTGATAGACGAAGGAGACGATTCAGACGTGGAGGAAGTTTTGATCGTGGTGGATGTGCTTTTGGTGATACAGGTGTATCGCACCACATGACTTGGGATACTATCTATGTGATGTGATTAATATACCTACATGCATGATTGGATTGCCCCACAGTGATAATACAGTAGCTACGAAACAGGGTGATCTTTTTTTAGGAGGAAATTTGTGGTTGCGAGGAGTCTTATTTTCTCAAGACCTTAACTGTTCATTTATCTCTGTTGCAAAGTTATTGAAGTTTTGTAAGGGATCTATGACATTTACTGATGAGTTTTGTGTTTTACATTACCATACTACGAGTACGGTGATTGGAGAGGGTGAAGAATGGGGGGGGGGCGATGGTACGTGTTTAGAGGGGTGATTGGTACAAAGATACATAAGGTTGTGAGTTTGGATTCATGGGATATATGGCATCATCATATGAGTCATCCATCAAGCCGTGTTATTTCTTATTTATCGAGTTAGTTGAATGTCGGGGAAACAAGTGCGTCCTGAAACAGTATGTGATATTTGTTTAAGGGCGAAACAAACTCGAGATTGTTTTCATGAAAGTTCTAAGAAATCTAGTAGAATTTTTGATTTAATACACTGCGATATATATAGTGCTTATCAATATTTGTCTACTTTGGATTCTGCTTATTTTCTGACGATTGTAGATGATTATTCAAGAGTAGTTTGTGTTTACTTGTTGCTGGAAAAGAGAGATGTTGCCGAAAATACCAAAGATTGTTTCAAAAGGGTGGAACATCAATTTGAGAAGAAATTTAAAGTAGTACTCAGTGTCAATGGGGGAGAATTCATGGGTATAAAATCATATATTTCTTCTGAAGGAATTATGCATCAAATGTCATGTGTATACAGTCCTCAACAGAATGGTCGGGTGGATAGGAAAGATCATCACATTCTTATTGTTGCGTGTTCTCTGGTACTTTAAGCAAATGTTCCCATTCTTTTTTGGGGAGAGTGTGTACTCACTGCATGTCAACTAATCAATCAGAGACCATCAGCTATTCTTCAAGGGAAGACACCATTTGAGATATCGTATGGAATCATACCCGACTTGCTATCACTACGAGTGTTTGGTAGTTTTTTCTTTGCTCAAAAACTGGAATTTGGTAAAGACAAGTTCGGTGAAAGAAGTAGACGGTGTAACTTTATGGGCTATCCATTTGTAAAGAAGGTTGGGGAGTGTATGATATCGAGAAGAATGAATTCTTTTATCAAGGATTGTGGTGTTTCAAGAAACTGTATTTCCTCTGATCCGCATGTGGCTAGTGACGATGAGTTTTTCGACGTTGCCAGTGCATCTCCTCCAACGAAGCTAGAAAAGGGGAGCGATACTACACCGAACGATGACCATGTGATGATGGATGATACTCTGGCTAGCAAGTTAATGCTACTTTGACTCCAACTGAAGTGGTTTCTCCGAATGTAAAGGTACCAAACTGAAGTGGTTCTTAAAAATATATTGGGCCCAAGGCCCATATTTTTGTTTAAGTACTCTTTATTTCACCACATCAGTTGTTTCCGCTAGTGCTTTACTTGTAAGTACCAAACTTTAGTTGTGATTATGGTCAGACTGATTTGTTTCCTGAGAAGCCTAAGTTTAAACTTTCTTCATTTCTATATTTGGTAGGCGAGCAATAAATTTTTGGATCTTATTGCTCCGGTTTACAAATATTGTCTCATATCAGTAACTAACATCTTAACAACAATATGTCGATATGATATATGAAAAAGTTCTTCACCTCCTCTAGTCTAATTAACAATCTAATCCCGGTCCTCTATGTCAGAAACAATAAAGTATGAAGGTTTTCTCTATATTGATTTTAGGGCCGATCCTGAAATTTTGGGGTTTGAAACAAAAAAAGTTTGAAGACAATATTTTGTACCGTAAAAATTTACTAAAACAAAAAGTTTTATAAAAAAGTTTTAAACTGGTAATAAACCGCATAATAATTTATAAATGTAACAACCCATTATTCTACTAATATCTTATGTAGCTCAGTTGGAAGGTAAATATACTCTACACTAGTGTTATGGGTTCAACTCTGTTACTGCTCAAGGTCATAATAACTTTTTAAAAAATTTTAAAAGCTTACTAAAAATTGGGGCTATGGAAATTGTTTCATTGGGCTTTGCCCAGGGCCGGTCCTGATTGATTTAGCTAAACTCAACTCCATATTTATTCAAGGAAGAGTATCTACGAGAATCTAATCTAAACTGTAATGTACAACTAGATATATACAAGTAGTTACGATATAATATATGATACAGTATCAATAAGATAATCATATCTTAACACCCCCTCTCAAATAGGAACATGGAGATTCAAAATATCCACCTTGAGAACAAAAATTTCGAATTATCGGCGCCCAAGTGCTTTAGTCATTATGTCCGGCAATTGTGATTTTGAGCCGACGTGTTGTGTAGTGACTATGCCTTTGACTATAGACTTACGTATGAAGTTGCATGCCAATTCAACATGCCTTGTACTCTCATCGAACACCGAATTGTTGCTGATATGAATTGATGCCATGTTGTCACAGTAAAAAGGTACTGCATACCTGATCTTAACGCCAACAAAGGCAAGAAAGTTCTAGATACAAATGACTTCTTTGATGGTGAGAAGCATCGCCGTGTATTCAGCCTCGGCTGATGATAGTGAGACTGAGTCATGCTTCATTTTCTTCCAGGAGATAGGAGATCCATCAAGCAGAACAAACCATTCTGTTAAAGACCGCCTTGTGATCGGACATGCTCCCCAATCTGCATCGCACTAGGCTGTTTGAGTAAGCAAATTACCAGTACGAAGAAGAATGCCTTGTCCTGGACTGTTTTTGATAAACCTCACAACTCGGATAACTGCATCCCAGTGAGAGTGTCTGGGTTTTTGCATAAACTGTGAGAGAATATGTATGGATTAAGAGAGATCAAGACGAGTTGTACCGAGATATATTAGGCGTCCGATGAGTCTTTTGTAATGAGCTGGATCAGTCAAGAAGGCATCTTTTGCAAGTGCCAAACGGTGATTTTGATCCAAGGGAAATGTGACAGGTTTGGCTCCAAGAAGACATGTTTCAGTGATGATGTCAAGAGCGTATTTTCTTTTACATAGGTAGAGTCCATATGCATTTTGTGCAACCTCAACATCAAGGAAATATTTCAGGATACCAAGGTCTTTCATGTGGAACAAGAGCTGAGATAGTTCTTAAAATTCGTAATGAGTTGCATAGATCTTCCTCTGATGATGAGGTCACCAACATACACAAGAACATGTAGTCTAGAATTGTCACTATCAAAGACGAATAATGAGTAGTCCAGGATAGACTGAATGAAGTTGTAGTCCAGAAGAGACGCAGTAAGCTTGGCAAACCAACATCGAGGGGCTTGGAGAAGACCATAAAGTGACTTGTGTAGGCGAATAACTTCTGATTTGTCTGAGTTGCGAAATCTAGGAGGAAATCACATATATACCTCTTCCTTTAAATATCCATGCAAGAATGCGTTGTGTACATCCGTTTGGTGAATCTCCCAATTGTTAGAGACAGAGATTTGTATTAAAGATCGTATGGTAGTCATTTTTGCAACATGAACAAAAGTTTCAGAGAAATCTTCACATTCCACTTGTCAATTACCCATGGCAACTAGTCTAACCTCGTGTCTTTCCAACATATGATCAACATTATATTTACAGCGAAACACCCATTTGCACGCAATTTCCTTCTTACCCGGTGGAAGATTCCTAATTGACCAAGTGCGATTAAGCTCAAGTGCTTCTATTTCATTACCCACTGTATTCTACCAATGAGGATCAAGTATTGGTTGTGAGTATGATTGTCGTTCATGCTTACTTGAGATCGCCGTGAGATATGCCCGATGATGAGCAGAGAATTGAGAAGAAGACATATAAAAACCGATGTTGTATGGATATGCGGTTTCATAACGCCTGCAATAGTAGCAGTGCAGTAATCTACCAACTTAGCTGGTCGAGAACATTGACGATGTCCACAACCAAGTAGCTATGGTTCAACTTCAGGAGGATTATCAGAGACTAATATTGGTACAATAGCAGAGTCAGAGGATGGCGATGGTGAGATTACGATGACAAGATCTAAAGACATTTGCAGGGTTGCAGGTGAAGCAAATTCAATAACAAAATACGAATTAGAGGATTTAAGGACAGTAGAGTCAAGTGACTCTAGTTCTGGTGTTGTAGTATAATCGAGCAGGGGATCACTGTCATCAGGAATGAACAGTGGACTTAGCGGATCAGTGATAATCTGAGAGGAAACATATGTTGCAAAGGGAAATTGATCCTCACAGAAAATCACATCACGAGAGACTGAGATCTGTTAGCAAACTTGTCGCCTCCAAGCAGCCAAAACTCTGAGATGAGACAAAGGTGGAGGACTATTGTAGAGTATTTCAAAAGGTATCTTTCCATTTAGAACTTGAGAAGGAGTTATATTTATCAAGTAATATGCAGTTAGTGTGCATTCATCCCAAAATTCTTCAGGTAAGGAAGCTTGAAAGCGCAAAGCCCTGGGGACGTTTAGAATATGCATGTGCTTGTGTTCAAATATGCAGTTTTAATGTGGATTCCCTACGCATGATGTTTGATGGATGATGCCATCCATTGTCCATGAAATATTCCGTGAGACATAAGAACTCAGAATAATTGTCACTTCGTATAGATTTAATCTTTTTCTCAAAATTTCTTTCCATTAAAGCGATGAAATGCTTGAGTTTTGATGGCACACTTTGTTTGTTTGGCAAGAGATATATACATAGAGAACAAGAGAAGTCATCCAATATGGTCAGAAAATATTGTGAGTCACATAGGGCAGTAGCACGATACGGACCCCAGAGGTCACATTGAACAAGTTGAAAAGAATCCGTCATTTTATTCAAACTGGTTAGAAATGAATCTTTTTTTCCTCGAATACAAATCTCACAAGCTTGATTGTCTAAAACACCACTACTAGTAACACCAGAAATAGGTAAAAGCTTTACAACTTTATGAAAATCATGACCTAAGAGACGATGCCAAACTTCTTAAGAAGCCTAATGTATAGTATGAAATGACGCTACATTCTCCATTCCCGTAAAGAACTAAAGTCCATTTTGTTCTCTACCTGCTCCAATCAGGGTCCTCAATATGCGGTCCTGGACATAATTTGTCAGAAATCTGAAAACAGTGGCTCTTTCTCGATTCAACTGAAACACTGATATGAGATGACAATGTAGCCCATCTACGAAGAAGACATTACTGAGACTGAGCTTAGAACCCAACCTAATTGTTCCCTTATGTGTGGAAGTAGTAAATCTTCCATCCGGTTGTTTTATCGAACCGGTTTCATAGCATATAAATTATCAAGCTAATTCACATATCCGCTCATATGGTTAGAAGAACTTGAATCTATAATGCACGAGTTCAAGAAAAACGTACCATAAAGATTCAGACCAGCATTGGAATGACGTTCATTCAAAATCTTAACAAGCGTCTACCATTGAGAATCACTCAGTCATGTTATTCCAATACGATCGTCGTTGGTGATCATAGAGTTCACTGAGGTCATTGCAACAACCTGATTTGCATTGTGTGTTGCAGATGAGCCATAGATTGCATGTCCCTGTGAAGACGATTACCTTTCTCCTCGTTGTGTGTTGTTTGTAGGCTTTGATTGCGGTCTGTCTCCTCGCCATGGTGGATAGTCAAGACTATGAAAACAGCTTTCTGCTAGATGACCAGTACGTCCACAGCTTGTACATGTAACATTCGGATTTAGAAGATCACTTCTTCCAGCACTCCGAATTTTAGATGATGCTTGAATACCAAAGCTCATTTATGTTGCTCGTTCTTCTTGTAGACGTGTGTTAGCTTTGGACAGTTCATCGTGGGCCAGCACATTATACACCTCGTCAAGGGATGGAAGAGGGGTGTGAGACAAGAGTGATGATTTGACAATGCCAAACATAGCTTCATAAACTCCCATAAGAAATTGATGCAGTTTATCTTCTTCTCTCTCCCTTTCAGTCTCTTAAATGGTTTTTCCCTTCTGATAATCACCAAGATATTTCCATAGTTTCATCAGCTTTCCGTAGTAAGCTTCTATGGTGAGTCCTTGATGTCGACAATTAGCGAGTTTTGTTTTCAGCCTTTGAACTCGATGTCCATTCTTTATTGCAAAGCGTCGTTGAATATGGTCCCACAAGTCATTTGAAATATCACAATCCGAGATGTTTGTGTAGGAAGTTTCGGTTGATCCTGATTCAATTCTCATATTGATATCAACCTAAACATGCATTAGATCTAGGTGTTCTTATTCAGAAACATAATGATCTCACCTTTTACCTGTTTGTTGCAGCGGAAAGAAGAACAGGTCTATGATCAGGGAGATACACCGAGAGATGAATCCTCCAAAGGCTCACACACGCTTCACAAGGAAATGGCTGCTAGACCGAGCAGGAGAGAGGCGCAGGGAGAGCTGAAAGGTGGCGCAAAAGCTGAGAAGAATTAGAGACCTAGGTCTGATTTTATTCATTAAAATCTCTCCTAGCTCTCATGGGCTTTTGGGCCCAATTCTCAGTTCTGATTAAATCCCATGGATTTAATCAGGCCCTTTAGTCTCTTTAAATACAGTAAATGCCTAGCACTTTTACTGTACTTCTGCTAAACCGTTCCTTCGTATTTTCCCGTTAGCTTGGGCGTGTGACCCATATGGGATCATACAATAAAGGCAATAAGTCCAAGACTTATAGATCATGAGCGGACTCTAGCAAGCCATCATGACCCCCAGCATTGTATGACTTATGTCTGATCACTGACATACTCTTACGTTATAGAGACAGTACAGAGATTGCTGGACACAATTCCAACAATCTCCCACTTGAACTGGAATCTCTGTATTCATAATCCCTTTCGTCTCAATATCTCGATTAGTCATAAGGCAAGATTAGTGTCATCCTTATAAAGCCTAATCTTGTTCATCGGACTCTGATTTGATACTGACAATACAAACGACTCGGGAAAGTCCGTTTGAGCATGGCCATGCGTTTTCCAGTATTCAAATCTCCGATTGGCCTAGAGATATTCACTCCATTTATATTGGAGGGACAAATCCCATCTTGTTTCATCACTGTAAACTACTTATTTCATGATGTACCCAAACAAGGTCCTTATAGCTATCACAGAATGATAGCGTTAGACAATGATCAAAGTGCATCAGTCCATATGCAGTCACATGCATGCGAACTCAGGTCTAAGGACTATACTCTATAGTCGTAGTAAGAATCTCTTATGACACTGATATAAATATCCTGAAGAGTTCTTATAAGCGGGTCTTGTCCGGTCGTATGTTCCCCAACATACACCTATGTACTGACTTTGATGCCGAGCATCTATGACACACTGAGACTTTGTCATAAGTCACGTACCAATCCAGTCTCACACGGTTGTTGGTGTTCCAATTTCAACAACCTTTGACTAGGGACAGGATGATATAAAACATCTATCAAATATAGGGTCTCATGATCAAGCTAAATGACTTCGATGACTCAAGATCAAGTCATTTACTTCGATGACCTATAAAATGGTTCATATCATTTTGGAACGATTATTTTATCACAGTTAAAATAATCTTGAAACAATAATTTCATTATCAAACATTTCAAATGTTTTACAAGAACATATCAATAACTAAATAAAGCCCTTTACTAACTCCCACTGAAATTAAGACTACATCTTAACTTCACTTATCCTACAGCTACAGTCCGTGACTCGTGCTTAGGGCTAAGGAGTGGCTTCGTTAATAGATTAGCAACGTTCTCATTTGTTGAAACTTGCTGATCTACTTAACATCTCTGTCATTTATCTTAAGGTGTTTGGACCTCTGATGTGCAGCTAGTCTCATCTATGCTGGGAATCACATCAAGTTCATTGACGAACTCTTCTTTCCAAACAACCTCTTTCGCCGCTTACCAAGCTGCGAAATGTTCAGTTTAAGTCATGGAGTCGGCAACAGTGCCTTGCACCGCCAGACAGACACAAGATATAACCGGACTGTGACCGGAAATCATCTTTGTCTGTTGGAAACTTGCCTTTCAGACTCTGCTGACTTGTAGCACATTACTTTCTCCGCAAATTCAGAACTTATCCTTAGTATTCCTCAAATACTTTAGGACATACTTTAGGAAACTTGATTCTTTGCTGGATTTGACTGGTCTTTGCTTGTCTTGCTTAACATTAAAGCAACATCAAACAAGTACGTTTCATGGCATACATGATAGATCCAATTACCGAAGCATATGGAATCCTATCCATGCATTTAAGCTCAGCAGTTATCGTAGGATACTGTATCTTGCTTAACGTAATGCCATGTGACATTGGCATAAAACCCTTCTTGGATTGCTGAAAAACGTGTAGGACTTTGTCAATTTAAGAATCCTGACATTGTCCTACCAGCTCTTTTGGATCTCTTTCTTTAAATCCAAAATCCAAGACTTTCGTGGCTATACCCATGTCATTCACAAAACCAACTCCCAAGCCAGTCCTTTACCGACTGCAGCATTGGGACGTTATATCCGAGAATCAGTATGTCATCGACATACACTATGAGAAATGCAATATCGCTCCCACTTATCTATTAGTAAACACACAGTTCCGCTTCGTTCCTGTTCAAGTCAAAACCTTGACTACTTCAACAGAACGAAGATTCCAACTCCGATATGTTTGCTTCCATCCATGAATGGATCGATGAAGCTAACTTACATAAAATGTAATTTTCGGAGTCCGGGCTCACTTTCGCTTCTTTGAATTTCGCAGATTCATCGCTTTCAATGATCATCAGATCATGCGAACTTTCAATGATTATCAGGTTCAACTAATGACGAGAAATCACTCTCGGATTAGTAACTGATTCATATCTGCGAACTTCAGGCTCCACAGGTGTAGATTCTACAGAAATCTGTAAATCCTTCCGCTGCTTTCCCTCAATAGGTTAAGCAGCCTCCTGTATTTCTCGAATTTCTTCGAGTTGTACTTTTACTCCCACTGTTCTTCTTTGGAAAGTAACTTCCCTTCTTAGAAAACAGAATGGTTGTAAAAATACTTTTTACTCCCACTGTTCTTCTTGGAAAGTAATTTCCTTCTTAGAAAACAGAATGGTCGTAAAAGTACCGAGCCTTGGTTTCCCTAAGAAAACTTCGAGTTATGCTTTTACTCCCACTGTTCTTCTTGGAAAATCACTTCCCTTCTTAGAAAACAGATTGGACGTAAAAGTAACAAGCCTTAGTTTCTCTAGGACAACCAGCGAAGTAGCACAAGTACAAATACTCAGTAAAGACAAATTTGGATCGATTCCAATCCACATTAACGTGGTGTCTTTCAACCGATATTTGTGGAACTATTTCAGCGTAAACTTAGATATTTTAGAGCGTTATTCTTAAATAATATCATGGAAGATTCGTGTGACTCATCTTTAATCATTTCTAATAAAATCTGATTCTTTCTCACAGAAACACCTTCAGGTTTTCAGGAGAAATGAGCTGTGAAACGATTTCACACTCATTAAGATGATCACACACAATCAATGACTTAAGTATTCTCACTCGTGATTTAATCCAGAGTCTTAATACTTTTGTCATTTAGATCCTATACTTCATTCTGGAACTCTTTTGACCATGTCGAAGAGTTCCGACTTGTGTCTCATCAAATGAACACAGTCACACTCACTGAAGCAATCAGTAGAGACATTGAAGTACAGGAGATTTTCTCTGGCATTACTGCTCATTGGGCCACATACATGAGTATGTTCCAGGTCCAATAAGCCTTTGGGCTTTTCTCTAGCTCGGCTAAGATAGGCCCTTTACCTTTTGATCTAGTAAACAGAATTCAAGTCTCATAAGATATTTTATCAAATGAGCCCAAACGTCCATGACTATGGGATTTCTGAATCCGACTTACTCTATGTGACCAAGACTTTATGCCAAGAAAAATCAGGTTTAATTCATCAGATTTAAACCAATTCGGTATTTATGTTACATTTAGGCACTCTTTGGTTTAAGATATAAAACCCATTCCATGAATAGGGTGCTACAATTAATATTTCATTAAGATCAAAAGAACAAAACTTGTCTTTTATCAAAATGAAAAACATTCAAATTCTTACAAGAAAATGAAAGACAACTCTGCTTAAAGCAGGTACATTGTAGCAATTACTTAATACAAAACCAAGCCTCAAAGGGATCTATAAGTGAAAAACCCTACGACTGAGGCAGCATCCCAAGCTCCTTCCAGACATGTAGTTTCACTTGCCCTTCCTTCAACGTTCTACTGTTGCTTAAGCTCTGCATATTATCACAAATATCAGTGCCACAACCAGTATCCAATACCTTTAAGGTAGAACTTGAAGTAATAACATGAATACCTGAGGAAGTAGTCGCATACATCGACTTTAACTCCTCATCATCTTCCATGAATTTAATGCAATCTCTCTTCCAATGCCCTGTCTCCTTACAGTAGCAGCACTTACCAACGTAAGAGGTATCTGACTCGGGCTCAGAAGACACACGCTTGCCATGATTCAAAATCTGGACAACTTTGTCTTCACCCTTGTCAGCATTAGGTTTAGTAAACCTACCCTTCTCATTCATGAGATTGTACAGGGTACTCTTCACGTTTGGCTCAACTGTCTTGAGCATATCATGCAGTTCAGTCAGCGTCTTCGTTAAGCCTTTCTTGATATAGTTCTTTCTGAACTTATTATAGCTTGACGGCAGTGACTGCAGAATGATTTCAGTTGCCATTTCTTGGCCAACTGGATAATCCAGTTTCCTCAGGTTATCTATATAACCTATCATTTTACTGATATGAGGACTTACTGGATGATCATCTGGTAGCTTGCAGCTAGTGAGAGACTTAACCAACTGGTATCTCTCCACTCGTATCTGCTCCTGAAATTTCAATTTCAGGCTGCTGATCATCTCTATTGGCGACTCCATGTTCTCATATTGCTCCCGCAAGTCTGAGTCCATGGTAGCCAATATCAGACCACGCACATCTACCGCATCATTATAATGCTTATTCCAAACATCATATACTGCATGTGAGACATTGGACCCGATCCTCACGGGGAGAGCTCTCTCAAGGACATAGTCCTTTCTCTCCTGTCTGAGGACTAGCCTCAGGTTCCGCGACCAAGTCAAGAAATTTGATCCGTTCAGCTTGTCCATCTTAAGGACATACCGGATCGAGAAAGTGTTTGTGCTAGTCATAAACAGCATATAAGATAAAAGGATTTTAGTTAATATGTTCAAAATGGTTAATCTCGTATTAAAGTTTAATATGATTAATCATGCATTATATTCAATAACATAAGTTACCCTCAATAGAATATAATGATTCCAAGATCCACATACAACTAAGATCAAAGTGGGCCACTGGCCGTCACCCAACCTTAGCTTATATCGGTAAGCCCTATATCGGCTAATTATATCCGTGATATAACTCTTGGTTGTGAATCTGGGCCCGAGGCCCAAACCACCCTGATGTCTCAAGGCCCGGGACTCCCGATGGCCTAGTCAAGAAAACCGGACTATACAGTCATGTAATCATTAATGTCTGGGACTCCCAATGACATTTATGAATCACAAACCGTCTTACCCACGCAAAAACAGACATCCTCACACTGTAAGGCCATGAATGCAATTGAATGGGCTTTGACAGCTGACATAGCCTGGACAAGACATCCAACGCTTGATATTGTTTGAGGTTCGTAGGTTTATTAAAATCATTCCCAAAATAGAAGATTACTATTTCGGGAAACTTTCTATTTATGGAAACCTACTATTTTTGGAAACTTTCTAAAATTGGAAACTTTCTAAAACCGGAAACTTTCTAACTTTAGAAACTTCTTTAAAATCCAAAACCCGCAAATTCAGAAACTTCTAATTTTGGAAACTTTCTAATTTCGAAATTTCGGAACTTTATAAAATTTAAAATCGAATTTCATAATTTTATTTTATAAAATAAGTTTTAAATTTAAATCTGAAGAATGACTCAATTAATGGCCCAATTGTTTTAACTTCTTGGCCCGAGGCCCAAGAATTGGTCCATGTCCAAGACATGACCCAATTGTCCAATTAATTGACATAACCGGTCTGGTTCATTAAAACTGGTCTAACCAAGTTTCAATTACTACGATGACCACAATTGTCAACCGGTTATTTACTAAACCGGAATTTCTCAATTTATTTGGTCCAACCAAATCAAATTAGAAATCCTGGTTTAGGCACTAAATCCAATATTTCTTTCGACATTGGATTTCTTATCCTGGTTTAACCAGATTTAACAAAATTATTAAAATCTGTTTATTAAACCAGAACGAAGATTTTAATTAAGTTTTGAACCGAACCATTAACCGAACCGAACCGATTGAACCGTGAAACCCTAGCTTTCGGATCAAGCAATGATCGTCCAGCCGCAAGCCGTCAACGATCCGAGATCGAGACGATGCGCAGGACAGCCGGGACGGTTCACCGGGACGTTCGGGTGGGACGGTCGGGAAGGCACTCGGCCTCGATCACGCGGGACAGCCGGGACGAGTAAACCGCGATCGTCCAAGCCAAGCTTCACGATCGGGATGCTCGGGTCGATCACTTCCAACGATCGCCAAGCGATCGGGATCGATCCATCCGGCCGGCCAACATCTCGGCCATTCGATCCAACCGGCCAAGCCGATCAGATTTCACTCGGCCGATCACAAACCTGAGTCATATAGCTCAGTTTGCGATCTGTTCTTGTGTGTTTAGAGTTCAATTCTGATTCTTAACTGTTTTATCTTATCAGTAATTGATTCAAAAACAATTCTAAGCAGATTAAACAACCTAAACAATGAATCTAAAACAAGAAACCTAAGAACCAATGGCTCTGATACCACTGTAGGAAGTTTCGGTTGATCCTGATTCAATTCTCATATTGATATCAACCTAAACATGCATTAGATCTAGGTGTTCTTATTCAGAAACATAATGATCTCACCTTTTACCTGTTTGTTGCAGCGGAAAGAAGAACAGGTCTATGATCAGGGAGATACACCGAGAGATGAATCCTCCAAAGGCTCACACACGCTTCACAAGGAAATGGCTGCTAGACCGAGCAGGAGAGAGGCGCAGGGAGAGCTGAAAGGTGGCGCAAAAGCTGAGAAGAATTAGAGACCTAGGTCTGATTTTATTCATTAAAATCTCTCCTAGCTCTCATGGGCTTTTGGGCCCAATTCTCAGTTCTGATTAAATCCCATGGATTTAATCAGGCCCTTTAGTCTCTTTAAATACAGTAAATGCCTAGCACTTTTACTGTACTTCTGCTAAACCGTTCCTTCGTATTTTCCCGTTAGCTTGGGCGTGTGACCCATATGGGATCATACAATAAAGGCAATAAGTCCAAGACTTATAGATCATGAGCGGACTCTAGCAAGCCATCATGACCCCCAGCATTGTATGACTTATGTCTGATCACTGACATACTCTTACGTTATAGAGACAGTACAGAGATTGCTGGACACAATTCCAACAGTTTGAACATAAGACCGGATCAATTTTGAGTTTGATCCATGAGACTAGCAAAGCGTTGTTTGTCTACCAGTCTTCGAGATCTTCTATATCTTCATCAGGTTTGGGACTAGATCCGTCGACGAATCCAAACTTTTTCCTTGCCTTTAGAGCCCCAACGGGATTGGTGGATGATATGTATCATGGTTTTTATGGGTTTTTAATCGTGATATAGGTCTTTATTATTGAGTCTTTTAGAGTCTTTTATAAGTTTAGGTACATTTAGCTTTTAATTGGAGATTTTTGAATCATTTGGAGCAATTCTGCACTAAATAGAGATTTTCACATGGTTCACTGGTTGCGTCTACCTGTTGCATCTACCGATGCGCTAGATGCAGCGGTGACGCAAGCCATGTCCCAGAATTTTGAGCGTGAAAATCTTTACTTTTGAAGATCTGCATTTTTGCCATATTTGCAAAAACGCCCAAATCATGTTTTAGAATATAGTTAGATTCTTAAAGCCATGGTTTAAGGCTATGCTTTACTTACGCTTTATTATATCACCAGAGAGATTTGTAGCAGAGGTTTTGGGGATGTTCTTCAGAGAATTCAAACCTCTTTTATTCTTCTATTGATCTCTTTATGCTTTATTATTCAAACATGTTTATTTATTTAATCATCATGTATGAGTACTTTGCTAGTTAGGTTTAAGGATTCTCATTAGGGATTTCAGGGAATGCTAGGTTACTTGATTTGCTGGGATTCATAACTTCTAGTTCTTTGTCTAGGTTGATCTTAATGCTTAATCTGAACAGGCCACTTAGATTATTGATATTTTGTTAATTCTTGCAACGAAAGTAGGTTAATTACCTAGAAAATCACCTAGGTGAGCAGTTTGTCTATTCACAAAGAAATTTGGTTTAGGAAACTTGTGAACGAACGAACCTTTGATTAATGCATGTTTAAAACTATAAAACTCACAAAGAAATTTGGTTTTCTAGGTTGTTAGACATAATTAAAATTCGCAATGAAAGATGGTTTGTTATAAGTTAGTCATTCTAGTTCTAGAACATCGATAATTTGGATATCCGATTGATTGATTAACTTATATTTCTGATTTTCTGAGAACTTCGCTGAACCTACCGTTCTTGATTTCAAATTGTTATATTTACATTATGCAATAATTTATTTCTTTTTTTACAACGTTTTATTTGCTTTATCACCATTCCTCCTTAGCTTAACTCGACACTATAAAGTATATCGTGGGAGTCTTGAGTCTATGTGGCTCGACCCCAATATATTACAATTGCATTCTTTGCACTTGCAATGTAGCTCTAGGGTATTGAAACTTTGAGCATATCAAGTTTTTGGCGCTGTTGCCGGAGACTCTTTTGAGTCTCTGATAGATTTAAGTTTAGAGTTTAGCTAGGTATTTCTTTTGAATTTTAATCACATCGTTCTTTCTTTGTTGTTTTGTGTTTCAGTTTGCGTGAAAAACACTTGCTTCGATCGACACAGGTTCGACATCGGTTGACGCAAGTTTCATAATCAGATAGTGCATGCCTAATCCTGCAACTAGAAGCAACTCAAACAAATAACTTTTGTTTATTTGAAACCAGAAGCTTGCAAAGTTAGAACGAACGAACAGAAAAGCGAAGAAGCCAGTTGAGATGTTGAATCCTAACGCTGTGGTATTGGTACGAGATGAGGCTGGTGTTCTAAGAGACCTTGAGGGTAATGCCTACAATTATAAGGTATGAAACTAAATGGGGAAGGACGTCACATCTTACTAGTTGTTGTTTCGGGCGCAGAACAAGCTATAGTTGTTGCACAGGCTGCTGGCGCAGCTGTTGCACAGACGCAAGGAGTCGCACAGATCTCAAGAGGAAGGACTCTTGCTGATTACAACAGACCTAATGAATTCTATTCGAACATGTTTGCAATCAGACCTCCTCCAATATAGAGGAATGATTTTGAATTGAAGACGTCCTACTACACTCTTGTCGGACAATATAATTTTCATGGTCTTCCTAATGAGCCTCCTATGGACCATATCAATAGATTTGAGGATTTGGTAACCGGCATGAAAAATAATGAAGTTAGCTATGATTTCCTGCACTGCAAGCTTGTCCCACACTCTCTTGGTAGAGATGATGCTAACTGGTTAAAGCATGTACCAACAGGTTCTCTTAATACTTGGGATGCTGCCAAGAAGGAATTTCTGCGCAATTTCTATGATGATGAATATCAAATCATCTGAGGAACCATATTACTCAGTTCAACCATGATCCTACTGAAGCCTTTAATCTGCTTGGATACGCTTTAGAGTGTACCAATGTGACTGTCCACAGCATGGTTTCGCACAAGTACAACTGCAGAGCATATTCTTTAGTTGTGTGGACTGGAGGTATCAGATCACATTGGATGCTGCCAGCAATGGAAACTTCAAAACGAGGTCTTCTGAGCAAGCGTGTGAGTTGATTGAGAATTTTGTGACTAGCAATAGCACCAAGAACTCTGAATTTGAGAGGAAGCAACTCGCATGAGGCATATATGGGGTTCAATTTACTGAGATGAAGAATATGTTGGACTCTATGCACAACCTTTTGATGAACAGGAAGCCTACCTTACCTGAAGGAATAATCTACTCATGAAATGCTAGCATCGACTGACTATGTTTTGGCATTCGATACTCATTTCAGACGAATCCAACAGCCTCCAACAGTACCAGAACAAGTCTACAAGCCTCCGTTACCATTCCCTAGAGATCCTACGAAGTCCAAACATGAGCTGGATGAAGCTAAATGCATGACAGTGATGGATAAGAAGCTAGTTGAGTTTTTAATAGTTAATGCCTTGCGGATTCACCCTTGTCTACAGAGATACACAACGAGTATGATCTCCACATATGGAGATTTAAAATAAAGTGTGGTCATGCTGTTCAAGCAAAACAGTGTTGTGCAACAAAATCAGATTTCAGAGAAGCTTACAGACCCATGAGTCTTTGTGTTAGACTGTTCCATCTTCAAGGACAGCTTCAAGCGTTCTCTGTGTGACATGGGATTTGGTGTGAACCTCATGCCAGACTTTGTGGCAATGAGATTGGGATTAATGGATTTCAAGCCAACTAGGATCTCTTTTATCCTGGCTGATCAATCAAAGAGGATTCCAGAAGGAGTTATAGAGGACAAACCTATCAGAGTTGAGAATTACATGATTCCAACATACTTTGTGGTGCTGAAATATGAAGTTGAACTGGATGATCCTCTGTTATTTGGTTGATCCTTCTTGGCTACAGCTGGAGCAGTTACTGACGTAAGGCACTGTCTGATTGATCTCCATCTAGGAGATAAACCTATGCACTTCATGATTGTCAACATGCGGAGATCCACCATTGATGGTCAGACTTTCAGAGTTGAGGTGGAATAAGAAGCTCAGGTTGGTGAAGCCAAAGTGCCTGATACTGGAGAAGAGAAGATGGTGGTTCATCTTGAACATACTCCAACATCTTCAGAGCCTGCAAAAGCAGAAAGCTCTGGACATTTCACTTCCACCAAAGCAAAGGTATTTGTCATCTAAACCTACACATCCTAACCGCATTGCTGTGAATGCAGGGAAACGATGTATCCCTCCCACGCTTCGCTCCCGCCCTTTCTCCTCCATCATTCCTCGGACGATTGGACGTTCTAATTCTAATACAGCTTATACACCACCTTAGAGTCAATTGAGTTTGTTTTATCGAGTCAAAGTCTTGTGTAGGAAACTATGACTTTTTTAGGAAACCACCACAACTGCAAGAACTTAAGTAACCATTGGACGAGTTTGTAGCGATCAATGACTGTTAGAAAATCCCAAACGGATCAATTTACCAAGGACACCCATATCACCTCAGGTATTCAAAGGATACATTACTGACTTCGCCCCTAACCTGACTTGATTTTTTCTCACCCATTCCTCTTTCAGTCCTGTAAGACTTGTCTGTGTCAGTACGGTTTCCTTATCCCTTCCCTTCAAGATGAAGAAAGAAAGAAAATTATTTGCGGATAAGCTAGTAGCTTCGAAGTGAACACGGAAGTGGTAGAGATCCCTATTAACTTATGTGCTTCATGGAAACATGTCCAAAATAACACCCCAAATAAAAAGAGAAGATAAGCTGCTAGAAAAAATGATATCCAATGAGGAAAAATCAGCTGCTGAAGTGAGAAATAGGAGAGGAAAGGAACCAGAAGTATGACAGTTTGTGTGATCAGGTACTGACTAGGTAATAATCCATGTGTCCTCTTATCGATACTCCCTTGGTGAGACCGCACCTAATTGTTTATAGAGGTCAGTATGGTGAGTTTGAATGTCTTGATTTGATTGTGGAGTTTACTTGGGACAATTGTTAAGTGTGGAGGAAGTACATTGTGCTCTCGATTTCTGAAGGTTCGTTTTCATGTGGCTCAATAAGGGGAATACGAGTGTGGTGTTCCGACGACGAAATGAGTTTCTGAGTTTTTCAAACTTCTAATCATGTTCTTGGTTTTCTGTTTGCTTGAGGGCAAGAAAAGACTTAAGTGTAGGGGGAGTTGATATATCATGGTTTTTATGAGTTTTTAACCATGATATAGGTCTTTGTTATTGAGTTATTTATGTGTTTTGGAGTCTTTTAGAGTCTTTTACATGTTTAAGTACATTTGCAGCTTAATTGGAGATTTTGGAAGCATTTGGAGCAATTCTACACTACATAGAGATTTCACAGGGTTCACTGGCAACGTCTGCATGTTGCATCTACCGACGCGCTAGATGCATCAATCGACACAAGCTATGTCCCAAAATTATGCGCGTGAAAATCTGCACTTTTTCCCAGAAGTTTCCCATATTTGCAAAAAGATTCAAATCGTGTTTTACTATAATTTGGTTTTTAAAGCCATTGTTTAAGGTTATGCTTTACTTACACTTTATTCTATCACAAGAGAGATTTATAGCAGAGATTTCGGGGCTGTTCTCCACAGAAATCGAACCACTTTTATTCTTATATTGATCTTTTATGCTTATTCAAACATGTTTATTGTTTCAATCATTAGGTCTAAGTAGTTTGCTAGTTAGGTTTAGGGATTCTCATTAGGGATTATGGAATGTTAGGTTAATTGATTTATTGGGATTCATAACTTCTAGTTCTTTGTCTAGGTTGATCTTAATGCTTAACTTGAACTGGTCACTTAGGTTAATGATATTAAGTTGTTTATCGCAACGAAAGTTGGTTAATTATCTGGAAAAGAACCTAGGTGAGTAATTTGTCTATTTGCAAAGAAATTTGGTTTAGGAAAATTATGAACGAACGAACCTGAGATTAATTCATGTTTAGAACTCTAGAACTCGCAGAAATTTGGTTTTCTAGGTTGTTAGATATAGTTAATATTCGTAACGAAAGTTTGTTTGTTATAAGCTATCGATTCTAGTTCTAGAAAATAGATGGTTTGGATTCCCGATTGATTGATTAGCATATATTCTTAATTTTCTGAGAACTTCTCTGAACCTGACGTTTTTCCTGCATGATTACACACTACAAGAAAACACGCGAAAACCAACGGAAAAACCATCGGATATCCATCGAGAAGGGCTAATACTGACGGATTCCCAACCGAATGGATCCGTCGGTTCTATGTCATCGAAAATCGATATCCGTCGGTTCCCCATCGGTAATTACCGACGGATTATCGACGACCGGAAAAATAACGGATTTTTGACGGATTATCGACGACCGGAAAACCGACGGATTACTGACGCCGGTAACCGACTAATGTTTTTTCGGTAGTTTGTCTGGAATAGCCGTCGGTATACTATCAAAAACGACAGAAATTACTAACGGTTTACAGATGGTTACCGAGAGAGTATAACCGACGAAATACCAACGGATTACCAACCAAAAATAACCGACGAAATATACCGACGGATTACCGACGATTCTAAATAGATGTATTTTTTAAATATAAAATTTTTAATTATATAATAAAATTTATTAATATATAATTTAAAAATTAATAAAATAGAAAATATATTATAGATTAAATTTATAAAATACTAAAAAATAATTGAAAAAGTTTTTAAATTACAAAAATGGGATCCTGTACGATCATGATTCCCCCTCCTCCCCCCCCCCCCCGTTCCCGCTCCCGCTTTGCGTCAGTTCCCGCTCCGTTGTCGCTCCCGATTCCCACGTTCCCGCTCCCGGTACCCAAAATGCTCTTCATGATCTTTGTGTCCGATCCCGCTCCCGATTCCCCCGTTCTCACTCCCCGAGCCAAAAATGCTCTTCGTGATCTTTGTGTCCGTTATTCAAAACCTGAACATGCAAAAACATTAAACCTTAAACGTATATAAAACAAATATGGAAAAAAGAATTATGGAAGTTCAAAGACTTACCAATACACTCCCTGGTTGTTCTCGTAATCGGGATCGATTCGTTTCAGCACTCGTGCAAGGCTGAACGGTCTGATGCTGAGGAGTCTGGGAAGCCTGGTACGTGTCAAAATCTATGTAATCGTCCATATCCACAATGAACATATTAAAAGTTAAAAAATGTTTATATATTTTCGAAAATCATATTAAACTTAAGAAAATTATATAAAAAATTGGAAATAAATTTTCAAAAAAATTACTAAAATTATAAAAACTTACATAAATTTAATAAAAGTTTTTATACATAAAATAAATTTAAACTAAAAACGTTTTAAGTAAACGTTTTTATCCAAATTGTTTATAAATTATTATTTTTAAAAAAAAAAATTAAAATATAGAAAAATCTTAAAACGTTTACAAAACGTTTTACAACTTTAAACGTTTTTATATTTTCGAAAAATAATTTTAAATTACAAAAAATGTTTTTAAAACTGTCACATACTACAATAACCTAAACCAATTCCTAAATCAATAAAAATCAACCTAAACTACCTAGAATCTCATTAGAACAATACATGGATCATTCCACTTATAGTCTATCCACCTAAAAACTTAATTTTATAGAAATTAACTTAATAAAACGGTAGCTTACATGGGTTAGGAGGTTTGGACGGTCAGAATTAACTGTTAGAGGCCGGAATCGGATGAAAAAACTAGAGAGAATGCGGAGCTCGAGGGTAGAGAGAGAGAGAGAGAATTCGGAGGGAAATGTCGAAGAAGAATAAGTTGCCGGTTCAATATTATCTGTGAACCGACGAATATTTCATTTACCGTCGGTAATTAGGCGGTACAATTATTTGGTGAAATTTTTAGGCGGTTACGCGAAAAAATGGCGGTCTAAAAACCGACGCGATGGATTACCGACGGTAATCTGTCGGTTAATGTAAGAAAAACTAGGTTCAGCGTGACTTGAACACGGGTTCTATGGATATTTAGAAAGCTCCGAAACCATTTTGCTAAGTTGTTATTGTCGTTAAGACATTATAAGCAAATGTATATATTTGATATTTCTTAACGTTATAAAATTTTAATTTTTAATTTAATTATATTTTAATTTTCCAATTGTTGCTAAATTACTAAAAATATAAATAAAAATTATTAAAAAGACAAGATAATTTTTATTAAATTTTTAATTAATAATATATTTTATAATGTTATTATCCTAATTGTAATTCCCAAAGAAATCTCCGGTCGCTATCTCGTTCCAATTTGTGATCATACGGCTCCACTCCGTGATAGGAATCCATGTTGGTCTTGGGTCTCTTTTTTTCCCAAAAAAGTTTCACCTGCCGCATTTTGGTCTTGAAAACCCGCTAAGCTGCTTTATAGAATTTCCACAAAACTTGGTTGATTATGTTTGGGATAAAATAAAAGTATGCCTACAATTTTTAAAACAAAATTAATATTAAAAACAAAAATTTGAAAAACTAATTTAGTTAAACAAAAAAAAAAACTTACCCAAATCCTCGAACCAAGATGCTTTCATACTGATGGAAACATTCATGTAAGTGAGAAAGTTCTCGGACCAGCGATGTTGGATAACATCACTTATGACAGAAGGTATTGCCGCATTATAATCGAACCAAATGGTCTGGTTTTGGTGGGACGGTGAAGAACAGGAAGACGTTCCTGACCCGGGAGCGTTATTACCTGAACAATAGAAGCTCGGTTCCCGGGGGACAAGTAGATAATCTCCATTTGGAAATATGTTTTTTGAATGGATTTGTTGTTTTGAAGATGAAAACCATGGCATGCACCATCGGTAATCCGTCACATTCCAAATTTCTGAAAAGACATTTACCGAAACGTTGCATAGGGAACATAGCATTGTAATTGTGGTTTTTGACCGTTTACTGAAACTTGCCGACGGATTTCCGACGAGACATGGTTTAGGATTTCTTTAGGGTACATTTTTATTTCGATTCTAAGGCTTCGGTACTTACGTTAGACATAAATGACAATGTTTATTGGCATATATAGGTCCTTATATACAAATTACCGATAATTTATGTTTTCGGTAAATCGAGCGATTGTCCAATTAATATAAGTTATTCTTAAACACCATTGTATAGTAAGAGGATGTTTTCGTCCGACGTACTTGATTTTCTTAAAACCCTAGAATACATGTTCTTAGAGAATGTAAGGGGTGGTATTTGGCCTAAAAGATCCTTACTTAATGTCCTCAATTGGTTTTCAATCGTTCGTTTCTTATTTTGAAACCCTATACCCTAAAATTCCCGACGGATAACTGACGGCTCTTAAAATTTCCGTCAGAATCCGCCGAAAATACGCCATCTTTTCTACCCCTCGGATTTTCGTCGAAAAATTGAATATTAAATGAAAATTTCTCTTCACCCGTGTATCGAACCTCGGCATGTAGAGGTAAGTGATGGGCATCGAAACCGTTGGGATGAGGGTTACGTTAACGTCTAACATACATAAATATATTGATATTGTAGTGTTTTCTGCGATTTGTTAAAAAAAAAAATTAAACTTTGGAAGTGTTAGAAAACTTATTTCAAAATTAAAGTAATATTTTTAAGGCTTGAAAATAATTTATATTTTAGATTTAATCTTCATCGCTTTCAGAGTCGTAGTCAGATTAACTTTAAGGGATTCTTCTACAGGAGCTATATAATCACTCCCACTTTATTGCAATGGTTCATGTTCATCAACTCCGTAGACTCTTCCTCGCGAATTGATTTTAGTAATTGTGATCCATGGATCGTTCTTGTATGTTTTCCGAGGGTAAGGAATGTAACACACCTGCATCAAATAAAATATAATTTATATGGTAAATTAATTAGAAGAAGTTCAAGATTTTAGATTATTTAAAACGTCAAGTCGATCACTAACCTGATATGCTTGTGAAACAATAATGAAAGGATTATATTTTCGAAGCTTCTTACGCGAATGAATAGACGTCACACCAAATCATCGATGGTGATTGGGTTATACCAATCACAAAAATAGCACACTTATCATGCCGAGCTTCCCTAAGTACTTCACTTCCAGTATTTCTTTTAGAACCCCATATTACACAACTTCTCCGGATGTAGACGAAACACTGTGATTTGCGACTGTCCTAGCAGAGCCTTCTTTATGCACCTTAAATGCATATCCCCTTGTGCAATATCTCGGATAAGACTTTGTGTGTTAGTGGAAGCCATTGATTATGTCTATCAACCAATCATCGGGCGTGCGGCCGTTTTGGACTTGATTTGTCACCTGAAAAAATATCACACACTAGAGTTAATAAAATTACCCAATTTATCGGGGTTAAGTAATATTTAAAAAGAAAATCTTACATAAAATTGTAACCAAGCGGAGAAGTCTCTTTGTTTATGCTCTTCACGCTCGTCCTCAATCAATTCTGTATGAAAATGTCGGAGAGCGTCCATGTATAACCTATGAAAGTAAATATCTCATTAGAACACTTGTTATGAAACTTACATGCCAATGCAATAACAAATATAATTTAAACTATATACCTCTCAAACTCGAAGACTTCCTCACAATTGGTGAGAATAGACGTGTGCAGGTGTGCATGCTCTTGGGATTTTCCGCTTAACCGTCCAACTTGTTGAAAAATGCTGAGAACCGTTGACGGATAAATTTGCTTCTCGCCTCTATCATCGTTTTGAGCTGTGCGCCGACTCTTTGTACGTACTTGCTATGGGAAGTAATAGCTGGAAAAGGATGCAGTCTCTTCGTTGTTATATTGAGCCACAACATAACCCTCCACTTTAGCGGGGTTCTTCACCTTCTTTGTAAGGTGGAACATATAGCGCTCGAAAGGATACATCCACCGATATTGTACCAGACCACCAAGTCTAGCTTCCCCAGGGAGATGAATGGGAAAATGCTACATAACATCAAAGAAAGACTGTGGAAATATCTTCTCAAGATTGCATAAGATCTTAGGAATGTTTTGCTCCAAATTCCTGATGCCATCAACTGTAAGTGACCTCGTGCATATATCCCTGAAAAAAGTTCCAAGCGCTGCAATTTCTTTATGAACATCTTTTGGGAGGAGATGAGCAAATGCAAATGGTAGGAGTCGTTGCATCACAACATGACAATCATAGCTCTTCATTTTGATAAACTTTCCTCCACCAGTGTCAACACAGTTACACAAGTTGGAAGCGTAACCGTCAGGGAATTTCACTCGTCGCATAATCCAATCAAAGAACTCTCCCTTAGACTGAGGGTCTAACCAATATGATGGAATTGGACATTTTCCGTTCTTCTGAAGATGAAGTTCAGGCCGAGCAAAAATTTCTGAAAAATCAAGCCTAGACTTCACATTATCTTTCGTCTTCCCTTGCACATTCAGAAATATGTTCATGATGTTATCAAATAAGTTTTTCTCAATGTGCATGACATAAAGATTATGCCTTAGTAGTTGGTCCTTCCAATATGGTAAATCTCAGAAGATGCTTTGCTTTTGTCAGTTGTTGGATAAACCAGCTGGATATACATTTTAATGTCCATTTCCACCGCAATCATGAGTTCTTAGCGCACCAAAGGTTCCTAAGAGCCCCAAAGTAGCCTCCCCGCTGTCTTGGGGAGGAGGATCATCAAATTATTTTCTCTTTTTCGTAAAAAGTTTTGTGTTTCTCCGATATGGATGATCCTGCGGTTGAAATCTTCTATGAAAATCAAACCAACATGATTTGCGTCCGTTCTTCAAGTGGAATGCATTACTCGTTTCTTGACAATACGGACATGCTAACCTCCCATGCGATGTCTATCCAGATAATATACCATAAGCCGGAAAGTTGCTAATAGTCCACATTAGTACTGCCCGCATCTAAAAGTTTTGCTTACATGAGACATCATAAGCTTCAACACCGGGATCCAATAACATTTGCAACTCATATATCAATGGCTTCAAGAATACGTCAAGTGATCTTCTTGGAGGCTATGGCCCAAGAAAAAGTACGGAGAGGAAAGGAAACTCTCGACGCATGTACATAGATGGCGGTAGGTTATAAGGAGTCAGAATCACTGGCCACAACGAATATTGTCTCCCATGCCTCCCAAATGGGTTAAAACCATTTGTGCATAATCCGAGTTACACTCTACGTGGTTCATACGCAAAATTCGGATATATTCTATGAAAATGTCACCATGTGATGAGGACATCGGATCCTCCTGACCTGGCCCGGATGAGCGGTACGTACCAGCCTCGACCACGAGGCTGACCGAGTTGTTCCCGACCTCACGGAACGTACCTGAGGAGGTTCAAAAGGCCACTGCATGTTCTGCCAGACCCAATGATGTGGTATCAAGGAGTCATAAGCCAACAGCATGTTTCAGGAGTGATGTGTTGGGAATGTCCTGAAATCTACCGTACTATCTCTAGAAAGTATGATAAGTGTCGAGATCAGACATAAGTCATAAATACTGGGTGATCATGATGACTTGCTAGAGCCCGCTCATGATCTATAAGTTTAGGACTTATTACAAGTATTGTATGATCCCAAAGGGTCACACACCATAGCTAACGGGAAAGTTAAGATGGAATTAATACGGTAAGATGCTAAGGCATTTACTGTATTTGTACAGAGAGTTGGGCAGACAACAAATGGGCTTTTGTCTGATTTGTGTCTTGGGCCCAAAAGTCTAATGGACCATTAGTTTAATTAATTAAACTTGGGCCCATTAGTGATTAAAAGGAGAGATTGCAACATTAGGGTTGGCTAATGTTTTTGGCGATTTAAAGGTGCAGCCGTGGCCTCCCTCTCTCTTCAATCTCTCTCACTCTCTGTTGATCCATCCGGTCTAGCAGCCATCCGTGCTTGTAAGCGTGTGGATACCGAGGAGGAACAGGTATTCATCTGTTCTCGTTGATCTCGACATCACCATAATTCCGCTGCAAAGGTAATGTCCAGGTTTGTTTTATGATTCAGTTACAAGAACCTAGATCTGTTTAAGATTATGTGTTAGGTTGCAATTTAGAATTGAACCTTGGAAAAACGCTATAATCCTTCAGTGGTATCAGAGCCCAGGTCATTAGGTTGCATGTAATTTGGATCGATTTTATTGGTTGTTTCAATCGTGTGAAAAACAATTAATTAGCGATCGTTTTTGTATGTATCGTAAGATTCGATTGTTGAATTGGAGAAACTGACAAAATTATTTTGTCTCTATGTGTATTGCTGAAACGATTGTTTTATAATCTCGAAATTAATTATTGAATTGAGTATCAAACAATCACAAGTTTGACTTTGCCATTGTTTTGCTTGAACATAAGGTTTCGATAATTAATAAGCGATTTGGTTAAAGTCAATGTCGATTTGTCTTTTTGTTATTATCATGATCTTTCAAGATTTGTTTAAGGATCGAATAGCATAAAACGATTGGAATAAGTCAAAATCTTTTCGTCTTTATGTGAACTTATTAATCGTGATGTTGGCTAGTTATAAATCGCTTATTGACTTTGTTGAAGCAATAAGAGAAACGATTTGATAATTGAAATCATAAGTGAATTTATTATTGATTTAGCTTATTTGATATTTGAAATCAATCATAAGCATGCCGGGTATAACGATCAAACCGATCGGTTATTGCCGGATGATGTATCAATCTCTTCCCACCCCGTGACGCATGAACCGATCGAGCCTTGGGCTGATCGCGATTCAATGGTCACTAGCCTTATCCCGCAAGTTAGGTCAAAATCAGCTAAAATTGATTGGTTAGACCAATCTATTTCTTCCTGATTTTGGACTTAACAGAACCGATCCAATTTAATTGGTGGTTCAAGCGGTTAACCCAAATCGCGGTTTGCTGGAAATTATTTAATACAATTGGTATTATTTAATTTCTGGTTAAACCGGATTGAAATTCAAAATTGAATTTTAACCTAAACCGAAGGCTGATCTAAGTTTGATTTGGTTGGACCAAATAATTTAGAGCTGGTCTGGTTTAGTAAATAACCGATGGTTTTGATAGTTAATTTGGTCTTGGACCAGAATTAATAAACCGACTCGGTTATGTCAAATTATTGGGCCAACTGGAATTCTATGGTCTTGGGCCAAGAATTGGGCCTATAATTTGTGACCCAATCCCAAAATTTTTATAAAATATTAAATTAGAAATTTCTATTTTTAGTATGCTAGAAAGTTTCTAAAATAAGTAAGTTTCCCAAAATAGTAATCTTCTATTTTTGAAAATAAAACTGAAAATCCTCAAAAACAATATCAAGCTTGGATGTCTTTCCAATCTTGTCAGCTACTTAACGCTTATTCGATTACAGATATGGCTTACAGTGTGAGGTGTCTGTTTTCGCGTAAGTAAAGTAGTATATAGTCACTAATTTCATTGGGAGTCCCAGACTTTAGTGATTATTTGGATGTAAGAGATTGGTTTCCTTGACTGGGCCATCGGGAGTCCCGGGCCTTGAGACATCTGGTGTATTGGGCCTTGGGGCCAATTCACAACCGAGAGTTATATGAGATATAACTAGCTGTGTGTATGCTTACCAAGTAAAGCTACTTCTGGGTGACGGCCAGTGGCCCACTTTGGATTTAGCTGAACATGGGTCTCGGAATCATTGCATTCTTATGAGGTTAAACAAAGAAATTTTGAATGCAATGCGAGTCTTCTTATAAGTTATTAAGATTACTCTTTTATGAACTAAATAACTAAAACTCTATTTATCTCTAAATTTCAGCTACGACGAGCACAAACAATCAAAACACTTTCTCGATCCGGTATGTCCTTGAGATGGACAAACTGAACGGATCAAATTTCTTGACTTGGTCGCGGAACCTGAGGCTAGTTCTCAGGCATGAGAGAAAGGACTATGTCCTTGAGAGAGCTCTCCCCGTGAGGATCGGGTCCAATGCCTCTCATGCAGTATATGATGCTTGGAATAAGCATTATAATGATGCGGTAGATGTGCGTGGTCTGATATTGGCTACCATGGACTCAGATTTGCTGAAGCAATATGAGAACATGGAGTCGCCAATAGAGATGATCAGCAGCCTGAAATTGAAATTTCAGGAACAGGTGAGAGTGGAGAGATACCAGTTGGTTAAGTCTCTCACTAGCTGCAAGCTACCAAATGATCATCCAGTGAGTCCTCATGTCAGTAAAATGATGGGTTACATTGATAACCTGAGGAAACTGGATTATCCAGTTAGCCAAGAATTGGCAACTGAGATCATTCTGCAGTCACTGCCGTCAAGCTATGATAAGTTCAAAAGGAACTATATCAAGAAAGGCTTAACGAAGACGCTGACTGAACTGCATGATATGCTCAAGACAGTTGAGCCAAACGTGAAGAGTACCCTGTATAATCTCATAATGGAGAAGGGTAGGTTTATTAAACCTGGTGCTGACAAGGGTGAAGACAAAGTTGTCCAGATTTTGAATCACGGCAAGCGTGTGTCTTCTGAACCCGAGTCAGATACATCTTACGTTGGTAAGTGCTGCTACTGTAAAGAGACTGGGCATTGGAAGAGAGATTGCATTAAATTCATGGAAGATTATGAGGAGTTGAAGTCGATGTATGAGACTACTTCCTCAGGTATTCATGTTATTACTTCAAGTTATACCTTATAGGTATTGAACACTGGTTGTGGCACTGATATTTGTTATAATATGCAGAGCCTGAGCAACAGTAAAACGTTGAAGAAAGGACAAGTGGAACTGCGTGTCTGGAAGGAGCTATGGATGCTGCCTCAGCCGTAGGGTTTTCACTTGTAGATGCCTTTGAGGCTTGGTTTTGTATTAAGTAATTGCTACAATGTACCTGCTTTAAGCAGAGTTGTCTTTCATTTTCTTGTAAGAATTTGAATGTTTTTCATTTTGATAAAAGACAAGTTTTGTTCTTTTGATCTTAATGAAATATTAATTGTAGCACCCTATTCAAGGAATGGGTTTTATATCTTAAACCAAAGAGTGCCTAAAAGTAACATAAATACCGAATTGGTTTAAATCTGATGAATTAAACCTGATTTTTCTTGGCGTAAATGTTTTGGTCACATAGAGTAAGTCAGATTCAGAAATCCCATAGTTATGGACTTTTGGGCTCATTTGATTGGATATCTTATGAGACTTGAATTCTGCTTACTGGACCAAAAGACAAAGGGCCCATCTTAGCCGAGCTAGAGAAAGGCCCAAAGGCTTATTGGACCTTGAACATACTCATGTATGTGGTCCGATGAGCAGTAATGCCAGAGAAAATTTCTTGTACTTCATTGTCTCTACTGATTACTTCAGTGAGTAAGACTGTGTTCATTTGATGAGACACAAGTCGGATTTTTTGACATGGTCGAAAGAGTTCAAGAATGAGGTATAGAATCTGAGTGACAGAAGTATTAAGACTCTGGATTAGATCACGAGTGAGAATACTTGAGTCATTAATGGTGTGATCATCTGAATGTGTGTGAAGTCACTTCACAGCTCATTTCTCCTGAAAACCTTGAGGTGTTTCTGTGAGAAAGTATCAGATCTTATTAGAAATGATTAAAGATGAGTCACACGAATCTTCCATGATATTCTTTAAGAATAATGCTCTAGAAATATCTAAGTTTACGCTGAAATAGTTCCACCAATATCAGTTGAGAGACACCACGTAAATGTGGATTGGAATCGATCCAAATTCGTCTTTACTGAGTATTTGTAGTTGTGCTACTTCACTGGTTGTCCTAGGGAAACCAAGGCTTGTTACTTTTACGTCCATTCTGTTTTCTAAGAAGGGTAGTTACTTTCGAAGAAGAACAGTGGGAGTAAAAGTATAACTCGAAGAAATTCGAGAAATACAGGAGGCTGCTCAACCTGTTGAGGGAGAGCAACGGATGGATTTACAGATTTCTGTAGAATCTACACCTGTAGAGCCTGAAGTTCGCAGATCTGGTTGAATCCGTCACTAATCCGAGAGTGATTTCTTGTGATTAGTTGCACAACCAGATGATCATTGTTGGTTGCACAACCAGATGATCATTGAAAGTTGCCATGATCTGATGATCATTGATAGTAACGAACCTGCGAAATTCAAGGAAGCGGAAGTTAGCCCGGACTCCGAAAAATTACACTATGTGTAAGTTAGCTTTATTGATCCATTCATGGATGGAAGCAAACATATCGGAGTTGGAATCTTCGTTCTGTTGAAGTAGTCAAGGTTTTGACTTGAACAGGAACGAAATGGAACTGTGCGTTTACTAAAAGATAAGTGGGAGCAATATTGCATTTCTCATAGTGTATGTCGATGACATACTGATTCTCGGATATAACGTCCCAATGCTGCAGTCGGTAAAGGACTGGTTTGGGAGTTGGTTTTATGATTGACATGGGTAAAGCCACGTATGTTCTTGGATTTTGGATCTAAAGATAGAGATTCAAAAGAGCTGGTATGACAAGGTCAGGATTCTTAAATTGACAAAGTCCTAGACGTTTTCAGCACTCCAAGAAGGGTTTTATGCCAATGTCACATGGCAATATGTTAAGCAAGAAACAGTATCCTACGATATCTGCTGAGCTTGAATGCATGGATGAGATTCCATATGCGTCGGCAATTGGATCTATCATGTATGCCATGACACGTACTTGTTTTGATGTTGCTTTAATGTTAAGCAAGACAAGTAAAGACCAGTCAAATCCAGCAAAGAATCACTGGATTGCCGTAAAGAATATCCTAAAGTATTTGAGGAATACTAAGGATAAATTCTTGATTTACGGAGAAAGTGAGGTGCTACAAGTCGATAGAGTCTGAAAGGCAAGTTTCCAATAGACAAAGATAATTCCCGGTCACAGTCCGGCTATATCTTGTGTCTGTATGGCGGTGCAAGGCACTGTTGCTGACTCCATGACTTAAGCTGAACATTTCGCAGCTTGAGAAGCGGCGAAAGAGGTTGTTTGGATAGAAGAGTTCATCACTGAACTTGATGTGACATAGATGAGACTAGCTGCACATCAGAGATCCAAACACCTTGAGGATAGGTATAACCTATTCCGTGAGATAAATGACAGAGATGTTAAGTAGATAAGCAAGTTTCATCGAATGAGAACGTTGCTAATCTATTAACGAAGCCACTCCTTAGGCCTAAGCACGAGTCGCGGACTGTAGCTGTAGGATGAGTGAAATTAAGATGTAGTCTTAATTTCAGTGGGAGTTTGTAAAGGGCTTTACTTAGTTGTTTTGAAAGGTTCATGTAAACATAATATTTTATGTTTATGAAATCTATGATTTCTGGATTATTTTAACTGTGATATAAATAATCGTTCCAAAATGATTCATGTCATTATATATGGGCCATCGAAGTACATGAGTAGACTTGATCCTGAAACCCCATATTTAACGAAATGACATAAATCATAGTGTCCATAGTCGAAGGTTGTTGAAATTGGAACACCAACAACCACTTGAGACTAGATTGTGTTGAGACTTATGACCAAGTTTCGAGGGGTCATAGATGCGCGGCATCAAAGTCGACACATAGGTATATGTAGGGGAGAATATGACCGGACATGGCCCGCTGATGAGAACTCTACAAGATATTAATATCTGTGTCATAAGAGGTTCTCATATACGACTATAGAGTATAGTCCTTAGACCTGAGTTCGCATGCATGTGGCTGCACATGGAGTGATGCGCTTTGATCATTGTCTAACGCTGTTTCGTAACTGGGAGCTATAAGGACCTTGGTTGGGTGTATTATAAAGTGTGTAGTTCATAGTGATGGAACAAGATGGGATTTGTCCCTGCCGTTTAACGGAGGTAATATCTCTAGGCCAATCGGAGACTTGATAGCTGGTAAGAGAGTGGCCACTCCCAAACGGACTTGCCCAAGTCGTTTGCATTGTCAGTATCAAATCTGTTCCGATAAACATGGTCTGGCTATATAAGGATGACACGCATCTTGCCTTATGCCAGATCGAGATATTGAGACAAAAGGATTAGGGAATGTAGGATTCCAGTACAATCGGGAGATTGTTGGGAATGTCCTGTGTAGGATTCCAGTACAAGTGGGAGATTGTTGGGAATGTCCTGAAATCTACCGTACTATCTCTAGAAAGTATGATAAGTGTCGAGATCAGACATAAGTCATAAATACTGGGTGATCATGATGACTTGCTAGAGTCCGCTCATGATCTATAAGTTTAGGACTTATTACCAGTATTGTATGATCCCAAAGGGTCACACACCATAGCTAACGGGAAAGTTAAGATGGAATTAATACGGTAAGATGCTAAGGCATTTACAGTATTTGTACAGAGAGTTGGGCAGACAACAAATGGGCTTTTGTCTGATTTGTGTCTTGGGCCCAAAAGTCTAATGGACCATTAGTTTAATTAATTAAACTTGGGCCCATTAGTGATTAAAAGGAGAGATTGCAACATTAGGGTTGGCTAATGTTTTTGGCGATTTAGAGGTGCAGCCGTGGCCTCCCTCTCTCTTCAATCTCTCTCACTCTCTGTTGATCCATCCGGTCTAGCATCCATCCGTGCTTGTAAGCGTGTGGATACCGAGGAGGAACAGGTATTCATCTGTTCTCGTTGATCTCGACATCACCATAATTCCGCTGCAAAGGTAATGTCCAGGTTTGTTTTATGATTCAGTTACAAGAACCTAGATCTGTTTAAGATTATGTGTTAGGTTGCAATTTAGAATTGAACCTTGGAAAAACGCTATAATCCTTCATGATGATCGTTACAGAACCCAATTGGAACGATCCCATTTGGAGATGGTCGACAACCGACCTCCCGGAGCCCTAACCGTGTCCAGGAAGATGTCCATAGGAGATTTGGTTCAAACCAATCATTCCAGGCTTGATATTCACCATAAATTATGCTATTTGGAAGAGTTTGGTCAGAAGGAATCATTTTGGGTTCGAGATCATCTTGGAGGATGTCTAGAAGCTGTCCAGTTAGCCCTGTCCGCGGATATAGGTACATTCAAGAGAGGATTGCGAATGGAACAATAGGAATCAAGCTGCAACTCAACCTGTTCTGGACACCTGACTCATCAAGGAATCTGCACGAAGTGGAATCACATCAAGACCATTTTCTATTAAGAAGTTATGCATGTTTCAAGACAGGTGATTTTCAGGGAACCCGATAAAGACCGACTTGCACATTTTGGAGTGCTCAGAACGAACCAGGATGACTCAAGGAGTAAAGGAACTTGTTATGGATTCTTGATTCATCAGGGAATGCATGAGAGTTGGAATCATACCAATACCAGCTCGGATATGCAAAATCAAACCCGAAGGTTGCTGGACCTGCCTTATTTGAAAGCTCACAGTCTTGGTGGGCTTCAGACTTATTTTTGGCGACCAGGAGTACGTGCAACATCTCCTTGGGCATTGGTTTATATTCTTTTCCCCTTAAGTGTGGTTTTGTCCCAGTTGGGTTTTCCCACTAAGGTTTTTAATAAGGTAAACCAAGGCCCGCTTCAAGAGAAGGAGAATCTGGCCCGTCCAACTTTCTTCCTTGCTTTTGATTTTAATGATTTCGACCAGGCCTCTTTATGGCCCATTCTTAAGACTTGTAACCCTATTACTTTAGGTATTTAAAGCCACTCTTTTTTCAATAAACTTAAGTAAGTTTAAACTAAGAAAAACCCTATTGGTTGTGCTCTCTCTCTACCGTGCGGCTGCCCCTCTAGAAATCGATACTTCTTCGTTTCTTACTTGCTGATTCGATTGTCCTAAGTGTTCCACAAGATCAGTAGCTTGTAATCACCATCGATCACCCACTGACCAAGCTGAGAGTGCCTTCGGCCATCAGCTTTGTCCCATCCGCCCATCACCTTCTCGGTTACCATCCACCACGCCTCTTCATCTCATATCACCATGCCTTAGCATCTGACGGATGTGAAATCTCTTCTCCTCTTCTATGCTCGGCATGCCATCTCATTTCCCCCGTGGTTCGTTCAAATTGGTATAATCACTTCAACCTATCGGCTAACGGCAAATACCACATATGTTTGCACGAAACTTTAACTCTTCCCCTTGTATCCTAATAGAGCGGATGCTTACAAAATTTACATTCCAGACGATATTCATCTTCTCACCAATATATCATACAGTTGTCGATGCACACATCTATCATCTGGTACGGTAATCTAAGCCCTTTAACAAGTTTCTCAACCTCGTAGTATGAACATGGAGCAAAATTATCTTCAAGAATAATATCTTTCAAAAAATCGCAAATCGCATCCACACATTCCTCCTCAACATTGTAGTCAGTCTTTATGCCCATTAATCTAGTAGCAGATGATAATGGCGAACGACCCTCTTTGCAAACTTCATAAAGTGGTCGCTTCGCTGCATCTAACATATCAAAAAATCTCCTAGATTTTACATTAGGTTCCTCTACCCTAGGAATTTTATATTCACCTACTTCCTAAATATTTTATCGATATGCATCATTAACCATCTGAACGGTACCTACACAAAAATCTACTTCCGCACTACAAAGTTTGCTAGAACTAACATAATATTCTCTACTACTAGTACTACCATAAGGTTCTCTACTACTACTTGCATAATCCGATGTTTCCCCATGAAGATACCAAATATTATAACCAGCCATAAACCTACTGAATACAAGTGATGCAAAACTTCGTCAATCGTAGGATTGCTAAAAATTCGACACTGAGTACATGGACATTTAACTTACCGGTTTTCTGCGTATGTGGTTGACGACATGCTACCATCATGAATTCTATAATACCGAGTGCATATTCGGTGTGCAATAAGTCAGTTGCCGGATCAACCCTCGGGCCATCCATCCATGATCTATAATAAGTAGTAGAAGACATTTTTTCGTAATCAAAAGTATTAGAGTGTGTGTGAGAGAGAGAGTTTGGGAGGGATTGGTGTGAAGGAGAAGAGATTGACCGTTTGTTATTTGTAAGATACTAGCCGACAGAAAACGGACGGAAATAGCTAATATCCGTCGGAAATCCGTTGGTTTCTGGTCAGTCCAACGGATACATCAACAACTATATTAACGTATATATTAACGGTTACATTGAACCGACAACTAACCGACGGAAAAAGTATCCGTTGGGAATTACCGACAAAACTTGACATATATGTCACCGTTGAGGATCTGTCGGTTTCCCGTCGGTAATTCTGACGAAATTTTGGCCGTTGGTAATCCATCGATAATGGACATGTTTTCTTGTAGTGACAAACTGTTCTTTTTACATTATGCATTGATTTATTTTCTTTATCACTATTTTTGCTTAGCTTAATTCGACACTATAAAATCTATCGTGAAAGTCTTGAATATATGTGGTTCGACCTCGATATAGTACAATTGCATTTCGACCCCTATATACTACAATTGCATTATGTGCACTTGCAGTGTAGCTCTAGGGTATTGAAACTTTAAGCACATCAGTGGGCAATTCATCATAGTTTGGTCCAAGCATGAGTGGTTTTGATATTACACACCCCGGATTTTCACTTGCAGAGAGATCATAAGGAGAGATTGTTCTCCGTGTAATCTCAACCTTAGGTTTCTCATGTTTAACAACAAACGTTTCCTTAGTGTCCGCCATGGATGAAATTTTCGAGGAGAGATTGAGTATAACAACAAAACTAGATAAAAACAAAATTGAGAATTACGTTTATGAGTAGATCGAACAAAAGCATGATTGTGTATGGCTATTGCTCTGATACCATGTCAGAAACCCTAAAGTATGAAGGTTTTCTTTATATTCATTTAGCTTAACTCAGCTTCATATTTATATAAAGAAGAGTATCTATGAGAATCTAAGAGAATCCAATTTAAACCATGATGTACATCTATATATATACAAATAGTTACGATATAAGTTATGATACAATATCAACAAGATAATATCATAACTGTTGGATATGAGTTTAGCACCCATCCATAAGCCCATTGGAAATCTTGCTAAATCAACCACATTCATATAGGCCCAAGAGGACAAGCCCGCTAAGGAGTCAACAGCCCAAAGAGAAGTCAACACATAAGCACTATAAATAGGACCCTTCACTCTTCATTTCAGACACATTGTAACTTGCGAGAGTGTCGAGCTACTTCTATAAAGCTCCAACCTCAAGCAATATTTAGGGGGCACGTCATTAGACGGACTCCCACCTCGTACCATCCTGTCACAGCTAGGCTTCGGCTTTCAGACTAATAAAGAACAGTTTCGACCTCATTTTAAGTTTATATTTCACCTCGTTGTTCGGACATTTCAGATCGCAGCCCGGCTTTTATTACTAGATCGAATTTCTGTAACAACAATTGGCGCCGTATGTGGGGAACGAGAAACCTTTTCTACACTTTAAGACGAAGCCGAGATGACAGGACCTCTCTCATCCAGGGACAGCTCGGAAAAAATGACAAGCCAGCCGCCGAGCTCGAACACCTCGAACTCAGATAAAGGGACGGACCTACCGCCCCCACCAACCAGCTCCTCAAACCCGAACTTAAACCCTCACGTTCTCCCAAGTCTCCCGAAAACCATCGGACCCAACACTACGCTAGCTCGCGCGAAGGTATCGACGGTCAATAGCCCGGTCAACCAAACCAGAACAACGAACGCACACGGAGACGTCGAACTGACAACAACCACCACGCAAGCCCCCGCTAAGAACCAACAGGATGTCTCTTCGCAAATAAGGACTTTGATGACGCAGATCGACGAGCTAACACGATGCAACAACAATCGCTTCGAGCAACTCGCAAACGCACAAAACGCGTGCCACGAGCAAATCGACAGCCTTCGAACGACAGAATATCGAGCACCTCGAGGCAAGGAAATCCACCTCGATACCTTCCCGAACACAACCATCGAACCAGGTGAACGACCAACCATACCCCAGCTGACATCGGTACATGAATCTGAAGCGGGAGAGGAACCGGGAAGCGGCAGTGAGATCGAGCTCCTGAAGGAACAGCTAGATAGCATGACGTCAAAAGTTCACAAGGCAACCAGCTCAGCCCCCGAGATCGACAGAATCCTGAAGGCAACACAAAACACCCTGTTCACAAATAAAATAATAGGAACACCGGTCACACACCAAGGAAAGATCAAACTGCCCACCTACGACGGCTGCTCGGATCCGAAGCAGTACCTGACGGCCTTCAGCATCGCAATGGGACGAACCCAGTTCCTTCCCGAGGAACGCGATGCCGGCCTTTACCAGCTTTTCATTGAAAACCTCAGCGGCGCCGCCCTCAATTGGTTCTCGCGTCTGGAGGCACACTCCATTGACAGCTATCAACACCTAACGACCACTTTTCTCAAACACTACTCAATGTTTATCCAGGAGGGAGTATCAAACGCTGACCTCTGGGCAGTCAACCAAGGACCAAATGAATCCCTAAGGTCATACATCGACAGATTCAAAGCCATCGTCTCAAAAATCTCGGTGACTGACAGCGAGGGGCGACCACCGCTACAAAACGAACTTTGGTACGAGTCACCTTTCCGCAGCAAACTAGCCCTAAATAAGCGACAAAGCCTCGAAGACGCCCTCCATCGAGCCGTCATCTTCGTCGAAATAGAAGAGGAAATGGAACTGGTAGCCAAAAAGTTTGAGACAGCACAACCCGCCAAAGGAAAGGAGTCGACGCAAGAATCTGTCGAACCACGTCAACACTACAACCAAGAGTACAAAAATTCAAAGAAGGAGAGCAAGAAAACGGTGGCTTACTTCGCTAACGAGCACGACCTACCAGGTAACCCACAAAACCGCGCCAGAAACAAAGGCATGAAAATCAGCGATAAGGACAGACCTTTCTGCACGTACCACCAAAGGTCAGGACACGACACCAACGAATGCTGTCACCTGCCAAACCTCCTCCTTGGAGAATACCAGAAGGGAGATACAAACATAACGAATCGAAACATACAAACAACGCCTCTCGAAAACCAAACTAAAGACGACAACGACCGAGTCCGACTCGTCTGAGGAAAAAACAAAAGATCCGGAAGCATACAGCGAGCTGAGTGAAGGAATTTCTAGCATTTCTAATCACATTAGGCAACCCTAGGTATAAATTCCATAGCCTAGGATCTAGGTTTCATGATTATAATTGAATCTACAGAGAATCTCGAATATACCTGGATGATTATGCAGCGGAAAGTGAACAGGGATTCGAGATTGAATAGCGCCTCAAGTGCTGCGCCTCTACCGGTATCCACACGCACACAAACTGGAACATACGGGATGCTAGTGCCGTAGAGATCAGATCTCTTAGGGGTTTCTCAGTTTCTCAAAGGTGGTTGTAAATTAGGTCTAGTTACTGTAAAAGTCGAGCATATATCATATATATATGGACTTTTACCACGACCTAATTAACCAAAGATTAAACCGTAGTTAATTAAGTCATAAACCAAAATCGTTATTTTGGTCCGCGATCTGTGTCGATCGATACACATGTTGTGTCGATCGACACTACCTCAGAAACTCGTTATTGAATGTATATCAAATATACATTCACTAGATCATTACACTAATGATCAACCCCACATAAGACATCCAGTTTGCTTAGGTGTGTGACCCTGTAGGATCATACAATACTAGCAATGAGTTTTAAACTCATTGATCATAAGTGGCTTCTTGCAAAGCATTATGATTACCTAGTATCATATGACTGTCTCATCTCGACAATACAACTTTCACTTAGAGTAAGTACAATTGATTTCAGGACATTCCCAACAATCTCTCACTTGTACTGGAATCATCTATTCCTATAATCCCTTTGTCACTATATCTCGATCTGGCATAAGGCAAGAACTGTGTCATCCTTATTAAGCTAGATCATGTTTATCGAACTCTGATTTATACTAATAAAACAAACGACTGACAATCACCTCGTTTGAGCGCGGCCACGCATTTCTCAGTATCAAATCTTCGATAGGCCCTGAGATATTTATCTCCTGTTATATAGGAGGTACAAATCCCATCTTGTTCCATCCATGTTCCTTTCACACTTCATGATACGCCCAATCAGTGTCTTTATAGTCACCTGTTACGGCTGACGTTTGACAAAGTCAAGACGGACCAATCCATATGTAAGAAATCATGATGAACTCAGGTCTAAGGACTATACTCTATAGTCGTAATGAGAAACTCTTATGACACTCATATAACTATCTTGTAGAGTTCTCATGACTTCCTCCGTACACCAAGAATTTATCCTTAGTATTTCTCAAATACTTCAGGATGTTCTTGACAGCTGTCCAATGACTTTCACCTGGATCAGATTGGTATCTACTCGTCATGCTTAAAGCACAAGAAACATCTGGACGAGTGCAGAGTATGGCATACATGATGGATCCTAGAGCAGAAGCATAAGGAATTCGACCCATGCGCTCTCGCTCAGCAGGTGTCGAAGGACACTGCTTCTTGCTAAGAGTAATGCCATAAGACATTGGTATGAAGCCCTTCTTGGAATCATGCATACTGAACTTGTGTAAGACCTTATCAATATAAGTATCTTGACACAATCCAATTAACTTGTTCAATCTATCTCTATAGATTCTTATTCCAAGAATGTATGCGGCTTCTCCCATGTCTTTCATTGAAAAACAACTTCCGAGCCAAGTCTTAACAGACTGAAGCAGCGGAACGTCATTTCCGAAAAGAAGTATGTCATCTACATACAATACGAGAAATGCAACTGCGCTCCCACTTGTCTTCTTGTAAACACACGGTTCCTCTTCGTTCCTGATGAAATCAAACTTTTTGACCGCTTCATTAAAACGAAGATTCCAACTCCGAGATGCTTGCTTCAATCCATAAATGGATCGATGAAGCTTGCATACCTTCCTAGCAGCATTAGGATCAATGAAACCTTCAGATTGTGTCATGTACACATCCTCTTCCAGAATTCCATTAAGGAAAGCTGTTTTCACATCCATCTGCCAGATCTCATAATCATAATGAGCGGCGGTTGCTAGGAGAATCCGAATAGACTTAAGCATAGCAACTGGGGAATAGGTTTATTCATATTCAATACCATAAATTTGCTTGAAGTCTTTTGCCACCAACCTAGCTTTGTATATCTGAATATTACCATCCACATCAATTTTCTTCTTGAAAATCCATTTACACTCAATGGCTTTTGCACCATCGGGTAAATCAACCAAAGTCCACACTTGGTTCTGTGACATGGATCCCATTTCGGATTCAGCGGCTTTCAGCCACTTTTCGGAGTCAGGGCTCATCATCGCTTCTTCAAAATTCGCAGGCTCGTCACTGTCAATGATCAACAGATCATGATAATTAGTTACGAGAAATCCATATCTCTCGGGCTCGTGACGGATCCTTTCGGATCGGCAAACTTCAGGCTCCACAGGTGTGGTTTCTACAACTCTTTGTAGATCCAACTGATGCTCTTCCTCAATGGGTTGAGCGGTCTCCTGTGGTTCTCGAACTTCTTCGAGTTGTACCTTACTCCCACTGTTCTTCTTGGAAAGAAACTCTCTTTCAAGAAAGACGCAGTTCCGAGCAACAAACACTTTGTTCTCGGATTGGTTGTAAAAGTAGTAAGCCTTGGTTTCCTTAGGATAACCAACGAAGTAGCATTTATCAGATTTGGGTTCGAGCTTATCAGTGATTAACCGCTTAACATAAGCTTCACAACCCCAAATCTTCAGGAAAGACAAGCTTGGAACATTTACAGTCCACATCTCATGTGGTGTCTTTGCAACTGATTTTGATGGAACCCTATTTAGTATAAACGCAGACGTTTCTAGAGCGTATCCCCAAAAGGATAATGGAAGAGTTGAGAGACTCATCATTGATCGAACCATATCTAATAAAGTCTGATTCCTCCTCTCGGACACGCCATTCCATTGTGGTGTTCCAGGAGGAGTGAGTTGTGAAACAATTCCACAATCTCTCAAATGATCACTGAATTCTTGGCTTAAGTATTCTCCTCCACGATCTGATCGAAGAGCCTTAATACTTTTGCCAAGATGATTCTGTACTTCATTTTGGAATTCTTTGAACCTTTCAAAAGATTCCGACTTGTGTCTCATTAAATAGACATAGCCATACCTGCTGAAATCATCAGTGAAGGTAATAAAGTATCGAAAATTTCCTCTAGCACTTGTGCTCATTGGACCACACACATCTGTATGTATAAGACCCAATAGATCACTGGCCCTTTCATTTGATTTGTTGAAAGGGGCCTTAGTCATTTTGCCTAGTAAACAAGATTCACATTTCTCACATGATTCATAATCAAATGAGCCCAGAAGCCCATCACTATGGAGCTTTTGGATCCGTTTCTCGTTTATGTGGCCCAAACGACAATGCCAAAGAAAAGTATGATTCGTGTCATTTGATTTGAATCTCTTGGTGTTAATGTTATAGATTGGTGCGGTTTGGTTTAAAACATAAAGCCCATTCTCTAATGGGCTGCTACCATAAAATATATCATTGTAATCAAAAGAACAACATTTATTCGTAATTGAAAACTGATATCCTTCAACATCTAAAACAGGAATAGAAATAATGTTTCTGCTTATCGCAGGTACATAGTAGCAATTATTAAGTTTTAACACCAAACCAGGAGGTAAAGACAAGTTATATGTTCCTACGGCTAATGCAGCAACTCTTGCTCCATTCCCCACGCGCAGGTCCACTTGTCCCTTTTCCAACTTCCTACTGTTGCTTAGGCCCTGCATATTTGTACAAATATGAGCACCACAGCCGGTATCCAATACCCAAGAAGTAGAACCAGAAGTAGTAACATTTACTTCTATAACATAAATACCTGAAGATGAAGTCTCGAAAGTCTTCTTCTTCTTCTTCTTCTCTTCCAAGAATTTATTGCAATTTCTCTTCCAATGCCCAGGCTCTTTACAGTAATGGCACTTATCAGTCTCAGATGGGCCCGGCTTGGGCTTTGGGGCTGGCGCCGGCGTGTCATGGTTCTCAACCGGGACTGCCTTGCCCTTTCCCTTACCTTTGCCAAGTTTCTTAAACTTCTTACCCCCTTGTACCATAAGTACATTAGGAGTGCCCTTCTTGTTATTAGGCTCAGCTGTTTTGAGCATGCCATGCAGTTCAGTCAACGTCTTCGTCAAGTTGTTCATGTTATAGTTCATAACAAATTGATCATAGCTTGACGGCAGTGTGACTGCGGGATGATGTCAGTAGCCAACTCTTGGATAATGGTACAATCCAGTTTCCTCAGGTTATCAATATAACCCATCATCTTTATGACATGAGGACTATTTGGATCGTCCTTTGGTAGCTTGCATTCAATGAGAGACTTAACCGTCTGGTATCTCTCAGTTCGTGCCTGCTCCTAAAACATACTTTTCAGGCTAGTGATCATCTCCATTGGCGACTCCACATTCTCGAATTGCTTCTGCAAGTCCGAGTTCATGGTAGCCAACATGAGACAACACACATCGATCACATCATTAGAATGCTTATCCCAAGCACTCCTTTCTGCATGTGCGGCATTGGCCTTCGGTTTTCCAGGGAGAACATTTTCTAGGACATAGTCCCTTTTCTCCTGCTTGAGAACAATTCTCAAGTTCCGATACCATTCGAGAAAGTTCGATCCATTTAACTTATCCTTCTCAAGGACGGATCGCAGGGAGAAAGTGATGTGATGAGTGTTAGTCATAGCTGAGATGAAAGAAAGGAAAAAGGTTTAGTTATGATGTTCAAGAATTGAGAAATCTTAACAATTAAGAAAACTCGCATTATATTCAAACAATGTTTCCTCAAATGAATATAATGATCCAAGACCCATACTTCACTAAAACTTGAATGAGCTTTGGCTCATCGCCCAAATTTCAGCTATCTAGGTAAGCAACAACTTTTCTAGTTATATCCAATATAACTCTTGGTTGTGGATTGACATCTCATGTCCAATCCACCCGATGCCTCTGGGCTCAAAACGATTTTGATGGCCCAGTCAAGTAAACCAATCTCTTAAGTCATGTAATTGTTGACGCCTTGCACTGCAAGCCTATCAACACGATTACCTCCTGCCTTACTCATGTAATTGTGGACACCTTGCACTGCAAGTCTATCGCACAATGAAACGAGTCTTGACAGTTGACAAGATTGTAAAGACATCGAAAGACACTTGATATTTAGTTGAGAAACAGAACTGTTTAAAACAACTAATTTTATTAAGTTTTAATTATTCTAAGAATTGGGTTTAATTTTGGTTCGGCTCTGTGATTTCAGGTTCAATAACCGAAACCATCGGATTCTGTGTCGACCGACACTACTTTAGCGTCGATCGACACAATCCTTCCAAACCCAAATTTTGCGATAACCGATCAATCCAATTGACCCGGTTTCGATAACCGGTTAGTGTCGATCGACACTACATTAATGCCAGTCGACGCCAACCAAATCGAATCAATCGCAATAAACCGTTCTAAGCGGTTTAACCAATTCTAACCCAGCTCGATAACCGGTCCAATCCAATTGAACCGATTAAACATATTCGCAAGGTCTGTGTCGACCGACACAACTCTTGTGTCGATCGTCACTATAGGGCGAAACCTAAAATTTTATTTGGGTTATCATTTTGTGTCGATCGACACCGGATTGGTATTGATCTACACCATGCGAAAAACCCTAGAACCGCTTTCGAACAAAAAACCCTAAACGAGATTACTTTGATCAAAACTCAATTTAGCATGCATATATCATATATACAACGATCCAAATTCAACTAATCTAATGAACATGCTACAGATTCAACTGGAACCCTAAGGCTCTGATACCACTGAAGGAATTTCTAGCAGTTCTAATCACATTAGGCAACCCTAGGTATAAATTCCATAGCCTAGGATCTAGGGTTCATGATTATAATTGAATCTACAGAGAATCTCGAATATACCTGGATGATTATGCAGCGGAAAGTGAACAGGGATTCGAGATTGAATAGCGCCTCAAGTGCTGCGCCTCTACCGGTATCCACACACACACAAACTGAAACGGACGGGATGCTAGTGCCATAGAGATCAGATCTCTTAGGGGTTTTTCAGTTTCTCAAAGGTGGTTGTAAATTAGGTCTAGTTACTATAAAAGTCGAGCATATATCATATATATATGGACTTTTACCACGACCTAATTAACCAAGGATCAAACCGTAGTTAATTAAGTCATAAACCAAAATCGTTATTTTGGTCCGCGATCTGTGTCGATCGATACACATGTTGTGTCGATCGACACTACCTCAGAAACTCGTTATTGAATGTATATCAAATATACATTCACTAGATCATTACACTAATGATCAACCCCACATAAGACATCCAGTTTGCTTAGGTGTGTGACCCTGTAGGATCATATAATACTAGCAATGAGTTATAAACTCATTGATCATAAGTGGCTTCTAGCAAAGCATGATGATTACCCAGTATCATATGATTGTCTCATCTCGAAAATACAACTTTCACTTAGACTAAGTACAATTGATTTCAGGACATTCCCAACACTGAGCAGGAAAACGCCAATGCAGAGTCACATAAACGAGTTCAAAGCGACGGGGAAGCAGGAACACCTCCACTTAGAAAACGCATCAACATGATATTGGGGTAGTTTCCCGATTACGACGACTCAACAGGCCCTACACCAACCTTCAACCAGGAAACAGGCGCGGAACCGGAATGGAAAAGAAATCACGTCAGCAAAATAGAAAACCGAGACAAGGAAACAAAACTCGACAGGTACATGGCGAGAAGGCCAAAAAGAACGCTCACCAGCTTCAGGAGCGAAACGACAACGGTAATTGGAACAATCCAACTACCGGTAAATGCCGAGCCGGCTACCCGTATCACCACCTTCCTTGTCATAGACCGACCAGCGACTTACGATGGAATCCTAGGAACCCCGTGGCTCCACGCAGTGAAAGCAGTCGCCTCGACTTACCACCAGTGCTTAAAATTCCCAACCCTAGGAGGGACCTATACGATCCGGGGAGAAAAGAGGAAGCCAAAAGCCGACCACGCAAACAAAAGCAAAATATCAGCAGCCCTGCCCAACACACGAGGTCCGAAGCGACCAGACGGGGAAACGACCTCAGAGTAAGCCGCAACTCAAGATCCAATCTCATAGATAAGACCTACTATCGTCCTCACACACACACACATACATATATATATCGCAAAAAATTGTTGTAAGAACAAAGAACTATGCTCAACTTGATCTCTCTTTCGAGAGTACGTAGGCAGCCTCTATGAGGCCCAGTCATTTTTCTACTTCAAAAAATTAAGCATGTTTTCTGTCGGAAACATACTCGGATTGCCCAAAATATTAACATCGACATTCTAGCCAAATAATTGATATAACTAGAACGCGTCCCAAGACGCAGTGGAATCGCACCACGTTGTCAGTTTCGACAACACATAAGTCGGGGCCAGACCCGCACAAGTCCTCAGATAAGTTGAATAAGCTGAACCTCCTTCGCACAGCCCAATCCAAAGACTTCACAGGATAAACCGGGCACGTACTCGCACCTCAGCCTAACAAATGACAGGATAAGCCGGGCCCAAGCCCGCACCTACAAACATTTGTATATAAGACGAACTCATCTTCGTACTTAAAAACCACAAAAAGGACAAGTCAAAGACTGAACTTGCCCCTACCAGGTGTTCACAAATTCGAACAAAACCATTAAAAACGACAAATACAATAACTAAACCCCCCCCCCCAAAAAGGAGAGAGGGGAATGGGCCAGCAGTAACTCTGCCCGCGCCATAAGCATAAACGCAAAGGAACGCCTGCCAATATCAAGGCCGAGCGCAATCCCGCAGAAAGAAGGGAGGAAAAGACGGCAAGCAAAGCGACGCAAAACCCAGGGCCACACTCCGAACCTCCCAACAAGGATGAACATAACATCCACTCAAGCCATTTCGCTATCTACCTCCACCAAAGGGGAAAAGGAAGAATAGAGTAAGAAAATATTAGGCGACCTAACCCTCTCTGCACCCTGTAAAAAAAAAGAAGAAGAGGAGCCGAGGAAGCGCCTCGCAAAATCCGCACAAGATCATCAAAAACCACAGATACAAGAACATTACGCAACTTACAAAAAGGCAAAAAAAAATCGTATCAAGCCCGAATCTCTTACTTTACTACGAAAAACAGATAAAAGGGAAAACACTAAAGGCCAAACACAATGCCAAACGCATTTACAACAACTAGGCACTTAGCCACTTGTAAATCCCCAAAGCTCGCAAACCAGCAGCCACCTCGGGGGTAATAAGCACGGCATTCGACCCATAAGGAAAGTCGACCAACGCTTCAGAAAACACGTCTTCGTACCCGGGATCATTAAGAGGAGTCATGAAGAAATCATCCTTCCCAAGCTCCGGAACTGGAAAAGTGGGTAGCTCAACCCGCAAGTGGGTATCATACTCTTTAAGTTGTTCAAAACGAGTAGAAGGAGTCTCAACTCCCTCCTCCACAAGGAGCTGAAAAGCGCCAAGCATTGCGACAGCCTGATATAACTCTAACGACTTGCTCAACGCCAGGGCGACATCCCTCTTCTCAACCCTGATCTTGTAGAGGCGTTCAGAAGCCTTCTCATACATCCTCCGCCTCTCAAGAAGAACAACTTCCTCACTCGAAGAGCGCAGCTGATCACGTTCAGACTTAAGGGACTCGACCTCGGTCCTCAGAGAACCAACCAAATCACTACTCCCATCTACGGACCACCGCCTCTCCTTCTCAAGGCTGAGAATCCGTGCTTTGAGCTCGACATTCGCAATTTCAACTTTGACGAGCTTCCTCCGACACCCTCAAGTCTGTGCAAGGACTGTTGCAAGCTCGCGATTTTCTTCTCAAGATTCCCCTCTCTCACACCCCGAGCTCCGCCGCATAGGAATCCCTGAGATGATTAAGATTGGGAAAGGCCTGACAAGACCAAAGAAAATGCAATGGCATAAAAAGTAGCACCCTTACAAACCAAAAAGAATACAACCAGCAAAAGACGCTCACCATCGCGAAATGTTGACTCATGTCTTGTTGGATCTTGGTTTCAAACAACCGGTCAACAAGAACCAAGTTAGGTTGGGGATTCAACGACAGATGAAGAAAGAGATTCGTACAAGAAATCCTATCACGGATGATCAAATTAGGGCCATTATGACGAAAATCGAACGAGCCATCTAAAGCCTCCAAACCCTTCGCCACCTTCGAGCTATAAATCACTAACGAACCACCTCATGTCGACGACCCCCTCGCCCGACGCTTCGCAATACGGTCAAGAACCATCCGAACATCTGGGTCGACACAGCCTCCCAAGCGGTCCAACTCTGCTGCAGACACAACGTCAGCTTCTGACCTACGCCTCTTTCTATTCGAACGATCATCATCTCCACCAGAACCAAGATCCTCGCACGTCTCCTCAAAAGGACCGGTATGACCGAGAGACGACTCCTTCTCGGCACCGACATCATCCCTATCAGGAAAAGACGACTTCTCCTCAACATCAATATCGTCCCTATCAGCAAAACACGACTCCTCCTCAACACCAACATCGTCCCTATCAGTAAGAGACAACTCCTCATAACATCAATATCACCCCTTTCATCAAGAGACAACTCTCCCTCGACACCAACATTGCCTCCTTCAGCAAGGAACGTTTCCTTTTCAACATCGACGCCGTTTCTTTTGACACCAGTATCACCTTCTCCACCACCAATCACCTCTCCCTTGTCATCAAGCGTGGCAATATCAACAGTCTGGCCTCCCATAGGAACCACCTCTCTTCCTCTAGTCTGACACGGAAACACCGACGGCCTCTCGGTCAATTGCGCGGCCGATTGAAAGTTATTAACATCCCCAATCGAATCATGAACCGAAGGGTTATTCACAACAGAAGCGAGGACCCTTTGAATGTAATCCGGCAACACAGCCTCCCTCCAACTCATTTCCTTAAGAAAAAATTCCCTTTGAAGGGTGATTGTGATACTGCCGCAAGGCAAAACACGTTCTTCTTCCTCAAGCGACTCGCGAGCAAAGCAATCCACAAAAACGAATACAGAGCAGAACTCGCAATCACCTGAGAAAAGCAGCGGAAGTTGAAAAGATTGGATCTTAAGCACCAAAAAGGAAGGCCTTTTTCTTTCCCTTCTTACAAAAACACGAAGAATCGCGCCCCTCAAAGATTGCGCATTTTCGCTTCCCTAAAATGAAATAGAGCCCGGTGACGCAAAAAGGACAGATCAAAGCAAGGCGACCTGACAAGATTTCCGCCTGACTTAAACACTCGAAAAAATTTTACGGCCTCGACTAAGCACCTCGGCTCGACGAACTGGGGGGGGGGACTAACTGTTGGATATGGGTTTAGCACCCATCCATAAGCCCATTGGAAATCTTGCTAAATCAACCACATTCATATCGGCCCAAGAGGACAAGCCCGCTAAGGAGTCAACATCCCAAAGAGAAGTTAGCACATAAGCACTATAAATAGGACCCTTCACTCTTCATTTCAGACACATTGTAACTTGCGAGAGTGCCGAGCTACTTCTATAAAGCTCCGACCTCAAGCAATATTTAGGGGGCACGTCATTAGACAGACTCTCACCTCGTACCATCATATTCACAACTCGGTTTCGGCTTTCAGACTAATAAAGAACAGTTTCGACCTCACTTTAAGTTTATATTTCACCCTGTAGTTCGGACATTTCAAATCGCAGCCCGGCTTTTATTACTAGATCAAATTTCCGTAACAACAATATCTTAGAATTATGTTATGATTCCTTTAAGCCCTTAAGTATATGAGTTTCCCTGTTCAAACTATGTCAAAATGTTCAAAAATGATAAATGTAATATTGTTACACCTTATTTTCTATTGTAAAGTAGGAAACTTCTTATACATATGAGCTTGTTATCACCACTTTTTCTAGTTTGTGTTTCATTTCAGGTTTGGGGAACTCTCATCATGCACAAAAGGTATAGGGATTTGAATATCTAGCTAGTGTTTTTTCTTGCAACCTTACATGCTCTTTCTTCATTATCTTTATGGTAAAAGTGTGATCTTCCCAAAGGGATCTCCATTAGTTTATAGCTTGCTTATCACTCTAAACCATAAATATCTGCTGGAATCAGGGGCGGATGTAGGACTCTATTTAGATGGGGGCACGTAATTGTTTTTCATTATGACTGATCATAAAGTTAAGGGGCATTATATAAACTAATATTAATTTACTGAAGCAACATGAAAATGAGACGGGGGCACCTGCCACAGTAGGTCTTCTCCTGCGTCCACCACTGACTGGAATGATGATTGTTTTTTTGATTATGTATTTGAATTGTAAGTATGAGATGATATTGGTTCGTACACCAACGGAAGATAAAACAATGTCTATGACGTTTCCCTTATGGTTGGTTATTTTGGGTAATATATTTATTGTTATCTGGTTTTAAACTCGGAACCTTGGTTATTATTTTGGTGTAACCATAATCAGGGTATCACTGGTACATATGGCAAACAAGTTTGATGGGTTTATGAGCACATTCAAAGAAATTATTTAAAACTTATAATATGGAGATACATAACAAGATATTCTACGCAAAACTTTGTTCCTATATTCTTAGTTTCACCGGTTATAAGCTTCTCTTTTGCTTTTTTTTAAAGGCTTTCATATTTAAAAGATAAAGCGTTTTACCAAGCAAACGGAACAAAGCAAGATATATAAGAAAAGAAAAGGAGGAAGACGGCTCTTGTTTCACAAATGAAACTGATAATCGAAGAAATGAGAAAACAGAGAAGTTTCTCATCTATTTGACCATAGGCGAACTAGATCATCTCCACACTTGATACCTGGGTTTTTCAGGGCAATTGACTTGCTCTTTACAGCTCTAAAGACTGATGATAGAACCACTGAAGCAGGAAGAGAGTTGCCAAGGTGAAATCTAGCATTTCTTTCCTTCCAGAATTCATAGATTGTAGCCATCCACAACTGGTGAAGAGCAAGCAAAACCGTGTTATCAAGTGCATCTGATTGGATCCACTCCACTACTTGGTTCCAATCAACCAAACCATGCGACACACCCAGCTTCTGGCAGGCTTTTAACCAGACTTCAGATGAATATTCACAGGAGAAAAAGAGGTGGTTCCTTGTCTCCGGATAATCTCCACATAACAAACACATTTCCTCCACATCACATCCCCAAGAAATAAGTTTGTCTAAAGTAACATTCCTATTAAGCATGAACAGCCAAGCCATCATAGAGTGTTTTGGTATTGCAGCCTTACACCATACGAGCTTAGACCAGTGAACAACGGGTTTCGCTACTCTAGTAACTTCCCAAACCAACTTAGAGACAAAGTTAGGATAAGTTTTGTCCCTAATACACCATTCCACCCGATCATTTAAATTGGTAGGGGTAATACCTGTGATCAGAATCAGAAGCTAAAGGTGTCTATCTGACCGAGCATGTGGCAAACCATTTGCATCCCTACAATCACTCAAAATCGCATTGATCGGGATTCCAAAATCTGCAGGTCCCATCGGACCTATGAATTCAATTAGAGAACCAAATTCTGTCCATGGATCCCACCAAAAGAAAATCTCCTCCCCTCTTCCAACTGTGTATTTGAAAAACTGCATGGCGATGGGTCTGAGTTTTAACAATCTCCTGAACATCCAGGAGTAGGTGTAGTTTCTTATGTTTAGTGACCAGAAAGAACCCTTAGCCATATATTTATTCCTGATCCAAGACACCCAAAGAGAACCAGCTCTGAAGAAAAGAAGCCAGATGAGCTTAAGCCCAAATATAATATTCCAGGCAGAGAATGGTCTTACACCGAGCCCCCCGTCAGATTTAGGGAAGCAGATATTTTCCCAAGCTACTTTGGCCCCTGTAGAGATCCCCACACGACCATGCCATAGGAACGAATAAGTGAGGCTCGTTATTAGACGAATGACTTTCTTTGGGATGTAGAATGTTGAGGCCCAGAAACCAATAATCCCCGGAATTATGGCCGAGACGAGTCTCAGCTTTCCCGCTAAACTTAGATGCTTATGCATCCAACTGTTGTATTTCCTTCTTATTTGGGAGAGTAGAGGATCAAAATCCCTCACTCGAAGCTTTGAGGAGCATAAAGGAAGGCCCAAGTACCGAATAGGCAGAGGTACAGGAGATAAACGAAACTTATTTCTGATGTTATCCAAAGTAGTTTGGTCCACTCCTGCCGAAAACAGGGACGTTTTTGAGATGTTGACAGATAAGCCCGACAGCTTCCCAAACTGCGATAAGATTGTGAAAACTCCCGCTAGCGATTGCTCTGTTCCTTCAAGGAAGATTAATATGTCGTCTGCAAAGGCTAGGTGAGTGAGGGATGAATCTGCACAGCCTGAATGATATGAGAAAATCCCATCAGAGGCAGCTCTATTTAGCATTGTATAGAGGACAGTCATGACGATTACAAACAAGGGAGGGGACAGCGGGTCTCCCTGCCGTAGACCAGATAAACCCTTGAAAAAACCAGACGTAATCCCATTGATACTCACTGAGAAAATCGGGCTGCGGATGCATGCTTTGATCCATTCAACAAAATGATTAGGAAAATGCATAGCTTGAAGGGTGGAGAGGATGAAGTCCCACCTCACTGAATCAAATGCTTTGGATATGTCCACTTTCAGAGTAAATCTCGGAGTGATGTTTGGCTTGTCATATCCTTGAATAACCTCCGACGCTAGGAGCACATTTTCCAGGAGGAGTCTCTCCTACACAAAGGCGGACTGATTTGGCAAGATAATGTCGGGAAGGATGGATTTTAACCTGACTGCTATCAACTTAGAGATAGTTTTGTACAAGGAGTTCATACAGGAGATTGGACGAAAGTCCTTTAAATCCTCCGCTCCCGGTCTTTTGGCAATTAGGACCAAAGAAGTGGCATTTAGTGCCGAAGGCATGAACGGTACGATGAAAAATTGCTTCACCGCTGCCGTGATTTCAGCCCCTATAATCCCCCAGGTAGACCTGAAAAACTCAGCTGTTAGGCCGTCTGGAGGTGGAGTTTTATTAAGCTTAAGGCGAAAAATCCCCTCCTTGATGTCCAGATCATTTATTTCCTTCAAGAGAGACAGACCTTGATCATACGAGCATTTCTGAGCAAGTATCCGATGTAGGTAGGCCGGTAAGGAAGCACAGAACTGCCCTCTTATCGTCGAATAAGTGTCAGCAAAATGGGTTATAGCTAGCTCGTGTGTTTCTTCAACAGAGGCAGTGCGAGAGCCATCTGATCGCATGAGGTATTTGATGCCATTTGCAGCATTTCTGGCCATCATATTCCTAAAAAAGAAAGTGGTGTTAAGGTCCCCACCTTTCATCCAACGGATCCGAGAACGATGCCTAAAGAAACATTCCTCTGCCAACCTAAGGAAATTCCACTTTTCTCTAAGATTCTTCTCCTCTTCCATAGCAGTCTGGGAGGGATTCAACAAGACCAGAGATTGACATGAGAGCAAAACCTCATGAGCCGGCTTTACTCTTTTCTCAATGTCATTGAAAGACTCTTTACATAGAGTCTTTATAGGTCTTTTCAGGGATTTCAACTTGAAACAGAGCTGCGTGAGGTTAACTACTTCAGAGCCAGCAATCTCCCACACTGATTCGATGACAGAGCAAAATTCAGGGAGGTTGGCTACATTGCTGAAAATTTTGAAGGGCTTGGTCCTATATTTTGGAGGAGAAGAGCACAACCTAATGTGGTAAGGTGTGTGATCAGAGAATTCATGGGGTTCAAAAACACAGTTGCTATAGGGAAACACTGTTAACCAAGTGGGATTGATGAGACATCTATCGAGTTTCTTGGTTAGAGGTTCAGAAGGTCTATGATTTGACCAAGTGTAAGGCGGGCCTTGAGAATCCATGTCCATCAGGTTCAGGTCAGATAAGCACTCACTGAATTCTCTCATTGCTGAATTAGAGGAGAGGATTGATGGATTAGAAGACTCATCCAGAGAGATTATTTCATTAAAATCACCACAGACTAGCCATGGCTTCGAGTCCATATCAAAAGATACATGTGTGTCTCTAAGAGATTCCCATAGGATCCGTCTATCCAAGAGTTCATTTGACGCATATACAGCTGTTAAAAAGATAACAGAACCATCTTCAAGCTTGACCTCCACTGTAATTGATTGAGCATCCGCAAAAAGAAGAGAGTCACTGGTGGGATTCTTATATATGATCCAAACTTTGCCCAGGTCTGAAAATTGGCAGTTAGGTATACACTACCATTCCGTTCCTAAAGCCGTCAAAACCGAGAGTTTATTTATTTCTCTAACGTGCGTTTCCAAAATTGCACCAAAGTTGATTTTCCTAGAATTCACCCATTGAATAAGAGGGTGATGCTTAACTTGCTCATTGTTCCAAAAAAAGGTGTCTACCATTACAAAATATCAGTGTTGGTGACTCTCCTCTAGCAACAGGGGATAAGCACCATCGGATTCCGGGGATCGTTGTGAAATTTTGCTCTTCTTCATAGATTCATTCTTCTGAGGGGATCGCAGGATCGCTGCATAGGAAAGTTTAGGAGCTGGCTTGAAAGGGGTTATTGCAGAAACAGGATCATCTCGGAAAGTAGCCACGATTTCCACATATTCAACATCCACAATAGACCCTTGAGCATCATCAGACTTTAGTAACTCAAAAGCATTAGAGAGATCAGCCTTCGGTGCATCTAAAACTTTATTCCAGACCTTAATTGCAGAGGCCACCTTAACTGGTTTCGCAAAAGAGGAGATGTCCCCTTCTAACTGCTCAGGCACAACAGAAGAGGAATCTACATCTTTAGTATGAGGAACGTCCGGAAGAACAGTGGGAGCAGACACCACATTCTTGGACAAAACCTTAGACTTTCCCTTGTCTAAAACAGGAGGGGGAACAGTAGTCTTACTAACCGAAGTCTTAGGAGCAGATTGAGAACTACTAGTAGATGCATTCGGAATCGATGTATTGTTTTTATCCGCATCTCATGGGTTAGACTGATCACCAAATTTCCTTGCACCATTTTTCTTCTTCTGCTTCCAGGTGCCTTGAGAGTCTTTCCCAGAATCTTTCTTTGGATTATCACTTATACCACTTGGAGCATCAGCCATGGAAGGGCAGAAAGATGACTTATGACCAAACTCATTGCACACCGAGCACAAAGGTGGAAGCCATGGATAAGTAACTTGGATAACATCAATTTTACCACTCTCCCTTTCAACTTCCACAGAAGAGGGCAAAGGAACAATTAGATCCACAATGACCTTAATCTCGACTAAGCTCACACTTGAGAAGGGTTTAGCATCAATTACATCACCTAGGGGTTTGGATATGATGGCTAATCCTTCATCCGTGATTAAATCAAAAGGGACTTGCGTGCAAGTTGCCCAAACAGGAGCACGCTGGAGAGACTGTGGAAGCAGGCTGAAAGAAGACTTCCATTCTGTAACAAAAAAGGAGAATCACCAACTCTCCACAATTCATGTTCGAGAACCTTTCTTCTGAGAACGGCAGATGGTATGTAGAAAAGGAAAGCATTTTTGTGAGGTTATGGATTGTGACACGCTTATCCTTTCCCCATAAGAAGTTCAAGACACCCCGAATCTTTCCGTTTGACTGAGCTTTGCCATAAAAGATGCCTACAATGAAGTCTGAGTGAATTTTAGCCCCACGCTCAAAGACAGCATCAGGGACTTTAACCCGAGGGAAACCATTCTCTTGAACTGTTACCGGCACAGATGACTTAGGGAATTTGGAACCATTTCTAGCCTTAGAAGCCCAAGTAAAGCTCCCCACCTGTTGTTTAGGTGGTGGCATAGAAGAGTTAGATACTGGTGGTACCTTTTGCAGTTATACGTATCTTTTTCTTTTGCACCATCATTTTGTTTGGCCTTTTGGAACCTTTATGATGTTTTGTTTCCATAATTATTAATTAATTGGTCACTTGGGGTAAATTTCTCCACTTTCTTTCCGTCTCCCAGATTTTTTAGTTATACATAAAGCCTCAACTGAGATCATATGCACTTAACTATAAATAGTTTAGGTAGTAGGAACTTTTCATACGCTTTGTTTAATTATAACTATGATTCTCTTAGTCCATTAATGATCTTCCATTTGAAACTCATATGCCTTACGTTAGCCTCAATGGGTGGACCTAAAAAGGCTCTTCAATCAGGTTGACCATGCTCTTCTCTAATTAATTGGGAAATCTTGTGCTCAATACAGTCCTTATACTCCCAACAGTGAACTTTGAATCTCGGCATATGGAATGTCTATTCGACATTTTTTTGCTTTCCATTATAAGTCTTCTCAACTATTCAACTAGCCATTACAATAATCATGGTCCAAAAACCTATCTAAGTTCGAATATGTTTGCACTGCAACAGTGGTCTTAGCTGCTATAGTGAGAGATAATTGAGTCGAGTTTGTAAATTGTAATTCAACAGAAAGGTCTTTTAATTATGTGTAAACCAAAATGTAGTATACGAACTTAAGTGTTTTGCAGGTTGCAACATCCATCCAATTTTTCATTTTGTACACCATTAGGACATTTCGAGCTCTAACGGTTGATGTGATAAGACTACGATGTTGGGATTTGGAACCATTGCTTGGGATTTGGAGAGTCTAAGCATTGATTTGAGAAGCTTAGCTCTGATACTAAGTTGGGATTCATAAGACAACCATGAGATTGCTCAGAAACCTTGATGGTTTTGAGAGAGAAAGCTTACTAAGGTTAGATCTCAGATCTATCTCGATCTTCGTTTCTAGATCCTATCTAACCCGATCTCTGTTTGTAGATATGAGCCATGAATCTTCCCTCTTTCTCTCCTCCTCTCCAGATCTACTCCCCAACAGGCTAAGGTGAAAACTGGTTGTGGACATTTTCTCGTTTATTCATCTTTCTTCGCGGCTCTTTTGTTAATATCCGTCTCCTATGTGTATCTATATAACTATGCATAGTTAAGTGTGATGTGTAAACACATATATGGCGCCTATCTATTATATATACATATATATATATGTTGTTGATTTGTGTTGATGTGATGGACAAACCTAGACATATATATATATATATATAGGATTGCTAAATTGAATACAGTTGATTGTATTAAAAGAGTAAATCTCAGGAAATATACCATATAGAAAGTATCAACAAAGACACAAACGGGACCTTGGTTGTGGAAAAAACCGATAAAGTACAGAGAAATCGCAAATGATTTTCAACTGGTTAAAGTTCGGAATGGAGAATGCACCTCTTTCTGGTTTGATCATTGGTCAAGCAAAGGAAGAATCATTGATATCACAAGACCAACAGGACACATATTGGAATCCCAACAGAAGGGACAATAGAAATACAGCTCTGAAGATAGATGACAACGCCTCTGACGTCTCTATGTGGAAGGCTGTAGAGGGAAAATACACAGCGAAATTCAGTTCAAAAATTCATAGAATCAACTGCGTACCAGAAATCCCAATAAACCATGGTACAAAGAAATATGGTTCAAATTAATACTCTACTCCTAAATTTTCTTTTCGCAGATGGATAGCTGTGCAAAACCGGCTGTCCACAGGGGAAAAATGCGTCATTGGAACGGAGGTTAGAGAACATAATGTGTGTTGTGTGAGGGCCATGAAGAAACTCTAAACCACTTGTTTTCTGATGTGAATACCTGACAAGAGTCTGGGAAAAAAATAGCGAGAGGGCTGCTGGGAAATACTTTCTTATGCGAGTGGGATGAAGTGATATAGCTTTTGACAAAAACATACTTTGACATAATCAAATGATTCCAAGTAAGATATGCATTCCAGTCCTCACTCTATCATCTTTGGATGAAAAGTGTCATGGCCCAATTTTAAGAATTGGGTTTGGTTTTTAACTTCCTTTCCCCAAGCCCATAAATCCCAAAAGACTTTTAAAAATCCTAAGTTCCCTTACCATTTCCCTATAAAAGGAGAGCCACCCCTTAGAAATATTTTGTGGAGAGAAGAGCGAAGCCCTGCTGGAATCCCGAGCCACCAGCCTTCGCCGGAGATCGACAGCTGCCGTTGACTGACGACCACCGGAGTTTACCGGAGCCACCGCTGGATTTTCCGGAGTTCACCGGAGCCACCACAGAGTTTGCTGGAACCTCCGTGACCACCGATCGCTGCCGTTTTTGTCCTCCGATCGACGCTGTCAAGATTCTATACTGATTCGTCGCCTCTTGACTCGTTTGAGTGTCTTTTTCTCCATTCTTATCGAATCTAAGGTTAGATCTCGGATCTATCTCGATCTCCATTTCTACAATCTCTGTATGTAGATCTGAGCCATGAATCTTCCCTCTTTCTCTCCTCCTCTCAAAATCTACTCCCTAACATTGATTTAGGCTAAGGTGAGGACTGATTGTGGACTTTCTCTCATTCATTCATCTTTCTTCGGGGCGTTAGTCCTTTTTTAATGTATGCCTCATAAGTGTAGCTATATGACTATGTATAACTGAGTGTGATGTGTAAACACATATATGGCGCCTATCTATTATATATATATATATGTGTGTGTGTGTATACCATTATTGTTGTTGATTTATGTTGATGTGATGGACAAACCTAGATATATACATATATATATTGCTAAACTGGATACTGTTGATTGTATACGAATAATGATTGTGGGGTGTTTGCTATTTTGTGGGGGAAAGTATGTGGAATATAGACTATGAGATATGAATATGGAATCTGGGAATTGGGATAAAGAACTAAGAGATATGATAATGAAATATGAGGTATGAGGAATGAGTTAAGATTTGTCTAGTTGTGATAAGTTTATTGAGAATGTGGAATGGTGGAGACCGGGTCTGGCACCATGTCCGTTTGTTTGATTGGCTATATGTGGGGCCCGTGTCACGCACCTTAGCCACTGTCGGGGGCTTCGGCGAGCCTGTGTAGATGTTGTGGAGAGCGTGACAGGGTGGTAGTGTTGTGTATGGTATCACCCCTGGCAATGCACGTGTCTAGTGCCAACTATGGTAAAGCCCGTATCTGGTACCACGTAGAGTTATATAAAATTCATTGCTTGGTACTTGAGTGCCCTTCGGGATGATGTTTGTTAGCATATATTAGCTTATGACTTTGCTTGTTTATTGATGATGATTGGGAAAGGTTCGTGGGTCCCTAAGACCTGGACTCACTGGGTAATTCAAATTACTCAACCCTCTTTCTTTTTTTCAATTAATCCCGGAGAATTACAGGGGTAGACGATCGGGTGTGGTGCTACGTTTCGGGAAGCGGGATCTTTTGGAGTTTTCTTTTGCTTATTAAGACTTATGCACTTCTTTCCGTTTTATGTTGAGGTTGTTTTGATTTTTTGTTTCGGTTTTGTAAGATTCGGATTTTGGTTTTAATAAGTAAGCCGTTTATGGATTTAGGCTATGGATTGTGTAGTTTATGACTATGGTTCACGGGTTTGTGGATAATAGCTTGGAAGCCGAGAAATCGTTTGTTGGATCCGACAGGACGGTGTTACTTAAAGAAATAATCGCAGATATGCTGAACTTGATCGGAAGCCTTTACAACCTTTTCAAATCGCAAAACAAATCGACAAAAACCTTCAAAATAGGATGATAACAATTAAAAAAGCAAGGGACGAGATTTATGCTGAAACTCTCCAAAAATAGTTTGGTCTAACGAGCTTAGTAACTTAACTTTCTATTTCTACTCAAATTCGATGTAATAGAGAGAGAAACAGAAAAACTATTCTTCTTTATTCCGACAAAATCACAACTTCATTAATCAACAAATAAATTGTTTGGTTACAGTATCAAAGACATTATACAGAAATACAACAACACAGTTATTACATATTTGTTGGATGCATCGTTAAACTCGCTAACCGATCATAATATCGATTACTGTCCAACTTCATATTTGATTTTTCTCGGATGTGATTTGTATGCAGCATCCTTTGGCTGAATTTTCTTTTAACAAAGCGCATCTTGAAACCCGATGTGTCGAAATGTATCTCTGAAAAATAGACATATTGATACCAACAATTACGTACCAAAGTCTTTATGAAGAATATTCTTTGAAAAATGCCTAATGAATGATGTATTTGTCTCCTTATTAACTCCAAATATCTGCAATCTCAAAGCACCAAACAGTAATCCAATTGCCCATGAAACCATTATCGTGAAAAGTGTTTTTTGAGAGATCAATGAGTCTCCACAACAGCCGTTTGAGACAAATTTTGATATGTACAATGCATTGGCCAAATAATTGAACCAACAACATATTTATGCAAGATAACTCTCAAAACAGGCATCAACAACCATGTTTGTAAAATTCAGAAAACCAGATCGAAGTTAAGGGAGAGAATCGACATGATTTCACCCAATTCGATTTAAGAGATGGAAACCATGGCGGTTTTGGATCTAGGGAATCCACCAAAGTATTGGGGATAAGAAAACTGTTGAGGACTAAACGCAACAACAGACCAAAACCGCCAGCCATAACTGAGAATTCCGGTGTACCGGTCGGAAAGAGACTCTCAGAAAAAGAGAGAAATATGAAGAGATGATGAATCATATAATCAATATTATATGACTAAATCTATGTAGAAAGTAGATTGATCACAAGTAAATAGAAGAAAAGGGGTGGCCAACGCCGGCCAAAAGACAGCGATTGAAAACGAAAAAAATTGACGGTGAACGGTTATCTGTGTATCGCAAGAGAGAATCTTATATATAATAGCAAACCATTCTCTCTCTCAATGTGCCACGTGTCTCTCTTCTATTTCGTGTATGGGCCTTATATGTATTATTATTTGGATTATCTCAATGTAAAGCCCAAAAACACCTTTAAACTCACCAAGTGTTGCTCTGTTTTCTCGATGTCCCTTCCTCCTCCTTCCCAAAGAAACTCAACAGTTGCCTCCTCGACTTTTCAATTCATTGCGTAAGACCGTAAAAATTATTCCTTTAATTCGCCATGCTCTATGGTCTCCCTTCTGTTTCTCATATGAGTTAATCTCAATCAATTACACGAGACTCTCTGCATCGAGCCGTTTCGCATAAGCATCTAACCTGTCCATTTAAAAACCCAGCACAACGCACACACCCTCACGTCTCAACAAAATTCAATCTATTATCACCAATCTCAAATCTCAGGCAACTCCTACTTTTCAATCATGTCTCAAGTCGATTTCGTAGCCATCCCAGCATCTGCTCAGTACGTTACCTTCGACGATCTGCAACTTGGTCGCTCTTATCAAGAGGTTGTTGCCCGACTTCTTAGCTTCTGGGATGCATGGAATATCAAGAAAGATAGCGAGTTCATGGGGATTGCTATCCTCCTCCTGGATGAAAAGGTATGGCCTCTGACTTATCGTGCAATTCTTACCAACATCTTATCCACTGAGTTAACGAACGAAACAGCCGACGGCAAGAGGCAGAAAAAGTACAAGCAGGTATCAAGCGTGGATTTGCTTACGTGATATCGTTTGGTTTAATGATTCTTCTCTTACTGATTAAGGCCATGATGATTAGATACAAACATGTTTAATTATTGATTTGATAAAAGTTATATTTTGGAGCTTGATATTTTTCTGGTGATGTTTAGGTTTTTCAAACCATATGGGGAAGAAGTCTGAACCGGTTATAACCAAGTGCAATAAGAGTGATAAATGGACGAAAGTCTCTTTCAAACCTGACTTAGGGAATTTCAGCATCTCATTTAAAAGACGATGGGGTTGCTCTAATGAGTAAAAGGGTATTTGATATTGTTGGATGTTTGGGGAAGACGGTGAAGTGGATCTGAATGGAAAATGAATTCCACTCAAACTTTCACTGGTTATGTTGATCTACACCTAACTACAGCCAACAAATCAAGGACTGAGCCTCTCCCAAGGTTTGTTTTTCCATTGTTCTATGAAACTTATAAGAAGACTGTCTCAGAATTGATTTATATCATTTGTGTGTTTTGTGTTGTGATTGGGATTTTCGCAGGTTGGGCAGTAAGGGTCGGAGAAGGAAAATCACTCATTCTTAAAACCGTCAAATCAAAAGGCGTCCTCGGGCAGGGTTAAGAAAGTCAGTGACATTAGAGGTTTGTGTGAGCATATAAGTGAGGGACAGTTTCAACAGGTAGATATTTGACTGGACATTACATTCCACTCATCTCATGACGATTGAGTAAAACTTTTAACAAAGTTTTATTATTTGCTACCAGGTAAGCTGTCAACTCCACTGCCACACATATTGATTATGTGACTAATCAGACCACAAACTACATTGTGGGTAACATGAACAAAAAGAACAAAAATGCCAACGTTAAGGCTCACAATGTTAAGAACCATTTGTGGGTATTTTTCAACTCTCTGATTGACAATCCTACTTTTAACAAAAGAACCATTGCTTCTTCGTCAGAGCAGTTTCGAACTTTTGGAAGATATTATGAAGCAAGGTATGGTGTGTTTCCTCTATCTTCTTGGGTCAATGATGTAATTTATTTTTGGATGATTGCTTAAATTTGATTTTATTTCATTTTTGTTCCAGTGGCTAAACCTGGAGTAGTAGAAAATCTGCTTTCATTGGCAACTTTCAAGCAAAGCAAAGAATTTAAGAAAAGCGTTGCAACGAAACTGACCGGGTTCGAGTTGGGAAGTTGGAGGACGTAAACAAATCTGGAGGGAAGGAATAAAAAAAAATGCCCGGTTATTTTTGACGAAAGGAGACTAAGCTAATGCTCTAGATGTAAGACAACAATTTTACTCACCTTGCTAACTTCATGTTTGTCACAGGTATAAAATAGAGTGGCGGTCACTGATGGGGGCAAACAACTCAACATATGTGGTCTTCGATTCAGAGATGACAAAGCTGACTAACAAAACTGCATCTACCCTTATGCTAGAGCTAATCTTCAAAATAGGCTTTCTACACATTGAGCAAAAGTTTAGGCGGTAAATTACTAAACACACTGTCTATGTCAAAATACCCTATATCACAGGCTGCAGAGACTGCAGACAATGAACTTCCACACTGCCTCAAAGACCTTAGCGGGAAACATTACAGTTTTCAGATCAAGGTCACGTCATTCAACTTCACACCTAAGCATCATACTTTCACGGTGACAAGGATGACTGAGATGGACAGCCCACCAGATGTCCCACAGGTATTGGTTCTTACAACATTTCAAAAACAGATTCACCCATTTCAATTACAATATAATGGTTCGAAATGGTTTTGCCAGATCAACCAAAACAATGAAGTCATCACTGAAGAGAAAAAATGTTCTCCCTCATCGTCAACTGAGCAAGGCATCGTCCAATCTCCTCTAATCGACACTAACAAAAAGCCTTCAGCCTCTCAAACAACTACTGGTGCGACCAGTCGCAAGTGTGGACGTCTTCCCAACTCATGAACTGCATTTACTTATTTTCCTTCCATTTAAATTCCGTCTATTTCTATCATTTATGTATTACTGGGACGAAAAATACTTTTAGTCAAATGGGATCAATGGAAGGTTTCATTTTCAGAGAAAAATAGCAGGCCTACCATAAGATCCAAACTCGCATGACAGAATAAAGAAAATAACAGCAATTCACAAACAAACATGAGCCCGTAACTCCAACACACTATCCATAACAAAAAAAAAGGACAATTGGAACATATTATAACACTCGCCCTCTACAAGAATTGGAAGCTCTTAAATCTTCAGTAAAATATGAAAATGATCCATATACGACGAGTGCACAGGAAAAAAAAACAAGACACATTTCCAGCAGCAGACATATACTCAATATACAACTTAATTCGACAAAGAAACAAGTTACACATGGCCAAACACGATGGACGACATGTGTTACTTCCAACTGAAGCGAGCCTTGAAAGTACATTCACAAATCGGTTTGTAACATGATTCGCGACGTCAATTATACTATATGCAAACTCATATCTTTCTTACAGGTTCCAGCAACTCAAACTGCTATATTGTTCTTCACAGACATCCAAGCTTGTGAGTGCGTATGGGGACGCTCAGAGCTGGAAAGAGTCACCTACAACAGCTAAGTAGATGGTCAACTTCAGAAACACATCCATACACATTTGCCTTTCAAAAATACCACGATTCAGAAAAATCTCATACATCAACTACATTTTCTCTGCAACTCATATCTCAACATTTTCAAAATGCTATATTTTAAGTATTTCACTATATAAATTAAGCGACGAAGAAAGTGGCGTAGGACTTCAGTAGCCTTACCAAATGATCCATGACTAATAATTTATTCAACAATACTTAAAAAGGTGGCCAAATTTTCTCGACCATAAGTAAGACTTACTATAAATAATTTGATTCGTTGATTGGTTGTTAGTTTATGAATGGTATTAAATTCCACTGATCGCGACCCAGATTAAAAACCGTTACGAAATCACAATATACACGTTCACTATACAGACTTCTCACGAAGCCATATCTTAAAAAACCCACGTCAACTCAAAGCCCCTTGAATAATACCCACAGTTCTTGCTCAGATTAAAACTTAAAGGCTCCTGATATTAGTGACGAGCCAACTTAAAATCACCACACCCACTAAACAATGATCAAACTACACTACAAACGTAATGGATCAAAACAAACGCAACCACAGAACACACAATATATAACAGCAGTGCAATTTAATCCTCCCATCAGAACCATTCGATCTCACCGTATAACAAAGAAAACAAACAATGGATCCCAACAAAAAGAGCAAAAGCAAGCCTAAATCACTCCCCCCAAGATCTTTTAGGCGTTTCATCAATTCCATCGGGAAGAACGCTGACCAACCCACGCAATATTGTCATACATCCACCAAGTAAACTCCCACGACTATGAAACTAAGCACGGAGCGAAGCATATTGGTCTGGCCCAATCCTATATAATTGTAGCAACGTAGGGTAAGCAGTCATCCCAAAGCTATTTCAAGAAAATGGACAATATTTCAGAATTTTAAAACTTTGATAGCTAGGAAGGCATCACGTGGACTACAAAGTAGAAATAAGACAACATTGAGAAGTTGTGAATACATATGCATCAAACGGGATATAATAAACACATTCGAAATGCAGACAATCATACACCCACGTTATATACAAGACATGAAACTTCAAAGATGAGCCAATCGACACTTGCAGCCGAAACAACATTATACCAAACAAACCATAACCACACTTAATTTATGGCCCGAAATTTTACCCACAGAAAAACTATTCATGTAATCCTTTTTATGTACAAAAACTTTGATTGAATATAAACTTGAGAAAAGGCATAAAATAGCACAAAAAACATACCTTATCATAAATATAGCACCAAGAGAAATAATTCACATTTTTAGCATTATTTTAATTATAAAGACTTTTATAGCATTATATAATTTAGGGTTAAGGGTTAATTATTTAGGGTTTAGGGTTTAGTATTTAGGGTTTAGGGTTTAGTATTTAAGATTTAGGTTAGGGCTAATTTAGTGACAAAACATGTTTTTGTGCTATTTTTATGATTTTTCTTCCTTGGTGCTATATTTTTGACAAGTCATATTTTTTCTGCTACTAATGCGATTTGCCGATATAACTTTACATTCATTCAAAAAAAAATTGTTATACATATTGTCATCGGCCCAGTGGTTCCAGCATCTGACGACGTCCGAGACAATTGGGTCTAATAGCTGTGTGGGAGCTTCTTCCATGGCCAAAACATCCGAATTGATGATGCCTGAAAGGTCACGATACCAGCTTCTAGTCTCATGTCCTTCTGGCCTCTCTCTATCTCAGGTTTTCTCTCATACCCACAAAGTGATTTTTCTTTCTTTTTTTAGTTTCGGTAGTAAGATCGATTTGTTGTTGTAATGCTAAAGGTCTGGGTAGATTTCTCGAAATCGCATGATCGCATTCAACATCCCGATCCTGGTCTCGAAGATTCCATTGCGAAGGTGAGAACCGAGTGTTTCAATAATGCATGATGAAATCGATCGGATTTCACTTTTCATTTCGCAGTTTGAGTGTTGCCTTTTGTTAATTGTTACTACTTTCTTGTATCTATAATTTTTCATATCCAGATTGATCAACATCTGCTGTTTCTCTAGGTTTGGGAGCAGAGAACACATGACAATTCATCATTGTTCAATGGCCAAAAATTCAGGGTATGCATATATATGGTTTCAAGTTATGTTTGGGATTTCACCCATGTTTCTTCGCATTTTATTGTTTTCTACTTGCACATATTTGTTCAATAAGCTTATTCCTAAATAAAAATTTCAGTATGGATCATTTTCCTTAGATGGTGATGGCGGTACCAATGAAGTGCCACACGTCTGCCTTCGCCTTGGCCTGACAGATTACAGGTTTCTCATTTCTCTCTCTCTCTCTTTAACATAGGATCAGACCTCTAGTTTATCGATTTCTGAAAATAATTAATCATGGACATGGTTTCCAAGGACTTTTGTAGGAACGAACTTGAGCTCTCTGTGGGAGAGGTTTCTTGTTACATCACAAGGTACACACACATTATCATTTTTTTTTTTTTTTTTTTTTGTGTTGGGAAACTTGGGGAGCATCCATGTTATTTGATCAAGTTTCACTTGTCTTTTTCTATCTCACAGATGACTCAGTAAGATGTCGACATACCTCAAGTCCATTGGGTAATGGTGCAGTTATCGAGACTTGTGACGACAAGATTATTGTGTTACGCCGGAGTAATAATGTCGGAGAATTTCCCGGTCACTACGTATTTCCCGGGGGCCATCCAGAGGTATTTATTAACTATATACATATTGCGTCATATTTCTAAATCTCTTTTTTTAAACATTGCAGCCAATGGCAGTAGGAATTGATTCTCAGCAGCTTGAGAAAGATGTAAAGAAGAAGGTAACTCAAGAAATGTTTGACAGCATTACACGTGAAGTTGTCGAAGAAACTGGAATACCGGCATCATCTCTTGTAAGCCATAGGGATTTGGTTTTGTTGGTCTCCTTGAGGAATATCCGGAGAGAGTTGAATGTGACTTTTTTTTTTTTTTTTTTTAATACAATCACAGAGTCCTCCTCTCTTCATCGGAATATCTCGGAGGGAGTTGAATGTGAGACCAGCAATGTTTTTCTTCATCAAGTGTAGTCATCATTCAGATGACATTCAGAGATTATACTCTAATGCTGAAGATGGGTTTGAGTCAACACAGCTCCACACTGTCTCTATGGCTAGTTCTTTAATCTACAAACCATACATTAAGGAAACAAAAATAAGAATCAATTCATGATTTACTCTCTAAAATGGTGTGACAGCATCAGGAATAACTGTAGTTTCTCTTTTTTAATAATGGATCAGGACGAGTTGAAGTCAATGACATCAAGAATGCCAGGTTGCCACCATGGTGGCTTTGCGCTCTACGAACTCATGCGTCAACGTCTCAAGAGCACTAATGAAATGCCTTTAACATCGACCTAAGAGGGCGGAACTTGAACTTATTGTAGTTGTCTCATGGTTTGCAAATAATCACTCTATGTTTTGTATGTTGGATAAGTGCATTTGCTATTTGAAAATATACTACTGTTATTTGGCGACAAGTTTCTTGTAAATTTACAAATTTGCAGCAGTAATTTGTTAAAATCCATGATGACACGCATAAATAGCCCTGAGAATGGATACAATTGTATTAAAGTAAGACATAACGAGATTCTTGCAAAATTTTGATACAAGGTACAACAGGGATAATATGAAACCGTTGAAAAATCTCATGTAAACCATTATGGATTTGTGCGTTTAACCGGCTCCTTGGCTTTGTTGGAAGTTCTTCCTAAAAAATGCAGATAAACTAGCCGTAGCAGCACGACCCTTCTCTACGCACAGGAAGTAATCGTCCACTGAAAACAAAAGCGAAAAATGAAATGTATGAAAAGAAGCCTAGAGAATTCCATTCAAGAAAGGTACCTGACATTACTCCATAGGTAACTGATGTGATGATCCCATGTTCTACCGCCTCGCCTTCCGGAAGCACAGAGAGAGTTGTATTTGGAAAGACTAAATAAGCGAAAGCCGTCATTTTCTGTCCATTGTAGTTCAAGTCAGTCTAACCAATACACACAACAGTAATAATGGGCAACGAGGAGGTACCTTTTCTTCGAGCTTGTTTGGATCGAGTACAACATATCCACTATCAGCCAGGCAACAACATATAGCAACTGAAATATAAAATTAAAAATGTTAATGAAGCACACAAAGTCAACAGATAAAGAGCACGAAACTCCAAAGATAAATCTACCAGCGAGATGCTTCATAGGAATTCCTGCGTCTACAAGAGCTGCACATGCTGCGTTTATGGCACATGGTAGAAGCTAAGCAAAACTGAATTAAGGAAACAAGCAAACCAAAGCTGTGTCTTTGAGATCAATTCCAACTTATGGAATTACAAGCTTACACTACTCTCTATAAATTCTCAAATAGAAAACATCAGTAAATGGTTACCGAGCATTATAAAAAGGATACAGAACCATCATCATGTACAACCTGCTCAACAATAAAATAATTGAAACATCAAATAGATAAAGTGATATTCTTACAAGACAGGAGCGTTGAAATGGGTAACTCACCTGAATTATCACTGACGTGGTGGTATTTGGATTCACTGTCAAGACACAAATACTCTGTATTGTCCTTTTTAGTATTATCTCATACTCCTTTTCAGCTTTTCCTAAAATTATGCAAGAGTTAAAAATCAACCCAGCGAAAAAAAACATCCAGAAAATGCGTTTTATGATACCAATCTGCCCTGATTTAGGCTTCCATATGACTTCAAAGCAAGCCTTCTCAGGGTTCTCCTTCTTTCTCGTTCCAGGTTTAGGTCCATAAACTGCAGCTAGAACTTTTGTATCCCCTAATATAAAAACGAACCCATTAGAAAGTTCCATCAAACAAAAAGAAATATGGAGACTAAAACAAGTACCTTGCGACCAGCTAGCAGAGCCATGAGGACGATGAAGGACGTTACGGGAACAAGCAAGAGGTCTCAGTTGATTTGGTGTTCTGCCATCTTCTCTGTCGATCTCCATTGTTCGTTCAAATTTCTGAATTCTGTCACTGACAGACAGAAATAAAAACAAAATACAGGAACAGAATAGCAGATCATGTTCGGAGTTCTAAAAATAGAACTGAGAAAGATAGAAAAGACCTATTTCATGCTCAACATCAAAGTGTACTCACAAAAAAATCATGTTTTTGAATCGTTCTGACCAACATTCGGTATAGACCTTTTGTTTATTGAAACAAAACTCGTTCTTTCAATTCTACAATACTAGTTAAGGAAAAACAAAACTCGTTCTATTGAAAACTATATGTCTCCTACTGTATTGAAAGTTTACAGGATTAAAAGAAAAGAAACAGAGATGGAACACGAACCTAGAAGAAGAGACCATTTTATCAAACCAAAAAGAAAATACAGTGAAAACTTGCACCTCAATTTAGACGGAACTGGAAGCTAGAAGAAGTATTAAAGACAGCGATTTGCAGTCATCCACGAATTAACCAGAAGAAGAGAGAAAGAAGAACGTTCCGCAGAATATTAGGGCTTCTTTGGTTAAGTTTCAAAACCATAAATTCAAATCAATTAAGTGTGTTTTCCACATACCGAGAACGAACCGGTCCGGTTTTTTAAAACACTGCAGAAAATTACTTAATCCGGTGTTTGAACAGAATCAATCTTTCCGAAAAAAATCTGAGTAACTGACCGAATTAATCCTTACGATTCCTTGGATCGACGATATCAATTTGATCTAAATTCCGGTGATAATTCAAGGAAGATGGATGAAGAATTGTTGGAATTGCAGCGGCAGTTCGAGTTCGCTCAGCAGGTCAAGTCAAGCGTCAGATTATCGGATCGAAATGTCGTCGAATTGGTTCAGAAGCTTCAGGAGCTTGGCGTCATAGACTTCGATCTGCTTCACACCGTCACCGGGAAAGAGTACATCACTCAGGTACAGTTTCTATTTTGTTTTATGAGCAAAATCCGTCACAAGAAGAATCAACACGGAGTTTTCTTATAAATTGATGGCGTCATGTTGAATGATAATAAATGGAGTGAAATACGGATAATTCGCTTGTTGCATGATGAAGTTAATTGAAAAATGAAGTCAAATTTGCTTGCTCGAGCTTTTTAACTCCTCTAATAATCTCTCTTGATTTGTCACAGGAGCAATTGAAGAATGAAATTGCTAGGGAGATCAGTAAATTGGGCCGTGTCTCCGTTCTTGATCTTGCAGATACGATTGGGGTTGATTTATATCATGTGGAGAAGCAAGCACAAGATGTGGTCTTGAGTGAGCCAGGGCTAATGCTTGTTCAAGGAGAAATAATATCACAAAACTATTGGGACTCAGTTGCAGAAGAAATCAACGAGAGGCTCCAAGAATGCAGCCAAATTTCTGTGGCCGAACTTGCTGGTCAGTTGCAGGTTGGCTCTGAGTTGGTGCAATCCGTTTTAGAGCCTCGGCTTGGAACTTTGGTAATGGTTACTTCTCCTCTCATCTCTCTTAGATTGTGTTTAACTGAATGAGAGAGCTTTTATATTTGTGGACTTTTCTCTTTCCAATCCGTTTTTAGGTGAAAGCAAGGCTAGAAGGTGGACAGTTATATACACCTGCTTATGTAGCACGTGTTACCGCTATGGTTAGAGGTGCTTCCAGGGGTATTTTTGTTCCCTCCAATTTGTCGGCATTGTGGACGCCGTTGCAGCAGTTGCTTCAAGAAATGAATGGAGCTATTGGAGTCGCTGTTGAGAATTCATTTTTCCAGTCTATATTTAACCGATTGTTGAAGGAAGAAGAGATGCTTGGATCACTACGCGCTGGCACCCATTGGACTCCTAGTGTACGTCTTAGAATTCTAATATTTCTCGGTCTCTGACATCTTATAGATTCAACTCTATTACTCATTAACGACAGTATTCAAGATGCCATGATAGGAGTCTTGTTCATTTTTGCTGTTTAGTTACTATTCATTATATTAACGTTGCAGTTTAATTTTGTTTACAGGTTTTTGCAGTTGCTCAAAAGGAATGCGTAGACTCTTTCTTCTCACAGGTTTGTTCAACATTTTCTCTCAAGTGTCCTAATCTTCATGTATGAGTCCGTTTATTCGTTAGTTGGATGCGGAAAAGAATTAAATTTGAACTTCGTCAGACTACAGTTTTAGCATGTTCTGTAAATTATTCTTTCTTGAAGAAAAGAAACTGTGTATCAACGGTTTGATGGTTTATTTTCTTCCGTTTTCCTGCAGAACTCCTATATCCCCTATGAGACCATGCAGAAGCTTGGGATTTCTCAAACCGTGCAGTTCTTACAGGTATTGGATCATGTTAGTTTAGCGTCATTGTCTGTAGTCTGTGAAGGTATAAGTTATGACTCATGCTGTCTCTTTCATTTTCATCTCATTATGATTTGTGTTATGTGACATGTATAGTCTAGATACCCAGATGGTAAACCTTTAGCTGCTGTATTTATTCATTCCTCGATGATTGAGATGCTGGATTCGGCAACAGAGGATGCTATTGAACAAAACAGCTGGTGAGGCTTATTGCCTGTACTCTTTTCCCCTCTTTCTGTGGTGTTTGTTTGTTTTTATGTTATACTGTTTATTTCACATCGCTACTGAAACCCTTGATACTCGGTCAGGATCGATTCCCTCTCTGTATTGCCTGCATCATTCACATCACAGGATGCAAACAAAATGCTGCTTCTTTGTCCCTCCGTCCAATCAGCTCTCAAGGTGGGATTGTGATCAAATTTGATAACTAGTCAATGCTCTTTTGCAATTGATTGCTGATTTATTTTTCCTTTCAGGCTGATAAAGCACTTATCCTGGGCGAATCCTATGTCCTAAGCAGTGGGTTCATAAAGGTAAACATATGAATTGAAGGGTATGCTTAGTATTTTCCATTTGATTTTCTCTATCTGAACTATGGCTTAGTTTGAATTACTAATGTTTAGGGCATATATGATCAAATTGAGAAAGAGGCAGAAGCTTTTAGCATCCAAGCTTCTACTGCTAGTTTGATAGAGCATTCAAGCAAATCTTCAGAGTCGGCAGAAAGCATACCTGCTAATACAGATAAAGGATCAAAGAAGAAGAAAGGCAAGTCCGTCAGCATGAAGACAGCAACCGTTGAAACTGTTCCAGATGATGAAGAGGACGCCCGTCCTAAATCTAAGAGAAACCAGAAGAAAGGCAGGGATGCATCATCGTCACAGAAGTTGGATTCAAAAGCAGGAGGCAAGAAAGAGTCGGTTAAGGCGCAAGAAGCTAGTAACGTTATCCCGCCAGACGGATGGGTGATGAAAAAGATCGTCGACTCTGTGCCTGAGTTTGAAGATGAAGGTACATGTGAGAAAGTCTTTCTTTATGAATGCATAAAAAGTTATGTAGTGATCGTCCATGTGACAGAAGCTAATGTGGTTTCTGGTAGGTATGGAGAACCCAGATTCGATTCTTAAGCATTTAGCTGATCTTATGAGACCGATGCTCATTAATTCACTAAAGGAGAGAAGAAAGAAAATCTTCACAGAAAATGCAGATAGAATGAAGCGCTTGATAGATGATCTTCAGAAAAAGCTTGATGAGGTTTGAAACCAACTACTTGAACTATAGTTTATATTTCGTTCAACAACCAATGTATCCTGTGTTTCTCATTTTATTGGCTTTCCTTTTGGCAGTCGTTCCTAAATATGCAGCTGTACGAAAAAGCGCTAGAGCTATTTGAAGATGATCAATCGACTTCAGTAAGTACTTTCACTCCATTTTGCAAGGCCGCACTTGCTAACTTGAGAATATAGTGTATCAATTTGTTTTCTTCTGGTCCTAGGTTGTCTTACATAGGCATCTGCTGAGAACAACAGCAGCTACAATTACTGATACACTACTTCATGAATTGGTAAGCCAAAAATAAAGTGAGATTCCTAGGTCATTTTTATTAAAGATTTAGCTAATTAAGATGTGATTATCGGAACAGGACATCCTCAACAAATTGAAGAATAGTATTGAGGTTGGAGATTCCAAAGCTCAAGATCCAGTTTTGCTTGATTCTTCCGAAAGAACGGCCCTTGTATGCGTAGTTGATCAACGATTATATTGATACTTTAATTTTGCACTTTATATTCTGAAGTAATGCCAGCTGATTCGTTTCCTTTGGGGCAGGCTAAAAATCTCAACGGTTCACTCTCGAAAAAGGCCCTTGCATTAGTTGAGGCATTGGAAGGGAAGGTCAGATTTCGTTAATAAATAGGTTTATAATACAGTTGTGAATACACTGCCTAGTATTTTGGAAAAGTAGTCGGCTGTTATTCTCTTTCTTGATTCCTCATGCCCTGTGCTCCTGTGATTGACCATCTTTATACAGAGCCAGGGTTTCTATTCTGTTAGAATTTTAATGGGAGTGAGTATTTGAGGCGAAGGATATGGATGTGAAAATATAGCTACTGATTCATATGGAATCTTTATTACTATTATTTGGGCCTGACCAGTATTTTCGGCTACCTGTATAATCACCCTGCTAATAGCTATTTAGAGCCTTTGGTTTCATTGATTGTATTATTTGTGTTTCAGCGTGTAGATGCTTTCATGACCACCTTCAGAGACCTTGCAGAGGAAAGGTATATTAATTCTTATTTATCAAGATATCTCTGAAGCACATCCGTTTAGATTTCACAGGATTTCGACTGAATGTTAACTTCATTTGTGCAGTGGATTGGCCTTGAAACAGCTTGACAAGAAACTGGAAAGGACTCTCCTACATGCTTACCGTAAGGTGTGTAGTTTCAATATATATATATATACTTGTTTTCTTCTCTTGACGATGTGTTTGTGCTTGCAGGATTTGATATCTCAAGTTTCTACCGAATCAGACCCTGTTGCACTTCTCGCTAAAGTTGTCTCTCTCCTTTATATTAAGGTATTAACAAATCCATATTATGCTCAATATTCAGAATTCAAGTAACGTTTGGAAAATTGTTAACAGACTCACAATAAAGCTTTGCAAGCCCCAGGTAGAGCTATTGCTGCAGCTATTTCACACTTGAAGGTATTACAACGTAGGATAGACATTCATTAGTTGACAATATAATCTCCACACTCGATCAGCCAACTTATATTTATGAAATGAATATAATATGAATGCAAGCAGGAGATATTTTTATTCTTATCGCAGTTATGCACCTAACTCAATTAGCGTCTGGTTGCTTTGTATTATATTGGTCTTACGTCTGTTTCAACCTTATAGGATAAACTCGATGAATCTGCGTACAAAACTTTGACCGATTACCAAACAGCAACTGTAACTCTTCTTGCTCTAATGTCGGCTTCAACCGGCGAGGTTTATATCCTTCTTCTGCCTTTTGTGGATTTCAAATGCAATTAAGTACATCTCTTAAGCTGTTCCATTCAAATGTACAGGAACATGACTGCTCCTCTGACAGAATCCTGACCAAACGGGAACTCCTCGAGAGCCAAATGCCTGTCCTTAGAACCCTTGTCCTGAGCGACTCACAGCCACAACAAAGTTAGATCTTACAGCTTCCTCAAATGTTTTGCTGATATGCGACACTAAAAACTTAGACAGTAGTACTCGAAGAGATAAGACTCATCTTTTACTGAATCCAGTTACGAGTTCACTTGTATCAAGGGATTTGGATGTTCATCAGTTGGGAAATTTTAATATTTCAGAACACACACATTAAGATTTACTGATAGTGATACAAGTAGAGATAGATCCATGATCACAGGAAAAGAGAAGAAAGAGAGAAACACAGGAAAGCCAGTAAATCACACACCATTTTTATCTCCAACATTTCCTTTAGCCGGAAATGTCAATGGACTTCACCTCAGGCTTCCTCTCAGGCACCTTCGGCACAGTAACCGACAACACACCATTCTCCATACTGGCCTTCACCTCCTCCATCTTTGCGTTCTCTGGCAGCGTGAACCTCCTCATAAACTTTCCACTAGACCTCTCCACACGGTGCCACTTGTCACTCTTCTCTTCATTCTCGCTGCTCCTCTCTCCGCTTATCTGAAGTATGTTTCCATCTTCAACCTCCACCTTCACTTCTTCCTTCTTCAGCCCCGGCAAGTCCGCCTTAAACACGTGCGCCTCAGGTGTCTCCTTCTAGTCCACTTTCGCGTTTGTGAACGCTGCAATGTCCTTTGACGGTGCGTTTGCCAACCCTGAAGGTGTCAAGAATCCTTCGAACGGATCAAATATGTCAAGCGAGAATGGATCGAACACGTTTGTTCTTCGACCTCCGAAAAAGCTTGGAATTAGAGACATTGTTCCACTCTTATTGTGATAACTATTCTTTGTGTTTGCTATTTTTCTTGTTTTGCTTTACTATCAACTCTTTTACTCTTTAATGATTCTGAGACTTCTGTGGGATCACGTAAATATAGAGAGAGACTAGAGAGTGGGGGAGGGAAGAGGATAAGTGAGAGATTCCGAGGTAGAATATCGGACCAGGATAGCTCAGACAACGAGGAACCACAGCTGGATCAAGAAGAAACCGAGGTTCACCCGACCAACCGCACTGACCGCACAGCCGTGTACTATTTCGACCCGACGCGTCCGGATAGCAGACTACGCTTGGAACCGCGACCAAAAGACCGAATCTCTCGATCCAGACGTTCCCGTTCCCGACCCAAATCTCAAGGCCAGACTAATGATCGAGACAAAAGTGCCTTGGTCCGAGCTGATCCTTATGCAGGTCTAGACCATGATGCACCCGAGGAGATCACGATCGTTACTCACGATCCGTTCGACTTTTCTGTGGACCAGACTTGGAAGACTCTAACCAAAGGCCTAATAGAGGAGATCGATCACGTTACTTCTCATATGGGTCGAGCTGATTTGAAGATGGCCGAAGGAGCTATTTTGAACATGATCCGGGCCGATCCCGTACCGGACCAAGACATGATCGCGCCATAGTCGTTTGGTCAGAAGCCGATGGGTTATTCAAGAGAGCTGAAGGGTTATTTTGACAACATTTATTTTTAGTCTTTGTTATGACTTCTAGGAAGTCTTTGTTAGGAATTCTAGGAAGTCTTTTGCTTACTTTTAGGAACTTAATGCTTTAAGTTAGTCTCTTTGACTCCTTAAGCTATAAATATGTATCAAACCCATCAATCTAAAAACACAATCGATTTTGTTCTTCTTTTTGAGAGTTCATCTCTTTGTTCTTGATTGAACATCTTTCGATTCCTGGCAAGGGTTACTTCCAAGCATCAAACCTTCTTAGAATTTCGGGGTTAAGGGTTACTTCTTCGATTTCTTTGAAGTGGGGAATACCAAAGGCTTTCTGCATCCTTTGACGGTCTCCTACGATCCACCACTGATCCGTGATCAGCCGATCCTTCGATCCATCAAAGAGTCAATCCTATCCGGGAACTCATTAAGTGGTATCAGAGCCACTCTTTGTTGGTATCTTCTTTCTAATTCATCTTCTCATTTCATCTACATCATTTCTTAAACACTTCTTCTCTTTCTATCTTGTGTAAGGGATTTGGGCCAATTCGATTTAAGTAAAAAAGTTCGAACGATTTAAAAAATAAAGAGAGTTTGTTTTCAAGGCTGAGGAGAAATCCAGCCAGGCTGAGGAGAAATCCAGCCTTGAATTGGTTAAGGTAAATCCCACCAAAAATCTTTCAACTTTGTATCTTCTTCTTCTTCTTTCCCCTTTGTTGCTTGGAGTACTTGTGGAGTTGGCTTGAGTTTGTTTGTTGAGAACATTGAGAGACAACTTGGAGTTACCAAACATTTGAGTGGGCGAGTTTAAACACTTGAGAGTGAGAGTGATTTCTCTTAATCTGTTTGTTTAAGTGTTTTCAGGAAGCCATGTCGAGTAGTGAAGTGATATACCATGGATTTTAGAGGTTTTAAACATGGTATATATCTTATTTATCGAGTCTTTTATTATGTTTTGGAGTCTTTTATCTATTTTTACAGGTTCAGGTACGTTTGGAGCTTATCTGGAGATTCTGGGAGCTTTTGGAGTGATCTGGCAGCTTACATGGATTTCACAGAGTTCACTGGGTTCGTCTGTACACTGTGTCGGTCGACACAATCTCTGCATCGGGCGACACCACTACAGGACGAAATTCCTGCGCCCAAAAATCTGTATTTTGGAGAAATTACAGTTTTTGCCCAGAAACTTTCCAGATTTGCAGAAAGGCCCAAAACGTGTTTTAAACTATATATTAGGGTTTTTAGCCACTTGTTTAGGCTACGCTTTTCTTAAGTCTTATTTTATTTTCAGAGAGAGTTAGAGGCTGATCCTGATCTCGAAAGAGAGAGGATTTTGAACCCCAGTTCTTTATTTGATTTTATAATATTTGGTTTTCTATTCATGATGTCTTCTGTTTCGATGAACATGTCTGAGTAGATTACCTGTTAAGTTTAGGGATTATCATTAGGGATTTCGTGGAATTATAGGTTGATAAATCTGTAGGGATTCATATCTGTTAGTTCTTCATCTAGGATTGTTCTTATTGCTTGATCTGAATTAGCTACCCAGATTTATGATGTTAGGTTGATTGATGCAACAACAGTTGGTTAATTAGCTAGAAAGAACCTAGATGAGCAATTGAATTACTCGCAAAGGAATTTGGTTTAATTGAATTGTGAACATATTGAACTCGATCTTAAAGCTAGTTTAATCTGTTAGTAATTGCAAAGGAATTTGGATTGCTGCACTTAGAATTAGAGAATTCTCGCAACGACAGTTGGTTAATTCTATATATGTGTGTTTGAGTTCTAGAACAGTCCTTAATTAGATCCCGCTTGATTGATTTCCTGTGTTCCTGATTTCCTGAGAACTCCCTACACTTAACGCTTCGCTTCCTCGCTCACAAACTCGCTTGATTTACTTTTCTGCTGCTTGCTTTTAGTTTCTCATTGCTTTTCTCCTAGTTTAATCTTTATTGTTCTTAATCTATCGTTGACCGGAGTCTCTGTGGATTCGATACCCTAAGTACTACAACTACATCACTGTGCACTTGCAGTTAGTATAGGGATTAATTCTTGACCTATCAAGTTTTTGGCGCCGTTGCCGGGGACTCTTTTGAGTCTCCTATAGATTTGAACTTAGGGTTTAGACTAGGTTTTTCGTTTTTTTTTTTGCTTACTAATTTTTTTTTCTTTTCTACTTTTTCTTGCGTTTCAGGTACACCTGTAATCGCTCTGCATCGATCGACACGGTCCTGTGTGTCGATCGTCACATCTTCGCACCTGCATCGATCGACACTGCTTTGCATCGATCGACACAATGCGAAAGAATGATGGGAATGATGGAACGGATGTTGGAAAATCAGCAGAATAACTCGTTCTGCAGAGGCTATGGTTCCTATTCATTCACCAGAGATTACGAATCTCCATCGTATCAGCCTGTTCCTCCTCACAATACACAGTCTAATAAGCTGATGAGCATGATGGAGCAGTTATTGGAGAAGCAGGAAGAGGATTTAAACTACATCAATAGCTCTGGATTTCAAAAAAACAGGTTTGGTAATCAGCAAGGTAATTCTTATCAGAGAACCTATGGATCGTCCTCATATCAGACACCTCCTACTGCTAATGCTTAAAAGAGCAAGATGGAATCCATGATGGAGCAGTTACTAGAGGATCAGACCAAGACTGCTGTAGACTTCGACAGAAAGTTGGATGCTATGCATGAAAATCTGAATGGGAAGTTTGAATCTCTGAGCACACATGTGAAGAAGCTGGATGTTCAAATCCAACAGACATCTCAAGCAATACAAAGGCATAATGAAGTTGGGAAAGCTGAACAGTACAGATCCATCAAAGCTGTGACCTTAAGAGATGAGATTGAGTTGCTAGGTGAAGAAGAGAGCATAATCTCGGATTTTCTGGATGAATATTGTCTGTCTGAGACATGCATCGATCGACACCCCCTTAGTGTCGGTCGACATGCAGTTCTGACGGCAATTTCGAGTTCTTACGACGAACAGAAATCGACCATGGTCGACACTGAAGGTCGACATCAATTCAATGTCGACCGACACCACTTCTGCGTCGGTCGACGCGACAGTCGGACATACCTAATTTCGTCCAAATCTGATGTTTTTGCTAAGGAACGGGTCTACAAACCTTCAATACCATTCCCAAAAGTTCCTATAAGGTCTAAACATGGGCAGAGTGTAGAGAAGTGCATGGTGGTGGTGGATAAGAAGATGATCTCCACTGATGGTTATTTGAAAGAAGCAGTTCAGATTGGTGGAACTACAGTATCCGATAGTGGAGAGAAGAAGAAGGCGGTTCCTCTTGAACCTGCTCTAACATCTTCAGAGCCTGCAACTGCTCATAAGCAGAAAGCTCCACACATCAAATCTGCACCAAAGGTAAGGTATAAATCACCCAAGTTTAAACCTCCTGACCACATTGTTTTGAATGCAGGAAAACGCAGTATCCCACCCAAGCTTCGCTCCCGCCCTGATTCTGTTTACTCTTTCCTTGGCAAATCTCATGATCCGAAAGCATATACACCACCTTGGATGAAGAGATATTCACAGAGACATTCAAAGTCTCTGTTGAAACCGCCATGAGTCTGATCTCTTCCCATAGTCAAGCTACTGACTTTAAACAAGCGCTGAGTGGGAGGCAACCCACTGTTAGGTTCGTTTTTCTTTTCATTTTTTGTTTTTGATTTTGGTGTTTTGATTTTTCTGTTTAAGTGTGTTCAGAAGCGTGAGAAACAGGCAGAATCGCATTGCATCGATCGACACATATAGTGCATCGGTCGATGCAGTCGTGATTTATGGTTTACCGATTCGATTGCGGTTTAGACACCGGTTATCTACATAACCGCGAGCATATTCGCCGTGCATCGATCGACACCCTAGTGGCATCGATCGACACAGGGCGACAACAGGTACGTATTCTGCAACTTTTCGGACTGTTCTTCAGATTTGATTATTTTTCTCACCAATCCTGAGCTTGATTACACTGCGGACAGTGTAGTTTAAGTGTGGGGGAGGTCGCTACTGACGCACGCTTTTGTTTTCTTAGAGTCAGTTTTTGGTTTTTCAAAAATTTGTTTTATTGAGTCAAAATTGTATGAAACTATGATTTTCCGAGGAAACTTTTCGCTTGAACAGGAACTAAGTAACCATTGGACAGACTTGCAGAGCCTCTATGACTGTTACAAAACCCAACATGAATCAGCCTAGTGAGAACACCCATATCACTTCAGGTATCAGAGGATCCTTTACTGACTTCACATTAATACTGACTTAATTTTCTCACCTAAGGGCTTGGTATACCTTGTTAGTTCTGACACAGCTTGTAAACATGTCCTATTTGGTTCCCTTCTCCTCTTCCATAAAGTAAAAAAAAAAAAGATAATAAACTGAGGATGAGTTAGTAACTCCGAAGTGGTCTCTGGGAGTGGTAGCTACAACTATCATATCCTGTGCATCCATGGAATGTGTCCAAAGTACGCCCCATAACGGGAAGAACACTGATAAAAAAGAAATGATACCCAGTGGGAAAAAAATCAGTTGTTAAGGAAGGGAAAGAGAAGAAAGGGACCAAAAAAAGATAGTATGGTGGTCTAGAGCTAACAAGGTAAGTGTCCATGTGCCCTTTGATCGATAATCCTTAGGTGAGACCGCACTTAAATACTTGCAGAAGTCAGTAGGGTGAATTTGAATGCGTGAATGTGATTGTGGAGTTTACTTGGGACAGTTGCTAAGTGTGGGGGAAGTACATTGTGGTCTTGAGTTCTGTAGGAAAGTTTTCAGTGGATTACTAAGAATGTGAATGCGAAAGTTCCTAAGACGAAATGAGTTTCTATGTTTTCAAACTTCTTTTCTTATGCTTTGGTTCTTTACTTTCTTGAGGGCAAGCAAGAGCTAAGTGTGGGGGGAGTTGATATACCATGGATTTTAGGGGTTTTAACCATGGTATATATCTTATTTATCGAGTCTTTTATTATGTTTTGGAGTCTTTTATCTATTTTTACAGGTTCAGGTACGTTTGGAGCTTATTTGGAGATTCTGGGAGCTTTTGGAGTGATCTGGCAGCTTACATGGATTTCACAGAGTTCACTGGGTTCGTCTGTACACTGTGTCAGTCGACACAATCTCTGCATCGGTCGACACCACTACAGGACGAAATTCCTGCGCCCAAAAATCTGTATTTTGGAGAAATTACAGTTTTTGCACAGAAACTTTCCAGATTTGCAGAAAGGCCCAAAACGTGTTTTAGACTATATATTAGGGTTTTTAGCCACTTGTTTAGGCTACGCTTTTCTTAAGTCTTATTTTATTTTCAGAGAGAGTTAGGGGCTGATCCTGATCTCGAAAGAGAGAGGATTTTGAACCCCAGTTTTTTATTTGATTTTATAATATTTGGTTTTCTATTCATGATGTCTTCTGTTTCGATGAACATGTCTGAGTATATTACATGTTAAGTTTAGGGATTCTCATTAGGGATTTCATGGAATTATAGGTTGATAAATTTGTAGGGATTCATATCTGTTAGTTCTTCATCTAGGATTGTTCTTACTGCTTGATCTGAATTAGCTACCCAGATTTATGATGTTAGGTTGATTGATGCAACGACAGTTAGTTAATTAGCTAGAAAGAACCTAGATGAGCAATTGAATTACTCGCAAAGGAATTTGGTTTAATTGAATTGTGAACATATCGAACTCGATCTTAAAGCTAGTTTAATTTGTTAGTAATTGCAAAGGAATTTGGATTGCTGCACTTAGACTTAGAGAATTCTCGCAACGACAGTTGGTTAATTCTATATCTGTGTTTGAGTTCTAGAACAGTCTTTAATTAGATCCCGCTTGATTGATTTCTTGTGTTCCTGATTTCCTCAGAACTCCTTAGACTTAACGCTTCGCTTCCTCGCTCACAAACTCGCTTGATTTACTTTTCTGCTGCTTGCTTTTAGTTTCTCATTGCTTTTCTCCTAGTTTAATCTTTACTGTTCTTAATCTATCGTTGACCGGAGTCTCTGTGGATTCGATACCCTAAGTACTACAACTACATCACTATGCACTTGCGGTTAGTATAGGGATTAATTCTTGACCTATCATGAAGAAGAAAGGAATGAAAATCCTAGGAATGGATTGACTAGCGCTCAAATGAGAGCTCTTAATGATGAAATGACGAAACTAATGAATGTAGGTCTATAGGGGCTCCATGTCCGGCTTGACAGGATCCAGGAAGATCAACAAGGACGATCTCAACGTACCGCAAGAAGGAACCAGACTGGGAGAAGAAGCTGGCCGGCTGATGACCAAAATGAAGAGGAGGATTGGTCCATTGTCCGATCAAGAAGAGGCCGCGAGAACCAAGAGGAGGGCAACCCATTTGGAAGGAGACCAAATGACGGCCTTGACAACCTTAAGCTCAGAATTCCATCCTTTCAAGGTAAGAATGATCCTGATGCATATTTGGAATGGGAAAGGAAAACTGAACTGGTTTTCGATTGTCAAAACTTTTTAGAACTTAAGAAAGTTAGATTGGCCGCTTCTGAATTTAGTGGTTATGCTATCAATTGGTATGATTATATAGTGACTCTTAAAAGGAGAACGGGTGAAAGACCAATTGTTTCATGGGATGAACTAACCACACTAATGAGAAAGAGATTTGTGCCTAGACATTATCACATGGATCTTCACCATAGGCTGAGACGGTTGGTCCAAGGAACCAAGAGCGTGGAAGACTATTTCCAGGATATGGAGACCCTTATGCTTAAGGTGGACATATAAGAAGATTTGGATGCTATCTTGGCTCGTTTTCTTGCAGGCCTAAACCGTGAGATACAAGATATGATGGAGCTTCAAGACTTCGATAGTGTTGAGGACATGCTCCACAAGGCGATTCTGATTGAGCAACGAGTCAAGAGGAGGGGATTCTCTAAACCGGCCTTCACTCCAAAACCTAGTTACCAAGACAAAGGTAAGGCTCTTCCTCAAATAAATTCTGGTTTTAAGACTAATGTTTCTTCAAGTATGGACAAAGGCAAAGCTGTGGAATCCACGAGCAGAGCTAGAGATATCAGGTATTTTAGGTGTCATGGCCTAGGATATTATGCCAAAAAAATGCCCAAACCAAAAGGTCATGATCTTGCTGGAAAATGGAGAGTATGAGTCCGAGGAGGAAAAAGAGGAACCAGAAGATGTAGGCCCGATCTTTGATGAGGAACCCGAACCCTATGACTATCCGGCTCAAGGCCAACTCCTAGTGATCCGGAGATCACTTAGTGTTCAGACCAAACCGGCCGATCTTGAACAAAGGGAGAATCTTTTCAATTCTCGTTATTTTGTTAAAGATAAAGTTTGTTCTTTGATTATTGATGGTGGAAGTTGCACTAACGTGGCTAGTGATGTTCTTGTTAGGAAACTTGGACTAGAGGTGAGGCTGCACCCCGACCATTCAAGTTGGAATGACTAAACGAGGAAGGTGAACTACATGTCAAGGAGCAAGTCACGGTTCCCATTACCATTGGCCGATATGAGGATGAGGTCCTATGCAATGTTTTGCCCATGGACGCAAGCCATATCCTCTTGGGGAGACCTTGGCAATTTGACAAGAAAGCCATTCATGATGGCCACACAAACCGCCACACTTTCGATCATAAAGGAAAGAAAATAACTCTTGTTCCTTTGTCTCCTGCGGAAGTACACCAAGACCAGCTCCAACTCAAGAAAAACCGTGAGCAAGAAAAGCAACAGGAAGCTCTCAAGGAGGAAGCCAAGAAGTCCAACTTCTATATCAAACCAAGCCAGGTAAAGAAAAATCTGTTCTCTCAACAATCTTTTATCCTACTTGTGTATAAATAAACTCTAATGGCTTCTAACCCAACATCGGAGATTCCGAGTGAACTTCAAGCTTTAATGGACAGGTTTAGTGATGTATTTCCTGAAGAGACTCCTAGTGGACTACCACCAATCCGTGGGATTGAGCACCAAATTGACCTAGTCCCGAGAGCATCTCTTCCTAACCGGCCGGCCTACATAACCAATCCGGTTGAAGCCAAGGAACTTCAGAGGCAAGTGAACGACCTAATGGAGAAAGGATACATCCGGGAGAGCTTAAGCACGTGTGTTGTACCGGTCTTGATTGTTCCAAAGAAATACGGCACTTGTAGGATGTGTGTGGACTGCCGAGCCATCAACAATATAACAGTTAAGTACCGCCATCCCATTCTTCGTCTTGATGATATGCTGGATAAATTTCATTGTTCCAAAATCTTTTCTAAAATTGATCGTAAGAGTGGATACCATCAGATTAAGATGAAAGAGGGGGATGAATGGAAAACGGCCTTTAAAACTAAACATGGTTTGTATGAGTGGTTAGTTATGCCGTTTGGATTGACAAATGCACCAAGTACTTTCATGAGATTGATGAACCATGTTCTAAGAGCTTATATTGGTGAATTTGTTGTTGTGTACTTTGATGACATTCTTGTCTATAGCAAAAGTTTGAATGAGCATGTTAGACATCTAGAGAAAGTCTTAGAAGTACTTAGAAAAGAAAGATTGTATGCCAATGCTAAGAAATGTACTTTTGGAATGGATCACCTAGTATTCTTGGGTTTTGTTGTAGGAGCAGATGGCATCCGAGTGGATGAAGAAAAGGTCAAGGCAACCCGGGATTGGCCCAGCCCCAAGACGGTAGGAGAGGTCAGAAGCTTTCACGGCTTGGCCGGCTTCTATAGGAGATTTGTTCGGGACTTCAGCACAATTGCGGCTCCTCTTACTGAAGTTATCAAGAAGAACGTTGGGTTCAAATGGGAGCAAGCTCAGGAGGATGCATTCCAAACTCTAAAAGGGAAGTTGACCCAAGACCCATTACTTGTTCTCCCTGATTTTCTTAAAACTTTTGAAATAGAATGTGATGCCTCAGGTGTGGGTATTGGTGCTGTTCTTATGCAGGAAGGGAAACCCATTGCATTCTTTAGTGAGAAGTTAGGTGGTGCTACTCTCAACTATCCCACCTATGACAAGGAGATTTATGCATTGGTACGGGCGCTTCAAACGTGGCAACATTACCTTTGGCCTAAGGAGTTTGTTATTCACATTGATCACCAATCTCTTAGACATCTCAAAGGCCAACAAAAGCTGAACAAAAGGCATGCACGTTGGGTGGAATTCATAGAAACCTTCCCATATGTCATTAAGTACAAACAAGGTAAGGAGAACATAGTGGCCGATGCACTATCTCGCAGGTATGTACTTCTATCCTCTCTTGGAACCAAACTCTTGGGCTTTCAGTTCATAAAAGGCTTGTATGAAACCGATTCTGACTTTAGGGAACCATTATTGGCTTGTCAAAATCATGTCCACAGCAAGTACTTTATCTTAGAAGGTTTTCTTTTCTTTGACAATCGGCTTTGTGTACCTCAATGTTCTTTAAGAGAGTTGTTTACTAGGGAAGCTCATGGAGGAGGCTTGATGGGACATTTTGGGGCGGCCAAGACACTAAAGGTGCTTCAAGATCACTTCTATTGGTCGGGCCTGAAGAAGGAAGTGGAAAAGATTTGCAGCCGGTGTGTCACTTGCAAGGAAGCTAATTCCAAAAACACCTCTCAAGGTTTGTACTCTCCTCTTCCTATCCCATCTCATCCTTGAACTGATTTATCTATGGACTTTGTTCTTGGTTTGCCTAATTCTAGGACTGGTAAGGATTTGATCTTTGTGTTTGTAGATATGTTTTTGAAAATGGCTCATGTTATTCCTTGTTTGAAAACCAATGATGTATCTCACATTGCCGACTTGTTCTTTAAAGAAATTGTTAGACTTCATGGCATGCCTAGGACCATTGTTTCTGATCGTGATGCTAAGTTCTTAAGTTATTTTTGGAAGACATTGTGGACTAAGCTTAGTACAAAACTTTTGTTTTCGACTACTTGTCACCCTCAAACTGATGGACAAACTGAAGTAGTGAATATGACACTTTCAGCCTTGCTTAGGTCGCTTGTTAAGAAGAATCTTATGACTCGGGAAGAAAATTTGCCGCATGTTGAGTTTGCTTATAACCATTTCATGCATTATGCTACTAAGTATTCACCATTTGAAATTGTCTATGGCTTTTGTCTCCATTTGACCTCATGCCTTTGCATGTGAATGAAAGGATAAGTTTGGATGGGAAAAAGAAAGCCAAAATTGTCAAGCAGGTACATGAGAAGGTCAGAGCCAACATCGAGGCAAAAACAAAGCAGTATGAGAAGTATGCCAACAAGGTCCAAAGACAAGTGATCTTTGAACCGGGAAACCTTGTTTGGATCCATCTAAGGAAGGAACGGTTTCTCAAGGAACGGAAGTCAAAACTTATGCCCCGGAAAGATGGTCCATTCACGGTTGTCAAGAGGCTTCATGACAATGCCTATAAACTCGATCTTCAAAGTAAGTATCATATATCTCCCTAGTTTCAACGTTGGTGATCTATCTCCTTTTCATGCAGATACTCCAGATTTGTGGGCAAATCCTTTTCAAGAGGAGGGGAATGATAGATTCCGAGGTAGAACATCGGACCAGGATAGATCAGACAACGAGGAACCGCTTGGACCGCAGCTGAATCAAGAAGAAACCGAGGTTCACCCGACCGACCGCACGGCCGTGTACCGTTTCGACCCGACGCCTCCGGATAGTAGACTACGCTTGGAACTGCGACCAAAAGACCGAATCTCTCGATCCAGACGTTCCCGTTCCCGACCCAAATCTCAAGGCCAAACTAATGATCGAGACAGAAGTGCCTTGGTCCGAGCTGATCCTAACGCAGGTCGAGACCATGATGCACCCGAGGAGATCGCGATCGTTTCTCACGATCCATTCGACTTTTCTGTGGACCAGAATTGGAAGACTCGAACCAAAGGCCTAATAGAGGAGATCGATCGCGCTACTTCTCAGATGGGTCGAGCTGATTTCAAGATGGCCGAAGGAGCTATTTTGAGCATGATCCGGGCCGATCCCGTACCGTACCAAGACATGATCGCGCTATAGTCGTTTGATCAGAAGCCGATGGGTCATTCAAGAGAGCTGAAGTATTTTGACCACATTTACTTTTAGTCTTTGTTATGACTTCTAGGAAGTATTTGTTAGGAATTCTAGGAAGTCTTTTGCTTACTTTTAGGAACTTAATGCTTTAAGTTAGTCTCTTTGACTCCTTAAGCTATAAATATGTATCAAACCCATCAATCTAAAAACACAATCGATTTTCTTCTTCTTTTTGAGAGTTCATCTCTTTGTTCTTGATTGAACAACTTTCGATTCTTGGCAAGGATTACTTCCAAGCATCAAACCTTCTTAGAATTTTGGGGTTAAGGGTTACTTCTTTGATTTCTTTGAAGTGGGGAATACCAAAGGCTTTCCGCATCCTTTGACGGTATCCTACGATCCACCACTGATCCGTGATCAGTCTATCCTTCGATCCATCAAGAGTCAAATCCTATCTGGGAACTCATTAATAAGAGAGAGAGAGAAGGTTCTGCAAGTTTCTTGAAAAATCACGATCTTTATTACTTTCGTATTCAAACGTCGTTATCCGACTTTTCATGGGCTTTCAAGAAGTTTCGACTGACTGATGAGACGACGTGCAATTTATCAGGTCCGCCAGTAAACACCATGCTGTTTTGGTCTTTCCATTTTTATGGGCTCCGTTACTGGGCCTTAATACTGTGACCCATTTATTTTGATTTCAGCTTACGTGCACCATAAGTTGATCGTATTATGAAAATAATCAGACTTTGGACTGTAGTCAAAGTGCTTCTGCACATGCCCGCAATGATCAGACTTTGGACTGTAGCCACGAGCCAGGGAGAGTCGATGTACAACAATTGCTAAAACCCACAACTGAGATTTGCTAAGAGGAGATTAGAGAAAGCGAGGGTCAGACTCAATAGAGTAGAACTCTAGTAAGACTAAATCAACGAATTAGAATTTACAAAGATCGAGTTATGTCGAGCTATCTTAGAAGAGATAAGGATTGTGGTTGCACTCATACATATATTGAGTTGCCTTACGTATCCCCTCTCGAGGGATCAAGTTTAACGTCATCTAGAATGAGATGGTGTTTTCGGGGATTAATAGCGAGCTCAAATAGCCAATAAATGGCTAAACTCTTCGTGATCTTTTAGATCGAATATTAAGCAGAGCACGGACTCTCATTTTTCACGCAAGCCATTTACAAGAAAAAATTTGCAACAGACACATCTTCTCTCACATTTTTGCAATATCCATTGCAACTTTACTAAGGAACCAGTCCTTGCAAATACGTTGCTCTATTGCTACTTATGCTGATTATTTTGCGATGGAAGAAAATTTCCTAGCAACTTTGTTGCAAATCTGCAGGAGATTTGCGACGAAAAGGTCCCTAGTAAATTTTTGAAGGATTTGCAAGAAATTTACGAGGGGATTTTCATCCCTTGCACATCCGTTGTAAATGTGTAAGGGATTTGCGACACTGATTTTCCTAGTATAATTTTCAAGGGAATGGCGAAGAAGTTCGAGTTAAGTATAACACATTTTACATGGAAGCTAACCACCCATTGCAAGGTCTTTTTCGGTTGAATATTCAAAGCAATTCTATAGCAAATCCATCGCAAGCACATCAAAATATCTCCATCCATACCTATTCCCTTGCAAATTGGACTAGCTAGTTTATATCAAATACTTTTTCAGGTCTTAAAATAAGAAATTATGGAGATGTAAATTTCACAACACCAAACAAATTTTATAGGATTGAAAAAAAATTTGGCAAATTTTTTTTTTCATTTGTAGTACCAAGAAATTAATGTCTTCAGAGCACCAAAATATATGCTTTACGACAATAGATGTACAAATACAAAGATCCGGAGAGCGGTGAAGTAACGAAAGAGTATCACGATGGTTTGCTTGTATTCATATATCATGCGACAAATCAATCATTTGCTCGTGAACACGGTAAAATATTATGCCCATGTCATAAGTGCGTAAATGAAAAATATATGGAAGTCGATACTGGGAAGAGGCATTTGTATAATAGAATATTTATCCGAATTACTATGTATGGTTTTCACATGGTGAAGGTTTTAGATTTGTTGCTGGAAGTAGTGGTACGAGTCATGGTGTTGATAAACCTAATTATGATGAGGACATCAAGTCATCGTCAACCAAGCAGCCTAGAGGAGAGACCATTTAGTCGGTCCATGACCATGGAGAGAAGCAACCCAGAGCTCAACCACTCAACCCTGAAGAGCTTACTTATGCCAATCACCTCAACATAAATGGCTTGCACCAAACAACTCATCTTGAAGACATTGGTCGAGCCAGAATAACCCCAGTTCAAGCTAAATCACAAGTTACTCGATTGGACCATCCAAGGATATTTATGGAAAGAACAAGAACCAACCAATTGGATCTTCTACAACATCAACAATGGCGACCATGAGAGTTTACTAGACTACCAGAAGCTTCAAAGAACAACATCCAATGCACTAGCACACATAGGATCAGGAGTGACCAATCTATCCACACCTTACCATATTTAGATTTGTTCACTCCAAAACCAGCAAACAAGCCATGACTCTCTACCTATCATTTATCAAAACTACTGTATTTTGACATCACTTCTTGAAGAACACACAGTCTTGAGATGCACCAAGCTCCACCGGATCATCCAGATTTCCTATAAGTCATACTTACCTATTTTGGAGCCAAAAGAGGAGAAACTCCAACGGCTCTATTCTGAAGATTTTTTACATATTCTGAAGCCACACCCAATGCACCTGGACATCTCAAGACATCATTCATACACGCCCAAGATTTCCAGACTCAAGCCTCATCAGATTTCCTTATTTGACAGATGTTTTCCATCAAAGCTCCAACGACCATTTTTTGATAATTTTTGATTCTTTTCTAGTTTTAGCTTGTTTAGACTGTTGTCTATGAGCCTATAAAAGCTCATTTTCGAATCATTGTAAATCACCCTTGATAAATCATACAATAATCGAAATTGTTTATGTCTTCTTTCACAAAGTCTGAGTTTTTTATTTGTCTTTATTCTGTAGTCTATTAGAGTGATTCATCTAGTACTATAGAATCTATGGCCTGGAGTATTGTGTGATTCAATATCTCTGTCCACCCCATTGATTTAGTGAGTCAATCCTTACCTTCACCACCATCTCTACCTTCATCACTATCTTACGCATACTTTGGTTTGAGACCATCTGATTATCAAGTAGTCTAGCATTGAAGTAATTTTGAGGCTACATCATCTGGTATTAGAGCTTCAAAAGCTCTTACTTTCGGGTTGTATCAATCCAACCTTTATCTCTTTAAGTTTTTCTTGTTTCATTTCATTCAAATCTAAAATCCATATAAAAAATGATTATGTTTTTGTTTGTTCTTATTTGTTTTGAAATCCAGAAAGACGATAAGAAATTCTATTGATTTCGTTTTGATAGTTCTTCATTGTTTCTTATATACCAAAACTCATACAAATTGTTTTGTTCTGTTTTCAGTCTGGTTTTTACAACCATAAAATTTAAATAAAAAAAATTGTGGTGCATATTCTGTTCTTCATTTGTTTCTTAATGCATTCTTATTCAGTTATGATCTTTTATAATGATCATGTCTGAGTAGTTTGCTAGTTAGGTTTATGGTTTCTCATTAGGGATTTCATGAATTGTTAGGTTGATTGGTTAGTCAAAAATTCATAACTTTTAGTTCTTAATCCTAGGTTCATCATCAGATATTTTTGACAGATTTTCAACGACTTTTTAGAGACGGATTTCTGATGAAATTCTCGACAAACTTTCCCGTCGATATTATGTCAGAAATTTAGCTCGTCAATATCCTGTCAGTAATTTCTGATGAATTATCGATGGATTTTAATTACCGATGAGTTATAACCGACTGATGAATGACTTTGGTCGAGAATTCATCGGTACGCCCATTACCGACAATTTTTATATCGGTTCGAACGTGTTTTCTTCTAGTGTCATTATTCTAAAATAGGAAACCATGGTTATTACAACAACAAAAAAATCTGCATATAGTATTTATTATGACCAAGAGATCATTGATCTTGCTAATTATAGTATTTTGGATCGAATCATCATAATGGAATAAAACTTGGGAGTAGTTTCCTTTCTTTTCCTCGGCCATATTCAAATTCAGAGACCTTTTACACCTCTTTCCAGAAAGAAAAAATTGTGGATTAAATTTTCGATTTTTTAATCCCCCTTCAGTTACCTTTTCCCCTTGGTTTTATAACAATTGTTTGTCGGATATAAATTAACAGAATACTCGTTATTAGAAAAAATATCATAAATTAAAAGAAGAGGAAAAAGATATGTGGAATAGTAACACATGGATGTAGCTCGTCGACAACTAGGGACCAATGTCAATGATGATCATCTTGAACAACATAAGACTGATCCGTATCACTAGCAAATTGCTGTCCAACTAGAGGTGACATTCCGGTGCCTGTCTTTCCTCCATTAGTTTTTTGCCCCACCTATAGCTGTCATAGAAGGGGGTTTTGGTTTGGTTTGTTCAATTTTACTTGTAAAACAAAATATTCATAAATATATACACATAGGTTCAATATTAATCTATCTTTCACTTAAAATAAAAAATAAAAACTAACCTTCTGAATCATTATTACCGCCGCCGCTTTGCTTACCACCTCCGCCTCCACCATTCCGGCTGTTACTTATCGAATACAGCTCCAAACCATTGATGATCGGCGGCAAAGCCGAGTCATCAGTGGACTGAAAGACTATTTGGGACCCTGAATTGGCTACTACATCTCTCAAAACTACTTGAGTCGCTTTTCCAAAAACCGGTATAATGGGACCCTTTCCAACTTGCGTGTCATCCAAGAAAACGTTGGATGACCGTTTTTGGGTCCGACCTAGAGTCTGAGGCTCCGAAAAGTAAAGAGCCAAGTATATTGGCAGACCGGTTATGGGGAGAGCCAAATTGGAGAGTTTTAAGCTTTCTCCTAACGATGATGATGCCTTCGACATAACAACCTCTGGTGGCTTGTTCGACGCCCCGGTGATGTCTATTGATGGGGCGGAGGTCGTTACATCGGTCAGTGTGTCGTCGGACCCTAACGGGTACCATGGCCTACCGTAAGGATCTAAATAAGTTTTCAAAAACAAAAATTAGATACAAGAATTAAATGGGTAGTTTTTCTTAAGGAATCTTCGGGCTTAATTTTTTCATTATCTCTTTTAACCTGGGAACAAATTTTGGTAATACTTTGGGTGTAATAAATGGTAACCACTTTAGGAATAATAAGAAATATAGTGAAAAATAATCAAAGGAATTATATGGAATATAATAGAAGGAATAAATATAGGAAAAAACTGTAACAAACTGTTATAGTAAATGGTAACCATAAAAAGGAACGAGTATTTTTTTTTTTTTTTCATCTGAAGTTATACATTTTAATATAATACCAGGGTGGAATGCGATTTTGTTACACAAAAGCCGGCAGAAAACAGAACTTTCTCCGGAAACTAAACCCATAAAGGGTAACAAAGCCGGCGGAATACGAAGATATCCCCGGAACCAAAACCTACTACTAAAACAGCAAACAATCGATAAAATCCAAGGTCAGACAAAGATGAACCGAGACTGCCAATCAGAATCCGTGCGGGGGAGTTTGAGCGAGGCTTATCGAAGAAGCCCACGGCCCATCAACGATAACATCAGCTACACGAACAGTTGCTGAAAGACTCTACTTTTAGACTCAAAGAACCAAGACTCCAACACCCGACAAGAAAACCCCTAAGAAAGGATCACTAAATCTTTCGGATACGGTTGCGACGCAAAGCTACACGCCCAATACCACCTAGAAAGAAGCCTAAACAAGTTTCAAATCTCCACTGATTTGAAAACACCAAAGCCAAACCCACCCAAAAGGAAAGGAAAGCACCCACAACACACATCTGCAACGGATCAAAAGATGCAAACACAGAACACAAGTCTGAACCTCAAACCAAGGATTGACTGAAACTAGTAGAGGTAACTTAATTTACAAACTAAAGCTAAAACCCTCTAATACCACACCAAAACCCGGAACCGACGCCAAGCCAAACCTATGAACCGGAATCCTAAACCAACACCACAAACCAATAAACGCTCAGAGGATCCCGATCAAACCCATCGACAAACGCATAACAACGCATAAAAGGTCGAGATGAGCTCAACCCAGTCCGATACCACCGCTAACCTTCACACAAACCGAACCAGATTTTACGGGAGCACACGGTAGTTGAGCAGAATCGACGCGACGACTGGCCACACCGTAAGGAGACGAACCAGAGCAGAAGTACGGCGACGAGGAACAGCGAGGACGGCAGAGCAGGAAGACTCAGAGTTAGGCGACGCCGGCGAACCGTCGGAGGAGGCTGCGGGTAGAGGGGGCGGCAAGCAAAAGTCAGAGACGAAGAAAGCCCCTCCCCGGCAACGGCCATGGACGCCGGCCGGAGAGAACCACGAAACTAGATCTAGATTTCCTCGGGAACGTCGTCCGAGGATTTTAATTTTGAGGAACGATTATTTAAATAATAAGTATTCAACAAAAATATTAAAACAAAAAAAGTTCGACCGTAAGTTTCCGGGTCAATCGCTTCATACCTCCCAACTCCCTGCATCTCATAACTACAAAACATAACTTAAGTCAGTCAGTGAATTTTTTTGTTTTTTAAAGAATGTGAAGTTCTTAATATATTATTTTTTATCTTTTACAAAATCTATTGATATCTATAATATTCAAACGATACGAACCTATAACCGACGAGAAGATCTTTTTTCTAACCACAATTCTTGAGCAATATGATCTCGGAGGATTTTCATATAAACCGCGGACGACGTTTCTTCGTTTCTTCGTACATTATTTTCATCGTCTGAATTATCATTTTCATTTTGATGTACATGCATACCATTGTTCTCCATAGCCGCTTCTTCAAAATCAATATCTTTAATTTTGTTCCACCTAATAAAATTGTGAAGTCTCATTGTTGCAAATATAACTTTCCTCTGTGTCGAGATATCATACCTTGGAAATTCATTTAAAACCCTCCAATTTTTTTTTACATACACCAAATGTACGTTCAATAACTGAACGTAATGACGCATGCCTTCTGTTAAACATTTCCTTACTATTTCTTGGAGGCTCACTATTTATAAATTCTTGAAGATGATATCGAGTACCTTCTCGTCTTTCTTTTCGATATGGAGCTAAATAACCACGTCTATTTGCATAACCAGAATCTACGAGATAATATTTTCCTTCGGGAGGTGTAGGAAACATTGGATCTTCTCGTATAGCGGTTTCCAGAACTCTAGAGTCATGTGTTGATCCAGCCATTCCAACAAAACAATAAGTGAAAAGCATATCATGATCACATATTCCTAGAACATTAAGACTTGCTGTTCTTTTTCGGTTCACAAACCGTAATGCATCACGACCTGGAGTCACCATAACGGTTATATGTGTTCCATCAAGAGACCCGATAAATCCATTAAAATAAGGTGAATACCGTTTATCTCCTTGCAAACTATTGGATATTGCCTCAAACTCATAAGCTGTTCTAGGCCGTAAATAATCAACTGCCAATTTTACTACGGCGTCAAGAACACAGTGAAACTTTCTACCTATAGTCTCTTGGGCATGGCCAAATCTCAAACCGATATCATGTTGGGTGTCATTTTGACCACATAGAATCAAGAAAATTGCGACACTTTCATCGAGTTTAATATTGTGCGACTCCTGTAATCCATATTCCATACCTTTTCTCAAGAACTTCACATAAACGAGTAAACGCTTCCGGGTTCATGCGAATAAGGGTATGACATGAGATTTCGTTGTTGTAGATTTGCTCCCGTATTATTTTCCAGCCATTTTCCCACACGTTGTTCATTGGATTCTTACAAAAATTTCTTTTGTAATATTCTAATATAGGATACATGTACCTCTGGATAAATTCTTCTTCTTCCAACAACATTAGTTCCACTAACTCATCTTCTTCCATATTTTGAATTCCGCGTGAACGTAGTTCTATAATACGAAGATCCTACAAATATTTTTATGAAGTTTATTAATAATATAATCCATTAAAATTAAAACTTTTATAAATAAAATTCATATATAAAATGAGCAAAAATCAAATCAAGTGAGTGTTATAACCACTCAAGCGAGTGTTCTAGCTTCACGTCCATCATCACTACACTAGAGCAAAAATCAAATCAAGTTCCAAAAACACTAGAATTAAAAACTTAATAAATATCAAAATATTATAACACTCAAGTGAGTGTTCTAGCTTCACGTCCATCATCACTTATATGGACTACACTTGATGTTTTTCTTGTTGATTCTTCTAACCCAGAGGAGTGCATCCCAAGTAAAGTCATGAAATCAGTTCTACCAGTTTCAGTTCCAATTGAACTACTTTCAATCATTCCAATATTATGAGATAGGTTTTGACTTGTCATAAGAAGATCGACACGGTTGCATGGATTCCCGTATTTATCCATCCCAAGCAAACTCTCTAAATATCTGATCTTAATTTCTTCACTCTCCAGTTTTATAAATGCTTCACGGACATCCACATCATTCTTCAATAACTTATTTGTTGTCCACACTACAAGAAAAATCAACATTCATAGCACACGATACAAGCCATCATACGTAATAGATAGCGTTTCCACAAACGCTCTGACAGCGGCAGCTATAATAGACCCCCCCCCCTACGATAGCTTTTCTTTCGTGCTATGTTATTGTCTGCATATAATAGCGTTAATATATGGTTGCTATGTTTGACACAATCTATTATAGCGTTTTATATACGTGGTATACTTGTTCTATAATAGCGTATATAAAACGCTCTAACATAAACAGATAGCGGACCTATATAAGCTATAGTTTCAGTCTACTACGGCTCAATACTTTTGCTATGAAATGAGACTTTATAACAGTTTTTTATATGCAATTATATATGTCAAGATGGCATTAGTAATACTTGTCTAACATGCTATGAAATGTACATTCAACCATTCCAAATTCACCTGATTTCATTAACTTTTCATAAAACTTAACATAAAGTCTCAATCCAACAACAACATCCAAGTACCAGAAACATATCAAACATACACATAATATCACACAACATTTCCAGAAACCATCATCATACTAACAGTCTTCATTCAAGTCTAGAGTTAACCTGATCTAAGTCAAGGACACTTTGTCTTTTGGCCATGCGATGGTTGATCCAATAGCATCTCCCATACACTCTATCTCGGTTGATGGGCGCCAAACTACTGCAGTTGCCACCTTCACTACATCAATCCAAACCTTTACTGCATCAGGCCCCAAGGGAACAAAATGGCAGCGGTCTTCTGGGTTGTCTGAAGCCCAGCGACCTTCAGCAACAATCACCTTCTTTCCTGTAATGTCCCACAACTTGCACTTCTGATTTTCTTTCGCCACTGTAGTTGGACCGTGACGCTGTAATGAATCAAACATAGACTGTTTGGTTATATGGTTTCAACACAATAACATCAAAGTAGTTAATAAGGCCTGAAATAATTACCAGAGATCTTCGAGTAGGTGATTGTGGAGCAGGTTTAGTTTTCTTTACGGCTGGAGGTTTTGGACATGACAGTGGACTTTTCTGTGTAGGAGCTCTAGGACTTGGTGATGCAAAAACTGAAACTTCAGGGATTTCATTAATTGAACTTGTATGATTCTCTGCAGGAGGCGTTGGACATGTAACAGGCACAACTGTGGAATCTTCAAACACCAACTTCTTCGCAGGCCATGCAACAAAACACTTAACCGATTGTCCAAGGTATGGCTTCTCTTTAGTTGGCCTCCATAGAAATGTCTCAGGTTCATGGACCACATCAACAAATACCTTAACTGCATTTGGTCCTAGCGGAAGACCATTAACCGTAGCTTTTGATTCTCGACACTGCCAACGCCCTTCAGCAACAATAACATCATCACTTTGAGCCCAATCCATAAGCTTGCATTTGTTGAAAGAATCAGTCCTTGGGCTCTATCATACATACAGAAAAGAATACGATTACTCTAAGCATAGACAAGTCAAGCATAACTAAATTAAAGTTATGTATCAAAGACTTTACCAGAAGAGGAACGTCTTCAACGTTGAACCCATGGTGATCAATAATAACACACCTACTGGCCGGCCATGCAATCATTTCTCCTACAGCTTGGTCAACATTATATATCTCAGGAGCAGGTCTCCATAGAAAGGCTTCTCCGTTGATTGCACTTTCAACCAAAACTTTAACAGCATTAGGGCCTAAAGGGATTTCATTCACATGGTCATTCGGGTCAGAAGAAACAAGACGTCCCTCAGCAACATTGTCTTCAGTAAGGTCCCAATCAACTAACATACATTTAGGTCTAGTTCTTGACTTAACACTCTACAAATTGGTGGGTTGAACGTGTCAGAATTTAAAATAAAAGATAACTAAAATTAACAAAGAAACAACTGACTTACTCTTGCATCAGCTGAGTTTTCACCCATCTCATGTTCCTGCCTCTTGAACTTAGCTAGTTCATCTTCTAAATAAGACACCTTGCCCATCAGCTGATACTGCTTCTCCTCCATTTGAGCCATAAAGTGCTGCTTTACTTGAAAGCAAGCTAACTTGGTCATATTCATGCTTCTACCCATTGCCCTAATCCGACCAGGATTATCAGGACCTAAGAGATGCGTAAGGTGATCTTCTCTTGGGTTTGTTGAGTCGGATGGACCTTCACTGTCAACAAGCTCAGCTGCCTTTCTCTGTATTACATGAATCAAAAATTAAAGAAGGTAGTATTCAGTAACATCCAATACTAATTCAGTTACTTACAAACTTCTCAGCCGCTTTTGTATTGACTGGTGTACCATCCCTTTTAGTACGAGACTTGACCCACACCTTTAGTCTAGTCACTTGAGATGGTTCGCCGCTCTCTTTTTTCTGTTGAAAGAACAAGACACCAATTGTCTTCAGTGAGTTAATAATATATGCAAGTCTTAGCAGCAATAAGTTAAACTGTCTTACCATTTGTTCTGCGAGCCTGACCATTCCCCTACGGCTGGAGGTGTGAGGAATCTATAACTTCCTTCTCTCTTTGTAAGAATCACTCACAACCTAGGATATGAGTGTTAGTTATACACATCCCAATGCATAAGTCTATGTGAAAATATAACATTTTACCTTAAAGGCTGAGCTAGTCTTTGCTTTGACAAATTTACGCCATTCAGTTGGAGAAACATTCTTTGGTCGCAGATTCATCCTCTCTTGATTAGTACTAGCTACATTCCTTATCTGCGAGACTAGGCGTGATTTTGAAGATCTCCACAGACAGCCCATTTGCTTCATCACAACAGCCTTTTGATACTCCTCATCAACCTCAAATCTTGCCTACACATAGAAAAATTCAAACTGAGTATGTATTTCTTAAATTAACACATGAAAATTTGAAAGAGAAGATCACCTGAACAGACTTCCAGAGAACTGTTTTTATTTCTTCAGTGATTTTTCTCCAATCCTCAATCGTCACAGGGACATGTTCCCTCACCAATGGTCCTAGATATGATGATAGCAAAACTGATCCTGGCCCAACAGGTTCTCTCAAGTCATTAAACTCAACCTTAACTCTGCTATTAGGATCCTTTGCAATGTGTTTCATTTTTGTAGGTCCTCGATGTCTATTACGAGTAGGTCCTTCTTGATGGTCATGCTCTTCATTCAACTCAACTTCACCGATAGGCTCTTCATCAATAGCCTCTGCTGTCTCAGTACCATCCGCTTCTCTTTCCTCTTCATTCACCTCTTCATTCTCTCTCTCCTTCTCTGTAGTATCTGCTGCTTCTCTATCCTCCTCATCCTCTCTTTCCGCTTCGTTCTCTCTTGACACTTCAATGTCTGCTTCCTTCTCATTCTCTTCATTGATTTGATGTTCTTCTTCATGAGCACTTTCTCTCAAAGTACACAAATATTCCATAACTTCTGCTTCTTCCTCTTCTATGACCTTCTTCTTGGTTTCTGTTTTTTTTAGAGTCTTGTTTGCAGTGTTTTTACCTCGTGTTGTCTTCTTGCGCCCCATGTTTAGTCACCTGAACATAAAATAATTATATTAGTAGCAGCTAAATCCGGTTACACAACACATCAAAACAAATTCCTAATCAAGCACACATTGCTCAAGCATAAACAACACAAAATTCACAAGGAAACACTAGACACTAACACACAGAGCAAGAAATCACACAAGAAGCAATCATATCAAACATAAATCCCCTCGCAATCAGGTCTGGCATTGTGATCTTCTTCTATTTCTGCATCCATCTCAATATGTGATGGCAATGGTCCTATCTCTGCATTCATATCAGTTTCCTCTTCCTCTCTGTATCTTCTTGAAGGGCCTTTCAACACCACATACCAATTCGATGTGTCATTCTCTCTTGAGTAAAAAACTTGCTTCGCTTGAGATGCTAAGATGTAAGGGTCCCTCAAAAAAGAAACTTGACTTTGGTTCAGATTAACTAGAGTATATTCATCTTCTATCTTAACCCCGTTGCCTCTTACTGCCCATTGACACTTGAATATAGGCACGTAGAAGACATGATAGTCCAGCAATATGATCTCTGTCACTCTCCCATAATATGAAACTAAATCAACAACTTGAGCAGTGTCTTTAGCACTTGATCTGCACATTGATGTTGCCTCATAATATACTCCACTATTTTGACTCTTCTTATCAACTGAGTTTATATGAAACCTCTGTCCATTCACTATGTATCCAGTATACATCCTTGCAGTATTCCTGGGACAATATGCCAGCCATTTCAGAGTCTTCTGATGACTCTTTGAATCAATTGGTACCTAGTTAATACACAGAAAGATAAAAGATTTCACTGAATATGAAACAGTATCACTGGGAAAATAAACAGGATAAACAGTTATTTAATACTTACTTGTTCCTTCAGCCAAGAAGCAAAATTCTGTGTATGAGTGTTCCATAAAACAGTTGCATCGCGTCTACACTTTGAATTTGTGTCTTGCAAATATTGCAGATGCATGCTTATGACCAAAAGAGATAAAAGACATCAGCAATATGAACATCAGAGATATTAAAAGTTAAAAAAGTACTAAGCAGTAACTTACTCTACATAAGGATCCACACAGGCGGTGTTCTGAATGACATCGAGATGAGCAATTCTCTTCTCCATATCAGACAAATTTGTTGTGGTGGCTGCTGATATTGGACGGCCTTCTAGTATAGAATCACTCTCATACTCTATATTCCTATCTAGTTTTTCCTCCACGTTAGTAGTCTTTCTAAGGAAGTCACTACAGAACCGCACACACTCTTCTGCCAGGTAAGACTCGGCTATACACCCTTCAGGTCTTGCAGGATTTCTAACGAAATCTTTGAGGACTTTCATGTACCTACAGAGAAAATAAGAAGTTAGATTGTATCACCTTGTAAGACTTAGAACTTTCAAAATAACAGAAAGGCAATTTTTACCTCTCAAATGGATACATCCAGCGAAAGTGGACTGGTCCACTAAGCCTAGCTTCCCTTCCTAGATGAACTGTCAAGTGAACCATAATGTCGAAGAAGCTTGGAGGGAAGTATCTCTCAAACATGCATAGAGTCTCAACTATTTCAGTTTCCATTACTGAAATCTGCTCCATATCTATCACTCTCTGGCAAAGGTGGTTGAAGAATGCACATAAGCGTAGAATTGCATACCTAGGACCTTGAGGTAAAAGACCTCTGAGAGCAACTGGCAAGAACTGCTGCATTAACACATGATAGTCATGTGATTTCAGTCCAGAAACCTTACTATCTTCTAGTGATACGCCTCTTGAAATATCTGAACAGTAACCATCAGGACCTTTAAAGTCGTAAAGCCGTTTGCAGAATACTTTTTCTCAGCTTTGTTCAAAGACCACGGAGCTGCTGGAAGATATACTCTTTTGCCTTTGGTGGTAGGATGCAGATCCTTTCTAATACCAAGCAGCTCAAGATCTTTGCGAGCATTGAGCCCATCTTTTGATTTACCACAGTGAAGTAATGTCGAGACAATACTTGCAGCAACATTTCGCTCTATGTGCATCACATCTAAGTTGTGCCTAATAGGTAGCTCCTGTGTAATACAAACATAGTAAAAGAAAAAAAATCAGAGAACTATAATTTTTATGATGTTATTTCATGTTAATGTAATAATGTTATATGTGAACATACCTTCCAATAAGGCAGATTGAAGAATATTGACCTTTTCTTCCATCTAGACATCTCCTCCTCGTCTACTTCTGCTTCTTCCTCTTCCTCAGATTCACTAGAACCATCCTCGCTAACATCTTCTTCTGCTACAGTCTCTGCTTTCTTTCTCTTCCTTCTAGATGTTTTAACATTCCCAAAATTGTTTTTGAAGTTTCTCAGCTGCTTTGAAATATCATGACCAGATAAGATCATACCATTTCTCCCATGCTCAGCATGTCCATCAAACCAAGACTTCTTTGCCCTGTACGTATGCGTTGGTGAGAGACCCTTCCTATGAGCCATATACACATGCTTTCTACTGAATTTTAGCCACTTACTATCTGTGTTTTTCCCGCATATAGGACAACCCATCTTTCCCTTCACCTTACATCCAGCTATATTTCCATATGCAGGGAAGTCACTGATGGTCCAGAGAAGGATTGCTTTGAGAGTAAAAATAGATTTACTGGCAGCATCATATGTCAACTCACCTTCACTCCACAGCTGGTTTAGATCATCTATCAGGGGCTCTAAGTACACGTCAATGCTGTTACCAGGCTGATGTGGACCAGGAATCAATAAGGTTAGCATAATATTCTCCTTCTTCATGCATAGGTCAGGCGGCAAGTTATAATTAACAAGTAGGACAGGCCAGCAACTATACTTACTATTCTTCATGTTGAATGGATTAAATCCATCTGTGGATAATCCAAGCCGTACATTCCTTCCTGTTGGAATTATGTCCAGTAATCTCTGTACTGTCTCTAGAAAGTAAGAGTATGTCAATGATCAGACATAAGTCATATAATACTGGGGGTCATGATGGCTTGCTAGAGTCCGCTCATGATCTATAAGTCTTGGATTTATTGCCTTTATTATATGATCCCATATGGGTCACACGCCTAAGCTAACAGGAAACTATGAGGGAACGGTTCAGCAGAAGTACGGTAAAAGTGCTAGGCATTTACTATACTTAGAGAGATTAAAGGGCCTGATTAAATCTAAGGGATTTAATCAGACTTGGACTTGGGCCCAAAAGCCCAACAGAACTAGACAAGGGTTTTATAATTAAAACTTGACCTAGCTCTCCTTTTTTTTGAACAACTCTCTGCGCCTCTCCTCTCTCTCTCTGCGCCTCCCTCTCTCTGGTCTAGCAGCCATTTTTCCTGAAGTGTGCGTGTGTGAACCTCTGGAGGAGCTGTCCCTTGGCGGTTCTGCTGATCTCTGACGATACCTCTCTAATCCGCTGCATAAACAAGGTATTACTGAGATCCCCTTATGATTCTGCAAGAGAACCTAGATCCTTAATGTTTAGTCAAGTTTAATCTGACAAGAATTAAACCAGGACAAACACTAAACAATCCTTCAGTGGTATCAGAGCCATTGGTTCGATTAGGATTTCTTGTTAGAATCATGTTTAGGTTGTTTAGAAGTGTTTAAATCAATCTATGCTTGAAATTGATAAGTAAATCACTTAAGAAACAAAAGCTTAAACCCTAAACTAAAACCGCATGAACCGATCCAATTGGATTGGTATGCGTCGGAGTGTTGATCATGGATCACACGTCCGGATCGGTACATGACGCACGGACCGATCATGGATCGTGTTGCATCGTCGGTCCGATCGGCGTTAAGGCGCGAGAGATGGACCGATCGGCCGAGCGGATCGCATGGATCGATCACTAGGATCGATAGCATGGATCGACAGCGATCGCGTCCCGCATCTCTCGGCCCGAGCCGTCCTGTCCCGTCCCGCCTCTCGTCCCGATCGTGTCCCGTCTCTCGATCGCGTGAAGCTTGCGACTCGGTCGTGATCGGTTCACGTGACCAATCGGTCGGTTCGGTTTGGTTAACAGTTCGGTTTAAAATAATTAAAAATCTAATCGTTACGGTTTACAGACTTAATAATATTTATTAAATCTGGTTAAACCGTGATAAGAAATCCAATGTCGTTTAAAATTGGATTTAGTGCCTAAACCAGTGGTTTTCTAATTTGATTTGGTTGGACCAAATAAATTGAGAAAATCCGGTTTAGTAAATGACCGGTTAACAATTGTGGTTATCGTAGTAATTAATCTTGGTTAGACCAATTTTAATGAACCAGACCGGTTATGTCATTTAATTGGGCAATTGGGTTATGTCTTGGACATAGACCAATTCTTGGACCTTGGGCCAAGAAGTTAAAACAATTGGGCCAGTTATTTGAGTCTCTTCTTCAGATTTAATTTAAAGTTTTATTTAATAATTAAAATTCGATTTTAAATTAATCAGTTTCCAAAATTTTAAATTAGAAAGTTTCTTAGAATAGAAATTTCTAGATTTGCATGTTTTGGATATTTAGGAAATTTCTATAGTTAGAAAGTTTCCAAATTTAGGAAGTTTCCAATTATAAAAGTTTCCAAAACAGTAGGTTTCCAAAAATGGAAAGTTTCCAAAAATAGTAATCTTCTATTTTGGAATGAAATTTTAAGAAAACCTATAAACCTCAAATAATATCAAGCGTTGGATGTCTTGTCCAGTCTATGTCAGCTGTTGAAACCCATTCAATCGTACACATGGCCTTACAGTGTGAGGGTGTCTATCTTTTGCGTGGGTAAGACAGTTTGTGATTCATGAATGTTATTGGGAGTCCCAGACATTAGTGATTACAAGACTGTATAGTCTGGTTTTCTTGACTAGGCCATCGGGAGTCCCGGGCCTTGAGACATCAGAGTGGATTGGGCCTCGGGCCCAGATTCACAACCAAGAGTTATATCACGGATATAATTAGCCGAAATAGGGCTTACCGATATAAGCTAAGGTTGGGTGACGGCCAGTGGCCCACTTTGATCTTAGTTATATGTGGATCTTGGAATCATTATATTCTTTTGAGGGTAACTAATGTTATTGAATATAATGCGAGTTTACTCATATTGAACATATAAACTAAAATCCTTTTTATCTTAAATTTCAGCAATGACTACAACAAGCACACAAAACACATTCTCAATCCGGTCTGTTCTCGACAAGGAGAAGCTGACTGGAACGAACTTCCTGACGTGGTCAAGGAACTTGAGGCTGGTCCTCAAGCAGGAGAAGAAGGAATATGTCCTTCGTGATCCCCTTGTTGGGAATGTCCTGAAATCTACTGTACTATCTCTAGAAAGTATGATAAATGTCGAGATCAGACATAAGTCATAAATACTGGGTGATCATGATGACTTGCTAGAGTCCGCTCATGATCTATAAGTTTAGGACTTATTACCAGTATTGTATGATCCCGAAGGGTCACACACCATAGCTAACGGGAAAGTTAAATGGAATTAATACGGTAAGATGCAATGGCATTTACTGTATTGGATCAGAGAATTGGGCCAGACAAAATGCAGGCTTTTGTCTGATTTGTGTCTTGGGCCCAAATAATAAATGAGCCATTAGTCATTAGACTTGGGCCCATTAGAGAGTTAATGAGGCATTAAGAAATCGAAACCCTAGGGATTAGTCAAGGGCTTGCGATTTCTCTAGTGTGGCCGCGAGTTTTTCTCTCTCTCTAACTCTCTCTTTCTGATCTGATCCATCTCTTTGGTCTAGCAGCCATCCCGGCTTGTAAGAGTGTGGATACCAAAGGAGGAGCAGGTTGTTCATCTGTTCTAACTGATCTCATCATTACCATCAATTATCCGCTGCAATCTGAAAGGTAATGATCCAGGTTTGGTTGGTTTTATGATTCGTTTTGCAAGAACCTAGATCTGTTAAGAATATGTGTTAGGTTGAAATATGGGAATTAAACCTTGAACAAACACCATAATCCTTTAGTGGTATCAGAGCCTAGGCATTAGGTTTCTTGTGAAATTGGATCATATGATTTTAATGGTTTTTTGAATCAATTAAGGAATAAAAATTGATTAAAATCATTTAAACCCTAATCGCATAATGATCTTGTTATGATCATATGTATTGGCCGATATTAACACATGATGCGATCGCTTTGATTGAGTGTATCGATCATGTTGTTTGATCGAGTCGGCGTGATCGATCATGCAAAGCATGGGCCGCGTGATCAGTTGGCCGAGATCGATCATTCGATCGTGAGGCTAGCATGGATCGTGTGTGCGCGTGCCGTGTGATGCCGAGAGCCATAGACGATCATCCTCACGATCATGAGATCATGGATTGATCGATGATCGATCGTGATGGCAGGATGGATCGGCTGAGGCCGTGGACGGATCATGCATGTTGGGCCGAGTTGGATCATGGATCCAATCGTTTGGCCCGTTAAAATTTTACGTCCCACGAATAGTCAATCGGTTAAACCGAGCTTCGCGGTTCGTTGCCCAAAACCACACCGATTTAACCGGTCCATTTAATTGGCGATTAATCGTGTGTTTAAAGCCTTAAACCGCAAGTTAAATCAAATTGGCTAAAACACTAGGTGTTTCTTCCCGGTTTTGGATTTAACTGAACCGATCCAATTTAATTGGTGGTTCAAGCGGTTAACCCGAATCGCGGTTTGCTGGAAATTATTTAATACATGGTATTATTTAATTTCTGGTTAAACCGGATTGAAATTCAAAAACTGAATTTTAACCTAAACCGAAGGCTGGTCTAAGTTTGATTTGGTTGGACCAAATAATTTAGAGCTGGTCTGGTTTAGTAAATAACCGATGGTTTTGATGGTTAATTTGGTCTTGGACCAGAATTAATAAACCGTATCGGTTATGTCAAATTATTGGGCCAACTGGAATTCTATGGTCTTGGGCCAAGAATTGGGCCTATAATTTGTGACCCAACCCAAAATATTTAATAAAATATTAAATTAGAAATTTCTATTTTTAGTATGTTGCTAAATTTAGAAAGTTTCTAAAAGAAGTAAGTTTCCCAAAATAGTAATCTTCTATTTTTGGAAATAAAACTTAAAAATCCTCAAAAACAATATCAAGCTTGGATGTCTTTCCAATCTTGTCAGCTACTTAACGCTTATTCGATTACAGATATGGCTTACAGTGTGAGGTGTCTGTTTTCGCATAAGTAAAGTAGTATATAGTCACTAATTTCATTGGGAGTCCCAGACTTTAGTGATTATTTGACTGTAAGAGATTGGTTTCCTTGACTGGGCCATCGGGAGTCCCGGGCCTTGAGACATCTGGTGAATTTGGGCCTCGGGTCCAATTCACAACCGAGAGTTATATGAGATATAACTAGCTGTGTGTATGCTTACCAAGTAAAGCTAATTCCGGGTGACGGCCAGTGGCCCACTTTGGATTTAGCTGAACATGGGTCTCGGAATCATTGTATTCTTATGAGGTTAAACAAAGAAATTTTGAATACAATGCGAGTTTTCTTATAAGTTTTTAAGATTACTCTTTTATGAACATAATAACTAAATCTCTATTGTCTCATATTTTCAGCTATGTCAAGCACAACAACTCAAAACACTTTCTCGATCCGGTCTGCCTTTGAGAAGGACAAACTGAACGGATCAAACTTCCTGAACTGGTCCAGGAATCTGAGACTTGTGCTCAGGCAGGAGAAGAAGGCTTATGTCCTTGAAAGAGCTCTCTCTCCTAGACCTGCGAATAATGCCGCACAAGCTGTGAAAAATGCTTGGGATACGCATTCTTCAGATGCTAATGACGTGATTTGCCTGATGTTGGCGACAATGGCTCCCGAACTGCAGATGCAGTGGGAAGGCCTGACTTGTCCCATGGAGCTGATGGCAAATCTGAAAGCGTTGTTTCAGGAGCAGGCTCGTACAGAGAGATTCCAAACTGTTAAGAATCTCTTGGACTGTAAAATGGCTAAGGATGCAGCAGTGAGTCCACATGTTCTGAAAATGATGGGTTATCTCGATCATTTGACTAGGCTCGACTGTCCTATAAGCCAAGAGCTTGCTTGTGATATCGTTCTGCAGTCTCTTACTCCTGCATATAACCAGTTCATTTTGAACTATAATATGCATGGGTTGATAAAGACGTTGCCTGAGCTACATGGTATGCTCAAGACTGCAGAACCGAATCTGAAGAAGACCAAGGAGTCGTCTGTACTCATGGTGCAGAAGGGCAAGGGTTTCAAGAAATCCGCTGCAGACAAGGGAAAGGGCAAGGTAGTCAGCAATGAAAACGCCAAGCCCAAGCCCGTGTCCAAAGCTGGGCCTTCTGACATCTGTCACTTTTGTAAAGAGGCAGGGCATTACCGCAGGGACTGTAAGAAATACCAGGAAAGTCTGAAGAAGAAGAAGTCCTTGGAGACTAAATCTTCAGGTATTTTTGTTATTGAAGTAAATACTACTACTTCTGATAATACCACTTGGGTATTAGATACTGGATGTGGGGCTCATATTTGTACTAATATGCAGGCGCTCAGCAACAGTAGAAGGTTGAAGCAAGGGCAAGTAGAGTTGCAGGTTGGCAATGGAGCGAAGGTTCCAGCACTGGCCGTTGGCACTTACTTGTTGTCTTTACCTTCTGGATTGATTTTAGAACTTGAGAATTGTTATTTTGTACCTGCTATAAGCAGAAATATCATTTCAGTTTCATTGTTGGATTTGCAAGGATTTGATTTTTCTATTAAGAATAAATTGTGTTCCTTTAATCTCAATGATATGTTCTATGGCTGTGCCCCTCTTATAAATGGGCTGTACATGCTGGATCAATCTGCTCCAGTATATAACATAAATGCAAAACGGTTCAAATCTAACGAAGAAAATGAAACGTTTCTCTGGCATTGTCGTTTGGGGCACATTAGTGAGAAACGCGTCAAGAGGCTCCATTCAAATGGACTCTTGGGCTCATTTGACTTTGAGTCTTGTGAGCAATGCGAATCTTGCCTAATGGGCAAAATGACACGGGCCCCTTTCAATAAACCCACAGAAAGGGCCAGTGAACTATTGGGCCTGGTACATACTGACGTGTGTGGCCCAATGTCCACAAGTGCTAGAGGAAACTTTCAGTACTTCATTACATTCACTGATGATTTCAGTAGATATGGATATGTCTACTTGATGAAACATAAGTCGGAAACCTTTGAAAAGTTCAAAGAATTCCAGAATGAAGTACAGAACCAGCTTGGTAAAAGTATTAAGGCTCTTCGGTCGGACCGAGGAGGAGAATACTTGAGCCAGGAATTTCGTGATCATCTGAGTGAGTGTGGGATTGTCTCCCAACTCACACCTCCTGGAACACCTCAGTGGAATGGTGTGTCTGAGAGAAGGAATCGGACATTGTTAGATATGGTCCGATCCATGATGAGTCACACAGACCTTCCTATATCCCTTTGGGGATATGCTTTGCTCACCGCAACGTTCACACTGAACAGAGTGCCATCAAAGGCAGTAGCAAAGACACCATATGAGATATGGACTGGAAAAGCTCCAGCAATGTCTTTTCTCAGAATTTGGGGTTGTGAAGCCTATGTCAAAAGATTAATCTCAGACAAGCTTACACCAAAATCTGACAAATGCTACTTCATTGGTTATCCTAGGGATACCAAGGCTTATTACTTCTATCTGCGATCCGAGAACAAAATCTTTGTTGCTCGGGATTGTACTTTTCTTGAAAGGGAGTTTCTCTCTAGAAAAGATAGTGGGAGTAAGGTACAACTTGATGAAATTCAAGAAGGACAGGAACCTGTTCAACCTAATGAGGAAGAACAGCAGGATGAATTACATGAAGTTGTAATAGAACCTGAACCTGCAGTACCTGAAGTTCGAAGATCCGGAAGGATCCGTCAGGAACCTGATAGATATCAGGGATTCCTTGTGACTAATTGCCATGATCTTTTGATCATTGACGGTGATGAACCCTCGAACTTTGAAGAAGCCATGATGGGCCCTGACTCCTTAAAGTGGCGTGAAGCCACTGAATCCGAGATGGACTCCATGTCTACTAACCGAGTGTTTTCACTGGTTGATTTACCTGCTGGTGCAAAAGCCATCGAGTGTAAATGGATCTTCAAGAAGAAGATTGACATGGATGGAAATGTCCAGATTTACAAGGCTAGGTTGGTGGCAAAAGGTTTCAAGCAAATTCATGGTATAGACTATGATGAAACCTATTCACCAGTGGCCATGATGAAATCAATTCGGATTCTCCTAGCAACTGCCGCTTATTATGACTATGAGATTTGGCAGATGGATGTGAAAACCGCCTTCCTGAATGGAATCTTGGAGGAGGATGTGTATATGACACAACCTGACGGTTACATTGATCCTAAGAATGCTGGGAAAGTATGCAAGCTTCACAAATCCATTTATGGATTGAAGCAAGCATCGAGGAGTTGGAATCTTCGTTTTGATGAAGCAATAAAGAACTTTGACTTCATCAGAAACCAAGAGGAACAATGTGTGTATAAGAAAACTAGTGGGAGCAAAGTGGCGTTTCTTATCCTATATGTCGATGACATATTGCTTCTTGGAAATGATATTCCAATGCTGAAGTCTGTTAAAGACTGGCTGGGAAGTTGTTTTTCCATGAAGGACATGGGTGAAGCCGCGTTTGTTCTTGGAATCCGAATCTTTAGAGACAGATCTAAAAATCTGATTGGACTTTGTCAAGATGCTTATATAGATAAAGTCCTGCATCGATTCGGAATGGATAAATCCAAGAAGGGGTTCACGCCAATGATACATGGTGCTACACTAAGCAAGGATCAGTGTCCTAAAACACCTGATGAGCTTAAGCGCATGAGTAGGATTCCTTATGCTTCGGCTATAGGATCTATCATGTATGCCATGATCTCTACTCGTCCTGATGTTGCTTATGCACTAAGCATGACGAGTAGGTACCAGTCTAATCCAGGTGAGAGTCACTGGATTGCCGTAAAGAATATCCTGAAGTATTTGAGGAATACTAAGGATAAGTTCTTGGTTTACGGAGGAAGTGAAGTGCTTGAAATCAGTGGATTCACGGATGCAAGTTTTCAGACAGATAAAGATGATTTCCGGTCACAGTCTGGTTACATCTTCTGTCTGAATGGCGGTGCAGTAAGTTGGAAGAGTTACAAGCAGAGCACCGTGGCAGATTCCACAACTGAAGCTGAATACATCGCTGCTTCGGAAGCTGCGAAGGAAGGAGTTTGGATAAGGAACTCCTTGATTGAACTCGGTGTATTCCCAAATGCCACTGAGCCTCTAGCACTGTATTGTGACAACAATGAAGGATTGTTTAGTTGATCCTGATTCAATTCTTAGATTCATATCAACCTAAACATGTAGATCTAGGTTCTTCTCGAATAGAAACAATGATTAGATCTCACCTTTTACCTGTTAATTGCAGCGGAAGGAGATAGAACAGGTCAGAGATCAGAGAAACACCGAGAGATGAATCCTCCAAAGGCTCACACACGCGATCACAGAAAACGGCTGCTAGACCAGTAGGGAAGGAGGCGCAGAGAGAAAGAGAGAGGCGCGGCTAGGGTTCAAGAAGAAAACAGACTCGAGTTTTATTTATAAAACTCGTCCGGTTCCTCTTGGGCCATTTGGCCATTCGCGCACTGTGTCGATCGACACATCATGTGTATCGATCGACACACAGTGGCTAAAACCTTTTATTCTCTCTAAGTACAGTAAATGCCTGGCACTTTTACCATACTTCTGCTAAGCCATTCCTACACATTTTCCTGTTAGCTTAGGCGTGTGACTCATATGGGATCATATAATAGAGGCAATAAGTCCAAGACTTATAGATCATGAGCGGACTCTAGCAAGCCATCATGACCCCCAGTATTATATGACTTATGTCTGATCATTGACATACTCTTACTTTCAAGAGACAGTACCGAGATTACTGGACACAATTCCAACAATCTCCCACTTGTACTGGAATCTCTGTATTCATAATCCTTTTGTCACAATATCTCGATTAGTCATAAGGCAAGATTGGTGTCATCCTTATAAAGCCTAATCTTGTTCATCGGACTCTGATTCGATACTGACAATCCAAACGACTCGGGACAGTCCGTTTGAGCATGGCCATGCATTTTCCAGTATTCAAATCTCCGATTGGCCTAGAGATATTCACTCCATTTATATTGGAGGGACAAATTCTGTCTTATTCCATCACTGTAAACTACTCATTTCATAATGTACCCAAACAAGGTCCTTATAACTATCGCAGAACGATAGCGTTAGACAATGATCAAAGTGCATCAGTCCATGTGCAGTCACATGCATGCGAACTCAGGTCTAAGGACTATACTCTATAGTCGTAGTGAGAATCTCTTATGACACAGATATAAATATCCTGAAGAGTTCTCATAATCGGGTCTTGTCCGGTCGTATGTTCCCAACATACACATATGTATTGACTTTGATGCCGCGCATCTATGACACACTGAGACTTTGTCATAAGTCACATATCAATCCAGTCTCTCACGGTTGTTGGTGTTCCAATTTCAACAACCTTCGACTAGGGACAGGATGATATAATCCATCTATCAAATATAGGGTCTCATGATCAAGCTAAATGACTTTGATGACTCAAGATCAAGTCACTTACTTCGATGACCTATAAAATGGTTTATATCACTTTGGAACGATTATTTCATCACAGTTAAAATAATCTTGAAATAATAATTTCATTAAACATAAGAATGTTTTACAAGAACATATCAAATAACTAAATAAAAGCCCTCAAACTCCCACTCAAATTTAGATTACATTTCAATGTCTCTAATGCCTACAGCTTCAGTCAGAAACTCGAGCTTAGGCCTTGGGAGTGGCTTTGTCAACGGATCAGCGACGTTATCATCTGTCTGAACTCGGCTGATCTTGACTTCCTTTCTATTAATGATGTCACGTATCAAGTGAAATCTTCTTAGAACATGCTTGGATTTCTGGTGTGATCTTGGTTCCTTTGCCTGAGCTATAGCACCATTGTTGTCACAAAACAGTGCCAGAGGCTCAGCCGCATCTGGTATCACACCTAGTTCAATAATGAACTTTCGTATCCAAACAGCTTCCTTCGCAGCTTCTGAGGCGGCGATATATTCAGCTTCTGTAGTGGAATCTGCAACGGTGTCTTGCTTGGAGCTTCTCCAACTGATTGCACCGCCATTCAGACAAAAGATATAACCGGACTGTGACCGGAAATCATCTTGGTCTGTCTGGAAACTTGCGTCCGTGAATCCACTGACTTTAAGCACATCACTTCCGCCGTACACCAAGAACTTATCCTTAGTATGTCTTAGATACTTCAAGATATTCTTTACGGCAATCCAATGGTTTTCACCTGGATTTGACTGGTATCTACTCGTCATGCTCAATGCATAAGCAACATCAGGACGAGTACAGATCATGGCATACATGACAGATCCTATTGCAGATGCATAAGGAATATTCTTCATGCGCTCAAGCTCAGCAGCCGTCGTAGGGCTCTGCTTCTTGCTTAGCGTTGTGCCATGTACCATTGGCGTGAAGCCCTTCTTGGAATCCTTCATGCTGAATCTTTGTAGGACTTTGTCAATGTATGAATCTTGACACAAGCCTATCAGCCTTCTAGATCTATCCCGGTAGATCCTGATTCCAAGAACGTATGCGGCTTCACCCATGTCTTTCATGGAAAAACAACTTCCAAGCCAGTCCTTTACGAACTTCAGCATTGGAATGTCGTTTCCGAGAAGCAGTATGTCATCGACATACAGAATAAGAAATACTATCTTGCTCCCACTAGTTTTCTTATACACGCATTGTTCTTCTTCGTTTCTGATGAAGTCAAATTGCTTGATCGCTTCATCAAAACGAAGATTCCAGCTCCTCGATGCTTGCTTCAATCCATAAATGGATTTATGAAGCTTGCATACTTTCCCAGCATTCTTTGGATCTATGTAACCGTCAGGTTGTGTCATATACACATCCTCTTCCAGAATACCATTCAGGAAGGCGGTTTTCACGTCCATCTGCCAAATTTCATAATCATGAAAAGCTGCAGTTGCTAGTAGAATCCGAATAGATTTCATCATAGCCACTGGTGAATAGGTTTCATCGTAATCCACACCGTGAACTTGTCTGAAACCTTTTGCCACCAACCTGGCTTTATAAATCTGGACATTTCCATCCACGTCAATCTTCTTCTTGAAGATCCATTTGCACTCGATGGCTTTTACACCAGCGGGTAAGTCAACCAACGAAAACACTTGGTTGACCGACATGGAGTCCATTTCGGAATCAGTGGCCTTGCGCCACTTAGAGGAATCTGGGCCCATCATGGCTTGATTGAAGTTCGATGGTTCATCACCATCAATGATCAAAAGATCATGACAGTCAGTCACGAGGAATCCTTGATATCTCTCGGGTTCGTGACGGATCCTCCCGGATCTTCGAACTTCAGGTACTACAGGTTCAGGCTCTACAATTTCTTGTAGGTCCTCCTGCTGCTCTTCCTCATTAGGTTGAGCAGTATCATGTTCATCTTGAATTTCTTCAAGCAGTACCTTACTCCCACTGTCTTTCTTAGAGAGAAACTCTCTCTCAAGAAAGTTACAATCCCGGGCAACAAAAATCTTGTTCTCGGAACGTAGATAGAAGTAATAAGCCTTGGTTTCCTTCGGATAACCAATGAAGTAGCATTTATCAGACTTTGGTGTAAGCTTGTCTGAGATCAATCTCTTGACATAGGCTTCACAACCCCAAATTCTGAGATAAGACAGCACTGGAGCTTCTCCAGTCCATAATTCATATGGCGTCTTTTCTACTGCTTTCGATGGCGCTCTATTTAGAGTGAACACTGCTGTTAGCAGAGCATATCCCCAAAGGGATATTGGAAGGTCTGTGTGACTCATCATAGATCGAACCATATCCAATAAGGTCCGATTTCTCCTCTCAGACACACCATTCCATTGAGGTGTTCCAGGAGGAGTGAGTTGGGACACGATCCCACACTCTCTTAGATGATCACTGAATTCTTGGCTTAAGTATTCTCCTCCTCGGTCGGACCGAAGAGCCTTAATGCTTTTGCCAAGTTGGTTCTGTACTTCATTTTGGAATTCTTTGAATCTCTCGAACGATTCAGACTTATGTTTCATCAAATAAACATATCCATACCTACTGAAATCATCAGTGAAGGTAATGAAGTACTGATAGTTTCCTCTTGCATTTGTGGACATTGGGCCACACACATCTGTGTGTATCAGGCCCAATAAGTCACTGGCCCTCTCGTTAGGTTTATTAAAGGGGGCCCGTGTCATTTTGCCCATCAGGCAGGATTCGCATTTCTCACATGACTCAAAGTCAAATGAGCCAAGAAGTCCATTCGAATGGAGCCTCTTGATGCGTTTCTCGCTGATGTGCCCTAAACGACAATGCCATAGAAACGTTCGGTTCTCCTCATTAGGTTTGAACCGTTTGGTATTAATGTTATAAACTGGCGCGGATTGATCGAGTATGTAAAGCCCATTCGTAAGAGGGGCAGAACCATAGAACAAATTGTTGCGATTGAAGGAACATAATTTATTCTTAACTGAAAAATCATAACCTTCCAAATCCAACAAAGAAATTGAAATAATATTCCTGCTTATAGCAGGTACAAAATAACAATTATTGAGTTCTAAAATCAATCCCGAAGGTAAAGACAACAAGTATGTGCCTACGGCTAGTGCTGGAACTTTTGCTCCATTCCCAACTCGTAGCTCCACTTGTCCTTGCTTCAGCCTTCTACTGTTGCTGAGTGCCTGCATATTAGTACAAATATGAGCCCCACAACCAGTATCCATAACCCATGAGGTATTATCAGAAGTAGTTGTATTAACTTCTATAACAAAAATACCTGTCGAAGAAGTCTCGAGAGTCTTCTTCTTCAATTCCTTTAGACCTTCTTGGAATTTCTTACATTCTCTCCTCCAATGCCCTGGTTCTTTACAGAACCTGCATATGTCAGTTGGCCCAGCCATGGACTTGGGCTTGGGCTTTGGCGTGTCCTTGTCCGCGACTTTGACAGCCTTGGCCTTTCCCTTATCCTTAGCAGAGGATTTCTTAAACCCCTTGCCCATTTGCACCATAGGCACATTGGGGTCCTTGGCGGTTTTCCTCAAGTTGGGCTCTGCAGTCTTGAGCATTCCGTGAAGCTCAGGCAATGTCTTACTCAAGCCATGCATGTTAAAGTTCAGAATGAACTGATCATAGCTTGCAGGTAATGACTGCAGAATGATGTCGCAGGCAAGTTCTTGGCTGATTGGGCAGTCGAGTTTCTGAAGATGATCGAGATAACCCATCATCTTCAAGACATGAGGACTCACTGCCGCATTCGCAGCCAACTTACAGTCTAAGAGGTTCTTAACAGTCTGAAACCTCTCAGTCCTTGCTTGCTCCTGAAAAAGCGATTTCAGGCTTGCCATTATCTCAATTGGTGACAACACACTCTCGAACTGCATTTGCAGCTCAGCAGTCATTGTCGCCAACATAAGGCAATACACATCATTTTCATCTGACGAATGCTTTTCCCAAGCATTATGCAGAGTCCTGGCGGCATTGTTAGCAGGCCTCTCGGGGAGAGGATCACGAAGGACATAATCCTTCTTCTCCTGCTTGAGGACCAGCCTCAAGTTCCTTGACCACGTCAGGAAGTTCGTTCCAGTCAGCTTCTCCTTCTCGAGAACAGACCGGATTGAGAATGTGTTTTGTGTGCTTGTAGTAGTCATAGCTGAAATATATAGATAAAAAGGTTATTAGTTAAAATGTTCAATATGATTAATCTCGTATTAAATTTAATATGATTAATCACGCATTATATTCAATAACATAAGTTATCCTCAATTGAATATAATGATTCCAAGATCCACATATAACTAAGATTAAAGTGGGCCACTGGCCGTCACCAAACCTCAGCTTATATCGGTAAGCCCTATGTCGGCTAATTATATCCGTGATATAACTCTTGGTTGTGAATCTGGGCCCGAGGCCCAATCCACTCTGATGTCTCAAGGCCCGGGACTCCCGATGGCCTAGTCAAGAAAACCAGACTATACAGTCATGTAATCATTAATGTCTGGGACTCCCAATGACATTTATGAATCACAAACCGTCTTATCCACGCAAAAGCAGACACCCTCACACTGTAAGGCCATGAATACAATTGAATGGGCTTCGACAGCTGACATAGAATGGACAAGACATCCAACGCTTGATATTATTTGAGGTTCGTAGGTTTATTAAAAATTCATTCCCAAAATAGAAGATTACTATTTCGGGAAACTTTCCATTTTTGGAAACCTACTATTTTTGGAAACTTTCTAAAATTGGAAACTTTCTAAAAACGGAAACTTTCTAACTTTAGAAATTTCTTTAAAATCCAAAACCCGCAAATCTAGAAACTTCTAATATAAGAAACTTTCTAATTTCAAAATTTCGGAAACTTTAATTTAAAATCGACTTTATAATTTTATAAAATAAATTCTAAATTAATCTGAAGAAAGACTCAAATAATTGGCCCAATTGTTTTAACTTCTTGGCCCGAGGCCCAAGAATTGGTCCATGTCCAAGACATGACCCAATTGTCCAATTAAATGACATAACCGGTCTGGTTCATTAAAATTGGTCTAACCAAATTTTAATTACTACGATGACCACAATTGTCAACCGGTTATTTACTAAACCGGATTTTCTCAATTTATTTGGTCCAACCAAATCAAATTAGAAAATCCTGGTTTAGGCACAAAATCCAATTTTTCGACTTTGGATTTCTTATCCCGGTTTAACCAGACTTAATAAAATTATTAAATCTGTTTATTAAACCGTGACGTTTATAATTTTAATAAAATCATTAAACCGAGCCTTAAACCAACCATATCGGTCGATGAACCAACCGCATCGATCGATCCATCAACCGCATCGGTCGATGCTCTAAGCATCAATCCTGCATCGATCGTGCATCGATCCTGTATCGATCGATGCTCTTACGCATGCACGGACGGTTATCAGGTTTGGCCGAGATATTCTCGGATTGTGTCGACCGATCCATGCGATCGTATCGATCGATCCATGCGATCACAGCCGATTCTGTGATCGACACACAGTGCGCGAATGGCCAAATGGCCCAAGAAAAACCAGACTATACAGTCATGTAATCATTAATGTCTGGGACTCCCAATGACATTTATGAATCACAAACCGTCTTATCCACGCAAAAGCAGACACCCTCACACTGTAAGGCCATGAATACAATTGAATGGGCTCGACAGCTGACATAGAATGGACAAGACATCCAACGCTTGATATTATTTGAGGTTCGTAGGTTTATTAAAAATTCATTCCCAAAATAGAAGATTACTATTTCGGGAAACTTTCCATTTTTGGAAACCTACTATTTTTGGAAACTTTCTAAAAACGGAAACTTTCTAACTTTAGAAATTTCTTTAAAATCCAAAACCCGCAAATCTAGAAACTTCTAATATAAGAAACTTTCTAATTTCAAAATTTCGGAAACTTTAATTTAAAATCGACTTTATAATTTTATAAAATAAATTCTAAATTAATCTGAAGAAAGACTCAAATAATTGGCCCAATTGTTTTAACTTCTTGGCCCGAGGCCCAAGAATTGGTCCATGTCCAAGACATGACCCAATTATCCAATTAAATGACATAACCGGTCTGGTTCATTAAAATTGGTCTAACCAAATTTTAATTACTACGATGACCACAATTGTCAACCGGTTATTTACTAAACCGGATTTTCTCAATTTATTTGGTCCAACCAAATCAAATTAGAAAATCCTGGTTTAGGCACAAAATCCAATTTTTCGACTTTGGATTTCTTATCCCGGTTTAACCAGACTTAATAAAATTATTAAATCTGTTTATTAAACCGTGACGTTTATAATTTTAATAAAATCATTAAACCGAGCCTTAAACCAACCATATCGGTCGATGAACCAACCGCATCGATCGATCCATCAACCGCATCGGTCGATGCTCTAAGCATCAATCCTGCATCGATCGTGCATCGATCCTGTATCGATCGATGCTCTTACGCATGCACGGACGGTTATCAGGTTTGGCCGAGATATTCTCGGATTGTGTCGACCGATCCATGCGATCGTATCGATCGATCCATGCGATCACAGCCGATTCTCACTTTTGAAAAATCGCATTCCAAATCAATATAGTTTGGTTTTTGCGATTTCAGATGTGTTTAGGTTTCAATTCCTTGTTGCTTAAGTGATTTCTCTTATCAGTAGTTGATTCAAAACACTTCTTAAACAAGAAAACAATCCTAAACTTGAATCTAAACAAGAAAAACCAGAACCAATGGCTCTGATACCACTGAAGGATTGTTTAGTTGATCCTGATTCAATTCTTAGATTCATATCAACCTAAACATGTAGATCTAGGTTCTTCTCGAATAGAAACAATGATTAGATCTCACCTTTTACCTGTTAATTGCAGCGGAAGGAGATAGAACAGGTCAGAGATCAGAGAAACACCGAGAGATGAATCCTCCAAAGGCTCACACACGCGATCACAGAAAACGGCTGCTAGACCAGTAGGGAAGGAGGCGCAGAGAGAAAGAGAGAGGCGCGGCTAGGGTTCAAGAAGAAAACAGACTCGAGTTTTATTTATAAAACTCGTCCGGTTCCTCTTGGGCCATTTGGCCATTCGCGCACTGTGTCGATCGACACATCATGTGTATCGATCGACACACAGTGGCTAAAACCTTTTATTCTCTCTAAGTACAGTAAATGCCTGGCACTTTTACCGTACTTCTGCTAAGCCATTCCTACACATTTTCCTGTTAGCTTAGGCGTGTGACCCATATGGGATCATATAATAGAGGCAATAAGTCCAAGACTTATAGATCATGAGCGGACTCTAGCAAGCCATCATGACCCCCAGTATTATATGACTTATGTCTGATCATTGACATACTCTTACTTTCAAGAGACAGTACCGAGATTACTGGACACAATTCCAACAAACAATGGTGCAATTGCTCAAGCCAAGGAACCGAGACATCATCAGAAATCCAAACACATTATGAGAAGGTATCACCTGATTCGTGATATAGTGAATAGAGGTGAAGTGATGGTCAGCAGAGTTCCCACTGATGAGAACGTGGCTGACCCGTTGACAAAGCCACTCCCGAGACCTAAGCACGAGTTGCATACTGCTGCTGTAGGAATTAGAGATATTCAAATGTAATCTCTTTTTGAGTGGGAGTTGTGAGGGCTTTTGTTTTAGTTATTTTGATTGGTTCATGTAAACATTTTAAATGTTAATGAAATTTTATTTCTGGATTATTTTTAACTGTGATATAAAATAATCGTTCCAAAATGATTCATGTCATTATATATGGGCCATCGAAGTACATGAGTAGACTTGATCCTGAAACCCCATATTTAACGAAATGACATAAATCACAGTGTCCATAGTCGAAGGTTGTTGAAATTGGAACACCAACAACCTGTTGAGACTAGATTGTGTTGAGACTTATGACCAAGTTTCGAGGGGTCATAGATGCGCGGCATCAAAGTCGACACATAGGTATATGTAGGGGAGCATATGACCGGACATGGCCCGCTGATGAGAACTCTACAAGATATTAATATCTGTGTCATGAAAGGTTCTCATATACGACTATAGAGTATAGTCCTTAGACCTGAGTTCGCATGCATGTGGCTGCACATGGAGTAATTCGCTTTGATCATTGTCTAACGCTGTTTCGTAACTGGGAGCTATACGGACCTTGGTTGGGTGTATTATGAATTGTGTAGTTCATAGTGATGGAAGAAGATGGGATTTGTCCCTGCCGTTTAACGGAGGTAATATCTCTAGGCCAATCGGAGACTTGATAGCTGGTAAGAGAATGGCCATTCCCAAACGGACTTGCCCAAGTCGTTTGCATTGTCAGTATCAAATCTGGTCCGATGAACATGGTCTGGCTATATAAGGATGACACGCATCTTGCCTTATGCCAGATCGAGATATTGAGACAAAAGGAATAGGGAATGTAGGATTCCAGTACAAGTGGGAGATTGTTGGGAATGTCCTGAAATCTACTGTACTATCTATAGAAAGTATGATAAATGTCGAGATCAGACATAAGTCATAAATACTGGGTGATCATGATGACTTGCTAGAGTCCGCTCATGATCTATAAGTTTAGGACTTATTACCAGTATTGTATGATCCCGAAGGGTCACACACCATAGCTAACGGGAAAGTTAAATGGAATTAATACGGTAAGATGCAATGCCGCCAGGAATCTGCACAATGCTTGGGAAAAGCATTCGTCAGATGAAAATGATGTCTATTGCCTGATGTTGGCAACCATGACTCCTGAATTGCAAATGCAGTTCGAGAGTGTGCTGTCGCCCATCGAGATAATGGCAAGCCTGAAATCGCTTTTTCAGGAGCAGGCAAGAATTGAGAGGTTCCAGACTGTTAAGAACCTCTTAGACTGCAAAATGGCTGCAAGTGCGGCAGTGAGTCCTCATGTCTTGAAGATGATGGGTTATCTCGATCATCTTCAGAAACTCGACTGCCCTATCAGCCAGGAACTTGCCTGCGACATCGTTCTGCAGTCTTTACCTGCAAGCTATGATCAGTTCATCCTGAACTTCAATATGCATGGCTTGAGTAAGACATTGCCTGAGCTTCACGGAATGCTCAAGACTGCAGAGCCCAACTTGAGGAAAGCCAAGGACCCCAACGTGCTCATGGTGCAAAAGGGCAAGGGCTTTAAGAAATCCTCTGCCAAGGACAAGGGAAAGGCTAAGGCTGTTCAAGTCTCGGACAAGGACACGTCAAAGCCCAAGCCCAAGTCCAAGGCTGGGCCTACTGACATCTGCAGGTTCTGCAAAGAACCAGGGCATTGGAGGAGAGAATGTAAGAAATTCCTGGAAGGTCTAAAGGAATTGAAGAAGAAGACTCTGGAGACTTCTTCATCAGGTATTTTTGTTATAGAAGTTAATACAACTACTTCTGATAATACGTCATGGGTTATGGATACTGGTTGTGGGGCTCATATTTGTACTAATATGCAGGCACTCAGCAACAGTAGGAGGCTGAAGCAAGGACAAGTGGAGCTACGAGTTGGGAATGGAGCGAAAGTTCCTGCACTAGCTGTAGGCACATACTTGTTGTCTTTACCTTCGGGATTGGTTTTAGAACTTAATAACTGCTATTTTGTACCTGCGATAAGCAGAAATATTATTTCAGTTTCTTTGTTGGATTTGGAAGGTTATGATTTTTCAGTTAAGAATAAATTATGTTCCTTCAATCGCAATAATTTGTTCTATGGTTGTGCCCCTCTTACGAATGGGCTTTACATACTTGATCAATCCGCGCCAATTTATAACATTAATACCAAACGGTTCAAACCTAATGAGGAGAACCGAACGTTTCTATGGCATTGTCGTTTAGGGCACATCAGTGAGAAACGCATTAAGAGGCTCCATTCGAATGGACTTCTTGGCTCATTTGACTTTGAGTCATGTGAGAAATGCGAATCCTGCCTGATGGGCAAAATGACGCGGGCCCCCTTTAATAAACCCAACGAGAGGGCCAGTGACTTATTGGGCCTGATACACACTGATGTGTGTGGCCCAATGTCCACAAACGCAAGAGGAAACTATCAGTACTTCATTACCTTCACTGATGATTTCAGCAGGTATGGATATGTTTATTTAATGAAACATAAGTCTGAATCGTTTGAGAGATTCAGAGACTTCCAAAATGAAGTACAGAACCAACTTGGCAAAAGCATTAAAGCTCTTCGGTCCGACCGAGGAGGAGAATACTTGAGCCAAGAGTTCAGTGATCATCTGAGAGAGTGTGGGATAGTTTCCCAACTCACTCCTCCTGGAACACCTCAATGGAATGGTGTGTCTGAGAGGAGGAATCGGACCTTATTGGATATGGTTCGGTCTATGATGAGTCACACAGACCTTCCAATATCCCTTTGGGGATATGCTCTGCTAACAGCAGTGTTCACTCTAAATAGAGCGCCATCAAAAGCAGTAGCTAAGACACCATATGAATTATGGACTGGAGAAACTCCAGTGTTGTCTTATCTTAGAATTTGGGGTTGTGAAGCCTATGTCAAGAGATTAATCTCTGACAAGCTTACACCAAAGTCTGATAAATGCTACTTCATTGGTTATCCGAAGGAGACCAAGGCTTATTACTTCTACCTACGATCCGAGAACAAGATTTTTGTTGCCCGGGATTGTAATTTTCTTGAGAGGGAGTTTCTCTCTAAGAAAAACAGTGGGAGTAAGGTACTGCTTGAAGAAATTCAAGATGAACAGGATACTGCTCAACCTGATGAGGAAGAGCAGCAGGAGGACCTACAAGAAATTGTAGAGCCTGAACCTGTGGTACCTGAAGTTCGAAGATCCGGGAGGATCCGTCACGAACCCGAGAGATATCAAGGATTCCTCGTGACTAACTGTCATGATCTTCTGATCATTGATGGTGATGAACCATCGAACTTCAATCAAGCCATGATGGGCCCAGATTCCTCTAAGTGGCGTAAGGCCACTGATTCCGAAATGGACTCCATGTCGGTCAACCAAGTGTTTTCGTTGGTTGACTTACCCGCTGGTGTAAAAGCCATCGAGTGCAAATGGATCTTCAAGAAGAAGATTGACGTGGATGGAAATGTCCAGATTTATAAAGCCAGGTTGGTGGCAAAAGGTTTCAGGCAAGTTCACGGTGTGGATTATGATGAAACCTATTCCCCAGTGGCTATGATGAAATCTATTCGGATTCTACTAGCAACTGCAGCTTTTCATGATTATGAAATTTGGCAGATGGACGTGAAAACCGCCTTCCTGAATGGAATTCTGGAAGAGGATGTGTATATGACACAACCTGACGGTTACATAGATCCAAAGAATGCTGGGAAAGTATGCAAGCTTCATAAATCCATTTATGGATTGAAGCAAGCATCGAGGAGCTGGAATCTTCGTTTTGATGAAGCGATCAAGCAATTTGACTTCATCAGAAACGAAGAAGAACAATGCGTGTATAAGAAGACTAGTGGGAGCAAGATAGTATTTCTTATTCTGTATGTCGATGACATACTGCTTCTCGGAAACGACGTACCAATGCTGCGGTCGGTAAAGGACTGGCTTGGAAGTTGTTTTTCCATGAAAGACATGGGTGAAGCCGCATACGTTCTTGGAATCCGGATCTACCGGGATAGATCTAAAAGGCTGATAGGCTTGTGTCAAGATTCATACATTGACAAAGTCCTGCATAGATTCAGCATGGCAGATTCCAAGAAGGGCTTCACACCAATGGTACATGGCACAACGCTAAGCAAGAAGCAGAGCCCAACGACGGCTGCTGAGCTTGAGCGCATGAAGAATATTCCTTATGCATCTGCAATAGGATCTGTCATGTATGCCATGATCTGTACTCGTCCTGATGTTGCTTATGCATTGAGCATGACGAGTAGATACCAGTCAAATCCAGGTGAAAACCACTGGATTGCCGTCAAGAATATCCTGAAGTATCTAAGACATACTAAGGATAAGTTCTTGGTGTACGGTGGAAGTGATGTGCTTGAAGTCAGTGGATTCACGGACGCAAGTTTCCAGACAGACCAAGATGATTTCCGGTCACAGTCCGGTTATATCTTTTGTCTGAATGGCGGTGCAATTAGTTGGAGAAGCTCCAAGCAAGACACCGTTGCTGATTCCACTACAGAAGCTGAATATGTCGCCGCCTCAGAAGCAACGAAGGAAGCTGTTTGGATACGAAAGTTCATTATTGAACTAGGTGTGATACCGAATGCAGCTGAGCCTCTGGCACTGTTTTGTGATAACAATGGTGCTATAGCTCAGGCAAAGGAACCAAGATCACACCAGAAATCCAAGCATATACTAAGAAGATTTCACTTGATACGTGATATCATTAATAGAAAGGAAGTCAAGATCAGCCGAGTTCCGACAGATGATAATGTCGCTGATCCGTTGACAAAGCCACTCCCAAGGCCTAAGCTCGAGTACCTGACTGAAGCTGTAGGCATTAGAGACATTGAAATGTAATCTAAATTTGAGTGGGAGTTTGAGGGCTTTATTTAGTTATTGATATGTTCTTGTAAAACATTTAAGATGTTTAATAAAATTATTTTTCAAGATTATTTTAACTGTGATGAAATAATCGTTCCAAAATGATATGAACCATTTTATAGGTCATCGAAGTAAGTGACTTGATCTTGAGTCATCAAAGTCATTTAGCTTGATCATGATACCCTATATTTGATAGATGGCTTATATCATCCTGTCCCTAGTCGAAGGTTGTTGAAATTGGAACACCAACAACCGCGTGAGACTAGATTGGTATGTGACTTATGACAAAGTCTCAGGATGTCATAGATGCACGGCATCAAAGTTAGTACATAGGTGTATGTTGGGGTACATACGACCGGACAAGACCCGCTTATAAGAACTCTTCAGGATATTTACATCTGTGTCATAAGAGATTCTTACTACGACTGTAGAGTATAGTCCTTAGACCTGAGTTCGCATGCATGTGACTGCACATGAACTGATACGCTTTGATCATTATCTAACGCTGTCGTTAAGCGATAGTTATAAGGACCTTGTTTGGGTGTATTATGAAATGAGTAGTTTATAGTGATGGAACAAGATGGGATTTGTCCCTACAATATAAATGGAGTGAATATCTCTAGGCCAATCGGAGATTTAAATACTGGAAAATGCATGGCCATGCTCAAACGGACTGTCCCGAGTCGTTTGGATTGTCAGTATCAAATCAGGAGTCCGATGAACATGATTAGGCCTTATAAGGATGACACTCATCTTGCCTTATGACTAATCGAGATATTGAGACAAAAGGATTATGAATACAGAGATTCAAGTACAAGTGGGAGATTGTTGGAATTATGTCCAGTAATCTCTGTACTGTCTCTAGAAAGTAAGAGTATGTCAATGATCAGACATAAGTCATATAATACTGGGGGTCATGATGGCTTGCTAGAGTCCGCTCATGATCTATAAGTCTTGGATTTATTGCCTTTATTATATGATCCCATATGGGTCACACGCCTAAGCTAACAGGAAACTATGAGGGAACGGTTCAGCAGAAGTACGGTAAAAGTGCTAGGCATTTACTATACTTAGAGAGATTAAAGGGCCTGATTAAATCTAAGGGATTTAATCAGACTGGGACTTGGGCCCAAAAGCCCAACAGAACTAGATAAGGGTTTTATAATTAAAACTTGACCTAGCTCTCCTTTTTTTTGAACAACTCTCTGCGCCTCTCCTCTCTCTCTCTCTGCGCCTCCCTCTCTCTGGTCTAGCAGCCATTTTTCCTGAAGTGTGTGTGTGTGAACCTCTGGAGGAGCTGTCCCTTGGCGGTTCTGCTGATCTCTGACGATACCTCTCTAATCCACTGCATAAACAAGGTATTACTGAGATCCCCTTATGATTCTGCAAGAGAACCTAGATCCTTAATGTTTAGTCAAGTTTAATCTGACAAGAATTAAACCAGGACAAACACTAAACAATCCTTCACTTCCTTCAGCAGAAAACGATGGATACCTGTCATTGATTTGACTCCAAGTCACTGAATCTACATGATGTCTTAGTTTCCCATCACTGCTCTTGTTACTATAGTGCCACCTTAAGTTTTTGGCCATGTCCTCAGACCTAAACATCCTCTTGAGCCTTGGGATAATTGGAAAGTACCTTAGTACTTTCTGTGGGACACCTTTCTTGATCTCACCATTATGCATGTTAACCTTCCACCTAGACGCTTTGCATTTAGGACATTCGTCTAGCTTCTTGAACTTTTTTCTGAAAAGGCAACAGTCATTGATACACGCATGAATCTTTTGATATCCCATATCAAAAGACCTCAGAAACTTCTTCACATCGTAAAATGAAGTATGCAACACATTGTCCTCTAGTAACATCTTCGGCAATGTCTCCAGTAGATCATTGAAACTCTTGTCAGACCAGCCATTCTGAATCTTCAATCTGAATAATGACACAATAGCTGAAAGCTTACTATGATTCGCACAACTAGGATATAAAGGAGTCTCTGCATCTGCTAGTTTGGCCAAGAACTCATCCTCTTCTTTATCCTCTCCCTCTGCCATATCACACAAGTCACCCGAAGCAGCTAACTCCTCATCTAAACATTCTGCAGCTCTGTATAACCCAAAGACTTCTTCATTCCGCTGATTCATTTTGATTTCACCATCACCCTATGAGTTAACTTCTCCATGATGGTACCAATCCTTACACAGTTTGTAGACTTCATCCATTCCCCTAGTAACTAGATGACCAACAACATCACTGCCAATGTGTCGATCCACATTTCGACAGTCTATGCAGGTGCATATCATCATCTTTCTTCCTACTAAATCCCCAGTCACTGCCCGAACAAACTTCCAAGCACCAAGCTCGTAATCAGGATCAAGTCTTCATTTGGAGACAACAAAAAAATTTAAACAAACTAATCTCCAACATTTACCTAAGCTATATTAGCAAATTCCTTACCTGGAAAGATGGACCCATGCCTTGTCCAACATTATATGATCTAACTTTACTTAAAACCTTTAAACAACAGCACAAACAACATTATACACGAAGCAATGAGTTTAAAATGACACCAAATCACTCAATTCCAGAGACTTAATCAGCTTTTCATTTCATTTAACGAAAACACAGAAACGAATCAAGCCTGTGTACCAAACGAATCAAAATGACACCAAATCACTCAATACAATTTCACAGAAGAACTATAGATAATGCACGGTACCAAACAAATCATAAACAACAACATTAAACCAAAGTTAAACACATAGATCAACAAGCACATAAATGATAGGAGATTTGGTACAAACCTGTGTCATGATAAGAACGAAAGATAAGCCTCAGATTCCCATTAGTGCACTCACCAACACTTGCAAAATAAATAAACACAGTGAGTATAAGGATATGAAATATAATGTGAAGCCAAGAAATAAGAATATCTAGTATTGAGTGTTCAACAAAACAAAACAAACCAAACTGAGCATATTCATTTGAAAAAAGAGTCCACAAAAATCATGACATAGAAACCAATAATCAAAGAACAATAAGAACATATGAACAAACGAAGCTTGAATTCACTGATATCTAAACCAAACATGTTCATTTCTTTCATATCTAAGCTAGAGCAGTGATAGTTTTAGATCTAAAAGTAGTATAGTGTGACATGCATGTAAAATCTAAGAGTACAAATCGTAGTTGTAATCGAAGTAAAGAACAAGAGAACATGAGAACATAGTTAGCATCCACAAAATCGACAGATTCCTTACAGCGACATCTTAAAATCGAAGCTTATAAACATCCAAATAAGGAGAAATGTTGTCAAGAAGAACAAACAATGAACAATTGCATAGACAAATCGAATGAACAATAGACATCTAAGCAAGAAACTTGCCTTCGGCTTGAGCTCACTGTCAATGGATTTAGGGTTCTTAGGGCCGAATTGATTTAGGGTTCTTAGAGGAGAAAGGATTTCGGTAGCTTAGGTCTTTTGGGAATGAAAATTAGTGAAGTAATTTTGGTCTGGGATGATTGTCGGAGAAGAGGGAAACAAAATTTAGAGAGGGAATTCGCAGAGGGAAAATGAAACAAAAGGGGGAAAATGAGTTATGTCTAATTTAGGACCAAAATTTCGCTAAGTGTTTGGCGGTTCACCCAATTTTTTGTTCCCGCTTATGGAAACCCTATTATAGCGTTAATTCAATGCTATCTTATAGTTGGAAATTTTCAGAAACATCTACGATAGCATATCAGTAAACCGTGCTATGCTTATATGCTATGAATGAGACATTTTTTTGTAGTGCCACCAAAATACTCCGAGCTGTTCAATTGGTAGCTTTTCTAGAACAGCTGTTGCATCACCATAGGATAGCTTCTGAATTTTTCGCGAACGTAGTTTGATGTAGCCCCGGAGCGGAAGCTTGAGCGATGGATTGATGGAGGACAAGCACTGGCTTAAAAGCTCTCTTTACTTGACCGAGATAAATGGAATGGATAAATGAAATGATTGACTCTCTCAACCAGTGGGTTTGATTGACTCTCTCAATCGGTGGTGAACTAGTTCTGCTTGAGTCACACAAGCAAACCTAATCCAATAATCCTTGGAAACAATTGAATCACTCAAATGAATCCTAAGACAAAAGATCTTAACAAAGAACACTCTTTGAAGAAACTGAATAATACTTTGATTGAAAGGTTGAAAGGTGATTAATACAATGAGCTAAACTATGCCTTTATAGGCTCTTTACAAACGGTCCTATTGACTAAAAATCATAAAGAAATCGAGATTTAATTAGAAACTAGCCGTTAGGCTGAAAATGGTAAGGATCCAAGCTCTTGTTGCTTTCTTTGTATCTGGATGGCTTTAGGGGGTAAGTGAGGATCCTTGGAACAACTTGATTGACAAATAACTCGCAGCTTGCATTCTTGGAAAGAAGCCGTTGGTGTTTGATCTCTTTCTTGACTTGTTGAAGTTATGGAGAATCTTGTGTGGTCTTGTGCAGCTGAGGACGTCTGGACTTGATGGAAAGGAGCTCAAAACACTGTAGTTTTGATAGGTAAAGGTTTGGTGCTGAATTGACCTTCCAAATGTGAGTGCTTCCATATATGGCAAGTCTGCTGAGCTAGTCGTGATGTTATCCGCTGAGCTAGTTGTGATGCTACATATGGTTAGCTCCTTCTCAGTATCTTCTTCTTGGGTCATCTTTTGGAGATGATTCTTCTTAGTGGTGTGCTGATGATGGGCTGAGCTAGATGTCTTGACCTTGGTCACCACTTGAGCTAAGATAAGCTCATATGCCTTGTTAGATCTTCTCGGCTCCATAATCTCTTCTCCATGTGTTATGATTCCTCCTGGGTCATATGTCTTCTTAGGATTGATTGTTGGATGTATAACCAGTCCTATGCCTGGTTTTGGATCAGAAATCATTGTGGCCTTGACTTCTCTTGGTTTCTTTGCGCTGCTTGACGTAGTGGTTGAGTTAGTGATTGAGTCAGTCAGCGCCTGGCCTGGTCTAGTTCTGATGACTGCATCATAGTTCTTCCAAAAAATCTTGACGAGTATCTATTACACGTTGAAATCCTGTCTCGCCCTGTGTTTCGAACGTATTTCTTCTCCTCGGAGGACGACGAGTTGATGTGATTCGAATTGATGGTTGGGATCCTTGATCGTTAGTCACATTCATAATTGGTTCAACACTTTTATCTTCTTGTATTTGGTCCATTACCATGCCATCATTGCTAGCTAAAGTAGGTTGAGTCTGTTGGATATGTTGGCTAAGCATATGCGGAGAATAACGTTCGTCTTGTTTCATGTTCACCAAATATTTGGTCCAGCAAGTCTTTGAAAGGCAATGGTTTTCTTTGCAACACACGAACAAATTTTCCTTTATTTCCAGTTTTACAAACAAACGCTTGTTTTTGAAACTTAACGCTTTTTTTTTTTAATAGAATAATCATGGGTTACTTCTTGCTTTTGCTTTTGCTTTAGCCAATGTATTGGACTATGAAAAAAGTGATTAGAAATATAAATATATAGAGAAGATAGCTTAGTTGTGCGTGGAGAAGTTGATATTAAAATGTCAATATTCTATAAATTTAATTACATAATAATATATTTTCTTATTTTTTTAATTTTCCTCTTTGTTCTTTGAAAAGTTTTGATAGACGTCAAAATGTCAATTATGTATAAGTTTGTTTACGTAATAACATTTTTTACTGATTTTCCTTTTTGTTCTTTGGCAAATTTGATAAAGAATATATTTGTTATATAATTCCCCATACACTATAGAATGAAGAAGAATTATGTGGGCCACATATGTAACAATTATTTTTTGTAAATGGTAAAAAAAATTAGGAATGATTGAGAATGTACCATTTCTTAAGATTCCCGTTCTCAATCATTGTGACTCAATCCTGGGAACAAGGACTCAATCTCCCTCCCAAAGGAATCCTTGAAACCAAGTGAACTATCGCCATTTGGGCAATCGGTATATTATTATAATCAAAATTAACCTTTAGCTAAAGCAATTATAATTAATTAACACAATTCTAATAATAAATGTTTTGAAGGTATATAATCTGTTGTCGAAATCACATGCTAAAATGAAATATTAGAAATTGGTCCCCAATTTTCTAGAAGTTCAGAAAGGAATGGACTTTTGGGGGCTTCACTTTAGTTAGAAAACAACATTCTATTAAAAGAAAACAAACAGAAAACATTCTATTAAAAAAAAATAGCCTGTCTGAAATAGTCCTATATGTTTAGACTACGATGATTTGATGCATGTATAAATGTATATTAAAAAGATATTTGATGTTTACTTTAGAGCTCCGTGTTTTAAAAATAGGCGTATATGAAACCCCAAACATTTTTTTTCTTTTTTTGTTAAAGAAGGGGCTCTCTGTATACCTTATACTCTCTTTGGCACCGCAAGTAGTTCTTTGTCGGGTAATCAGACCTTCATTGCGACCAAGATCGGCGTACATTCCGACGTCTAAGCTGTAAACCTCAATGGAAGATATAAAAGGGTTATCGGATGGAGACGTACGGAGGAGGCATACGCTAATACTCTCGTTGGCCGGAGCAAATAGTAACTCCGAGTAATAGAATGTCTCCTCGTCGTTGAGCAAAGACTCAGTGATTTCAACAGAATCACGGTGTTTCCCATCATAAACCAAGTCGAAAGATGGCGGCGAAAAGTTCCCATCGTAGTTCTCGTAGTAAAACTTCGTCCTCACGAGTGTTTTCTTGCGTTTTGTCACCGGAATGTTGGTGTAGCAGTTGGATTGACCGGTTGGGAAGTACCGGAGGGTATTGATCGGTTTCGTAACGACGTCGGGAATCTTCATGGGCTCGCCGGTCGTTACGAAGCCTTTATCTCCGACCCCACGTTACATTGTTGGAGTCTACGTAGGATCCCGTTGATCCACAGTCAATGCTTAGACCTAATGATAGAGCAGATCCAAAAGACGATAAGTAAGTAAAAACTGATTGAACTGGATTAAATTTAGGCTCTAAATAGTGACCATTTGAAGAACAATGGGAATGAGTAGGAAAAGAATGAAGAGAAATAAAATAATAGGAATTATTATTCCTTGTTATATAATTGTAGTATTGGAATAAGAGTAAGGTTTAGAGTATAGTTATGATTAAGGGTTGTGTGTTAAAGTTATGAGAATGTTTGAAAATAATAGTTTTGGAAAAAAAAATTGTATTCCCAATCGAAATTTTGTTAATTTATAATTTTATTTATACTTTAGAGTATTTAAGGGTTAGGGTTTAGGGTTTGGGGTTTAGGATTTATGGTTTGGGGGTTAGGGTTAGGGTTTAGGCTTTGAGTTTAGGGTTTAGAGTTTAAGGTTTAGTGGTTAGGGTTTTTGTTTAGGGGTTAGGGTTTGGGGTTTAGGGTTTGTGTTTAGGGGTTGGGGTTTAGCCCAAATTTGATGAGAAATAGTTTTGCTCTTTAGTTCTCTACAAAAAAAAGAATGAGAAGGAATTATGTGTAAAAAATATTACTTGTAAATGGTGTATTTTTTAAGGAATGAAAGAGAATTCATTGTTGCTCCTCATTCCCTTGGTCACCATTTAAAGCCTTAGTAAAATATTAAATGTTGGGGAAGTTTTATGTTTGTACGTACTTTCTGCGAGTGGAAGGATTATGGCTAAGAGAGAGAAGAGAGTGGTAAGATCAAGAAGCGCCGCCATAATCAAAGAGCTTATTAACTTTACATGCACACAGACGTAATATATAGAATAAACTGAAGTATGTCCATATATAGTTGACTTGACTTTTGAGATTGACAGCTCATATAATATTTGCACAGCGGTTCAGATCAAAATTTTAGGTTTAGACAATTGTGAATTCAAGAAATAATTAAGGTAGGGTGTCAAAATTGACAAACTCGCCACATGTTATGTGTTATGCGACGGGGAAGATATCTTTTGCCTTTTGAGTTTGGCAGGGTTGACGGTAAGGACACAATTAATTCCTTTTTGTGTGGACAATCCATTTAGTTAAGGTAAGTTTTGTCCGATAAAATAGTTCTTCCGAGAATAGTATCTCACAAGAACGAGCCTCCTTTAAAACATCATTTTTATTAATTGACACTCTAAAATAAGTAGTAGATTATATCTATATATTTTCTGTCTTTTAGTTTATGCAGTGCTTTAAAATCAATTTAGAGAATAAAATATTTTCAACACGATCATGGTAATATATTGAAAGCCAGCTAGTATATATATAACTAGAAAATATTTTGGTTTTTTTTCTTATTTTGGTGTTCACCGTGAAAAAAATACTATTTTAACATATATTTTTACGGCCAATGTTTTTGAAAGTTCATGAACTGTATCTCAAAATTAACTGACTAGTCTATATATATTACATCTTGTCTTTTTATTTTATTTTTGGATGTCAGGTTTCTAAACAATGGCCATATTTTACTATTTAGACTAATTGATGGAGAATAATATTTGGAAATATTCCAAATATCTTTATTATTTAGATAATTATGATTTATTTGTATTTTATTAATATTAATATTTTGGTGTTTATTTATTAAGTTTTTATAAATAAGTCATTTAGGCCTCCATTTGTATTCAGTTTATGATTTAATTAATAAAAGGAGTTTTCCTAAAGAGCTTTTGATAAAGCACTGAGAAGAGTATTCTCAAACCCTAGTTTCCGGGTATTCTTAGAATCAACGGATATAGTTCTATCCCTAGAAGCTTCCGCTACATCAGTTTGATATCAGAGCTGGTGCTTTGGTTTTTCAATCAAACCTCGATTCTGGATGTTATGGTGAGTGATAGCTTTTATCCTTTTGTCGAGAGAGAAGAAAACCATGAGATCTACAGAGAGATCTATGGTGATCCAATCTACGACATCTATGAAGACGATGTCTTGAACATTGATCATGATGATTTTGTGTTCAAGCCTGGTTCTTTCAAAAACGCCCGTGCAAAATCCGTGCGTGATCAGGTTCCTGCAAAAGTCGGACAGAATCTGACTCGTGCAAAATCCGGGCGCAAATCGATTGATTCAGATTTTGGGTCCGTGCAAAATCCGGGCGCAGATTCAATCTATGGTGTCTCTGTGCAAATTTTGTGTTTTGCAGATTATGTGACGAAACAGATTGGTGCAAATCTTGTGCAGTATCTGTTTTGTGCAAATTTTGTGCAAAAACGATTTGGAGATCAAGTTTGGAAGATTTCAACAATGAAAAACCGACGAATTTTCTTCAACCCGGAGAGAATGATGCAGAATAATATTTGGAGATATTCCAAATATCTTTATTATTTAGATAATTATGATTTATTTGTATTTTATTAATATTAATATTTTGGTGTTTATCTATTATGTTTTTAGGGTTTTGGTGTTTATTATAAATAAGCCGTTTAGGTCTCCATTTGTATTCAATTTATGATTCGATTAATAAAAGGAGTTTTCCTAAAGATCTTTTGATAAAGCACTGAGAAGAGTATTCTCAAACCCTAGAAATGGAAATCCTTGGAAGTAATAGAACCAAGTGGAGAGGAAATAATATTAAAGATGATTGACAAGTTGACAACGATGCCGCCTTGGTGGATGGCATAGCCTATGGAACTCTTCAAGGTTGTGAAATCCCGTCAAATTGTGTGTGTACTAAGAACAAAAAAATAATATCAACCAATTTTTTTTTTTGATTAACTTGGGGGTATCCCAAGCTTATAAAAGGGCTCAGACTAATTCCTAAGGGGAGGTGCAGCCCATGGATAGACCCTCTCTCTGGGTATTCAAATGGGCCGAAAGCAATGGATCTATATCCATGTAGGTGTCCAAAGAAATGTGTTTTTAATTTCGCAGAGCAAGTAGATCGAACTTGAAACGTGTTAGCGTTCCAAGTCCCTCTCCTTATCACTTGACCACAAGCCCTTGGATAATTTCAAGCTAAAATATTATAATGGCAGAACTCATTAGATATTTTGTAAATTTTGCAGGTTTCTCTTGTTTTTCTTGTTAAATATTGATGTATTTAACTATTAGTATTTTGGCCCATACGTTGCACGGACTAATGTTTATGAATTTGACAGTTATTATTTGAACGAAATACATGTTATAGTTGGTTTAAATAGACGGTGGAATAATATATTTACTATTTTTAGTTAATTTTTTTGGGTTTAAATACATAGTTAATTAAGAGGAGTCTCATCTTCTTAATATGATTTTGATTTAGATCCGTTTTAGAGAGTCATCCGGATCTACAAACTCGAATTTTCTAATCATCAAAAAAATAACTAGAATAGAGTTTATCATGGATTTATTGATAATTTTTATCCAACTTCATTGTTATTATCTAATAATACTTTTATGAAAGAATGTAATCAAAACCCTCTCATCTGGCTCACCTGTACGAAGTCAAGATGAACAAATAATATTTTATTGATCTCTACCTTAAGTCCGATCTTTATGGCCATTATTTTGAGGAAATATGCTCTTTGTCCGTCTCATATTGACAATCTTACAATTGTATACCTACAAAAAATCTGATATATTTACGTGTTATGTTTGATGCACCATTTGTTAAGTTGTAATTTATTTTGTTATACATGTTTACTTTTAAGTCTATCACAATTTTAGTTTAACTTAATATAAAATTTTACATATGATACCGTATATCTAGTAAATTTACACAATGATTTAATTTTTTTTATTAAAATTATGGTTTATCGTCATATCATGTTTGATTTTTTTTTATCATGTTTGATTATCTAACATTCTTTCGAAAAAAATATTTATTTAATAATCTAAAAATTAATCCACATTTTTTATTTTGATAGTTTGTTTGACATTTAAGACTTACAATTTAAAAGTTTACCTTGCTTTTTATCTTTAATCGATTTCTTAATTTATTTTTAAGGGTTTGGAACAAATATTGGTTTCACCTAAATTTTTTTAATGATAATTTTTAAAAAATACCAATAAAAATTGTTAAAAGAAAACTTGGGAAATATTAAAATTAATCATAGAAAATGATTAGAAATTTAAAATTATTTTGTAGTTAACAAATAATTTTTACTAAGACAATTTTACAACTTGATGGTCAAAATTGATTTAAAGCATCAAAGATTTAGTGCTCTAATTTCTTTTTTCTTTTTTTTTTTATTGAGTAAAGAGTAAACAAATTATTTTTTAACCCTATGAAATTCTCAATGGTCAAAAGTCTTGCATCTTACCTATCTACTCCAACCATCTTCAAGCTTGGCCACTTTACTCTAGAACAGATCTCATCGAAAATTGTATATATTCTTTTTCAATTAGCTTTGATTTCTGATACACATCTGCAACAAACTAAAATAATTTCAAAATTGAACAATACAAAGATTGAAAGATTGATGCTGACTCAAATTTTGCAGCATAACTTCTTTTTGGTAAAAATAATATTTGTGTTTAAAGAGAATTTGTATCGTTGACACATAATAAAAAAAGTGACGTGTCAAATAGAGAAAATTGCATTACTTTCTCTTTCTAACTTCTTACTTATATTAAAAAGATTTTACTTCACGATTCATGTACATGATGATTTTATTAAACTTGTTTCGGCTAGCACCTGCTCAAAAATATTGACAGCCTTGGGAAATTTTTTGTTTCTGAATCTTTGAATGGAAATTTTATAATTTTGTTTGTTTTCTAAAACTATTTTAACATAATAATTTTTATTGCAAATTTTTTTTAAAAAATATAAAAAAAATTTACTCAAAAAAAAAAAAAAAAATATATATATATATATATATATTTGGCTTGCTAAATGTTTTTGTTAGTAATTAGAATCTTAATCTAGCATATAAAATTTTAGCGCTCACAATTTTCTATACATAAATGATTAATTATAGTGGTTAAAAACTAAATTTTACTCAAATAAATAAAACCATGAAGAAGAAGCAAAACCTTTTAGCTAGAAATTGTACAAATGCCCTGAAAATATTATGAGTTGGTTTGTAGCAAACATATTGTCAGCATTTTCAATTTGTCTTCATGTTAGTGTTTTTGTTAAACTTGATATAGATCGTTAATGAGTTTGGGTATGAAAAACACTACGTTAAAAAAAGGGGTATGAAAAACACTTGTGAGATAATGATCTATTCAATATTTTCAGTGTTTTTCTTCTTATTGTAAAGTTGATGGAAAGCTTTTGTTTATAGAACTTTAAGAATGCACTTTTTTCTTTGTTTTAGCTCATGACTTATTTTTCCTTGATCTTATTTTCTTCTAGTTTTTGTAGTTTCATTTCCTTGAAATTATTTACCATTTGTTAGTAGGATAAAACATACATTATGCCTTCAGCCATATTAATTATCGATCATGATTTTAGTAGTTTGTAGGGACATTTTATGTTTTTACATTCATTATTTCTAATTTATATCCACAAACAACACAAAATAGCATCAAATGTTCAAATGACAATAAAAAGTATGAAGCTATTATAAGAAAATTTACCTCCAACCACAATATTAAAGTTGAAATTATTGTAAGCACGTTTACGTAATAGTCCTTTCTAATGGGTTTTGATCAGGTGACTCATGATCAATACTAATATTCGGACCAGGCGTTTACATAAAAACCCCGTCTAAACTCTTTCGATCTATGGGCCTTGCCAAGTATAAAGACCACTCCCTATTACCTTATGGCTTAGGCTTACGTCTCGAGACAAAGATTTTTTTTTTTTTTGTCACGTATTATTTGTTTCTTAAATTTTTCAGTTTGTTTTTACCATTCTTTTTGTTGCAGAAACTAATTTGCTGAAGGAATCTCAACATGATTGTAATCATCAAAGTAGGTACATAAACAGCATAAACGAACCTGCACATGGACATATTTATCTCCTCCAAGTCTGTGAAATATGTTAGTTTATGAGAAGATACATGGAAGCAAGAAATAACGTGGGGATGCATGTCCCTCTAAAATACCAGGACTGTGAGGTTCTAGCCTTTCTTCCTCAGCATGATTTGTCAAAATATACCCTGGTTCTTGTAGCTTCGACATACTACAGCATTCAGAAGCATTAATTTATAATAGCAAAGCAGTGCATAATAAAACAAATTTGAGGCTCATAAATTTCAATAGGTCAAACTGTTAAAAATCGTCTGATTTCATCCTCAAATTTGAAGGGTGGTAGTTTCTATTTCAGTTGAGCAACATCCAACGCATTGAATAGATAGAATACAAATAATACATACTTTGGTTTTAAAGGTTTGGAGGAAGCAACCACTTTCTGTGGTTAGTTATGAAGCCTTTATCTTCCGACATGACCTGGCATTTTGGTTGTTTCATGTTTGACATTTCAAGTTTTAACAGACTTGGAGATCCAAATTGAATATCCTCTGCAAAACAGACATAAGGATAAAAGGAATCAAATTCACTTGAATTAGAGTTAGTGAATTGGAGTGTAAAGGCTAAGCATTCACGACTTTCTTATTCAGACCGTGAATACTGATAATTCCTTAGCCGAAGGAGAACTTGCTAACATGGATTCTATTTCAAAAAATCACTAAGCCCTCCCCGATCCTTTTGGAATATTACATGTTTAAGAACTCTCTTCTCTCGTATGTCAGAGCAAGACGTTCTATCTCATCAAATAATTAAATGCTACGAACAAATTAAGCTAGCATCTTTAACAAAAAAAAAAGAGAAGAATCAAACATTTAAGGAGTATAATTGGGATTTTAAAACAGAACATCTAAGAAATAACATATAATAATTTGATTTATGCGATAAGAGAATGAAAGGAACCGTATGAATCTCACTTTGTTGAAGCTGTTTTCACATTCCTCATCTTCTCTCCTTTCTTTGCCTCCTTCGTTTTTCCCATAAAGTCCCCCACAATTCATGATTGTCTTTTAGAGGATTAAGGGTCGGTTACTTTCCACAGTATGTCCAACCAGTGGTGATATCCCTGCCACTGCTCCAGACCCTAAAAACATAGGACAATCCCAAAAATATTTATTTTCCATCTAAGTATTGAAATTTAAATGTGCTAATATATAGTATTTGCATCAGGAATAGTAACGATACCTATGGACATGGCTGGTGCTGTGGCTTAGCGTTTTGACGCCTCTTTAAGAAAATAGCCGCAAACGCTGATGAGAGAGTTACAAACGCAGAAGCAAACGTAAGGCCAAGAATGAGTGGTAATTTGGATTTCTTCTTCCTCCGTCCAATTTTGTTTGTCCCACCTAAAACAGCATCAGGCAAAGGAGTCAAATGGTTTAGTTAGTTATACTTTTATAATTATCTTAGGGTGTAAATGCTTATCATTTTAGAGGAACAAAAATCAGTAGAATTGACTATTCTACTAAATTACTCCAAAAACCATCCATTTGCCAATTTTTTTATTTTCTAGTGGAATATGATGGGACCCACATTTTAAGTAGAAAATTGTTAAATTCTGCTGAGATTTGTTGCTTTACCTTTGGAGAGAGGAAAATTTTCAGCGTAACTAACATTATTCTTCTAATTTTAATTCCACTAATATTATTCCACTAATTCCTCTACTTACAACCATTTGCACCCTTATTACTGCAATAGAATAAGAAATGGAAAATGAGTACTACTTCTTATATAAATTATGTATTACATTTAGGTAAAACATTTAGGCATTATATTTCAAGAAAATATATAAGAAATGGATACAGGTTGTAAGTACAAACCTCCCAATGCATTGTTTCCTCGTGTTCTCGTTCCTCCAGAACCTAAAATTATAAAAAAATAATAGCAAACAAAATAAATTATAGGTTTCAAATGATACATTTACCCTAAATAATCATCACTCATTTCATTACACAATTAGTATAGTCCAAACATATATAATGAGAAAGATGTTCATGTTAAGGATTTGGATATTTGTTTCAAATTGTAGACTATTTGGTAGGCTGCCGCAAATAAGGTAAAAATTAATATGTTTATAAATAAGTCAAGAAGTAAAATAACCTTCCGAATCATCATTGCCACCGTCGCTTTGTCCTCCTCTTCCGTTATCTCCACCGTCTTGTCCGTTACTTATCGAATATAGCTCCATAGCATTGATGATTTGAGGCAAAGTCGAGTCGTCCGTAGATTGAAAGATCACCTCGGACAGCGAAGTAGCTACTATGTCTCTTATGACGACCTGAGTAGCTTTCCCGAAAACCGGTATGATGGGACCTGAACCTATTTGCGTGTTGTCCAAAAAAACTATTAACAGTCGAATTAAGCTTCAAGATTAAAAATGATGAAGCTCGAGAGAGAGAGAGATTCAACTTTAAAATGAAAATCTTTTATTCTCGTTAACCAGAAATGTCTGTACAATGTCGTTTATATATCAGTCTCCTTAAGTAAGCTTAACTAACTTAATCAACAGATTAACAGCCACATTATCAAGTAAATAGAAGCTTAATGACGTGTGTTAACTAGTAGACCAAACCATCTCAATAGATATTGAACCGGATTTATCTAATACGCCCCCTCAAGTCTTGAGCTCCGAAGAAGGCTGGAGATAAAGATTTGAAACATTCATCCGATTCAATAAGGAATGAAATGGTCCAGGATGGAGTGGTTTGGTTAGAATGTCAGCCAGCTGGTTTCCAGTAGATACATGAAGGCATGAGAGGCGACCTGCTTTAATCTGATCCCTTACAGTGTGACAATCAATGTCAATGTACTTTGAACGTTCATGAAATACTGAATTTTTGGCAATATGAATGGTTGACTTGTTATCACAGAAGAGTTTAGCTGGACATGTCATGTGAATATGCAAATCCTTCAGCAATTGTTGCAACCATATTAGCTCACAAGTGGCCAATGCCATGCTTCTGTACTCTGCTTCAGTATTGCTGCGACTAACCACAGATTGCTTCTTAGAGTTCCATGAAATAAGAGAATCACCGAGATACATACAGAAGCCTGTAATAGATCGTCTAGTTTCCTTACAAGTCGCCCAATCCGCATCAGAAAATCCATTTAGACATAACTCTGTATCAGCCTTGTACATCAGACCTTGCCCCAGATTATTCTTGATGTAACGAAGTACTTTGTGAGGAGACTGTAAATGTATATCTGTGGGTGCAGAGAGAAACTGACTGAGCTGGTGCACAACAAATGTAATGTCTGGTCTAGTTATTGTAAGATACAACAAACGACCAATAAGTTCTCTGTAAATCGTCGGGTTAGGCAAAGCAGTACCCATCTCCTTTGTGAGATGCAGGCTTGGATCCATAGGTACTGTACTTGGTTTGCAACCCAGAAGTCCAGCATCCTCCAAGAAGTTCATTGCATATTTCCTTTGACAAACAGAAATGCCAGCAGAAGACCTTGCTATTTCCAATCTAAGGAAGAAACGAGCCGGACCAAGGTCTTTAATAATGAATTCAGACCTGAGTAGCACTTAAAGCTGTGCAACATCATCCTCATCATCACTATCTATCATGATATCATCGACATAGACAAGCACAACAATGAAAGAAGAAGATGTTGCTCGTACAAACAGGGTATTGTCAGCTGGTGACTGAACATAATTGGCCCCCATGAGTACTGAATAAAATATCTTATACCATTGTCTAGATGCCTGTTTCAACCCATAAATAGATTTTCTTAATCTGCAAACTGGATGAGAAGGCAATGTAGTACCTGCAGCTGGTGTATATCCTTGAGGAAGACGCATATATATCTCTTCTTCCAAATCTCCATGGAGAAACACATTAGATACATCCATTTGCGTCAGTGACCAGCCTTTGGCAGACGTCAAAGAAAGTAACAACTTCATACTTGTAAGTTTGGCAACCGGTGAAAACGTATCAATGTAATCCACCCTTTCTTGTTGTGTAAAACCTTGAGCAACAAGCCTTGCTTTGTAGCGCTCTATACTCCCATCAGCCTTGTATTTGATCGTAAAGATCCACTTGAAACCTACAACATTTTTATCTGGCGGTACAATTGCAATATCCCAAGTATGTTGACCTTCTAAAGCCTGCAATTCTGCATTCACAGCTTGAATCCATTTCTCAGAGGCCATGGCTTGTTTAAAAGTTTTGGGTTATGTTTCATGGTTATAGGCAAAAATATATGAATGGTAAATGGGTGAGAGTCTATCATAGGTAATGACAGACGAAATGGGGTATGGTGTAGTATGATTGGGTTGTGGGATAAAATCTGTAAGTGGTAAAGGAAAAGGGGGTAAAAGATTACAATAGTACTCAGATAGATATCCTGGAGCCTTAGTCGTACGTCTAGGCCTAACATTATCTACATAATCAGTATTCATGTCCTGTATTTCTGTGCTAGGAGTTATAGAAATAGGTCTAGGACCAGTAGACTCAAGGAAATCAGTACTAGATGATATAGATGGAGAAGATGCATGATTATGCAGAGAATCCAATGGGATAGTTTCAACAAATGCAATGGAGTAGGTAGAGGTAAAATTGTAACGCCTCTTTCCCATTCTCCGCTGACCGTCGAGCTGACCGGTCAACAATCAAACAAGAACATGACCGATCGAACCCGAGCAAGTCGAACAGGAAAAGTTCGTCACAGGACGAAGCCAGAGATAGATCGGTTTGAGACAAAGGCTCGCACCAATCCATCCTTGACCTCGCTATCCTCATTTCCATAGTACAAAGCAGTACTACTCGTACTATTTCAATGAGTTGTGTCGGTTCGGACTAAACCCCATATCAGGGAAACAATTTCATTTCTGAGCAATCAAACGTTGAGCACAACGTTTAATAGAATTTTACAAACAATCGCTATTTCATACATACAATGAAATCAAACACACAAAATAGCGACATCGCCGAACCGAGAAAACACTCAAAATCCCGAATCAAATCCCGCCACAAGCAATCCCAAAACTACACCGAGGACCTCCCGCGTCCGTCGCTGCTAAACCTGAAAACACAAAAAAACATCTAATGAGCGATCTAAGATCACCCAGTGAATCGGCTCCCCACTAACGGCTTTTAACCTAACTAGATTCTACAGATTCCCGCCCCAAAACCCCAAAATAACAATCAACAGAAATAAATGGTCGATCACGCACTACCACGTCATGATAAACCCACAACACACAATCAATGCCAAAGATAAGGAGAGTTAGGGAATCGAAGGCACTGCGGCACATGTTGTAATACCCGGTATCAAGAAAATGGTCAACATGAAGTCAACAAGGGGCATTTCTGTAAATTCCAAGAGATGAAGGGTATTTTGGTAATTTTACAAAAATGTGAGCCGGAAGTGGATACGGGCCAAGTGTTCTTCTTTTGTCCATAAAGAACATTTAGAAGACCAGACGTAGAAGAAACGGAGATTAAATGGGTTTTACGGACTACCGGGAAAGGAAACCGATAGAACCGATCAACTTGTAAAATCCATAACCGAAGCTACGGGTGTCCAAACGGAGTGATTCGAGTTGCTAAATTCATCTAAGATCATCTAGAACCTGAAAATGAGGCTTGGTGAATTTATGGAAGCAGCTAAGGAGTTTCTAAAATATTAAACGTACAACACGTTTTTCCGAGAAACTGATACAATGTTCGGGCAAGGGAGAAGACCCTCTAAAGTCCACCAAAAATTATGAGATTTTTACCACAGCTCCATTAGAAGATGTAGAAGCTATGGGTGAAAGGATTCAGCAGGATTTGACTCCTATATGAAGTTATAATTTTTAGACCATTAAGGAGTAATTAGTGGCTAAAAATCCAAAATAAATTCTTTGGAGCTTGGGCTTGAACCAGTGTATTTAGGGCTAATTACTAAGATTATATTGGACCCAAATCCATCTCAGTATGAAGAATGGGCCACGAAATCTAGCCCAAGAATTTTAGAAGCTTCTTAGTATTTTAGGTTCATGAATCTAAGATGGTGTGTTGTCATCAATCCAAGGGCTGCATGGAGGAGGCTACAAGTGGATGGTGGTTGATCAAATGCATTGTTTTTGGATGGATTTTGGTGTAGAGGTCGTGGCTTAAGATGGAGAGGAAGAGGAGACAAGTGGAAGGTGGAGATCACACCACTTTGGCTATAAAAGGAAGCCTCCACCTCTCACTTTTCTTCACACCAAAAACACTTCTCAACAAGAGTAGTAAAGAAGAGAGGGAGAATAGAGGGAGAAGGGAGGAAGAAGAAGAAGAAGGAGGCGGAAAGAAGAAGGAGGAGGAGGAGGAGGAGCCGGGAGAAGAAGAAGAAGCCGGAGGGAGGAGAGAAGAAGGAGGAGCCGGAGGGGAGAGAGAGAGGGAGTAGAGAGAGAAATGGAGGAGAGAGAGAGAAAAATAGAAGAAAGATGGGGAAAGAAATATTACTACGCCGGAATATTCCGAAGAATATTCCTCGGAAAGGAATTTTTCCGACGTAATAATCTTCCCGATAAACCGGATTTCTTTTATTTAGAAATAGGATAGACGGTTGTAGTAGCCATCATATGAGGGTTATCCGGAGGTTCGGAATCACCAAGGTCAAGTGCGGGTCAAGGTCGTGTTAAAACAATGGAGGTTCGGGGAAGGTTTGTGTTAGCAGTGGGTTCGTGTCGGGTCTCAGAGTTCCATCAATCCATCCATCCGTCATCATAATAACACTGTGAGTCGGCTAAATTGTGTTTTGCATTTAGAATAGAACATATAGATCCATAATTTATAAACCATAGTTATAGGTTGCATATCTTGATGATTGAATTGGTTAGAACGGCTAGGTTGATTAATAACTCAGTTAATTAATTAAACGGTTAGGTTAAGAGATGCATGCTAGTTAGCTTATATCCGTAATCGTTGATAGTTCGTAGATTGCTTGATTGGGTGTTGCATTAATTGATTGATAGTTCGTTGATTGCTTGATTGGGTGATGCATACATATAGAACGGCATGCTAGGACATATATGCATATATTGTTGGGACGTTTAGATCAATCCTGATTCAATTCCAGATTCAGATTATCCTAAACATGCGATCTAGGTTCTTCTCAGAATAGAAACAAATGATGATCTCACCTTATACCTGTTATTGCAGCGGAAGAAGATGGTATGTCTGAGATCAGAGAAACACCGAGAGATGAATCCTCCAAAGGTTCACACACGCTTTCACAGGAAACAGCTGCTAGACCACCAGGGGAACTCGGCGCAGAGAGAGAGAGTTTTTGGCTCCAGTGTTAGGGTTAATCAGTCTGAAACTTGAGTTTTATGACACAAAACTCGTCCTGTTCCGTTTGGGCCATTTGGCCCAAATACCAATTAACTCGTCGGTGTTTGCGCACTGCATCGATCGTTGCACCTTATGCATCGATCGATGCACAGTGGCTAAACCTTTTATTCTCTCTAAGTACAGTAAATGCCTAGCACTTTTACTGTACTTCTGCTAAACCGTTCCTACACATTTTCCTGTTAGCTTAGGCGTGTGACCCATATGGGATCATATAATAAAGGCAATAAGTCCAAGACTTATAGATCATGAGCGGACTCTAGCAAGCCATCATGACCCCCAGTATTATATGACTTATGTCTGATCATTGACATACTCTTACTTTCTAGAGACAGTACCGAGATTACTGGACACAATTCCAACAATCTCCCACTTGTACTGGAATCTCTGTATTCATAATCCTTTTGTCTCAATATCTCGATTAGTCATAAGGCAAGATTGGTGTCATCCTTATAAAGCCTAATCTTGTTCATCGGACTCTGATTTGATACTGACAATCCAAACGACTCGGGAAAGTCCGTTTGAGCATGGCCATGCGTTTTCCAGTATTCAAATCTCCGATTGGCCTAGAGATATTCACTCCATTTATATTGGAGGGACAAATCCCATCTTGTTCCATCACTGTAAACTACTCATTTCATGATGTACCCAAACAAGGTCCTTATAGCTATCGCAGAACGATAGCGTTAGACAATGATCAAAGTACACCCGTCCATGTGCAATCACATGCATGTGAACTCAGGTCTAAGGACTATACTCTATAGTCGTAGTAAGAATCTCTTATGACACAGATATAAATATCCTGAAGAGTTCTTATAAGCGGGTCTTGTCCGGTCGTATGTTCCCAACATGCACCTATGTACTGACTTTGATGCCGCGCATCTATGACACACTGAGACTTTGTCATAAGTCACGTACCAATCCAGTCTCACACGGTTGTTGGTGTTCCAGTTTCAACAACCTTCGACTAGGGACAGGATGATATAAAACATTTATCAAATATAGGGTCTCATGATCAAGCTAAATGACTTCGATGACTCAAGATCAAGTCACTTACTTTGATGACCTATAAAATGCTTCATATCATTTTGGAACGATTATTTCATCACAGTTAAAATAATCTTGAAATAATAATTTCATTAAACATAAAATAATGTTTTACAAGAACATATCAAATAACTAAAATAAAGCTCACAAAACTCCCACTCAAATTTAGATTACATTTCAATGTTTCTAATGCCTACAGCTTCAGTCAGGAACTCGAGCTTAGGTCTTGGGAGTGGCTTTGTCAACGGATCAGCGACATTATCATCTGTCGGAACTCGGCTGATCTTGACTTCCTTTCTATTAACGATGTCACGTATCAAGTGATATCTTCTTTGAACATGCTTGGATTTCTGGTGTGATCTTGGTTCCTTTGCCTGAGCTATAGCACCATTGTTGTCACAAAATAGCGCCAGAGGCTCAGCCGCATCTGGTATCACACCTAGTTCCATAATGAACTTTCGTATCCAAACAGCTTCCTTCGCTGCTTCTGAGGCGGCGATATATTCAGCTTCTGTAGTGGAATCAGCAACGGTGTCCTGCTTGGAGCTTCTCCAACTTATTGCACCGCCATTCAGACAAAAGACATAACCGGACTGTGACCGGAAATCATCTGTGTCTGTCTGGAAACTTGCGTCCGTGAATCCACTGACTTTAAGCACATCACTTCCACCGTACACCAAGAATTTATCCTTAGTATGTCTTAGATACTTCAAGATATTCTTTACGGCAATCCAATGGTTTTCACCTGAATTTGACTGGTATCTACTCGTCATGCTCAATGCATAAGCAACATCAGGACGAGTACAGATCATGGCATACATGACAGATCCTATTGCAGATGCATAAGGAATATTCTTCATGCGCTCAAGCTCAGCAGCCGACGTAGGGCTCTGCTTCTTGCTTAGCGTTGTGCCATGTACCATTGGCGTGAAGCCCTTCTTGGAATCTTTCATGCTGAATCTTTGTAGGACTTTGTCAATGTATGAGTCTTGACACAAGCCTATCAGCCTCTTAGGTCTATCCCGATAGATCCTAATTCCAAGAACGTATGCGGCTTCACCCATGTCTTTCATGGAAAAACAACTTCCAAGCCAGTCTTTTACGGACTTTAGCATTGGAACGTCGTTTCCGAGAAGCAGTATGTCATCGACATACAGAATAAGAAATACAATCTTGCTCCCACTAGATTTCTTATACACGCATTGTTCTTCTTCGTTTCTGATGAAGTCAAATTGCTTGATCGCTTCATCAAAACGAAGATTCCAGCTCCTCGATGCTTGCTTCAATCCATAAATGGATTTATGAAGCTTGCATACTTTCCCAGCATTCTTCGGATCTATGTAACCGTCAGGTTGTGTCATATACACATCCTCTTCCAGAATACCATTCAGGAAGGCGGTTTTCACGTCCATCTGCCAAATTTCATAATCATGAAAAGCTGCAGTTGCTAGTAGAATCCGAATAGATTTTATCATAGCCACTGGTGAATAGGTTTCATCGTAGTCCACACCGTGAACTTGTCTGAAACCTTTTGCCACTAACCTGGCTTTATAAATCTGGACATTTCCATCCACGTCAATCTTCTTCTTGAAGATCCATTTGCACTCGATGGCTTTTACACCAGCGGGTAAGTCAACCAACGAAAAAACTTGGTTGACCGACATGGAGTCCATTTCGGAATCAGTGGCCTTGCGCCACTTAGAGGAATCTGGGCCCATCATGGCTTGATTGAAGTTCGATGGTTCATCACCATCAATGATCAAAAGATCATGACAGTTAGTCACGAGGAATCCTTGATATCTCTCGGGTTCGTGACGGATCCTCCCGGATCTTCGAACTTCAGGTACTACAGGTTCAGGCTCTACAATTTCTTGTAGGTCCTCCTGCTGCTCTTCCTCATTAGGTTGGGCAGTATCCTGTTCATCTTGAATTTCTTCAAGCAGTACCTTACTCCCACTGTCTTTCTTAGAGAGAAACTCTCTCTCAAGAAAGTTACAATCCCGGGCAACAAAGATCTTGTTCTCGGAACGTAGATAGAAGTAATAAGCCTTGGTTTCCCGTGGATAAACAATGAAGTAGCATTTATCAGATTTCGGTGTAAGCTTATCTGAGATTAATCTCTTAACATAGGCTTCACAACCCCAAATTCTTAGATAAGACAGCACTGGAGCTTCTCCAGTCCATAATTCATATGGTGTCTTTGCTACTGCTTTTGATGGCGCTCTATTTAGAGTGAACACTGCTGTTAGCAGAGCATATCCCCAAAGGGATATTGGGAGGTCTGTGTGACTCATCATAGATCGAACCATATCCAATAAGGTCCGATTTCTCCTCTCAGACACACCATTCCATTGAGGTGTTCCAGGAGGAGTGAGTTGGGATACAATCCCACACTCTCTCAGATGATCACTGAATTCCTGGCTTAAGTATTCTCCTCCTCGGTCAGACCGAAGAGCCTTAATGCTTTTGCCAAGTTGGTTCTGTACTTCATTTTGGAATTCTCTGAACTTTTCAAAAGATTCAGACTTATGTTTCATCAAATAAACATATCCATACCTACTGAAATCATCAGTGAAGGTAATGAAGTACTGATAGTTTCCTCTTGCATTTGTGGACATTGGGCCACACACATCAGTGTGTATCAGGCCCAATAAGTCACTGGCCCTCTCGTTAGGTTTATTAAAGGGGGCCCGTGTCATTTTGCCCATCATGCATGATTCGCATTTCTCACATGACTCAAAGTCAAATGAGCCAAGAAGTCCATTCGAATGGAGCCTCTTGATGCGTTTCTCGCTAATGTGCCCTAAACGACAATGCCATAGAAACGTTCGGTTTTCCTCATTAGGTTTAAACCGTTTTGTATTAATGTTATAAATTGGCGCAGATTGATCGAGTATGTAAAGCCCATTCGAAAGAGGGGCAGAACCATAGAACAAATTGTTGCGATTGAAGGAACATAATTTATTCTTAACTGAAAAATCATAACCTTCCAAATCCAACAAAGAAATTGAAATAATATTTCTGCTTATAGCAGGTACAAAATAACAATTATTCAGTTCTAAAATCAATCCCGAAGGTAAAGACAACAAGTATGTGCCTACAGCTAGTGCTGAAACTTTCGCTCCATTCCCAACTCGTAGCTCCACTTGTCCTTGCTTCAGCCTTCTACTGTTGCTGAGTGCCTGCATATTAGTACAAATATGAGCCCCACAACCAGTATCCATGACCCATGAGGTATTATCAGAAGTAGTTGTATTAACTTCTATAACAAAAATACCTGATGAAGAAGTCTCGAAAGTCTTCTTCTTCAATTCCTTTAGACCTTCCTGGAATTTCTTACAATCTCTTCTCCAATGCCCCAGTTCTTTGCAGAACCTGCACATGTCAGTAGGCCCAGCCTTGGACTTGGGCTTGGGCTTTGGCGTGTCCTTGTCCGTGACTTGGACAGCCTTGGCCTTTCCCTTATCCTTAGCAGAGGATTTCTTAAACCCCTTGCCCTTCTGCACCATAAGCACATTGGGGTCCTTGGCGGTTTTCCTCAAGTTGGGCTCTGCAGTCTTGAGCATTCCGTGAAGCTCAGGTAGTGTCTTACTCAAGCCATGCATGTTAAAGTTCAGAATGAACTGATCATAGCTTGCAGGTAAAGACTGCAGAATGATGTCGCAGGCAAGTTCCTGGCTGATTGGGCAGTCGAGTTTCTGAAGATGATCGAGATAACCCATCATCTTCAAGACATGAGGACTCACTGCCGCATTCGCAGCCAACTTACAGTCCAAGAGGTTCTTAACTGTCTGGAACCTCTCGGTCCTAGCCTGCTCCTGAAAAAGCGATTTCAGGCTTGCCATTATCTCGATGGGAGACAATACACTTTCGAACTGCTTTTGCAGCTCAGGAGTCATTGTCACCAACATCAGGCAATAGACATCATTTTCATCTGACGAATGCTTTTCCCAAGCATTGTGCAGAGTCCTGGCAGCATTGGCAAGAGGCCTCTCGGGGAGGGGATCTCGAAGGACATAATCCTTCTTCTCCTGCTTGAGGACCAGCCTCAAGTTCCTTGACCATGTCAGGAAGTTCGTTCCAGTCAGCTTCTCCTTCTCGAGAACAGACCGGATCGAGAATGTGTTTTGTGTGCTTGTAGTAGTCATATCTGAAATATATAAATAAAAAGGTTATTAGTTATTATGTTCAAAATGACTAATCTCGTATTAAAGTATAATATGATTAATCATGCATTATATTCAATAACCTAAGTTACCCTCAATAGAATATAATGATTCCAAGATCCACATATAACTAAGATTAAAGTGGGCCACTGGCCGTCACCCAACCTTAGCTTATATCGGTAAGCCCTATATCGGCTAATTATATCCGTGACATAACTCTTGGTTGTGAATCTGGACCCGAGGCCCAATTCACTCTGATGTCTCAAGGCCCGGGACTCCCGATGGCCTAGTCAAGAAAACCAGACTATACAGTCATGTAATCATTAATGTCTGGGACTCCCAATGACATTTATGAATCACAAACCGCCTTACCCACGCAAAAGCAGACACCCTCACACTGTAAGGCCATGAATACAATTGAATGGGCTTTGACAGCTGACATAGTCTGGACAAGACATCCAACGCTTGATATTATTTGAGGTTCGTAGGTTTATTAAAATTCATTCCCAAAATAGAAGATTACTATTTCGGGAAACTTTCTATTTTTGGAAACCTACTATTTTTGGAAACTTTCTAAAATTGGAAACTTTCTAAAACCGGAAACTTTCTAACTTTAGAAATTTCTTTAAAATCCAAAACCCGCAAACTCAGAAACTTCTATTTTAAGAAACTTTCTAATTTCAAAATTTCGGAAATTTTAATTTAAAATCGACTTTATAATTTTATAAAATAAATTTTAAATTAATCTGAAGAAAGACTCAAATAATTGGCCCAATTGTTTTAACTTCTTGGCCCGAGGCCCAAGAATTTGTCCATGTCCAAGACATGACCCAATTGTCCAATTAATTGACATAACCGGTCTGGTTCATTAAAACTGGTTTAACCAAGTTTCAATTACTACGATGACCACAATTGTCAACCGGTTATTTACTAAACCGGAATTTCTCAATTTATTTGGTCCAACCAAATCAAATTAGAAATTCCTGGTTTAGACACTAAATCCAATATTTCTTTCGACATTGGATTTCTTATCCCGGTTTAACCAGACTTAATAAAATTATTAAATCTGTTTATTAAACCGAGACGTTTCATTTTAATTAAATTAAACCGAGCCAAAACCCTAACCGCATCGATCGATGCTCACAGCATCGATCCTGCAACGATCGTTCATCGATCCTGCATCGATCGATGCTCTCACGTGTGCACGAACGGTTATCAGGTTTGGCCGAGAGATTCTCGTGAGATCCATGCGATCGTTTGAACGATCCATGCGATCGCGGTCAATCTCTCGCGACTGCAACGATCGATCCTTGCATTGCATCGATCGATGCAATGCGATCTCAGTCGATGCAAAATCAGTTTAGATCACATACCAAATCAATATAGTTTGGTCATGCGATTTTAAAACAGTTTGTTTAGGATTCAATTCTTGTTTCTTAAGTGTTTTAATCTTATCAGTAGATTGATTCAAAAACACCTCTTTAAACAATCCTAAACATGAATCTAAACAAGAAAAACCAGAACCTAATGCTCTGATACCACTGTTGGGACGTTTAGATCAATCCTGATTCAATTCCAGATTCAGATTATCCTAAACATGCGATCTAGGTTCTTCTCAGAATAGAAACAAATGATGATCTCACCTTATACCTGTTATTGCAGCGGAAGAAGATGGTATGTCTGAGATCAGAGAAACACCGAGAGATGAATCCTCCAAAGGTTCACACACGCTTTCACAGGAAACAGCTGCTAGACCACCAGGGGAACTCGGCGCAGAGAGAGAGAGTTTTTGGCTCCAGTGTTAGGGTTAATCAGTCTGAAACTCGAGTTTTATGACACAAAACTCGTCCTGTTCCGTTTGGGCCATTTGGCCCAAATACCAATTAACTCGTCGGTGTTTGCGCACTGCATCGATCGTTGCACCTTATGCATCGATCGATGCACAGTGGCTAAACCTTTTATTCTCTCTAAGTACAGTAAATGCCTAGCACTTTTACTGTACTTCTGCTAAACCGTTCCTACACATTTTCCTGTTAGCTTAGGCGTGTGACCCATATGGGATCATATAATAAAGGCAATAAGTCCAAGACTTATAGATCATGAGCGGACTCTAGCAAGCCATCATGACCCCCAGTATTATATGACTTATGTCTGATCATTGACATACTCTTACTTTCTAGAGACAGTACCGAGATTACTGGACACAATTCCAACATATATAAGTATATAAGAACGTATCTAAATGAATCTATATATGGGAAATATGAGTGATTAAAATACGGTTAAGATACATAACATACTTAGAATATAATAACAGGGTGGATTAATGAATGAAAGTTAATAAATAATGAGATGTCGGGGAGTTAGTAATCTTACTAACTCTAAACCGACAGATCGAGGACATATTAAAAGATACTTAGGAAGTGATACATAAAAGAAGTGATTGATTGTTCGTCTACGGGATTAGTAATCCACTAATCCCAAGGTAGCGGATTGAATAAGGAAAGGTTAAAGAAATATTAAAAGACTAATAAACCTAATAATTGTTTGTGTGGTGTTGTGATTGTTTGCTTGTGTGATTGTTTATTTACTTCGGTGTTGGGCCGAGTAGACCGCTGATTGCTTGATTGTTTATCTGCTGCGGTGTTGGGCCGGGTAGACTGTACTGGTAGATACTTACTCTGGTGCGGGAACGGGTAAGTGTAGGGTTGGGTGATGTGGAAGTTGATGATAGGACTTGCGGGACGGGATTGATTGGGGATTGTGATAGTAGTTCTAGTTGACTTGTTGGTATTGTGTGATAGAGTCCCAGTGAGTCTGCTTGTTTACATTCCTGTTATTAGGACTCTATAGGGCGCGTTAGATCCCGCATGTCTAGAGATGGCGTTCTGGTACTTCCGACCCGATTGGATCCTCGGGTAATTACCTGATTAGACACGTGCCTTCGGCCAGTGGTGCTGGTTATGGTGTTAACCTACTGAGTAACGCTGGTCGGTGTGTGGTCCGGAGAATACGGGGTCGCGTCCTAGGGCCGGACTGCATGGAAACTTGGGTTATCTAGGGGTAGCCTGAGTCACCGCGTATCGATGGACGGAGAACGGTGTCCTAGCCGTTGGACTTCGTGTTACCGCCTAGGAGTCGTGGGAGGGTTTAGCTACCGTGGCGGCAGCTAAGTGTTCCCGTGGAAGTCACCGAGTTCGCAGAGTGGGCCCAGATGGTGTGGAGTGTGGAGAGCTGCGATAGATAGATCGAGTTTCATCGAGAGCATGTGCCGCAGTGTTCTCGATTCCCTTGATTGATTTTGTGTTGTTGTGTTGATATTTGATTGCTTGTGTGTTATGGAGCTCGTCACGTCTTGGTAGCACGTGACCAGCTATTTATACTTGATTGTTATTTTGGGTTTGGGCGGGATTATTAGATTATTAGAAGCCTTTAGTTGGGAGCCGTCTCACTGGGTAATATTAGATTGCTCATTAGACTCTTTTGTGTTTTTCAGGTTTGGCGTAGCTCGGCGGACGCGTAGGACACTCGGAGTAGTCTCAGGTTGGTGTTGGGTATCGATTGTTACGCACTTTGACTTTACTTTCGGTTTCGGATTTTGTTGGGACGTCCCGCTAAATGTTTTGTATTAGACCGTATATTGTTATGAATAAATTTTATGATTTTAAAGTAATAAAAATGGAATAATTCCCTGATATACGGTTTAGTCCGAATCAAACACAACTCGTGGAAGCGGTACGGGTTGAGAAGCCCCGTATCGTGGAAACGAGGTAAACGGAGTCAAAGATGGTTTGGTTCGAGCCTTTGTCTCAAACCGGATTGTCTCTGGCTTTCGTATTGTGACAAACTCTTCTCGTATGACTGCTCGGGTTCGATCGGTCATGTTCTTGTTTGATTGTTGGCCAGTCAGCTCGTCGGTCAGCGGAAAACGGGAAGGGGGCGTTACACATGTCCTCGATTAGACTCTTTCTATCTAATGCGCAATAAAAGGAAACACAACGCTGGACCCTACGAACTTGGTAACTTTCACGGGTTTTCATCGTCACCTACATGGTAACTAACCCACGACTCCTAAACGTGTACACAAGGTCCCACGAATAGGACACCGTTCTCCGTCCATCGATACGCGGTGACTCGGACTACCCCTAGATAGCCAAAGTTTCCATGCGATCCGGCCCTAGGACATGACCCCGTATTCTCCGAATCACACACCTACCAGCGTCACCTGGTAGGTTAACACCATAACCGGAATCACCATGATCCGATTAGGCAAAAACCCGAGGATCCATTCGGGTCGGAAGTACCAGAACGTAAACAAACCTAGGCTTGCGGAATCTAACGCACCCTAGAGTCCTAGTGCAGAAATGTAAACACGCAGACTCGCTGGGACTCTAGCACAGATCATGCAATCAACAACAATAATAAATAAATCCCCAACCATTCCGCAAGTCGCTACACTACCACACCACCGCCCTGACTAGATAAGATACCTAGTCAGCACTACCAAACTTACCCGGTTCCATGACCGGAGTAAGTGTCCACAATGACTGCTCGGCCTAACACCGAAGCAGTCTAATAAGCCTGCACACAAACTCACAGCAACAATCACAACAATCACGCAATCACAAAAATCACAACAAACACCACGCAAGCAGGCCTATTAGGGTTTCTAAGTCTTTTAATCTGTTCTTATCCGCTTCCTTGGGTTAGCGGATTGCTAACCCGTAGACGGCTTACAGCTCACACCACTTCCCTTATTTAACTCATTTCAGGTATCTTTTATTAACTCCTCGATCCGTCGGATTAGAGTTAGTAAACTTACTAACTCCCTGACGTCTCAATATTAATTAACTGGTTCATTACCCTTTCCCGCTATTAAAACTAAGTCCCAATCCCATTACATATTCTATACGTTCGTTTAGGTTTAACTCGTATTTAAATGTCGTCTTAATTCCAGTATATAGATTCATTCATTCTCGTTCTTATACATATATATGCATATACGGTCCTAATCAAACGGTGTCTATATGAATGCATCAATCAATTATTACTAACAACCTAACGACACACAATCGATTAACCTTTTAATTCTCGAAACCCTAACATGCTTATTCGATCCTAACCGGTTTATCATTAAACGTCTATTTAATTATCAATTCAACTAATCATATTAATCAAGGGTATGCATGTCCTAATTCTACGGTTTCTTGGTTCCCGGTTTATATGAACTATCTAAGAGTTCTGAGCCGACTCACAGTGATAAAGGCGCGGAATGGCAGATCTGACACGGTATGAATCCCGAGACCACCGAACTTGAGCCCGAACTTCCCGAATGCATGAACTCGAACCCCGAAGATTCCCGAACACCCTGACAAGAACCGCAAGTCGTCAATGGTCGGAGTCAACGCGTTGATTGGCGTTGGCCGGCGTTGACCGACGTTGACCGGTTGACCGTTGACCCATGTGTTGACCGAAGCTTGGACCGTTGACCACCCCACCTAAACCGGCTGAACCAACTGAACCGGTCTAATTTAAACCGGTTAGGTTAAACCGGTTTTGGTAAAACGTTGAACGGTTTGACCTAACTGTTGACCAAGGCTTAACCGTGCCTAAACCGACCCATCTCCTGAACCAAACCAGACCATCCCACTCTCTTCAAGATGACGGCGGTTGGGCTTCTCTGGTGGACTTCTCCGGCGTTGACCGACGGCGGAGGAGAGTTGACCGCAGCGGAGGAGGCTTTTCCGGCGGCTTCTTCTGCTGATCTACACACCAAACTGTTCAGAAGGAAGAGATCTATTCTCCCATAGCTTCAAATGCTCAAGAACCGGCGAGGAGAGAGAGAAAACCAACAACACACTAGCCACAGTAGCTTTTCGGCCAGAATTCCGGTGAGATCCGGCGACGGCGACTGAAAGGGAAAGGTGGAGGTTGCAGAGGAGAGTGAGAGGAAGCTATAGGACTTTACAGAGGTTGATCTGGGTTTGATATGAGAGAGTTATGTTGTTTCTTGTTCAAGAAGATATGAAGAACTTCAAGAGTGTTCTTGGTGTTCTTTGAAGATTCAAAGAGAAAGGATGAGTTTCTGGGTTTAAGTTTTGCATGTGCTAATGAGAGAGAGAGAGAGAGAGAGAGAGAACCGAGTAGGAGAGGCTAGAGAGTAGGCTTGAGTGTTTGGTTAGATCAATTGAATGTGATTAGATGTGTTTTTGCATGCAAGAAAGATTCATTGCATTTTCTCTATGCAATGCATGCAATAGGAGAGAGGTGGCGCCAACAAAGAGGTAACACCTTTCCTTCTGAGTGTTTTTGTTGTCCAGAAACCCTTCCTTAATCACCCTTAACCAATCTTAAACCATCTTAACCCGTTGTGTTGGTTCTTCTCGATCTTGCGTTTAATATTTTAAAAACCCTCCGGATGTTCCCATAAACCTTCAAATCCCCAAAATCAGATTCTCCATGACATTAGATGAATTTAGGAAGTCGAATCACTCCGTTCGGACTTACATAGCTCCAGTTATGAATTTTTGAAGTTTCTTCGGGTTTGTCGGTTTCCATTCCCGACAAGCCGTAAAACATGTTTCCGCTCCGTTTCTCCCAGTCCTGGTCTTCTAAATATTCTTTATGTTGTTAAACATGAACATTTGGCCCGTCTTCGCTTCTGTCTTGAACTTTGGCAAAATTACCATTTTGCCCCTAACTTTGGCATGACAATTTCGCCCCTGGTTGACTTCTGCTGCCCGATGACCGTATTTTTGGATACGGGATATCCACCACTGCTTCACGTTCTGGTCCACTTATCTCGCGACATCGTGACACTTCTTCTCGCTCTTGGGTTCGGGTTCGGTCTCGTATTCATATCGCATCGCCATTCCGTCCTACAACCAATTCAACACTTCACCGAAACAGTTAGTATCATCCCCATCTATCCTCAATACCGCTTCCCCATAGAAATATGGTTACTTAATCACGTACCCGACGGTTACCCATGATTAAATAACAATATACTATAAGTTCGCTCCCTCGTGGATTGACGGTTGAACACAACCGTTCTCAAGCTAGCTCAAAACTCGGGATAAAAACTAAAACCAAGCTAACACCTTACCTTTCTAACGAAAGTGAGGAAAACTACCAATCATTAATCATACTTTTGAACATACATCAATCCGATGGTCTCTAAGACCTAAAAAAATCAACCCACCAAAACCACGCTTCACAATCTATAACACTTAACGAATCAACCAATCAATCAAAAAACATGAAATGAAAGTAAGCAATTACCACACACACACAACCAAGCAATTTAATGATCGGTCGGATGCGTCGTCAGACTGGGTTCGGGTCATGATGAACGGTCGTCAGTTCCGCTCATCATTTGGTTTCACACAGTAATCTATTTGCTTTCACAACCATCTCAATCATGCAAACAGTTACTATGCTACTCAAAACGATCAGCTGAACACTCTGCATCCACCACATACATAAAACGATATATCATACATATAAAAGTTTTAGTACATGGTTCCAATCAGAGTCCGTACACATATGGCGGCCATCATACCCAAAAACCCCATACTGCGCCACTATACATCAGAAAAGTCAAAGATGAAACGCAAAGTCGCCTATCCTCCGATCTATCTACAGACAAAAATATAGAGTTAGTGCCCCACTTACCTGGCTTAACTACTACTATCCTAACCTAACGCCTCCAGCAAGACCAAAATGCCCAACACCACTGGCAAAACGGCTCGCTGAAGTATCCGCTGGCAGGTGCGCCGGGAGGGTGTGGCGGGTGTGCCTCTCGAGAAGGTGCTCCGACATGCTGTGGCTCGGCTATCGGGCAAAGATGAGCAACGTGACCTGCGCGGCCACACAACTGACAGACTGGAGTGGACGCTGGGCGTGGTCCATGGTAACACACGGACGCCTGATGATCATGACTACCACACAACTGACAAGGAGAAGTCGGCTCTGACGGGGGACCCATAAAACAATCGGATGCGAGATGACCCTGACCTCTGCACAACTGGAAAGTACTCACTGGCTCGGATCGGGACGGCTGAACGACCGGCAACTGAACAACAGGTAGCTGACTGGGCTCGGGATCCCTGCGACTAGGTCCAGCTCGGTAACCCTCTGGTACTAGCGCTCTGTATGGCTCTGCATCGGGCATACACGATCCTGGTCCGACGGTAGGACAAGTCGATGCTGTTGGATCCCGATGGATCTAGGGTTTGTTATATTGAAATTTAGAACCAACCTCGTTCTTACCTTTGGCAGCGGAAGAAGATGGTGAACGAGATCAGTGGAGCAACGCAACGCTTTGCCTCTACCAGATACACACGCACGCTCGCTGGAAACGGGATGCTAGTGCCGGATCAATGGGGATCGATGGTGTCTGGTGTGTCAAGTGTTTCTGTCAAGAAAACTGGACGGCTCTCATGTTTAGGTCGAAACTAATCATCTTTTATTCGACCTAAACGTGCTTAACGGGCCAGACTCAATTAAGCCATAACCCGAAAAACCTGTTCGGAAAATCCGAACTGTGTCGACCGACACACAAGCTGTGTCGATCGACACAACACCATTATATCGATTCTTATGTGTATTTCAATACACATAATATGATCATTGCCACAATGATCATTCCCATGTCGTAGCTTCCAGTTCGCTTAGGTGTGTGACCCTATAGGATCATACAATACTGGCAGTAAGTCCACGACCTGCAGAATGCAAGAGGCTTTTAGCAAAGCATTGCAAACGCCCAGTATTACACGAATGTCTAATCTCGACACACAACTATCACAGGAGTGAGTACAAGTGTGATTTCAGGACACTATCCCAACAATCTCCCACTTGTACTGGAATCATCAATTCCTATAATCCTTTTGTCTCTATATCTCGATTTGGCATAAGGAAAGATCTGTGTCATCCTTATTTAGCCAACATCGTGTTTATCGAACTCCTGATCTCATACTGAACATTACAAACAACTGAACTACAGTTCGTTTGAGTGCGGCCACACATTCTCTCAGTATTAAATCTTCGATAGGCCCTGAGATATTTATCTCCCGTTTTTCAGGAGGGACAAATTCCATCTTGTTCCATCCCTGTTTCAACGCACACTTCATGATAAACTTGAACAGTGTCGTTATAGCCGCCAGTTACGGATCGACGTTTGACAAAGTCAAAATGTACCAATTCATATGCAAGAAAGCATGATGAACTCAGGTCTTAGGACTATACTCTATAGTCGTAATGAGAACCTCTTATGACACAGATATTACTATCTTGTAGACTTCTCATTAGCGGGTCATGTCCGATCATATGTTCATCAACATATATCTATGTGACTGACTGTGATAATCATATCAATGGCTCCATGAAACTTAGCCAACAGTCACCTCACAATCTAGTCTCTAATGGTTGTCAGTGTCCCAATTCTACAATCTTGACTAGGGACAAAATAATTTATTAACTCATAGGGTTTCATGATCAAGTTCTCAACTTGATGACCTATGATATGTCATAAACTTATTTCGGGACCATTATTTAGATCACAATAAATAATGCTGAAATCAAATTTCATTAAACACTTCTAAAAGAATGTTTACAAGGGCGTCTTATTATAACTAAAACAAAATCCAAAACTCCCACTAGAATCAAGATTACATCTTAAGATCTCTAATGCCTACAGCAGTCGTATGACTCTCATGCTTAGGCCTTGGGAGTGACTTGGTTAGAGGATCAGGGACATTCTCGTTTGTCGGAACTCGGCTGATCTTCACATCACCTCTATTGACAATATCACGAATCATATGATATTTCCTCTCAACGTGTTTGGACTTCTGGTGTGACCTGGGTTCTTTCGCCTGAGCAATGGCTCCATTGTTATCGCAGAACAAAGCCACTGGCTCCAAGATACTAGAAACCACACCAAGTTCAGTCATGAACTTCTTGATCCAAACAGCTTCCTTTGCCGCTTCTGAAGCAGCAACATATTCAGCTTCCGTTGTGGAGTCAGCTACGGTATTCTGCTTAGAGCTCTTCCATGTTGGGAATGTCCTGAAATCTACCGTACTATCTCTAGAAAGTATGATAAGTGTCGAGATCAGACATAAGTCATAAATACTGGGTGATCATGATGACTTGCTAGAGCCCGCTCTTGATCTATAAGTTTAGGACTTATTACCAGTATTGTATGATCCCATAGGGTCACACACCATAGCTAACGGGAAAGTTAAATGGAATTAATACAGTAAGATGCAAGGCATTTACTGTATTTGTACAGAGAATTGGGCCAGACAAAATACAGTTATTTTGTCTGATTTGGGTCTTGGGCCCAAAAGCCTAATAGGCCATTAGTTTAATCACTTGGGCCCATATAAGGAAGAGCACAGGCGCCAGTGAAACAAGGCTCCTGCGATTTTAGGTCTGGCCGTCTTCCTCTCTCTCTGTTCATTCCAGCTTGGTCTAGCAGCCTGATCCAGTAGCTTGTAAGCGTGTGGATACCTAGGAGGAGCCGGTTTCTATCAGCTCTTGCAGATCTCGATATTCCTTTGATCAATCCGCTGCAATCATAAGGTAATCTCCCTGATCTGTTTATGATTCATCTGCAAATCACCTAGATCCTAGATGATTATGTGCTAGGATGTAACCTGACAATTACACCATGAATACACATAATCCTTCAGTGGTATCAGAGCCTAGGTCGTTAGGTTTTTGCTTTTTGGATCATACTAGGTTGTTCATTAGTTTGATGAATCAATTTTAATGAGTAAAATTGATTGAAACTTGGAAAACCTAGAAATTAAGAAATCGCATGATGACATTCAATGGTATGAATCGATTTTGTCTTTGTTGTAATCAATCATAAGAATCGATTTATTTAATTTGTTGTCATTGACTTTGCTTAATTGATTCGCTTGGTGATAATCGATTATGTTGACTTTGTTTTGTTGCAATCATAAGAAACGTGTTAGGTTTTGTTAATGTTCTAAGCGATCGTAAATAATTGATTGATGTGAATGTCAAAAATCGGTTTTGTCTTCTTGTGTAAGTCATGTTACGATTTGGAAAAGGACAAAAACGTGTTAGTGTATATCACGATCGATTTGATAATCATAATCGTTAACATAAGGTTTGTTAAGGTAGAGAATCGATTTTGTCCTTTTGTTAAAGTCATGTTCGTAATGTGAATTGATAAAACGAATTGAAAAGTCAAAGTTGATTATTGAATTAAGAATCAAAGTGAATAGCTTTGCTTTTGTCGATTGCATATTGACTTAAAGTGAAATAATTATCACATGATTTTAAAGTGAATAGGTTTGTTAAGATTGAGAATCTTTTTTTTTGTCAAATTCAATTATTGAAAAGTCAAAGTCAATTGTTGAATTGGGATAAAGACAAAAAAACAAATTCAAATCTTTGATAATTATGGTTTAAGCGGTTAACCCAAATCGCGGTTTGCTGGAAATTATTTAATACAATTGGTATTATTTAATTTCTGGTTAAACCGGATTTAAATTCAAAATTGAATTTTAACCTAAACCGAAGGCTGGTCTAAGTTTGATTTGGTTGGACCAAATAATTTAGAGCTGGTCTGGTTTAGTAAATAACCAGTTGGATTTAGTAGTTAATTTGGTCTTGGACCAGAATTAATGAACCGACTCGGTTATGTCAAATTATTGGGCCAATTGGAATTCTGTGGTCTTGGGCCAAGAATTGGGCCTATAATTTGTGACCCAACCGAAAACTTTAATAAAATATTAAATTAGAAATTTCTATTTTTAGCATGTTTCTAAATTTAGAAAGTTTCTAAAATAAGAAAGTTTCCCAAAATAGTAATCTTCTATTTTTGGAAATAAAACCTAAAATCCTCAAAACCAATATCAAGCTTGGATGTCTTGCCCAATCTTGTCAGCTACTTAAAGCTTATTCAATTACAGATATGGCTTACAGTGTGAGGTGTCTGTTTTTGCGTAAGTAAAGTAGTATATAGTCACTAATTTCATTGGGAGTCCCAGACTTTAGTGATTATTTGGCTGTAAGAGATTGGTTTCCTTGACTGGGCCATCGGGAGTCCCGGGCCTTGAGACATCTGGTGTATTGGGCCTTGGGCCCAATTCACAACCGAGAGTTATTGGATATAACTAGCTGTGTGTATGCTTACCAAGTAAAGATACTTCTGGGTGACGGCCAGTGGCCCACTTTGGATTTAGCTAAACATGGGTCTCGGAATCATTGCATTCTTATGAGGTTAAACAAAGAAATTTTGAATGCAATGCGAGTTTTCTTATAAGTTATTAAGATTACTCTTTTATGAACTAAATAACTAAAACTCTATTTATCTCTAAATTTCAGTTATGACTAGCACAAACAATCAAAACACTTTCTCGATCCGGTCTGTCCTTGAGATGGACAAACTGAACGGATCAAATTTCTTGACTTGGTCGCGGAACCTGAGGCTAGTCCTCAGGCAGGAGAGAAAGGACTATGTCCTTGAGAGAGCTCTCCCCGTGAGGATCGGGTCCAATGCCTCTCATGCAGTATATAATGCTTGGAATAAGCATTATAATGATGCGGTAGATGTGCGTGGTCTGATATTGGCTACCATGGACTCAGATTTGCTGAAGCAATATGAGAACATGGAGTCGCCAATAGAGATGATCAGCAGCCTGAAATTGAAATTTCAGGAGCAGGTAAGAGTGGAGAGATACCAGTTGGTTAAGTCTCTCACTAGCTGCAAGCTACCAAATGATCATCCAGTGAGTCCTCATGTCAGTAAAATGATGGGTTACATTGATAACCTGAGGAAACTGGATTATCCAGTTAGCCAAGAATTGGCAACTGAGATCATTCTGCAGTCACTGCCGTCAAGCTATGATAAGTTCAGAAGGAACTATATCAAGAAAGGCTTAACGAAGACGCTGACTGAACTGCATGATATGCTCAAGACAGTTGAGCCAAACGTGAAGAGTACCCTGTATAATCTCATAATGGAGAAGGGTAGGTTTACTAAACCTAATGCTGACAAGGGTGAAGACAAAGTTGTCCAGATTTTGAATCATGGCAAGCGTGTGTCTTCTGAGCCCGAGTCAGATACATCTTACGTTGGTAAGTGCTGCTACTGTAAAGAGACTGGGCATTGGAAGAGAGATTGCATTAAATTCATGGAAGATTATGAGGAGTTGAAGTTGATGTATGAAACTACTTCCTCAGGTATTCATGTTATTACTTCAAGTTCTACCTTATAGGTATTGGATACTGGTTGTGGCACTGATATTTGTTATAATATGCAGAGCCTAAGCAACAGTAGAACGTTGAAGGAAGGGCAAGTGGAACTGCATGTCTGGAAGGAGCTATGGAAGCTGCCTCAGCCATAGGGTTTTCACTTGAAGATGCCTTTGAGGCTTGGTTTTGTATTAAGTAATTGCTACAATGTACCTGCTTTAAGCAGAGTTGTCTTTCATTTTCTTGTAAGAATTTGAATGTTTTCATTTTGATAAAAGACAAGTTTTGTTCTTTTGATCTCAATGAAATATTTATTGTAGCACCCTATTCAAGGAATGGGTTTTATATCTTAAACCAAAGAGTGCCTAAATGTAACATAAATACCGAATTGGTTTAAATCTGATGAATTAAACCTGATTTTTCTTGGCGTAAATGTTTTGGTCACATAGAGTAAGTCGGATTCAGAAACCCCATAGTTATGGACTTTTGGGCTCATTTGATCGGATATCTTATGAGACTTGAATTCTGCTTACTGGACCAAAAGACAAAGGGCCCATCTTAGCCGAGCTAGAGAAAAGCCCAAAGGCTTATTGGACCTTGAACATACTCATGTATGTGGCCCGATGAGCAGTAATGCCAGAGAAAATTTCCTGTACTTCATTATCTTTACTGATTACTTCAGTGAGTATGACTGTGTTCATTTGATGAGACACGAGTCAGAATTCTTTGAAATGGTCAAAGAGTTCCAGAATGAGGTATAGAATCTGAGTGACAGAAGTATTGAGACTCTGAATTAGATCACGAGTGAGAATACTTAAGTCATTGATAGTGTGATCATCTAAATGAGTGTGAAGTCGTTTCACAGCTCATTTCTCCTGAAAACCGGGAGGTGTTTCTGTGAGAAAGAATCAGATCTTATTAGAAATGATTAAAGATGAGTCACACGAATCTTCCATGATATTCTTTAAGAATAACGCTCTAGAAATATCTAAGTTTACGCTGAAATAGTTCCACCAATATCAGTTGAAAGACACCACATAAATGTGGACTGGAAATGATCCAAATTCGTCTTTACTGAGTATTTGTAGTTGAGCTACTTCGCTGGTTGTCCTAGGGAAACCAAGGCTTGTTACTTTTATGTCCATTCCGAAAACGAAGTTAGGTTGTTCGGAATTCTGTTTTCTAAAAGGGAAGTTGCTTTCCAAGAAGAACAGTGGGAGTAAAAGTATAACTCGAAGAAATTCGAGAAATACAGGAGGCTGCTCAACCTGTTGAGGGAGAGCAGCGGATGGATTTACAGATTTCTGTAGAATCTACACCTGTAGAGCCTGAAGTTCGCAGATTTGAATCCGTCACTAATCCGAGAGTGATTTCTCGTGATTAATTGCCATGATCTGATGATCATTGAAAGTGACGAACCTGCGAAATTCACAGAAGCGAAAGTGAGCCCGGACTCCGAAAAATTACACTGTGTGTAAGTTAGCTTCATCGATCCATTCATGGATGGAAGCAAACATATCGGAGTTGGAATCTTCGTTCTGTTGAAGTAGTCAAGGTTTTGACTTGAACAGGAACGAAGTGGAACTGTGCGTTTACTAATAGATAAGTGGGAGCGATGTTGCATTTCTCATAGTGTATGTCGATGACATACTGATTCTCGGAAATAACGTTCCAATGCTGCAGTCGGGAAAGGACTGGCTTGGGAGTTGTTTTTATGATTGACATGGGTGAAGCCACGTATGTTCTTGGATTTTGGATCTAAAGATAGAGATCCAAAAGAGCTGGTAGGACAAAGTCAGGATTCTTATATTGACAAAGTCCTACACGTTTTCAGCATTCCAAGAAGGGTTTTATGCCAATGTCACATGGCATTACGTTAAGCAAGAAACAGTGTCCTACGATAACTGCTGAGCTTGAATGCATGGATGAGATTCCATATGCGTCGGCAATTGGATCTATCATGTATGCCATGACACGTACTTGTTTTGATGTTGCTTTAATGTTAAGCAAGACAAGTAAAGACCAGTCAAATCCAGCAAAGAATCACTGGATAGACGTAATGAATATCCTCAAGTATTTGGAAAATACTTAGGATAAGTTCTTGATTTACGGAGAAAGTGAGGTGCTACAAGTCGGTAGAGCCTGAAAGGCAAGTTTCCAACAGACAAAGATGATTTCCGGTCACAGTCCGGTTATATCTTGTGTCTGTCTGGCGGTGCAAGGCACTGTTGCTGACTCCATGACTTAAGCTGAACATTTCGCAGCTTGGGAAGCGGCGAAAGAGGTTGTTTGGAAAGAAGAGTTCATCACTGAACTTGATGTGATTGCCAGCATAGATGAGGCTAGCTGCACATCAGAGGTCCAAGCACCTTGAGGGTAGGTATAACCTATTCCATGAGATAAATGACAGAGGTGTTAAGTAGATCAGCAAGTTTCAACGAATGAGAACGTTGCTAATCTATTAACGAAGCCACTCCTTAGGCCTAAGCACGAGTCGCGGACTTTTGCTGTAGGATAAGTGAAATTAAGATGTAGTCTTAATTTCAGTGGGAGTTTGTAAAGGGCTTTATTTAGTTGTTTTGAAAGGTTCATGTAAACATAATATTTTATGTTTATGAAATCTATGATTTCTGGATTATTTTAACTGTGATATAAATAATCGTTCCAAAATGATTCATGTCATTATATATGGGCCATCGAAGTACATGAGTAGACTTGATCCTGAAACCCCATATTTAACGAAATGACATAAATCATAGTGTCCATAGTCGAAGGTTGTTGAAATTGGAACACCAACAACCACTTGAGACTAGATTGTGTTGAGACTTATGACCAAGTTTCGAGGGGTCATAGATGCGCGGCATCAAAGTCGACACATAGGTATATGTAGGGGAGCATATGACCGGACATGGCCCGCTGATGAGAACTCTACAAGATATTAATATCTGTGTCATAAGAGGTTCTCATATACGACTATAGAGTATAGTCCTTAGACCTGAGTTCGCATGCATGTGGCTGCACATGGAGTGATGCGCTTTGATCATTGTCTAACGCTGTTTCGTAACTGGGAGCTATAAGGACCTTGGTTGGGTGTATTATAAAGTGTGTAGTTCATAGTGATGGAACAAGATGGGATTTGTCCCTGCCGTTTAACGGAGGTAATATCTCTAGGCCAATCGGAGACTTGATAGCTGGTAAGAGAGTGGCCACTCCCAAACGGACTTGCCCAAGTCGTTTGCATTGTCAGTATCAAATCTGGTCCGATGAACATGGTCTGGCTATATAAGGATGACACGCATCTTGCCTTATGCCAGATCGAGATATTGAGACAAAAGGATTAGGGAATGTAGGATTCCAGTACAAGTGGGAGATTGTTGGGAATGTCCTGAAATCTACCGTACTATCTCTAGAAAGTATGATAAGTGTCGAGATCAGACATAAGTCATAAATACTGGGTGATCATGATGACTTGCTAGAGCCCGCTCTTGATCTATAAGTTTAGGACTTATTACCAGTATTGTATGATCCCATAGGGTCACACACCATAGCTAACGGGAAAGTTAAATGGAATTAATACAGTAAGATGCAAGGCATTTACTGTATTTGTACAGAGAATTGGGCCAGACAAAATACAGTTATTTTGTCTGATTTGGGTCTTGGGCCCAAAAGCCTAATAGGCCATTAGTTTAATCACTTGGGCCCATATAAGGAAGAGCACAGGCGCCAGTGAGACAAGGCTCCTGCGATTTTAGGTCTGGCCGTCTTCCTCTCTCTCTGTTCATTCCAGCTTGGTCTAGCAGCCTGATCCAGTAGCTTGTAAGCGTGTGGATACCTAGGAGGAGCCGGTTTCTATCAGCTCTTGCAGATCTCGATATTCCTTTGATCAATCCGCTGCAATCATAAGGTAATCTCCCTGATCTGTTTATGATTCATCTGCAAATCACCTAGATCCTAGATGATTATGTGCTAGGATGTAACCTGACAATTACACCATGAATACACATAATCCTTCATTCCAGCTCACCGCACCGCCATTTAGACAGAAGACATATCCAGATTGTGATCGGAAATCGTCTCTGTCCGTCTGAAAACTCGCATCGGTGAATCCATTCACCACAAGTTCATCACTATCTCCATACACAAGGAACTTATCCTTAGTATGTCTCAAATACTTGAGAATATTCTTGACAGTTGTCCAGTGAGCTTCACCTGGATCAGATTGGTATCTACTCGTCATGCTTAACGCGTAAGCTACATCTGGACGAGTGCAGAGCATGGCATACATAATAGATCCTATTGCAGAGGCATAAGGAATCCTATTCATGCGTTCTCGCTCAGCAGGTGTCGCCGGACACTGCTTCTTGCAGAGACTCTTGCCATGAGACATTGGTATGAAGCCCTTCTTGGAATCGTGCATCCTGAATCTGTGCAACACCTTATCAATATAAGTGTCTTGGCACAATCCAATCAGCTTGTTAGTTCTATCTCTGTAGATTCTGATTCCAAGAATGTATGCGGCTTCTCCCATGTCTTTCATGGAAAAACAACTTCCTAGCCAAGTCTTAATAGACTGAAGCAACGGAACGTCATTACCGAGGAGGAGTATGTCATCGACATACAGTACAAGAAATGCAATTTTGCTCCCACTTGTCTTCTTGTATACACATGATTCTTCTTCGTTCTTGATGAAACCGAATTGTTTTACTGCTTCATCAAAACGAAGATTCCAACTCCGTGATGCTTGCTTCAACCCATAAATGGATTTATGAAGCTTGCATACCTTCCCAGCGTTTTTAGGATCGACAAAACCTTCAGGCTGTGTCATGTACACATCCTCTTCCAGAATACCATTCAGGAATGCGGTTTTGACATCCATCTGCCAAATCTCATAATCATAATGAGCAGCAATCGCTAGAAGAATCCGAATAGATTTAAGCATAGCTACTGGGGAATAGGTTTCATCATAGTCAATACCATGAATTTGTTTGAAACCTTTAGCCACCAATCTCGCTTTGTAAATCTGTACATTGCCATCCACGTCAATCTTCCTTTTGAAGATCCATTTACACTCAATGGCTTTTACACCACTAGGTAAATCGACCAAGGACCATACTTGGTTTTCTGACATGGATGTCATTTCGGATTTAGAGGCTCCAAGCCACTTTTCGGAGTCCGGGCCCATCATTGCTTCCGCAAAGGTCGCTGGTTCGTCACCTTCAATGATCATCAGATCATTTGAATTGGTTACGAGAAATCCATAGTATCTCTCGGGTTCGTGACGGATCCTTCCGGATCTGCGAACTTCAGGCTCCACAGGCGCCGGTTCCACAGAACTTTGTGGATCCAACTGCTGCTCTTCCTCAATAGGTTGGGCAGTCTCCTGTGCATCTTGAATTTCTTCGAGATGTACTTTACTCCCACTGTTTTTCTTAGAGAGAAACTCCCTCTCAAGAAAGGAACAGTCCCGAGCAACAAATACTTTGCTCTCAGATTGGTTGTAAAAGTAGTATGCCTTGGTTTCCCTAGGATAACCAACGAAATAGCATTTATCTGATTTGGGTGCAAGCTTGTCGGAGATTAAACGTTTGACATAAGCCTCGCAACCCCAAATCCTTAGGAAAGACAGACTAGGAGCGTTCCCAGTCCACAGTTCATGTGGTGTCTTTTCTACTGATTTTGATGGCACTCTATTCAGTGTAAACGCAGACGTTTCTAGAGCATATCCCCAAAAGGATAGTGGAAGATTAGAATGACTCATCATAGACCGAACCATATCCAATAAAGTTCGATTTCTCCTCTCCGACACTCCATTCCATTGGGGTGTACCAGGAGGAGTAAGTTGTGAAACGATTCCACACTCGCTCAGATAGTCGCTGAATTCTTGGCTCAAGTATTCTCCTCCGCGATCCGATCGCAGAATCTTAATACTCTTCCCAAGTTGATTCTGTACTTCATTCTTGAATTCCTTGAATCTATCAAAGGAATCTGACTTGTGTCTCATCAAATAGACATAGCCATACCTACTGAAATCATCAGTAAAGGTAATGAAGTACTTAAAGTTTCCTCTGGCAGCAGTACTCATTGGCCCACATACATCAGTATGAACAAGGCCCAATAAATCACTGGCCCTTTCATTTGGTTTGTTGAAAGGGGCTCTAGCCATTTTGCCCACCAAACAAGACTCGCATTTCTCACATGATTCAAAATCAAATGAGCCCAGAAGCCCATTTCGATGGAGCCTCTGGATGCGTTTCTCATTGATATGGCCCAAACGACAATGCCATAAGAAAGTCGGGTTTTCGTCATTGGACTTAAACCTCTTTGTATTTATGTTAAAGACAGGCATTTCTTGGTTTAATATATATAACCCATTATCTAATGGGGCGCTACCATAATAATTACCATCACGATTAAAAGAACAAACTTTATTCTTAACAGCAAAATCAAAACCTTCCAAATCCAAAACGGAAACTGAAATTATGTTTCTGCTAATCGCAGGTACATAGTAGCAATTATTCAAAATTAAAACCATGCCCGAAGGTAAAGACAACTAGTAGGTGCCTACGGCCAGTGCAGCAACCTTAGCTCCATTCCCGACTCGTAGCTCTACTTGTCCTTTCTTCAGCGTCCTACTGTTTCTTAGTGCCTGCACATCAGTACAAATATGAGCACCGCAGCCGGTATCCAATACCCACAAAGTAGAACGAGAAGATATAATACCAAGTTCGATAACATAAATACCTGAATCAGACGCGTCATACGTCTTCTTCAGCTTCTTGTAATCTTCCATGAACTTCTTGCAGTCTTTCTTCCAATGCCCCAACTGCTTGCAGTAGTTGCACTTATCCTCAGGAGAAGGCCCGGATTTGGGTTTCGGCTTGGGCTTGTCCTGACTTTCAGCCTGGACAACCTGGGCCTTACCCTTACCCTTCTTAGGTTTCTTAAACCTCTTATTCCCTTGTACCATCAGGACACTGGGAGTAGCCTTCTTGAGATTTGGTTCTGCTGTCTTCAGCATACCGTGCAACTCAGTCAATGTCTTAGTCATGTTTTGCATGTTGTAGTTCATAATGAACTGATCAAAACACGACGGCAATGACAGCAGAATCATGTCAGTGGCCAGCTCCTGGCTAATGGCACAGTCCAGTTTCCCCAGGTTATCAATGTAACCCATCATTTTAAGGACATGAGGACTTACTGGACTGTCCTTAGCCAGCTTGCAATCCATGAGAGATTTAACCGTCTGGTATCTCTCTGTGCGAGCTTGCTCCTGAAACAAAGCTTTCAGGCTGTTAATCATCTCAATGGGTGACAACACGTTCTCATATTGCTTCTGCAGCTCCGAGTTCATAGTCACCAGCATTAGACAATTAACATATTTGACATCCGCTGAATGCTTATCCCAAGCATTCTTTTCTGTCTGCGGAGCATTGGAACGTGGCCTCTCGGTGAGAACTCTTTCAAGGACATATTCCTTGTTCTCTTGCCTGAGAACTATTCTCAGGTTCCGATACCATTCCAAGAAATTAGATCCATTTAGCTTGTCCTTCTCAAGGACGGATCTTAGTGAGAAAGTGTTGATGTGATTTGAGACAGACATAGCTGTAATTCAAATAAAAGGTAGATTTTAGTTATAAAGCACAAGGAATGAGAATTCTTATCTAATAAGAAGACTCGCATTGTATTCAAACTATGTTTCCTCATATGAATACAATGATCCAAGATCCTCAGATTACTAAAATTCGAGTGGGCGACTCGCCGTTACTCAAGCTTTAGTTATCTAGGTAAGCAAATCATTGCTAATTGTACTCAGTACAACTCTTGGTCGTGAATAAGACAAACTATGTCCAATCCACTCTGATGTCTCTGGGCCCAGAACTTCTGACAGCCCAGTCAAGTATAACCTGCCTTACTCATTTTGCTGTGGATACCAAGGACTCCAAGGATACCCAACAACATTACGAGTTTTTGACAGTAGACAAGATCGGGCAAGACATCAAGATCACTTGATATTTAGTTGAGGAAAAGAACTAATCTTATCTTGATTTATATTCACTATAAATATATCAAAATAATAATTTTTAATTAAAACATTTAGTTTTATTAAGTTTAGATTCATCTAATACTTCTGGGATTAAATTATTCTGGTTCATGCAAATTTGCGGTCAAACCAACAAGTCTGCGAACGTTGTGTCGATCGACGCCAACCATTGGTATCGATCGATGTAACTGGTTTTAAACCGATCTTCGATAACCGGTCAAACCGGATCGAATTTACTCAACCGATTCAATTCAATTGAACCAGTTCGGTTTAATGGTCCATGTCGATCGTCACACACTGTGTGTCGATCGATATGACCAAACCAGAACCAATTTGGTTAATAAAATTAACCGAGCTAGATAACCAGTTCAATCCAATTGAACTGATCTATCTAATCGTATTGCCTGTGTCGACCGACACACCCAGTGTATCGATCGACGCAGCACGATTACGGGTACTCGATCTCAGATCGAAACCCTTAGGATTATTTGCGGATTTTCGCTTTGTATCGACCGACACACGCTTTATGTCGATCGATACTGTGCGACAAACCCTAAATTTTATTCGCGAGTTTTCGCTCTGTGTCGACCGACACACGCTTTGTATCGATCGACACCCTGCGACAAACCCTAAAATTTTATATTTGCGCCGCGGCGTGTCGACCGACACACGCTTTGTGTCGATCGACACAATGCGTTTTCATCAATTCTTCGTCTTTTCAACAGGAACAAAACCGAGAATATAATATGAAAACACGATTTTGAACATGCAAAAATCAATTCAACAACATCAGGATTCGAATTATTTTGCAACAAATTCAATAGCTAAATCCTAAGCACGCTCTGATACCACTGTTGGATCCCGATGGATCTAGGGTTTGTTATATTGAAATTTAGAACCAACCTCGTTCTTACCTTTGGTAGCGGAAGAAGATGGTGAACGAGATCAGTGGAGCAACGCAACACTTTGCCTCTACCAGATACACACGCACGCTCGCTGGAAACGGGATGCTAGTGCCGGATCAATGGGGATCGATGGTGTCTGGTGTATCAAGTGTTTCTGTCAAGAAAACTGGACGGCTCTCATGTTTAGGTCGAAACTAATCATCTTTTATTCGACCTAAACGTGCTTAACGGGCCAGACTCAATTAAGCCATAACCTTAAAAGCCTGTTCGGAAAATCCGAACTGTGTCGACCGACACAGAAGCTGTGTCGATCGACACAACACCATTATATCGATTCTTATGTGTATTTCAATACACATAATATGATCATTGCCACAATGATCATTCCCATGTCGTAGCTTCCAGTTCGCTTAGGTGTGTGACCCTATAGGATCATACAATACTGGCAGTAAGTCCACGACCTGCAGAATGCAAGAGGCTTCTAGCAAAGCATTGCAAACGCCCAGTATTATACGAATGTCTGATCTCGACACACAACTATCACAGGAGTGAGTACAAGTGTGATTTCAGGACACTATCCCAACAGATGCTCCATGGCCCTCCTGACCACATAACGGACAATAGTCGGGTCCCTGTACTGGACGGTACGGCTCCCGAAGGCGCAGGTCTACTGGTCGGGGACACCAATGCAAATGAAATCCACATACTCCACACCCACTGCATGTCCTACCCTCTGGCACTGCTGGCGGCGCCTCTACCATCTCGGCTGGTGGCGAGATTGGTTCGAACTGTGACTCAGTGGATCCTGGTGACATGTCCATGTCGAACGGTGTACGGGGTGATCCGGGTCATAGATCCTGCTGGTGATGAGGTCCGACCTGCTGCTCCAAAACATCCTCAAGCATCGCTACCTGCTCGCCCACCTGCTGCTCCCAGTGCGGATACTGCTCCGGGTCTATAGGCTCCATATCCAAATAGAAGCCAAATGGAAGTGGGCTCAACAAATAATCCTCCACACGAAGTGGCGGGGGAAACTCGGGCGCTTGAAGAATCGGTGCCTGAAAAATCGGTGGTACATCTGCTGCTGCAAGTATCTGTGGTATATCCGTCTCTTGCCACTGCGGTGGTAACAATGGCATCTCAACATCTTCTCCTCCTAAGAATCCCATCATCCCTGCGTAAGGGTCTCGGCTGCACGCATCATCCTCCATGAATGCATGTAAAGGGTCCGGAAGGGGCGACCAATCTACCTCTGCGGCTCTGTGATATATCATGGTTTTTAGGACTTTCGACCATGATGTATGTCTTTATTATCGAGTCTTTTAGTATGTTTTGGATTCTTTTCAGGTGTTTTACAGGTTTAGGCACATTTGGAGCTCAATTGGACGTTCTGGGAGCATTGGGAGCATTTCTGCACTGTTTAGAGGTTTCACAGAGTTCAGTGGCTGCGAAATCGCCCTGCATCGGTCGATGCAAGGTGATTCCAGGGTTCTGCGCACAAAAATCCAGAAATTACAGTTTTTGCCCAGAAACTTCCCAGATTTGCAAAAAGGCCCCAGACGTGTTTTAGACTATATATTAGGGTTTTTAGCCACTTGTTTAGGCTACGCTTTATTTTACATTCAAAGAGATTCAGAGAGTTTTAGGGGCTGATCAGATACTCGACAGAGAGAAGATTTCGAACCCCTGTTCTTATTCCTTTGATTATTCCATGATATCTATTTTGACTATGTTTTCTGTTATGATTGCTATGTCTGAGTAGATTTCTTGTTAGGTTAGGGATTCTCATTAGGGATTTGAAGGAATGTTAGATTAACTAATTGATTAAGATTCATCATCTAGTTCTTCATCTAAATTGTTCTTAATGCTTAATCTGAACTAGCCACTTAGATTATTGATATTAGGTTGATTTACACAATGACAGTTGGTTAATTAGCTAGAAAGGATTTAGGTGAGCAACTTATCTATTCGCAAAGAAATTTGGTTTAGAGAAGTTGTGGACAAACGAACTTGGAATTAATGCATGTCTAAAACTCTAGGATTCGCAACGAAAGTTGGTCTGCTAAGTTGTTAGACATAGATAACTATCGCAGCGAAAGTTGGTTAGTTATACTTTTGTGATTATAGTTCAAGAGCGCTATAGATTGAATCTTGATTGTTGTTAATCTGATTTCCTGATATCCTGAGAACTCCCTTGACTTAACGCCTTCGTTTGATTGCTTACATCCACCTCATTTGATCTGTTTACTTGCTATTTTGTTTACTGCTTTACAATCTGCTTCGCTTAGCTTAATTCGATTACTTATAATCAATCGTGTGACCGTGAGTCCCTGTGGATTCGTTACCCTAAATATTACAATAGCATAACTGTGCACTTTCAGTAGAATATGATTAAAACTTAGACCCTATCAAGTTTTTGGCGTCGTTGCCGGGGACTCTTTTGAGTCTTCGATAGATTTGAACTTAGGGTTTAGACTAGGTTTTTCGTTTTTATTTTGCTGTTTTTTTTCTCTGTTTTGCAGGCCAGGTTCGACAGAATCGGCTTGCATTGATCGACACGGTTCTGTGTGTCGATCGACATAGATTTCGCATTGCATCGATCGACGCTCTTTTTGCATCGGTCGACACATTTCGCGGAATCACCAAGAAGACTAAGAGATCCGTAAGGACGATGTGTCGGAATGATTTTTTCAGCTCAGAGATTGACAGTTCACAGATAGCTGGGTTGAAGAACAAAGTTGACTCTCTACATAGTCTTCTACTAGGAAAGTATGCGCAAGAAGCTATCAACTACGTTGGAGGGACTGGATTCTACAATCAGGAATCTGCTTTTCAGAAACCCTTCCAGCAACAGAGTATGTAACGCCCCTTTCCCATTCTCCGCTGACCGCCGAGCTGACCGGTCAACAATCAAACAAGAACATGACCGATCGAACCCGAGCAAGTCGAACAGGAAAAGTTCATCACAGGACGATGCCAGAGACGGATCGGTTTGAGACAAAGGCTCGCACTAACCCATCCTTGACTCTGATATCCTCACTTCCGTAGTACAAGTCGATCGCCTTGCACTACTTCTGCGAGTTGTGTCGGTTCGGACGAAACACAATATCAGAAAAGCATATTCATTTCTGACTCAATTAAACGTTCAGCACAACGTTTAACCGTCACTTTACAAATCGTTTTCATCAGTAAACAATAACACGCAAATCAATACAAAAGTGGCGCCAAGCCGAACCGAGAGAAAAACCCAAATCCATCGAATCAAAAAACCCGCCCCAAGCCATCCCGAAGCTACGCCGAGGACCTCCCGCGTCCGTCGCTGCTTAACCTGAAAACACAAAAGAGTCTAATGAGCGATCTAAGATCACCCAGTGAATCGGCTCCCCACTAAGGCTGCTAATCTATCTATTCTCTATAGATTCCTGCCCGAAAAACCCCAAAATAACAATCAATCACCACAAATAGCCGATCACGCACTACCACGTCGCGTCGAGCCTACACACAATCAATTTCCAAAAGAAAGAGAAGCCGATTAGAGGAAATCGGGAGCACTGCGTCACATGTTCCCGATTGAGACTCGATCTATCTACCGCGCACTACCAACTACACCAAAACATAACGCTGGGCCCCTACGATCTTGGTGACTTCCACGGGTTTCCACCGTTACCGATATGGCAACTAACCCACGACTCCTAGCCGTCCACACAACGACTAGGACACCGTTCTCCGTCCATCGATACGCGGTGACTCAGGCTACCCCTAGATAACCCAAGCTTCCATGCTGTCCGGCCCTAGGACGCGACCCCGTGTTCTCCGGACCACACACCTACAGACGTCACTCCATAGGTTAACACCATAACCAGAACCACCATGGTCCGGTTAGGTAACTACCCGAGGATCCAATCGGGTCGGAAGTACCAGAACGTAATCAAACACCTAGACTTGCGGGATCTAACGCACCCTAGAGTCCCAGTGCAGGAATGTAAACACGCAGACTCGCTTGGACTCTAGCAATCAATCTCAATAATTAACAACAATCAACCCCGCAACCCGCAAGTCTACTCACACACACCACCGCTCTGACTCAGCACCGTACCGAGTCAGCACCACAACTTAACCGGTCCCATGACCGAGTTAAGTAACAACAAGGATCGTTCGGCCCAACACCGAGACGATCTAAAGGCCTGCACAAAAAGGTCAACCACAACCACACAAAAACACAATCACACAATCACACACAATCAACACACAAACAGGCCTATTAGGGTTGCTAACATCTTTTAACCGATTTACGCCCGCTACCTTGGGTTAGCCGCTTGCTAACCCGTAGACGGTTCACCAATCACAACACTTCTCTTTTCTTAACCAATCCTAATCATCTTTTAACAACTCCTCGATCTGTCGGTTTAGAGCTAGTAGCTTACTAAACTCCCCGACGTCTCATCATTCATTACTTAATTCATTTATTCTCGGAAACCCCGATACCATTCATATTCTATACGTTCGTTCAGGTTTTACTTCCGTATTTTAGCTCGTCTTAATTCCCGTATATAGATTCATTTAATTACCGTCCTTTACTTACATATATATGCATATACGGCCTTAAGCATGCAACGACTATATGAATGCATCACGCAACGATACTAACAACCTAACGGCACTCAACAGGTTTAATCCATTTACGTCTAACATGCTTCCTTAACCCTAGCCGGTTTAAATTTAATTCAATCACTCAATTCAATTCAACTCAATTCAATACGATCGGGTATGCATTCCTATCTCTACGGTTTCCCATTTATCGTTCTATATGAACTACGGTGTTTGAGCCGACTCACAGTGATATGACGGAACGAACGACACGGATGCGGATACGGATTCCCGAGACCCCGAACTAAACCCGAACCTCTCCGAATACCCAAACACAAACCGCACACACAAACCGGCCGGAGTCAACGCGTTGACCGGCTTTGACCACGGCGTTGGTTGACCGACCGTTGACTTTGACTCCGGTTGACCGTTGACCACTCCGGTTGACCCCTTTGACCCGCTGAACCACCAAATCGAACCGAACCAACTCTAAACCAACCAGTTTAGTTAAACCGGTTAGGTCAAACCGTTGACCGGCGTTGACCGAGGCTTAACCGGTTTGACTAAACCGATTCTCCCACTGAATCAAGACCAAACCAACTCCAATGCATCTCATATCCACCCATGAAGAACCGCTTGAAGATTTGACGGCGAAAGGAGGCTTTCCGGCGACTCCTCCGGCGTTGACCGCGGCGGCTCCGGCGTTGACCGCGGCGGCGGTGGCTTTCTCCGGCGAATCAGAAGCTCTTCCACCCACCAATCTGCTCCTCTTGACTAGATCTACCCATCCATAGCGTTGAATCCTTGAAATATGTTGAAGAGAGAGAGTTAACCTTAGAAACCCTAACCGCGGCTGCTTCTTGGCCAGATTCCGGCAAGCTCCGGCGACGGCGGCGATGGTGACTGGCTGGAAAATGAAGAGGAGGATGAGATGAAGCTCCTGGGCTTTGTAGAGTGTGATTTGGGTCTAGGATGAGAAAGTTATGTACTTTCTTGTATGAGAAGCTATGAAGAACACCTTTTGTTCTTGAAGTGTTCTTGGATCTTCAAAGCAAAAGAATGTGTTTGATGAATGTTTTCTTGAGAGAACAGAGAGAGAGATGTCGACAGAGAGAGGCTAGAGTGAGAGGTTCAGTTCACCAAATGAGTGAGATGCATGAATAGTAAAGATTCTTTGCATGGATCCACTTTTCCTCAGGCATCAAATGTGGTGATGCCACCTCTCCTCTAAAGCTGGCGACCTGGGGAGCTCACACCTGTCTCTGGTGAGTTTCTGAAGTCCATTAAGGCCCATTAACACCGGCCCAACCCAATAAAACCCTTCCTTAACTTGCTTGCTCACTTTTGCTCGGTTTGCTCATTTTCCCGATAACTGTTTTAGAAAATAACAAACGATTCCCATAAATCTCAAAACCTCCATAAACTGATTCTTCTTGATGTAAGATGAATTTAGCAACTTGAATCATCCCATTTGGAGTTTCCTAGCTCCCGTTATGATTTTCCGAAGTTTCCTCGGTTTAGTCGGTTTTCCGACCGATATGCCGAAAAATGCGTTTCTGCTCCGATTCTTCAAATTCTAATCTTGAAAATGTTCTTTATGAGTTAAAAGAGAACATTTGGCCCGTCACGTCTTCCGTCTCGAACTTTTGCAAAATTACCATTTTGCCCCTGGGTTTGGCAAAATTACGGTTTTGCCCCTATTGACTTTTCTTCTGCCCGTTGAACATATTTTTGGATACGGGGTATCACATTCTTCCCCACTTACAGGAATTCGGTCCCCGAATTCTCCGTCACTACCAGACTTTGAATCAGTTCCAAACCCTGCAAGTTGCTCCGTCATTCGATCTCAACGCTTCCTTACTCGAATACTGCTGCATAACTCTGACTTCTCGCTTTCCTGCGCTCTTCCGAACTTTCCATCTAACTTTCCACTGATTCTCACTTCCAACTTCCCCACTTCGCTTCGACTTCCACGTCCTTCATGATACTGGTTTGTCTCCCCGAGACACTCTTCAAGAATCTGATCATTAGCTCCCGTCTGACTGCTATTACTAACAACACTGATCTCTTGCGCCAAATCTCCTTGCTAACTCATCATCCCAACCGCTCCGATCTTTCCGCTGCTCTGCACTGACACGCTCCCACTGACAATCTATACTGACTACTTTACAGTCCGGTCTCCTTGTTCCCTAACGTCTTGCCATTCCATCTAGCTTTCGGGTTCGGGTTCGGTATCGTATTCGTATCGCATCGTCCATTCCGTCCTACATTCAACACAACAACTTTCACTGGAGTGGTGAAATTCAAACCGATCCATCCCTCGATTTCACTTCCTCATAGAGATATAGTCAGTTAATCATGTACCCAATGGTTACCCATGATTAAGTAACGATATTCTATAATTCCGCTCTCTCGCGAATCGACAGTCGATTACAACCATACTCGCGTTAGCTCAACACCTTAAACGAAAAGGTTCTAACACTTTAATTCTAACAACTACCGATCGCAATAAAAAATAATTTAAAACTACTCAACCGATCAACGTACCACCACCATCCACACTCCGCACATGCTAAGCATGTTATACACACTAGCACTTTCACAGTGCTACACCCCAAACATAATGCAACCCTAATTAACCAATGCACCACTCAAGCATTAAATAAAGCACGCAAGCAATCAAATAAAAGCAACCAATTACCACACACAGCCAAGCAATCACTAGATCGCTCCGGATATGTCGCCAGTCTGGGTTTAGGTTATGATGAACGGTCGTCAGTTCCGCGCATCATCAGACTTCACGTGGTAATTCATTTGCATCCAAAACCATCACACACATGCAAACAATTACTACGTAAGCCATAACAATAAGTAGAACAATTCTGCATCACATACATACATAAGAACAACAACAACACACATGTTTCGAGGTTTTTAAATACATAAGTAAAACAGAAATACAACCAAGAGACGTCCGTCATCCATACCCTAACCCCCAAACTGCACCGTCATACCCCGGAGATGTCTGAAACAACATGCGAGAATCGCCGATCTAGATACACACAATAACAACATAGTTAGTGCCCAACTTACCTAGCCTAACTATTCTAACCCTAACAGCCCCAACACGACCGGAATGCCATACACAACCGGCATCGCGTCTCGCGCTGGTAACCACTGGCAGGTGCGCCGGGAGGGTGTGGTGGGTGCGCATCTCTAGTCGGCGGTCCGACCTGCTGCGGCTCTGCCATCATACACAACTGCGCTACATGACCTCCGCGACCACAAATCTGCCAAACCGGAACGGGCGCTGGGCGTGGCCCACGGTAACAAGCTGCTGCCTGATGATCTGTCGCTCCACACAGCTGACAGGAAGAAACAGACCCCGAAGAAGGCTCCTGAAAACACTCGGCTGCTCGATGTCCCTGACCTCCACAAATCTGACAGACAACTGGCGCTGAGCGGGACCGACGAGAACTGGATCGACGGGAACAAGCGGATGCTCTGTGTCCCTCGTCTCCACACCTCCTACAACTCCTCGATGGTCTCGGTGGCTGCTCCAATGGTGGCTGCGCTACAGGTGACTGCGCTGCTGGCTGCTGGATAACTGCCTGCCGAATAAGCCCACCGTCTCGACGACTCGGACCAGGTCGATACTCCTTAGGTAACGGGGCACGATGCGGCTCTGCGTCCGACATACGAGGTCCAGGCCCTGCGATCGGGCAAATAGGTGCACGATGGCCGTCCATCCCGCACACCTGACAATAATACGGGGCTGGCACTGGCTGATACGTCTCACGGTAGCGCGGATCCACTGGTCGGGTGCACCAATACAAATGAAAGCCCTGAACTCCGCAGGCGCTACATGTCTGGTACACAGGCATAGGCGGCACTGAATCTGGCGTGTCGGCTAGTGGAATCTCCGGTGGTGCAACCGGCTCAGTCAGCGGTGCCTCTGGTGATGTAACTGACTCAAACTGTGAGTCCGACCCTGCCATCTACATCGGCTCAACTCCTGTGGCTGACTCCATCGCTGAGTGTGGCTCGGTGGAACCGGGTGATGGAGCTCCTGACCTCTACGGCGATCCTGGCTGATGATGTAGCCCAACCTGCTGCTCCAAGACGTCCTCTAGTATCGCCATCTGCTCGTCCATCTGCTGCGCCCACTGCGCATGCTGCTCCGGATCCAACGGCTCCATGTCCATGTCGAAAACTGGGTGTAACGGATCCAACTGAAAGTCCCCTCCACCAAGTGGAATGAAGTCCGACTCATGCAAACTGAAGGGTAGTGGCACATCATGTGCCTCAAGCTGCATCCCCGATGGTACTGTAGGTGCCTCAAGCTGAGGTGGAAACGGAGGCAACCCATAGTCTGTGAATCCAAAGTATCCCATCACTCCTGCGGTCGGGTCTGCGGTACCTGCGTCATCCTGTATAGAAGGCGGTAACGGGTCCGGTAATGGCCTCCAATCTGCAGCGGCTGCTCTCGCTCCCTGATGCACATGGGGAACAACTGGCGGTCGATCTGATACCCGAGAACCCTGCGACTGACCCTGCGGTGCTATCCTCAGACCTGCCTGATGCTGGTCTACCAAAGCCTGGTACTCTGCCTGTGTCATCCGACGCTCACCCATACTGCTCGCTACTATCTCTCACACCCAATGCACACACCCACACACACTCCGTCAAGGGACACTCTGCTGCTGTCTGCAATCAAAAACACAAGTAAACGTTAGTTCACGTAATACAAATTTCCTACCCATCCCAACCCTGGATTTACGGACGCGGCTCGGTTTCCTAATGGATGCTTGGGTAAGACACAATTTTGACTCTATAAAACACGGAAAACACTCGAAAATGAACAGCTTCGAAACCCATGCAGAACCATGCTCTGATACCACCTTTCTATAACGCCCCTTTCCCATTCTCCGCTGACCGTCGAGCTGACCGGTCAACAATCAAACAAGAACATGACCGATCGAACAGGAAAAGTTCATCACAGGACGAAGCCATAGACGGATCGGTTTGAGACAAAGGCTCGCACTAACCCATCCTTGACTCCGCTATCCTCACTTCCGTAGTACAAGTCGATCGCCTTGCACTACTTCTGCGAGTTGTGTCGGTTCGGACGAAACACAATATCAGGAAAGCATATTCATTTCTGACTCAATTAAACGTTCAGCACAACGTTTAACCGTCACTTTACAAATTGTTTTCATCAGTAAACAATCAACACGTAAATCAATACAAAAGTGGCGCCAAGCTGAACCGAGAGAAAAACCCAAAACCATCGAATCAAAACCCCCGCCCCAAGCCATCCCGAAGCTACACCGAGGACCTCCCGCGTCCGTCGCTGCTTAACCTGAAAACACAAAAAGAGTCTAATGAGCGATCTAAGATCATCCAGTGAATCGGCTCCCCACTAAGGCTGCTAATCTATCTATTCTCAATAGATTCCCGCCCGAAAACCCCAAAATAACAATCAGTCACCACAAATAGCCGATCACGCACTACCACGTCGCGTCGAGCCTACACACAATCAATTGCCAAAAGAAAGAGAAGGCGATTAGAGGAAATCGGGAGCACTGCGGCACATGTTCCCAATTGAGACTCGATCTATCTACCGCGCACTACCAACTACACCAAAACATAACGCTGGGCCCCTACGATCTTGGTGACTTCCACGGGTTTCCACCGTTACCGATATGGCAACTAACCCACGACTCCTAGCCGTCCACACAATGACTAGGACACCGTTCTCCGTCCATCGATACGCGGTGACTCAGGCTACCCCTAGATAACCCAAGCTTCCATGCTGTCCGGCCCTAGGACGCGACCCCGTGTTCTCTGGACCACACACCTACAGACGTCACTCCATAGGTTAACACCATAACCAGAACCACCATGGTCCGGTTAGGTAACTACCCGAGGATCCAATCGGGTCGGAAGTACCAGAACGTAATCAAACACCTAGACTTGCGGGATCTAACGCACCCTAGAGTCCTAGTGCAGGAATGTAAACACGCAGACTCGCTTGGAATCTAGCAATCAATCTCAATCAATAACAACAATCAACCCGCAACCCGCAAGTCTACTCACACACACCACCGCTCTGACTCAGCACCGTACCGAGTCAGCACCACAACTTAACCGGTCCCATGACCGAGTTAAGTAACAACAAGGATCATTCGGCCCAACACCGAGACGATCTAAAGGCCTGCACAAAAAGGTCAACCACAACCACACAACAACACAATCACACAATCACACACAATCAACACACAAACAGGCCTATTAGGGTTGCTAACATCTTTTAACCGATTTACGCCCGCTACCTTGGGTTAGCCGCTTGCTAACCCGTAGACGGTTCACCAATCACAACACTTCTCTTTTCTTAACCAATCCTAATCATCTTTTAACAACTCCTCGATCTGTCGGTTTAGAGCTAGTAGCTTATTAAACTCCCCGACGTCTCATCATTCATTACTTAATTCATTTATTCTCGGGAAACCCCGATACCATTCATATTCTATACGTTCGTTCAGGCTTTACTTCCGTATTTTAGCTCGTCTTAATTCCCGTATATAGATTCATTTAGTTATCGTCCTTTATTTACATATATATGCATATACGGCCTTAAGCATGCAACGACTATATGAATGCATCACGCAACGATACTAACAACCTAACGGCACTCAACAGGTTTAATCCATTTACGTCTAACATGCTTCTTTAACCCTAGCCGGTTTAACTTTAATTCGATCACTCAATTCAATTCAATTCAAATACGATCGGGTATGCATTCCTATCTCTACGGTTTCCCATTTATCGTTCTATATGAACTACGGTGTTTGAGCCGACTCACAGTGATATGACGGAACGAACGGTACGGATGCGGATACGGATTCCCGAGACCCGAACTAAACCCGAACCTCTCCGAATACCCGAACACAAACCGCACACACAAACCGGCCGGAGTCAACGCGTTGACCGGCGTTGGCCACGGCGTTGACCGACCGTTGACCGGCGTTGACCGACCGTTGACTTTGAATCCAGTTGACCGTTGACCACTCCGGTTGACCCCTTTGACCCGCTGAACCACCAAATCGAACCGAACAAACTCCAAACCAACCGGTTTAGTTAAACCGGTTAGGTGAAACCGTTCACCGGCGTTGACCGAGGCTTAACCGGTTTGACTAAACCGATTCTCCCACTGAATCAAGACCAAACCAACTCCAATGCATCTCATATCCACCCATAAAGAACCGCTTGAAGATTTGACGGCGAAAGGAGGCTTTCCGGCGACTCCTCCGGCGTTGACCGCGGCGGCTCCGGCGTTGACCGCGGCGGCGGTGGCTTTCTCCGGCGAATCAGAAGATCTTCCACCCACCAATCTGCTCCTCTTGACTAGATCTACCCATCCATAGCCTTGAATCCTTGAAATATGTTGAAGAGAGAGAGTTAACCTTAGAAACCCTAACCGCGGCTGCTTCTTGGCCAGATTCCGGCGAGCTCCGGTGATGGCGGCGACGGTGACTGGCTGGAAAATGAAGAGGAGGATGAGATGAAGCTCCTGGGCTTTGTAGAGTATGATTTGGGTCTAGGATGAGAAAGTTATGCACTTTCTTGTATGAGAAGCTATGAAGAACACCTTTTGTTCTTGAAGTGTTCTTGGATCTTCAAAGCAAAAGAATGTGTTTGATGAATGTTTTCTGGATAGAACAGAGAGAGATGTCGACAGAGAGAGGCTAGAGTGAGAGGTTCAGTTCACCAAATGAGTGAGATGCATGAATAGTAAAGATTCTTTACATGGATCCACTTTTCCTCATGCATCAAACGTGGTGATGCCACCTCTCCTCTAAAGCTGGAGATCTGGGGAGCTCACACCTGTCTCTGGTGAGTTTCTGAAGTCCACTAAGGCCCATTAACACCGGCCCAACCCAATAAAACCCTTCCTTAACTTGCTTGCTCACTTTTGCTCGGTTTGCTCATTTTCCCGATAACTGTTTTAGAAAATAACAAACGATTCCCATAAATTTCCAAAACTCCATAAAATGATTCTCCTTGATGTTAGATGAATTTAGCAACTTGAATCATCCCATTTGGAGTTTCCTAGCTCCCGTTATGATTTTCCGAAGTTTCCTCGGTTTAGTCGGTTTTCCGACCGATATACCGAAAAATGCGTTTCTGCTCCGATTCTTCAAATTCTAATCTTGTAAATATTCTTTATGAGTTAAAAAGATAACATTTGGCCCGTCACGTCTTCTGTCTCGAACTTTGGCAAAATTACCATTTTGCCCCTGGGTTTGGCAAAATTACGGTTTTGCCCCTATTGACTTTTCTTCTGCCCGTTGACCATATTTTTGGATACGGGGTATCACAGAGTAACTCCTTCTCAAGGAACTATGGTGTTTCTTCTTACCGAGCACCGCCTGCACCTACACATAAGAGCAGATTAGAAGCCATGATGGAGCAGTTTCTTGGGGACAACAACAGATCACTGTGTCCTTCAACTTAAAGATAGACGCATTGTACGAAAATCTGAATGGGAAGTTTGAATCTTTGAGCACACATGTGAAGAAGCTAGATGTCCAAGTTCAACGGACAGCTGGAGAAATACAAAGGCAAAATGAAGCTGGAAAAGCTGAACATAGGCAATACGTCAATGCTGTGATCACAGGAGATGAGATTGACTTGTTGGAAGAAGAAGAGAGCATAATCTCGGATTTTCTGGGTGAATTCTGTCTGTCTGAGACAAGCATCGATCGGCACAACTCGTGCATCGATCGACACAGTCCCGATACGTCTGATGAAATTGCTCGAAAACGCCTTGTGTCGATCGACACACATCATGCATCGGTCGACACAGATCCCAGACCAGACCAGAAACCTGCAACAGTCCTAGAACGAGTCTATAAGCCCTATGTGACATATCCTAAGGTTCCTAAACTGTCTAAAAAGGAGCTAGAAGCGGCTAACTGCATGAAAGTGATGGAAAAGAAGCTGATTCAGATTACAGAAAAGATACCAGACCCAGGAGCCTTTGTGCTCGACTGTTCCATCTCTAAGGATAGATTCAAGCGTTCTCTGTGTGACTTAGGATCTTGTGTGAATCTCATGCCATACTCTGTGGCTGAGAGATTGGGACTGATGGAATTCCAGCCTACTAGGATCTCTCTTATCCTAGCTGATCGATAAAAGAGGTATCCAGAAGGAGTTCTTAAGGACATACGTATCAGAGTTGGAAACTACTTGATTCCAACGGACTTTGTGGTGCTAAAGTATGAGATTGAGCCTGATGATCCTCTACTGCTTAGTAGATCCTTCTTAGCTACTGCTGGCGCAGTGATTGATGTGATACGTGGTCTGATTGATCTCCAATTGGGAGATAAGCCATAGCAGTTCAAGATGGACAAGAAGCATAGAGCCACCATTGATGGACAGAGCTTCAGTGTTGAGGTGGAACAAGAGGTTCCTATTGGAGAAGAGAAGATGGCAGTTCATTCTGAACTTGCTCTAACATCTTCGGTGCCTGCAACTGCTCATAAGCAGAAAGCTCCAGACATCTCATTTCCACCAAAGGTAAGGCATGAATCATCTAAGCTTAAACCTCCTAACCGCATTACTTTGAATGCAGGAAAACGCAGAATCCCACCCAAACTTCGCTCCCGCCCTGGTTCTACTCCTTCGTTCCTTGGAAAATCTCATGATCCGGCAGCATATACACCACCTTGGATGAGGAGACTTTCACAGAGACACTCAAAGTCTTTGTTGAATCCCCCATAAGTCCGATCTCCTTTCCATAGTCAAGCTATTGACTTTAAACAAGCGCTGAGTGGGAGGCAACCCACTAGTAGGTTCGTTTTTCTTTTCATTTTTTTTGTTTTGCTTTGGTGTTTTTGATTTTTCTGTTTTGGTGTGTTCAAAGGCGTGAGAAACAGGCAGAATCGCTCAGCATCGATCGACACATTCTTGTGTTGGTCGACACTGATGCGATTTACGGTTTGCCGATTCTATTGCGGTTCAGACACCGGTTATCTACATAACTGCGAGCATTCACGATATGCATCGATCGACACCACTTGTGGCATCGATCGACGCAATACGACGACATGTAAGTGTTCGGACCCTTTTAGGATTCTCTTAATTCTGTTTTTTCTCGCCAATCTTGAGCTTGGGGACAGTGTGTTTCAAGTGTGGGGGAGGTAACTACTGACGCACGCTTTTGTTTTCTTAGAGTCAGTCCAAATTTGTTTTATTGAGTCAAACCGAGTAGGAAACAAGGACTTTTTGAGGAGATTACGACACTTGCAGGAACTTAAGTGACCATTGGATGAGCTGCAGATTATCTATGACTATTAGAAAACCCAACACAGAACAGCCTACTGAGGACAACCATATCACTTCAGGCATTCAGAGAATCCATTACTTGACTTCACCTTTAACTTGACTTAATTTTCTCTCCTATGGGCTTGGTATACTTTGAGTCGGATTCCTCTGTTGGTTCTGGCACAGCTTGTAAACCTGTCTGATTATGGTTCCCTTCTCTCCTTCTTTGAAAGTAAAAAAAGAGAGATAAACTGAGGATAAGCTAGTAGCTTCGAAGTGGTCGCGGGAGTGGTAGAGACCCCTATTACCTCCTGTGCATCCATGAAAACATGTCCAAAGTATGCCCCAGTAAGGGAAGAGCACTGATAGAAAAAATAAAATGATACCCAGTGGGGAAAATCAGTGCTAGGGAAGGGAAAAGAGAAGAAAGGAACCAGAAGCAACAGTTGAGTGGTCAGATGCTAACAGAGTAAGAATCCATGTGTTCTTTGATCGATACCCCATAGGTGAGACCGCACTTAATAGCCTATAGAAGTCAGTATGGTGAATTTGGATGCTTTGAATGTGATTGTGGAGTTTACTCAGGATAGTTGCTAAGTGTGGGAGAAGTATATGTTGGTCTTGATATCTGCAGGTGATAGGGTGTCAGGTTTTAATCATATTCTACTGCAAGTGCACAGTTCAGTGATTGTAGTATATAGGGTATCGAATCCACAGAGACTCTGGTTTCGATAGCTAAAGAACAAGGAGTTAAACTAGGAAGAAAGCAATGTGATGTAAATAAAAGCAATGCGAGAAAGTAAACAGAAAGCAGAGATTGTTGGTTGTGAAAGCAAGTTATTAAAAGCGCTAAGTCTAGGGCGTTCTCAGGAAATCAGACAAGCAGACAGATCATTCAGCAAGGATCTAATTAAGCACAGTTCTAGAACTCAAAACACGGATATAGAACTAACCAAATTTCTTTGCGATAATTCTCTAAGTCTAAGTGCAGCAAACCAAACTTTCGTTTGCGAGAACTAACAGATTAAACCAACATTAATTCCAAGTTTGATATGTTCACAATTAACCTAAACCAAGCTTTCGTTTGTGAGAAGTTTAATTGCTCAACCTAAATAGTTCTGATTCCTAAACCACACTTTCGTGTCGTATTTAGCAACCTAAGATCTAGATTCTAATTGATCAGGTTAGAACTAGCTTTAAGCATAATTAGATTGAAGAACAGATATAGTTATGAATCCTTAACTGAATTAAACAAGTCTAGCAAGTCATGAAATCCTATGTGAGAAACCCTAAACCTAACTAGGAATCTACTCAGACATAGATAATGAAAACATAATCATATGAAGAATAAATTGCATAAAAGATAATAAAGAATTAAAGGGGTTCGAAATCTTCTCCAAATACAGATGAAGTAAAGGTTCAGATCAGCCCCAAAAGCTCTAAAAATCCTCTGCTCTTAATTATGAAAGCGTATCTAATTAAAACACCAAAAACTCAATAATATAGGTCTAATCTCGGCCAGGGGCTTCTTTGTAAATATCAGGAACTTCTGGATCAGAGTGCAATAACTTGACTCTTCATAAACCGCCGAGTTTTGGGCCCATCTCGCTGGTGCAACGACCGTTGCAGGTGTGCAACGATCGACGCAGTACTCTGTTTCGGACAGTGAACTCTATCTCTGGGCCAAACACTCCAAAAATCTCCAAAATACTCCAACATCTCCAATTCAGCTCCAAACCTGATTATACTTGTAAAAGACTCTAAAAGAACACAAAAAGACACTAAAACACACTTATATCATGGTCTAAAACTAGTAAAAACCATGACATATCAACTCCCCCACACTTAGCCTTTGCTTGCCCTCAAGCAAAACAGAGAACTAAAGCATGGTGAAGAGGTTTGAAAACTCTTCAGAAACTCATTTCATCCTAGAAGCTACAACACTCAGATTCCCCTTAGTAAACCACTGAAAGAATCAATCACAGGATATCAAGACCAACATATACTTCCCCCACACTTAGCAACTGTCCTAAGTAAACTCCACAATCACATTCAAGCATTCAAATTCTCCCTACTGACTTTTGCAAGTATTTAAGTGCGGTCTCACCTAAGGAGTATCGATCAAAGGGCACATGGATTCTTACCTTATCAGCTCTAGACCACCATACTATCTTTCTCTAGTCCCTTTTTCTCTTTCCCTTCCTTAACAACTGATTTTTCCCACATTGGGTATCATTTTTTTTTTATCAGTGTTCTTCCCGTTATGGGGTGTACTTTGGACACATTCCATGGATCGCACAGGAGATAATAGGGGTCTCTACCACTCCTGTGACCACTTCGGAGTTACTAACTCATCCTCAGTTTATTATTTTTTTTTTTTTAATTTTATGGAAGGGGAGAAGGGGACTAAATAGGATAGGTTGACAGGCTGTGTCAGAACTAACAAGGGAATCCGACACAAAGTATACCAAGCCCTTAAGTGAGAAATCTAAGTCAGTATTAAGGTTGAAGTCAGTAAAAGGATCCTCTGATACCTGAAGTAATGTGGGTGTTCCCAGTAGGTTGATCCGTGTCTGGGTTTTCTAATAGTCAGAGATAGATCCTGCAACTTCATCCCAATGGTTACTTAAGTTCCTGCAAGTGCTGTTTAAACTTCTCAGAAAATCATAGTTTCTTACTTAAACAATTTTGACTCAATAAAACAAAAAATTTGAAAAATGGATTGACTCTTAAGAAAACAGAAAGATAAACGTCAGTAGCACCTCCCCCACACTTAAGACACACTGTCCCCAGTAGTGTCAAGGGAAGGATCGGTAAAAATAAAATAAAAATTGTTAAGGCTTTGTTGAGTTCTGTCGGGTTTACCTCTGTCGCTCAGGCATCGATCGTTGCACTAAGTGCATCGACCGTTGCTAGGCGATTTTCGTGTATGGTCGATCGTTTCTAGTAATGCAACGATCGCTGCAATGCGATTCCGATCGTGGTGTGACGATCGACGCAGAAGTGCGTCGATCGACGCGCTGCGAATTTGTCCGAGACCTGCAAACATAAACTCACCAAAACCAAAAGAAAACGTAAAATCCTAACAAAAACACCAAAAATTAAGTAGAAAAAACACCAGTACCTAATGGTGGGTTGCCTCCCACCCAGCGCTTGTTTAAGGTCATTAGCTTGACCGGACGAACAAGATTTTTTTTCAGGCACCAGGAGATCCGACAGAGACTTTTTCTGTCTCTGTTCAAGTCTCCTCATCCAAGGTGGCGAGTAGGCTATTGCAGAATGCTCATGTCCAAGAAAAGATGGAGTAAAATGTGCTCCAGGATCTACAATCACAGTGTCATCCGGCTGCTCATCATCTGCATCCATGATGGTGAATGTCTGCCCATCTATCAGTGGTCTTCGCAACTTATCCATCTCATAACGCAACGGCTCATCTCCCAGATGGAGGTCTATCAAGCTGTTTCTAACATCAATTACCGCTCCTGCTGTAGCCAAAAATGGTCTTCCAAGCAGCAATGCTTCATCCGGATCACAATCATATTTCAGCACTAGGAAGTCTGTTGGAACTAAATAGTTTCCAACTCTCACTGGGATGTCCATAAGGAGTCCTTCTGGAACTCGTATAGACTGATCAGCTAGGACAAGAGAGGTCCTAGTAGGAGTAAAATCTAGCATACCCAGCTTCTCTGCCACAGAGTATGGCATCAAACTTCCAGCAGCTCCTAAGTCACACAGAGAGCGCCTAAAACTATCCTCAAAGATTGAACAATTAAGCACAAAGACTCCAGGGTCTGGCAGCTTCTTCGAGATCTTGGTCAGCAGAACATCACTAATATGCTGAGGAACTATAATCACCCAGTCTCTCAGCTCTTCATCTAAAGGCAGCATCTTATTCAAGTACCTCTGCACACATGGATGATAAGGTGGATCATCAGAAGATGGAATTTCTTACAATTCTTTATCAATCTCCTCTAGCTTCTTAAGCTCTTCAATTTCCTGCTTAATCACTTCAGACACTGAGGAGTGTTGTCTAACGATCTGCGCATAGATCTCTTGTTGAGAAATCTCAGAGACTCCTGAGAATGAGCTATCGAGCTCCAAATCAATCAATACCATTATCATCCGGCGAGTCTGTCTGTTCACGACCTGCATCGATCGACACTAGATGTGTGTCGATCGTTGCAACACTGCAGTTTTCACCCGAGAGATTTTTACCAAAATCCGAGATTTCTTCTTCCTTCACAAATTCAGCTGTACTTAGCTCAAATTTTTCACCTAGGTGAGATCCATCATTAATGTACACAGACCAGGCCTTAATATGAGTGTCTGCTACTCCTTTTCCCTTCATTGAACTGGAAATCTGGTTTACCTGAGTATCCAACCGCTTCATGTGAGTGTTCAGGGACTCAAACTTCCCATTGAGGTCTTCATAGACAGCATCCAACTTCTTGTTGCAGTCCACAATACTCTTGGTCTGACTCTCCATTAGTTGTTCCATCATAGCTTCCATTCTACTCTCATGAGCTGTAGGTGCAGGAGGAGTCTGATAAGATGAAGATCCATAGGTTCTCTGAGTACCTTGTCCAAAGGTCTTCTGAAAACCACTAGTCTGTCCAGAATTAGATGAGTTGCTGTTGAAAGCACTTTTCTGTCCTCCATTGAAGAATCTGTTTCCCTGTTGATTACCAAATCTATTACCTTAGAATCCAGATCCTCCTATGTAATTCACATCTTCCTCCTGAGTGTCTTCCTCAGTTTGAATTACCTCTACATCTTGGGCAAAGTGGACAGCTTTCTTACCTGCTAGGAGATTGCAAACTGTGTCCAGCCTAGATCTAATATCAGCTATGTCAGAATTCTCTACGCTTCCACCAGATTGCTTCCTCCTCTCATCCATAGTCTTGCAACTGTTGCTGCCTACTAGGTTCTCAATCAACTGCTTAGCTTGTGCAGGAGTCCTGGTGTTGAAGTTAGCATTACTGGAGTTATCCAGTGCAGACTGATATGGAAGATCTATGCCTCTGAAGAAGATACCAAGCAACTGAACTTCAGTAAATCCATGGTGTGGGCAGTCACGCTGGTACTGCTTAAAGCTCATCCAGGCAGCTTTTAAAGGCTCCACAGCTCCTTGGGAAAAGGTGAGTATGTCCTGTCTGGACTGATTTGAACGCGCATCATCATAGAAATGACGCAGGAATTCACTCTTCAGGGCTGCCCAAGTAGTATACTGACCAGGTGCCAGCTGCTTTAGCCATGCACTAGCGTCTCCAGCAAGACTGTGCGGAAAGAGCTTAAGGAACAGATAATCCGGGCAGACTCCATCATACTTCATGCCAGTGATTATGTCCTCAAACTGATCAATGTGATCCATAGGCTGCTCCGTTGGGTAACCATGAAATGCATTCTGTCTCATCAGCGAGTAGTAGATGGTTTTGATCTCAAAATCATTTCTCTCAAAACTAGGAAGCACTAGAGCTGACCGGTTTGCATGAAACTCATCCGGTCTGTTGTAGTCAGCTAAAGTCCTCTCATGGACAATCATCTGTCTAGCTCGGTTCTGTCCTTGACCTTGCGTCTGCGGTGGTGGTTCAGCTTCCTCAACATCAGGGATCACTCGTCCATCAGCATCAATCCTCTGCCCAGCAGCATTGTAAGGATTGTTTTGCGGATCCCTCAGGGTACCATCAGCATCTGGTATCAGGATCAAACGCTCACGTACCATCCTTTCTCTTCTTTCTCTTCTGTTAGTTCTCTCTAAACGTCCAAGTTCTTCAAGTTCGAGATTAACTAAGTCTAAGTTCGGATTACTTCTAGTTTTCTGCGTCTGCATAAACTGTCTGTAATCGTCCAGCAACGATCGATGCTATCAGTGCAACGATCGTTTCAATCTCAGAGTCGCCTAGTGACGATCGATGCAAGGGTGCAACGATCAACGCAGTGCGAAATCGGTACCTGCGACAGAGAGAAAACAGAGAAAATTAGTAACTAAAAAAAAAAAAAAAAAAACAAAAACGAAAAGAAAACGAAAAATCCTAGTAAAACCCTAGGCTCGAAGCTATCGAAGACTCTAAGAGTCCCCGGCAACGGTGCCAAAAACTTGATAGGGTGTCAGGTTTTTGTCCTATTCTACTGCAAGTGCACAGTTCAGTGATTGTAGTATATAGGGTATCGAATCCACAGAGACTCTGGTTTCGATAGCTAAAGAACAAGGAGTTAAACTAGGAAGAAAGCAATGTGATGTAAATAAAAGCAATGCGAGAAAGTAAACAGAAAGCAGAGATTGTTGGTTGTGAAAGCAAGTTATTAAAAGCGCTAAGTCTAGGGCGTTCTCAGGAAATCAGACAAGCAGACAGTTCATTCAGCAATGATCTAATTAAGCACAGTTCTAGAACTCAAAACACGGATATAGAACTAACCAAATTTCTTTGCGATAATTCTCTAAGTCTAAGTGCAGCAAACCAAACTTTCATTTGCGAGAACTAACAGATTAAACCAGCATTAATTCCAAGTTTGATATGTTCACAATTAACCTAAACCAAGCTTTCGTTTGCGAGAAGTTTAATTGCTCAACCTAAATAGTTCTGATTCCTAAACCACACTTTCGTGTCGTATTTAGCAACCTAAGATCTAGATTCTAATTGATCAGGTTAGAACTAGCTTTAAGCACAATTAGATTGAAGAACAGATATAGTTATGAATCCTTAACTGAATTAAACAAGTCTAGCAAGTCATGAAATCCTATGTGAGAAACCCTAAACCTAACTAGGAATCTACTCAGACATAGATAATGAAAACATAATCATATGAAGAATAAATTGCATAAAAGATAATAAAGAATTAAAGGGGTTCGAAATATTCTCCAAATACAGATGAAGTAAAGGTTCAGATCAGCCCCAAAAGCTCTAAAAATCCTCTCCTCTTAATTATGAAAGCGTATATAATTAAAACACCAAAAACTCAATAATATTCTAATCTCGGCCAGGGGCTTCTTTGTAAATATCAGGAACTTCTGGATCAGAGTGCAATAACTTGACTCTTCATAAACCGCCGAGTTTTGGGCCCATCTCGCTGGTGCAACGACCGTTGCAGGTGTGCAACGATCGACGCAGTACTCTGTTTCGGACAGTGAACTCTGTCTCTCGGCCAAACACTCCAAAAATCTCCAAAATACTCCAACATCTCCAATTCAGCTCCAAACCTGATTATACCTGTAAAAGACTCTAAAAGAACACAAAAGACACTAAAACACACTTATATCATGGTCTAAAACTAGTAAAAACCATGACAAATCAGCAGGTTTATTTTATGTGGCTTACTAAGGCGAATCTGAGTGTGGTGCTTCTACGATGAAACGAGTTTTTGAAGTTTTCAAATTTCTTTTCCTGATCTTGGTTTTCTGTTAGCTTGAGGGCAAGCAAAAGCTAAGTGTGGGGGAGTTGATATATCATGGTTTTTAGGAATTTCGACCATGATATATGTCTTTATTATCGAGTCTTTTAGTATGTTTTGGAGTCTTTTCAGGTGTTTTACAGGTTTAGGCACATTTGGAGCTCAATTGGACGTTCTGGGAGCATTGGGAGCATTTCTGCACTGTTTAGAGGTTTCACAGAGTTCACTGGCTGCGAAATCGCCCTGCATCGGTCGATGCAGTATGTGCATCGGTAGATGCAAGGTGATTCCAGGGTTCTGCGCACAAAAATCCAGAAATTACAGTTTTTGCCCAGAAACTTCCCAGATTTGCAAAAGACCCCAGACGTGTTTTAGACTATATATTAGGGTTTTTAGCCACTTGTTTAGGCTACACTTTATTTTACATTCAGAGAGATTAAGAGAGTTTTAGGGGCTGATCAGATACTCGACAGAGAGAAGATTTCGAACCCCTGTTCTTATTCTTTTGATTATTCCATGATATCTATTTTGACTATGTTTTCTGTTATGATTGCTATGTCTGAGTAGATTTCTTGTTAGGTTAGGGATTCTCATTAGGGATTTGAAGGAATGTTAGATTAACTAATTGATTAAGATTCATCATCTAGTTCTTCATCTAAATTGTTCTTAATGCTTAATCTGAACTGGCCGCTTAGATTATTGATATTAGGTTGATTTACACAATGACAGTTGGTTAATTAGCTAGAAAGGATTTAGGTGAACAACTTATCTATTCGCAAAGAAATTTGGTTTAGAGAAGTTATGAACAAACAAACTTGGAATTAATGCATGTCTAAAACTCTAGGATTCGCAACGAAAGTTGGTCTGCTAAGTTGTTAGACATAGATAACTATCGCAGCGAAATTTGGTTAGTTATACTTTTGTGATTCTAGTTCAAGAACGCTATAAATTGAATCTTGATTGTTGTTAATCTGATTTCCTGATATCCTGAGAACTCCCTTGACCTAACGCCTTCGTTTGATTGCTTACATCCACCTCATTTGATCTGTTTACTTGCTATTTTGTTTACTGCTTTACAATCTGCTTCGCTTAGCTTAATTCGATTACTAATAATCTATCGTGTGACCATGAGTCCATGTGGATTCGATACCCTAAATACTACAATAGCATAACTGTGCACTTGCAGTAAAATAGGATTAAAACTTAGACCCTATCACTCTGGCACCCTGTAAATGTCGTAAAGGGACTGGTGGATGATCCGACGTACGAGATCAGCGCGAATGGCCTGGCGATGCTGGGTATCCCTGAAACTGAACCAACTGACCCTGCGGCGAGCCGGCTGATCCCTGCTGACTCATGACGCTCAACTTTAACTACTCCGCACGCACACACACACCCCTCCACTCCACCCGGGACACACTGCTGCAAGACTGCATTCAAAAACACAAAGACAAGTTAGTACAAGTAATACGAAAATTCTACTTTCCCATCCCAGCCCCGGGTTTAACGGACGCAGCTCGGTTTCCTAATGGATGCTTGTGTGACACATTTGACTCGATAAAATATGGAAAACACTCAAAAATGAAATGTTTCGAAACCCATGACGAACCATGCTCTGATACCACCTTTCTGTAACGCCCCTTTCCCGTTCTCCGCTGACCGTCGAGCTAACCGGTCAACAATCAAACAAGAACATGACCAATCGAACCCGAGCAAGTCGAACAGGAAAAGTTCATCACAGGACGAAGCCAGAGATAGATCGGTTTGAGACAAAGGCTCGCACCAATCCATCCTTGACCTCGCTATCCTCATTTCCATAGTACAAAGCAGTACTACTCGTACTATTTCAATGAGTTGTGTCGGTTCGGACTAAACCCCATATCAGGGAAACAATTTCATTTCTGAGCAATCAAACGTTGAGCACAACGTTTAATAGAATTTTACAAACAATCGCTATTTCATACATACAATGAAATCAAACACACAAAATAGCGATATCGCTGAACCGAGAAAAACACTCAAAATCCCGAATCAAATCTCGCCACAAGCAATCCCGAAACTACACCGAGGACCTCCCGCGTCCGTCGCTGCTAAACCTGAAAAACACAAAAAACGTCTAATGAGCGATCTAAGATCACCCAGTGAATCGGCTCCCCACCAACGGCTTCGAACATAACTAGAGTCTACAGATTCCCGCCCCAAAACCCCAAAATAACAATCAACAGAAATAAATGGTCGATCACGCATTACCACGTCGTGATAAACCCACAACACACAATCAATTCCAAAGATAAGGAGAGTTAGGGAACCGAAGGCACTGCGGCACATGTCCTCGATTAGACTCTATCTATCTAACGCGCAATAAAAGGAAACACAACGCTGGGCCCTACGAAATCGGTAACTTCCACGGGTTTGCATCGTTACCTACATGGTAACTAACCCACGACTCCTAAACGTGTACACAAGGTCCCACGAATAGGACACCGTTCTCCGTCCATCGATTCGCGGTGACTCGGACTACCCCTAGATAGCCAAAGTTTCCATGCGATCCGGCCCTAGGACATGACCCCGTATTCTCTGAATCACACACCTACCAGCGTCACCTGGTAGGTTAACACCATAATCGGAATCACCATGATCCAATTAGGCAAAAACCCGAGGATCCATTCGGGTCGGAAGTACCGGAACGTAAACAAACCTAGGCTTGCGGAATCTAAAGCACCCTAGAGTCCTAGTGTAGAAATGTAAACAAGCAGACTCGCTGGGACTCTAGCATAGATCACGCAATCAACAACAATAATAATAAATCCCCAACCATTCTGCAAGCCGCTACAATACCACACCACCGCTGTAACTATATAAGATAGTTAGTCAGCACTACCAAACTTACCCGGTCCCATGACCGGAGTAAGTGTCCACAATGACTGCTCGGCCCAACACCGAAGTAGTCTAATAAGCCAGCACACAAACTCACAGCAACAATCACAACAATCACGCAATCACAACAATCACAACAAACACCACGCAAGCAGGCCTCTTAGGGTTCTAAGTCTTTTAATCTGTTCTTATCCGCTACCTTGGGGTTAGCGGATTGCTAACCCGTAGACGGCTTACAACTCACACCACTTCCCTTATTTAACTCATTCTAGGTATCTTTTATTAACTCCTCGATCCGTCGGTTTAGAGTTAGTAAACTTACTAACTCCCCGACGTCTCATTATTAATTAACTGGTTCATTACCATTTCCCGCTATTAAACCTAAGTCCCAATCCCATTACATATTCTATACGTTCGTTTAGGTTTAACTCGTATTTAAATGTCGTCTTAATTACAATATATAGATTCATTCATTCTCGTTCTTATACATATATATGCATATACGGTCCTAATCAAACGGTGTCTATATGAATGCATCAATCAATTATTACTAACAACCTAACGGCACACAATCAATTAACCTTTTAATTCTCAAAACCCTAACATGCTTATTCGATTCTAACCGGTTTATCATTAAACGTCCATTTAATTATCAATTCAACTAATCATATTAATCAAGGGTATGCATGTCCTAATTCTACGGTTTCTCGGTTCCCGGTCTATATGAACTATCTAAGAGTTCTGAGCCGACTCACAGTGATAAAAGCGCGGAATGGCAGATCTGCCACGGTATGAATCCCGAGACCGCCGAAATGGAACTCGAACTTCCCGAATGCACGAACTCGAACCCCGAAGAATTCTGAACACCCTGACAAGAACCGCAAGTCGTCAATGATCGGAGTCAACGAGTTGACCGGCGTTGACCACGGCGTTGACCGGTTGGCCGTTGACCCATGCGTTGACCAAAGCTTGGACCGTTGACCACCCCAACTAAACCGGCAGAACCAACTGAACCGGTCTAATTTAAACCGGTTTTGGTCAAACGTTGACCGGTTTGACCTAACCGTTGACCAGGGCTGAACCGTGCCTAAACAGACCCATCTCCTGAACCAAACCAGACCATCCCACTCCTTTAAGAACCGGCTTGAAGATGACGGCGGTTGGGCATCTCCGGTGGACTTCTCCGGCGTTGACCGACGGCGGAGGAGAGTTGACCGCGGCGGAGGAGGCTTTTCCGACGGCTTCTTCTCCTGATCTACACACCAAAATGTTCAGAAGGAAGAGATCTATCCTCCCATAGCTTTAAATGCTCAAGTACCGGCGAGGAGAGAGAGAAAAGCAACAACACACTAGCCACAGTAGCTTTCTGGCCAGATTCCTGTGAGATCCGGAAACGGCGACGGACAGGGAAAGGTGGTGGTTGTAGAGGAGAGTGAGAGGAAGCTACAGGACTGTACAGAGGTTGATTTGGGTTTGATATGAGAGAGTTATGGTGTTTCTTGTTCAAGAAGATATGAAGAACTTCAAAGTTTTGCATGTGCTAATGAGAGAGAGAGAGAGAGAGAGAGAGAGAGAGAGAGAGAGAGAGAGAGAGAGAGAGACAGAGAGAGAGAGAGAGAGAGAGAACCGAGTGGGAGAGGCTATAGAGTATGCTTGAGTGTTTGGTTAGATCAATTGAATGTGATTAGATGTGTTTTTGCATGCAAGAAAGATTCATTGCATTTTCTCCATGCAATAGGAGAGAGGTGGCGCCAACAAAGAGGTAACAACTGTCCCTCTGAGTGTTTTTGTTGTCCAAAAACCTTCCTTAATCATCCTTAACCAATCTAAAACCATCTTAACCCGTTGTGTCAGTTCTTCTCGATCTTGCGTTTAATATTTTAAAAACCCTCCGGATGTTTCCATAAATCTTCAAATCCCAAAAATCAGATTCTCCATGACATTATATGAATTTAGGAAGTCGAATCACTCCGTTCGGACTGACGTAGCTCCGGTTATGAATTTTTGAAGTTTCTTCGGGTTTGTCGGTTTCCATTCCCGACAAGCCGTAAAACATGTTTCCGCTCCGTTTCTCCCAGTCCTGGTCTTCTAAATGTTCTTTATGTTGTTAAACATGAACATTTGGCCCGTCTTCGCTTCCGTCTCGAACTTTGGCAAAATTACCATTTTGTCCCTAACTTTGGCAAAATGACAATTTCGCCCCTGGTTGACTTTCTGCCCTTTGACCGTATTTTTGGATACGGGTTATCACAAAAATCGTGTTTGGAAACATATCAACACTTTCAGAAACAAATTCAGACGTTTTGAAAGGAAAAATGGTTTCCTAAAACACTACATTTCTAGAAATTTGAACTGACCTTGACTCCAAATCAAGAATTTTATACCCTTTGTAACCTGAAGGATATCCCAAGAAAACACCTGGTCTAGCTCTAGGAGAAAACTTATTTCTATTTTAGCAATAGTAGAAACATAACATAAAGAACCAAATGCTTTCAACATGCTATATTATGGTTTCTTACCTAAAAGCAATTCATATGGCGATTGATTGTCTAATAATGGTGAAGGTAAGCGATTAATCAAAAACACAGCAGTCAAAACACAGTCACTCCAGTAAGGAAGAGGTACATTTGATTGAAAGAGTAAGGATCTTGCCACATTTAATAAGTGTTGATGCTTACACTCAACAACAGAGTTTTGTTGAGGAGTATAAGCACATGAAAAATAGTGTAAAATGCCTTTCTCTTTCAACAAAGATGTGAATGCTAGTTCAGGTGTATTATCAGATCTAATGGCTTTAACTGAAACATTATATTGTGTTGCAACAAGTTGAAGAAATGAAGGAAACACAGTGGAAACATCACTTTTATTCTTTAGCATATAAAGCCAAGTAACCCGAGTACAATCATCCACCAAAGTTAAGAAGTACTTATAACCTTCGACAGACTCAACACTAAACGGACCCCATATATCCACATGAACAAGATCAAATGGGTGAGAATACAAATTGTTATGAGACACATAAGCTAACCTCTTTTGCTTAGCTAAAGGACAAATTGAACAATGAAACAAATCCGAAAAAGAATCTTTTGAGAAACACAAATCAGTTTTGAGTTTTCGTAAAACTGTTGGAGATGGATGTCCTAGGCGTGTATGCCACAGATTCCCATCAGCCAAAACCGAAGCACACAGCAAAGACGGCGGTGATGATGAGGAGAGGTGCTCATTCTCAAGAATGTGTAGGTTGTGAAATATTCTACCCCTCCCAATCATTAAGCCCTGAGAAAGTTCCTGAATTAGACAACATGAAGAATAGAAATGAGCAGCACAGTATGAAGATTTAACCAAACTACTCACACTAATCAAGTTGAATTGAAAATCTAGAACATGTAAAACATTGTTTAAAGATAAAGATGAACTAATATGAACGGTGCTTGTGTGTGTGATTGGGACCATAGTTCCATTTGGTAAGGTGACAGTAACACCAGACACTGGTACCAATTCTCTAAACAATGCTAAATCTGAACATACATGACTAGAGGCTCCATTATCAATGATCCAAGCATTATTGGGTAAAAGTTGTTGCAAAGATGATAAGGAATGGTCTTGAAAGGTAAGGATATGATTGGTAAATTTAAGAGTGGTTGATGGAAAAGAAGAGTTACCAGATAAAGAAACATTAGCCATGACTCCCTGATCAGTAATGGTAGCTGTTTTTGGAGCAGGAATCACAGTCTCCTGAGGTTTAACTTGAGCATTAAACTGAGCAATCAGATTTTGAATCTGTTGTGGAGTAAAATTCTGAAGACTCTGATTCTCTCCTTCACTTGTAATTTGTGGCATAGGTGGAGGATAGTAAAGCTGTGGATAACCTCCTGTCTCAGAGTAAACATTTGCAATAGCATTTGCATTTTCATATGAAGTAGGAGCAGGACGCATTTGCATCTGGTGATTCATATGGATAGGTTGCAGAGGCATACGTTGACCTTGATGATATTGTTGCTGTGGAGCCATGAAAGGTTGATTTTGTGGTCTGTATCTTGTAGTATTCCTTTTATAACCAGGTGGATAACCATTCTTCTTGAAACACTTAACCACAGTATGACCTATCTTGTTATAGTAAGTACATACTGGTTTCTGATAAGCTTTCCTAGCATTATAAGCAGCAATATATGCATTCTCTTCAATAGTAAAAATGCCTTGAGATGACTGATCAACAGTCGGAGTAGATATATTTGTACTAAAAGCCACTGCATCCACTTTATTAACTGGTTTAACCACTTTCTGACGTTCAACTTGTGTCACCATATTGAACGCTTCTTCAATGTTTGGTATTGGCTTCATCGTCAATATGTTTCGACGAATAGGTTCATATGACTCATTCAATCCCATGAGGAACTTTGTTACACGGCTTCTCTCCTGCAATTTCTCCCACAAAGCTGCTGCAGAACATTCACATTTTCCACAGGTGCAAACCGGCAGTTATACATAATTTTTGTACTCTTCCCACAAAGTAACAAGTTCAGTATAATACGCAGAAACATCAAGCGATCATTGTTCAATCTTACTCAATATTTGTTCCAAATCATATACTCTAGGAGCATCTTCTTGCTTAAACCTAGCTAAGAGATTATTTCAGATACCTTCTGCGGTTGAAATGAACAAAAGACTTGCACCAATTTTCTTACTAACCGAGTTCATCAGCTATGTTGCCATCATATCATTGCAGCGAGACCATACACCATAGTTTGGATCATTCTCTGGAGGTCGCCGTATTGAGCCATCTATGAAACCGATTTTGTTACGCACATTCAAAGCCATCCTAACATATCGTCTCCACGAATGAAATTCAGCAGCTGTATTGGGTCGATCTGTTACCAAAACAAGACCAGCATGATCATTAGTATGAAGTTAATACATATTCGCATAATGATCCCCCATATATGAAGATGTCGAGGAATTTAGCTGTGCTTGTGATGAATGTGGAGAATCCATCACAAAATTGAAGAAAAGGAATAGAAATAGTGTCGAATCGAAGAGAAATCGAACACTCAAGGTCAATCAAAGAGAGAAAATGAAAAAGAGAATCGCGAAGCAAGAAGCAACACTAAAAAGAAAATCTGCAAAGAACTCAAACAAGATTTGTAGAAATCGAAATGAAATTGAAATCGTACAGCTCATCGGAACGAGAATCAAACGGAAGCAAACTTTGTTTTCTGCTCTAATACCATATTAACAGTCGAATTAAGCTTCAAGATTGAGAATGAGGAAGCTCGAGAGAGAGAGTAATTCAACTGTAAAATGAAAATCTTTTATTCTCATTAACAAGAAATGTCTGTACATTGTCGTTTATATATCAGTCTCCTTAAGTAAGCTTAATTAACTTAATCAACAGATTAACAACCACATTATCAAGTAAACGGAAGCTTAATGACGTGTGTTAACCAGTAGACCAAACCAGCTCAATAGACATTGAACCGGATTTATCTAATAAAAACGTTGAACGACCGTTTTTAGGTCCGACCTATACTTTGGGGCTCTCAGAAGTATAGAGCTAAGTAAACTGGTATGCCAGCTAAGGGTAAGGTCTTGTCAAAGAGTCTTAAGTCGTTTGCCGACAAAGCCTTTGACATAACAATCTCCGGCGGTTTATTCAATACGCCCGTGATGTCAATCGACGGGTCTGAGGTTGTTAGCTCGCTAATTGTTGGGTCGTTGGAACTTGACGGGAACCACAACCTACCGTACGGGTCAGAAGGGTAGCTAAAATAAATTGAAACAAACCAAAAAGGAACAAAAAAAGTTAGTTCGGCCGGTATACAAAGAACTTGTCAGAATATCAGCCAAAGAAGCTAATAAACCAATGAAAATGTGATTTTTTATTCAAAAAAACTCATATACTACAAGATGTAAATTCAGAGAGTTCTTCAAAATACACAAAATACAACAACAACAAGAACAACAAAAATCAAATAGTAACAAAAACGCAAATTTTCTTTTTTTAACTCAATCAACATGTAAATAGAATAGTTATATATTGACAAAAAAAGAATTGTTAAATATGAATTAAGTAAGTGTTAACTCGTACCCTATAACCTCTTTGGCACCATACGCAAATCTTTGTCGGAGAATGAGACCTTCGTCGGGTCCAATATCGTCGTACATCCCAGCCTCCATATCATAAACTTCAATGGAAGATATAAAAGGATCATCTGACGGAGATGTACGGATTAGGCAAATGCTTATATTTTCACTCGCCGGAGAAAATATCACCTCTGATATAAAAAGTGACTGATTGTAACATACCCAAACTGGCCCAATTAAAAATTTTGAGAAAAGAAGAGGAAAGCCCATTAGTCAAGCCCAAAAGCCCAATTCCTTCATGAAAACCCTAGTCTCCTCATTATAAATAGGTGCCTCCTCCATTGAGAAACTATGAAGAAGAGAGCTTTCGGCGAAGCCCTGCTCCATTACCGTCGCAGCCAAAGCCTCCAGAGAGTAGATCTAGGGCTCCTCCATCGTTTGGTGTCGAAAGAGATCCGGTAAGCCCTTTTTTAGATCTGATTTCTCCCAACCCGAGATCTAAAAGCCTCGTATCTTTCTAACCGTGAGGAATCTGGGAAATCTGAGACCACCATCGCGTTCCTCTCGTCGAGACGAAGCCGTAGCCGTCAACCGCTCCTCCATAGCCGTCCGGACGCGCCCGCACTCGCCAGGAGAAGATCCGCCGGTTCTCCACGCGCCGCCGCACGCGCCGCCGCCGCCGCCGCCACGCGCCGCCGCCGTCCGGAGCCGCCGCCGCCGCCGCCGTCCGCCGCCGCCCGGAGCCGCCTCCGCCGCCGGAGCTCCGCCGCCGCCGACCACCGGAGCCACCGCCGGACCGCCGCCGAGTCAACTCGGCCGGCGACCGAGTCAACTCGGTTGACCGGGTCGGGTGGGTTGACCTGGTTGACCGGGTCGGATCGTTGACCGGTTCGGTTGACCCGGTTCAATTCGGTTCAATCCAATTCTGGTTCGGTTTAGGTTAACCGGTTCAATTCCCAATTTCAATTTCAATTTCCGGTTTAGGTCGGTTAAGCTGGTTTGAGCTGGGTATTTTCAATCGATCATATCTAGCTCATCCTAAGCCCGATTTAAGCGATTCAAAAGCCTATCTCACTCGATTTCTCGTCCTCTTTCCAGATCTGATGTCCGTTCGGGCTGAAGAAGCTTCTAAATTACCGTTTTGCCCTCCTCTTTGGCTAAGGTGAGGACCGTTGGTTATCTCCCTTGCTCTATCTCAATTCCGGACGATAGTCCTTAGTTAATGTCGTCTTTCCTAGGTAGTCTAGGGCAGTAGTGAGCTCCATGTGATTGATTGTGGAACGTAGAATGCTAGGTTATCGCTGAGCCTGAAAACGTTGATTGTGCGTGATGGATATGATTGTATAGAACTGTGATAGGTCCCCCCGAAAGGGTGTTTCTTGGCGGCTCGCGTATAACGAGTTTTGGTACGCGACCCTTGTATCGTCGGGATGTTTTGGCGAGCCTCCCCAAGTGACCGTGCCTTCGGGCCGACGTGGAAGTTACCGGGTGAGCCGGTAGCTTGAGTTTTACCGGGTGGGCCGGTTGTGTGAGCCTTCGGGCTAGAGAGGGGTTCACGAGTGCGAGAGCACGAGTGGATCTAGTTTGCGTGGTGAAAGCCTTCGGGCCTGTTTGCAAGGTGATATTAGCTTAGGACTTGTGATTCGTAGTTGTGCGGTGTAAGCTGGGATCGCGGACTCCTTAAGTCCGTCCTCACTGGGTGATTGTGTTTGAAACAATTACTCAGGCCTCCTTTTCCTTTTCCCTTCTTTTTCCCTCGCAGGTCCGGATGCAGGATTGATCGATCGTTGTGACGTGATTGGTGGATTTGAATCAGAAGGAAGCGCCGGGTCCTGGGACAAGTTGAGATGGCGTCCCGGTTGGACCGAATCCGGTTCAACGGGCGTCCTAATGCCGCGTCTCCGGTTATGCCGGGAGACGGGTGTTACAATTTGGTATCAGAGCCTAGGTTAAAGGTCTCCCAGTCCTGCCCTGGGAGATCAGCTTTCGTTGTTTTTCTTAAAACCTTGTTTTCAAATCTTTTTCAAAACCGTTTGCGAAATTTTATAAAAAATGGTTACTTTGCGAAAAGCCTTTTCAAGCACCATGTATATCATAGATTGTTCTCCACGCCGGTCCTAGTCTAGATAGAATTTATCCGTGCAGGTGGGCGTCAGTGTCTTCAAACCTCGGTTGTGCTACTGCCGCTAGATGTGTGCCGAGATATATGTCGTGATGTGTGCCGTTGAGGTGTATGTTGGGATGTGTGTTGTGGTGTGCGCCTACATGGCAGTCAGTACTATTGAGGTGTGTGTTGGGGTCATCGTCTGTTCAGAGTGTTGTTCAACCAAGTGTGCCAGGGCGATTAGGATGTGGAGGCGTTCACCGGAGAGACTACTGCGGGAATGTATCAAAGAGTTGCAAGAGACGTCAGGGAAGCCGCAAGGAGTTATGCAAGGAGTTCTGCACGGGCTGCAAGGAGTGCTACAGGAGCTGCAAGAGGTCGATGGAAAGACCGGATTGCAAGGAGTGCTACAGGAGCTGCAGGAGGTCGATGGAAAGACCGGATTGCGAGGAGTGCTACAGGAGCTGCAAGAGGTCGATGGAAAGACCGGATTGCGAGGAGTGCTACAGGAGCTGCAAGAGGTCGATGGAAAGACCGGATTGCGAGGAGTGCTACAGGAGCTGCAAGAGGTCGATGGAAAGACCGGGTTGCGAGGAGTGCTACAGGAGCGGCAAGAGGTCAAGGGAAAGACTGGATTGCAAGGAGGCCACTTGGAAGTGGCGGTGTTTCGACTGGATTAAGCGTCAGGAGTTGCTTGAGTTGCCTGGATCACAAGGAGCAGCGGGAGGCTACCCAAATCTGTTCCAAGTAGGGAATCTTGGAGTCGGTTTGTGACATCAACTTCAACGAGTTATGGATGGCTCGTTGAAGAATGATCAAGCGGGAAGCTGGAGAAGGTCTTCGTGGTACGGCAAGTTCGAGATTCAACGGTGAGGCCGGGAAGGGAACGGTCTGCCCTGGAGTTCTTTGTGGATTACTGAAGCAGCTAACGGAGTTCCGCAAGAGGGAAAGAAGATCGCAGAAGCGTTCTGGGAAGTGGCGTTGTGGCATTTGGAATTGCCCGACAAGCTGGACGTCTGTAATTGCAAGTTCAAATGGACAAAGCAGGATATTGGAAATGGAAATCCAACGGGAGAGTGTTAGGAAAACACTTTGGAGGATTGGCAAGAAGCTGCAAGGAATAGCAAAGGAGCGCAAGTTTAATGGGGAAGGAAACCCAAAGGATGGTGTTTGGAAAGCACCACAACCGGATCACAAGGTAGGACACCTTGACCTGGAAGTCATATTGGAAGCTGGTTTGGATATCAGAGTGCGCAGCGGAAGCGTGGCATTGGAGCATATCAGGAGTTAAGTGGGTCGTTCCCCACCAGCCAGATAGCCATAATGGACATGGTTAGCTGCACCGGTCACAGAGGTTAGCAAGGATGTCTGCTTGGGCGACAGTCAACGCCATAGTGCACGGTAATGGAAAACCGTCGTAGAGGATCCATTTGGAAGTGGATGATGCATTGTGGCACGGTAATGGAAACCGTTGAGGAGAATGGGATCGGAAGCGGGGCATCAAATTCAAGACTTGGAACCACTCGAGGGATGAGTGTTGTTCTAAACGTTGGAGACCGACCCTAATGGACATGGGCGGTAGCATGTGGCGTTTGTATTGCATTCTGGAAGCTATTGTTGGATCGGCACCAGGAAGAAGGACACTTCAGAGTGTGGTTGGAAATAAGGGGGGGAGGAGCAGTCTGCGGGATTCAAGCAAGTAAGCAATCAAGTCAGTTTTGGGTCAGCGAAGTTTGCGGAGTGGGGTTGGTAAAGAGTTGCAGTGGGGAACTCCCGCCACCGAATTCGGTACGAATTCTTTTTTAAGGGGGGGAGAATTGTAACATACCCAAACTGGCCCAATTAAAAATTTTGAGAAAAGAAGAGGAAAGCCCATTAGTCAAGCCCAAAAGCCCAATTCCTTCATGAAAACCCTAGTCTCCTCATTATAAATAGGTGCCTCCTCCATTGAGAAACTATGAAGAAGAGAGCTTTCGGCGAAGCCCTGCTCCATTACCGTCGCAGCCAAAGCCTCCAGAGAGTAGATCTAGGGCTCCTCCATCGTTTGGTGTCGAAAGAGATCCGGTAAGCCTTTTTTAGATCTGATTTCTCCCAACCCGAGATCTAAAAGCCTCGTATCTTTCTAACCATGAGGAATCTGGGAAATCCGAGACCACCATCGCGTTCCTCTCGTCGAGACGAAGCCGTAGCCGTCAACCGCTCCTCCATAGACGTCCGGACGCGCCCGCACTCGCCAGGAGATCCGCCGGTTCTCCACGCGCCGCCGCCGTCCGCCGGGAGCCGCCGCCGTCCGCCGCCGCCCGGAGCTGCCTCCCGCCGCCGGAGCTCCGCCGCCGCCGACCACCGGAGCCACCGCCGGACCGCCGCCGAGTCAACTCGGCCGGCGACCGAGTCAACTCGGTTGACCGGGTCGGGTGGGTTGACCGGGTCGGATCGTTGACCGGTTCGGTTGACCCGGTTCAATTCGGTTCAATCCAATTCTGGTTCGGTTTAGGTTAACCGGTTCAATTCCCAATTTCAATTTCAATTTCCGGTTTAGGTCGGTTAAGCTGGGTATTTTCAATCGATCATATCTAGCTTATCCTAAGCCCGATTTAAGCGATTCAAAAGCCTATCTCACTCGATTTCTCGTCCTCTTTCCAGATCTGATGTCCGTTCGGGCTGAAGAAGCTTCTAAATTACCGTTTTGCCCTCCTCTTTGGCTAAGGTGAGGACCGTTGGTTATCTCCCTTGCTCTATCTCAATTCCGGACGATAGTCCTTAGTTAATGTCGTCTTTCCTAGGTAGTCTAGGGCAGTAGTGAGCTCCATGTGATTGATTGTGGAACGTAGAATGCTAGGTTATCGCTGAGCCTGAAAACGTTGATTGTGCGTGATGGATATGATTGTATAGAACTGTGATAGGTCCCCCCGAAAGGGTGTTTCTTGGCGGCTCGCGTATAACGAGTTTTGGTACGCGACCCTTGTATCGTCGGGAGGTTTTGGCGAGCCTCCCCAAGTGACCGTGCCTTCGGGCCGACGTGGAAGTTACCGGGTGAGCCGGTAGCTTGAGTTTTACCGGGTGGGCCGGTTGTGTGAGCCTTCGGGCTAGAGAGGGGTTCACGAGTGCGAGAGCACGAGTGGATCTAGTTTGCGTGGTGAAAGCCTTCGGGCCTGTTTGCAAGGTGATATTAGCTTAGGACTTGTGATTCGTAGTTGTGCGGTGTAAGCCGGGATCGCGGACTCCTTAAGTCCGTCCTCACTGGGTGATTGTGTTTGAAACAATTACTCAGGCCTCCTTTTCCTTTTCCCTTCTTTTTCCCTCGCAGGTCCGGATGCAGGATTGATCGATCGTTGTGACGTGATTGGTGGATTTGAATCAGAAGGAAGCGCCGGGTCCTGGGACAAGTTGAGATGGCGTCCCGGTTGGACCGAATCCGGTTCAACGGGCGTCCTAATGCCGCGTCTCCGGTTATGCCGGGAGACGGGTGTTACACTGATCCTCGTCATTGGGTGACGAAACAGTAAATACCACATTGTCAAGGTGTTTCCCGTCGTAAACAACGTTGAAAGACGGCGGCGAGGACTTCCCGTCGTAGTTCCCATAGTAGAAAAATGTTCTCACGTTACGGCGTCTTGTCGCCGGAATGTTTCTGTAGCAATTTGTTTGAGCTGGGGGGGGGGGGGGGGGGGGGAAGAATCGGAGGGTGTCGGCTGGCTTTGTAACGTTACGAAGCCTTTATCTCCGACCCATGATGTTACATTGTCGGAGTCCAAGTTGGATTCTGACTCTCCACAGTCAATGTTTATATCTAATGATAGTGAGGAAATTAGAAAAAGATTAAAGACATTTTTTTCTTCTTTTTTTTGGGGTGTAAATGTTAAAAGACAATTAATTTGAAAATATCAGATTTAAGATAAAAAGAAGATTAATATATATGGTGTGTAGAGAAGTGTATTTGTTAATGGTACGTACTTTCTGCGAGGGAGAGGATTGTGGTGGAGAGAGAGAGGAGAGTGAGAAGAAGAAGCACTGCCATGATCAATATACAACAAGCTACCTAGTATACATGCACGCATACACGATATATATATATGCATGTATATGGTTGACTTGACATATTGTAATATTATTAGACGCGTAATTCTCACAACACGTTTATAGTGATTATGAGTTTATCGACTCGATTTCTGAAATTTGGGTTTATGATTATATGAGTTGAGAAAACAACATATATATATATGCATGTATATGGTTGAGTTGACTTATTGTAATATTATTAGACGCGTAATTCTCACAACACGTTTATAGTGATTACGAGTTTATCGATTCGATTTCTGAAATTTGGGTTTATGATTATATGAGTTGAGAAACGAACTCATTATAATTATTTATTCTCGGTACTAAAAGCAATTTATAGACCATTGTTGGGTTGAAAACATTTAGAATATACATGATTTGGATGTTTAACATGTTAAACTATTAAAAAAGTGAACATGCGAGAGAAATATCAACTTATCTCCTCGATAAGTGTGTCTCAGGGTTTTTAGATCTGCGTTTAGGGTTTCTCCGTCGAAGTTTCTTTCCGTCGGCTCATTCCGTCGTGAGCTGTGTCAGTCACCGTCATCTCTGATGGATTCCGAGCTAGGACATCAGATCAGGATAGCTCAGACGATGAGGAACCGCTTGGAACACAGCTAGAACAAGGAGAAACTGAGGTTCGTCCAACCGTCCGCAGTGACCGCACGGCCGTGTACCGTATCGACCCAACACGTCTGGGAATGGAGCTACATTTGGAACCACGACCAGATGATCGATTCACTCGACCGAGACGTTCTCTTTCTCGACCTAAATTCCATTCTAAGACTAATGGTCGTGACAGAAACGCGTTGGTCCGAGCTGAATCACCGGTGGGTCGGAACACTACCAATTCTATCGACCCATTCGACTTTTCTTCTGACCAAACTTCAAAGGAACGTGCTCATGGACTAAGGATGAAGATTGGACGTGAGTTTTCACTTATAGCCCGACCCAATCAAGAGTTATCCGAAGAAACGTCCGTCTGCATGATCCGGGCCGTACCATGACCGCACCAAGGAAGGAAAAGCAGCCGAAGAGTCACTCTAAGGAGTTTGCGGGATCCGAAGAGTTCTTTGACTCTATTTAATTTAGTCTTTGCTATTAATTACTACAATTTTAGTCTCTTTACATTCTAGTTCTCTTATATAAGTACCAAACTCTTGATCATTTGAATACAATCTGATTTTTATCTTCTTTTTGAGAGTTCATCTCTTTGTTTTTGTCTGAACATATTTCGATTCTTGGCAAGGGTTACTTCCAAGCATCAAACTTTCTTAGAATTTCGGGGTTAAGGGTTACTTCTTCGAGTTCTTTGAAGTTGGGGAATACCAAAGGCCATCCGCAACCTTTGACGGTCTCCTTCGATCCACCACTGATCCAGGATCAGATTATCATTCGATCCATCAAAGAGTCTATCATATCCGGGAATCTATCAAGTGGTATCAGAGCCACTCTTTGTTGGTATCTTCTATCTTTTCATCTTCTCATTTCATCTACACCACTTCTTAAACACTTCTTATCTTTCTATCTAGTATTTGGGATTTGGGCCAATTCATTTCATCTATCTTAAAAAAAAAAAGAGAGTTTGAACGATTTACAAAAAAAAAAAAAAGTGTTCTTAAGTCTTAAAGGCTGAGGAGAAATCCAGCCGGCTGAGGAGAAATCCAGCCTTGAATTGGTTAAGGCAAATTCCCACCAAAAATCTTTCAACTTCCTATCTTCTTCTTCTTTTCCCCCTTGTTGCTTGGAGTACTTGTGGAATTGGCTTGAGTTTGTTTGCCGAGAACATTGAGAGATTACTCGGAGTGACCAACAAAACACTTGTGTGGGCGAGTTTAAACACTTGAGAGTGAGAGTGTTTTCTTTAATTCGTTTGTTTCAAAGTGTTTTCAGGGAACTATGGCAAGCAGTGAAGAAGAACGAGATGACAACCCTAGGAGCGGACTGAATCGAGCCCAAATGAAAGCTCTTAACGACCAAATGGCGAGACTAGTGACTGAATGTATGGAGGAACTACACGTCCGGCTTGATAGGATCCAAGAAGATCAACAAGGACGTCCTAAACGATCCGCACGAAGGAACCGGACAGAGAGACGGACCATCCGGTCAGCTGATGACCAAGATGAAGAGGAATCTGAGGAGGATCGGTCCATTGTCCGATCAAGGAGAGGTCGCGGTAACCAAGAGGATGAGAACCCATTTGGTAGGAGACTAAGTGACGGCCTTTGCAATCTTAAGCTCAGAATTCCATCCTTTCAAGGTAAGAATGATCTGGATGCATATTTGGAATGGGAAAGGAAAACTGAATTGGTTTTTGATTGTCAAAACTTTACTGAACTTAAGAAAGTTAGATTGGCTGCTTCTGAATTTAGTGGTTATGCTATCAATTGGTATGATAATATTGTGACTCTTAAGAGGAGAATGGGTGAAAGACCAATTGCTTCTTGGGATGAACTAACCACTCTTATGAGAAAGCGATTTGTGCCTAGGCATTATCACAGGGATCTTCACCATAAGCTGAGACGGTTGGTCCAAGGAACCAAGAGTGTGGAAGACTATTTCCAGGAGATGGAGACCCTTATGCTTAAGGTGCACGTTGAAGAAGATTTGGATGCCATCTTGGCTCGATTCCTTGCAGGCTTAAACCGAGAAATACAAGACCGAATGGAGCTTCAGGACTTTGATAGTGTTGAGGACATGCTCCATAAATAAATCTTGATTGAGCAACAAGTCAAGAGGAGGGGATTTTCTAAACCGGCTTACACTCCAAAACCTAGATACCAAGACAAAGGTAAGACTCTTCCTCAAACAAATTCTGGTTTTAAGACTAACGCTCCTTCTAGTTTGGACAAAGGCAAAGCCGTGGAATCCACGAGCAGAGCTAGAGATATCAGGTGCTTTAGGTGTCATGGCCTAGGACACTATGCCAACAAATGTCCAAACCAAAAGATCATGATATTGCTGGAGAATGGAGAGTATGAGTCCGAGGAAGAAAAGGAGGAACCAGAGGACACATGGCCGATCTTTGATGAGGAATCCGAACCATATGATTATCCGGCTCAAGGCCAACTTCTCGTGACCCGCAGATCACTTAGCGTCCATACCAAACAAGCCGATCTTGAACAAAGGGAGAATCTATTTCATTCTCGTTGTTTTGTTAAAGATAAAGTTTGTTCTTTGATTATTGATGGTGGAAGTTGCACTAACGTGGCTAGTGATGTTCTTGTTAGGAAACTTGGACTAGAAGTGAGGCCGCATCCTCGACCATTCAAGTTGGAATGGCTAAATGAGGAAGGAGAACTACATGTCAAGGAGCAAGTCACGGTTCCCATTACCATTGTTCGGTATGAGGATGAGGTCCTATGCAATGTGTTGCCCATGGACGCGAGCCATATCGTCTTGGGAAGACCATGGCAGTTCGACAAGAAAGCCATTCATGATGGCCACACAAACCGCCACACTTTTGATCATAAAGGAAAGAAGATAACTCTTGTTCCTTTATCTCCAGCCGAAGTACACCAAGATCAGCTTTAACTCAAGAAGAACCGAGAACAAGAGAAGCAACAGGAAGCTTCCAAAGAACCGGTCCGGAAATCGAACTTCTAGATCAAGCCAAGTCAAGAAAGGAAAAATCTGTTTTCTCAACAATCTTTTATCTTACTTGTGTTTAAAGAAACACTAATGACTTCTAACCCAGCACCGGAGATTCCGAGTGAACTTCAAGCTTTGATGAACAGGTTCAGTGACGTGTTCCCTGAAGAGACTCCTAGTGGTTTGCCACCCATCCGTGGGATTGAGCATCAAATCGACCTTGTGCCGGGAGCGTCTCTTCCAAACCGTCCTGCTTATCGAACCAATCCGGTTGAAACCAAGGAACTACATAGACAAGTGAACGACCTGATGGAGAAAGGATACATCCGAGAGAGTTTAAGCCCGTGTGCTGTACCGGTCTTACTTGTTCCAAAGAAAGATGGCACTTGGAGAATGTGCGTGGACTGCCGAGCCATCAACAACATAACAGTTAAGTACCGCCATCCCATTCCTCGTCTTGATGATATGCTTGATGAATTGCATGGTTCCAAAGTCTTTTCTAAGATAGATCTTAAGAGTGGTTACCATCAAATTCGTATGAAAGAAGGGGATGAGTGGAAAACGGCTTTTAAAACTAAACATGGGTTGTATGAATGGTTAGTGATGCCGTTTGGGTTGACAAATGCACCAAGTACTTTTATGAGATTGATGAACCATGTTCTTAGAGCTTACATTGGTGAATTTGTTGTTGTGTACTTTGATGACATTCTTTTCTATAGCAAAAGTTTGAATGAACATGTTAGACATCTAGAGAAAGTCTTGGAAGTACTTAGAAAAGAAAGCTTGTATGCCAATGCTAAGAAATGCACTTTTGGAACGGATCACCTAGTTTTCTTGGGTTTTGTTGTAGGAGCAGATGGCATCCGAGTTGATGAGGAGAAGGTCAAGGCAATCCGAGAATGGCCAAGTCCCAAAACCATTGGAGAGGTCAGAAGCTTCCACGGCTTGGCTGGCTTTTACAGACGATTTGTTCGGGACTTCAGCACGATTGCAGCTCCTCTCACTGAGGTAATCAAGAAGAACGTTGTGTTCAAATGGGATCAAGCTCAGGAGGACGCATTTCAGACTCTAAAAGGGAAGTTAACTCAAGCTCCATTACTTGTTCTTCCTGATTTTCTTAAAAACTTTGAAATTGAATGTGATGCCTCAGGAGTGGGTATTGGTGCTGTTCTTATGCAGGAAGGAAAGCCCATTGCATTCTTCAGCGAGAAGTTAGGTGGTGCTACTCTCAACTATCCCACCTATGACAAGGAGCTATATGCATTGGTGCGGGCACTTCAAACGTGGCAGCATTACCTTTGGCCTAAGGAGTTCGTCATTCACACAGATCACCAATCTCTACGACATCTCAAGGGCCAACAGAAGCTGAACAAAAGGCATGCACGTTGGGTGGAGTTCATAGAAACCTTTCCATATGTCATTAAGTACAAACAAGGTAAGGAGAACATAGTGGCCGATGCACTATCTCGAAGGTATGTACTCTTATCCACTCTTGGAACCAAACTCTTGGATTTGAATTCATAAAAGGCTTGTATGAAACCGACTCTGACTTTAGGGAACCATTCTTTGTTGGAAGTTTTGGTTGATCCTGATTCAATTCTCATATTGATATCAACCTAAACATGCATTAGATCTAGGTGTTCTTATTTAGAAACATATGATCTCACCTTTTACCTGTTTGTTTGCAGCGGAATTGATGAACAGGTCAATGATCAGGGAGATACACCGAGAGATGGATCCTCCAAAGGCTCACACACGCAATCACCGGAAACTGGCTGCTAGACCACAAGGAGGCTGGCGCAGAGAGAGGAGGAGAATCGCGGCTAGGGTTTGGGTTAGAGAGAAAGAGACTTTGGCTTTTGTCATTAAAAGCCTTCTCTTTTCCCTAATGGGCTTTTGGGCCCAATCTGATTAAATCCCATTTAATCAGACCCATTATTCATTCTCTCTTAGTACGACAAATGCCTAGCACTTTTGTCGTACTTCTGCTATGCCGTTCCAACATTATTTCCTGCTAGCTTAAGCGTGTGACCCATATGGGATCATACAATAAAGGCAATAAGTCCAAGACTTATAGATCATGAGCGGACTCTAGCAAGCCATCATGACCCCCAGTATTGTATGACTTATGTCTGATCACTGACATACTCTTACGTTATAGAGACAGTACCGAGATTACTGGACACAATTCCAACAATCTCCCACTTGTACTGGAATCTCTGTATTCATAATCCTTTTGTCTCAATATCTCGATTAGTCATAAGGCAAGATTGGTGTCATCCTTATAAAGCCTAATCTTGTTCATCGGACTCTGATTTGATACTGACAATCCAAACGACTCGGGAAAGTCCGTTTGAGCATGGCCATGCGTTTTCCAGTATTCAAATCTCCGATTGGCCTAGAGATATTCACTCCATTTATATTGGAGGGACAAATTCCGTCTTGTTCCATCACTGTAAACTACTCATTTCATAATGTACCCAAACAAGGTCCTTATAACTATCGCAGAACGATAGCGTTAGACAATGATCAAAGTGCATCAGTCCATGTGCAGTCACATGCATGCGAACTCAGGTCTAAGGACTATACTCTATAGTCGTAGTAAGAATCTCTTATGACACAGATATAAATATCCTGAAGAGTTCTTATAAGCGGGTCTTGTCCGGTCGTATGTTCCCCAACATACACCTATGTACTGACTTTGATGCCGCGCATCTATGACACACTAAGACTTTGTCATAAGTCACGTACCAATCCAGTCTCACACGGTTGTTGGTGTTCCAATTTCAACAACCTTCGACTAGGGACAGGATGATATAAACCATCTATCAAATATAGGGTCTTATGACCAAGCTAAATGACTTTGATGACTCAAGATCAAGTCATTTACTTCATTTCATTTTGGAACGATTATTTCATCACAGTTAAAATAATCTTGAAATAATAATTTCATTAAACATCATTATATGTTTTACAAGAACATATCAATAACTAAATAAAGCCCTTTACTAACTCCCACTGAAATTAAGACTACATCTTAATTTCACTTATCCTACAGCAACAGTCCGCGACTCGTGCTTAGGCTCAAGGAGTGGCTTCGTTAATAGATTAGCAACGTTCTCATTCGTTGAAACTTGCTGATCTACTTAACATCTCTGTCATTTATCTTACGGAATAGGTTATTCCACTAAGTGTTTGGATCTTTGATGTGCAGCTAGTCTCATCTAAGTTGGGAATCACATCAAGTTCAGTGATGAACTATTCTTTCCAAACAACCTCTTTCGCCGCTTCCCAAGCTGCGAAACATTCAGTTTAAGTCATGGAGTCAGCAACAGTGCCGTGCACCGCCAAACAAACACAAGACATATCCGGACTGTGACCGGAAATCATCTTTGTCTGTTGGAAACTTGCCTTTCAGACTCTATCGACTTGTAGCACCTCACTTTCTTCTTAACTTAAAGAACTTGTCCTTAGTATTCTTCAAATACTTTAGAATATTCTTTACGGCAATCCAGTGATTCTCTGCTGGATTTGACTGGTCTTTACTTGTTTTGCTTAACATTAAAGCAATATCAAAACAAGTACGTGTCATGGCATACATGATAGATCCAATTGCCGTCGCATATGAATCCTATCCATGCATTCAAGCTCAGCAGTTATCGTTGGACACTGCTTCTTGCTTAACGTATTGCCATGTGACATTGGCTTAAAAACCCTTCTTGGAGTGCTGAAAACGTGTAGGACTTTGTCATCAAAGAATCCTGACTTTGTCCTACCAGCTTTTCTGGATCTCTATCTTTAAATCCAAAATCCAAGACTTTCGTGGCTATACCCATGTCATTCACTAAACCAACTCCCAAGCTAGTCCTTTACCGACTGCAGCATTGGGACGTTATATCCGAGAATCAGTATGTCTTCGACATACACTATGAGAAATGCAATATTGCTCCCACTAATCTATTAGTAAACGCACAGTTCCTCTTCGTTCCTGTTCAAGTCAGAACCTTGACTACTTCAACAAAACGAAGATTCCAACTCCGATATGTTTGCTTCCATCCATGAATGGATCGATGAAGCTAACTTACATAAAATGTAATTTTTTCGGAGTCCGGGCTCACTTTCGCTTCTTTGAATTTCGCAGATTCATCGCTTTCAATGATCATCAGATCATGCGAACTTTCAATGATTATCATGTTCAACTAATGACGAGAAATCACTCTCGGATTAGTAACTGATTCATATCTGCGAACTTCAGGCTCCACAGGTGTAGATTCTACAGAAATCTGTAAATCCTTCCGCTGCTCTCCCTCAATAGGTTAAGCAGCTTCCTGTATCTCTCGAATTTCTTCGAGTTGTACTTTTACTCCCACTGTTCTTCTTTGGAAAGTAACTTCCCTTCTTAGAAAACAGAATGGTCGTAAAAATACCTTTTACTCCCACTGTTCTTCTTGGAAGGTAATTTCCTTCTTAGAAAACAGAATGGTCGTAAAAGTACCGAGCCTTGGTTTCCCTAAGAAAACTTCGAGTTATGCTTTTACTCCCACTGTTCTTCTTGGAAAATAACTTCCCTTCTTAGAAAACAGATTGGACGTAAAAGTAACAAGCCTTAGTTTCTCTAGGACAACCAGCGAAGTAGCACAACTACAAATACTCAGTAAAGACAAATTTGGATCGATTCCAATCCACATTAACGTGGTGTCTTTCAACCGATATTTGTGGAACAATTTCAGCGTAAACTTAGATATTTTAGAGCGTTATTCTTAAATAATATCATGGAAGATTCGTGTGACTCATCTTCAATCATTTCTGATAAGATCTGATTCTTTCTCACAGAAACACCTCCAGGTTTTTCAGGAGAATTGAGCTGTGAAACGACTTCACACTCATTCAGATGATCACACCATCAATGACTTAAGTATTCTCACTCTGATTTAACTCAGAGTCTTAATACTTCTGTCACTTAGGTTCTATACCTCATTCTGGAACTCTTTCGACCATGTCAAAGAATTCCGACTTGTGTCTCATCAAATGAACACAGTCTTACTCACTGAATTAATCAGTCAAGACAATGAAGTATAAGAAATTTTCTCTGGCATTTCTGCTCATCGGACCACATACATGAGTATGTTCAATCTCCAATAAGCATTTGGGCCTTTCTCTAGCTCGGCTAAGATGGGCCCTTTGTCTTTAGGTCCAGTAAACAGAATTCAAGTCTCATAAGATATCGTATCAAATGAGCCCAACAGTCCATAACTATGGGATTTCTGAATCCGTCTTACTCTATGTGACCAAGACTTTTATACCAAGAAAATTCAGGTTTAATTCATCAGATTTAAACCAATTCGGTATTTATGTTATATTTAGGCACTCTTTGGTTTAAGATATAAAACCCATTCCTTGAATAGGGTGCTACAATTAATATTTCATTAAGATCAAAAGAACAAAACCTTGTCTTTTATCAAAATGAAAAACATTCAAATTCTTACAAGAAAATGAAAAACAACTCTGCTTAAAGCAGGTAGATTGTAGCAATTACTTAATACAAAACCAAGCCTTGAAGGTATCTACAAGTGAAAACCCTATGACTGAGGCAGCTTCCATAGCTCCTTCCAGACATGCAGTTCCACTTGCCCTTCCTTCAACGTTCTACTGTTGCTCAGGCTCTGCATATTACAACAAATATCAGTGCCACAACCAGTATCCAATACCTGCAAGGTAGAACTTGAAGTAATAACATGAATACCTGAGGAAGTAGTCTCATACATTAACTTTAACTCCTCATCGTCTTCCATGAATTTTATGCAATCTCTCTTCCAATGCCCTATCTCTTTACAGTAGCAGCACTTACCAACGTAAGAGGTATCTGGCTTGAGCTCAGAAGACACACGCTTGCCATGATTCAAAATCTGGACAACTTTGTCTTCACCCTTGTCAGTACTAGGTTTCATAAACCTACCCTTCACGTTTGGCTCAACCATCTTGAGCATATCATGCAGTTCAGTCAGCGTCTTCGTTAAGCCTTTCTTGATATAGTTCCTTCTGAACTTATCATAGCTTGACGGCAGTGACTGCAGAATGATTTCAGTTGCCAATTTTTGGCCAACTGGATAATCCAGTTTCCTCAGGTTATCTATATAACCTATCATTTTACTGATATGAGGACTTACTGGATGATCATCTGGTAGCTTGCAGCTAGTGAGAGACTTAACCAACTGGTATCTCTCCACTCGTATCTGCTCCTGAAATTTCAATTTCAGGCTGCTGATCATCTCTATTGGCGACTCCATGTTCTCATATTGCTCCCGCAAGTCTGAGTCCATGGTAGCCAATATCAGACCACGCACATCTACCGCATCATTATAATGCTTATTCCAAACATCATATACTGCATGTGAAGCATTGGACCCGATCCTCACGGGGAGAGCTCTCTCAAGGACATAGTCCTTTCTCTCCTGTCTGAGGACTAGCCTCAGGTTCCGCGACCAAGTCAAGAAATTTGATCCGTTCAGCTTGTCCATCTTAAGGACATACCGGATCGAGAAAGTGTTTTGATTGTTTGTGCTAGTCATAACTGAAATATAAGATAAAAGGATTTTAGTTAATATGTTCAAAATGACTAATCTCGTATTAAAATTTAATATGATTAATCATGCATTATATTCAATAACATCAGTTACCCTCAATAGAATATAATGATTCCAAGATCCACATATAACTAAGATCAAAGTGGGCCACTGGCCGTCACCCAACTTTAGCTTATATCGGTAAGCCCTATATCGGCTAATTATATCCGTGATATAATTCTTGGTTGTGAATCTGGGCCCGAGGCCCAATCCACTCTGATGTCTCAAGGCCCGGGACTCCCGATGGCCCAGTCAAGAAAACCGGACTATACAGTCATGTAATCATTAATGTCTGGGACTCCCAATGACATTTATGAATCACAAACCGTCTTACCCACGCAAAAGCAGACATCCTCACACTGTAAGGCCATGAATGCAATTGAATGGGCTTTGACAGCTGACATAGCCTGGACAAGACATCCAACGCTTGATATTGTTTGAGGTCCGTAGGTTTATTAAAATCATTCCCAAAATAGAAGATTACTATTTCGGGAAACTTTCTATTTATGGAAACCTACTATTTTTAGAAACTTTCTAAAATTGGAAACTTTCTAAAACCGGAAACTTTCTAACTTTAGAAACTTCTTCAAAATCCAAAACCCGCAAATTCAGAAAATTCTATTTTAAGAAACTTTCTAATTTCAAAATTTCGGAAACTTTAATTTAAAACGACTTTATAATTTTATAAAATAGTTTTTAAATTAATCTGAAGAAAGACTCAATTAACTGGCCCAATTGTTTTAACTTCTTGGCCCGAGGCCCAAGAATTGGTCCATGTCCAAGACATGACCCAATTGTCCAATTAATTGACATAACCGGTCTGGTTCATTAAAACTGGTCTAACCAAGTTTTAATTACTACGATGACCACAATTGTCAACCGGTTATTTACTAAACCGGAATTTCTTAATTTATTTGGTCCAACCAAATCAAATTAGAAATTCCTGGTTTAGGCACAAATCCAATTTTTCGACTTTGGATTTCTTATCCTGGTTTAACCAGACTTAATAAAATTATTAATCTGTTTATTAAACCAGAACGTAGATTTTAATTAAATTTTGAACCGAGCATTGAACCGAACCGAATTAGTCACGAACCAAACCGAGTTGGTCGTGACCTAATTTTCAGCCAAGAACATCTTGTCCAGCCGCCCAGCCGCGAACCGTTCGATCCGAGATCGAGGACGGTCGGGTCGAACCAGCCGGATGGACGCTCGCCAGACGGACGGGACGCAGCGCACGGACGGACGCATCACTCGGCCGATCGACCGAACCGGTCATCCCGACCGTCCGATCCCGATCGTTCCGATCCCGACCGTTCCGATCTCCCGACCGGTCGCCTTTCGGCCGTGATCACCAACCGGCCAAGCCGGGTCGATCACGCCTTAGCCAATCAACAAAACCCGAGTCATATAGCTCGGTTTTGTGATTCAAGTGTTTGTTCAGGATTTTAATTCAGTTTCTTATGTGTTTTTCTTATCAGTAATGGATTCAAAACACATCTAAACAGATTAAACAACCTAAACAATGAATCTAAAACAAGAAACCTAAGAACCAATGGCTCTGATACCACTGTTGGAAGTTTTGGTTGATCCTGATTCAATTCTCATATTGATATCAACCTAAACATGCATTAGATCTAGGTGTTCTTATTTAGAAACATATGATCTCACCTTTTACCTGTTTGTTTGCAGCGGAATTGATGAACAGGTCAATGATCAGGGAGATACACCGAGAGATGGATCCTCCAAAGGCTCACACACGCAATCACCGGAAACTGGCTGCTAGACCACAAGGAGGCTGGCGCAGAGAGAGGAGGAGAATCGCGGCTAGGGTTTGGGTTAGAGAGAAAGAGACTTTGGCTTTTGTCATTAAAAGCCTTCTCTTTTCCCTAATGGGCTTTTGGGCCCAATCTGATTAAATCCCATTTAATCAGACCCATTATTCATTCTCTCTTAGTACGACAAATGCCTAGCACTTTTGTCGTACTTCTGCTATGCCGTTCCAACATTATTTCCTGCTAGCTTAAGCGTGTGACCCATATGGGATCATACAATAAAGGCAATAAGTCCAAGACTTATAGATCATGAGCGGACTCTAGCAAGCCATCATGACCCCCAGTATTGTATGACTTATGTCTGATCACTGACATACTCTTACGTTATAGAGACAGTACCGAGATTACTGGACACAATTCCAACATTCTTGGCTTGTCAAAAACATGGTCACGACAAGTACTTCATCTTAGAAGATTTTCTGTTGTTTGATAATCGGTTGTGTGTACCTCACAGTTCTTTGAGGGAATTGTTTACTAGGGAAGCTCACGGAGGAGGCTTGATGGGACATTTCGGACCAGCCAAAACACTGAAGGTGTTTGAGGATCACTTCTCTTGGCCGGGCCTAAAGAAGGATGTGGAAAGGATTTGCAGCCGGTGTATCACTTGCAAGGAAACTAAGTCCAAAAACACTTCTCAGGGTTTGTACTCCCCTCTTCCTATCCCATCTCATCCTTGGACTGATTTATCTATGGACTTTGTTCTTGGTTTGCCTAAGTCTAGGACTGGTAAGGACTCCATCTTTGTGGTTGTAGATAGGTTTTTGAAAATGGCTCACTTCATTCCTTGTTTGAAAACTAATGATGCATCTCACATTGCTGACTTGTTCTTTAAAGAGATAGTTAGACTTCATGGCATGCCTAGGACCATTGTCTCTGATCGTGATGCTAAGTTCTTAAGTTATTTCTGGAAAACATTGTGGACTAAGCTTGGTACAAAACTTTTGTTTTCAACTACTTGTCATCCTCAAACTGATGGACAAACGGAAGTAGTGACTAGGACACTTTCAGCCTTGCTTAGATCACTTGTTAAGAAGAATCTTAGGACTTGGGAAGAGAATTTGCCACATGTTGAGTTTGCTTATAACCATTCCATGCATTCTGCTACTAAGTACTCACCATTTGAGATTGTCTATGGCTTTAACCCTTTGTCTCCACTTGATCTAATGCCTTTGCCTGTGACTGAAAGGATAAGTTTGGACGGGAAAAAGAAAGCCAAAATTGTCAAGCAGGTTCATGAGAAGGTCTGAGCCAACATCGAGGCAAAGACAAAGCAGTACGAGAAGTATGCCAACAAGGGCCGCAAACAAATGATCTTTGAGCCGGGCGATCTTGTTTGGATTCATCTAAGGAAGGAACGGTTTCCCGAGGAACGGAAGTCAAAACTTATGCCCCGGAAGGATGGTCCATTCACGGTTGTCAAGAGGCTCCATGACAATGCCTATCAACTTGATCTTCAAGGTAAGTATGAAATTTCTCCTAGTTTCAACGTTGCTAATCTATCTCCTTTTCATGCAGATACTCCAGATTTGTGGTCAAATCCTTTTCAAGAGGAGGGGAATGATGGATTCCGAGCTAGGACATCAGATCGGGATAGCTCAGTGTTGGGAATGTCCTGAAATCTACTGTACTATCTCTAGAAAGTATGATAAGTGTCGAGATCAGACATAAGTCATAAATACTGGGTGATCATGATGACTTGCTAGAGCCCGCTCATGATCTATAAGTTTAGGACTTATTACCAGTATTGTATGATCCCTAAGGGTCACACACCATAGCTAACGGGAAAGTTAAAATGAAATTAATACGGTAAGATGCAAGGCATTTACTGTATTTGTACAGAGAATTGGGCCAGACAAAATACAGGTTTTTGTCTGATTTGGGTCTTGGGCCCAAAAGCCTAATAGGCCATTAGTTTAATAACTTGGGCCCATATAAGGAAGAGGGAGGCGCAGCCTAGGGAATTTGACACCCCATCTGCGATTTTAGCCTCAGCCGTCTTCCTCTCTCTCTGTTGATTCCAACTTGGTCTAGCAGCCTGATCCAGTAGCTTGTAAGAGTGTGGATACCTAGGAGGAGCCGGTTATCATCAGCTCTTGCAGATCTCGATATTCCTTTGATCAATCCGCTGCAATCACAAGGTAATGATCCTGATCTGTTTATGATTCAACTGCAAATCACCTAGATCCTAGTTGATTATGTGCTAGGATGTAACCTGATAATTACACCATGAACACACATAATCCTACAGTGGTATCAGAGCCTAGGTCATTAGGTTTTTGCTGTATGGATCATATTTAGGTTGTTTTAATGTTAAGAATCGAATTTGGCTTAATAAATTTGATTAGAACTTGTAAAACCCTAATATGATATCGCACGTTGACATCGCTTGAAGAACCGTAATGTTGACTTGACTTTGCTTAATAATCATAAAGAATCGATTTTGTTAGGGTTTAGAATCGTTTGTCTTCAAGTGATGATCTCTTGATCGTAGAGTGAAGAAAATAAAACGAATTGGAAAAGTCAAATCGATTGTTGAATTATGTGAATGATTGTTAGGTTTCGATAATAAGACAAACGTGTTAGGTTTGTTTAAGTGAATGTGAACGAACGATTTTGTTCTGAAAAGTCAAAAATCCTAAGATATTGTTGAGAATCAATTATGAATTTGAAAAGGACAAAATCTTGTTGACTTTAAGCATCGTTTTTGTCTTATGTGATTGCTTGAATTGATTATTGACTTAAGTATCAATCGAATCACTTGTTGACAAAAGGTTAGCCATCGATCAATTTTTTTTTTTTGTAAACGATTGATCATGATTTTTGTCATAAGGTTAAAATTCAAAGCTTTAATTAATGTATGGTTTAAGCCGTTAACCCAAATCGCGGTTTGCTGGAAATTATTTAATACAATTGGTATTATTTAGTTTCTGGTTAAACCGGATTTAAATTCAAAATTGAATTTTAACCTAAACCGAAGGCTGGTCTAAGTTTGATTTGGTTGGACCAAATAATTTAGAGCTGGTCTGGTTTAGTAAATAACCAGTTGGATTTAGTAATTATTTTGGTCTTGGACCAGAATTAATGAACCGACTCGGTTATGTCAAATTATTGGGCCAATTGGAATTCTGTGGTCTTGGGCCAAGAATTGGGCCTATAATTTGTGACCCAACCGAAAACTTTAATAAAACATTAAATTAGAAAGGTTCTTTGATTAGAAGTTTCTAATTTTGGCATGTTAAGAAATTTCTAAATATAGTAAGTTTCTGAATTTAGAAAGTTTCTAAAATAAGTAGGTTTCCTAAAATAGAAAGTTTCCATATTTAGTAAGTTACCTGAATTGGAAAGTTTCCCAAAATAGTAATCTTCTATTTTTGGAAAGAAAACCTAAAATCCTCAAAACCAATATCAAGCTTGGATGTCTTGCCCAATCTTGTCAGCTACTTAACGCTTATTCAATTACAGATATGGCTTACAGTGTGAGGTGTCTGTTTTTGCGTAAGTAAAGTAGTATATAGTCACTAATTTCATTGGGAGTCCCAGACTTTAGTGATTATTTGGCTGTAAGAGATTGGTTTCCTTGACTGGGCCATCGGGAGTCCCGGGCCTTGAGACATCTGGTGTATTGGGCCTTGGGCCCAATTCACAACCGAGAGTTATTGGATATAACTAGCTGTGCGTATGCTTACCAAGTAAAGCTACTTCTGGGTGACGGCCAGTGGCCCACTTTGGATTTAGCTAAACATGGGTCTCGGAATCATTGCATTCTTATGAGGTTAAACAAAGAAATTTTGAATGCAATGCGAGTTTTCTTATAAGTTGTTAAGATTACTCTTTTATGAACTGAATAACTAAAACTCTATTTATCTCTAAATTTCAGTTATGACTAGCACAAACAATCAAAACACTTTCTCGATCCGGTCTGTCCTTGAGATGGACAAACTGAACGGATCAAATTTCTTGACTTGGTCGCGAAACCTGAGGCTAGTCCTCAGGCAGGAGAGAAAGGACTATGTCCTTGAAAGAGCTCTCCCCGAGAGGATCGGGTCCAATGCCTCTCATGCAGTATATGATGCTTGGAATAAGCATTATAATGATGCGGTAGATGTGCGTGGTCTGATATTGGCTACCATGGACTCAGATTTGCTGAAGCAATATGAGAACATGGAGTCGCCAATAGAGATGATCAGCAGCCTGAAATTGAAATTTCAGAAGCAGGTAAGAGTGGAGAGATACCAGTTGGTTAAGTCTCTCACTAGCTGCAAGCTACCAAATGATCATCCAGTAAGTCCTCATGTCAGTAAAATGATGGGTTACATTGATAACCTGAGGAAACTGGATTATCCAGTTAGCCAAGAATTGGCAACTGAGATCATTCTGCAGTCACTGCCGTCAAGCTATGATAAGTTCAGAAGGAACTATATCAAGAAAGGCTTAACGAAGACGCTGACTGAACTGCATGATATGCTCAAGACAGTTGAGCCAAACGTGAAGAGTACCCTGTATAATCTCATAATACAGAAGGGTAGGTTTACTAAACCTTGTGCTGACAAGGGTGAAGACAAAGTTGTCCAGATTTTGAATCATGGCAAGCGTGTGTCTTCTGAGCCCGAGTCAGATACATCTTACGTTGGTAAGTGCTGCTACTGTAAAGAGGTTGGGCATTGGAAGAGAGATTGCATTAAATTCATGGAAGATTATGAGGAGTTGAAGTTGATGTATGAGACTACTTCCTCAGGTATTCATGTTATTACTTCAAGTTCTACCTTATAGGTATTGAATACTGGTTGTGGCACTGATATTTGTTATAATATGCAGAGCCTAAGCAACAGTAGAACGTTGAAGGAAGGGCAAGTGGAACTGCATGTCTGGAAGGAGCTATGGATGCTGCCTCAGCCGTAGGGTTTTCACTTGTATATGCCTTTGAGGCTTGGTTTTGTATTAAGTAATTGCTACAATGTACCTGCTTTAAGCAGAGTTGTCTTTCATTTTCTTGTAAGAATTTGAATGTTTTTCATTTTGATAAAAGACAAGTTTTGTTCTTTTAATCTCAATGAAATATTGATTGTAGCACCCTATTCAAGGAATGGGTTTTATATCTTAAACCAAAGAGTGCCTAAATGTAACATAAATACCGAATTGGTTTAAATCTGATGAATTAAACCTGATTTTTCTTGGCGTAAATGTTTTGGTCACATAGAGTGAGTCGGATTCAGAAATCCCATAGTTATGGACTTTTGGGCTCATTTGATCGGATATCTTATGAGACTTGAATTCTGCTTACTGGACCAAAAGACAAAGGGCCCATCTTAGCCGAGCTAGAGAAAGGCCCAAAGGCTTATTGGACCTTGAACATACTCATGTATGTGGCCCAATGAGCAGTAATGCCAGAGAAAATTTCCTGTACTTCATTGTCTCTACTGATTACTTCAGTAAGTATGACTGTGTTCATTTGATGAGACACGAGTCAGAATTCTTTGAAATGGTCGAAAGAGTTCCAGAATGAGGTATAGAATCTGAGTGACAGAAGTATTGAGACTCTTGATTAGATCACGAGTGAGAATACTTAAGTCATTGATGGTGTGATCATCTGAATGAGTGTGAAGTCGTTTCACAACTCATTTCTCCTGAAAACCTTGAGGTGTTTCTGTGAGAAAGAATCAGATCTTATTAGAAATGATTAAAGATGAGTCACACGAATCTTCCATGATATTCTTTAAGAATAAAGCTCTAGAAATATCTAAGTTTACGCTGAAATAGTTCCACCAATATCAGTTGAAAGACACCACATAAATGTGGACTGGAAATGATCCAAATTCGTCTTTACTGAGTATTTGTAGATGTGCTACTTCGCTGGTTGTCCTAGGGAAACCAAGGCTTGTTACTTTTTACGTCCATTCCGAAAACGAAGTTAGGTTGTTCGGAATTCTGTTTTCTAAAAAGGAAGTTACTTTACAAGAAGAACAGTGGGAGTAAAAGTATAACTCGAAGAAATTCGAGAAATACAGGAGGCTGCTCAACCTGTTGAGGGAGAGCAGCGGATGGATTTACAGATTTCTGTAGAATCTACACCTGTAGAGCCTGAAGTTCGCAGATCTGAATGAATCCGTCACTAATCCGAGAGTGATTTCTCGTGATTAGTTGCCATGATCTGATGATCATTGAAAGTGACGAACCTGCGAAATTCACAGAAGCGAAAGTGAGCCCGGACTCCGAAAAAAATTATACTGGGTATAAGTTAGCTTCATCGATCCATTCATGGATGGAAGCAAACATATCGGAGTTGGGATCTTCGTTCTGTTGAAGTAGTCAAGGTTCTGACTTGAACAAGAACGAAGTGGTACTGTGCGTTTACTAATAGATAAGTGGGAGCGATGTTGCATTTCTCATAGTGTATGTCGATGACATACTGATTCTCGGAAATAACGTTCCAATGCTGCAGTCGGTAAAGGACTGGCTTGGGAGTTGGATTTATGATTGATATGGGTAAAGCCACGTAAGTTCTTGGATTTTGGATCTAAAGATAGAGATCCAAAAGAGCTGATAGGACAAAGTCAGGATTCTTATATTGACAAAGTCCTACACGTTTTCAGCATTCCAAGAAGGGTTTTATGCCAATGTCACATGGCATTACGTTAAGCAAGAAACAGTGTCCTACGATAACTGCTGAGCTTGAATGCATGGATGAGATTCCATATGCGTCGGCAATTGGATCTATCATGTATGCCATGACACGTACTTGTTTTGATGTTGCTTTAAAGTTAAGCAAGACAAGTAAAGACCAGTCAAATCCAGCAAAGAATCACTGGATAGACGTAATGAATATCCTCAAGTATTTGGAAAATACTTAGGATAAGTTCTTGATTTACGGAGAAAGTGAGGTGCTACAAGTCGATAGAGTCTGAAAGGCAAGTTTCCAACAGACAAAGATGATTTCCGGTCACAGTCCGATTATATCTTGTGTCTGTCTGGCGGTGCAAGGCACTGTTGCTGACTCCATGACTTAAGCTGAACATTTCGCAGCTTGGGTAGCGGCGAAAGAGGTTGTTTGGATAGAAAATTTCATCACTGAACTTGATGTGGCTAACTGCACATCTGAGATCCAAACACATTGAGGGTAGGTATAACCTATTCCGTGAGATAAATGACAGAGGTGTTAAGTAGATCAGCAAGTTTCAACGAATGAGAACGTTGCTAATCTATTAACGAAGCCACTCCTTAGACCTAAGCACGAGTCGCGGACTGTAGCTGTAGGATAAGTGAAATTAAGATGTAGTCTTAATTTCAGTGGGAGTTTGTAAAGGGCTTTATTTAGTTGTTTTGAAAGGTTCAAGTAAACATAATATTTTATGTTTATGAAATTTATGATTTCTGGATTATTTTAACTGTGATATAAATAATCGTTCCAAAATGATTCATGTCATTATATATGGGCCATCGAAGTACATGAGTAGACTTGATCCTGAAACCCCATATTTAACGAAATGACATAAATCATAGTGTCCATAGTCGAAGGTTGTTGAAATTGGAACACCAACAACCACTTGAGACTAGATTGTGTTGAGACTTATGACCAAGTTTCGAGGGGTCATAGATGCGCGGCATCAAAGTCGACACATAGGTATATGTACGGGAGCATATGACCGGACATGGCCCGCTGATGAGAACTCTACAAGATATTAATATCTGTGTCATAAGAGGTTCTCATATACGACTATAGAGTATAGTCCTTAGACCTGAGTTCGCATGCATGTGGCTGCACATGGAGTGATGCGCTTTGATCATTTTCTAACGCTGTTTCGTAACTGGGAGCTATAAGGACCTTGGTTGGGTGTATTATATAGTATGTAGTTCATAGTGATGGAACAAGATGGGATTTGTCCCTGCCGTTTAACGGAGGTAATATCTCTAGGCCAATCGGAGACTTGATAGCTGGTAAGAGAGTGGCCACTCCCAAACGGACTTGTCCAAGTCGTTTGCATTGTCAGTATCAAATCTGGTCCGATGAACATGGTCTGGCTATACAAGGATGACACGCATCTTGCCTTATGCCAGATCGAGATATTGAGACAAAAGGATTAGGGAATGTAGGATTCCAGTACAAGTGGGAGATTGTTGGGAATGTCCTGAAATCTACTGTACTATCTCTAGAAAGTATGATAAGTGTCGAGATCAGACATAAGTCATAAATACTGGGTGATCATGATGACTTGCTAGAGCCCGCTCATGATCTATAAGTTTAGGACTTATTACCAGTATTGTATGATCCCTAAGGGTCACACACCATAGCTAACGGGAAAGTTAAAATGGAATTAATACGGTAAGATGCAAGGCATTTACTGTATTTGTACAGAGAATTGGGCCAGACAAAATACAGGTTTTTGTCTGATTTGGGTCTTGGGCCCAAAAGCCTAATAGGCCATTAGTTTAATAACTTGGGCCCATATAAGGAAGAGGGAGGCGCAGCCTAGGGAATTTGACACCCCATCTGCGATTTTAGCCTCAGCCGTCTTCCTCTCTCTCTGTTGATTCCAACTTGGTCTAGCAGCCTGATCCAGTAGCTTGTAAGAGTGTGGATACCTAGGAGGAGCCGGTTATCATCAGCTCTTGCAGATCTCGATATTCCTTTGATCAATCCGCTGCAATCACAAGGTAATGATCCTGATCTGTTTATGATTCAACTGCAAATCACCTAGATCCTAGTTGATTATGTGCTAGGATGTAACCTGATAATTACACCATGAACACACATAATCCTACACTCAGACGATGAGGAACCGCTTGGAACACAGCTGGAATAAGGAGAAACTGAGGTTCGTCCAACCGTCCGCAGTGACCGCACGACCGTGTACCGTATCGACCCAACACGTCTGGGAATGGAGCTACATTTGGAACCACGACCAGATGATCGATTCACTCGACCGAGACGTTCTCTTTCTCGACCTAAATTCCATTCTAAGACTAATGGTCGTGACAGAAACGCGTTGGTCCGAGCTGAATCACCGGTGGATCGGAACACTACCAATTCTATCGACCCATTCGACTTTTCTTCCGACCAAACTTCAAAGGAACGTGCCCATGGACTAAGGATGAAGATTGGACGTGAGTTTTCACTTATAGCCCGACCCAATCAAGAGTTATCCGAAGAAACGTCCGTCTGTATGATCCGGGCCGTACCATGACCGCACCAAGGAAGGAAAAGCGGCCGAAGAGTCACTCTAAGGAGTTTGCGGGATCCGAAGAGTTCTTTGACTCTATTTAATTTAGTCTTTGCTATTAATTACTACAATTTTAGTCTCTTTACATTCTAGTTCTCTTATATAAGTACCAAACTCTTGATCATTTGAATACAATCTGATTTTTATCTTCTTTTTGAGAGTTCAACTCTTTGTTCTTGTCTGAACATATTTCGATTCTTGGCAAGGGTTACTTCCAAGCATCAAACCTTCTTAGAATTTCGGGGTTAAGGGTTACTTCTTCGAGTTCTTTGAAGTCGGGGAATACCAAAGGCCATCCGCAACCTTTGACGGTTTCCTTCGATCCACCACTGATCCGTGATCAGATTATCATTCGATCCATCAAAGAGTCTATCCTATCCGGGAATCTATCAATCTCCTCCCATCATCAATGGCTTCCGCAACCCCGGGTAAGTCTCCTGATCCTCCAGATGTGTCGACCCCTGCCTCAGAAGTCTCAATCTCAGCTTTAGCTAGTTCCTCTGGTTTGGTCTCTCCTATGCTGTCAGTGGCGGTTTCTTCAGGAGAACTAGTCAAGGAAGTGGTCTCTTCATCAGTTGCTCTTGCTGGTGTTCCTTCGTACGCCGACAGGTTTAAAGCATCGCTTCACAATCTCAGAAAAGTTTTGACTCCAATCCTGATTGAGTATGGTGTCCCGGTAGTCCAAGCTCCATCTTCAGTTTTGCTGGCAACGACATCTCTGTGGAAAGACCACATCGTCGCTCAATTCCATGGTCTCACTCCTCCTCCTGCGAAAATATTTCATGATCTAAACAATGCTTGGGGGAAGTTTGGTAAGATAAGAATATGATCCGTCTCGTCTACCTCATGTTTAATCCATATACCATGTCTTTATACTCGAGAATGGGTGCTTCAGGTTGGTTATTGGCAAGCAGGTAACTGTTATTTCTCAGTCTACCCGTGGTCGCAAGATGCTTCCTTAGAGATGCCGGAATTGAAGTCAGCTCTGACTTGGGCGGTTCTCAAAAACGTCCCACCTCAAATGTACTCCTTGGATGGTATCAGTGTCATAGCAAGTGCCATAGGAGAGCCTCTACATACAGAAAAATCGAAATTGGATCCTTTCCATTTTGGAGACACCAAAGTCAAGGTGGAGATATCTCTAGAAGAGGACCCTCCGGAGCTAATTCTGGTTCGTGACTCTAGAGGGAATTCAATAAGAGTGAGAGTTGAATACCCAAGGCATCCCCCAAAATGTGTTAATTGCGATCGTTTTGGTCATCTTTTGAATCGTTGTCCATTTCCTTTGATGAAGAAGAAAGCTGCTCAGCCTTGTAAAGCCTCCGTCTCAGTAGCATCAACAAATATCTGCTTGGCATATGAGATAGTTGATAAAGCAACACTACAAGAAAACTGCTCCATAGCCACAGATTTATTCGTGGCTATGGGGCTTAATTCGTAGCTATTTCGGCCATAGCCACGGATAGCAACGAAAAAAATACGTGGTTATGGGCTCGTGGCTATCGAAAAGGGATCGCTCAAAACAATAACTATGGAGTAATGGATCCTCAGAGCAGTCATAAGGAACCTAGAGTACGCAATAGGGTGAGATATAGCAGTTTGCATACTCCAGCTAAAGGTTCTCGCCAGACTCTACAAGTCGAAGAGTCAGCAGTTGTTGATCAGATCGAGCCGTCTCCACCGGCTAAGGTTGTAGTAGATGACTCACTAAATGGGGACGCCAGGTTAGCAATTTCAGAGAAGCGTTCAGGGAGATATCCGTTTCAAAGAAATTAATAGCTAAGGACGGGTCGATACGTTGGCAAGCCCCGAGTATCGCCTTCAAAGTGATTGACAAGAGTGTCCCATGCTTCTTTAGCTGATTCATAGCCTTAAATTATCTTGAACTGTTTCGTGTCTACTGCAGACATGACAAGAGCGTTGAGAGGACGACTCCGCTCTTGAGGACTTGTCATCTGTTCACCGTAAAGCCCAGAGTATTGCCAAATATTTGAAAGTTAACGTTGAAAGTTCTGCTTCAGCCTCACCTCTAACTGGTAAAGCGCTAAAATATGCTAAGAAGAAGGGAAAAATAGCTTCGCAGAGCTGTTTTGGCCGCTACACTTCACGAAAACACTGCTCAATATTCTGATCGTTTGATTCGTGGAGAAGCCTTGACGCAGGCGGTTAACCTCTGATAAGTTTTGTCTTCACCTTCACCTTTTAAGTAAATATGAAGGTCTTATGCTGGAATGTTAGAGGTCTCAATGGCAATTCTCGTCAACGAGCTGTCAGAACTTAGATAAATAAATCAAAGCCTCTTGTAGGTGGTATTTTGGAGACACAAGTCCACAAGGACATTGCTAGTAGTATAGTCCCTTCTAGCTTACCTTATTGGAGATGGGATTATAATTATGTTTCTTCGGAGCGAAGCAGAATATGGTTCGTTTGGGATCTATTATATCGGTGATCATCCTTAAGAAGTCAGAGCAGATGGTTTTGTGTGCTTTCTTTGATCCGGTGACAAAGTTTTCTTGCTCGGTCTCTTTAATCTATGCGTGCAACATAGAGATTGAGAGACGTTCATTATGGGAGGAGATTTCTCTGATCAAAAGGTCTTCTCCAGCGGGTTATCGTCCTTGGTTACTCTTCGGCAATTTTAACCAAATATTATGCAAATGAGCATTACTCCTCGCTGCCGTATGATCTACCTTTGCGTGGAATGTCATCGTTTAAAGACTGCTTGGAGGAAAATGAATTAGTGGATTTGCCTTCTAATGGTCTGTTTTTCACTTGGTCTAACGGTAGACCAATGGATCCTATATCTCGAAAGCTTGACAGGGCTGTAGCTAACGTTGAATGGCTGGATGCTTTCCCGGATTCTGTTGCGAGTTTTGATCCTCCTGGTGACTCAGATCACACTCCTTGTCTGGTCACCAGTGACGGATCAGTGGAGCATTCGAGAAAATCCTTCAAGTACTTTTATTTTTTATCATCTCATCCTCTATTCCTCGCTAAGGTTAAGGAAGCATGGGAGAAGCCGATACTTATTAGTTCTAGTATGTTTTCTCTGGCTCAACGGATGAAAGCTGCTAAACTCTGTTGTCGCAAACTGAATAAGGAGGGCTTTGGTAATCTGCAACAGAAATCAAAAGACACCTTCGATGAGCTAGAGCAAATTCAGACGCAGCTTCTATCTAATCCGAATGATGCTTTATTCATGCAAGAGTTCATGGCCAGAAAGAAGTGGAATTTCTTCGCGGCTGCGCCGAGTCTTTTTACAGGCAGAAATCTTGGGTGAGATGGCTCAGTGATGGTGATTCCTGCATTACGTTTTTATTTAAGGTTGTTAAAGCTCATCAATCTCAGACTATGATTAGATACCTCATGGATGATGGTGGGGACATAGTGGAATTGCAAGAGCAGATTAAGGGTATGATAACTGCGTATTATCAGACTCTGCTTGGTACAGTTAACAATCAAGTTGAGCCGATGCCGGTTCACAAGATTCAAGAGCTCCAAAGTTATCATTGTTCAGAAGACATGGCTGCGAGACTGGTTGTAATTCCCTCAGACGAGGAGATAACTCAAACCTTATTCAAGATGCCTGATATATCATGGTTTTTACCCATTTTAGACCATGATATAGTTGTGTTTTTAGTGTCTTTTACTATGTTTTAGAGTCTTTTCAGGTGTTTATTAGGTACAAGCACATTTGGAGCATATTTGGTGATTTAGGCACTTCCTGGAGCTAATTGGAGTATTTGGCCGAGAGATTAAGTTCACTGTTGATATTTCCGAGTTGCAACGATCGTCACACTTGTGGCAACGATCGATGCACCAGCGAGATGGGCCAAACGACGGTTTGATGAAGAATGATGAAATTGTAATTCTGCCCAGAAGTTCCTAATATTTACAAAGAAGCCCCAAAACGTGTTTTAGGTTATAAATAGAGTTTTTTGAGCCATTGTTTAGGCTATGCTTGATAACTAAGTTTTATTCTCTTAGGAGATTGGAGGGGCTGATTTTGTTCTCGAAAGAGACTTGATTTTGAACCCCAGTTCTTATTTGATTTTATGATATTTGGTTTTCTACTTATGATATCTTCTGTCTCGATGAACATGTCTGAGTAGATTACCTGTTAGGTTGAAGGATTCTCATTAAGGATTTCAGAGAATTATAGTTTAATTAATCTGTAGAGATCCATATCTGCTAGTTCTTTATCTAAGTTGATCTTAATGCTTAATCTGAAGTAGCTAATCAGAGTTATGATGTTAGGTTGATTAATTCAACGGAAGTTGGTTATTTTAACTAGAAAGAACTTAGATAAGCAATTAAACTGTTCGCAAACGGAAGTTTGGTTCAGGTTAATTGTGAACATATCAAACTTGGAATTAATGCTAGTTTAATCTGTTAGTTCTCGCAAACGGAAGTTTGGTTTGTTGCACTTAGACTTAGAGAATTATTGCAAAGGAATTTGGTTAATTCTATATCAGTGTTTGAGTTCTAGAATAGTTATTGATTGGATTTAGATAGATTGATTGCTTGCGTTCCTGATTTCCTGAGAACTCCTGAAACCTAACGCCTCGCCTTCTTACTCACAAACTCACTTGATTTACTTTGCTATTTCGCTTACTGTTTTCACATCTGCTTCGCTTAATTTAATCTGAACTGCTATTAATCTATTGTGTGACTGAGAGTCCTCGAGGGATTCGATACCTTATATACTACGATTGCATTAACTGTGCACTTGCAGTAGAATAGGGAAAACTATACAACCTATCAAGTTTTTGGCGCCGTTGCCGGGGACTCTCTGAGTTCACCTATAGATTTAGTACTAGGAATTAGACTAAGCATTCTTTTTAATTTTCTTGTTTACTCACGTTTTTGATTTTTGGATTCGCAGGGATTCGCACTGCATCGATCGTTGCTCACCTTGCATCGATCGACACAAGGCGAGAACAGCGATGCTGAGATCTGAGACGTTCAATAGGTTCCGCGCCATGGAACCTGTGATTCTGATTCGCGGTGAAAACGGCGTTCTACGAGACCAAGAGGGTCACATATGCAACGCAAAAGGTCAGAAAACAGATGGGGAAGGAAATCCCATCTTACCAGATTACCATGTATTGGTTGGGCAAGTAGCTGAGATGCAGAGTAAGATAGATGACATCCACGACATCTTACTTAGGGAGAGACAGTTCCGAGCAGAGGCAAAAACTGATGAATCTACAGAGATACATTATATGGCTGGAGCCGACTCTTATGGACATACATTGGGACATCAGCACAGACAAGGTTCTAGGCATGCTCAAGGATCAAGAGACCAGAACTATACTTCCTATCTAGCGCCTCCTACACAAAGGAGCAAACTAGAGATGATGATAGAACAATCAATTGAAAAGCAACAGCAGAACACAGCTTCTTTCAGCTCGAAGCTAGAGAACCTGTACGCTAATCTGAATGAGAAATTTGAATCCTTGAGCACTCGTATGAAGCAGCTAGACACACAGATGGATCATGGATCATGTCTAGCGGTTAAGGCTGTTGAATTTGTGGAAGACAATGGGGAATTTGATGTTGAATTGCCTGAGTTTGAAAGCTTCAATGCACCCGACTCAACAAAGATTGACATGGACCTCTTGACTTGGATAGTTCAGATCGAAGTGGGACCAAGCCAAGAAGAGAAATTTGAGTCTGAGATGGCTGGAATGGATCAAGAGGCGGATAAACCCGAGACCATAGTTGAAACACGAGAGGAGCCGACAGCATCGATCGATGCTCCACACGCACCGATCGTTGCACCCCGAAAGGAACCAGTTTCACTCATATCTCAAGGACCTGCTAAGGAAAGAACCTATAAACCTCCATTGCCATTCCCGAAAGCTCCCGTTAAGTCTAAAGATGTGGATCAGTGCACAGTGATGGTTGACAAGAAGATGGTGGTTCCACAAGAGCCTAATCTAACATCTTCAAGGCCTAAAGCTACTCATAAACAAAAGGCCCCGAACATCAAAACTTTGCCAAAGGTGAAGCATAAATCCTCTAAGTTTAAACCTCCTGACTCCACTGTTTTGAATGCAGGAAAGAGCGTTAAAACACCCAAGTGTCTATTTCACCCTACATTCATCCCGACGTTTCTTGGACGACATCATGCGGTAACTGCTTACACACCACCATGGATGATAAGGCATTCACAGAGACACTCAAAGTCTCTGTTGAAACCTCCATGAGTCTGACCCCTTTCCAAAAGTCAAGCTAATGACTTAAAACAAGCGCTGAGTGGGAGGCATTAGATACAGAACACAAGTCTTGAAATGTGTAGCGATCGTTGCTCTCATGTGCAACGGTCGTTGCAATTGGTTTAAATCGAAATTAAGGTACGTTGAGCTAAACCGGAATCAATCTGGTTCAACCAGCATCGATCGTTGCCCCTAAAGCAACGATCGTTGCACCCACGACCAGGTAAGTCACCTTAAACCCTATTTTCTCTTCTTCTTCCCCATTTCTGTTGGTCGACACACCGAGAACCTCCACCCAAAATCTACATTTCTTTGCCAAATTTCTTGTTTCTAAGCACTATTTTACTTATTTTTACGCTCCCAATCCTTTTCCCCAACCCATATCTCAAGAAATCAAGGTAATGTTCTTCAATTTTCGAATTTTCGGATTGGATTTTTAGGGTTTTAGGGTTGTTGATTTTTGGACCAAAAACTGATGATGCATGCGTAATTAGGACGATTTAGGGTGATGGATGATGATTTTGAACTGATTTGAGACAATGTGGCTTGGATTTGACTGATTTTTGATGATTTGTTGCGGCAAAATCGCCCTGCAACGGTCGTTGCATTGCGATTTTGGGAAATGTTCGATAAACGCGAAATAGCCTTGCAACGATCGATGCCTTAGATGCAACGGTCGATGCTTCGCGATTTCACAGTGAAATTTGGCCGAGACTTGATAAATGTTTGAACTTTGTTTTTGCAGATGGCGTCTCAAAGGCAACCCCGCAAGAAGCGAGCCACAGCTTCCACAGCGACAAGACACTACACCCCACCGCCTCAATGGTTTAACAGGGAATAAGAGTCACCCGCACCATACAACAGATATGGGCCACCAATTGCTTTACCTTGGCCCAGAGAGGACGCGACACCATTTCAGACGACCAGACAGTGGCCGGAGGACCTCATACGTTTCTTAAGGTCCGCTGAGTTCACAGAGCGGCCATTGCTCTCTTCATGGGACGAGTATGACTCGCTTCTCTACAGTGGTTGGTGTGGGATGATCATCAAGCCGACCAAGTTCGCGGACTACTCCACCTGCAGGATTCTGGGGATCGATGAGCAGGTGCTAGCTGTGTGCAGAGGCATTGGTCTAGGGACAATGCCGATGCGACACTATGACCTCTATCCTGAGCTGGTCAGGCAGCTATTGGCCACTTGCAGAGTGGTTTACTCGGATCCCGACCACAGGAGCGCTACAGGGGGTGCTTTCACCTTCATGAGTTGGGGAGTCAGGTATCGGATTCCTCTACTTGATCTCTGCAGGATCTACGGGTTCAGTACTGCGCCGAGGCGCATAGCCATGCCACTCGAGTGGGATCCGGTGGAGGCTCGCACATTCTGGGAGAGTATTGGCAGCGGTCGATACAACTCCAGGACCACACCAGTAGTGCAGATGAGACATCCGGTGCTGCGATATGTCTCGCGTATCTTGTGCTGGAGCTTGCTTTGCAAGTTTGAGGCCAACAAGATGCGCAAACTTGAGATGGAGTTGCTGTTTATGGGGCTGAGAGATCAGTTTAGAGGTTCTGGCGTGAGAGATCCGACTGCGGGTCTCAACTTGGGAGCTATTTTCGCACAGCATTTGGTTGATTTGCAGCTGAAGCCGTTTGATGGAGCTGGTACAGAGACGGTAGGGAGTTTACTTACTCCCATTTTTGAGTATTATGGGATTCCTCTTCATGGCACAGAGCGTGATACGGCTCGAGAGTTCCTGGATCTCAGCCATCTGCAGAGCGCTACCTGGCTCAAGGAGGGGCGCATTTGGGTTTACACTGATCCGACCACTGGGAGGACTGGTATCGAGCTTCCCGCTGCCAGATGGACACAGATTGACACATTAGAGGCACTGAGATTTCAGCCTCCTGAGTCTGCACAGCGTGGGATTCCGACCATGGCTCATCCGCTGGGAGAGCCTTCCTCACGAGCTTCGACATCTTCTGCCCCTGCTCCTGCGCCCGCGCCTGCCCCAGTCGACATTGTGGGTCCCTTTCCAGAGCCTGCGATGCCTTACGGTGCATATTCTGAGGCAGAGTGGAGAGAGAGATCCGATGGTATGTTTCGAGTTCTTTGGAACTTCATGCGTACTTGCAGCTGCAGGAGGCCACCACAGATCCATCAGCCCGTACCTGACCGACGTCGTCGACAGCGATCTCCTGCTGATACTGATCCCGCACCCGAAGCAGCCGATGACGATGCACTGTATGGTGGGATAGACGATGAGAGCGAGTGAGAGTAGTCTCCATACTTTCGGTTCTGTATTCTGACTTTTTCTTTTATTTTGCACTTTTCTTCTTTTGATTTTTAGGATTCTACTTTGTTTGGATGATGTGTACTCTATTCGATATATCTTTTGGTTCGGTTTTACTCTGTTTCTAGTGTTTTCAGCCTGCAGGGATCAAAAATTGACAAAAACAGACGGATTAACCTGCTAACTTGCTGACTGTTCGTGAAAGCGCAGTGCGTCGATCGATACACCATTGTGTCGATCGTTACAATACGAAAGAATCGCGCAGCAACGGTCGGTGCACTTAGTGCAACGATCGATGCTTGTGCGACAGAGGTAAAACCCGACAGAACTAAAACATCCATTAACAATCTTTCTTTCTTTTTACCGATCCTTCGCTGTACACTACTGGGGACAGTGTGTTTTAAGTGTGGGGGAGGTGTTACTAACTTTTGTTTTCTGTTTTCTTAAGAGTCAGTCCGTTTTTCAAAAAAATTTTGTTTTACTGAGTCAAAATTGTTTAAGTAAGAGACTATGATTTTCTGAGAAGATTTACAAGACTTGCCGGAACTTAAGTAACCATTGGGATGAAGTTGCAGGATCTATCTCTGACTATTAGAAAACCCCATCACAGATCAACCTACTGGGAACACCCACATCACTTCAGGTATCAGAGGATCCTTTTACTGACTTCAACCTTAATACTGACTTAGATTTCTCACCTAAGGGCTTGGTATACTTTGTGTCGGATTCCCTTGTTAGTTCTGACACAGTCTGTAAACCTGTCCTATTTAGTTCCCTTCTCCCCTTCTGTAAAGTAAAAAAAAAATATATATAATAAACTGAGGATGAGTTAGTAACTCCGAAGTGGTCATGGGAATAGTAGCAAACACTATTATCTCTCATGTGATCCATGGAATGTGTCCAAAGTACACCCCATAACGGGAAGAACACTGATAAAAAAAATAAAATGATACCCAGTGGGGAAAAATCAGTTGTTAAAGAAGGGAAAGAGAAGAAAGGGACTAGAGAAAGATAGTATGGTGGTCTAGAGCTGATAAGGTAAGAATCCATGTGCCCTTTGATCGATACTCCTTAGGTGAGACCGCACTTAAATACTTGCAGAAGTCAGTAGGGAGAATTTGAATGCTTGAAAGTGATTGTGGAGTTTACCTAGGACAGTTTCTAAGTGTGGGGGAAGTACATGTTGGTCTTGATATCCTGTGATTGATTCTTGCAGTGGTTTACTAAGGGGAATCTGAGTATTGTAGCTTCTAGGATGAAATGAGTTTCTGAAGAGTTTTCAAACCTCTTCACCATGTTTTAGTTCTATGTTTTGCTTGAGGGCAAGCAAAGGCTAAGTGTGGGGGAGTTGATATATCATGGTTTTTACCCATTTTAGACCATGATATAGTTGTGTTTTTAGTGTCTTTTACTATGTTTTAGAGTCTTTTCAGGTGTTTATTAGGTACAAGCACATTTGGAGCATATTTGGTGATTTAGGCACTTCCTGGAGCTAATTGGAGTATTTGGCCGAGAGATTAAGTTCACTGTTGATATTTCCGAGTTGCAACGATCGTCACACTTGTGGCAACGATCGATGCACCAGCGAGATGGGCCAAACGACGGTTTGATGAAGAATGATGAAATTGTAATTCTGCCCAGAAGTTCCTAATATTTACAAAGAAGCCCCAAAACGTGTTTTAGGTTATAAATAGAGTTTTTTGAGCCATTGTTTAGGCTATGCTTGATAACTAAGTTTTATTCTCTTAGGAGATTGGAGGGGCTGATTTTGTTCTCGAAAGAGACTTGATTTTGAACCCCAGTTCTTATTTGATTTTATGATATTTGGTTTTCTACTTATGATATCTTCTGTCTCGATGAACATGTCTGAGTAGATTACCTGTTAGGTTGAAGGATTCTCATTAAGGATTTTAGAGAATTATAGTTTAATTAATCTGTAGAGATCCATATCTGCTAGTTCTTTATCTAAGTTGATCTTAATGCTTAATCTGAAGTAGCTAATCAGAGTTATGATGTTAGGTTGATTAATTCAGCGGAAGTTGGTTATTTTAACTAGAAAGAACTTAGATAAGCAATTAAACTGTTCGCAAACGGAAGTTTGGTTCAGGTTAATTGTGAACATATCAAACTTGGAATTAATGCTAGTTTAATCTGTTAGTTCTCGCAAACGGAAGTTTGGTTTGCTGCACTTAGACTTAGAGAATTATCGCAAAGGAATTTGGTTAATTCTATATCAGTGTTTGAGTTCTAGAATAGTTATTGATTGGATTTAGATAGATTGATTGCTTGCGTTCCTGATTTCCTGAGAACTCCTGAAACCTAACGCCTCGCCTTCTTACTCACAAACTCACTTGATTTACTTTGCTATTTCGCTTACTGTTTTCACATCTGCTTCGCTTAATTTAATCTGAACTGCTATTAATCTATTGTGTGACTGAGAGTCCTCGAGGGATTCGATACCTTATATACTACGATTGCATTAACTGTGCACTTGCAGTAGAATAGGGAAAACTATACAACCTATCAATGCCCAATAACAAAGCTCCCGGGCCTGATGGCTTCTCAAAGGAGTTCTATGTTCATGCATGGGAGGTAGTAGGTGTAGATGTGGTTGCGGCTATAAGGGAATTTCTTACATCCGGTCATTTTCTCAAAGGGTACAATGCGACTGCTATTGCATTGTTACCTAAGATCCCAGGCGCTGATAGGCTCTCCCAATTCGACCTATCGCTCTGTGTACTACAATGTATAAAGTCATTGCCAGGATCCTCAAAAGAAGACTATAACTCTTTATGGGCCAAGTTGTTCAAGGTAATTAAGCCGGCTTCGTTGAGGGACATCATCTCTATGAAAACGTGCTATTGGTGTTTGAGTTGGTTGCTAGATTTTTACGCTCCAGGAGAAGTCACCGATGCTGCCTGCAAATCGATCTCTCGAAGGCTTACGACAATTTAAAATGGAATTTTCTCATTAACATCCTCAAGGCTTTAGAACTGCCTCCGGTTTTCATTAATTGGATTCGGCAATGCATCTCTACTCCTTCTTATAGCATCACCCTTAATGGAGAGCTTAGGTTTCTTCGATGGGAGGAAAGGAGTGAGGCAAGGTGAACCAATCTCGTCCTTGTTGTTTTTCTTAGAAATGGATGTCTTGTCTAAGAAGTTGGATCATGGTGCGGTCAATGGTTTTTTCCGCACTCATCCGTTGTGTGATGCTCCGCTTGTGACACACCTAAGCTTTGTGGATGACGTGCTAGTGTTCTTCGACAGATCGGAAACATCTCTGCAAGGGATTTTTGGCATCTTAGATGATTTCAAACTAGACGGAGGAAATTATGCAGAGAGCGTGGATCTTTCCAATCGTTTTTGTTTTCAACAATGCGAATTCCCAGCAAGGTAATTAGGTTTACCTTTGAGCTCTAGAAAGATGAGGAAACATGATTTTCAACCCCTTCTTGACAAGATCTCTGATCGTTTCAACTCCTAGACTGTAAGGTTCCTTTCTTTCGCTGGGAGATTGCAATTGATTAAGTCCGTTATCTACTCCATTATAACCTTTTGGGCCTCAGTTTTCATTTTGCCTAATCAATGCCTTGAGGAAATTATAGGATATGCAGTGCTTTATTATGGAAAGGAGTAATTCAGTCATGTCGTGGTGCAAAGGTGAGTTGGGTGTTAGTATGTTTGCCTAAGGAAAACAGTGGTTTGGGACTGAGAAACTTGAAATCAAGGAACAAGGTTATTTGTCTCAAACTGATTTGGCTCTTATTTGCCTCAGGTGGTTCCCTTTGGGTCTCTTGGGTCCGAAGAAACAACATAGGCAATGTAAATTTCTGGGAAGCGGAAGTGCCTCAGAATGCAAGTTGGATATGGAAAAGCATCTGTAAACTCAAGGAACTAGCTCGCCCTTTTGTGTACTGTGAGATCGGCTCGGGATTGACTGCTAGTTTTTGGTTTGACAATTGGACCAATCTCGGCCCACTGAATGAGATCACAGGCGTGAGTGGTCCATCGGTTACTGGCTTACCTTCTGCCTCCTCAATAGCGGATGCGGTCAGAGGCCACGTCTGATGGTTAGCCACCTCTAGGAGCCGTCACCCTGTTATCGTTCCATTTATTGAGAAGAGGCCACCGTGGATCTTCAGCTCTCATCGGAGAAACACCTGTAGCAGGAATCACGGATGAATTCATTTGAGCTAGGAGGGAGGAGACCACCGTAGGAATCACAACCAGGAGTGAAGAGTCCGCCGGAGGAGTCGCAACCAGGAGGGAGGTATCCACCGGAGTATTGGCCGGAGGAGTCGCAATCATTGTCTTTCGCAGCAACAGTGAGTTATTGTTGAAGACAGGTGGTAGGGGTCAGGTTTTAATCCTATTCTACTGCAAGTGCACAGTTAAATGATTGTAGTATATAGGGTATCGAATCCACAGAGACTCTGGTCTCGATAGATTAGGAACTGTAGAGATTTAAACTAAGAAGAAAGCAAAGTGAAATAAACTAAATAGCAGTGCGAGAAAGTAAACAAGTAGCAAGATTATCGGTGGTAAAAGCAGTTAATTAAAGGCGCTAAGTCTAGGGTGTTCTCAGGAAATCAGACAAGCAGACAAATCAATCAGTCAGGATCTAATTTAGCACAGTTCTAGAACTCAAATCACGGATATAGAATTAACCAAATTCCTTTGCGAGAATTCTCTAAGTCTAAGTGCATCAATCCAAATTCCTTTGCAATTACTAACAGATTAAACCAGCATTAATTTCAAGTTCGATATGTTCACAATTAAACTAAACCAAATTCCTTTGCGAATAATTTAATTGCTCAACCTAAATAGTTCAGATTCTAAACTACACTTTCGTGTCGTATTTAGCAACCTAAGATCTAGACTCTAATTGATCAGGTTATAACTAGCATTAAACTCAATTTAGATCGAAGAACATTCTATTCATGTGAATCCTTAACTGAATTAAACAAGTCTAGCAAGTCATGAAATCCTTAATGAGAATCCCTAAACCTAACTATGAATCTACTCAGACATGATTAATGAAACAGAAATCATAGAATTAATAGATTGCATATAAGAAATTAAATAGATAAAGGGGTTCGAAATCTTCTCCAAAATAGATGAAGTACAGGATCTGATCAGCCCCAAAAGCTCTAAAATCCCTTAGCTCTTAATTATGAAAGCGTATGAAAAGTGTATCAAAGCGTATCTAAATAAAACACCAAAATCCTAATTATATAGGCTAAATCTCGGCTGGGGCTTCTTTGTAAATACTGGAAACTTCTGGGCCAAAGTGTAATATCTTCATTCTTCATTAAACCGTCGAGTCTAGCCCATCTCGCTTGTGTGTCGACCGATGCACAATGTGTGTCGGTCGATGCAGTCCTGCTTTCTGGACAGTGAGCTCAATCTCTCGGCCAAACACTCCAAAAATCCCCAAAATGCTCCAATATCTCCAATTCTGCTCCAAACCTGTTTATACCTGTAATAGACTCTAAAAGAACACAAAAAGACTCTAAAACATACTTATATCATGGTCTAAAACTAGTAAAAACCATGATATATCAACTCCCCTACACTTAGCCTTTGCTTGCCCTCAAGCAAAACAAAGAACTAAAACATGGTGAAGATGTTTGAAAACTCTTCAGAAACTCTTTTCATCCTAGAAGCAACAACACTCAGATTTCCCTTAGTAAACCACATGAAAGAATTAATCACAAGACATCAAGACCAACATATACTTCCCCCACACTTAGCAAATGTCCTAAGTAAACTCCACAATCACATTCACGCATTCAAATTCTCCATACTGACTTCTGCAAGTATTTAAGTGCGGGCTCACCTAAGGAGTATCGATCAAAGGCACATGGACTCTTACCTTATCAGCTCTATACCACCATACTATCTTTCTCTAGTCCCTTTCTTCTCTTTTCCCTTCCTTAGCATTCTGATTTTTCCCCATTGGGTATCATTTTTTTTTTTTATCAGTGCTCTTCCCGTTAAGGGGTGTACTTTGGACACATTCCATGGATGCACAGGATATGATAGTTGTAGCTACCACTCCCATGACCACTTCGGAGTTACTAACTCATCCTCAGTTTATTATCCTTTTTTTTTATGGAAGGGGAGAAGGGAACCAAATAGGACAGGTTTACAGGCTGTGTCAGAACTAACAAGGGAATCCGACACAAAGTATACCAAGCTCTTAGGTGAGAAATCTAAGTCAGTATTAAGTTTGAAGTCAGTATAAGGATCCTCTGATACCTGAAGCGATGTGGGTGTTCTCAGTAGGTTGATCCATGTCCGGGTTTTCTAATAGTCAGAGATAATCTGCAGTTTCATCCCAATGGTTATTTAAGTTCCTGCAAGTGCTGCTAATCTTCTCAAAAAATCATTGTTTCTTACTTAAAAGTTTTGACTCAATAAAACAAATTTTGAAAAATTTAACTGACTCTAAGAAAACAGAAAGAGAGAAGTTAGTAGCACCTCCCCCACACTTAAGACACACTGTCCCCAGTAGTGTCAAGCGAAGGATTGGTAAAAAGAAATAAAAATAACTAATGGACGTGTTGAGTTCTGTCTGATTTTACCTTTGTCGCTCAGGCATCGATCGTTGCACTAGGTGCATCGACCGGTGCTAGGCGATTTTTGTTAGTGACGATCGACACAATGGTGTGTCGATCGACGCACTGCGTATACTCGATCAGTCAGCAAGTTAGCAGGTTAGTCTGTTGGAATCTATCGAATTTCGAATCCTGCAAGCTGAAAACACTGAAAACAGAGTAAAATCAAAGCAACTAATGTATCAAATCAAGCACAACATCCAAACATACGAAATCCTAAGAAAAATAAAAGCAAAAGTGCAAAGAAAAAGAAAAGATAACAGAATACAGAACTGAATGTCTGAAAATGGAGACTACGCACTCTCGCTCTCAACATCATCTATCCCACCATAGCGCTCAGTGTCACTGGCAGCCGCAGGAGAACGTTGTCGACGTCGAGTAGCAGGGACGGGCTGATGAACCTGTGGCTGTCTTCTGCAAGTGCAGCCTCGCATGCAGTTCCAGATGACCCGTAGAATACCATCTGAACGCTCTCTCCACTCTGCCTCAGACATATCACCATAAAGCATCGTGGGCTCTAGAAAAGGGCCAATGTCGTCAGCAGGGGCAGCAGCAGGCGCAGGAGCAGAGGAAGATGAAGCTCGTGTAGAAGGCTCTCCCAGCGGATGAGCCATAGAAGGGACTCTGCGCTGCTCGGTCTCAGGAGGCTGGAATCTCAGGGCCTCCAACGTATCAATCTGTGTCAATGCAGGAGCAGGAAGATCCAAACCACACTTCCCAGAGCTCTGATCATAGTAAACCCAAATGCGTCCCTCCTTGAGCCAGGTAGCGCTCTGCAAGTAGCTGAAATCAAGGAACTCCTTGGCTGTGTTACACTATGTACCCTCTAGGGGAATCCCGCAGTGCATGAAGATGGGAGTAAGCAGGCTCCCCACTGTCTCAGTAAGAACACCATCAAATGGCTTCAACTGCAGATCGCATAAGTGCTGAGTGAAAACAGCTCCCAAGTTGAGACCCTTAGTGGGATCTCTAACGCCAGAACCCTCAAACTGATCCCTCAGCCCGATGAACAACATCTCCATCTCATACTTGCGCATCTTGTTGGCCTCATACTTGCACAACAAACTCCAACACAAGATACGCAAGACATATCTCAGTACAGGATGCCTCACCTGCTTCACCGGTGTAGTCCTCGAGTTGTATCGACCACAGCCAAAACACTCCCAGAATACCCGAGCCTCCTCCGGATCCCACTCAAGTGGCATGCCAATGCGTCTCGGCTCAGTGCTGAAACCGTAGATCCTGCAGATATCTAGTAAAGGAATCCGATACTTGACTCCTAAACTCATGAAGGTAAAGATACCTCTTGTAGCACTCCTGCTGTCTGGATCCGGGTAAACCACTCTGCAAGTGGCTAGCAACTATCTGACCAGCTCTGGGTACAAATCATAAGGCCGCATAGGCATCGTCCCTAGACCAATGCCCCTGCACACTGCAAGAAGCTGCTCATCTATCCCCAGACTCTTACAGGTAGAGTAGTCTGCAAACTAGGTTGGCTTAATCGTCATCCCACACCAACCGTTGTATAGCAGCGTGTCAAAATCATCCCACTGGTTAAGCAGTGGCCTCTCTGTAAACTCAGCAGTCTTGAGGAACTCAACAATGTTTTGTGGCCATGCTCTCGCTGACGGGATCTGTGTATCATCTGCTCGGGGCCAAGGCAGTGATACTCCTGGACCAACTCTCACATAAGGCTCAGGTGGCTGTGATTCTCGATGGAACTACCCTGGTGGTGGGATGTACTGTCGTGTGGCTGTTGCTGCTGTGGCTATGCGCTTGCGGGGTTGTCTGCGAGTTGCCATCTGCATTCAACAAAATTCAAACATTATAAGTCTCGGCAATCTCTCTGTGAAATCGCGAAGCAACGACCGTTGCACAAAGGCATCGATCGTTGCAAGGCGATTTCGCATTATCAAACAAATCCCCAAAATCGCAAAGCAACGACAGTTGCACAAGTGCAACGACCGTTGCAAGGCGATTTCAGCCGTCAACAAAATCCCTAAAATCGTTCTAAATTCGTTCCGCATTATCACTAACAGCCTAAAATCATCACCAACCATCCTAAATTTAGTCTAATTCAGCATGCAATCATCAATTTCAATCAAAAAATTCCCAAATTCTAAACCCCTAAAAATGAACCCGAAAATCATAAAATCGAGACACATTACCTTGGATTCGCGATATATGGGTTATAGGAATGGATTAAGAGTGTAAAATCGAGAGAATATCACTTGAAATCGAAGAAAATGACGAAGAAATGAGAGATTTAGGCGAATGAGGTTTTCGGTTTGTACAGAAAGTGAGAATGGAGAAGAAAAGAGAAGAGAAGGGTTTAAGGCAACTTACCTCGATCGTGGGTGCAACGACCGTTGCAGATGAGCAACGATCGTTGCTGGTTGAACCAGATTGATTTCCGGTTTAGCGCACGTACCTTAATTTTGCAATTGAACCACTTGCAACGACCCGTTGCACAGGACCGCAACGATCGTCACAATGCGATCACCTCTCTTCGTCGTAATCTCTTTGAAACAACCGGTGCACACGTGCATCGATCGTCACACATCTCCAGACTCGAGTTCTGTATCTGAAACTTAGCAAAAACAAACAAAACTTGAAATCCTAAGAAAAACACCAAAAATAAGAAAGAAAAACACTTAAACCTAACAGTGGGTTGCCTCCCATTCAGCGCTTATTTAAAGTCATTAGCTTGACCGGACGAAAAAGATCAGTATGCTGGAGATCCTGATAGAGACTTTGATTGCCTCTGTGCAAGCCTCCTCATCCATGGCGGAGAATAAGCTGTATAAGAATGATCATGTCCAAGAAAAGAAGGAGTAAACTGCTCTCCAGGATCCAAAATAACAGTATCACTTGGCTGCTTATCATCTCCATCCATAATGGTGAAGGTCTGCCCATCTATCAGTGGCTTGCGCAGCTGGTCCATCTCAAAGTGCAGCGGCTCATCTCCCAGATGGAGATCTATCAGACTATGTCTCACATCTATTACTGCTCCCGCTGTAGCCAAGAATGGTCTACGCAATATCAACGCATCATCATGATCACTGTCATACTTCAGCACTAAGAAGTCTGTTGGAACCAAGTAGTTTCCAACTCTCACCGAGATGTCCTCAAGGAGTCCTTCTGGAACTCTTATAGACTGATCAGCTAGGACAAGAGAGATCCTAGTAGGCGAAAAATCCAGCATACCCAGCTTATCTGCCACAGAATATGGCATAAGACTTCCAGCAGCTCCCAGATCACAAAGAGAACGCCTAAAACTATCCTCAAAGATAGAACAACTTAGCACAAAAATCCCAGGATCTGGCAGCTTCTTGGGAACCTTGGTTAACAGCACATCACTTATCTGTTGAGGGACTACAATCACCCAATCTTTCAGCTCTTCATCCAAAGGCAACATCTAATTCAAGTACCTCTGCACACATGGGTGATAAGGTGGATCATCAGATGATGGAATTTCTTCCAACTCTTCACCAATCTCCTCCAGCCGCTTAAGCTCTTCAATCTCCTGCTTAATTACTTCAGATACTGAGGGATATAATCGAATGGATTGTGCATAAATCTCCTGTTGAGTAATCTCAGAAACTCCAGGGAATAAACGATCAAGCTCTAAATCTGCATCAATGCCTTCAGAATCCTGTGAGTCTGTCTGTTCACGACTTGCAACGACCGATGCTAAGGGTGCATCGATCGATGCAACACTGTTTTCACAGTTTCCACCCGAGAGATTTTCCTCAAAATCCGAAAATTCAACCTCTTCTACCAACTCAGCTGTTCTTAGCTCAAATCCTTCACCTAGGTGAGATCCATCATCAATGTACACAGACCAGGCCTTAATATGGGTGTCTGCCACTCCTTTTCCCTTCATAAAACTGGAAATCTGACCCACCTGAGTATCCAACTGCTTCATATGAGTATTCAGAGACTCAAACTTTCCATTGAGATCCTCATAGACAGCATCCAACTTCTTATTGCAGTCCACAAATATCCTTGTCTGACTCTCCAGCAGCTGTTCCATCATTGCTTCCAACTTGCTCTCATGAGCAGTAGCTGCAGGAGGAGTCTGATAAGATGAAGACCCATAGGTTCTTTGAGTACCTTGTCCAAAAGGTTTCTGAAAACCACTAGTCTGTCCAAAACTAGCTGAGTTCTGATTGCCTGTGAAGGCACTCTTCTGTCCTCCATTGAAGAACCTGTTTCCCTGCTGATTACCAAATCTGTTACCTTGGAAACCAGATCCTCCAATGTAATTCACATCTTCTTCCTGAGTGTCCTCCTCAGTTTGAATTACCTCAACATCTTGGGTAAAGTGGACAGCTTTCTTACCAGCTAGAAGATTACAAACTGTGTCCAGCTTAGATCTAATATCAGCAATCTCCGAATTCTCTACACTTCCACCATATTTCTTTCTCCTCTCATCCATAGTCTTGCAACTGTTGCTGCTCACTAAGTTATCAATCAACTGCTTAGCTTGTGCAGGAGTCCTGGTGTTGAAATTTGCATTGCTGGAGTTATCCAGCGCAGACTGATATGGAAGATCTATTCCTCTGAAGAAGATACCTAGCAATGTGACCTCAGTGAATCCATGGTGTGGGCAGTCACGCTGGTACTTCTTTAATCTCATCCAGGCAGTCTTAAGAGGCTCAGTGGGACCTTGGGAAAATGTCAGAATGTCCTGTCTGGACTGATCAGAGCGAGCGTCATCATAGAAGTGACGCAGGAACTCACTCTTCAGGGCTGCCCAAGTGTCAAACTGCCCAGGTGGCAGTTGCTTCAGCCATGCAGCAGCGTCTCCAGCGAGACTGTATGGAAAGAGCTTGAGAAACAGATAATCCTGGCATACTCCATCATAATTCATGCCAGTGATTATATCCTCAAACTGATCAATGTGATCCATAGGCTGCTCCGTGGGATGACCATGGAAGGCATTCTGTCTCATCAGCGAGTAGTAGATGGTTTTGATCTCAAAATCATTCCTCTCAAAACCAGGAATTACTAAAGCTGACCGGTTTGCATGAAACTCATCCGGTCTGTTGTAGTCAGCTAAAGTCCTCTCATGGACAACCATCTGTCTATTTCGGTTCTGTCCTTGCGCCTGCGGCTGTGGCTGTGGTTCAGGTTCCTCAACCTCAGGGATCACACGTCCCTCAGCATCAATCCTCTGCCCAACAGCATTTTAAGGATTGTTTTGCGGATCCCTCAGGATACCTTGAGCATCTTGTATCAGAATCAAACGCTCATGTACCATCCTTGCTCTTCTTTCTCTTCTGTTAGACCTCTCTAGTTGTCCAAGTTCGTCAAGTCCGAGATTAACGAGGTTCAAGTTCTGATTACTACTAGTTTCACGCGTCTGCATAAACTGTCTGTAATCGTCAAGCAACGATCGATGCTATCAGTGCAACGATCGATTCAATCTCAGAATCGCCTAGTGACGATCGACACAAAGGTGCAACGATCGACGCTATGCAAAATCGGTACCTGCGACAGAAAGAAAACAGAGAAAAATTAGTAACTTAAAAAAAATAAAAACAAAACGAAACAAAAACAATAAAAATCCTAGTAGAAACCCTAAGTTCGATCCTATCGAAGACTCTAAGAGTCCCCGGCAACGGCGCCAAAAACTTCTGGGCCAAAGTGTAATATCTTCATTCTTCATTAAACCGTCGAGTCTGGCTTATCTCGCTTGTGTGTCGACCGATACACAATGTGTGTCGGTCGATGCAGTCCTGCTTTCTGGACAGTGAGCTCAATCTCTCGGCCAAACACTCCAAAAATCCCTAAAATGCTCCAATATCTCCAATTCTGCTCCAAACCTGTTTATACATGTAATAGACTCTAAAAGAACACAAAAAGACTCTAAAACATACTTATATCATGGTCTAAAACTATTAAAAACCATGATATATCAGTATACTACAATCACTTAACTGTGCACTTGCAGTAGAATAGGATTAAAACCTGACCCTATCAAGTTTTTGGCGCCGTTGCCGGGGACTCTTAGAGTCTTCGATAGGATCGAACTTAGGGTTTCTACTATGATTTTTATTGTTTTTGTTTCGTTTTGTTTTTTTTTTTTAAGTTACTAATATTTCTATGTTTTCTTTCTGTCGCAGGTACCGATTTCGCATAGCGTCGATCGTTGCACTTTTGTGTCGATCGTCACTAGGCGATTCTGAGATTGAATCGATCGTTGCACTGATAGCATCGATCGTTGCTTGACGATTACAGACAGTTTATGCAGATGCGTGAAACTAGAAGTAATCAGAACTTGAACCTCGTTAATCTCGGACTTGACGAACTTGGACGACTAGAGAGGACTAACAGAAGAGAAAGAAGAGCAAGGATTGTACGTGAGCGTTTGATTCTGATACAAGATGCTCAAGGTATCCTGAGGGATCCGCAAAATAATACTTACAATGCTGCTGGGCAGAGGATTGATGCTGAGGGACGTGTGATCCCTGAGGTTGAGGAACCTGAACCACAGCCACAGCCGCAGGCGCAAGGACAGAACCGAAATAGACAGATGGTTGTCCATGAGAGGACTTTAGCTGACTACAACATACCGGATGAGTTTCATTCAAACCTGTCAGCTTTAGTAATTCCTGGTTTTGAGAGGAATGATTTTGAGATCAAAACCATCTACTACTCGCTGATGAGACAGAATGCCTTCCATGGTCATCCCACGGAGCAGCCTATGGATCACATTGATCAGTTTGAGGATATAATCACTGGCATGAATTATGATGGAGTATGCCAGGATTATCTGTTTCTCAAGCTCTTTCCATACAGTCTCGCTGGAGACGTTGTTGCATGGCTGAAGCAACTGCCACTTGGGCAGTTTGACACTTGAGCAGCCCTGAAGAGTGAGTTCCTGCGTCACTTCTATGATGACGCTCGCTCTGATCAGTCCAGACAGGACATTCTGACATTTTCCCAAGGTCCCACTGAGCCTCTTAAGACTGCCTAGATGAGATTCAAGAAGTACCAGCGTGACTGCCCACACCATGGATTCACTGAGGTCACATTGCTAGGTATCTTTTTCAGAGGCATAGATCTTCCATATCAGTCTGCGCTGGACAACTCTAGCAATGCCAACTTTAACACTAGGACTCATGCACAAGCTAAGCAGTTGATTGATAACATAGTGAGCAGCAACAGTTTCAAGACTATGGATGAGAGGAGAAAGAAATCTGGTGGAAGTGTAGAGAATTCGGAGATTGCTGATATTAGATCTAAGCTGGACACAGTTTGTAATCTTCTAGCTGGTAAGAAAGCTGTCCACTTTGCCCAAGATGTTGAGGTAATTCAGACTGAGGAGGACACTCAGGAAGAAGATGTGAACTACATTGGAGGATCTGGTTTCCAAGGTAATAGATTTGGTAATCAGCAGGGAAACAGGTTCTTCAATGGAGGACAGAAGAGCGCCTTCACAGGCAATCAGAACTCAGCTAGTTTTGAACAGACTAGTGGTTTTCAGAAACCTTTTGGACATGGTACTCAGAGAACCTATGGGTATTCATCTTATCAGACTCCTCCTGCAGCTACTGCTCATGAGAGCAAGTTGGAAGCAATGATGCAACAGCTGCTGGAGAGTCAGACCAAGATTTCTGTGGACTGCAATAAGAAGTTGGATGCTGTCTATGAGGATCTCAATGGAAAGTTTGAGTCTCTGAACACTCATATGAAGCAGTTGCAGGTGAATCAGATTTCCAGTTCTATGAAGGGAAAAGGAGTGGCAGACACCCATATTAAAGCATGGTCTGTGTACATTGATGATGGATCTCACCTAGGTGAAGGATTTGAGCTAAGCACAGCTGAGTTGGTAGAAGAGGTTGAATTTTCGGATTTTGAGGAAAATCTCTTGGGTGGAAACTGTGAAAACAGTGTTGCATCGATCAATGCACCCTTAGCATCGGTCGTTGCAAGTCGTGAACAGACAGACTCACAGGATTCTGAAGGCATTGATGCAGATTTCGAGCTTGATCGTTTATTCCCTGGAGTTTCTGAGATTACTCAACACGAGATTTATTCACAATCCATTAGATTATATCCCTCGGTATCTGAAATAATTAAGCAGGAGATTGAAGAGCTTAAGCGGCTGGAGGAGATTGGTGAAGAGTTGGAAGAAATTCCATCATCTGATGATCCACCTTATCACCCATGTGTGCAGAGGTACTTGAATAAGATGTTTCCTTTGGATGAAGAGCTGAAAGATTGGGTGATTGTAGTCCCTCAACAGATAAGTGATGTGCTGTTAACCAAGGTTCCCAAGAAGCTGTCAGATCCTGAGATTTTTGTGCTAAGTTGTTCTATCTTTGAGGATAGTTTTAGGCGTTCTCTTTGTGATCTGGGAGCTGCTGGAAGTCTTATGCCATATTCTGTGGCATAGAAGCTGGGTATGCTGGATTTTTCGCCTACTAGGACCTCTCTTGTCCTAGCTGATCAGTCTATAAGAGTTCCAGAAGGACTCCTTGAGGACATCCCGGTGAGAGTTGGAAACTACTTGGTTCCAACACACTTCTTAGTGCTGAAGCATGACAGTGATCCTGATGATGCATTTATATTGGGTAGACCATTCTAGGCTACAGCGGGAGCAGTAATAGATGTGAGACATAGTCTGATAGATCTCCATCTGGGAGATGAGCCGCTGCACTTTGAGATGGACCAGCTGCGCAAGCCACTGATAGATGGGCAGACCTTCACCATTATGGATGGAGATGATAAGCAGCCAAGTGATACTGTGATTTTGGATCCTGGAGAGCAGTTTACTCCTTCTTTTCTTGGACATGATCATTCTTATACATCTTATTCTCCGCCATGGATGAGGAGGCTTGCACAGAGGCAATCAAAGTCTCTGTCAGGATCTCCAGCATACTGATCTTGTTCGTCCGGTCAAGCTAATGACTTTAAACAAGCGCTGAGTGGGAGGCAACCCACTGTTAGGTTTAAGTGTTTTTCTTTCTTATTTTTTGTGTTTTTCTTAGGATTTCACGTTTTTGTTTGTTTTTGCTAAGTTTCAGATACAGAATTCGAGTATGTAGATGTGTGACGATCGATGCACGTGTGCACCGGTCGTTGCAAAGAGATTACGACGAAGAGAGGTGATCACATTGTGACGATCGTTGCAGTCATGTGCAACGGTCGTTGCAAGTGGTTCAATTGCAAAATTAAGGTACGTGCGCTAAACTGGAAATCAATCTGTTTCAATCTGCAACGGTCGTTGCACCCACGATCGAGGTAAGTTGCCTTAAACCCTTCTCTTCTCTTTTCTTCTCCATTCTCACTTTCCGTACAAACCGAAACCTCATTCGCCTAAATCTCTCATTTCTTCGTCATTTTCTTCGATTCCAAGTGCTATTCTCTCGATTTTACACTCTTAATCCATTCCTATAACCCATATATCGCGAATCCAAGGTAACGTGTCTCGATTTTATGATTTTCGGGTTCATTTTTAGGGTTTAGAATTTGAGAATTTTTGGATTGAAATTGATGATTGCGTGCTGAATTAGACTAAATTTAGGATGGTTGGTGATGATTTTAGGCTGTTAGTGATAATGCGAAACGAATTTAGAACAATTTTAGGGATTTTGTTGACGGCTGAAATCGCCTTGCAACGGTCGTTGCACTTGTGCAACGGTCGTTGCTTTGCGATTTTGGGGATTTGTTCGATAATGCGAAATCGCCTTGCAACGATCGATGCCTTTGTGCAACGGTCGTTGCTTCGCGATTTCACAGAGAGATTGCCAAGACTTATAATGTTTGAATTTTGTTGAATGCAGATGGCAACTCGCAGACAACCCCGCAAGCGCAGAGCCACAGCAGCAACAGCCACACGACAGTACATCCCACCACCAGGGTGGTTCCATCGAGAATCACAGCCACCTGAGCCTTATGTGAGAGTTGGTCCAGCAGTATCACTGCCTTGGCCCCGAGCAGATGATACACAGATCCCGTCAGCAAGAGCATGGCCACAAAACATTGCTGAGTTCCTCAAGACTGCTGAGTTTACAGAGAGGCCACTGCTTAACCAGTGGGATGATTTTGACACGCTGCTATACAACGGTTGGTGTGGGATGACGATTAAGCCAACCAAGTTTGCAGACTACTCTACCTGTGAGAGTCGGTCGAGCAGTATCAATGCCTTGGCCCCGATGCAGTCCCCGGCAACGGCGCCAAAAAAAAAAAAAAAAAAAAAAAAAAAAAAAAAAACTTGATAGGGTCAGGTTTTAATCATATTCTACTGCAAGTGCACAGTTAAGTGATTGTAGTATATAGGGTATCGAATCCACAGAGACTCTGGTCTCGATAGATTAGGAACTGTAGAGATTTAAACTAAGAAGAAAGCAATGTGAAGTGAACTAAATAGCAGTGCGAGAAAGTAAACAAGTAGCAAGATTGTCGGTTGTGAAAGCAGTTAATTAAGGGCGCTAAGTCTAGGGCGTTCTCAGGAAAGCAGACAAGCAGACAAACCAATCAGTCATGATCTAACTAAGTTCAGTTCTAGAACTCAAATCACGGATATAGAATTAACCAACTTTCGTTGCGAGAATTCTCTAAGTCTAAGTGCAGTAATCCAAATTCCTTTGCAATTACTAACAGATTAAACCAGCATTAATTTCAAGTTCGATATGTTCACAATTAAACTAAACCAAATTCCTTTGCGAAAAGTTTAATTGCTCAACCTAAATAGTTCAGATTCTAAACCACACTTTCGTGTCGTATTTAGCAACCTAAGATCTAGATTCTAATTGATCAGGTTAGAACTAGCATTAAACTTAATTTAGATCGAAGAACATTCTATTTATGTGAATCCTTAACTTAATTAAACAAGTCTAGCAAGTCATGAAATCCTTAATGAGAAATCTTAAACTTAACTATGAATCTACTCAGACATGATTAATGAAACAGAAATCATAGAATAAATAGATTGCATATAAGAAATTAAATAGATAAAGGGGTTCGAAATCTTCTCCAAAATAGATGAAGTACAGGATCAGATCAGCCCCAAAAGCTCTAAAAATTCCTTAACTCAAAGTATGAAAGCGTATGAAAAGTGTATCAAAGCGTATCTAAATAAAACACCAAAATCCTAATTATATAGGCTAAATCTCGGCTGGGGCTTCTTTGTAAATACTGAAAACTTCTGGGCCAAAGTGTAATATCTTCATTCTTCATTAAACTGCCGAGTCTGGCCCATCTCGCTTGTGTGTCGATCGATGCACAATCGTGTGTCGATCGTTGCAGTCCTGCTTTCTGGACAGTGAGCTCAATCTCTCGGCCAAACACTCCAAAAATCCCCAAAATGCTTCAATATCTCCAATTCTGCTCCAAACCTGTTTATACCTGTAATAGACTCTAAAAGAACACAAAAAGACTCTAAAACATACTTATATCATGGTCTAAAACTAGTAAAAAACATGATATATCAACTCCCCCACACTTAGCCTTTGCTTGCCCTCAAGCAAAACAGAGAACTAAAACATGGTGAAGAGGTTTGAAAACTCTTCAGAAAATCTTTTCATCCTAGAAGCAACAACACTCAGATTCCCCTTAGTAATCCACTGAAAGAATCAATCACAAGACATCAAGACCAACATATACTTCCCCCACACTTAGCAACTGTCCTAAGTAAACTCCACAATCACATTCACGCATTCAAATTCTCCCTACTGACTTCTGTAAGTATTTAAGTGCGGTCTCACCTAAGGAGTATCGATCAAAGGCACATGGACTCTTACCTTATCAGCTCTAGACCACCATACTATATTTCTCTAGTCCCTTTATTCTCTTTTCCCTTCCTTAGCATTCTGATTTTTCCCCATTGGGTATCATTTTTTTTTTATCAGTGCTCTTCCCGTTAAGGGGTGTACTTTGGACACATTCCATGGATGCACAGGATATGAAAGTTGTAGCTACCATTCCCATGACCACTTCGGAGTTACTAACTCATCCTTATTTTATTATCTTTTTTTTTTTATGGAAGGGGAGAAGGGAACCAAATAGGACAGGTTTACAGGCTGTGTCAGAACTAACAAGGGAATCCGACACAAAGTATACCAAGCCCTTAGATGAGAAATCTAAGTCAGTATTAAGTTTTGAAATCAGTAAAAGGATCCTCTGATACCTGAAGCGATGTGGGTGTTCTCAGTAGGTTGATCTGTGATGGGGTTTTCTAATAGTCAGAGATTGATCCTGCAACTTCATCCCAATGGTTACTTAAGTTCCTGCAAGTGCTGTTAATCTTCTCAAAAAATCATTGTTTCCTACTTAAACTATTTTGACTCAATAAAACAAATTTTGAAAAATAGGACTGACTCTAAGAAAACAGAAAGATAATAGTCAGTAGCACCTCCCCCATACTTAAGACACACTGTCCCCAGTAGTGTCAAGCGAAGGATTGGTAAAAAGAAAGAAAATTTTGTTAAAAGGATTGGTTGAGTTCTGTCGGGTTTTACCTCTGTCGCTCAGGCATCGATCGTTGCACTAGGTGCATCGACCGTTGCTGTGCGATTTTCGTGTATGATCGATCGTTGCTCAGGACCGCAACGATCGCTGTAATGCGATTTCGATCGTGTTGTGAAGATCGACACAGTGATGTGTCGATCGACGCACTGCGTATTTGGCCGAGACCTGCAGACAAAAACTCACCAAAAACCAGAAACAAAACATAAAATCCTACAAAAACACCAAAATTAAAATGCAAAAATGAAAACAGTGGGTTGCCTCCTACTCAGCGCTCTTTTAACGTCAATAGCTTGACGCTTCAGCTGATCTACGTAGAGGGTGCATCATCCAGAGGCAGAATCTGACCTTCTGGAATCTCGGCCTTAGCCCAATAATGTTTCACCCTCTGTCCATTTACAGTGAATTCATTACCTTCCTTGCTGGTTAGAACGACAGCTCCATATGGGCGCACCTCTTTGATCGTGAAAGGACCGGACCACCTTGATTTCAGCTTACCTGGAAACAAATGCAAACGAGAGTTATACAAAAGTACCTGATCATTAGGCTCAAATTGTCTAGAGACAATCGTCTTGTCATGATAAGCCTTAGTCCTCTCCTTGTACAGCTTTGAGTTCTCATAGGCAAAATGTCTAATCTCATCCAACTCATTAAGCTGCACCAATCTCCTCTCTGCAGCAGATTTAAGATCAAAGTTCATCTGCTTTACAGCCCATGCTGCTCTGTGCTCGAGTTCCACCGGCAGATGACATGCTTTTCCATACAACAGATGAAATGGAGTGGTCCCAAGTGGTGTCTTGAATGCTGTCCTGTAAGCCCATAATGCATCATCCAGCTTTGCTGCCCAATCTTTCCTTGTCTTTCCAACTGTCTTTTCAAGGATCTCCTTAATCTGTCTGTTAGAAACCTCGACTTGTCCACTAGTCTGAGGGTGATAAGGAGTAGCGACTCGGTGATGAACTCCATGCTTTTTCAGCAGCTTCTCGAAGATCTTATTGATAAAGTGAGATCCTCCATCACTAATCACTATCTGAGGTACTCCAAATCTGGGGAATATGATGGTCTTAAACAGCTTAATGACCACCGAAGAATCATTGGTTGGACTAGCTATCGCTTCTACCCACTTAGACACATAGTCCACAGCAACCAAGATGAACTTATTCCCATAGGATGAGGGAAAAGGACCCATGAAATCTATGCCCCAGCAATCGAAAACCTCAACTTCCAGAATGAAGTTCTGAGGCATCTCATGCTTCTTGCTGATCTTCCCTCTCCTTTGACAAGCATCACATTGAGAGATGAAAGAATGAGTGTCTCTAAACATTGTAGGCCACCAGAAACCTGCTTGCAGAACTTTAGACACAGTCTTGAATGTAGCGAAATGTCCAGCATAATCTGATCCATGACAATGGAATAGGATGTCTGGAACCTCTGATTCAGCAACGCATCTCCGGTAAAGACCATCTAAACAGTGCTTATAGAGATAGGGCTCATCCCATTAGTATCGTCTAAGCTCCCTGAAGAACTTCTTCTTTGCATAACCCTTTAAATCATCTGGTTCAGTCTCAGCAGCAAGGTAATTAGCTATATCTGCATACCAGGGTCGATCAGTGGTTGCTACAGCAACAATTTCGAAATCATAGTTCCCAATTCGGATCCTTAAAGATTCTGAGTTCGTATCAGGTCTGCATCGACCGTTGCATGCGCATGTGTCGATCGTTGCTTCCTCGATACTTGCATCGACCGTTGCCAATGTGGCATCGATCGACACTGAGCGATTATCCCGACAGTTCTGCAACTCTTTGCCCAAATCCGTCTGAAACACTGTACTGACCATATTGATGTTTTCCTCAGGCAAATAATCATTGATGGGCACGTCTTCCTCAACCAGCATCCTTGAAAGGTGATCAGCAACTCCATTCTCAACCCCCTTCTTGTCCCTCACTTCAATGTCAAACTCCTGAAGCAGCAGAATCCATCTCAACAATCTTGGTTTAGCATCCTTCTTCTGCATCAGATACTTCAGGGCTGAATGATCAGTATGCACAATCACCTTGGAGCCAACAAGATAGGGGCGGAATTTCTCAAATAGACAACAGCCAACAGCTCCTTCTCTGTGGTGGCATAGTTCCTCTGCGCATCATCTAGTGTCCTACTAGCATAATAGATAACAAGAAGCTTTCTATCCTTCTTCTGCCCCAGAACGGCTCCTACAGCATAGTCACTTGCATCACACATAACCTCAAAAGGTAGATCCCAATCCGGTGGCTGAACTATCGGAGCACTCACTAATGCCTGCTTGATTTGTTCAAATGCAGTTTGACAGTCTGCATTGAACTCAAATTTGGTATCCTTACATAGCAAGGCAGTTAGTGGTCTAGCAATCTTACTGAAGTCCTTGATAAACCGTCTATAGAAGCCAGCATGTCCAAGAAAGCTTCTTATAGACTTAACAGAATCAGGTGCCTGAAGGCTGGTCCTAACCTCAATCTTGCTACTTGTTTACTTTCTCGCACTGCTATTTAGTTCACTTCACATTGCTTTCTTCTTAGTTTAAATCTCTACAGTTCCTAATCTATCGAAACCAGAGTCTATGTGGATTCGATACCCTATATACTACAATCACTTAACTGTGCACTTGCAGTAGAATAGGATTAAAACCTGACCCTATCAAGTTTTTGGCGCCGTTGCCAGGGACTCTTAGAGTCTTCGATAGGATCGAACTTAGGGGTTTTTGCTAGGAGTTTTTATTTTCTTTGTTTTTTTGTTTTTAGTTACTAATTTTTCTCTGTTTTCTCTCTGTCGCAGGTACCGATATCGCCTAGTGACGATCGACACAAAGGTGCAACGATCGACGCTATGCGAAATCGGTACCTGCGACAAAAAGAAAACAGAGAAAAATTAGTAACTTAAAAAAAATAAAAACAAAACGAAACAAAAACAATAAAAATCCTAGTAAAAACCCTAAGTTCGATCCTATCGAAGACTCTAAGAGTCCCCGGCAACGGCGCCAAAAACTTGGTAGGGGTCAGGTTTTAATCCTATTCTACTGCAAGTGCACAGTTAAATGATTGTAGTATATAGGGTATCGAATCCACAGAGACTCTGGTCTCGATAGATTAGGAACTGTAGAGATTTAAACTAAGAAGAAAGCAATGTGAAATAAACTAAATAGCAGTGCGAGAAAGTAAACAAGTAGCAAGATTATCGGTGGTGAAAGCAGTTATTTAAAGGCACTAAGTCTAGGGTGTTTTCAGGAAATCAGACAAGCAGATAAATCAATCAGTCAGGATCTAATTAAGCACAGTTCTAGAACTCAAATCACGGATATAGAATTAACCAAATTCCTTTGCGAGAATTCTCTAAGTCTAAGTGCAGCAATCCAAATTCCTTTGCAATTACTAACAGATTAAACCAGCATTAATTTCAAGTTCGATATGTTCACAATTAAACTAAACCAAATTCCTTTGCGATTTAATTGCTCAACCTAAATAGTTCCGATTCTAAACCACACTTTCGTGTCGTATTTAGCAACCTAAGATCTAGATTCTAATTGATCAGGTTAGAACTAGCATTAAACTTAATTTAGATCGAAGAACATTCTATTCATGTGAATCCTTAACTGAATTAAACAAGTCTAGCAAGTCATGAAATCCTTAATGAGAATCCCTAAACCTAACTATGAATCTACTCAGACATGATTAATGAAACAGAAATCATAGAATTAATAGATTGCATATAAGAAATTAAATAGATAAAGGGGTTCGAAATCTTCTCCAAAATAGATGAAGTACAGGATCTGATCAGCCCCAAAAGCTCTAAAAATCCCTTAGCTCTTAATTATGAAAGCGTATCTAAATAAAACACCAAAATCCTAATTATATAGGCTAAATCTCGGCTGGGGCTTCTTTGTAAATACTGGAAACTTCTGGACCAAAGTGTAATATCTTTATTCTTCATTAAACCGCCGAGTCTGGCCCATCTCGCTTGTGTGTCGACCGATGCACAATGTGTGTCGGTCGATGCAGTCCTGTTTTCTGGACAGTGAGCTCAATCTCTCGGCCAAACACTCCAAAAATCCCCAAAATGCTCCAATATCTCCAATTCTGCTCCAAACCTGTTTATACATGTAATAGACTCTAAAAGAACACAAAAGACTCTAAAACATACTTATATCATGGTCTAAAACTAGTAAAAACCATGATATATCAACAGGCAGTGACAGACTTTTATCCGTGGAGAAAACAAAGATCAAGAGAGAAGAGAGGGCTGGAGAGAAAGATGAGCCAGATTAGCTCCGGGAAGCAGCCGTCGACGGACCGCAGCGGCGGCGGCGTAACAAAATTGAATCGCAAACTAGGTCTCTTTCAAAAGAAAAAATTAGGGGCTCTTTTACTAAAGTTAGATTTTTTTTTTGGTCCGGATTACTAAAGTTAGATTGAAGACAAAATTACTATTATTATTATTATATACTAGGGATTGGCCCGTGTGTTGCACGGATATTTTTTAATTGTAGATATTTATATAATATTTTTTTAATTTTACGCCTATGAAATGGGTTTTTATGTATTTAACTATTTATTTGTATAATTCTGATATTTGATTCTTTGTAAATGTTATAATATTTAGTATTTTTATTTGACCACATTGTTTTAGAATTATGTTACTTCTAAAAGTATATCTAAAAGTATGTAAATTCATATACACGAAATCTAAATTGTATTTTTATAATAAAATAATATTATTATATATGTTGGCCTGGAAAATAATAATATATTATTTATTAAATTTTATTCATTTTCATAAGATCGCTTTTACAGTAAGGACAATTTGTTTTGTAACGCAGCCAATTTGTGATACAATTATGGTGAAATTTGAGACCGCAAAAAAATTATTTATGTTCTCCGCCTCTCTTAGTTGGTCTAGACAAATTGAACAATCATTGGTTTCTTCTTCTGCAGCTTGTGTTTGCGTTATTTCGAGCTCGTTGATCAGCACTTCAATATCTAATCTTCTTGAAGCATTTGGGTTAAGATCTTCAATTTCAAAAAACACTTCTAGATAGTGTGACTCTCATATTGAAGGTGTTACAATAGCCCGTTCAATGAAGTTTAGTAGTTGATTGGTTATCATACATGATGTTGCATCATCGATGTTATGAAATGTGAGGTAAAAGTTGACCAAATCTTTGAAGGTGTTATTTAGTTGGAATATCTCGTCGTTGGTGAAATCAAGCGTGTAACTGATATTTTATTCTTGACGGATGGATCTTGCGATTTTGAGTTGAAGATGATTTGTGTCTTGAATTGATTCATGAATTCTGTGATAGTCTACTACATATCGTATGAATTACATCTAAAATTTTTTCCAGTTAGTGAATGTGGATATAATATATATTTTCATTTATTTGATTGTAATTATGACCTTCAATGCTCAAATTTGACCACTAAATATTATTTAGTATTTTTATTTTGTTTGACCACTCAGCCAATGATAATTAAAAGGTAAAAAGTTATGTTTAAGACTATTTCATAGAAAACAACAAATAAAATAGAGAGAGAAATAAAGACAATTGTAAATCCATATCAGACATATTTCATCGTCTCAAACCTTGTGGTTTTGAGAAACCTTAATTTATTATATATTTAACATTTCCATCAAATAAACATATATTTTATACACTGGAAATTGTTTAAAATATTATATTAATTTTTATAATAAAACTAATTGTGTTGTAGTGTAACTATTTTATTTTATATTAGTGATAAAGTTTGTAACTGAAAATTAAAATATTACTTTTATTTGATTATTTTAGATTATACATTCATATTTAATCATCATTTTTGTTTTAAATAAATAACAATCAATAAAATGGAGAGAGAAAAATAAAAACAAGTGTAAATTCATAGATGCCACATGTCACCCTCTCAAAGCTTGTGGTTTTGAAAAACCTTACTTTATTATATAAGATATTAGGAAAGGTACAAGTAAGTGACTGACTATATATATATACTAGGAAAAGTACAAGTAACTGATTGACTCTTAATTTGTATGATATTCGATTATTTCAGTAGAAATCATTAACACTTGAGTTTTTCCAACTTATTTGATCGGATGAATGTCTATATATTTTTTGGTTGACTCCGCGTTGAATAGACATTTTACAAGTTAGCGGTTTTGAAGTAATTGCACCCACTATATCTTTTGAAAAGTAATAGCACTTTTGTATGTTTTAAAATCGCATTGCAATTATGTATCTTTTTGCTACTATTTCAGTGTCAAAAAGACTAAAATACCCTTATAACAAAAGTACTCTTTTGATTGATGGCAAGTCTCATTATACTTCCTGTATATATATATATATATTTTTTTTTTTAAATCTCACGCATGAACAGTACATACGGATGAATAGTGTCCATAACATGTTATTTTTTGGATGGATAGTGTAAATAATATACTTTTTATGTCCATAGATCACAATAATTTGACTTTTTGGATTAACGGTGTCCATAAAATATTGCTTTTTCGATGGACTGCTGCCCCCACCATACTTTTTGTGTCCACGGATCACAATAATGTAAAATTTTTGGATAAAAGTGTCCATAAAATGTTGCTTTTTCGATGGACAGTAGAACCAACATATTTTTTGGCTGCACGGATTACAATAATGTGAACTTTTTGGATAAACAGTGTCCATAAAATGTTGCTTTTTCGATGGACAGTGGAACCAACATACTTTTTGTGTCCACGGATCACAATAATGTGAACTCTTGACCACCTATTATCCATCAAAAGCGTATATTATGTGATATAATCGTGGTAGTGTCCACGAATAATCGACATCGTCCGTCTGAGCTTTTACAATTGTGTTTACCAATTACATTTCACGATTATATAAAATCTTGGTCACCTTCTGTCCATCAGACCCGTATAGTATGTGAGGAGATCGTGGTAGTGTATACGAATATTCGATATTGTCCGCCATATCCATAGAAAGCATTTAACATGTGGTGTTTATTTGTGTGGTTAGGAATAATAAAAAACCTTGTTTCTAGTGGATAACGTACTTGGTTCAATAGTTCCCATGATTGTGAATCCGTGGACACAAGGGTTTGTTGCGCCCACTATCCACCGAAAATCAATATTTCTCTTTGTCCGCTTTTTATCCACGGGAAGCGCCTAGCATGTAATATGATCGTCACATTGTCCACGTGGATGGATATTGTGGACAACTAGTCTAGACTATCCACTCGAAACTTCTGTATTAACTCCGTTTTTATTTTTTGAATTCTGGTACATCGACCGATTATATCTTCATTCCGGTAGTTTATATTGCCGGAAATCTGACCTCCGCAATGCTATCCACCGTCAAAAAATGAAGGGTAAAAAGAAAGAAAAGTAAGAAAGAGAAAAAGAGGGAAAAAAAAAATAGAAAAGGGATAGATGGGATGGGTGAGAGTATTTTTGTCTTTTTAACATGCAAATAATAGCAAAAAGAAACATATTTGCAAGAAGTTTTTGAAAGGTATAAAATTGCAAGGAAAAAAATAAAAAGATACATTGGATGAAATTGGCCACGGCTTTTGTATTGTTTTGGGCCTAGTACTTGTAAAAAAGTAAACGGCTCACGTTCATCCAAATTTATACTTATATGTAAATTATCTGTTTCACAAAAAATAAAATAACACCATAAATTATCTACGTATATAGGGTGTATTACGTATATAGGGTGTATTGCACCTGTTGTATTTTTTTTAACTTTTTCATTGTAGTTTTGTACCTTTTAAAAACTGATTGTAATCTTATATCTTTTTTTTGTGGGTCCCAGCGATAGAAATATATATTTACCCCCTTGTGGATAGGCAAGAAGATAAAATAACTCAATCGGCGGATACTAGTCACACAATTTCTCACGCTATCCTAACTATCCATCCTTTTTTATTATTATTTTTTTTTTTTCTTTTGCCCTTCACTCTTTTTTTTTTGTCAAACCACTCTCTTTCTTATTTTACATTTTATTTCACCCTTTTTTTTTTTACGGTTGATAGGATGTTGGAGATGAGGTTTCCGGCCATATAGACAGCCAGAATGGAAATAAAATCGGTCAATGTACCTGAATTCAAAAAAAAAACGGACTTATTACAGAAGTTTCGAATGGACAATTTAGATTAGGAGTCTACAATATCGGCTATTCGTGGATACTACCACAATCATATCACATGCTAGACGCTTCTCATGGATAGGAAGTGGCAAGCGAAATGTTGCTTTTGGATGGACAGTGGTCCACACGTACTTTGGGTCCATATTCATAATCATGTGAACTCTTGACCATCTTCTATTCATCAGAAGCGTCTAGCATGTGTTATAATTGTGGTAGTGTCCACGAATAGTCGATATATAGTAGAACTCTTGACCACATTCTGTTCATCAAAAGCGTCTAACATGTGATATAATCGTGGTAGTGTCTCTTGACCACCTTATGTTCATCAGAAGCGTCTAGCATGTGATATAATTGTGGAAGCGTCCACGAATAGTCGATACATACTAAACACAGTTTTTAATATTTTTGATTGTACTTTGTGTCCACATATTCATAATCATGTGAACTCTTGACCACCTTCTGTTCATCATAAGCATCTAACATGTGATATAATCGTTGTAGTGTCCACGAACAGTCGATACATAGTAAAACACAGTTTTTAATATTTTCGATCGTACTTTGTGTCCACAAATTCACAATCATGTGAACTCTTGACCACCTTCTATTCATCAGAAGCGTCTAGCATGTGGTATAATCGTGGTAGTGTCCACAAATAGTCGATACATGGTAGAACTCTTGACCACCTTCTGTTCATCAGAAGCGTCTAGCATGTGATATAATTGTGGTAGTGTCCACGAATAGTCGATACATAGTAAACAGAGTTTTTAATATTTTCGATCTTACTTTGTGTCCACAGATTCACAATCATGTGAACTCTTGACCACCTTCTTTTCATCAGAATCATCTAGCATGTGATATAATCGTGGTAGTGTCCCCGAATAGTCGATACATAGTAGAATTCTTGACCACCTTCTGTTCAGCAGAAGCGTCTAGCATGTGATATAATCCTGGTAGTGTCCACAAATAGTCGATACATAGTAAACAAAGTTTTAAATATTTTCTTTTGACCACTTCCTATCCATCGTAAGCCATGTGATATGATCGTTGTAGTATCCACGAATAGCCGATATTGTGGACACATAGTCTAAACTGTCCATTCGAAACTTCCGTATTAAGCCCAAATTTTATTTTTTTTTGAATTCCGGTACATCGACCGATTTTATCTCCATATTATATGTCCGGAAACCTCAACTCCGCCATCCTATCCACAGTCAAAAACATGAGGGGTGGAAATAAAGGTAAAGTAGGAAAGAGAGTAAAGGGGAAAAGAAAGGAAAAAATATAAAAAAGAATGGATAGGAGGGATAGCGCCTATCTCTATCCATCCACGAACTGTTCTTGTATGTGAGGGTAGATGGTCTTTTTGACGCTGAGACCTATAAAAAAAGATACAAAAATGCAACAGGTTTTGGAAAGATACAAGATTTCTATTAAAAAGATAAAAGATAAATTGGGTGCAATAAATTCACATATATATGTCGGTAATTATACCAGTGTCAGTCTTTTTTCACTGATAATATTAAAACCACAAATAAAGATTCGTCTGAGGAATACAATAATATACAAACTGAGCCGGCGGATGAAACATATATCTCCGGAATTCATAGCCCAAACAAGAGAAACTTAAACCCTAACCAGAGGGAGACAATTAGAACCAAAACAACAAGTCTCAAACCAGAAACGAACTTGGAGCAATGAGAACAAACTTAAACGGTTGATAGAAAGAGCAGAGCACAAAGTAAAGGCGAGCAATTCACCAAGAGCACCAAAAGCCGTATTCATCTTGTGGCTTAGAAGAACTTAAACTCATTATATTGCTCCCCCACAGCTAGAGAGGATAGAGCCACGAGCCAACAAAGCCTTCTAAAACTAACCACATAAAACCGGATATACGAACCTGTTTTTAAATCTGGAAATTGTTGGCTTACACACGAACCAGAAGCTCACCGTAGAATAGGGAACCTCCATCAAAACCAAAACCGCCACGAGGAGCAAGACAACATACCGAGAGCTTAAGCGATCCTGCCGCAACAAATTTTGGCGCAACTCGACCAACAAATGACATCCCCATTGACCAAAGAAGACCACCAACTGACAAAATCCCCCAAGACTACTACACAAACCTCAACTCAAAATATAAAACCGCAAAGGCATAGATCACAAAAGCATACCGGAACAGAGACTAGATCGATCACCAGTTTTAGAAATTAGGGGAGCTCAGAACTAGGGAAGACCCATATCCCACGAAACTAACAGCGGAAGCGTTCCTGAAACATGCATCCCGTTGTCTATAAAAACCGGCACCTGCAACCTCCGTCGAGACCAGAAACAAACCCAGAATCGCCATATCGGTCAACCAAATCCCCAAAACCAGTAGATCCGAGAACGCAAGGATGAGATATGCACAAACAAACGAAAAATAAGCAAGAAGAAGAACCTCGACGACGGAGAAGAGCTCCGCCGCCTATGAGAATAAACCCTAGTTTGTCGCCTTTCTTATCGTCCGTGAAAGAGAGAGAGGATATTAGTTTGATATTTTTTTGTCTCTGGTTTACCAGTGACAAGTCATAAATAAAGTTTTTTCTCAACGAACAAAAAAATGCTGAGGGAAAATATGTGTGTATTGATTAAGAGAACATTACAAGTTATATATACACAACAAGAGAATCTTAAAAAAAAACTAACAAATAAGATTAACTTAAAATATTCTCTAAACTATATAACAAGATAATACTAAATATCTATATAATCTAATACTCCCTTTTAATGGAGCATAAAGATCCCGAATGCCTAACTTTCTACGAAGATAATTTAATTGGTCTTGACCAAGTGCCTTTATAAATATGTCTCCTACTTGTTATGTTGTCTTGATATATTTCGTGGCAATAACTCATGCTTGTACTTACATAATGACCATTGATCTTTGTGTGTTTAGTGCGTTCATGAAACACCAGATTCTTGGAAATATGGATAGTGGACTGATTGTCACAGTGGAATGGTATTGGATGTAAGAAAATGAGATGCTCTTTATAGAAGCATACAACTGAAAAATAGCAACAACCCACCGAAACAAACTCTAAATATACATGCTCCTATTAAAGTGGAAGACTTATCCAAATTGAAATATTCAAACAGAAAACAAAGCTTTTATTCATCAATCCTTCCCCTAAACTGAAAACCCTTTTAGTTTATCCTTCTCTGCTACAAATTCCCATACTTCCTCTTTGTTTTTCGAACACTTCAAGTTTAACAATTTTCGTCATAATGTCTGATATTTGATCTTGACTTGAAAAATAGTCCACTGCAATGACACCATCTTTTACTAGCTCCCTTAGAAAATGAAACCTCACTTAAATGTGTTTACTCCTCCCATGTAAGACTGGATTCCTTGACAACTTTATCGTGGATCTATTGTCACATAGAAGGATTTTACTTTCTCCTTGAACAGAACCAATTTCCTCAAGAACATTCCTCATCCACACTATTTGACACGCTCCATATGCTGCTGTTACAAACTCAGCTTCTGTTGTGGATAAGGTCACTATAGATTGCTTCTTTGATGCCCATGAAACAACCTCTCCTCTAAGCATAAAAAGATAACATGAAGTACTTCTTCTGCCATCCAAATCTCATGCATAATCACTGTCCACAAAACCGACCAGCTTCTCTTCACCTCCTCGTTTGTATCTTACCAAAATCAGAAGTTCCTTGTACATATCTTAGAATCCTTCTTGCAGCCAACATGTCTGTCATTTGGATTCTCCATGTACCCGATAACCAAGTTTACTGAGTAAATTAGATCAGGTCTGGTTACGGTTAAGTACCTCAAGCTTCCCACCAATTGTTTGAAAAATGTAGGATCAACTGCATGACCGGATCCTATCTTTGAAAGCTTGTGGCCTGGAACAATTGGATTTCTCATGGAGTTACAATCCTTCATTCCATACTTCTCCAATGTTTCTTCGGCATACTTCGGTAGGTTTATGAATATCCCTTCTTCATCTTGAAATACTTCCTCTCCCAAGAACTACTTCATCCTTTCAAGATTAGTCATTGAAAACTCTTGCATCATTGACTTTTTGAACTCTTCAAGCATTGAATTTGAGTTCCCTGTATATATCAAGTCGTCCATGTACAAACTGACTATTAGGATGTTGTCTTCTTCCTTCTTCACAAACAAAGTGTTTTCACAGTAACACTTTGTGAATCCTTCCTTTGCAAAGTATCCTTTATTTGGATGTACCACGCTATAGGAGCTGGTTTCAGTCCATAGAATGCTTTGTTGAGCTTGTACACTTTGCTAAGTTGATCTCTCACTTCAAATCCCTTAGGTTGCTCAACATAAACATCCTCACTTATCTCTCCATGAAGGAAGGCACTCCTTACGTCATGCTGAAACACATTCCAGCTTCTCTCTGCCGCCATTGCAAGAATCAACCTGATAGTATCCCATCTTGTAACTAGAGGAAAGATTTCATAGAAGTCAACTCCAAACTTTTGATGATAGCCCTTAGAAACTGATATATCATGGTTTTACGAGTTTTCAAGCCATGATATAAGTCATAATATTGATTATATGGTGTTTTTGGAGTCTTTTGAGTCTTTTACAGGTTTTGACATGATTAGAGCTTAACTGGAGATTTTGGGAGCTTTTGTAGTAATTCTGCAACACATATGGATTTCACAGAGCTCACTGGCTGCGTCTGCACCTGGTACCAGTCGACACCAAAAAAGGACGAAATTCATACACGTCAAAATTAGAGATTTGCAAGTTGACCCATAAATTTTCCATATTTACAAGAAGACCCAAATCGTGTTTTAGACAATTAATTAGGTTTTTTCAGCCATTGTTAATGCCTATTATATCGTACTTTTGACTTAGAGAGTTTTGAGCTTTTTGGAGCTGATCTTGTACCTCGACATAGAGATTTTGAACCCCATTTTCTCACTCTTTTATGTTATTGCGTTTTCTGTTCATAATGTCTTGTGTTTCATTCGCCATGTCTGCATAGATTCTCTTGTTAGGTTTAGGGATTTCATGGAATTTTAGGTTGATTGATTAATTAGGATTCATAAATTATAGTTATTTATGTAGGTTGATCTTAATGCTTGATCTGAATTTTCTACTTATATTATTGATATCAGGTTGATTAGCGCAACGAGGGTTGGTTAATTAGCTAGAAAAGAACCAAGGTGAGCAATTTGTCTATTCGCCAAGAGATTTGGTTTAGGGAAATTGTGAACGAACGAACCTGGATTTAATGTATGTTTAGAACTCTAGAACTCGCAAAGAAATTTAGTTTACTAGGTTGTTAGACATAGTTAATAATCACAACGAGAGTTGGTTTATTATAGATTAGTGATTCTAGTTCTAGAACATAGTTAATTTGGATTCCCGATTGATTGATTAGCTTATATTCCTGATTTCCTGAGAACTTCCCTGAACCTGACGCTTTCTCATAATGATATCTACACTGTTTATTTTCCTGCATTTCTTATTCCATTCACAATTGTTTGCTTAGCTTAATTTGATAACCGAGAGGGCATCAATCGACACCGCCTTCGACAGCAAAGAGACAAGACGCAGAAATATAGTTTGGAGTTCAGTGCATGCCTAATCGTCACACCAGAAGTAACCCAAACGACGAGCTTTTGTTTTTCTCAAACCAGGAGTTTGCTAAGTTGGAATGCACGAACCGAAAAGCGAGGAAACCAGTGACAATGATGCATCCCGTGATCGTGACTACAGACGAGCATGGTGTTTTTCGTGACCGCCAGGGTCAAGCGTACAACGAACAAACCCTCCAGAGAGGCTTAATGATGTATGTTGTTTCCACCGCACAACCCATGGCACGCTTTATCGATCTCTTAGGGTACGGGAAACATATCGACCCTGATTTGCTTGCACCCCCTCACCCAATGCAACGCTAGTACAAAAGTCTGTCTCTATACCCCCACCTCCCCACAATTTCACATACTCAAACAACTACACACACATATATAAATATATATATATATCAATCAATTAACAACCAAAACTAACTAGATTGGATCAGAGAGATGGTCACATTCAGGCACTAAACTAGTCATATATGAGGTTATAGACAAAGTACTGGAGTTTGTCGAGTAGCTCTCACCTTAGAACTCATGTAAATGTGGTTTATGAACCCTGAATGCTCGAACAGACTCCAAATCTAAAATCAGGTCAAAGAATTGAGTCAGAACGGCCTTCGAGCGGCAAAAAATGGATAACATGTCAATTGGTCAAAGTCAACAGTCAAAGTCAACCTGATCAACTCATACATGTTGACTTGACCCATGATCCAGATTCAACACGGTTAGAAATAAATTTTGGGCTTAGCGGGAAATCCATCGAAAATCATTTTTTAATTACATGTGACATAAAACAATGATGTGTTGGTGGATGTACACACGGAAGGTTGTGGCTGCGATGTTTCGCCCGTTTCTCTTTACGACGGCTCAATTTTTACAGAGTTTTAGTAGTGAATGATTTTTTGTAAGATAAAGAAAAGGGGCAACCAATATTTATTGAGATATTACCTAGGGTAAACCCTAATTTGAATGAGCTTTGTTGGGCCGAAATAATTGAGCTTTTACACCTTCAATCAAACGTTTGGAATATGTAAACCGAATATCCCAGATTTGAAAATGGAAGGAATAAATAATTGTCAATAACAAAGATTTTGCTTCTGTTTCAAGTGATAAACACAGAGGCAGAGCTACTTGGGTGGAGAGGGGGGCAGCTGTCCCCGGTAAATTTGAATATTAATAAAATTTGTTAGTAAAACCAACAAATGTTTGTTGGATTAGTTGGTAGTGCCCCGTTAAAAAAAATTGTTTGCCCCCGTAAATGTTGGTTCTGAAGGAATTTCTAGCAGATCCTAATCCAATTAGGCAATCCTGGTCTGAATTCCAAGCCTAGGATCTAGGGTTCATGTAATTGAATCATTGGGATCTTAGAATTACCTGGTGATTAGCAGCGGAAGATTTGCAGATAATCGAGATCTAAAGCGCCTCAAATGCTGCGCCTCTACTGGTATCCACACGCACACGGACTGAACAGGAGGGATGCTAGTGCCTATAGAAATCCAATCTCTTCAGAGGTTTCTATTCAAGTTCTGGTGGCTGTCTATTAGGTTAAAATCAGTTTAGGTCGACCATATATCTTATATATGTCGACTTAAACCATAACGGAATTAACCAACGATTAAACTGAATTAATCTGGTAATCCGCGAGTTGCATCGATCGACACACTCTTTGTGTCGATCGACACTGCCCCAGAATATTGATATCGAATGCATATCAAATATGCATTCACTAGATCATTACATTAATGATCAACCTCGTCTTTAACATCCAGTTTGCTTAGGTGTGTGACCCTGTAGGATCATATAACACTAGCAATGAGTTCTAAACTCATTGATCATAAGTGGCTTCTAGCAAAGCATTATGACTACCTAGTGTCATATGATTGTCTCATCTCGACAATACGACTTTTACTTGGAGTAAGTACAATAGATTTCAGGACATTCCCAACAATCTCCCACTTGTACTGGAATCATCTATTCCTTCAATCCCTTCGTCACTATATCTCGATCTGGCATAAG